>OX438798.1:20833535-22210202 GCA_949316475.1 Hypomecis punctinalis
CAGTGGCGAGAACCTTCGGGCGGCTGCACCCGGAGTCTAGAGGGGTGCAGTGGCGAGTACCTTCGGGCGGCTGCACTCGGAGTCAAGGGTCCACCATCGCCAGCAGTCAGGTCGTCTAGGCGACCGGCCGTCGGACCATCGAGGATCCAGACGGAGCCCATCCAGAGGCCTGCAGCGCAGGGGACGACGCCGTACCGTTGACTTGAAACTGACAGACTAACTTTGACGTACCTCGGGCTAGCGTAATCAACAAGCGCTACGTTCGTTGCACGTTGAAGTACTCATAAATAGCACTTAGTTGCCGCGGACAGTAGCAATTCGGGACCTGGCCTCCCACAAGCGGGAATCACCAGGCACTTGAGAAGGTGCAGAAATACTGATCCAAGGAGAGATAATCAGCTAAGTGTGAGGGTTTAGATCAGGAGTAGGGCAAGGGATGAGGGGCAGCAAGAAAGAAGAGAGAGTAAGAAGATCAAGATGGAGATAGAGGGAATCAAGGAGCAATATTTTGAGATCAACCAAGAAGGTTTCAAGACATGCTTTCATAGGCTCTATAATTTTATTTGTTTTCCTGGAGTGGTGAAGAACATGCAATTAAAAGAGAATTGCATTGTTGAGCAACTCTTCACCAACCACACGGAGACTAGGTGCCCGACCAGAACGATTCAGGTGGCGCAGTGCATGTTGATAACAATACGACGACGCACTCGACAACCACGAAGAGAAGCCGGGCAGATCGGGCAGCCAACCAACCACGACAACCAGGGGTTCGAGACCAGTAGCATCCCATCCACGCCATCAACCAGCAGGAAGGACCGTAGCAACGGTTCCAGCGGAACGAAGGCAGAGGTGTTGGAGCTGGACCAACTGAAGACCGTCCCGGAGAGACCCCAGAATGTCCATAAAGAACATGCTTAGCTCAGCGTGTCGATACTGGGCCGTATAGCGGATAGCGTCAGCCGGCGGAATCTGCAGAGTCGCGACCCAGATTCATCGTCAACCATCCAGGCGAGGCATCGGCACACAAATATGCACGGTCATCAAATTAGGCTTACTTCAAGACCAATTAGATGTAAGAGACTGTAGTATATATAGTAGTTAAGCATGTAATAAAATCAATCACAATCTAACGGTTGTTTGATTCACACCAAGAGGGGTGCAGTGGCGAGAACCTTCGGGCGGCTGCACTCGGAGTCTAGAGGGGTGCAGTGGCGAGTACCTTCGGGCGGCTGCACTCGGAGTCGAGAGTCCACCATCGCCAGCAGTCAGGTCGTCTAGACGACCGGCCGTCGGACCTACGAGGATCCAGACGGAGCCCATTCAGAGGCCTGCAGCGCAGGGGACGACGCCGTACCCAGCATATGTTCCGCTGGGCGGGCGGGTTACCTATACCTGTTCCTTCCACTGTGGCAAGAGCTACCTAGTACCGTCACCTTCTGTGATCGTGGCTTGAGTCTGAGTCACGGCAGTGGAATAATCGTGCCTACCCTTTATTCCTTCCCACTCCGCCTGGTGCCGATAGGTCTCACGGTCCAGGTATCCCGTACCTATCTATACAAGTATATATTAACTTCATATGGTAGGTTAGGGACGTTAGGGAGGTAGGGACACGTAGGGAATATTAGGGAGGTAGGAGTACAGAGTAGGTCCCCGCGACGACCGAACGGCCGATGGAATAATCCATGTCCTAGCTTCGCTTGCTATCACAGTATAGCCAGGCGTTACGGCGACGGTAGTGGACTTCCACGGTTGCGTCGGTGGGTTAGTCAGGCGTCGCACGAACCTAACCATTGGTCGTGAGGCGGCTGTGATAACCGAACTTTCGTCAGGCTTTAGCTAATCGTTGCAGAGATTGGCTAGCGCCTGAACACTAATGTTTACAGAATATTATTTTGCCGTCGATGAGTTTTATTATTGTTTGGTGCTGACTAACATTTATTGGCAAAAGTTTTATATTTTTCCAGGTAAACTTGGCATGAGTGCTACCACTAAAATTATTATAAGTACCTAATATTAGGTACTTACCTATACTTATGACGGCATAGTTTTTCTTACCTCAATCATGGGGTCAGTTTCCTGAGGCCCCATAGTAAGTGCGATGTGTGCATCATTGGGAGCGCGTACTTTAAACTGCACCGATCCGGAAGAAACTGGATAAAACTGGTACTGGAGATTGTCCTCCGTCTGCACATCTGAAAAATGAATACAAAGTGTCGCCTGATCTAAAATTACCGCATAGTGAGAGAGTCAATGGCCGCAGCGGCGCGAGTTTCAGAATTCCAAGTGCGACAGCTTTCCGCAATTCCTATTTAGTAAGGCACGTAGGTATGGCAGTGTAGGTAGCTCGATCGACTGCCATTCTGGGCGTGCCTCTTAACTAACAGTTTGTTCTAAATATAGCCTCTTGGATTGGTATGCGAGAAACATTTAAGGAATACTTAGGCTACCAACATCATGAGTGCCCCGCTACGTAGCAGGATTCACGTCGCAATTCTCGGTCCATCCAGAAAAGCTTTTGATTCCTAGGTCTTAACGATCTAGTCTGCGAGAAAATGGGACAGTTCCCATTTTCTTGTTACTTAGTTTGTAAAATTATGAGCTACTGAATTGGTGTAGGAAACAATGTCCAGTATACCCGTGACCACGGTCGATGCAACTCTGCCGAAACATCGGGATGATGAGGTATTTATTTATCTGGTAATTTTAGTGCGCGGTTAGTCCCGTAGTTTATAATAATAATGGGTTTTAGTATCGATGAAAGCACTATTTAGGCATCTAGTCTAACGATACTAACATTCCTCGATGCCTGTGTTGTGTAGCGCAAATAACACCGTCCCGAATGATGTCATCCAATAAAATCAATGCTCCAACGACCTCTCTAGTCGCATAACTTGTTAAACGAGACGAATAGAACGTGAAAAATTCTTATTTCTGACATGTTTTCCATATAAATACGTTGGTATTCAATTGTGTTTGTAATAATTCCACGTTCGACCTCGGCTATCCTCTGCTATGCCAATTTAGGAAAACTTAATTAAGTAGCTACTTATTTTTATGTGATTACCTACTTGCTTGTCTTTACTACTTTACATTTTACGAAAAAACACTGAGGGAAACAAAATACCGAGTTACCAAAATTCATTTGTATAGTATAATTGTGAAAGTCATTAGCTGCAGGGATTTTTTCAGTGTATTATGGATGTTTAGTTATCAATTTCCATTCGAATTTTACCTATAACCACAGCCTGTATCGATTCAGTAGTCGAAATAAAATAGTTTCACGTTTATGTATACATATTTGCACATTTACGAGTAGGTAGCAGGTACTACCATTATAATGTAGGTACAACATATACATAATACATATACAATACTAATTTTGTGTTTACCAAATATGCAAAACAGATCTACACATGTAATCAAACCAAAACTTGTTTTGTTAGCAATCTAACTATTCCTATTTGACTATAGGTACAATGATAGGTATACTGAAGAAGCGAGGGTACGTCGAAAACAATAGTCACCCATTAGTTCAATTCACAAACTACTATAGATACTACGTATGTTCAATTAAAGGCAATCTAGGAGCTTGACTCAACTGAAATAAGTAATTGTCTAGACTTTACAGATTACAATACACGAACATTAACATGCTATTTGTTTTAATAATCGTATTTTATCTAATAATGAAAGAGATCAACTTTACTTTGGGATACTCTTATAAATTTTTTGTATAACATTTTAATTTCGATACAAATAACTTTGTTGCCATTTTCATACTCGCTCCAGCAGAAAGGTCAGTTTAGTAGATACATATATCTAGCTAATTCGAATAAGCTGCATGAATACCGTATCTATAGTTAGGTCTGCCAACTATACCTACAACAGTCTATTGAATGCACAGAAGCTCCCAGCTATGAGGATGTTGATAATTTAGCTATAATACAAGTAGGTACCTATACACTTGTGCCTATCCTTGTGCTAGTAGCTATGTTGCTTGTACCTACCTACAAGGCAGGATTGTCTGACTAAGAATCAGTTGAATGGCGTGACGAAGTCTTCGTGTCGCAGGGCTAAGGGCAACCTTCAATGGTGACAGAAATATGGATGATCTCACTTTACGATCAAACAATGTCAGCTAGGGTAAATAAATATATACGAGAAAACTTGTTTGCGGAGGTGAGATACCGAGGATTTTTAATTAGCGTTATCTCTTGCAAAATAGCTTGTACGTTTACTTTGGGTTCGTGTAAAATTCTATATTTTTAAATGTCGGTTTAATATGGCAAAGTTTTAAAAGTTACCGTTTTAAATCGGTGTGGAATGTTTAGTACGTAGCAAGCAGCGTATATAAATCACAACATTTCCTAGAACCACCTATTGATCTAAGTATTTTTATATGCGGCAAGCCACACCCGATCTTTGGCTCTTTGCCAAGAAAACGCCGACAGCGTCGCCGGCTTTTTTGAAAACATAATCTATTTTTTAGTCTGCTAACTAAAACTGCTTAGGAATTTCACCGGTTCTAATGCACTGATCTAACTGCAACTTCTGTCATTGGACAAAAAAATCGTAAAACGAACTGCGCATTTTGTTCAAACTACTTTAAAAAACCAGAAGTGATCACTTACCCATGACGTTGGCCATGATGAATAATATAGGTGTACTTTTTCACTGAGTATAGAATAACGTTGGTGCTCGCCGAATGCTATTTCAATACTGGGACCGGCTAGTCCGAGTACCCACGACCACATCTTGCGACCTCGACGCCGACGCGACGTAACGCGATGATGTCATACCCACGACCTCGGGAAACAGAATCTAGTGCTCCAGTTTTAAGACATATTCTTACTTTACTTCTCCTGGAAGGTAGATACGACGCTTTGGAATTTACCTGCGTGCGTTTAACAACAACAAGCAAGCGCCCATATCGTTAGCAAAAAGGCTAAAATTGTTAGTATGCAGACTCGTAGAATCCGAGAAAAAATTATAATAAATAAATTAGGTATATGGCATCTGGGTACCCATCATGCACCATAATAGCCACGGTAGCTTCACCATGGCGCACCGTCTGGCGACCTCTACGAGTCCTTGCTTTGGTCAAGGCCAGGCTATTGTGTAATTCGCGACACACCCTATTTTGTGCCTTATTTAGTAAAACCAGTAAAAAGTGTTCTTTATATTTTCAGGCTTCTAGCATATTCTTGATTTACTTGACTCATTTATAACGTAGAAGTACGAGTAGGTTAAGTCGTTGAATGGCAGAGTTTGAGTCATCGATGACGAAGTCAGAGGATCGTTTGACCTTATTTTGTTGTTGGGCTTGCATTTTGCATGCATAATTTTTGAAATAAAAAACTTGTTTATACCATTATACCCGTATTTTAAATATACATAGATATACTTATGTAGGCGGAATCCTGAAGTAGTTACTCATTTTTATTTGTAATCAGTATACACTCATCTTGATGCAGCAAACTGTCTTGGATAGAAAACGTATGATCGAGTTTTTTAGTTTCATAAAGGTATATTTTTCCATAAAATTGAATGTTGAGACTATGATACTAGATAAGTAGCGTCACTCAGATCTAATTCAATTCAGCCAGTTCAATACCTTGCACGGCACATCATTACACGCTTCGGATGCAAAACCTGCTGCTGTCAAAGTTTGCTGGAAATATGCACGGAAACACACAGTACCTACCTACAGCGGCTCGTCGAAATACTTCCACCCTTCACAGGGTTCTCCCTCCCCTATGAACCTTCAATAAAACTCCTCCCTTTGTAAGAGGTTTTGAGATGCAGAGATCTCGCAGAGAAACTCAGAGCATAGCCGTCTCCATAGCTCATGAGTTACCATGAGCTAATCTGGCCTCATTCTCTTTCTACGTCTTACCATCTTTACGCTGATGATCTGCAGCTGTATTGCCAAGCCCCTCTGGGTTGGCTATCAGAAGCCGTGGAAGCGATCAATAATGACTTGCGCAGTATTTTACACTAGAGCAAATCTTTTGGGCTCCATCGAAATCCATCGAAAACGCAAGTTATCTAATAGACTGGGACACGCTACCGCGAGTGATTTTTGATGATGTCACCATTCCTTACAGTGACACGGTTAAGAACCTCGGTATTGTCTTCGATCGTTGTTTGTCCTGGGGTCCGCAAATCGCCGAGACTAGCCGCAAAATGTTGGCGTCTAGCGGTTCCTTGCTTAGATTGCGTAACTTTTTACCGACTGCCACTAAAATTGCGCTTGCACAATCCCTTTTACTTCCAATCCTTGATTATGCCGACGTATGTTACCTAGATCTCACGCAAGTCCTGCTGGATAAACTTGAGCGCCTCCAGAATGTTTATATCAGGTTCATATTTGGCTTGCGTAAATATGACCACGTTTCAGAGTTTCGCGCTAAGCTCAAGTGGCTCCCTATTCGTCGTCGCCGGGATGCTCATATTCTTTCCCTTTTGTACAGCACCCTGTATATTCCTTCGTCCCCACCCTATCTCCTAGAGCGTTTTCGTTTAGGACACTCTCTATTGAGCCGCTACCTAAAATCTTCAGATAATCCCACACTTAGTTTCCCTCGTCAAACATCTTTCTACGATTGATTTTTCTTTCCCTGTGGAGGCAGTCAGACTTTGGAATGACTTACCTATGGAAATTAAACGTTCACCTTCCTTGAACGTTTTCAAACAACTTGTGAAAGCTCACTATCTGAAATCATAATGCTACTTGTTCCTTTCGCTACTATTTTATAACGTAGGTATGTATATATGTATCTAGGTAGGTATATGTATAATTATATTTATATATTATAACGTATATATGTAAGTATATTTAAAACTTAGATTGAATTAAGTATGTTTAGTTTATTATTTATAGGTGTTTTCTTTTGTTAATATCTATTTAAAGCCACTATTTCTAGTTCTTGTCAGTTCATATTCGTGCAAGGTAATAAGGTCGCCACTTTATAATCATATTTTTGTCGCATATGTGTAAATAGTGTCTATTTTTCATATTGTGGTTGTAAATAAAGAGTTTTGTCTGTCTGTCTGTCTGGCCAAAAAACTTACTGAGTCAAGCAAAGGTGCATTCATCTCAAGCTACCCACTTCTGCTTTTCCAGGTTTTACTTCTGGTTTTATAGCAGAAGTAAGCTCACCTTACATATTTTTACATGAATCTAACCCAAATACTACAATACCAGGAAAAGGAGAGACTTAACCAAAGCTAGTCAAGACACATTTTGATAAGTATATCTACATATATCCCAATTATTATTAATTTGACCTAGTTGACTTCGGCTGAGCGAATAAATCGATAAAGGAACACGACGAAACTTTACCGGTCAGCGTAGCAAGGTTTTCATAATATTTATGATAAAGTTAACTATTTCACCTGATATGCTAGTGCACATTTGGCACAATATCTGCAAACTGCATGCGGTATTTTGTAAAGTGTCCGCCCACTCCACATGGCACACAACCTTTAGGCCTCGTTTACGGACACGCGGAGCGTCGCACGACGCGCAACGCTTCTATAACTGTCTGATAGGAATATCTACTCACATTTTTACTAAATCCACTTTTAATATTAATGCTATCTTTTGCAGGCATCGGAATGGACGTAGTTTTGTTTCTCACGTAAAACTTGACTTGCATTTTCTGCCCGAGATGTAACTATAGCAGACCGAACATCTGGAAAGTACCTACCTAAGGCTTTGAACATGGTTATCTGTTTGCCCTGTACTAAACCGTAAGAGGATCATTAAGACCGCTATTACGAACAACTTCTACTATGGGGCCAACCCGGAATGACAAGAAAAAAAATCAGCTAGCTACCTATTTTGTCGATTTCGAAGTTGCAATTTTGTTTAAGACTGCAGTTTTTTCAAGAACTCAGAGTTGACGCTTTGATTATTTACTTGTCAAATAATCTAAGAGTTGACGCTATGCTCCCTATAGTAACAGTAGTTCGTAACGATGGTCTTAATCACCCCCTTTCGGTTTAATATAGGGCAAGCAGATAACCCTCTAGAGATTAACTACAGTTCTTACTGATAGATATTATGTAACCTACGTAACTAAACTAAAAAAGTAAACTAGGTTACTCTTGTCCCTGCCACCCTACCCCACACTATTTTTCACTGTAAGTAAGTATTATCAATTGATCAAACCTAGGTTAGTAGGTTACCCGAGTGGCGCGAAGCTATGCTGCTTACCTTCCCTTGGAAATGACATCATGTATAACGTATGGGTCATAAACTGGAAGTCTAGGGTCGACTTTATGACTAACTTGTGATAAGCTCAGCGCTATTTCAATAAATGACGTCACATCTGACGGTTCGACGGTTAGGCGCTCAAAAGTGTCGTGACGATTATTTATTTATACTTATGACGTTTTATGTAATTTGAAAGCTATTTAAAGAAATGTCGTCATTGATTAAAAGTTTATTTATCATCTATAGGTAGTAAGTAAATCTATCCTACTTCCTACTATAATATTATAAACGCGAAAGTTTGTGAGGATGGATGGATGTATGGATGTTTGTTACTCTTTCACGCAAAAACTACTGAACGGATTGAGATGAAACTTTGCAATAATATAGCTTATATATCAGAATAACACATAGGCTATAAATTATAATGATAATGCGTCAAAAATCAAAATATCAAGCGGGCGAAGCCGCGGGTAAAAACTAGTATCCCATACTTTTAAACGAGCAAGAGCAATTTATAAGTAGTATTTTGTTTTTATAAGTAAGTAAATTTGGAATTTTGAAAATGGCTTTGTTAAAATCATGGATGTAAGTATTACATAAACGTTAAAGCTAAATGAAGCTTGTTCGCTCAAAAATTACAATTCTTACCTATATTTTTTTATCGGCATGTAAGTACCTTTGTACAAAAAAAAGATTGATTAAAACATATATATGGAGCACTGCACTGTAATTATGCAAGTGAAACGTGGACGCTAACGCAGAAAGATAGAGAATGACTTGAGGCATTCGAGATGTGGTGTTGGAGAAGGATGGAAAAAATCAGCTGGACAGAAAAAAAAACAAACCAAGAAGCGAATATTGACATGGAAAAAAGGAAACTTCTATCAGCCTAATCGAGAACAGAAGAGGAAAGATGTTTGCCACTTTGTACGACATGACAATCTAATGAAAACCATAATATAAGGAAAAAGAGAAAGGGGAAGATCACGCAGAGCATTTATAAACCAAATTAAAGAAAAGGTAGATGTCATGTCGTACAGGGAGGTGAAAACCCTAGCAGACCGCGAGACATGGAAGTTGCTCCACCAACAAGAGCCTTCCTCTTAAATTATGATGAAGATGAAGTACCTACCTTTGTCTTGATTAATATTTTATTTAAATTTGAATTTTAAAATATCTCTATTTTTAAATTAATCATCATATTAAAGTAATCTAAGTACCAGATCAGCAAGTGTAACTTCAATAAAAAAATTGAATCGCCTGGTTACTTTTGATTGACACAGCAAGATAGCCATCTTTTCTACTACTAGCGCCATCTACGTATCGACGAGGCATTTAGTAGAACGTGGCTCTATGCTACTACGTGTTGACGCAACGAGGCTTTAGTAAAACAGCAATACGCTACGGCTGTACTATTTCGTAATCATTTCATATAAAGGCTTCTATATGAAATGGATAGAGGGCGCTACGACGCGTTACGTTGTTATGTGCTACGCGAGCGCGGTATCTACATTTTACACCTATGTAACTACACGATAATTCGGTATACAATGAGCAGAGGGCGCTACAATAGCAAAGTAATACAAGGGAAAGTGAGGAATTCTCATCTCAATACCAACCCTCACTAACTTAAAACACATTTATGATAAAGACGTGGAGTGCTTGGGTCAATGTTAAATCGTAGAGCTAAAGACATCAACGCGCGACTGTCTCAAAATAATAAAAAACGATGAATAATAAAATAATTGCAAACAAAAGATATCAACGCGTTCTTTTTTTATTCCTCAGTTTGAGAAGGTCCTGAAAGACAAATATATCTTACTTTGCTGAGAAAACTAATGTAATTATTATTCAGGTATTTTACTTTTACTGTAACCTGCAATATCTACATATTTATTATAACACTAGTTTATGCCCGCGGGTTCGCCCGCGTGATATTTTGTACTACCCCATAGAAACCTTTTATTTTATCGAAATAAATAGTAGCTTTTGTCATTTTCCGTCTTTTAAACTATGTCCATGCCAAAAATCAAGTCAATCCATTGCTTCGTCGCTGCGTAAAAGAGGAATAAACCAATATACTAACAAATCTTATTTTCAGCCATACGATGTCCACTGCTGGACATCGGCCACCTAACGATTTCCAATATGACCAGTTGGTAGCGGCTTGCATCCAGCGCGGAGGTCATCCGTCCCCCTTGGGGGTGGACTCCGTGCTAAGTCAGTCAGTGTCCCGCCCACTGCCATTTCAACTTGCCAATCCGCTGGGCTATGTCGGTAACTTTGGTTCTTCTACGGATCGAATCAGGAATGAGGATCTCCTCATCTCGATCTCGCAGATAGACTCCGAGCATAGCCCTCTCCATAGCGCGTTGCGCTACTTGGAGCTTACTAATAAGGCCCATAGTGAGAGACCACGTTTCTGTGCCATAAGTCATCACTGGTAACACATACTGGTCGAAACCATCCAACAATTACACTTTGGAATTTATAATATTAGTAATGATAGGGTTTGTGATAGGGATTATCATCATATTTGATATTGCTATACATTTTAACATTTAATTTTGACTGTACCAGCCTTTTTAATAATCCACTGCAGGACGTAGGCCTACCCACGAAGGGTGATTGGGCCATATCCACCACGCTGGCCCAGTGCGGGTTGGTGGATTCACATACGCCATCGAATTTCTTCTACGGACGTATGCAGGTTGCCTCACGATGTTTTCCTTCACCGAAAAGCCAGTGGTGTGAAATTCCGTACATAAATTCCAAAGAACTCATTGGTACGGGACCGGGGATTCGAACCCACGACCTCACGATTGTAAGGCGGGTGTCACTACCTCTTGACTACCACGGCTCTAATTTTGACTATTGTTATTAAAATCACGACGCGTTGATGTCTTTTGCTGCAAAGTGTGAGCAAAAGATATCAACGCATGACAATTGCTCGTATTTCTGAATTTGTTCTTCTATCTCAAAAAGGAGAGAGTTTTCTATGAAATTCATAGTAGTTTTGACCAGTATCCAATAATATCCATTCCAATTAAGGCGCTCGTGAGGCGCCAACTTGTCCATACAAAAACAATAAGCTGTTAACTACCTCTAAATGTTATCCAATTTGAGTTATTTTTTTTCATGTGAGTAATCAGAAGTTCAAACACTACGTTTAAATTTTTCTGAAAAAATACGACGCACGAGCGTGCAATATTTCTTACTCAAGCGATTGACACCAAAAATATATCATTATGATACAATTTAAGGGGTTAAAAGAATTTTCTCCCGAACGTAAATTTCATCAAAAATGTACTCAAAATTCAAAATTCAAAATTCAAAATTCATTTGATTCAGGCATTTGCACCCATATTCACAAAAACAATAAAATAAAATAAAATCGAATTAAATTATGTCAAATGTCACCAGTTACAAACAAAACACGAAAATCATAGCTTTCTCTTCGGCACTGGTACTGAAATTTTTCTCGATGTTCTAAAAAAAACGCCAAAACAGTAGTCGATTCACGATCCTCTTAAGCACTCATTAAATATGTATGATGGCATCATGCCATGACTAGTTTCTCCAAAACTTAATTACATACTATGTACAAGCTACAACGATCGGTTAATGGTTACACTATTTAGTCGTGAAAATGTCTAAATATGTAGGTATTTCGATTTATCTACATCAAAATGTAACAAAAATCAATAACCAACCGGGAATAACCGGTTATTTTCACAGGGGATGAAACAGGGGTGCGCTGGAGCTCGGCTCGCAATATCCTATTGTTAGAGACTTATTTACCCCATTTGTTGTATGGTCTTTATATTCATTTTTAGTGCTTCACTACTGAGGCATTGGGATTAATCTTGTTTCATATGGATTATTTTCAAAATGAAGTTGATCCTACTACAACCTCACAAACTTTACCTCTTTATTATATTAGTATAGACAACAGATTTTTTCATCACGCAGGCAGACTCAAACCACATATTATGTGGTCCACATAAACATGTTAAATAAAAGGAACCATCCTTTTGTAAAACTATGTCCAACTAAGAAATTTCCATTTCTGCTTTTCAGTGTTCTTTCTGCGTTTCGAAACCCTATAAAAACTGACTAAATCCCGATCAAAAATTGTGCCGTTTATACCGGTATTGTTCAATAAAAAAAAATAAAGAACCACCCAAATTGTCCGAGCCATCTGTCCTCCCTCGTCGCAAGGGCGGCAGGGCCAGGTGTCGGCGCACGCGTTTCACAATAGACGCGAGCATTGAACCCACGACCCCCGCTTTTACCCTAGAACTTTACCGTTTTACTCCGCACTATTTTTGAATATTTTTTCACTATCAATTAGTCTGTATAAACAAAGACTGTTCTAAGTCTGGATGCGACTATATGGCTGTGTGCTTCAAAAATGTTGTTGGTAAGTTTTTTTTTTATGGGAAATGCGGGACCCTGAAAAGTCAAAGGTATTGTAGATGTCACCAAGTTTGAAGGGTTCGATTTTGTTTCCGTACCATTGAGTTATTTGGAATTTACGTATCATCATTGGCTTTTCAGTAAAGAAAACAGCGTGAGGCGTATACATACGTCCGTAGAAGAAATTCGACGGCGTATGTGAACCACCAGCCCACAGTAGGCCAGCGTGGTGGATATGGTATGGCATGACTGCCTCGGTGGCTCAGTCGTTAGTGACCCTAACTTCTGGATCAAAGAGGCGTGGGTTCGATCCCCACCCAGGGCAAATATTTATGTGATGAACATAAGTGTTTGCTGTGTGTCTGGGTGTTGTTTAGTTACTATCTATATAAGTATGTAATTAAAAATAAGTATATGTAGTATATCAGTCTCTGGCAGCCTATCACAAGTTTTGCTTAGTTTGGGGTCAGAGGCCGTGTGTAAGATGTCCCAAAATATTTATTTTATTTTTTATGGTCCAATTACCCTACGTGTATAGGCCTACGTCCTGCAATAGACTATTAAAAAGGCTGGTACAGTCGTTTTTGAGTAAGTATCGAAAAAAGTTATGTGAGATACAAGTGACGGCCGCAGTCACGTACCTACAAGTAAGCGCATCATAGGTTGTCCGCCGACAAGGTGGACAGATGACCTCTTTAAACCGCAGGATGGTGCTGGGTGCAAGCCGCTGCCTCCTTTGACTGCTTCGGTGGCTCAGTGGTTAGTGAACGTGACTTCTGGATCAAAGAGGCGTGGGTTCGATCCCCACCCAGGGCAAACATTTATGTGATGAACATAGGTGTTTGTTTTGTGTCTGGGTGTATTTACTTACTATCTATACAAGTATGTATTTAAAAATATGTATATGTAGTATATCAGTCTCTGGCAGCCATATTACAAGCTTTGCTTAGTTTGGGGTCTGATACCGTGTGTAAGATGTCCCCCAATATTTATTTATTTATTTATCGAACTTATAGGCAATCAAAAAAGAAGACCTATGTCCGGCAGTGGGCATCCTATGGCAAAAAAGTGTAGTAGATACATACTAGATTGTATAATATTTGAGAATATGGTCCCGATCAAGCAAGCTTGTAAATAGGATCATATGTATGATTATGTATAAATATACATACATAAACATCAGATTTTTTTTCTATGCATGTTTTGAATATTACCCAATTTTGACACGAGATTTGTGTATTCGAAGATAAGATCTTCCGCTCATACGGCCATAAGACAGACATACAATGCAATTTCAAAGATATAATGCCGTTGCAAATAAAATAAATCTCCGAACTTCGAACCGGCAAAAAATCCCAGAAACAGCTGATTCGGCTCTGAGTTTCCAAGACGACAATGAACGTAAAGAACAGCTGAGCCTCTCAGCTGATCGGCCCAGGATGCCGCGACCAGGTGGGCTGTCTCACCGCCGTTGAGAGCAGGGACCCGATATTTTGGGACTATTGTATGAGGCGTAATGATATTTGCTCAGGGTGATCTTTGTTACTTTGTAAACACAGATTTTATTGCATGAAACAAAGATGACAGAGTGACAAATTATATTCAGGGAAATGGTTTTATTTGTTTAAGTACTCTAGGTCGCATAATCATCTGCCAGAATAATAATCAAACGCAAATATAAAAGTATACAGGGTGGATAGCTGACACCGACATTAATTTGACCCACATGTAGTACTAGTAACCAAGAACCATAAAAGCAATAAGAAAAATGTTTATTTTTAAAAAAAATTCAAACTAAATAATTAATGAAGTAATTAGGCATCATGCTTTATAAGGAATTCATTCATGCTTTTTTTTACATTTATAAGACTAATCAAAATATGTAGTTATTCCCGTTATTTTGACTAATGTTAAACTAGCTTGAATGGCTGTTTAGATACAGGTTGCCCCAAAATATTGTCTTAGAAAATTGTACATAACTAAGTAAATAGCTTTATTTATTAAATTCTAAATGTTGAAGAAGCCATAGGGCTTTAAAACAGAAGGCCAAATATGTGATTTTATTTAAATGTCGTCGTCAGCTCTTCACCCTGTATATTAAATATAAAAAAATTAAGTGCTAGTATTGTATCGCAGCCATAGGGCTTTAAAACAGAAGGCCAAATATGTGATTTTATTTAAATGTCGTCGTCAGCTCTTCACCCTGTATATTAAATATAAAAAAATTAAGTGCTAGTATTGTATCGCAAGTCATTTTTCCTAGGTAGCTCATGCATTGCTAAAATTTTATCTAATCTAGTAGGCCATCTTCTAGCGCAGCGCAAAAAGTCCACCCGCATGGTGGATCATTGATCTGATCAAAACCCCAGCACGGTGGATTCAAGCTGCTTCCAATCGGTCTATGGAAATAAATAGGGTCTATGTCCAATAATGGACGGTCTACGGTTGATATGATGATGATGATTATCTTCTAAAGCAACTACTTAATCTTCTAAAATATGATATACTAGGTTTTGTCCGGGTGGTATTTTATTTTTTGTGCTATCCCATGGGATCTGTTTTATTTTCTGGGATAAAAAATTGGTTGCCTGTAAAGTCGGTATACGGGCGAAAGTTTTACGTGACAACGACTTTGAGTGGTAAAATAATTTTAATGTGAATATTCATTCGTATAGTAGGAAGAAGGATGAAAATGTCTGTCTCTCTCGCTCTTAGGCGGGCTAACCATGACGCGTGCCTCTCACTCGCTCTCATTGTGAGCGCATAACGTGAGCGGAGCGTAACGCAGTTTCTTGAAGTGTCACCCGGCAAACCAATTTATAAGACGTTGTCACGTCAAAAGTAGCCTATGTCACATTCCGTCTTTCAAACTAGGTATGTCCATGTCAAAAATCAAGCAAATCGATTGCTCCGTTGCTGCGTGAAAAAGGAACACACTTTTGGATTTATAATATTAGTAAGGATTAGTTGCTTTTTCCTTTCACCTAATCAAACTAATTCCCATCGTCACTTTCCATACCTAAACAAAATGAAAAGTTCCGTCAAACCACTGTTATCTCGGAAACTAGAGCAAGTACCGCGTACTCTTAGTTTGGGTCTGGTAATGTATTCTTTCATTATTACATTGTTTATATGTGTGTGTTAGAACTGTTAGAAGTTAAAAATATTTATTAGTTTATTTTATTGTACTTATTAGTTATTTTTGTATTAGTATTTATAATATTTGTATGTATTATGTCTGTAGTATTATAATTCTTTTATTTTTAAAGTGTCCTCTAAATTAGCACTATTTTCTTTTGTACCTATCTCTCTATATCCTAAGGTTGCCTGGAAAAAATCACTATCAGCGATAAGACCGCCGGTTACGTCACACGTTTTAGCATCTATTTTTCTCTATTTTCTGTTTTATGTGTGTGTGAATGTGAATCAATAAAGAGTTTATCTATCTCTCAACTCACAAAAGAGCGAGACAAAAGACAATGCAATACAATTTAGCCTTGTGCTAAGAGCTTATCGTACGTCCCCGGCGGGTTGTGGGAACTATTGTTCCACTGTTCACCGCGCTTCCTGCGTCCGTACCGTAAACTGTTGATTTAATATAGTTTCCTTTGATTGGTTCTGTTTCCTGATATTGGTGCATTACCGGTCATAGTACTCGTCGTACTACCATCTCTAATAACAAACAACGTAAAACGTATTCGTGTATACAGGGTGTTAGAAATGAATTACTTCCATGAAGCCCAAGTAAATTATTTACTTTTAACAAAATAGGTAGGTATCTACAAATCTCGAGTATAAAATAGGTGTCATCTAGGTAAGCATTCTACACCCAAGACCTGATATCTGAAAACCAAAAAACATTTCAAGTCAGTACTGCTTAGTGCTTAACATCAGACAAAATATGAAAAGCAAACCATGATATTAAATGATGAGATGAAATTGATAAATTATAATTAATAACACCAATACATAATTATTTTTTGCAAAAAATAGCATGACCGACTACACCCGTGTACAGAATTTGCGAATATTTCGCACGGATCGATGTAACATTTTTCTCAATATTGTTGATTTATCAAAAATGGCTCAGCTGATTTCGATAAAATTTAAACGGAACCAATTTTCAAATATATTCTTTCCAATAAAAAAATAACTATTGAAACGGACTACTATGAAAAAAGTTATGCGTGGTTATACATAAAAAAAAATATATGCGTCGAATTGTATACCTCCTTTGGTTGGTTCGTCGGTCAAAAAGACCATTGATCTTATTTTTAGGGTTCCGTACCTCAAAAAGAAAAAACGGAACCCTTATAGGATCACTTTGTTGTCCGTCTGTCCGTCTGTGTGTATGTCAAGACTCTTTATCTCGGGAACGCGTAAAGATATCGAGTTGAAATTTAAACCTTAGCTTCTCAGTTACCGTATAAAAAAGTTAGAGCCGTTTATGTAATAAAAAAACGCATATTTCAACGCTCACAAAAATCATAACCTACCGGGTACTTAGACCCGTTGACACTCCCGTTACTCCCGTTGACATAGAACTATGAAATTTGGCGAAAAGCATTGTGTCAAAGTGCACATATAGGAATAAATCTGAAAACTGTACATTTTTATTTAAATCACATAATAACAGGGCCTCAAAATTCACAAAATATGGGTTCAAAATTCAAAGTGAGTAAATCGTATCATATAAAATAACTTCATTAGCACATGCTAAAACAGGTTTTTAATTATTTTAACAATATGTTTGTACGGAACCCTCGATGTGCGAGCCTGACTCGCACTTGTCCGGTTTTTTTCTTATAACGCTTACTTTTAGACTAATGTTAGTCTTCTTCATTTTAGCCAAAGGACGTCCAATGCCTCCCTTATAGAGATCTACATAGTTATAACGGGTTGGAAGCGGTTTGGATTGCTATCAAAAGGTATTTGAGTAGAGTCCACCTACAACAAGCGCAGCATTAGACCAATCGTGTTGATGTAAATAACCAAAGTTTTTACTATTTGTGATAATATTCTCTGCACTGAGTAATTTTATTACAAACTAGATATCTTCCAGATATAATTAAACGTCACGCAAATATTTGGCCATAGCAACGGTTTCAGTGAAACGCACTAATTTTGTAACTGAAACGACTTAAAACAGGTCACATTACAATATGTATTAGGAATGATTTTTGACATAGACGGTGAAATAATTCACAATGATATTTTTTTTTATAATTTTAATGTTATTTCTTTCTTAAACACCCGTATAATATGTGTCGGAAACGAAAGAAGTGGAGAATCTATATTTGATCTTGATTTAGACTAACTATAGTCGTAGTTATCATTATGATAATATCTTCTGCTTAGCTAGATGTTTCGTACGATACGTTATTTTGAATCGTGTGTCTCATTGGTACCTAGCCTTGAGTTGGTTTGGTATTATCATAAACCAAATGGCTGGTGAATTTAGGATACAAAAAAATATTAGGAATGTACTAGCGCTGATGGTCTGCCTGAATGGATATTCTAATATCCTTTCACTCCCATTCTATCCAATGTAATAGAGCCACAAAATATCACAATTCTCGTAATTTTTAAATTCTCCATCTCTACAATGGCACCAACCTAATCTTATCTTGAACATTTATTCCAAACATTCACTTACGTGTACCTCCAACCATACAACTAGGTTACCGACGATAAAACCCGTTTGAATAAATATAGGCTCCGTTTTGAAAATGGCGTTAATAACTGACTAAGTATTGTACAAATTAGGTTCTTGTTAGCCTTTCAAGACTTCATAAGTTGCTTTCGTTGCTTTCAAAAGATAAAGAACTGCAATTTTCGACGTGACACTTTTTGCAAATAACAAAACGAGGCTTGATCGGCGAGTGTAGCGGGAGGTATACAACTGTGATAACGAGGCATATCATTAAGCGTGAGTGGAGGGTAGCAGCCAGTAGGGCATGGTAGGGCACGCATCGCATGTGGCCGGGCAGACGGGTGCCGACGCATCTGGTGACGAGGGGGGCGCGGCGGGGGCTAAAATTAGTACCGGAGCGCCACGTGCGCCGCGAGCACCGAGCATCAGTCCGCGTCCAACCACCACACCGACCGGTCGCCCGCCACACCCTGTTCACACTCCGACACACTCGTGCACGCGGACTTGGACTCGAAGACCGCGACAGCGGCAGTGACAGTGTTCCTTCAGTGCAAAAGTGGTCGGCGCGACGGAGGCGGTGCAAGGCATGTTGATGGCGGGCGCTCTGCCGGCCGAGCCCGAGGGCCTACTGGCCCTCGGCGCTCTCCCTGGCCAGAAAGACACCACATGGACCAAGCTGTTCGTGGGAGGACTTCCATACCACACCACGGACAAGAGCTTACGGGAACACTTCGCGGTCTACGGAGACATCGAGGAGGCGGTCGTCATCACGGACAGACAGACCAGCAAGAGCAGAGGATACGGCTTTGTGAGTTTCTCTGACGTGTTTCACTGAAACCATTGTGTAAAATTGTATTGACACGTAAACCTTTGTATGCCCGTGCGCAGTTGAGTCGTGGCTCTGAAACAGCAGGCGTATCGCACGGTTAGCTCGCGTTATCGCACCTCACTGCTACCTACTGGTTACCTACCGCTGCTAGCCCGCTGGCTACAGCTACATACGGTTCTATCGCTAAATTACATCTAACACGGAAGTGGTTATTCCTCGCAGGTGTACAATGTGTACATTATGAGCCTAAAACTAATGACCACATAAATTATTTCGGGTTCCGTTGGCGGGAATCAGTATCGGCGTGAAACGACGGGTAATTTTTGAGTGATGAGTCGTTTGCCCTTGAAATATCGCAAAATTTGCGTTTTTAGAACTAAACTCGACTGAATGAGTTTGATTTGCACAGTACATAAAGATTCGCCTGCTGGGTAATGCGTTTCATCGACAATCGCCGCGAGGAGAATGGATTGGTCTCGCGGCTTTTTGTTATTACCTGCAGTTGCTTTTCTATTTTCTTTTTTCAGGGGCGATGCGATTATTTGTAGATACTGGGCGATACAGTGATTGAATAGTCTTAATTAATGAACGGCCTTGAGCGTAATGAAGTTAGAAGCGTTTAGTTCGGAGCGGGAGAAGGGCTCGTGGGAAATGAATCACAACCCCATTTTCAATTCTTGCTAGGGTGGCTCGGGGAGGGAAGCGCCCTGTTGCACCCTCGTGACATCCAAATAGCTGTAATAATCGCAATTCATCGTTGCCAACACTTTGTGACGCTGCAAACAAATACAATTTTCTAAATGAAACTGAACGGCAGCGAGCGTCGCAAACATTTATTTCATTAAACTTTCGATAACGCTAACAACCTACCTACCTACCTACCAGCTCAAAATGTTAATTTGTACAGCAATATGGACTGTTTGTTATAAAATCGAATAAGTATGAACCGAAATTGCGCTTTGAATTTCCATGGCACAATTTTTTTCAATACCCAGAAATTAATATTTACGTTCAGAACTAAATCCCGAATATATCAGCCCAAGAATGAGAGTAAAATTGTTTATTTTTAAAACTACTAAATTATAGTTACTATTTTATTAAATTGTTATTATTTATGTGCAGTATTCGTAAATTCCTTGAATAAGTAATACTACAAAAATATACAACGCCCACTGATAAGCATATTTTAAGATTATTTCACCATACAGACGACATCGTCATCAGCCCTGTATGTATTAATTGTAAAATACAGTTTACTATTTCCTGTATTTATCCCAGTGTTGAGCTCGCAATATCATCATGAGAAGGTTAAAATTAGGCCATCATTCTCCATGCTAGTACAATATACAGATAGTCAGTCGCCTTTACATTAGGCAGGTACCTATGACGCGGTCACATTAACTTGACGCATCGCATTAATTTTTAAGCAATTTTTACTCGATCTTAATAAACAGGTAGAAACTTGTCTTTTATAGATGATAATTCGGAACTTTTCGTTCGTCGGGAGACCGACTCGCACTTGGCCGGTTTTTTTTGCACACCGTACTTGTGCGCCAAAATAACGTCACATGGTCAAGCGTCTAGTTAATGTGACCGCGTTGTATATCTTCCTTACCGAACATGTAAATCTCTCAGACATGCAGGTTTCTTCACAATATTTTCTTTTAGGATTTGTGGTTAGCAGCTATCAAAACTGCTTAATATGTTAATATGTAGATAATAATAAGCTAGGTATCACCTATTGTATTGATTTCTGCACCACAGATGCCTGAGTCCGTGACATTAAGTATAAAGTTAACTTCTACTAGGGTACTAGGTACTAAAGAACAATATTTACTTACTTCAAACTTAGACAGTTATTTTTTTACTAATTTTTATTATACTTAGAACTTGAATAAAATCCAATATATCTCCCAATTAAGCTGCTAGAACATCTGACATACTTATTGAAGTTTTCTCTAGCAGCCTAACAACGTAACGTATAGCTAGGTGGGTATAGCTTCTATCCTATCATCTATTTTTAGCATTTACGGGGGTTTCTCTAGACCACCGACGTATTCTAGAACATCATTGTAGGTACCTACTCATAATTATGACAAACTTTTATCAAGGGACCAACCGCGAAATTGCTAGAGCTGAAAAACTTTTTATTTATATGAAATAGCTGATTTTTCCCGAGTTCCGGAATAAGGATCCTAGTGTAAATGTTAGTCAAAGCAATGAGTAGGTATAATGACATCCTATGCGCTGATTCTACGTCGGTGGGCTGCACTAAATGCTCGCTGGCGAGAGCCAGGCTGGGAGGATCGTGCCAAAGTGACGACGGAGGACAAAAGCCTGACATATGATACCTAAACAATGTACATGGCTTGTTGCCCTCGCCTTGGCGGGATACAACCTGCTCAATAGACAACTATAGTTAGGTTATTCAGAGCTTTAAATTATTTTTTTCAACATCAAAGTGTAACGGGATTTTGATGAGTATTCGATTTGATTTCTTTTTAATTTTAACTTGGACACGTTAGTGTGTAATAATTTTAGTCAAGTTTATTAGATTGCTCGAGGAGCGGAATTTGGATCGTCCGTAAGTTTACTGTGAAAATGCTATAATTGATTTCTTATTAAACCCCTATATTTTTCTCAACAAGCAATTAAGTGCTTGTTTTTGTATTATTCCATAAGTACCTTTTATTTTTCCGAGATAACGTTTATCACTCTCCAACTTTTAAACTATATCCATGAAAAAAACAACAAGGTTAACCTCCCCTCATTAGCTGCGTGAAGGAGTAGGTAACGAACACACAATGTATATTAGTAAAGATCAGGTCAAGTTCAATTAAAAACACCCAGTATTAAAACTAAAGAAGTGTGCAAAACGTTGCAAACAATAAATCATCTAAAGATTAGGTACAAATAGGCATTTACAGCCGTTATCATTGCAATCGTAGCCGGCACCGCACACACAATATTATCTAATAGCTTCACACTTTTTGATAACACTTTTATTCAATATACGTTGATAACGCTTGCGGAATTAAATACTGAAACTGTGTCGACGGAATTAGCTGCAGTAGATAGTAAAAATATGAATAAAAATCCTATTTTAAAGTACCTAACTGAGTGGGGGTGGAGGCTATGAATTTTTGATGGCCACAATCATTGAATTGAATTTGATTTTGTATATATGTATTTAGATTTAGTATCTAAAAAAACCGGACAAGTGCGAGTCAGGCTCGCACATCGAGGGTTCCTTATAAACACGTTATTAAAATAATTAAAAACCTGTTTTAGCATGTGCTCATGAAGTTCGATACCTTACATGATACGATTTACTCACTTTGAATTTTGAACCCATATTTTGTGAATTCCGAGGCCCTATTTTTTTGTGATTTAAATAAAAATGTACAGTTTTCAGATTTATTCCTATATGTTTACTCTGAGACAATGCTTCTCCCCAAATTTAATAGTCATATGTCAACGGGAAGTACCCTGTAGGTTTTGATTTTTATGAGTGCGAATTATGCGGTTTCTTACGACATAAACGGCTCTAACTTTTTAAAACAATAACTGAAAAGTTTTTCTTTTATACAACTGCAAGAGACCGTAGATATACGTATACAGTTTAAATTTCAACTCGATATCTTTACGCGTTTCCGAGATAAAGAGTCTTGACATACATACAGACCGTGTACAGCTCAAAAAATCTATTAAAATATTAAAAATAAATGCGCAGAGTAAATCAACCACATTGAATGCTTAATTTGGATAGGATCTCATATTTTCTAATTTGATTTTTGTTCAAGGCCGCCATCACGCCGTCATATTTTACAAGCAATGTCAAAGATAATATGATCTAAAAATATGAAATTCCTATGAATGAAGATTTCTTACTATTTTCTTTCATAACAATGAAAGAAAATATTAGGAAAATCATTTTCCAAAACAAATAAAGCAAATACATATGTAATTGAATACTATGTGCAAGGTAATGGCCTAAGATCGATATATTTTTGCATTAGATATCTCTTTTAGCATACAGTAAGGTCAATTTCTATTGTCAGTAGTCACTTACTTTGTTATTGTCAGTTATTTAAAGTTTGTTAAAGTCTAAACACAAGATTGCATCAAAATTGCTATAGCAGGTTCCGAAAAATACGAAATATTGTGAAGTCTACTTAGACTAGGCAGGTAATCGTTACTGACTGAATTTTGATGTCCTATTATTATTTTAATTTAACAAAGTCAAACCATGCAATCAATTTTATTACGAAGATTAATCCTAGAAAGTCAACTAAATAATAAACAATACTCACAAATAAGCTAAAAAAGGTTCATTTATTCGAGATTTAAAATTAAAAACAAATGAGACCTGGTTAAATTCCAATAAGGAAATCAATAAAAAGGAAAAATGTAAATCTTACTTTTTTACCTCGACAATATAAGAACGAAAATAAATGTATGAAATTATATATTACGAATCCTAAATGACCTAATGGTCTACAATCTACATGGTAGAGCTGCGTCGTTTAGTGAGGCCAGAAAAAAGTGATCACTAGTAAGAAGGAAGGTAATGCACCACTTCACTTTAAATATTATTGAACTCTAAAAACAAAAAGTAATGGTGATAGTGGGCGTGCGTAGCGTAGAATTGGGCGTGCGCAGCGATGAATTGGGCGTGTTGGTCGATTGCCTCACGCTACGAATGCGCTACGCCGTAGCCACGCTTTGGTTCGCTCGGGGTCTCTACGAGTACGAATCTAGAATTACATATTATTATTATAAATAATAGATCTTTTAATTGTTATTTGTGTTATTTCTGTGAATTAAACCGTTCTGTCGTTATTTGCCAATAATGGTAAGATGGGTACGTTTTGTTGTGTATCTCGGCTGGCATCGCACATAGAACAATAATTTTAACACACATTGGAATACCTACAATACTTTAATTCGCTCTTTCAAATATAGTAATTTGGGCGAGTGTTACGGACATTTCAGTTTCCCCATATATTATTCGGACAACGCCAACTTTACCCAATGTTCTTTTTTCTTTGAAATGGTCGACACATCATTAAAATTAAAAGTAACCAAAATAAACACAAATTAAATAAAATAAAATGAAAATGTTAAGTAAATAAAATGATTGAATAATACACTAAGATCAAGATGGGCACAACAGGTGTCTCTAGCCTATATACTCGAAAATTATAAAGGATTTTTTTTAACTCCGACCGAGTTGCCGCCGTGCGTAAAACCCAAAGAGATTTAAAAGTTTGTAATAGCCCTCTTAAGCGTAAGTTTCAACAATACAGCTGTGCGTACGAGCAGCCTACTCGTACCTACGCCTAGTTCGTTATCGCCGCGCCTTCAATAATTTCGATTCGTACAAACAAGACTTCGATATAAACTCGATTGAAGTTTATTGAACCACGCCGAATGTTTCATTTTTACATTTACACTGGAAACTACTACATTTGCATACAAATAACTTGCAAACAGTCGATTTAAAACGAATAAGTTTGTGTTAAATATACATCGAGTAATAGGTAAAAAAACTTCGGTGTTTTAAATTATTTTTTGATATCTTCTATCTATCAACCTATCAAGGTTCCTATTTAGGTTTATGTTAGGTTCGGTTAGACTATCCAGTTTTCAAATACTATTTTTTGCATAAAATAATGCTTATTTTATTTCTTGTTGGTTCAGGATTGTAGCAGTGGCGTAGTTTTCAGATGTCTTAGGTTGAAAAATATGTACTGTCCAGATAGGTACGTACTTACTTGAATACTAACTGCAAACTAATCCTTAAAATTTAGGGAGAAAAATGACTATTTTCAGTTTAAAAACAATACGTTTTTTGTAGGATAGTTCTGAAAAAGTGTTAAGACAGAAAAAATATGATAAAATCAAAAAATAAACTGATTCTTATTCTAAAGCTGGAAACATACTATCGGACGCGGCTGACGGTCGCGACTTAGCAATGTATACAGTCTTAAAACATCCGGTCCGATCTCTTTCGGACGTCCGAACGCTCAAGGTGACGTCCGCGGACTGATGTCCGATAGTTTGCACGGCTCCGTATGGACATTCATTATCTAGATACCTATCAGTCGCGGCTTTCAGTCGCGTCCGTCAGCCGCGTCCTATAGTAGGTATGTTTCTGGCTTAATTTTCGTTATTCATTCAATTATGATAACACAATACAGCTGTAACAAAACTATCGAATCAGTTATATTATGCATGCGGGGGACAAATAAATTAAATATTTATGAAACCCTAATACAGTTTTTGTTGTGCAATAAAAAGGTCCTACAAAAAAGTTAGTTGAAAAAATTAACATACAAAATTCCAATTATTCCAGACCTTTGGTATCTGGAGGTCATCACACATTTTGCTTTACTTCCAATGGAACACGTTTCGAATATAGTATCCAGTTTAAATGGAGCTTCAATCGTTGGAGTTTTGCGGATGTGTGAGGTCAGGTTACAATGGTTAGGTGAATAGTTGTGGCGACCCAAGGTACATGCATGCATTACAATAGGTAATGCCGTGGCCGCGTCATACGTCGTTCAATTCTTCGCTTACCTATCGATTTAATACGAAATTACACAATGAACATGAGTTCTAGCTGCTTCTGATAACGTAGATACGAGTTTGGTTACTAACTTGTTTCTCAGTGAACTATGTAGATAGACCTTATTAGTATTAGTAGAAACCTATGTATGAGGCATATATTTCAAGACGACAGACATATTGTAAGATAGTTTACTCATCATTGTGACCATTTTTGCTATGGTACCAAGCATGAAATCGCGAATAAATCTGTTATTTGTGCCATGAAGGCAGGGATGTTTCGTCGAAAGTCGATTAACTTTTTATCTGGGTGTTCAGTGGTTTTTTGTCTGTCCTCCACTTTTTCCCATATATACTCGTATTTTAGGGTCTTTTTATAGTTATTCAAAGTCAAAGTCAAGTTGACTTTGAGTTTGACTTTGTTATTGTTATTATTTTTTTTTTTACCAACTTCCAAAAAGGATGAGGTATTATGTTCGTCTGTATTTTTTTTTATGTGTATGTTCATCGATATTTTTTCCAATTGTGAACCGATTTAAAAAATATATCTTAGTTCGAAAGAGAATACCTCCGAAATTGTCCCATTTAAATTTTATAGAAATCGGCTGAGCTGTTTTTTATAAATCAACAAAAATGTACATCGATTCGTGAAAATTATTCGAATTATGTTGGTAAGTATAAAGTACGATGGAAGTCGGTGTTGTGATTTTTTGCGAAAACTAATAATCACCACAAATATTACATGCCTAAGGGTGTTCAACTGTTCAGTGTTAGTCCCATGCAAGCGTTGGTTATGATGATTAGTACAGTAATATCCTAGAGACGTAGAACATATCCGTAGTCTAGACACACATTGTACAAGTCAGAGTTTTTAGAACGTGGCACCTGTTTGTAAGCAATTTTGGGCTCATTGTACTACTGGGGCTCTATTTTTGAACCAATGTGGCCCACTAGGATCATATAATGTATGCGTAAATGGTCACGAGACCTAATAGAGGAGCAAACATAAAAATCTACGTTAGTGCGATCGGGAGACCATAGCATGCAATCACATAAGTCATTTATGACCAACGAAACGGAGGAGGTACTCAATTCGACGCGTACCTATATATATTTTTTATGTATAACCACGCATAACTTTTTACATAGTAATCCGATTTTGACAATTCTTTTTTATTGGAAAGAGATATACTTACTTCGGAATTGGTTTAAAATTGAGGAGCCATTTTCGATAAATCAACAATAATGTGAAAATGCGACACATGCGTTCTGTACCTTCACGGTTGAAGTCGGTCATGCCATTTTTAGCAAAAAATAATTATAACGTTTCCAAATTTGTGTAAATATCTTATATACACTGTTCATTTATAGAAATTCTAAATTACTATTTGGAGAAGAGTAAATAAGCTTATATAAGTAAGCCTCCGACTGATAAAACGTCGCCTTTGGTTGCAAATAACTGCAACACTATTTTGTAATTTGTTTCCCCTAATACTCCTTTGTTTGCCACCGCAGAGATACTTTGCCACCAATATATCGCTTTGTTTCTTTTCGATTTGTCTCATTCTACTTCATCTTTTATAAAAATATATGTTCCCCAGGTGATAATGGGAGACCGAGCAGCAGCAGAGCGAGCGTGTAAAGACCCCAACCCCATCATCGACGGAAGGAAAGCAAATGTAAACCTCGCGATACTAGGAGCCAAGCCCAGAGGGAACCTAGCGCCAGGTTAGTGCTATAATTAACCACTTAATTACGAGTCCGTTCCTTACCAGCGCTTAAAATAATTTTAGTGTTTTTATTTTAGTGCATTTTCTCTATGACTATGTAGGAAAACTTTTGTGTCTAACGTGGTATGCTACGAGATTTTTTTATGTAAAAATTTATTGTGACATCATATTTGGAATCTGCATAACTGCTATGTAATATGAGCTCCGTCTCGCCGCTTTAGAGCCAGTTTAGCTGGGCTAAATCGGACATCATTAGCGCCTACTCGATATATAAAATTGCATAAATTGTTACCGAACAATTCAGTTTGTCAAATGCTCGCTACAAGCATACTGGAAATGCGTCAAATACGAAGAAACGGTATAGTAGGTAAACAAGCGTCAGTGCGTATTTGTGCGCGCGTACGGCACATATGGTATGACAAACTAAATTTGTCCGACCTTTCAACCAATTTCTGTAACGTATCCTAATCTCGTTTTCTCGAGATCTATACAGCATAATTAGAGCTACCAGATAATTGCTATCCAATTCTTTGTTGTCTTATCTTCAGTCCTGTGTACTATCCCTTCTACTAATTTCTGAGCGAAAGTAATTTCGATTTCGATGCGATTAGAGTTAGACTCATTGTTTCCACTCAAGATTTTTTTTCGCCCTAAATTTAGGGCGAAATAATCTCTAACCCTAAAAATCCGTAACTATTGTAGCTTGAAGTCATTTTACCCCAAAAATCCCTATTATAATTAAAAGTGCCCGCAGTAATACATGAAACATATACCTACTTTCGCCCTAAATAGGGCGAAATCCCTAAAAAGGGAAACACTGGTTAGACTGGTATAGTTTTTACAGTCCTCCCAATCCACCCATCTTGGCAGATTTCAAATATTATCTTTCATAAGTAGGTAGGTCTGGTGAAAAACTCTGAAACATAAATAAATGTTAGATGTAGAGTATAGTTATACGAGTATTTTTCATAAGTTAGATGTTTTCAAGCAACTGTCCAAAAGGAGGCAATTATCTAATTGTCTGTTACGTTCCCTTCACCGTTTGAATGTATAGATAACATATTTTCAGTTATATTCAAAATATTACCACGAAGTCTATAACCGTAATTTAGTGTGTATTCTAGCGAAGGGTTACACGTTACACAATAGTTCCCCGTAACCTCGCTTATCATCGCTCAGCTGTTTGTTAAGGAGCATTTTTTGCGCCGTAACGTACACATGAGACGTTTTTTTGTCGTGTCGTCGACCGACAAAAAATCGTGAGATCTGTGCCCTCGTGTGCGACGCTACTCGGCGGGGGTCAATAAGACCTACATCTGTGCATAGCGTGGTCCCTTACATTGCTTCCCTTTATTTTAAAATTGAAGTTTATTCTGTTTAATGCGTACACAATTTATTTCACGACGACGTCAATAATATGTGTCGTTGTTTTAATCGTTTCTAATGAGGACTAGCTGAACTCTGCCCATATGAACATACTTTCAATGTCAGTAAATTCATTTTTCGTATTGTAAAATTACAATCCGGTTATTAAAAAAAATATACCTTCCACTATTATATGTATAGATTGATATTAGATAGTTAATAAATATTCTTTACTTTGGTGGGTCGCGAGCGGATATTCGGTGGGCCCTGTCTAGTTAATAGATTATAGAGTAATAGACTGATACAACAATCGCCAAAATACGAGTAGGTACCGAAATAGTTTGAACTTCACTGTGATTTAAACTAACTCTAGTTGAAGTTGATGTCAGAGGTTCAGTGTTAGCGCCTCTTGCCATAGAATACCTGATAGTTACTCGTACTACTAAAAGGGTCCTACGCCATAGATACTTAATAGTTTGTATGGAAAGTAGCTAATGCCATAGAATATAGTAGCACTTTGTAGGTGTTAACTAATGAGATGTTTTGAGGGCAGTTCGCCCTACGCTATTATCGAGAATAGACGTTATGAAAAGTATAAAAATCTTTAATTTAATTCCTCCCCAACTGTAATGATGAAATGAAACATATTACTTAATTGGAAGTTCTTTATTCATATTTGTATAGCGGCTAAATTTTCAAGAAGTGTTTGTAGATAGCTTGGTCGTAGCCTAGACAACTTCGTGAATTTCTCAACATGATAAACTACTGCTACATTTATTGTGGCGAATGATTTTTTTTCTTAATACGTTATCTTCAACTTTGTTTAAAATTAAGCAATTAATAATATATAATTAAACATTAGCATGTAAATAATTAATTAAAAAACTTCCCTAATTATGTTGGGGATACGGAGTATAAATATAATACAAATAAACTACTGCTACAACCACATTTGTTGCATCGAAATACAAAAGCGATCGATAAATACTCGTAATTTCCCGGAATTGCGCTACCTATATCTTAATTGATTATTTGTTTTGTGAAATATTGTAGGCAGATTAAATTGGTATGCGTTTTATCATGACATTACTTAACCATATCAAGGTGTGTATTTAATATCTATAGGAAAGTACACTTTATAATAGTTCCATATTTTGTTATTTTTAGGGTCCCGTACCTCAAACGAAAAAAACGGAACCCTTATCGGATCACTTTAATGTCCGTCTGTCCGTCTGTGTGTATGCCAAGACTCTTTATCTCGGGAACGCCTAAAGATATCGAATCGAAATTTAAACTGTATACGTATATCTATAGTCTCTTGCAGTTGTGTAAAAGAAAAACTTCTCAGTTATCGTTTAAAAAAGTTAGGTACTTCCCGTCGACATAGAACTATGAAATTTGGCGAGAAGCATTGTATCAGAGTACACATATAAGAATAAATCTGAAAACTGTACAATTTTATTTAAATCACAAAAAAATAGTGCCTCAAAATCACAAAATATGGGTCCAAAATTCATGAGTGAATCGTATCATATAAGGTATCATATATAAAAGAACTTCATTAGCACATGCTAACACAGGTTTTTAATTATTTTAACAGTGTGTTATTTTCGATGTATGACGAGAAAAGTGAAAAAAAAAATCTTTTTTGTGAAATTTTCTGGATTTGTACGGAGCCCTCGATGTGCGAGCCTGACTCGCACTTGTCCGGTTTTTTAAATGTGCCGTTTATTGTATTAATAAAATGCTAGAGAGCAACGGAGCTTCGTTCGGGGGATTTTTAGGTAAAGTGCCTTTTTAGTACCGTCTGTATAAATAAACTAATAAAGAAAAGTTCTATCTAAATACTAAATATTATCAAAATCGTTAGAGCCATTTTCGAGATATGAATTTCGTACAAATAAATAAATATACAGGAATTGTAATACGAATAATGCTCAACCTTCGCTTTTGTTATCTAAATAAAACTATCTAGTATGAGTGCTTGAATAAATTTTAATAATATTCTTTTTTCAATGCTGTGGTATGTGCTTTTTTATCGTCAATGACACCTATCATTTAGCCTTTGAAGCAAAAATAAACCAGATACCTTCGTCCAAACACTAGTTCATGTGTTTTCAACGGACTCTCAAAAAGGAGGTTTTTTTCTTTTAGAATCATTTCGTAAAAGTACCAAAATAATACTTACCCACTGATATTTAATTTGTCCAACAAACTATTTTTAATAATTAAGGCTTTTAATAAGAATTCGCAATGGTGAATTGGTGACGATCAATGAATGCCATCCCGCTCGCTCGTATGACATTAGGAATAAAATTCAACATGAAATTCATTAGAATCGACCTTACACATTAGAACCTCATTGGTAAATCGTTCGCATTATTTAAATTTTAACGTTAACGTTCAAAACAAAGAACAATACAGCGGAAAACATTTGAAATTCAAAATGGCCATACATGGATATAATTACAATAAATTGGGCCGCCAAAAGTATGTGAGACTTGATTACGTACTGATAACTAAAGGCAGTTCGTGGCGTTGATAAAGGTTTATTCGATTACGTACTCACTGGCCTAGAGTACTATCTCGAGTGGTAGGTAATTTGGATTATTAATAGATTGACTATGGATTTATCAATGATCCATGAATCATGATACTTGGGTTCGGCTCCCAATCGATCCTTTAATTTTGATCTTTATACTTTGAATCTTAGACATCGTTACTGTAATTTTGCCATTTTGAGGCCGTGGTGGTCTAGTGGTAGTGATGCCTTACAATCGTAATGTCGTGGGATCAAATCCCGGTCCCGTACCAATGAGTTCTTTGGAATTTATTTACCACGGAATTTCACACCACTGGCTTTTCAGTGAAGGAAAAAATCGTGAGGCAACCTGCATATGTCCGTAGAAGAAATTCGTATGTGCACTGGGCCAGCGTGGTGGACATGGCCCAATCACCCTTCATGGGTAGGCCTACGTCCTGCAGTTGGCTATTAAAAAGGCTAATACAGTACTGTCATTTTAGTTCTCCTACATATATATTAAAGGGGTTATCAGTTGCCGTTAAGAATAACCCCTTTAACTTATATGTAGGAAGACAGGAGGTAGGGTACGTGTGTATGTTTGTCTGTAGCGACTTAAAATAATCACAAATACCGAGATAATCCAAATACCTACTTTTGCTTATTATATGGAATATTTTTAAATGGCAATCAGGCTCTACGTTCAAAGCTAATCCCAAGTCCAAAGCTAATCTTGTAAACATACCTAGACTGCAAAGGAAACTGGCTATAATTTACCGACTTCCACCGTATACATAATTCGAATAGTTTACACGAATCGATGTGACATTCATGTACATTATTGTTGATTTATTAAAAACGGCTCAGCCAATTTCGATAAAATTTAAATCGAACTACCTCGTTCTACTAAAAAAGAATTTTTTAAATCGGTTCCCAATTGGCAAAAATATCGACGAACACGCATAAAGACGAACATAGTACTTCCTAGGAAGTCGGTAAAATGGAAATTGAAACAGTAAAGTGCTTAGAAACATTTTTTTAACTTGATTGTAGTAGTAATAACTATGACAACCCCTAGTTCTAAAATCAAATGTGACATTCCCAACACTCTTGCATTCAACAATCGGTGTAACTTCCGAGGTTGTCACAATGAAATCTTTACTAGAAAGACGACTAAAACACCTTTCTAACTTTAAAATTGAGACGATAAGGTATAAAATAAGTTGTAAACTTATCGGTGTTGCCAGTACCTCCCCTCCGGAAGTTCCTAAACGCTCGGAAGTCTCAGCGGAAGTGTTCGTATGGCAACCGCTAATTGATTGCGCCCTGCATAGTATCGGTCACGCAATGGTACTGGTAACCCTTGCAGGTGACATATCGGTTGTAAATTTTTATTGTAATAAAACAAACGTTTAGAAAATTATAGGGCTGTAAATTATCATATTCAAAGGGGACGAGACCTTATTTTCGATTTGTAAAACTATTATTTGACTGTAAGCTTGAGGCTTTCAGCACGAACCACTTTTTATTATGAAAGACTTATTATGCCTTAGCCCATCACACTGGTCAAATAAAATAAATTAGAGATAAAGCATCTTACATTATTCTATCTGAATCATTATCTTATGGATATTACGTACGGAAATAAGGACTTTCTGGAAATTATGTACTGAAATAACGTCTTAAGCAGTTACTACTTAGGTAGTACATATGTTAGGTACCCTTATTACTTTAAAATTTATATTTTAGTCCACCTCTAACCCCAACTCAACTCGTTGGAAAAATACTTATTCTTTCCATAAATAATTATTTTTTGCAATAAATGTCAATACCGACTTCCATCGTGTACAAAATTCGAATATTTCGCTCGATTTGATGTATACAATTTTTCCATTATTGTTGGTTTTTCAAAAACAAGGTTGTTATTTTTTATTCGGTTCACAATTGGTGAAAATATCGATGAAAATACACAAATAAATATATACAGACAAAGACGCACATAGAACTTCCTTCTTTTTGGAAGTTGGTAAAAATGAAAAGAGAAAGATATCTATTACATTTTTTTTACTTTTGTTTAGTTACAAATAGTTAATACGTTTATATCAGAGCACATATTGTTGGCTGTACGCACGTTATTTCTTTGCAGCCCGTGTAAAGCGACTTGGCGTAGTCGGCGGGCGATACAAAGGTACGACATCATACGACCTAGAACTAGATTTTGCTTCGTTATTAATTCGCCCAAGAAATAAAGTAAAAGCTATCAAAATGTTCCAAGAAAAAATTAACAGAAGCTCATCGATTCCCGACAAATATTTGACTGGCCAAGACAAGGGTATAACAATCACTGTCAGGCTGCTTACCGAGGAAACAATAATTCTAACTACTCAAGTAGTTTAATTTTGACTGTTCTGAAGAAAATACAGGGTTAATCCTAATCAATAAGCATCCTTTTAGGGGCTTATTCTCTACATCAAAACTAACAACTTTTGTTCTGTGACTTTTGTCAAAACTAAAAAGAAAATCAGATGTTCCATACATTTTGTCGCGGGTGAACGATATATTTCTATGGAACAACATTTTTTTTTAGTTTTGACTAAAGTCGCATAACAAAAGTTGTTAGTTTTGATGTACCTACAGAATAAGCACCTTAAAAGGATGCTAATTGGTTAGGAATAACCCTGTATAAGTGGGCCAACATTACTTACTGTGGTCCGGACTAAACCGCTGAGTATCCTGCGCAATTTCAGGGCAATATCGTTAATTCAGTGGGAACAGTGCTGTGTAGTGCCACGCAAAGCTTCGCACTGATTAAAATATGTCAGTAATTAGTACCATTGATGGTACAACTCACGTATATATGTATACTTCAGTAGTACCATGAAACTAGCGACGTGCACTGGAATAATTCAAAATTCTAGGTGTTGCGGATCATGGGCATGCCTTACGCTTAGCATTAAGTCATGGTGGTCTAGTGGTAATGACACTGGCCTTACAATCGTCAGGTTATGGGTTCAAATCCCGGTCCCATACCAATGAGTTCTCCGGAATTTATGTACGGAATTTGACACCACTGGCTTTTCGGGGAAGGAAAACATCGTGAGGCAACCTGCATACGTCCGTAGAAGAAATTCGATGGCGTATGTGAATCCACCAACCCGCACTGAGCCAGCGTGGTGGATATGGCCCAATTACCCTTCGTCCTGCAGTGGACTATTAAAAACACTGGTACAGTATAGTAGAATTAATCGAACGTACCTACGTATAACTTGTCTCGTCACTCAATCATATAAATAGATTAAAATAACATCATAAAATCCTGAAAAGGCCTATTACGTCATTGTCAACACATTACAGATGCGTGGAAGCCTCACCATTAGAATTAATCGATCGCTTCTTCCACGTACCTACCTTTAAGACGAGGCACCGGGCCGAGAAACACGAAAACGGCAAAAACGAGTACTTTTGAATGCGCGATGTGAGAGGATGAATGATATCGATTCAAATTTAAAAAATGTCATAGATAAGGGAAAATCTTAATAAATTGAATGAACCGGACAAAATTTTGAAAAGTAACCGGCTTTATTAAAAAAAAAATAAAACAAATTGCTCACCAAAAAAATTTTAGTAATTCGAATGCTCAGAATTATCAGCGACAACACCCCATTATTTTTTACGAATAAAATAGCCAGATCCCTTTTCTTAATTATAAACCGAGAATTTTTTTTTTTTAAATTGTATATTATGAGTAATTAATTAAAAACTCAATCAAATCTCTTCGCGCCTACTCTAGTTTAGCTTTTACTCTACAGTGTTTGCTCAGAATATTTGATCCGGCACTATCTGGGCCGCCGCCGCCGTACCGGTGCGACGTTGCGACTCCGACGAGCGCATGATTCGCTCAGCGTCGGGCTGGCAACGCCGCAAAGTACGGACGGCGCGAGATGCGTGCTGTTTGTTTTTGGTTATTGTCTTCTAGGTACTCTGTGCGACGACAACCGAGTAATTTACTTCAGAATTATTTTCAAAATTATAAGTTAGACTTTAGTGTACTATATTATATTGTAGCTTTAGAACATTATTATAGTAGGTAGTAAGTTAGGTACTTAGTATTTTTATTTGGTAGTGTGTAAATAGTAGTGAACAAGTGTGCATAGAAAATGGGGAGGAAAAATAAGCGGAAAGAATTGTTTTTACAAAAACGAAAAAGAAAACCTAAAAAAAATGACGGAATGTTTGGGTAAGTCGAATTACATATATAATAAACTTGCAATAAATAGTTGCACTCTAATGCCCTAATAATAAAGTCTATATTTGGCAAATACACATTCGTCTACAGATTATGGATTATCACATTCTTACTACCTAGGTACTTCAATTTTTCTGCATTTACCTATATTTACAATTTTTTTAGGTCAAAAAAACGGAAACTGCAACCTGACGATTGTCAATCCACATCCTCAACAGGGCCAGTAGATAGAGAGTGAGTCCATGCCAAGTACCTATCTATCATGTCAGCAATCAATTTAAAGTATCTAGTAATAATACTCCGTCTATTCTTTATTTTCAAGTGTGTACCTACTAAGATTTGTCTGTACAAACTAACCATACTGTAGGAAACAAATATCAGAACAAAAAGCTATGGAGTCGTCTCTTGATATTTTAGAAACCTATCTAAAATAATGATATTTATTAGGTGATGTTCTATCACCTAAATAATTGTGTTAGCTTTAACTTTTTAATAATTATATAATTACATCATTTTATTTTGTAGCCACCCAGAAATATCACCAACATACGCAGAGTTACACAACGTGTTGCCGACATCTGGGGATTCAGAGGAAACGGTAAATTTAAACACTTTTTTTAAATTATCACGGTTATAGTATTGTCTTTTACCGACTTCAAAAAAGAGGAAGTTGTCGATAGGGTTATTATTTTTTCTTCTTTTAAATAAACGAAATTAAAATTATTCTCCCTGCTTTATCACAAAGATTTTCCAGGTATTTAGTGAGTAGTTAGTACCTATACCTCCGCCACTGTACTCCATTTTGTACATGTCTAATTCCTTTAATAGTAATGTAAGTAATTTAATTTCAGTTAAAAGAACCAAATCCTGAAAATGAAGAGTTACAAAATGTGTTGCCCACATCAGAGGATTCGGTGGAAACGGTAAACTTAAGTACCTTTTTAAACTATCGCGATTATTGTCTTGTCTTTTTACCGACTTCAAAAAAGAGGATGTTGTCGATTTGGTTATATTTTGAAAATGTCGTTTTTTACTTCGTCTGCAAGTTGAACTTGTGTAATTTTGTTTCAGTTAAATGAACAAAACCCTGAAAATGAAGATATTCCATACATATTCGAAAGTACCTCTGAAACTACAGTAAGGATTTTGTTATAGCTAAGGCATGTTTACATAATAAGAAATTCAAACTAAATAAATACTAAAATATGTGCTTAAATTTCAGATTCATACAGAAATACCCGACTTGGGGCATCGAGTAATAGATGTTAATCATTTTACATCACAACTAATACAACTCTCTCAACATGAATCTCTGTTTGACTGCGGATTAGCCTCAATGAAATTAGTTTCTGAACATCGAATTGGATTACAATCGGAATTTACATTTGTCTGCTCTATGTGTAATTATAAAAACAAAATAAAATCATCTTTGGCTGATGTAAACAAAGATGTTGTTGCAGGAATAATGGCAGCAGGTTGTGGTCACGCGCAACTGAAGCAGTTTTCCGCAGCAGTAGGATTACCCATTATGTCTGAACACACTTACAATAAAATGCAGGACGATGTTTGTGACGATTGGGAAGAAACTGCCTGGGAGGAAATGAAAATAGCCGGAGAAAAAGAGAAAGAAGCAGCTGTTATTGAAGGCAGGGTTACAAAAGATGGCATTCCCATGATTGATGTCATTGTAGATGGGTGTTGGAGCAAACGCTCATACAGAACAAACTATGCTGCATTATCGGGTGCTGCAGCCATAATTGGCAGACGTTTTGGCCAAGTTTTGTAGAGCTGTGCTAGACCGCACTCGCACCTATCCTACCAAATATCGGTAAATAAATGATTTATATTTTAAACCGATTAACTAAATATTTTATTTCTGGCATCCAAACCCTTTTCTAAGTGTGTGAAGCACGATAAAAATAAGTTCATTGATTATGATACCTGTACATAATCAACATTAATTTGTATACAGGGTTATTTCTAATCAATTAGCATCCTTTTAGAGGTTTATTCTGTATATGTACATCAAAACTAACAACTTTTGTTCTGCAACATTTCTCAAAACTAACAACTTTTGTTCTGCAACATTTCTCAAAATTAAAAAAAAAAAGCTGTTCCATACATTTTGTTGCGGGTCACGGGTAGACTCACTATTCTACGGAGTGTCTACCCTTGACCACGGTTGATGCAACTCGGACGAAACGTCGGGATGATGAGTTATTTATTTATCTCGTAATTTCAGAGCGCGATAAGTCCCGTAGTATATAATAATAATGTGTTCAAATCGCGAAAGTTTAAAAACAGCAGTTGAAATAACCCTGTATTGTATGAAAAAAAAAAACATTAAAAAGATCAAAATAATTTTTGCCTTTTTTTTAAATTGTTGATTAAGGACAAGGCGACTCCATGATTATCTATGCTCTAGGCAAATTGAGTTGACGCGTGCCGCCGCCGCCGCGCCGTTAGCAGCGCCACGTACGCTAGCCCAGCGTTGCCGCCCGCCGCTCTGGCGTGATCCTGTCAAGTGAGACCGCGTAAAATTTTGTCCGAGTGAAGGGGCGCGGTACTCGATTTTGAAACTATAGTTTATCAATGCGTCACCTTAAACTGAGTAACACCTAATCGCCTTCGGTTTTTCTCTGAAATACAATCTAGGCTAATTCAAACGAAAACAGTTTTTAAAAGTAGGTGAAAAAGTGAAATGTCTTAGATAGTGTAGGTGTCGATAGGTAATGGCTTTTATATATTTTTATAAAGACGCGAATTTAGTGCGGTCATAAAGAAATGGAATAGGTAATTGGGCTGCTTTTTGACCGACGAACCACCGGAGGAGGTAGGTATACAATTCGACGCGTATATTTTTATTTTATGTATAACCACGCATAACTTTTTTCGTAGTAGTCGTATTTCAATAATTCTTTTTTTTTATTGGAAAAAATATACTTCGAATTTGGTCCCATTTAAATTTTATCGAAATCGGCTGGGCCATTTTTGATAAATCAACAATAATGTCAAAAATGCTACATCGATCCGTGCGAAATATTCGCGAATTCTGTACACGGGTGAAGTCGGTCATGCTAATTTTTGCAAAAAAATATCTTGTTGGGAGAGAGATCAAATAAAATTACAAGTCACTCGTTGCTTCGTTTAAATAATTATTTTTGCAACAAGTCGCAACAGTCGATGTTGCGAAAACAGTGTCCAGAATTCGAATATATATTCCACGAATCGATGTGACATTCATATACATTATTGTTGATTTGTCAAAAACGGTTCAGCCGATTTTGATAAAACTTAAATGGGACCGCCTCGGAAATATACCCTTTCGAATTAAACAATAATTTTTCAAATCGACAATTGGCGAAAATATCGATGAACATACACAAAAAAAAGATACATACATACGAACATAGTACGAGTACCTACCTCCTCTTTTTTGGAAGTCGGTAAAAATAGCGAGCACTCACAAAATACTGAGACGTTTATTGGATATTTTCACAAGCTGTCGTGTTAGCCGCAGCTTGTTTATAAATACCTCGGCAGAAGAGATACTGTACTTGAAAGAAATACCAGAATTAAATTATTTAAATGACATAAAATCCAAAATAAATAGAGTTTTGATAGCAGAAAACATTAAAAAGGTAAAAAAGGTTAGATTCTATTAACTACATAGTAGCTACATATTTTGTGATAAATCTACTAATTAAGTACCCATGATAAAACCATGATATCTAACTTTAAAGCGGTAGCAATAGTAATTGATAACAAAACAATTTAGAACTAAACAGGGACATTTAATGCCCTAATGATAGGACAGAAACGACACAGCCGTGTCACTTCCGTACAGCGGCGCAATCACCAACAATAGGTAGATGCGTTGATAATAGATCTACAAATTATAGGTACCTACCTCGTAAACGAGCGTTAGCTCGAACTCCCATTTAAATAACACAATGTTTTTTGTTTTGGTTTGACAAATCAGTAAGAATGCAAAAATTACGTAGAGTACTCTGCTTTCCACTTTTATGAAATTTTAAATTATTTAACTTAGATTGTCAAACGCAGTGACGAATTTACACATTTGCCGCCTGTAGGCAAATTTTGCCGCCCCTATAGTCCTTCAATAGAGACGGTAAAAGAAAAAGTATTATTATGTTATAAATACACTACATTTTTTAGGTGTTTGTGAAAAGTTACGAAAAGAGTATGGATGACCTTTCGTAACTTTTCATAGACATTTTTTGCCCAAACTTTATTTGCAATCAAAAGCAACTTATAAATACTTACAAGAGACAAAGCAAAAGTACAGGTACGAATAAATCGTCGTTTCAGCCATAGTCATCCACTGCTAGATGGATATAGGCCTCCCCTAAAGATCCCATGAATAAATATAAACATTAAATTATTTGCTACATTTTCACCATAAACTGGTCCCATCTCAGCATAATGCCACAAAAATTTTTCACAATCACAACTTTTCACAATAACGTGTCAGTTTGATGATTTTACATTCGTATCTACGATTTTGTTAAATATTGCACAAGCAATAATGGTCGCAAATTTGCCGCCCCCTAAAATCTGCCGCTCTAGGCTGCAACCTACTTAACCTATGCGTAAATCCGCCACTGGTCAAACGAGAGTCATATATGAATAAAACATAATAAAAATCTACGAACAATATATACATAGTACATCACTACATAGTATAAAACAAAGTCGCTTTCCGCTGTCTGTGGGTTTTTTTTAATAGATAGAGTGATTAACAGGACGGATTATATGTATAAAATAATACACCTGTGCAAAGCCGGGGCGGATCGCTAGTGAATAATAATTACGTAATAAAATGTATGGGTGAAATGTCTCTAAATCTGAAACTATGATACTAAAACAATAGGTAGGTACATACTAAATACCTACACTCGAGTAAAGGTTTAATGATAGGACAGAAATGATACAGCAATGCCGCTTCCGTAAAGTGACGCAATCACCTACAAATAGGCAGATGCATTGATAACAGGCTCAGAAATTATAGGTAACTGGGAATCGTGCATTAAGTTCAACGCCTACCTAAATTACGTCCATGTGATACCTACCTAAATTACGTACGTATGATAAATCTTCTTACAAATGTAGTATGTGCAATTTGTTACAAGCGTTATGAAAAGTTGTTGGGAATTTTGAAGCTGAAATAACTTCTCGTGATTTTTGCGGAATCGTATTAGCCCGGGAGGTAAGCGCAAAAAATGCAATTACTTTCTAAAAGCTGATTTTCTGGTTTAGGTAGTCATGGTGGTGTATAACAATACCCCGGATTCAGTCTGGCGTTTGGTGGGGATATCAGTTTGTTTTTTTTTTTTAATAAATGAGTACTTATCATGCAACTACTTTTAAAAGCTGAAAATTGGCGTGCGGGTAGGAAAAAAAGTAAGAAAATGTTTTACCGCAACAAATTACCTGAAACAAGTAACAAGGCCTGACAGTCAAGTTTTCAAGTAGCGCCGGTTTAAAGCCTGACTGAAAAGCTCTGTTACATGTTTTGTGTGATTGGCTGTAGTTAAATGCTTTTTAAATTACTTATGGGTGTATAAGTATATAAGCACACCAATTTTCAGCTTTTAGAAGTAATTGTAAGGTATCATTTATATTTTTGAAAATTTAAACGGTTTTCCCCACCAAACGCTAAGCATCTCAGCCGACTGACTCCGGGGTATTTTTATACACCACCACGAATACCTAATACCAAAAATTGAGCTTTTACAAAGTATTTGCATTTTTTGCGCTTATCTCCCAGGCTATATGAATAAAATACTAAAACGTATAATCGGTGACATGATAATGTTAGTAGATCACGTGGTAGATACGTTATGTAGATGGGCATTCGGCCTTAGGTGCCACGAATAAGATTAATCGCTTACCGTAAAAGACGAAACTATGTACTGGTAAAAAATATTAAACCAAGCAATTTTGGAAAGTGAGTAGTAAACTAATAATCTTTTATTAGATCAAACTTCTTTTTAACCGACTTCAAAAAAGAAAGTTCTTAATTCGACTGTAGGTATCTTTTTTTGTAGGTATGTATGTATCGAAATTGATGATTATTTTTTTGTTTGGTAGATTCTCGGAGCAAATAAAAAAATCAAGAGGGAACGTCGTTGAACAGTCAAGTGAAGCCGGTTTTTTATACATGTGTGAGTGCGTCGGTGTTGCGCCGCCATAGTTCGACTGTCAAGCCAAGGCGTAGTTTCGTTGTACGTGGATGTGTGTGTAATTGTCTGTACACGGCGAGGCGTAGTTTTGGTTGGCTTCACTTATTTTTTCACAACATTCTCTCTTGATTTTTTTATTTGCTCTGAGGGTAGATTATTATACTTCAGAGGTGGTTCGATTTAAAATTTACCGAAATCAGGCGAGTCATTTTAAAAAAAATAATAATAATGTGAAAATTACATCGATGACAAATTGATCCGTACGAACTATTCGAATTCTGTACATGATTAAATCGGTTATGCCATGTTTGACGAAAAATAATTATTTATTCAAAGTATTACCTAAGCATTATTTGGGTAAATCATATTTTTTGCAGTTTAATAATAATTATTTTTGCAAAAAATGGCATGACTGCCTTTAATTGTGTACAGTTCGTGGATATTTCGCACGGATCGATGTATCATTTTTCACATTATAATTGATTTATCAAAAATGGCTCAGCAGATTTGGATAAAATTTAAATGAAATGAATTTCGAAGTATATTCATTTCAATAAAAAAATAATTATCGAAATCGGACTACTATCTAAAAAGTTATGCGTACACATAAAAAAATAATAATATACGCGTCGAAATGAATACCCGTTTCGTTGGTCAAAAAAACAACATTCATAGAATGGAAAACATAGCAATCTAGTTAAATCCTCAATAGGCATAATAAAGGAATTTTCCATAGAAAAGCACCGAGATATATTGTACTACATGCTAGGTGCCACAATATAATATTGGATATTCCTATCTAAGAATATCTAATTTATCGTGGTACCTAGCAACTAACTACATTCGATCAGGTAAATACAACACGTCAATTTCATTAGTTCACGACTTCACTTTTATTGTATACCTACAACACTTCTGTAACCTGTATTTATTCTGAGTAATTTCACATGTTCCATGTTCGAAAGCAATTTTCAAATGTGACGCGAGGTCAGTCGATGAAACATTCAAATTAGATTGACCTATGATCGATTCGAAAGACCAAAACAAAATGGATTCCGATAATCAGTTGAAGAAGTAAGTACCATTTTTAAATGATCGCGAATTTTGTCTTTTTATTACGTCTCTTTATTCCTGAGCTCAGCATACAAACAAATCACGGAATGATTTTCGTCAGTTATCACTGACTAACTGACATAATTTTTTTTGACATGAACGCAAAATACATCTTCACACAATATGAAAACATCGTCAATGACGCCAATGTAATCGAAGTCAATTAAATATTATCAATCAAAGAAAATCTTGCATATTAGGACCAGACCGTGTACAGTAGCTCAAAAAATCCATTAAAATATGGTAAATAAATGTGCAGAATTAAACAATCAGAGTTACTTATGCTTTGAATTAAGTTTCATATATTTTCTAATTTGACTTTTGTTCAAGGCTGCCATCATACCGCCATATTGTACAAGCAATGTCAAAAGATAATTAGGTATCCGAAACATCCGAAAATATGAAATTACTTTAAATGAAGATTGTTATGAAAGAAAATAATAGGAAAATCTTTTACTAAAACAAATAAAGCAAATAATTGAATACTGTACAAGGTAATGGCCTAAGCTCGCTATATTTTTGGATTATCTCTTTTAAACGGGATCACAAAGTTGGACAGCTATCAAATAATAAAGAATGGAAAATATCGGTTCACGTGAAAAAGGTTCTCAGCCAACACATACATAAAAATACAGTAGACATTAGAACCTTCTTTTTGTGAGTTGTGAGTTAGATTAAAATTTAATCAAGCTTACTTGTATAAGTTTAATCTACCCATAGGAAAGTTTTTAAATTGGATAGAAATGTGAGGTACTTAGGTAATTTTGGCCCCGACTATAAACCAAAATACCCATTCAATAAGTAGGTAGTAAAATCATCGAATTAATCGAGTCGCGCGACAAGCAGCAGCTGATCGCTACCAAGTTGCACGTCATATGAGTTCTCACTTCGCATCCTGCATTGTAGAGGTTGCAGCATTGTTCCATGTGTCGCGAGCCGGGGGGTGGCCGACGGGCGCGGGGGCCGCGGCCCACAATGGGTGCGCCTGCGCATGACGGCCACCTGGCCCGAGCTATACCGGCCCCGCCATATGCCTCCAGCGATCCACAATCCGTGGCAACCCTATTTCCCTTGCAGTTTCCGTAAAACGCGACATTCATTTGTTACTGTTTTTGTGTTAGTAAACCGTGGAGGCCTATAAGGAATTCAATGACGTACATATACTGCTATTTGATAGGTGTTCATCAAGCCAATGTGTCGGTAACAGTGCTTGAGTAGGAGAACTAAGACATGTAAAATATGCTCGTGTTCCTTCTAGTAGGAGCACCAGGAAACACCACGCGACATGAGTGAATCCACCAATTCCCATTGCGACAGTGTGGTGGATATGGCCTAATCACTCTTCATTAGTAAGGCCTATGTGCAGCAGTAGATTATTAAAATACCGGAACGTACAGTATTTTGACGAAAACTAAGGTTGACGACTGCGTGATCTATTAGACTATTAATCATCATATCTACGTCAAATAGTCGTAAAATTCAACGCTTGAGCTTGGCACGACACCCTAAATGCGAGTCGGTTGGCACTAGGTTGTAAAGGCCATAAGTCTAGCCTATAACAATTCATTGGAGCACTCAACTCTTCACTCATCAGCCGACATCGAAGACTATCTGCCATTTTGCATAAGTATTGCTACATATTTATTCAAAGATTTGTATTTTTTTTTTCATTTTCATGTGGAGAATTTACATGCAAAATTGTCGCAAAATTTCACTAAGATCGGTCCAGTCCTATTTAGCTAAAAACAATATAAAACTTGATTTGTTCTGAACTATTGCCACCAAGGACTCCATTATAATTTTAAAATCGGTCGTATACTATGGATATAACCGTTACCTGCTAGCCATGTCATAGGCCTTCAGGCGACTTTAAAACTGACACCATGGCTAGCCACCTGGCCTATACGAACTTACTTATGGATATTTATCAAAACTTCGGTCTCAAATATTACTATCATTCAGTTTCTCACTACCACGTCGGATACAACACCGTCGCCAAGGTGCAAAAGGTGTTTCCAACGCCTCACCATTCGTTACACCATTTGCAATGCTGATAGCGATCAAGCGCATTTTATTATGCAAATGAAGGAAACTCTGTCCAGCCTGAATGATCTGAAACGTGTTGTTTAAAACTTGAATATTTTAAGTCCATTTAGTCCATTACCCACTCTTCCTTTCATCCAAATCTAGATCATTTTGGCCTGAATTAATAAGTCGACAACCTCGTTTAACGTATCATTATTCTTTTGAACATGGATTATTATTGAAACGCATTAAACTGGCCCTGTTTAGTCTGCATACATTCAACATTCTATCTCGTGCGATTGCTTTACAGTGCCATTGTTTGTTTATCACGTCCTCCTTACTTAGGGTAAACTCAAATCTTGGTATATTTCTCTTTAGGTACAGGAATTACTTGTATTTCTGGATCTGTTTAGCTTCAGATCCACTCAGAATCTAGACGTTGGATTCAGTTACTGTTCACGCAAGATGACCGTTACTAGGCCGGTTTTCTCGTTTTGTTCGCTGTGAATGCAACGTTCTGTCGGTTACCGTTATTTCGTGGAGGGTTGCGATTTACTTTGAATGAGTCGCAAGCGCAGCCGGCCGCAGTCACCCTTCGAAGGGATCTACCTGCGAGCTCGTAAAAAAGCCAATACAACAAAAGACGCGCATAATGATTGCAAATCAGATAAACGGCCCAGACTCATCGAGATCAATATTGATTAAACATTTTTTATAAAATCCATTGAGTCGGTTTGATGGAAGAGTAACTGCGTGTCTGTCTTCGGCGCCCGCGCATCGACGCTCGCGCCAAAATAAATAAGCAAGTTTCCTCGTACGCGCAGCATTGAAAGTAATGAATTCGGTCTATCAAAAGCTTTTGGGTGCCGCTATCTGTTCAAAAAGCGCCGTTGAAAGACGTTCGGATCGTGGAATTTCAGGAGCCTGATTCATACGATTCATACGCGGGCCGTATTGACATAAACACATAAAACGCTATTGTGGTAGCTTTGTTTGATTAGGTGTTTTATTTTGTATAAAAGGCTGCATGATGGTATTTTGCCTTCGTACCGCGGTTCGTCGGTTAACTTTCATTATGCAGTAAATAACCGCGATATGAAATTTGTACAGCCCAGTTTCTAAATTCATCGTGTGGTGGTTATCTAGGATCGTGAATGTAAAGATAGAGGTGCGCCATTACATTCCCGTTTTGCGTTACCAAAAACCCCCGTACTAGAATTAAAAACTCGTAAAACAACGAAAAATTACGCAAACTGAATTACCCTCTATTGAATATTTCGTATTATCCTACTAATATTATTATTGTAGGTCCCGGTTGTTTTAACCGTTTAGCCATGTCAGAGGCCTTCAGCCAGCCTAAAACTCTGACACCAGGGCTAGCCACCCGGCCTATACGAACTTACTTACTTACTTTACTAATATTATAAACGCGATAGTTTGTGAGGATAAGATGGATGTACTCGTATGTATGTTTGTTACTTTTTCACGCAAAAACTACTGAACGGATTGAGATGAAACTTTGCAATAATATAGCTTATATATCAGAATAACACATAGGCTATAAATTAAAATGATATTGCGTTAAAAATCAAAATATCATGCGGGCGAAGCCGCGGGTAAAAACTAGTATCAAAATAAAGAAGCGCAAGAAATGGATCATACTATATATTAGGAAGTACAGAATGTATTTTGTGACAAAAAACTTGGCGCAAATATATCGAAATTACTAAAACAACATATCGACTGCCTCGATGGCTCAGTGGTTAGTGACCCTGACTACGGGATCATAGAGGCGTGGGTTCGATTCCCACCCAGGACAACTATGTTATGTGATGAACATAGGTGTTTACTCTGTTATTTAGGTATTAATTATCTATATAAGTATGTATTTAAAAATATGAATAGTAATTATATCAGTCTCTAGCAGCCATCTGACAAGCTTTGCTTAGTTTGGCGTCCGAGACCATCCGTCTTACCACAAAAGTTTTACGCACGCTTTAGACAATGTTTAACAGTACAAATGGTACGGTTAAACTGTTTTTAAAGCGTTTTATTTTTTTGTGGTAAGGCGGCATGTGTTTATATGTCCCCCAAAATATTTATTTATTTAAATTGATATCTGTACACAACCAGCGCTTTTAGTCATATTCTCGAAACGCGCATAACATGCGTAGACGCTACATCTCTAGGTTGTGCCTGGGATAGATGGCATGGCGGTGGTGGGTCACGCGTGGTAGGCGTCGATTGTGAAAACATTGTTAAAGTTTTATACGCTGGTGTTGATGAAGGCCGCCGGGGCACTTGTCCAAACACGCCGCGCGATGAATTATTGAGCAGCGACCACCACAGTAATCGATTTACACCTGTCTAGCGACACAAACATTACACCCAGTACACCCACCAAGTTCTCGAGCCAGCCATTATCAATGCTATTACTTAACTCGACGATACCTATTGGTTTAATTGCTGCCGATAAGTATCAGACGTTGCATTTTATAACGTTTATGCTGCTAATAAAGCGTATGTACGTACTTCTGGCGTAAGCAAAACTGAAGTGTTAATTTTAGAATGAAAAGATGCTAGACATTACAGACAGATAGATAGATAAATGAGATAAAACTGGTGAAATACCTCTACAAAAGCTAAATTGAACTTATCTGAAAAACTGATGATACATTATGTACCTATGAGATTTTTATTACAAACTCTTAATTAACGTAGTCGGTAATACATCATAATTTCAAAGAAAATACAAAATAAATTATGCCATTATTTAGAACGCCTACTCGTTCTACCCGATCAAATCACGTAATACATGTCAGCTTGTCTGTTCAAGTTGTTCAACCATCCCTAGAAATGAAATTACGAGTGCCACACTTAAGTGTACACCAAAGACGGCCTTGTTAAGCGCGGAGTCATCACTGATTAATGGAAAATGGCTGAAGCGGGCCCAGGGCGGCATTTGTGCCGTAAGCCGCAAGACAAAGGGGTTGCATCGCGTGCGCACTGGCCGCCCTTCACTTTGCATTACTTATGCATGTGTGCTGTACGAACCCCCGAGGACACCCCTGCCTCTATTTTTATTTAGGCTCTGGGATTTGGGCGATGCACCAGTGGCTCCGCACGCGCCATTCACTCATATGACAACTTATCTGCTGCTCATTAGGGAGCCACTACTGTGTTTTCCGAATAAAACTGACAACCATCTTTAGAACATTTTTAGATCCCCCATGTGACCAACTTCTAATGTAAGTTGGCCCCATTGTACGTGGGCATAGCACGATCGATACGCGTCTTGGTTCACTGCGTTCGAGGGACTTGATGAACCATTTTGGACGTCATTGAGTTTGGACGAGTGCCAGATATGAATAAGTCCTTATTTACCGAAAAGGTGACGATGGGTCATTATCCCGATATACTCGGCTAATTCAGAAATTTTCCTCTAAGTACCTAGCCACAACACTAATCATGGGTTTAGAATGCTCGATTTACGATACGTTTCCAGAAAATTTTTCGATTGTAATAGTGTCATGAAGCGAGTAATCGATTGTGCTATGCCCCATTTATAATTGTATGAAGCGAAGCCATAATGGTCAGGCTGCCTTCAACCGCGCACTGCATGATGCTATCGCCGTGTATCTCTGCTTTATTGTCCGCCACGGAAACATGTAATTACCACCACCGCAGCCCGCTCGTTTCACGTGATTTCCAACTGAAATAGTCACAACTAATCTGTATTATTTCTGACTGGAAATGAGGCCAAATCTCCACCGAGAACTAAGTGGAAATCCACAGGGAAACGAATGTAACGCAATCTGCGCTTCAAAAGTATGCGATGTAAATTAGCATACGACACGTCGCCGCACTAATAAACACGAGATTTTGAACGTGGTCCAAGTAAATACTGTCTTCCGTATCGTACGGATGTATGGCACGCAGCCCGAAAATCTCCGCAGATTTGACTGAGCGTATCGGCGACGCTGACTGTTTAATTATTGCTGGCAGTTTATTAATCCGCTGACGTCGGTCCGTGAACTGTATCAGCCTAGGAGCTAGAACAATATCGGCCAACGACCGCGCACAGGAACACTCCAGTGTAGTAGTTCCGCTCCCTTTGTCACACCATACGTAACCCGATCCCCGGCCGCGACTTCCGCACGAAGCCCTTCGATCCTCTGATAATCCTCAGACGGCGTAGATTACATACTTGCCTATCTATACTTGAAAATCTAAACCGTTCAAAGCACGTATTCTATGATTTTTAAGGGTTCAGAGACCGAGATTTAGTGACTTTTTGATCCGAAAAGACGGACGCGTGAGCTTTCTTCGTGTCTTAATTATTATTTATGTATAACAGCTGGCGAGCAGAGGTTGGTCGAGCGAGGCTGACTCCGTCCGGCGAACGACGCGGTTATTTATAAAACAGAGTTGCGTCTCGTTTTGTCTTCGGCGCGCTCTTTATTTTGTCTAAATATACGCAGTTTTGGGAACGTCGTCGCGGCCGCCTCTGCCGCGACACTAGCGCTGGCATCACGCCAGACCTCTCATCTTTTTTCACTAGCTTATCTTTTGTACGATTTATATAAACTATAAATAATTATAATCATGTACTAACATTCCCTCAATATTTCTGTACTTAACTCTTCATAGATTTAGGCTCAAGTACCTACTTATATGTATTAAATCGTATAACCGTTTTATTAAGATTTATCTTTGATAAAAAAAACTGCAGCTCTAACACTACTAACATAGGTACATGCCCATAAGTTTAATAATAGACAAAAACAGTTTCCGTCTTGCTAAGCCGCTTTGAAATGAAACGAATTAGCTAAATCCAGAAACCTTAGCTCTTCTTCGGTAGCAACCATAAAAATTGGGACAGCTAATGCCTCATGCGGCGCACGTGTTTTATCCAAAAATAATTGTCCCGAGAACTGACGCCTCAGGTCAGGCCTCGTAATTAACCAATCGGATAGGTAGCGGGGAGTTAAAAAAGGTGATAAATTTCGCCGACTCGGCACACTGATGTTCGAGAGCGACACTGGCCAGATCAAAGAGAAGGCCACCAGAGACCGGACACACTGAAATCTGTCACGGCCGCGTTCGGTTTGGGCTTACAAAACTAGGCTATGCATGACTCGTCTACGTCTATTCTCGACCAAACAAACTCGACACAATCATTTATTTATTCAACATCCTATTTACCGAACAATCAGTATGTTCAACGAAAGATTTCGTAAGCTTTTACTGTGGATTCCAAATCGTATTTGCATAAATCCGAGCCTCATAAACAATACGACCACACTTTGGGATGCTTCGATTGTTTGAAGTTCAACAGTTTATGCATGTTTTACGAGAACTGTATGTTGTGAACTAGAGGCAGTGGCATTGGAGGAACGTATTCTACTGAAATATAATAATACATGGCCGCTTTCTGTCCCGCTCGGTCGGCACGAGTCTAAAATCGTATTTCCGTAGAATCCTTACAAGCGTCGTTAAGCACTTGCTGTCGGCTTTGCAGTTCGACGACCCGCGTCCAGAAGACGTCCAGAAACATTCTGCAAAACAACATTTATAGGTGTCATTCACCAGCATACCTACCTATAATTAGGTTTTCTTTCTCAAGAGCAACTTTCAACGAATTTTATTGATAAAAATTGCATATACTATTTCGATAACAAAGTCATTGCGTAATTACATGCGAGTTCGATTTCTATTCCTATAGGCTGAGACTTGAGGTTCGAGATATCTTGAATTCTAATCTAATAATTAAAGATTAAAAAAATATCGTGATGGATTCATTAGGTATATTGGTAGAACTTCTATGGATAGCTCTAGAAAGTATCATACTTATTAGGTAGGTACCTACAAAACAGTCGCCAATATCTTTGCGGGTGTTTTTGCAGCCTCGGTTCGTTACAAAGTTTGTTCTTAAACTAGTCATACGATCTTTATTTCTAATATCTTCAAATATCTAGGTATCTCCGCCACAGTGACATCCTGGTTATTCCTATTAGATTGTACATTGTTTATGGAACTGTACATGTTATTCGGTAGATACTGGGTTTAGTGCACACGCTACAGCTCATCATATTTGTGGCGTTCTGACGTTAATGCACAAATAGCTTTAAGCTGTTTGTCTACCGCCGATCGTTGCTTCAATCGATTCGAATCTATGTGGGTCACGAAACGTGGGCAAACAAAAGACCACAGTTCTCTTTTAGGTCGTATGACAATACTACAATAGTCATAAAAGGAAAAATGTTAGTAAATCAAGATAAGGTTTGTGGACAGTGGACAGTTCGACCTCGGCCGTCAAATGGTCTGCCCATCGATCGGCGTGGCACGCTCCCGGTGACACGCTAGTGCTTTAGCCATGATTTCAGGAGTCATGCGATTCGAACCTCATGATGCGTCATGCATGAACAATGGTGTCAGAAAAAAAAGAGAATTATTATGACCTAGGGTATTTTACCCTAAAATTTTAGGGTATTTCGAAAGCGTCTTCTATGTAACAGAGTCTGCAAAAACAGGCGATCTAAGACTGACACAAAAACCAACGCGAAAAAATACTTTTCGAAAATCCTCCAAAAAAAAATTGAGTAGGAGCAGTAGTAGCTAGTAGTTGGCTCGATATGACCATTCGGCATTTTTTTTTAAATAGTTAAGGACAAATGTTATGAATTACGATGGCCAATTAAACTGATCTCAGTTATTCTGTGGTAGAAGGCCACCATGGCTATACATATTGTTAGGTGTAGCAACAATAAAGCGCGACACCATCCGGCCGCTGCGGATGTGATCCGCTGTAATCACCGGTGAAATTTCACCAGACACAATAGCAAATATGTTTTTTCATCCGGCAGGACACGCTCTTCTGATCATTAACCATCAATCAGGGATTTGTCATTGCGCGATACCATAATATTATCTTAATTGCACATTTCCTAAATTCGCGTAATTCGGTTTGAAATAATGACTAAACCCTGGTCATGATGATCGGCCAGCCGTGACCCGAAATAACCGATTAATCCATGGGATGCGGCAGCCTCCGTGTTGAAATTCGCGGCGTAGGCGTCAATCAAGGTGGATGCTAAGGCATTTCAGTAATTGACGTCCTGTGCCAAAGTCTGTACGCCATTTATAGCGAGTGTTTGTCGTGTTCTTGTCAAGAGGCATGTCCCTGGATGCCGCTGCCCGGGCGGCGGCGAGCGACGGAAATAGCGCCGCCTCGCGCGACTTAACAATGCAATAAAAAGAAATTAACATTGACGCTGCCTGCGCTAAGTTGACTCGCGTGTCATTTGGAACTGCTCCAAGCCCCCGCGATATATTTTAGTGCGGCTAGAGCCACTTCCGTTAAGTGAGAGCTGAAATAAAAACTTTTAAGATGTGTCGGACGGCGAGAGAGTAATGATTAGATATTTTTTCGACGGAATTCGGTGTCCCCGTTTCGTTGTCACCTCATTTTATAGGATGTCTGGGTTCCGCTATTAATAGTAGCGCGTGCTTGTTCCAGGGTTCGGGCTGGCGGCGGCGGCTGCGGCCGGCGTACGCGCCGGCTACCCGACCGTACTGCAGTCTCCATATGGGTAAGTGAAGGCCTGAACTGCATCGAAGCCTCTGTATGATGTATCAATGTTCAATGGTTCAACACTTCAATATTTGCCAGCACTAGCGGCGCCGCATGCGTCCTGTTGACATCTCACGAGACAAAAATCAGATAAATTCAGTATCGTCAGCGTGCCGCGACAGGGCGTTAAACGAATCGTTATGTTGTATGTGACCTTTTCTTATAATTATTCTTCCAATAAAAGTTTGTAAAATCTAGTTAGAATTCTCACTAATATAAGGGGCTCCCAAATAGTTAAGGATAGGTCTACTGAATACAGTCTAGTCTAGTGGGATCGTGTTGAAAATGTAGAGCTGAGACTGAATGATGGCGGGCTACTATTATGTATTACAAAATGTGCTGGTGAAGGCATAGAACCCAGCGTATAGCAGAGAAGGGAAGGCAGTAGGGTGCATAGCGCAGTAAGCTGAGCTGACTTTTGTCTCGGTAGATGAGGCGAGCGGCGTCCCCGACTGCTAGCGGCGCGGCGGCCGGCGGACCTCACCTAGACTATATTATCAAACATTTTCACATAGGTATCTATGGCAAGCGTGAGCGTGAGAGTGGATTTTTTTCGTTTTGGGTGTGAATTAGTCGATTGGGTTTTTTAATGTTTACGTTTTACAAAGCTATGGAAGCATGGGCGGCGCCGGCGGCACGGCGCTCGCCGGCGGCGCCACGACGCTCGCGCCGCCCATCGACACAATTTGCATCGTACGCGACACTTCTATGTTTTCCTTAATTTTATGTTTTATGCCGTGTTCGTGTAAGATTTTGTTGATTTGAATTGAGTTTTGTTGGTGGTGGATTTCGTTTAATACACTGACTGAGTATTGTTGTTGTAATGAAGTCGCGCGGGGGTCGCCGAGCGGCGGGGCGAGGACGCGCAGTGTGTGAGTAGGTGTGCGCGCGCCCTCGGCCCGCGGCGGCCCTCGCCGCTGCGCCCGCGCCGCCGTGCTGTCTGCCCGCTGCCACCCTTCTTCCATCCGCCATGCGCCTCTGCCGCTGCACTCCGCGCGCCCTTTACCGCCGATCGATGCCACCGCGGCCGGCCACGCCGACACGCCACCGACTCCCCGGCCTCATCTATTATTCCCGACACTCTTGTTTAATCGAAAAATAATCAAGCCGCAAGTTCCATTCGATTAATAGCTCTTCTATTAATTCCTATAATAGAGTCTAGGTGCAATGTCATTAGGTGACCGCGACTTAATGAGCTTAGTTCTCAGTCTATTACTTTTTCACTGGGTATTGATTGAATTGAACTAGGCCAACGAAAAAACTAGTCTGTTTACACAATGAATAAGTACCTACATAAAGAGCTGCCCTATCGCGACCAGGAATTGGTTTACTGATAGATATTTATGTGGCCGTAGAACATTTCAATAAAAAAGTAGAGCCGCCCATATAATCCTGTTGTATTGTCATAGGTAGATATTTTTCATTCATTTACTTTCTTTTTCGCTCACTTGCTTTAGTGTTTATTTGTATTTAGATATTTTATTCAATTACTTAGCAGATTTTCCAACCTGCGTGTGGTGTGTCTATTGCAATGTTTTGGCTTGTTTATACTTTTTATAGAACCTCTGTTGTTATAATTTCGCAATTTTAATTATTCCTATATATTTATTAGCTTGACTGATTATCTAGATTAGACTAAATTTCTTAATAACATCTCGGTGCTCGAAGAAAATTCTATGCAAGTGTCAGTTAGGAAAGTTAGTAAGGAAAATACCTACACTGTCTTGGCGAGAAAAAGCGGTATACCACAGGTGGGCGTGTTCGCAGGCGGGGCCCCGCGGGGCGTGCTCACGCATGCGCGCTGCTCCTCATCTTCTCTGCCGACTAATCAACACCACTCTCAATTACAAATGACAATCGACCCATCTCTGTCCACCTCTATTAGGATAGAAAAAGACGGAAGGCTCACGACATCAAGGCTGCACGGCGCGCGATGGCTCTACAAAAAAGATGACGCGGCAAAACTCGATGGATGGAGCGAACCTCTCGAAACAACTTGACCGCCTTCCTCCAGGAATTAAGCGAAGTCGACACATTCACCGCTACCGATCCGTTCTCTACTCTACCCTTATAGTTCGTAGTTCCAAATTGGAACACAGACTACGGGGATCGGCGCGCTTCAAACATCTTCAAATAATTAGATGAGCGAAGCTGAAAATAACTTTTTAATTAATGCTGCAATCTAACCGAACAATAAATCGGACGGCCACCGGCTTACAATCCCCGTACGAACCTGTGCATTAACGAGCCAGAAATATTCCGGTAGACACAAGCTAATCCCGTTTCGTAACCGAAATGAGCCGTTTCACCTAAATCTTAATTTCGACGACGTTTCCTAGCGCGATGTTGCGATAGTACGAGTAGATAAATACGCGGAGATTCGGATATTTCCGTCGAGAGTACCGGCCGGCAATATTTTTATTGAAGGAACTTTCGTGGCAATGACGCACGGCGGCGGTCCGGCGACAACGCAGGCTGATACAGACGCATACTCACATTATATAACCGTTTATCGATGTCTACTAACATAACAAGACTAGAATGCTCGTCTGCAGTGGGGCTAGGTAGAGTGTGATCGGAGGATCTTACACGGATCGGGTCGGACGCGGACCCGGGCTGTACACTTTCGGCAAAGCACTGCGACATCTACCCTCATTTTAATTAATCTGACGAAGCTCGCTGTCGCAAGTCTAGCTAGTCAAGCTACTGATCCGTGTGTTGGCGAGAGTGTACAGCGTGAGCGGTGATCGAGCGTCCTGGAGTCGTGTAGTGATGTTCGGTTGTCACATCGACAGGTTGTCTCCGGGATACGTGTACGGGACGCCGAGCTACGTGAACGCGATGAGCGGGGTGGGCGCGGGGGTGGGGTCGGGCGCGGGCGGGCTGGTGCAGCTGCCGCAGCTGCAGCACGCCGCCGCCGTGGCCGCCGCCAACCACCTGTACGAGTACCAGGCGGCCGCCGCGCAGGGAGCCGCGGCCTATCAGCAGCAGTACGCCGCTGGATTTGACCCCTACGCAACCGCTGCAGGTAATGCATTACTTTTTTTGGTCTTAGGTTCCATTCCTATACTTTCTACTGTTAGCCGATATCTTCTTAGCACGACGTAGTGAAAGTTCAAGGGCCTCATAAAAATATTAATGATAGGAAATCCTACGATTTAAACAAAATAACAAGAGAGACGACACTGAAATCGTGCGCTGAAGATAACTGGTAATAATTCTCTATAATTTTGAGGAAATTATGCTTACTTAGTTACTAACATAATTAAGTACCTACTCATTAAGATAGGTAAAAAGTTTTTTTTTTTAACAAAAACCATGCAATGAATGCCACTTCCTCATGGTATATAGCGTAACAGTCATAATGTATATACCCATAATCTATTTGGCTTATGGACTATATAGGCCATATATAAACAGTGCGGTAGGTATACTCTAGTGTGAGAGACAACACATTTTTCTCGCGGTTATTTCAATGTACATTTTTTTTAAATAATTTATTCATTACCATGGATAGGAAGATAGTGTAGCCATCACTGTGAACAGATTAAATTTCAGAAAAATACCGAATCACCTCAGAAAATATAGTACCTACTTTTCGGTATATTTCACTAATTTTCACCAAAAGATCTTCGCAAATTGAAAATCCTAGGGTGCCAGCGTACCCTTTTAACTACTTAAATATAGGTACTCAAAAAAATACCTTTCTGCAACAATTTATCCAGATATACTCAAAAATACCTTTTTAAAAAACTTTTTCAGAAATACGCTCAAAAATACCGACCTCCGCAAATATACTTAAAAAATACTGATGTTCGAAAAATTTACTGAAAAAGTATTAAAATACTGATTCTGATAACACTGGTGGCCTAGTAGGTATCGTACAATTTCGATATTAACAATTTCCATACCGTTTTTCCAGCGGCGGCGGCGGCAGCGAGCGGCGCGGGCTACATGTCCCCCTACTACACGCTGCAAGGCGGCGGTGTGCAGGCCCCCCTCCTCCCGCCCCTACAGTACCCCCCGCAGCTGCAGGAAGCCAGGATGCAGTAGACCCTGGAACCATGACAATGATGCTACGAGATCTGATGGACGAGCGTCAGTCGCGCGACCACCTGCTGATGCGGTAACCTTCACGGGATAAAACTTGAAGCGGTATTTTGCGTACAACCATCGCTGCAGAAATGACCAACTACTACAGATATGACCAAAGTCAGTAGAGGTGACCAACTTGTGCGGGCATTACCAACTTCTATTAACTTCTGCAAGCGTAACCAATTACTGCAGAAATGACCAATTGGCCGTTGCAAATTAAATAATTGGCAGTTAATGGCCATTTAGAGAATATAACTTTTGTAAAGAAAGATTAAGCAAAAAAAATAAATTTAAAGTAGTTTTTACTGTTAACAGAAAGGGGTATTTCTGAGGGTCCGTTTCCATCATTAAAATGCTCAAAATACTCTCTCACAGAAATTACGAAAAAGATACAGATACAGTTTTCAAAATTCGTCTGATTTGAAATAATCACAGAATCTTCTTTATTCTATTGGTTTCATACTATTGGGCTCTATATGCCTTGTTACAACCTACATCTACGATCATTTAAATGCAATTAATGTTTATTCAATGTTTCCGTATAAAACAATCACAACAATAATGTAAGGAAGAGCCTCATCAAATGAAGGAATACAGTCTGATTCTAGAATCTACCTAATATTGTTTCTATCTCTACCACTCCCATATAAGCAGAGAGCTGCAGGTGACAGAAATAATATTTACACAAAGACTTTGTATACATTCTCAAGATTATTTTTATGGTGGAATTATGTTATCTGTGACCGTGAATAAGTCAGAGATCGATACCAGAATAGCTATCCCTGAGCAACATTATAGCCAATAAATGAAGCATGCAGACTCTCTATCTCATTCATTAAAGCCTCAAGGTGGCGCTACAGCCTATAAAAATCCGGACCAAGTGAAATACCTTCCATACTATATAGCTGTATAGGTACGCTTTTATTAGCATGATTGGGATGCCACCAAAGTGACTTAGTGAAATTGAGCCCTTAGAAAATACATTTTCCATTCCGAAAACGCCACAAAATGTTGCCTAATTTCCGTACGCGACGTTTGTACGCAAGGTGCTAATTCATCAGAATTCAACCAAATCTTACCGCATGTTATGAAAGCCAAATATATTTACCAATATAAAATCTTAATGGAGTGACCAAAGCTATGAGCTTTTAGAAGTAAGGCGTCCGGGACTGCCGGGCTTTAGTTATGCAAGTGATGGGCAGGTTGGTATAATCAGCGCCACACAATACGGCGGATGGGAAGTTTAGAACGCTGCGCAAAAGGCAAAATATATACAATGTATGTATGCGCGGGAGCCAGAGAGACGAGACACCGGGGCACACCCGCCAACCTCATGCCTCCCGCGCGCTCGTGCTCAACTCTTCGCCACTTGTGTAGGCATTGTGCACACATGCGCAATAATTAGCGAATCACTGCGAAGTGCCATCTGCGGCTAACTTCTCACCCGCCGACTTGTGTGGCGATACCTATAGGTAGAGACCGTTGAGTCTAAACCTGCACGCTCCTCCACTGTGGTAGTGCTTCATCTCGTAATAAAACTTCAGGTACCGGTGTGCATCGCAGCCCTGCATAGGCCGAATCATACAAGTCGGCGGATGTGAAGTTAGCGACCAAGCTGCGCAACATCCAATCACGCGCAGCTTTATCTTAGCTACAGTCAGGCCCCCCTACCGCCTAAGCAATAGCAATCGTAATAGCAATCGTTTATGACTTCATTTTAGTCATTTGGCACCGCCTATGTGACGTTAGCCATCAATTGCTTTGCGTGGATTGCGAAAGCAATCGTTGAATGAACAACTTTGATGGCTAACGTCACATAGGCGGTGCCAAATGACTAAAATGAAGTCATAAACGATTGCTATTACGATTGCTATTGCTTAGGCGGTCGGGGGGCGGATTGGATATTGCGCAGCTTGTAGCTAACTTCACATCCACTGACGTGTATGATTCAGCCTATAATATATAATACGTTCGATTACACGTACTTATAGTACCTATTAGTAGACATTTCAATATTTCTCTCAAATCTTTTTCGAAATGAAGCTATCACATTTTGTGAATGGGCGTGCAGTTATAAACTGAAAGATATATCTACAATAACAAAGTTAAGGTAAACGGTATTTTATTTTGCAAGTTGGGAAAAACACAGAGATAAGCAAAATACCTGCAAAATTTTTGATTTTCCGTAGCGTTATCTTGGACTGTCGGTATCAGTCAACGACTGATCGTTGACATCAATTTAATTAGGAGTTTAGGAAAAGCCCGACTAAGGTTTTTGTTAATTTTCAGCCTAAAATTTTAATTTTAATAAGGCTCACACACAGAATAGGCCCTATTAATCTTTAAGGTCGCTGGGCTCACACTAGGTTCTTACCGTGGATTTATCTCTTGTATTGCCGTTATGTTCATTGAAATGCCGTTTACCCCTATTACTTGTGTATCTAGATAAATACCTAGATTTCAGTTGTAATCGTATCAAAAAACTTGCCCTATCATAAACATATTTTTATAAATAACAAGTATATTTAATTTAATCATTTGTCACTGTAGTAGGTACTTAATATCCATATATTTATATCCTCCAATCTACTCTCTAAAACAGCTGTTATATGACAATAATTGTGTTACTCAAGTCGAGGTAAAAAGCGTCGATGGACTACATAATATATTAGTAAAACTAATCGTTAAATCAAAGAACGTAAATTATTAAAATGTTACCAAATCTATATGCTGTATTGTGGAATTAATTTGCGTTTCGTGTAATAAATAATTTGACTTACCTATTTTTTGCAAAATGAGAACGTTTATCTGAATAGAGAATTATTTTCTTTCCATAAAAGATCTTTTGTAGGTCGGCCTACTTTTTCTTCGTTAATTGCGATAGTAACGCTATTGAACTTTTATGTAACTTGGCTGCACTTTAACTATAACCCTAGACTTACAATGTAAAAGTTTAAATCTGCAATATCTTCATATAAAACTTTTTTCAACACACTTGCTCATAAAATGGCTCTAATTTCACCGCAATTATGCACATAATGACACCTCACACTATGAATTTTTCATTGCTATTATTTACAAGTGAGTCTGAGAGTGAGAGGTTTTTTATTTCATTAGTTGAGTTGCCTTGTTCTTAAAAAAAGTTTCGATACAAAAAAGATCGTGTTCAATAGTAGGCACAAATAAATTAATGTACCTATGAAACCTCTTTTTTTTTGTCCATGTCCGATTGCCATTGCGCGCGCATAGGAAAACTGATAAATTTTTCCCGCCATTTCAAAACAACTCTCTTTCACTGTTGAAAATATTTTTTTTAGTATTATTTTATTCACAAGTGTGTTGAAAAACGTCGTATGCTACACGTGTGTATTGATGATTACCGTCCTCGGCTATCTAAAGATCTTTGCCTACGGCTCGGGACTCAATGTCGCCTCAGCGGTAGTCACCAATTTACACACTTGTACCATAATGTACTATTATTCACGTGGATTATCAATTATAGTAAAATTAAGGTTGAATATCTTCTTCCTTCATGTGTTTCCATTTTGAGTAGATCTTAAAATAAGCTAGGTCATATCTATCACGTAAAATACAACCTGTCATCTCAATGAAAATGAACGTTTACAACAGAATTATTACCAAAGTTACATTGTTACATATCTAAGGGATGTGCCATAAGCTCAAAAACTAACTTATTGTAATATTAATGGCTTTTTTTTACTTTTTCAGCTGTTAGTGTCATATTAAAACAAAAATGCTATTTGGCTTGTGGTACACCCCTGTACCAATCTCATTTAGTGATGCAGCAATATTTTTTACCCAGTGATATTTGTAAGATCCATCAGAAATACCTAGTATTTGTAACATTGATATGTAAAGACAAAATATCTACAGGAGAATATGGCAGCGTTTTTATAAGCCAGGGTTGCTCAATGTTTAGCTTAAGATTGAGGGAAAGCAATATAGGGCTACTAATATTTAATTTCCTGTAGTGAACTTGTATTTTCCCAAAGGAATCATTACCTATACTTATTATAGTAGCGCCCTAGAATGCTACTTTTATAAGTATTTTTTTCTCCAAAGCGGTATAGTTACTTACCTGCTAGTTAGTATAATTATTCAATTACTAGTCCATGTAATTTTAATTTAATGATTTTAGACATTCGTCGGTTGTCGTAAAATCCCAAGGCTCTACCAATCCTATGTTTCAGGGCCCTATGGGGAATAGTCGTGTAAGTATAAAAATAATGATTGATTTTAGTACCAGTTAGGGATACTAAATTCATATCACTGAAATCATGAGAATTCGTTCGGTCTAAAAGAAATATTCTACTACTAAAAGTAGACATTTACTTTGTATTTTATACCTAGTGTCTACACTAGTACGTTATGGATACCTTGTATACTCGCTTGCTACCATATCAAGTCCACTTTTTTGGAATCAAAGCATGACAAAGCGCGGGATTTACTGGCAACATAGTACAAGTTAGGGATTTAGACCAAGTACGTATCGTGAAAATATATGTACTTAATTTTCGTATCTGTTAAGGCTAATTATATAACTTAGTTCTTAATGTAATATTCTGTTATTCGTAATTTATTTTGTTGATATTTGTAAATCTACATGTTGAAAAATATTTATTATACCTACTTATGTGGAAAAAAATAAATAAAAATGTTAAATATATTTTACTACAAACCGAAACCAGTAGTAACGTCTACCAATGTACGACACTATAATATCCTACGGTTCGGTCTAATATAGTTATCGAAATATACACAATTTACCTATCTAATAGTGTATAATATAGTAATTTTAAGGTAAATACCAAAATGGAGTAACTGTTCTACGGCTGCACAGCCATAAACGTGGCCATCTTGCCATTTAGGTAGTTAGGTAGATACATACATAATTATGTATTTATAAATTATAGATTGTAATAGGAATAAGAAAAATATCAGATAAAACAAAAATATATAACTCACATATCAACAGATAATTGTATAGTACCAATGAATACTTTCCGGAACGATCATAGAATACAGTCCATATAGTGCATTTCATTCTCAGTAATTATTAAGCACAACTTATTTATGTACAACATAATTATTTATAGCATTGATTCATAATAATTGTTATAGTTAATTTTAAATTACTTATACTTATTTTAATGTACTTAATTAAGATTACTGTAAAATGGAAAATAAATTTCTAAGGTACAAAATGTGTTTTTATATGTATTATCATAACCCGCTATCCCGTTGATACTTTGAGAAATGATTACTAAGTAGTAATATATAAATAAATAATAAATAAATAAATATTTTGGGACATCTTACACACGGCCTCTGACTCCAAACTAAGCAAAGCTTGTGATATGGCTGCCAGAGACTGATATACTATTACATATACTTATTTTTAAATACATACTTATATATATAGTAACTAAATAACACCCAGACACAGAGCAAACGCTTATGTTCATTACATAAATATTTGCCTTGGGTGGGGATCAAATCCAAGCCTCTTTGATCCAGAAGTTAGGGTCACTAAGACACTAACCACTGAGCCACCGAGGCAGTCTTCAGGCTCCGTATAAGAGTTTTTAATTTGGCTTTGCCCAATAGACAAATGCCTCGCGAACACTTTGGAGCCTTTGTAGACTAATTTAATAAAACCCCTGAGCCCTTTTTTTGAGGCAGGTTTTGCGTAGATACATTTTGGTTAGTTCTTATTCGTTTCCGCCAGGGGCGCTGTACAAAAATGTATATAACGGAAATAGCTGTAGTTTCAATTTACGTGTGATCCTGGACTAACCCCTCAAACTTTGGGAACTCCGTAGTGCACAGTACCTACCGACGAGACGTATATAGGTAGATCTATCAGCGTCGGGTCGGAAGCCTTACTATATTATTATAATGATAATTATTTTCGCAAAAAATAGTCTAACTGACTTTACCTACACGGTAGGTACGAGTACACTGTACAGGATTCGAATAGTTCGCATGAATCGATGTAATTTTCACATTATTGTTCGATTTATCAATATTGGCTCAGCCTATTTCGATATTTAAACGGGACTACCTTAGAAGTATGACTTACCTTATGGGTCTCTCACTATGGGCCTTTTTAGTAAGCTCCAAGTGGCCCAACGAGCTATGGAGAGGGCTACCTATGCTCGGAGTCTCTCTGCGAGATGGAATTAGGAATGAGGAGATCCGTAAAAGAATCAAAGTTACCGACATAGACGAGCGGATTGGCAAGTTGAAATTGAAATGGGCAGGGCACATAGCTCGGAGGACTGATGACCGATGGGGTCGAAAAGTTCTCGAGTGGAGACTACGTACCGGCAAGCGCAGCGTAGGACGTCCACCCACAATGTGGACGGATGACCTCATTAAGACTGCGGGATTGCGCTGGATGCAAGCCGCTACGAACTGGTCTTATTGGAGATCTTAAGGGAAGGCCTATGTCCAGCAGTGAACGTCCTATGGCTGAAACGAACGAGTCTGAAAGGGTCATCCATAACAGGCGTACTAAACGGAGAGGGAGAGATTAAGACCATCATTATGAACAACTACGGAGCCAAACCGGAAAACGAGAAAAAAAATTAACTGTTCCAACGACATGAACTCGGAATCTACAAAATGTATAAAACAGTTGATTTCTTTTTCTGAAGTTCCGGGTTCGCCTCATAGTAAAGGTGACGTCCACAAGTGGTATATTATTCAGAGAAAAATCGAACCAAGATGATATATACATTACTAGTTTTTACCCGCGGCTTCGCCCGCATGATATTTTGATTTTTGACGCAATAACATTATAATTTATAGCCTATGTGTTATTCTGATATATAAGCTATATTATTGCAAAGTTTCATCTCAATCCGTTCAGTAGTTTTTGCGTGAAAGAGTAACAAACATCCATACATCCATCCATCCAACCATCCATCCTCACAAACTTTCGCGTTTATATTATTAGTAGGATTTGAAAGCTTGTTTTATGGGCTTCCCAAAAATATTTAATTTAGATTTTTTCACCCCTCCATTTTTTTTTAAATATGAAAAATAAATTGTATTAAAAATAACAATACAGCTTATTACTTTTTGTAGTTTAGCGATGATAAAGTGCTTCTATCGTTATTTTACTTGCATTCGCAGCTGATTTTTCCGCATTCGTTACTTCATTTGCTAAAAATAAAAATTATAACCTACCAGTGTGACCAGTTAGTAGGTACAATGTGACAAAAAACACTTTAAAAGTGTGTCTAATTGGTATAAATGCTTTTATTTAACAATTTGGAGGTTAATTAATCAGGGTTGCTAGAGATAAACTACCTATTGAGCCAAATATATTTATTTACCCTAATAAATTCAAAATTAATTTTAAAAAAATCGGAGGGTTCTTTTTTCTTTTTAACTGTTGTAATAGATTCAGAAAAATATGATCTTTCTCGAAATGTAACGAGTGTTGTGGTTAGAATTTTTGATTATTATTATACCAGCCTCCATACATTTTAAGGACATGTCCTTTACTTCTTGATGATGATCTTAATCACCCCCTTTTGGCAGTTTTGGCTCAGTACCTACAGGACAATCAGATAGCCCTGTATAATATTATGCAGTCTTAGAGTTTGTGCAAAAAGAGAACCGTCGTGCCGTTACAGTGAACTAACAAAAATATCAGCAGCCAAGATACCAACTACTTGGTAGACGCGAGTCTGATGACGAAAACCGAATTTGTGTCTACCAATTATCAAACACTTTGTTGTACTAACAATGACAGAGCAGTGTTGTCAACGCAACAAAATTAGTAAAATGCTTGTAAAATGGCACACGGGCGACCTCACCTATGACGCTTCTCTTTTTGCACAAACTCTACCGATATTCTTATACATTGAGAGTGCTGATGAGTGATACAGTAGTTATGAGGTACTAGTTTTTACCCGCGGCTTCGCCCGCATGATATTTTGATTGTTGTGCTATCCCATGGGAACCCTTTATTTATCTGGGATAAAAAGTAGACTATGTCACGTCCCGTCTTTCAAACCCGAGGCCCTACCTTACCACCCTTAAATAAAGGAGGGGAAAATCAAAAACGATTTGACGGTTGTTCGATTCGACAGTTTTTTTTTACATTTCTAGCTTCTCAGAGTTCTCAGATAGCAGAATTTTTCCTACTTATTTAACACTTATCGTTATATTATAAAAAAATTACACAATATCATTATAATTTATAGCCTATGTATTATTCTGATGTATAAGCTATATTATTGCAAAGTTTCATCTCAATCCGACCAGCCCCCCTACCGCCTAAGCAATAGCAATCGTTTATGACTTCATTTTAGTCATTTGGCACCGCCTATGTGACGTTAGCCATCAAAGTTGTTCATTCAACGATTGCTTTCGCAATCCGCACAAAGCAATTGATGGCTAACGTCAAATAGGCGGTGCCAAATGACTAAAATAAAGTCATAAACGATTGCTATTGCTTAGGCGGTAGGGGGGAAGTAGTTTTTGCGTGAAGGAGTAACAAACATCCATCCATCCTCACAAACTCGCAAATTTTCGCGTTTATAATATTAGTAGGATAAGCCGAATCAAATTTCTTGGCGTCTGTGAACGCGAGGAGTCATTGCCAGTGGCGGATTTACGTATTTGCCGCCAGTAGGCTGGCTGGTCGAATTTTTGCCCTGAAATCTGCCGCTCCAATATGTGACAATACGCATACAGAGTACAGTACGGTATACGGTAAAACGTAAAATTATTATGTTGTTTTTTCTGTAGACTTAATATTTAGGAATAAAAATTAATGTTTTATTTTTGAAAATAATAAAATATAATGGTCAGAAATTTGCCGCCCCCTAAAATCTGCCGCCCTAGCATACAGCCTACTCAGCCTATTGGTAAATCCGCTACTATGACGTATAACTTTAGACTCAACCTGGCTATATCGAAAGTACTGACAAATAGATAATTCTGGTTACTTGTACTCGAATGTGCCTGTGCAGTACTCTCCTTTGGATAGTTGCAACTAAAAATAAAAATAATAAATGGAAATAAAAAATCTATCATAAAAAAAAACATTTATTGACATGATTTACATGCATTACAAGCAGTAATTTTATATTAGCTACTTTATATTATATTTGCTTACTAACCTAATGAGATCAAAAACCTTCTACTGTACTAGAAGTACCAGAGTCGCTTGCTGGGACGATTTTTTTACTAAAGTGAATTTGCTTGTGTTTCTTCAAATCAGCAGCACGAGCTGTTTTATAATCACACATATCACATTGATACGGTTTGTCCCCAGTGTGAGTCCGCATATGTATATTCAAAGTACTTGTCCGAGCTGCTTTATAGTCACAGATGTCACATTTATACGGCTTGACCCCAGTGTGAGTTCGCAGATGTTGTTTCAAGTTACTTGTATTTGTTGCTTTATAATCGCATATATCACACTCATATGGTTTGTTCCCAGTGTGCGTCAGTATGTGTTCTTTCAAGGTACTTGTTCGTGATGCTTTATAATCACACATCTCACATTCATATAGCTTGATTCCAGTGTGAGTTAGCATATGTAGTTTCAAGTTACTTGCGTGTGTTGATCTGTAATCGCACACAGAACACACATATGGCTTGTCCCCAGTATGAGTACGTACGTGTTTTTTTAAGTTACCAGCATATGTAGATCTATATTCGCATATAGAACACTCAAATGGCTTATTTCTAGTCTGTATGTTTTGTTTCAATTCAGTTGCAGACGCTCCATTATTATGGAGCACACTGTGTATCTCTTGATTTGTCTTTGACCCTGTGTGAGACGGTACGTGTTGTTTCAAGTCACTTTCAGTCATTGCTTTATACTCACACATATTACATTCATAGGACTCTTTCTCAGTGTGAGTTAGTATATGTCGTTTCAAGTCACTCGCAGACGCTGCGTTACAATCACACCTATCACATTTGTACAACTCTTTTACTGTATGAGTCAATATGTGTTGTTTCAAGTCACTTTCAGATGCTACTTTAAAATCACACATATCACATTCGTGTGACTCTTTCTTAGTGTGAGTTAGTTTGTGTTGTTCCAAGTAACTTGCAGACGCTGCATTATAATCACACCTATCACATTTGTACGACTCTTTTACTGCATGAGTCAATATGTGTTGTTCCAAGTCAATTGCAGATGCTGCATTATAATGACATCTATCACATTTGTACGACTCTTTTACAGCGTGAGTCAGTATGTGTTGTTTCAAGTCACTTTCAGATATTGTTTTATAATCACACATTTTACATTCATAGGACTCTTTCTCAGTGTGAGTTAGTATATGTTGTTTCAAGTCAATAGCAGACGCTGCATTATAATCACACCTATCACATTTGTGCGACTCTTTTACTGCATGAGTCAATATGTGTTGTTTCAAGTCACTTTCAGATTCTACTTTATAATCACACATATCACATTCGTGTGACTCTTTCTTAGTGTGAGTTAGTTTGTGTTGTTCCAAGTCACTCGCAGACGCTGCATTATAATCACACCTATCACATTTGTACGACTCTTTTACTGCATGAGTCAATATGTGTTGTTTCAAGTCACTTTCAGAGTCTACTTTATAATCACACATATCACATTTGTGTGACTCTTTCTTAGTGTGAGTTAGTTTGTGTTGCTCCAAGTCAATTGCAGACGCTGCTTTATAATCACACCTATCACATTTGTATGACTCTTTTACAGTATGAGTTAGTATATGTTGTTTCAAGTCACTTGCAGATATTGCTCTAAAATTACACATATCACATTTATATGATTTTTTTCCAGTGGGACTTAGTATGTGCTGTGACAAGTCACTATCAGATGCTGCTTTATAATCACACATTTCACATTCCTGCGGTTTTTTCTCAGTGTGAGTTAGTATGTGTTGTTTTAAGTCATTTGCAGTTGCAGATTTATAATCACACTTATCACAATGATATGGCTTTCTATTCATGTGAATCAGTATATGTTGTTTCAAGCCATTTTCAGATACTGCTTTATAATCACACATTTCGCATTCATACGGATCTTTCATATGAGTCAGTAAGTGTTTTTTTATGTTACGTAAAGTTGCTGCTTTATAATCACACATATCACATTTATGTGGCATTTCTCCAGTGTGAAACATTATGTGTCTTTTCAATTTAATTACAGATATTGCTTTGTAATCACAAATGTGACACTCGTGTTCTTTTTTTCTGGTGTGTTTTACTTTGTGTTTGTGCAAGTGACTCATCCGTTTTGTTCTATAATTACACTCGTCACATTTAAATGGCTTATCCGCCGAGTGAATCAACATGTGTTTTTTCAAGCTAGTCGCAGATATTCCTTTATAATCGCAAATATTACACTCATGTTTCTTTTCCCCTGTGTGAGTCTTTATGTGTTCTTTCAAGGCACTGGAATGTTTTGTTTTAAAATCACATAAATAACATGCAAGTGCCTTATTCTCAGTGTGAGTCAACATGTGTTGTTGCAGATGATATGCTCCTTTTGCTTTATGATCACACACATCACATTTATATGGCCTTTCCCCAGTGTGAGTCAGTATGTGTTGTTGCAAGGTATGTGCTCGTATTGCTTTATAATCACATATATCACACTCATACGGCCTTTCTCCAGTATGAGTAAGTTTGTGTCGCTTCAAGGTATACAGCTGTAGTGACTTATAATCACACAAATCACATTCATATGGTTTGTTCCCTGTGTGTTTCAGTTTGTGTTGTTTCAAGCGAGCTGTAGTTAATGTCCTATATTCACACATATCACATTTATATGCTTTATCTCTTTTGTGAATCAGTTTATGTTGCGACAGGTTACTTGGAGAGGCTGTTTGGTAATTACACATATTACATTTATTTGGCTTTTCTCCAGTGTGTTGTAGCTTATGTTGTTTCAAGTATCTGGGTCGTATTGCTGCATAATCGCACATATCACATTTATATGGCTTATGCTCACTGTGAATTAGCATATGATCTTTTAAGTAACTAGCCCGATTTACTTCAAAATCACACTTGGGACATTTATGTGATTTCCGTCCAGTCTTCTGTGTTTCCTTCACAGTACTAGCAATTATAGATGTGGAGCTTTCTTGAAAGTTGGAGTTGTCAGCTGCCTCTAGTGCAATATATTTTTCGTTCGTATCCATTATTACCTCAATATTTTATTTGCACATCCATAAGACAATAAATCTCTTCTAACTTAGACTTATCTAAAAGCTGCAAGCTGTCTCTTACAACTAATCGCTCGGTGGCATCTTATTGTGCTGAGTTGGTACAGTTATGACAGCTGCTGATCACACATAGGTGAAGTAGGTATTGAACAATATAACTTCGCCGTACATAAGTGATCCTTCTGAATCATTGTTATATCTGTAACAAATTACAAAATAAAAATTAATTATGTGGGAATTAGTTGTAAAAGAATGAGTAGGTAAATATACCTACATGGTACAATTTGAATAGCAGGCAATGGTACCTTCTAAAAAAAAAGATTTTTTGATGATCACTTTGACTAAATACCAGCTTTCTTATATTAAGAAAACTAATTTAAAAAAAACAAGAACTTAATATTACTATTTTTTTACTCACTATCTGCAGTTTTCTTCAGAATGAGTACCGATTATGAAAGAGAGAGATGATTATGAAACTTTAATTAGGGTAGTTTTATTAATCAGTTATGTATTAATTACTTTGATTACTTAATCCTCAATGTCTGGTGTCTACAGTAATTCCGATAATCTAGATCTCTCAGTTCTATTTGTTCAGAATAGATCACCTAGATTTCCAATATTCTGTATGGTCGGTATTGTATGACCGCGGGTGGCACTTCAAAAAAACATACATTTTACATACAATACCTATCTCCAGTAAGTAACATCGAGCCTCTCAAAGGCTAGTTGAGTACATCAAAATGAAAAACTTTTAAGTTTTACTATCAGGCCAAGCAATCCAGATTCCGCGAAACAAAATCAGCAGTCCCATGCATATTATTGATTATTAAAATTTATTAATGGACTTTTTTTAACTTATTTACGTATTTGGCTTCGTTTGGTCCCATAGTAAAAGTTATTCTTCTGAATGAACTTAACTCGCCCTTAAGAGGTTGTTGGCTACCCATAAAAATAAGTTTTTATAAAAAATTATTAAGTAATTTAATTTATTTTGCCATTTTAAGAATTAGAATGATGCATTCTTAGAATTGGGCATTTCCGAACTAATCAGGCATTATGAGAATTGGGCATTCATTGCCCCTTTTGATCTTCACTGTACAAGATATTAAAAATTAACATTTTAGAGCAGGTATGTCAACTCTTGAGAGACAATTTAGCAACTGTTTTCATTGAAATTCTGAAGTCAATCATGTAGGTATTGTACCTAACTCAATCTCGCCCAAAACCTCGCTTGTTATTTATTACCATTCAAGCGCCGGTATTTTCTCAGTAATTAAAATAACCATAAAAATGAAACAAATTAGGTAGGTACCTACTCGTATTCAATATTCATTTATAAAATATTACGTACTCACGATAGAACAGGTTTCCTTGGTATTGATTTAGTAATAGTAAGTTTTCTTTGTAAAACACCTATTCATAAAGTCATAACGTATAATTTTCAGCACAGAGAGTAGCTTTTATTTTGTAATATTCAGTACAATTTTCACACATTATTTTCAATTTCACCGTGATTGATTTGATCTTGTTCTGTGATTTGATCACAGACTGAACTACTATTACATTTACATTCTCATTGGACTGAACTACAGAATAACTACGTGCGTACCACAAACTACTATAAATATACATATTGTTTACTTAACATTTTTTTTTTTTTACGTATCAGACATTCCCTATAATCTAAGATCAGACAGGAATCTCCGAACAGAACATCCAATAGCGAGCGGGATGGTTAGAATCTGACATCTCTCTATTTTTTAAAACATGGCGACCACAGATATCCAGTACTTTTTTTAAACTTTATGGCTTTGTATTCATTATTAACTTAGATACTTTAGTTATTTATACTCTAAGATTATTAATCCCTGTGTGCCGTAAACTCGACCACCCAATTAATTTTTACTATGTATGTCTTTTTTAAATTAAACCTACCTAAAGGAAGTACATTAATAAATAAAACAATGTTTTGCGCTACATACTTTAGTTTTTTATTATTCAATTTCCTTTGACATTTTTCTTTGCTTTCTCTAAGCTAGTTTTTTCAGTTTTGCACAAATATTTTTGATATCAGATACACAGTATAGTCATATCTAAGTCTTTAGAATACGGTGTTTATAACATATACTTCGTCTGCTATCGCACACAACATAGGTTTTTTCAGAATGATAAGATACACGCAACACAGTCCGCAAAAACCAATAAAATAACAGAGGCATAAAACATAATAAATTCGTGGTTTATAACGGTTCATTGAAGAAGATAAACACGAACACTTCACTTATTAAACGCAATAACATTAATGAAATGTTAAATACTGAGACTTACAAAGAGAAGAGACTTAATAACCAAGTGAAAATTTTGTGTCATACTCCCTGGCAGGACCACATCGTTATATCTATATAATAGATAGTGGAAAAAAATGTACATAATTTGTACAAATTTGTACAGAAATATTAAAATTTGTACATAAGTACTTTTAGAGTAATCGTCAAATGAAGGTGGTCCTGCCAGGGAGTATACTCCCTGGCAGGACCATACCCGAAATATCAGCTTTTTCAAGGAGGTGATGCATGTAAATAATTGTACAGAAATTGTACACCTCAAAAGCGCTTACAGCTTTAGTCTATGTTAGGTGAATGAAATTTAAATCACGTTTCATTATTTTTCAGAAAAGTGCTCCTGTTTTAATTTACATAGCAACATGATATCAGAAATGTATCGTATTTAAGTAGGCGTTGCCCTATATTTTGAAGTCGCCATTTCATTAAAAAGACATGCACTGTTGGACATAAGCCTCCGCTATAGATCTCCAATAAGATCGGCTTGAGGCGGCTTGAATTCAGCTCGATTCTGAGGTCTCGATGAGATCACCCGTCCATCTAATGGATCCTACGGTGCGCTTGCCGGTGCGTTGTCTCCACTCGAGAACCTTTCTATTTCCTCATTAGTCATCAACCCTCTATGCTAAGTGCCCTGCCCACTGGCTTGCCCATTGCACCCATTGCCTTTGTCACTATGTGTTACACATAAAATTTTCATCAAAAAAGAAGCATACATACGATTATTTTTTCGCAAGAATTTGTATTTTAATGGTTTTGAATTCCTAATTACAGCTCAAATATGTATTTTAAAATCATCGATGTAAATATTTATTTTGTCTCACTGCTTTACACCTAGTCAGTATTTCAGTATCTCATTTTTTTTTTTTTGACATCTTAAAATATAATATTAATAGAATACCCTTCGAATTATTACGATGAACCGTACGTATGAATGGAAGACAATATACAAATAGTTGAAAGAAATAAACGTGTTAATAGGTAAACAGTTTTAGTACTCGTAACATGATCTGTAGAAGTAACATGAACCAAAGTTACCGACATAGCCCAGTGGATATGCAAGTTGAAATGCCAGTGCGCAGGGCACTTAGCATAGAGGGCTGATGACTAATGAGGTAGTAGAAAGGTTCTCGAGTGGAGACAACGCACCGGCAAGCGCACGGTAGGATGTACATCCAATAGATGGACGGGTGATCTCATTGAGACCGCAGAATCGAGCTGAATTCAAGCCGCCTCAAGCCGATCTTATTAGAGATCTATAGCGGAGGCCTATGTCCAACAGTGCACGTCTTTGGAATGAAATGGCGACTACAAAATATAGGATAACGCCTACTTAAATACGATACATTTCTGATCCCATGTTGCTATGTAAATTAAACAGGAGCACTTTTCTGAAAAATAATGAAATGTGATTAAAATTTCATTCACCTAACATAGACCAAAGCTGTAAGCGCTTTTAAGGTGTACAATTTCTGTACAATTATTTACATGCATCACCTCCTTGAAAAAGCTGATATTTCGGGTATGGTCCTGCCAGGGAGTATACTCCCTGGCAGGACCACCTTCATTTGACGATTACTCTAAAAGTACTTATGTACAAATTTTAATATTTCTGTACAAATTTGTACAAATTATGTACATTTTTTTCCACTATCTATTATATAGATTTAACGATGTGGTCCTGCCAGGGAGTATGACACAAAATTTTAACGAAAAACTGAAAATAAAACACTGCTTGACATTGACAATTGATTTAAAATTGTCTCGGGCTGCTTGGAAGGGGATGTCAAACACCTTACTCTTATATGTCTGTGTCCTGTGTCAAACACAAACGTTCCCGCTTGTCTATGGCAGCAATTAATGTCATTTTTTTTCTTTTAATATTGTAGCATTTGTAGCCAGTAGCGAACCATTACGAACCATGGCCGACGAACCGTCGGAGGAGGTATACAATTCGACGCGTGTATATATTTTTTTTATGTTTATCCATACCATGGAACCATATATAACTTTTTTCGTAGTAGTCCGATTTCAATAATTATTTTTTATTGGAAAGAGTATAACTAGGTACTTCGAAATTGGTCCCATTTAAATTTGATTGAAATCGGCTGAGCCATTTTTGATAAATCAATAATAATGTGAAAAATGTTACATCGATCCTATTAAATAATTCGGTATTCGCGAATTCTGTATGTACACGGGTGAAGTCAGTAATGCTATTTTTTGCAAAAAAATAATTATTAGTATTTGTTGTCATGTCAACAGAAATTCGTCATCAGTGAAGATTTACGCTATTACAGTTCATGAAATACCTTCAGCTTGGTGAAGCTAAGAGGAACCCGTGGTGGGGCCGCCTCTCCGGGTCTTGGGCCTCAACAAGCCCGTGCGGAGGCTGGCCAGTAGGTCGCTAGTCGACTGAGGTAGACTGCGGTGTCGCGTTCACCACGGGATGGACAGGCGGCGAGTGTGCCGTTGCCTATCCATCCTGTTAGCGGCCCTAACGGGTTCCGCCAACGTGTTGGTGGAGGCGGTGGGCCTGCAGGGGAAGAGGAGTGTCGTCGGCCGCTCTCCCTATGCTCTGCAGCCGTAGTGGCAGGCGCGGGGCCACTTTAATTGACTCGTTGCATCGGGACCAGGGCTGTCGGACACGGGTACTGTTTGACGCCCCGTGCTGGTTGGTCCCAGGTGGGGGATGACGATGTGTCTGGTGTTCGGCACATCGTCATTTTGGAGGGAGCCTACGCTTCGAGATGGGGCCCGGGTTGGGACAGCGCTGTCGGGTGCCGCGGAGGAGTGCGAAAGCGTGCCCGTAGCCCCGACACCAAGCGCAGTGGTGGAACACTCAGGGGTTTTGGTGGGTATACCGTCTAGCAATGGGCGGGGACTCCCACATAACCACCCGCCTGTCCCGAGGTGCGGTGGTATCATTAAAAGATTTCCCCTGGACAAAAAAAAATGGTGACAGACAGACGAACAACGGAGTCTTAGTAATAGGGTCCCGTTTTTACCCTTTGGGTACGGAACCCTAAAAATCAATGAACATGCAACACGAAATTGGTAGGTCTGAAACAATTGTTTCTTAGAAACACATTAATACTGTATTGACTAACTGCTTTATTTTTTATTATGACATAAATGTCTAATGAAATCAATAACTTCACACTAAATTAAATATAGCTCTCTGGTCGCTTTCAGTGACGAACATATGCCTGCCAATTGTAGACTGCACCATTTTTTATTGTTTAAGTATATAAATTCATTTAACGTGCTTTACATTTTTTATACAAATGAATTTCCTTGTGTTTCTTTAAATCATTAGCACGAGCTGCTTTATAACCACACACATCACATTGATACGGCTTGTACCCAGTGTGAGTACACATATGTATTTTCAAGGTAGTTGAACGTGCTGCTCTATAGTCACATATGTCACATTTATATGGTTTGACCCCAGTGTGAGTAAGCATATGTTGTTTTAAGTTACCTTGCATTGTTGCTTTATAATCGCACATATCACACTTATATGGCTTGTTCCCAGTGTGAGTTAATATGTGTTCTTTATATCTAGCTATTCGTACTGATTTATAACCACACATCTTACATTCATATACCTTGTTCTTAGTGTGAGTTTGTGTATTTTTTTTCAACTTACTTGAAGATGCTTCATTATAAATACATGTATCATGTTTAGTTGTCTGTTTCCCAGCGTGAGTCAGTATATGATGTTTCAAGTCACTTTCAGTTGTAGCTCTATAATCACACACATCACATGACATCACAAAATATGACTCTTTCTCATCTTGAGTAAGTTTGTGTTCTTTCAATTCACTTTCAGATGCTGCAATAGAATCGCACATATCACTTCGATATGACTCTGTATTAGCGTGAGTCAATATGTGTTGTTTCAAGCTGTTAGCAGATTCTGATTTATAATCACACTTATCACATTCATACAACTCTTTTACCTCGTGAATCAGTATGTGTTGATGCAAGTTACTTTCAGATGCTGCTGCAAAATCACATATATAAAGCTTTTCTCCAGTCAGTATATGTTGTTTCAAATCATTTGGTGATTCTGTTTTATAGTCACACTCATCAGATTCATACAATTCTTTTTCAGTGTGAGTTAGTATGTGTTTTTTCAATTCACTTGCAGATGCTGCTTTATAATCACAAATATCACATTCATATGATTCTTTATAAGTGTGAAATGATGTGTGCTGTGTGAAGGCTTTTTTAGATGCTGCTTTGTAATCACACTTATCGCATTGATATAGCTCTTTCTCAGTATGTGTCAGTATGTGTTCTCTCAAGTCTCTCTCAGATGCTGCTTTATATTTACACATATGACATTCAAATGACTTTTTTCCAGTATGGGTTAGTAAGTGTTTTTTTATGTTACTTAAGGATGTCCCTTTATAATCACACATTTCACATTTATATGACATTTCTCCAGTGTGAAACATTATGTGCCTTTTCAATTTAATTGCAGATGTTGCTTTATAATCACAAATGTCGCACTCATATTCCTTTTTCCTAGTGTGTCTTAATTTGTGTTGTTGCAAGTGTTTTATCAGTTTTGCACTATAATTACACTCATCACATTTATATGGTTTTTCCGCCGAGTGTTTCACCATATGATTTTTTAAGTTACCCGTAGTTAATGCTTTATAATTACAAATATTACACTCATATTTTCTTTCCCCAGTGTGAGTTTTCATGTGTTGTTTCAAACAACTGGGAAGTTTTGTTTTATAATCACAAATTTCGCATTTAAACGCCTTATTCTCTGTGTGAGTCTTCTTATGGTGTTTCAAATGGTATGCCGTCTTTGCTTTATGATCACACATATCACAACTAAATGGCCTTTCCCCAGTGTGGGTCAATATGTGTCGTTGCAGATTCGATAGTTTTGCTTTATAATCACACTCGGGACATTGATGTAGTTTTCGTAAAGACTTCTGTGTTTCATTCTCAGTTACAGATGTGGAGTCCTTTTGATAGATGGAGACAATGGTTGCCTCTAGTGTAGTATGTTTATCTTCTGTATCCCTCGGTTCAATATTTAGTATTTTAGATTCTTCCCCTATATGGCTCTGTATATGTTGTTTCAAGTCATCTGCAGATACTGATTTGTAATCACACATATCACACTCATGCGGCTCTTTTTTTGTGTGAATCAGCGGGTGTTCTCTCAAGTCACTTTCAGATGCTGCTTTATAATCACACATATCATATTCATAGGTTTCATTTCCCAGATGAGTCAGTATGTGTTGTTTCAAGTCATTTGCAGATGCTGATTTGTAATCACACATATCACATTCATTCAACTCGTTTTTTATGATAACCTGTGTGTTACTTATGGTCCTGTGATGCAAGTTACTTTCAGATGCTGCTTTATAAACACACATATCATTTTCATGGGTCTCAATTCCTAGATGAGTCAGTATGTGTTGTTTCAAGTCATTTGCAGATGCTGATTTATAATCACACATATCACATTCATTCAACTCGTTTTTTATGATAACCTGTGTGTTACTTATGATCCTGTGATGCAAGTTACTTTCAGATGCTGCTGTATCACCTTCATATTGCTTTCCCCCCGTGTGAGTCAGTATATGTTGTTTCAAGTCATTTGCAAAATCTGATTTATATTCACATGCATAACATTCAAATGATGACATTGTGACTCTTCTAATTTAGTCTTGTCCAGAACAATGCTGCAAGACGTCTCATCTAAGTTTAGTAATCTCTTTGTGACATCCAAATGTGCTGAGTTAGTATAGTTATGATTCTAATAATCAGATAACTTAATGAATGTTATACATAATATGTCACCATCCATAATAGATCCATATAATGATGGTTGTTATAAATCTGTAACAAATACAAATAATAATGTCCTTATTAATATTAATAACCTCCTTATTAATAAATACAGAGTTACTACAGAGTAGATAATCCAGCTTTTGTGTTTTTCTTTCTTAGAAATTTTTATTTGCTTACAAAAACCAAAAGATGGACTAACTGAACTTGAGCTTTACCTTTGAACCATATCATTGGAGTAAATAAGAAGTATACAAATAGTGAGTGTAAGAAACTTCAATACATTTATGATTTGATTAAGATGTATTCTGAGAGACATATACAATGCAATCTCAATAAATAATAGCATGTTTAAGTAGGTCATTTTTAACTGTGCCTTTCTTATAAGGCATAAATACTCAAAAAGATTTATTGATGGTTCATTATTAATACAGAAAACAGATGATAATCGATAATTAATTGTATTGTTATAGACAAGGTTGAAGCCGTGGTGGCTTAGAGGTAGTAACACCCGCCTTGCAATCGTGCAGTCGTGGGTTCAAATCCCGGTCCCGTACCAATGAGTTCTTTGGAATTTATGTACGGAATTTCACACCACTGGCTTTTCGGTGAAGGAAAACATCGTGAGGCAACCTGCATACTTACGTAGGAGAAATTCGATGGCGTATGCGAATCCACCAACCCGCACTGGGCCAGCGTGGTGGAAATGGCCCAATCAACCTTCGTGGGTAGGCCTACGTACTTCAGTGGACTATTAAAAGGCTGATACAGTACAGTACAGACAAGGTTAAGGGAAAAGTTTAGTTTTAGTTTATTATGTTTCGCAGCTTCATTCTTCGCGATTTATTGTTTACATACAGTAGATGCGCTCCAGCCTATACCTTGCACGGATTTTTTAGAGTGGTAACTTTTTTTTTTTTTTTTTTTTTTTTTTTTTTGTCTGTGGTTATATCCTGCCCCCTCTACAAATTACACTCTTATATGTCGGCTTCTAATTTCGAATCATTCTGCGTTTCCGTGCTCAAGCCTTCGCACGTCAACCTACAAATCACGCCAAAGTTTCAAGCAATCAGTAATCCGGACTCTGAACTTGGGGAAAGAAGAAAGGAAAACAACGAAAAAGAAATGCGTCGGAAGATACAAAAGTGGAAATTGATGAAATTTTGAACAGCAAGTGACAACTTGTTAAGTGATGCGAGGATACCATACCTGGGTTACCTCTGTCACGTGCAAAGGTGATACGTACTGCTATACTTGGGCTGTTACTGTCACTATTTTGCTAACAACTTGTTAAGTGATGCGAGATACCATACCTGGGTTACCTCTGTCACGTGTAAAAGTGATGCGTACTGCTATACTTGGGCTGTTACTGTCACTATTGTGTTAAAAAACATGTTCTAATAAGAACATTGGTATCACAGATCCACCATGGATACATAAGAAACGGAGCTCATATACGAGACGCCGACTCAGGATACAATCCTGTATGACAACGAATTTGCGTGTCGCCGTCGTCACAACCGCCATCACCCCGTGCCCTAACTTCGGCACCTACACACTCGGCTACAAGCCAGGTGTTGCCGTAGCAGACCCCACCACCACCTCCACAACCTGCTAAAGAAGCAGAGAACGGCCCGCCTGGAGACAGCTGCTGGATGATACCTTCAAGATAAATTGTTTTTGGGTCCGCCCATACATATTGCTGGCATTGCCTACCGACGACGGTAAGACATTCTGGACCAGGAGCTGCCTAAAGAAATCGAAGACAATTTGTTGAAAGAATGTCATTCTCGACAATCTCGGGCGCCTATTACCGGATACGGATACCCTAAACCCAGAAGTAAAGGCGGCCTTACCTGATTCTTCAGTGAAGCGGAAAACCTCTCGGCCACAAGCAAAAATAATTTGGCGCTGCCCTGTACCCGCTGCCATCAGTGACCGATCTAACAAATGAGATCTCGAAACAAAAGCGTTATAAAACCAATAAGCGATGTCTGTCGCCTATTTTCTGACATTCACTATTTAGACCCGAAAACTCGCAGAGGCTTCGCTATATCGGCGGAAAGAAACACTAAATTAAAAGACATGCTCATCGAGTCGATAAGAGAGTAATTCCTGCTTGGTGAAAATTTGGGTGAATTAGCTATAAGTACTCATCAATCCGGTGATGTCCTGAAAAACGCACCGAAAACTAAATTTCAGCGCCCAAATGTAGCTTTCAAAAGCGGAAGCATTAGCGCCCGTTTAAACTACGTACCTCAACACCGCAAGACGGACTACAAACCAAGCAACGTTCGACGGCCAAGCAACTACCCGTAACGACAGTCAACGAGCAGAAATGCCTACCGATAGCTCGCAGACAGCGAGAAAAGCAGCTCCGCCGCGGAGCCAGATACAATATGTTGAACTACCTACTTCAGTATTTTCTCAACAATTGGGTTGAATTTACAAATTTTTTGAATTTTGAATTGAATAAATTAATTTCTTGGATATGGGGCTATACCATTTATCTACCCCCTATAGAAATAATAAGCTTACTAGGGGGCTTAGCCATGATGCTATTCTACAATCGTAAACGCTAGTAGAAAACTATTTAAATGTATGGTAATGACAGTTAACAGCGATAAATCACGTGGTCAGAGAATAGATTGAGAAAAAATCGTAGCCAAGATACAAATTATCTATTCGTACTTCACGAGAGAATACACGGAATCGTTTTCTACAATGACTAACGCTAACTCCCGTACAAACGCTAGCCAAGTAGCAGTTTGACAAGCGCAAACGTAACGTTATCGTAGTTTTGGAACGCCAACTCAGGCGATAGCTTGGACCCTGTAGAAAGCGACAAAATAAATATGGCGTCGTTACCGTCAGCTGTTTGATTGTGTGTTGTGACCGACGATTGTGGTGTTATTTTTTATTACTTCTGCGCATTTTTAAATTAAAATGCATGCACTAAATATGTTATGGGGCGCTTATAACGAAGAAATGTTGATTACACGTCGAAATAGAGGAATATATCGCGATTATGTGGAAGTAATCAATCAAATGTCCGAAACTCTGTTCATCAACCGTTTTCGATTAAATAAGGCGACTTTCCAAGACCTTTGTGAAGACCTCAGACGACGAACATCATTAAAAGGAACTGCAGAGATATCCGTAGAGGTTAAGGTATGTAATGATAATATCATTAGTTAAAGTAGAGCTTGATACTTACTTACCTAATAGTTTCACAGCAACTCAAATATTGACCTATATCTGTTACAGGTGCTGTGTGCTCTCAGCTTCCTTGCCACTGGAAATTGATCCCTTCCATTGATCATTGATCCACTGCCAATGAATCCCAGAAATAGTACTACATAGTACAAAGCCATGATTTCATAAAATTGAACCCACACATTTTAAATGCACCGATAGATAGTCACCGTAATACAAAATGTATATTTAAAGTTAGTTATTTCATTTTTGCATTTATTTTTAGAACATTTAGGTTAGCATTTAGTTTTAGCATAGGCATTGATTTATACTATTATATTAATATATTATTCAGTAAGTACCAACTATGTAAACCCATACTAAACAATAATTAAATATAAATATGAAAAATAAAATACTGTATAACTTAGAACTTGTTTATTTTTTTCACTATTTCCTAACATAAAAACAGTATAAATTTTAAAAAATAACAATCTTCTTGCCCATGGTACATAACACTTGGGGTATTTGAACAATTTACTTTATATTTATCATTTTATATTACATTAAAAATTAAAATTATAAAACCAATTCCAATTGTCACATGTAGAGATTGTTATAACAAAAATATAACATTCTGTTCATAGGTGATCATTATTGTCAGATTCCAGAATAATTATAATAAAGGATATTAGGTATATGCATTTAAAATTTTAACTGTTTTTGCTACTACTGGACTAATCAGAAGACGAAGGAATGATGTCGGTTGAAGGAAGTGATGATGAGGATGGTAAAAGTCTGATTGTTAAAGCTTTAGCAATATCAGCCAAAATTTGATTGCGGTTTTCCTCTATTTCAAGTCTTCTAGATTCCAACCGTAGCTTTTCCGTTTCCCTCTGGTGTACATTTTTTTCCCGGTCCTCCTCCAGTTTTAACCGACGGTTCTCAACGTTAACAAACTCACTCGTGGAACGCTCAAAAGGAGTTTGTATCCGTCTGCGACGAGCGAACAGTGCGCGGCGCCGCGGCGAAGACGTGGTCGGCGACGCTGCGAGCCCTTCGCTTGGCGGGCTCGCTGTGCGCTCCCGCCGCCGCCGCCGCCCTCCCGGCGCTGCACCGCGTGATGTGGAGTTGACGGGTGATGTTGCTGGCACCGGCGCGGGCGCTGGCGTACGTGCAGGGGCGAGAGGCGGAGGTGACGCTGCCGGTGGACTTGAAATACCACCAGAGGAAGGTGGTAAAATAGCCGGACTGCCAGATGTTATTTCTAGACAAAAATAAATGAGATATATTTTGGGTCGTTATATAACTAAAAATAATGGATTACTCTCAACGACCCCACTTAGTTTCAACGTCCCTCACTAAAATTTCGTTTGGAGTAACGTTTTTTGCGTCAATTACTAAGATTTTTTTATGTACTATATTTATATAATATAGGGGTTGTGTTTGACTACCTATATACAAACAACTTTCCGTCAATTAATAATACACTCGGTTCACAGAATAAACTCTTTGATTTTTTTTACTAAGGATTCCTAAGTTGTTTTCTTTTATTTAACTTGATAGTTGATGTGAAAACATTACTCCATAATTACGAAGTTTGAGTGGGGGATATTGAGACCAATAATATGATGGCTCAATGACCATCACTGGCCACTGGCGGCATTAGGCACAAAAAATAATACTTTATCCCTCAGTTGTTGGGAGTAAACTAAAATAATAAAATTATATATGAGTAGTTCAGTGTACCTTCTATTGATTGTGAGGGATGCCTAGGTAGCATTTCCAGTATCATTTCACTTGAAGGGTCCTGAGTCCTTTCTGCGGTGTTTTGGAAAGATGATGGTAGGTCCTGAAAAACATTTTTAGAACATAAAGTTATGAACTTATTAAGTTATGAATATTTATTATTTTAATATAAGCAATGATCCCAAGCATATTACATACTAACATCAAATCCTCTCTCTTCAATGCCAGCTAAACCAACAACAGCAGACAAACCCATTATAGACAACACCCTTTGTTCTAAATCTGAGAGGGCTTGTCTGCTGCTTGGACCACCACCAGTGCCATGAATTTCACGGCGCAATATTAGAGCCTTTTTTTTGTCTTCGTCTTCCAATCCGCCCACACCTATAGTTATATGAAAAATCCATTAGTTAAGTATTTAAAAAAAAATAATAAGAATAGTCGCTTTTTGAACCTGTATATTTTAGACCATTTATCTGATTATGATATTTTTCATCCGAAAAATTCCTTTTGGTAAATATTAAACAAGTCTTAACAATATTCAAGAGTGGAAAACAACCACTAACAGCATCAGCAATTTCAGAGACTCCTCAGATATCAGGGGCCCACTTAAACGGATCTCACTAAGTAATATTCTCACCATGTATAAAATTAATTTTGTGATAGCCATACTTAGGTGATATTTAACTTGTGAAATGTGCAACTTACTTTTTTCCATTTCTCCGTTGATTTAATTACCCCTCCACCAGTAGAGTTGAGTAACTCTATTAATTCCTGCCATAACTGATCTTGTTTAATTCTGCCTTGAGGTCCTGATTGGGGTCTTGATAAATCACCATGACTGAAATATTAGTAAAAAATATATTTTAAAACAAAGATCGCACTAAAGTCGCACCAATGAGGGGAGCACTTATAAAAGGGTCGAAATATAAGTGGTTTGTTTCTCAAGAGGCAGGTTTGTGTCGCGTAACACGTCATTGCTTATATTTCGAATTCCTGAGTAACAATGGAGTTCATTATCACAAAATGATTTAGATTTTTAGATAGGACTGTGGACTGATTTAATAACGTAATTAACGTGTAACTTACCTTTCCATAAAGTCCAATAAAGCCAAAAACTGTTCCGGGCTAGCTCTACTTCTTGAATCCATTATAAGCTAGATTTTTTGAAATAATTACACAGTATTTCAGATTCGCACAACTTCAAATAGGTAGTTTTAAATAATGTCCACTAATTAGCTTATAAATTCACCGATAGATATTAAAAATAATATTTTACTTCAATTCACTGATTTAAATGTTTGTTTTGAACTTTTGACGCGCGCGCATTAAGTAGTGGATGTGACAGCAGTGACGTTTTCGAGAACGCTCACCATAGACTAAAGTCCATGTGTTTTCTATAGTCATAGTAGAATGAGCGTTCGCCGTACTAGTAATGACTTGGCTAGCTCGTTGTCGCTTTCTAAGATCGCTAACGCTAAGGCGTTAGCGTTTGTAGATAGAGAATAGATTGAAAGCGCTTGTGACTTGGCTAAGCCCGTGGGTACCTACATATCCTAACACTGTGTTAGTCCAAAAAAGACTGAAAAGGTCTATGATGGTGACAAAATCTACAACAAAGTTGTGGACATAAAATATTTCAAAATAGAATATTATCGCTCGGCATCAAAATTAACAACAAAAAATTGCTTCAGGGGATCAATGGTGTTCTTTATTTCTGTGCAAAAATCCTATAGAACGTAGGTACCTGCCTACGTATCAAATGGTGTTCTTTATGAATTTATTGTTTACCTTTCGGCTTATGCACTGTGCCATTAGTTTTCACCAAATTGTTCAAACCTGTCATAGAATTTCTAATAAAAACACATAATTTAATGTATGCTGTGTACTCAGGCGACGTTTTGTGTATCCGTAGAACAAAATGTAAAACTAAAGTTACCTTGACCAAATCTTTGTTTGAAAAATTAGGGTTTTTTCATTAACTCCGCAAAAAGCTGCAGTTACCGAAAACTCACAATGTAATTTACAGGCTTTACTTTTGACTCAATAAACATGCTTTTATAACTACCCGCTGAAAAAATAATAATAATAAGGATATAAGTTATCTGTTATAATAAAAAACACGTAAACACGTACTTGTAAATTACGGGACTTTGCTCGCTTTGTACAGTTATTAATTTCAGCGTGCCCTGCGGTTCAATATTCATGGTGTTGTACACCAAATGCTTCGAACAGTCAAATATTCTTGCCTTTTACATAACCCCAGATATGAATAAGTAGTGAACATTCATGAAAGTTTAAAAGATAACTTGCTTAGTAGTTAAGTTATATAGAGTACAGTTTACAGCTTCATAAAGAGAAATATTATTCCGATGCATCATTCGCAGGTTACGGTGCATAGTGTAACAGGAATGTTCTGGATATTGGAAGGAAAAAACATTACGTATAAATGGATTAGAATTAAGGGCAGCTTTCTTCGCATTTCAATGTTTCACAAAAAATATTGTCGACTTAAATATACTGTGATGTCAAATGGCAACGTAACAGTTATATCATGTATTTATAAATAGAAGGAGAAGTGTTTAATATTAACATTTGAATATAATTTCTGGCGAAATATAGCAATGTTGGTAAATGGGCAAATTAACAGTTTTCGCATATTATATAAATACAAAAGAGAATAGGGAAAGATTGATCAGAGACTGATCTATTTGCAAGTACCTAATACTATGTAGGTAGATACAATTCAAAATGCCCTTTGTATGTAACTTGACATAATTATCCAGAAGCATGAGCTGTAGAAGCATTTACCATTTCTTGGAAGAACAAGTTCTATGCATTTCCAGCATTTTCTCTTATTTCAAGAGTACTTACTTCAAAAAATTATTACTTATAGAAAAAACAGATGGTATAATTTTAGTACCATATTGACATACTCAGACATGATTCCCACTGTTTTATAAATTAATCATTTCGGATCCCATGTATTTGAACCGAGTGTAAAATTGTTAACCTCTCCTTTTAGGATAAATCACAACTTGCACCGAACTCTGGAGTTGGTAGCCGCAAGGCGTTCAGGGAAGCATTATAGAAGAAATACTTGTCCTTCAATATGGTAGAAATTATGGTATCTTCACTATCTGATTCAACTTCTAAGCTTTACACTGATTGTATACAGACATGGAGAGATTATTGTAAACCCACAGTTATAATTATACTAAAATTACATTGAGCTAGTTATGATACGGCTAACTTTTACAGATCTGCTTTATTATTATTACTAGAAAATTCAGATGATGATTTAAGCGATTTATGAAAGGAGTTTCCAAGCTAAAATCTGCCAACACTAAACATAGTTTAACAAGGGATCCAATTGTAGTCTATTTATTTAGCACAATAGGTATCATATGAAGGTATTGACTTCAAAACTATATCAAAAAAGATTGTAACCCTAGCCCTGTCCCTTGGGTTACTGCACAAGTGCACATATTCCAACGTAGTAATTAATACAATTAAAGATATCGAAATACAGTCGTCTCGAGATATAATAATTATAATACCTAATATAATAAACATCTCAGTATCAAATTCTACTCAACCAGTCTTGAGGTTATTTAATTACTTTATTTTAAAATAATCGGCCTGAAGTTTGCCCGGCCATCAAGCCAGTCAAGCATGCGGCCACGAAAAGCTATGAAAAGAACTTTTTTCGACGTGTAAAAAAGTGACAGATATATACTTTGCCATAATACTGTTTTGTAAAGGAATATTTCGTGGCGCGCATTCTAGCCCGGCAGGTGGGCATACCTAGAAGCTTCAATTAGTAAAACAAGTACACATCGAGAAACAAATTCATTATTTGTTAATTACAAGAAACCACACTCAAAAATATCTTTGCACTCTGGGAAAATGGATGAATTATATTTAACAGTGGTACCTATAGATACATCAATTTATAATGAACATAGTACCTGTCACACTGCTACATCCACAGCCAGAAGACTGAGTCAACATTGACATCATTCAAAAAACAACAGGATGGATAGATCCCTCCTCAGTCTTTACTAAATTTTATAACAGACCTATCATCAGCAATTCAAATTTATTTGACACAACTGTATTGTCTTTTAGTGGAAATCTGTTACAACGATTCATCTTCATGATACCAAATTATATAGGTATATATTATATAGGTATAATATTAGTACCTGTGAATTCTAAGCTAAGCTGTAAAACGACAATCATATGCAAATAAAGACTAATTATATTATATAGGTACTAAGGTATATTTCTTCACATTTTACCTACTCTGAACATCTACTGTATGTAAACAATAAATCGCGAAGAATGAAGCTGCGAAACATAATTGTTAATCAAACGAACATGTGATGTTCGATGTCAATTATGTGAGCAGCTTCATTCGAAGCGATTTATCCATACCCTCCCTGTGTACAGCTAAGACGCGTACAGAATTCTACACCCATCCCTAGAAAGTAAAATGTGAATTTGTAAGCTCTAAACAAAATGATTCGAAATTAGAAGCCGACATATAAGAGTGTAATTTGTAGAGGGGGCAGGATATAACCACAGACAAAAAAAAAAAAAAAAAAAAAGTTACCACTCTAAAAAATCCGTGCAAGGTATAGGCTGGAGCGCATCTACTGTATGTAAACAATAAATCGCTTCGAATGAAGCTGCTCACATAATTGACATCGAACATCACATGTTCGTTTGATTAACAATTTTACAAGCCTTTATTTAACTTGCAATGGACATCCATACAACTAAACAAACAGACAGACAGACAAAACTCTTTATTTACAACCACAATAAGAAAAATAAACACTATTTACACATATACGACAAAAATATGATTATAAAGTGGCGGCCTTATCACCCATGGCGATTTCTTCCAGGCAACCTAAACTTTTCCACCTGAACTTACATAGGTACATTTATGTAAGTTCAGGTGGAATCTTGCTAGTTAAATTTGACCAACTTCGCAGTTCCCGATTGGGCTGAAAATTTGTTTGCATTATTATGTAGGTATATTACATGACAATGCAATATGGTACCATGGAGCTGATATGCTGAAGATGGCCATAGAAATTCCTGTACTAATCAAGATAGATCTATCGTGTTTGGGCTTGTTTTACTTGTGTTGGCTAGCACTCTGCTGCTACATGATGTCCGGGATCTCAAAAGCTTGTAAGTATTTTTCAAAAGTGATAGGTATATATTTTTTTATATAATTCTCTATCTTCTTGTTGTCATATATTGAAAACCATTAATTGATAAAAATAACAACCCACATACATATCATTAATGTTTGTAGTTTTCGCTAAACAAGTAGGTATGTGACTATAAAAAAAATATTTTCATTTTTGAATACATTATTTATTGAATTTGTCTTGTTCACTTTTCCTCAATTGAGGTCATAATATTACTATCTACCTATGTATAGGTATAGAGCTCTACCCAAAATTGACAAGCAGGACATTCAGAATATTATAACCATCTCAGATCAGGATAGCAAAAAGAACTTCTGATTTACATAGTTCAATAGAAACTAATGCCTTGGATCTCAGTTGACTAAATAAAGAAAAACAAACGATTAGATGTGGTACTTACGATAAATCGTAGAATTCTCTAAACTGCTCCCTGCATACAAATTACTCTATGAAAGCACTGTATGTAATTTCATTCGGAATTTAACATGTTTATTTTGCGATGGTAAATAATTTTATTTTCATTTCCTCTTTCTTTGGTATTAATATGGTATAGGCAAGTCCTCTTCTTTCTTTGGTCCCACAGACTAATATAGAATTTTGGTCCTCTTTTGATAACTTATGTGGGAGCCAATAATGTACGACCTGATAATGTACAGCCATTGTACGGTATGATAATTTGTGTCCCTGGCCATGGGGTATCAGGCTGTGCAATATTGGGCTGTGAAATACAGGCATATCACAGACATACAAGTACTATAGCAGACGGAATATTATTACCTAGTTATATTTATATGTCAAACCATGATCTTTTACCCTTTTCGTACTCAGTTACAACTCAATAGTGGCATCTCATTCTTTCACCTATTGCAACACTGACTCACCCATAAACAAAAGTTAATGCGTGGCATATTTATTCCTCGCCGCCATCTTAGTCGAGACCTAAGAGACGTGCGAGTATTTGGTGTTTATTTAAGAATATTGCTTTTCTGGGACTAAAATACAACACAAAAGTATTCATTTACTATGGTGAAGTGCAGTGCGTATCGATGTGCCAGTGCTTCTTACAATAAAACACCTGGATTGACGTTTCATCTGTAAGTTTTTATGTGTTTTTGTTGTGTACCGGAACTTTTTTGCGTCTTTTCTTAGCTTATTTAAATATTATCGTAACATTTAACAACGTTTTACGTAGGATTATTTATCTGAGTTACTTTTGGTGAGTAGTATTGACCTAAAGGTAAAGAAATAGACAAAATCAGGATGAATTTTGATAGGTAATGATAAATTTTGACAGCCGAGGTACCTGAAGGACGGACTCAGTAACAAAGGCTAAATGTTTGAACTCTGCATTTATATTTTATCGTATTTTAAATGTGAAAACAATCAAGAACGATATAGACTGCCTCAGTGGACCAGTGGTTAGTGACCCTTAGTCCTTTGATTATTTACTTGTCCTGAGTCATGGGTCAAAGAAGTGTGGGTTCAATTCCCACCCAGTTCAAGTAATAATGTGATGAACATTATGTATTTGCTTTTTGTCTGGTTGTTATTATCTATAAAATATATGTATTTATTATAATTATGTATACCTATCTAGTATATCAGTCTCTGGCAGCCATATCACAAGCTTTGTTTAGTTTGGGGTCAGAGACGGTGTAAAAGATGTCTGATGTTTAGCCTGGCTAAATTAGGCAGTAAGATATAATACAGAAAGAATTTCACATTAATATTACTAGCATGGACATTTCCAAATTGATATTTCATGAAAAACTTATCAATTTTTTAAGTAATAATCCTAAATACGGCCCACGCTTTGGTGAGTTTCAATGTGTGTGTATATGCCACTCTGTTTAATACCTAATTTTCGGTCTGCTATAGTACTTGTATGTCTGTGAGGCATATACATTATCAGCCTGTGTCGATAATGTCCGGCACAGTATTGTACAGCCCGATATTGTACGGCCTGATATGTTGTGTCCCTGGATCTTGGTTATTTTATGGCAAGGTCTCTAAGGTAATTCGACTCTGTTGGTTAGGTTAGGTTTGAAGAGTGACAACAATGCGTGAGTCGAGCGAGCGAAGCGAGCGTGCCGCGGCAGCGGCTGGCGAAGAATTTCGAATTGTTCATGAAAATAAAAATTTATGCTTTTTAGAATTTTACTCATTTTTAAATATGGAGTGGACGCTTAAAGAAGACCGTGTTGCAGTTATTGCATTGCATCGCTGCGGTTTCGCGCCAATTCAAACTTTTAACATACTGAAAAATTTGAATATAACCAAAAGATTCGTTTATCGTACCATCAAACGATACAATGAAGACTCTAGTGTAGATGACAGGTCAAGAAGTAGTCGCCCTCGGTCTGTTAGGACTCCAGTAGTGATAAAAGCTGTGAAGGCGCGAATTCAAAGAAATCCCAAACGTAAGCAGAAACTGTTGGCCCTTCAGATGGGGTTAAGCAGAACCACGGTGAAAAGGGTGTTAAATGAAGACTTAGGGCTTCGGGCATATCAAAGAAAAACAGGACATCGTTTAAATGCTCGTCTAATGGACCTGAGACTGAAGAGATGCCGCGCTTTGTTGAAACGGTACGCGGCAAAAAAATATCGGGAAATTCTTTTTTCGGATGAAAAAAATTTTGCCGTAGAAGAGAGATACAACAAACAAAATGATAAGGTGTACGCACTCAGTAGTGAAGAAGTGAGCAACCGTATACCGCGTGTCCAACGAGGCCATTTTCATAACATCTTTAAGTATAAGTAGGTATTTATTTCATTAAGGAATCAAATCAATCAGTGTATTGAGAAAACTTCATTCCATATGTTTGTTTTAAAGCGATAATCCGCTTTCGGTCTTTTGGAAATCTAAAAATTAAGACAAAAATCGATATTCATTTCATATTTCAACCCTTTTTTAGGAAAATTGTGCAGTATTTTGAGTAGGTTTATCCTTTACATATTTTATACTATATTTGTAGGACCCTGTATTTTCAGTCAGTCAGTATTTGAATTTGTAACCGTGGGTAGTATTTTCCAACTGAGCGCCACCGTGGCTCGAAAGATACGTTTAATTGTATATAGCCATCTCAGAGGCCTTCAGGCGCCCTAATACTTATTACAAAAAATGTATCTCTCACTGTCACTTTTTTAAATTTAATTTTACTCCATTCGATACCCACTAAAATCTTCAAAATCAATTTGCCATTGTAGACGTGATATCGTTACATTACATAATTATGTAAGTACTTTAAGTTTACGCTACACCTAATACTTTCGCATTAAAAATATAAGAAAGTATATGTACAAAACACTATAAAATTACCTATTTATAGTAAATTATTGTAAGCTTTTAAGTGAATATGTTAACACATTCACTGTGTGAATGTTCAGTCTTCAGCAGTGAATGTGTTAAAGTCATAAAAATCTGTTACAATATTGTGCATTAGTTCTATTAAATATTATATCGACTACCGTTGGTAACGCCCCATCTCTTAATCACGCGGCGGGAGTGCGGTGCGCAGGCAAGCCTGCACGTTCCCGCCTCTCACGTCTCCTTCACCCCCGCGATCACGGATTAGTTTTTATAAAAATAAGTATAATAATCGACTTAGCGATGAAATGTGATACTGGATTTCAATTTTGTGTGTTTTCTAGTATTGTTTTTATAAGGTCGAACTGCATATTTCACCATTTTAACACATAAATTTGAAAAGCTCACAAATCATTACAAAATAACGCTAAATTTTGACATGTACGTTATACCTACTTTGTTTATTGCAACACCCTAACGACAGGGTATAATGTGTACTGTGTTACTATTGTATAAGTGTAATTGTAACTAGACATATTATAAGGCAAGTGTATACCAAAATAAATAAATAAAAAAAACCCCTTGAGAAACGCACTTTCCTAGTACTCAGCTACGACTACAAGCGCTCGCGGCGGGAGCGTCGTTTTGTTCTCACTTGTGTCGTGCGCGCTCTAGAGTTACTTATTAATACTCTAAGGCTAGCACGCGGAGCCGTCTCGCAGTGCATTGCGAGACGGCTCCGCGTGCTCCGAGACACGTATTATACAGCCTGATAATTGGTGGCATGGGACACAAAATACGAGCCGTGCTTTACAGCTGTCATCAAATCTTATTTACCATAAACATCAATTGTATCAAACTAATCAAACAAATCATACCAAATACGTGCCGTACAATATATATGTTTTATCTCCTTCTCGTTAGTTTGTGTACAATATAGGGATTCGCACTAAAGATGTAATGCGTATTTATTTTCAGCTGCGTGTGCGTTACGATCAACAGAATCATTAATTGCTCCATTGTTCTGAAGTGAGTCATTATTCCTGAAAAATGGCTGGGCAGGGGCACCAGTTTCCCGGAAATTTCCAGGCTAACGCGGCTGGCATGCGCTCGGGATTTGGCGGTGGCCCCATGGGAAGCCAGATGCAACCAATGTCAGGTCAGCTGTCAGGTAACTTTTTTAACCCACTGTCCAGGTCCTATTAATTCTCAGCTAAATCACAAAATATTTCATCTCTGAACTATATCTACAAGAAATGAGACAAGTCTTTACATTTGTTACAACCAGCATAAAAATCGCTTAAGTAATTTGCAGTTTTGTGACCAAGTATTTAGCAGTTGAGTGAAGATCTTAATTTTTAGGGTTCCATACCTATTTATTTGTTTTTCACCCTTCGTGTATAGGCCTTGGACTATTCGAAGGCTGATATAGTACAGTATACAGTACAGTACAGTATTTATTTGAAATCTAAAGTGTGCACATCTCTATTCGGCAGTAACTTATGTCATAACTAGAGACCAGACTATATGCATTTGCATATTTAAACCATCTTTAGTAGTAATAGCATATTTCACCTAAAATCTAGTTATGATGCATATTATTGGTAGGTACATTTACAACATTTTTCCGAGTGTAATGCACCCCTATGTTCCTATGTTCAAATGCGATAAAAGTGACAATATCATCAATCCAACCAAGTCGATTCACAGTATTGTCACTTAATTGATTTTAAATATTTTTTAAGATCGATGACACAATTTGACCACTGAACATTTGGAACAATACTTGATTGTTTATGTTTACAAAAGTATTAAATAATTTTAATGTCATATAATGTTACTGTGCCTATTATCGCCTTCAAGCATATTTGAAGATTATCACCTATTAAAGGATAATTTGCTAATTGTATACTGATTTTGAAGTAAAAAAATATGAATAGGTACTTACTTTTCTTATTTTGGGTTGCATACCTATTCTACCAATTCATTATCATTTTCATATTTCAAGCATCTTTCATGCTTATGTTGTTATTGTTGCTAGCCTGTCGTGTCCCACTGCTGGGCAAAGCTTTTCATGCTTAAAACAAGCATTTTATGTTGCAAAAAATTTTACATAATTGATAGAGGTCTGTCCCCATCAGTGGCTTACAATTTAATGCAAGACTGATAAATCTACCATGTGCACAAGTTAATAGCTAATATGCCACAACTGTTATGAATCAATCAGGGGCTTAGCTACCGCCAACTGAATCAATGATATAAGGGCCCCCGGGGTGCAGGGGCTCCCGGGGTGCAGGGGCCCCCGGGGTGCAGGGGCCCCCGGGGTGCAGGGGCCCCCGGGGTGCAGGGGCTCCCGGGGTGCAGGGGCCCCCGGGGTGCAGGGCACGCAGGGTTTGTACGCAATAGTTAGTAAAATGTTATCAACATCCTATGCTCGAGGTATAGGTGATTTAATAAATCAATTTGCTGAAATAAAGGCAAGAAAACTGTATTTTTAATAAACTATTGTTTGGCTAGCTTAATTTCTTGGAGAAAGTTAAAGGTTACTTACAATCAATATGTATAATTTATTTTAATTTAATGCATAAACGAAAATTTCTTTTGTCTTCTCTCTAATCTTAATCTTCTCTTTAATCTTTTCTCTTCATTTGGATACTTCAACTAATTTTATACTAGCCGCGCTACGCCACTGACATCATGTTAAAATTACACACTACTCATAATAATCTTTGTATGGTATGAGAAATAAGTAACAAAGTAAATTTGTATAAGCCAGGTGGAAATTTAAGAGTGCTTCCACTTTGCCCCACCAAAGCGCCCCACTGGTGGGGCAGATTCCACTCCATCATTTTTTGGAGTGGAATCTGCCCCACTCGTCTCATCTTGGTGGGGCAAATTCCACTCACTTTTTAGACCAGTGGAATCTGCCCCACCAGGGGTGTCGCGCGATTTTAAATTAAATTCGTAATGCCATGAAGTGCAAATTTTACTGCAAAATTTTAATCATTATAGCGCCCCACCAAATGAACAGATAAGTGGAGACATTTGATGCAAAATAATTAAGAAGATTGTAAACTAAAAGCACATTTTCTTAAAGTCATAAATTACGGATTGTATGCGGTTATAGTATTTATGTAGCAAATATTTTCGAAGCCATCATAAAGTAAAAGAAAATTATAAATTGAATATTGTCATTCATCGTAATAATCTTATGAGAATTAATTATGTTTTCTACATTAATACGTTACCCCAACTTATGTTTGTAGTATACATATTGGAGAACTGACGCCGACATTAAATGTACAAGTAGTACTAGTAACCCAACATCATACAATTATTAGGAATTCATTCAAGATATTTTGACATTAGACTAGTCAAAATAGATAGGTATTCAAACTATGATGACATTGATGATTAATGTCAAAATCGCTCAAATAGTTATAACGTCATACTAAAATGATGTTTTAGAAAATTAAATTGTGCATAACTACTGTATTGTACTAAGTAAATATGTTATTTTTTTAAATTAAAATTAAGTCGACGACTTTATATTTAGAAAGCCAAATATGTCATTTTATTTAGTGCTGGCGTCAGCTCTCCACCCAGTAAACAACGTAAGGAAAACTGAAAATAAGGAAGGAAAAACGGTACGTAAGTTAAAAAACTGTTACATCTTCACAGAAAGAAATTTCTACAGTCGCTATCAAAAGTGATTATCTATAACTTAGCTACTAATATTTACTAGTGACCAATTTAGTGAGTGATTTTTTTAAATTATTTCATCATGTCTAAAACTTGATTATTGTTTCTAAAGATTGAAACAGTTAGCGCACAGCATAAAGACCGTTCAGGTAAGTATAAATCATCACAGGATAGTTGACTACACAGATTTCTGCACCACAGCACATAATTGACTAAAATTCTAAGTTGACTAAATATTTAAAAAGCCAAACTTTTTTTGGAATCAATTGTTTTAAATATCATATAAGAAAGAAAAGCCCTACCTAACGCATAAGGGCTGGTAGCAATAATCGTTTTCTATCTCACTCGATCGTGTAATATGAGTGGCTTGATCACAGCAGGATAGAACGAAGTCGTTGATAGGTGTACTTATTTTTATAATCCTGGTCTGCGAAACAAACAACCATAGAAGTATTTATAAAAAATTCAATGCACAATTCAGAGTTGTATGAGCGATATTATGTGTGAATAAATAAATCCGTGTCTTAAAATGTCTAGTGATGATTCATACTTACCTGAATGAGCTTTATGCTGCGCGCTATCTGTTTAAATCTTTAAAAATAATACCCAAATTTTTGACATGGTTGAATAATTTATAAAAATCAAAATAAGAATTTAAGAAAATAAGAATTTTATCAAGCTACGTAACAGATAATTAATTTTAATGGCTAACGTTGAAATTTGTTTCTGTGAAGATGTAACAGTTTTTTAATTTACGTAGGTACTTACCGTTCTTTCCTCCATTATTTTCAGTTTTCCTTACGTTGTTTACTGGGCGGAGAGCTGACGCCAGCACAAAATAAAATGAAATATTTGGCTTTTTAAATATAAAGTCAACATAATATGAATTAAAAAAATAACATATTTATTCGATTTCGACATTAATCATCAATGTCATCATAGTTTGAATACCTAACTATTTTGACTAGTCTAATGTCAAAATATCTTGAATGAGTTACGTATGATGTCTTATTACTTTTTTCGTATTGCTTTTATAATTGCGGGTTACTAGTACTACTTATGGGTCATTTAATGTCGGCGTCAGCTCTCCAATATGTATACTACAAACATAAGTCGGGATAACGTATTAATGTAGAAAATATAATTAATTCACATAAGAAATACTGTTACAATTAAGATGGACATGTTCATTATTTGTAATAGGTCCATATTTTAATTACCATTTAGTAATTTGCTGACTGAGATTAAATCTCGAAAAGATTATTAAAGATTATTACGATGAATGACAATATTCAATTTATAATTTTCTTGTACTTTATGATGGCTTCGAAAATATTTGCTACATAAATACTATAACCGCATACAATCCGTAATTTATGACTTTAAGTAAATGTGCTTTTAGTTTACAATCTTCTTAATTATTTTGCATTAAATGTCTCCACTTATCTGTTCATTTGGTGGGGCGCTATAATGATTAAAATTTTGCAGTAAAATTTGCACTTCATGGCATTACGAATTTAATTTAAAATCGCGCGACACCCCTGGTGGGGCAGATTCCACTGGCCTAAAAAGTGAGTGGAATTTGCCCCACCAAGATGAGACGAGTGGGGCAGATTCCACTCCAAAAAATGATGGAGTGGAATCTGCCCCACCAGTGGGGCGCTTTGGTGGGGCAAAGTGGAAGCACTCAAATTTAAGCCTTGGTGTACCGAGTATCTAAATCACCTAATAACCTTTGCCATAGGTAAACAGCTAGAATAACCTGGACCTACTCTTTAAAGTGTTATCCGAAACAAAACAGCACTCAGTTGTAAATGCCACCCACTGTCACCCATCCGTAGACTAACTGTGCCGAACATTGTTTTACTTTGACGATCACAAAGTACGATGACTAGGCATGTCAAACTGTATGAGTGCTATGAGAAATGAAAAATTGGGAAATATATCATGTGTGAAATATATCAAATTTCAACTGTCCAGCTAGCATGATTCAAGGGATACAGCCTGGTAACAGACATGGAAAGTGGAGTCTTAGGAATAGGGTCCCATTTTTCCCCTTTGGGACTGTTCCCCTAACACACATTAAGTTCATATAGGTCAGGAAGCTATATCCTAGCTAACTTGGTATTAGAATCTGCCTGAAGGTCTCTGACATGGCTAAATGGCCAAAATGTGAGAGTATGATTTGTTTATTCAGGAGTAATACATCCTATGGCGGGCGCTGGTGGCATGGTCGGCATGGGGACTCCGATGGTGCCTCCGTATGGGGCGGCCATGCAGAACCAAATGGGTAACATGGGAATGGGACCACAGGTAGAGTTATGCTACTTTTTTCATAGGTTTTGTTGTAAGCTATAAGCCGAATTATACTTCTTTTTGGCTGTGAAGTTAGTTAGAAGCTGCATGAAACCTAATTCTTATTTATGTATACTAATTTACTATATCATACTCATTTACGACTTAACATGCCTAATGTGAGACTGGACTTATTTAGGAATAACTGCGTTTACACGGCACCTCTCATTTATAACTCTTTACCGAATGGAATTGTGGACTTGCCTTATTATAAATTTTGTAAAGAGTTGAAAAAGTGGCTAGCGAGCAGTAGTTTTTATTCATTAAAAGAGTTTTTGGACAACGCATCTTGCCGCCTACATATTTATCATGACAAATATTAAAAATTGATAATTTTTTGTAGTTTTCAAAATTGGCGCTATTATTAATTGTAAAATTGAACAAATGTGTATATTTGCATACCTTGTACTAGGTTGTTTTTAGTAGATGATGTTATATTTAAGACCTTTATTGTTACCCATTACCTTGCAAATAAAGAATTGAATTGAATTGAATATCTTTCAGCAGTAAGTAAGTAAGTTTGTATAGGCCGGGTGGCAAGCCCTGGTATCAGAGTTTTTAGTCCGCACCAGTAAGTTTCGCAACTTATGTCAGGATTGGGTTTTCTGCAGCTTGTAGCTAACATAACAGCCGCCAAGAAATTTGGTTTGGCATATATATACATTGACTGCCTCGGTGGTTCAGTGGTTAGTGACCCTAACTTCTAGATCAAAGAGGCGTGGGTTCGATCCCCACCCAAGGCAAATATTTATGTGCTGAACATAAGTGTTTTCTCTGTGCCTGGGTGTTATTTAGTTGCTATCTATATAAGTATGTATTTAAAAATAAGTATATGTAGTATATCAGTCTCTGGCAGCCATATCACAAGCTTTGCTTAGTTTGGGCACAGCCCGGACACTCCGCGTTTCTTCATACAAAATCTGCTGTCTTACGCACACAACACTATATTTATTCACAGACACTACACATACGCACGAACGCTACACGGGTATTTGCAGCGGCCAGTGCAGCCCGCGCTCAGAGTAGTAAATCGTGTCCTGACGCGTGGTGGAAGTGAGGAAGACTTAAACGGGTGGGGGGTAACGAGTGGCCGTTCTATACGTAGTATTATTATATCTTCTTTGGTTTGGGGTAAGAGGCCGTGTGTAAGATGTCCCAAAATATTTATTTATTATTGTGTTGGATGATAATAGACCCAGCGTTTAAATAAAATTGCGAAAAAAAATTGTGAAGAATAATAAAGTGCAAGAATAATTCTTCTAGCTTTTGCCCGCGGCTCTGCCCGCATGATATCATATCTACAATTATCACAAAAAAAAAAACTACAATAGATCATAGCTACAATTTATTTTTCTATGATAAAATATAAAAAAGTAGCCTGTAGATGTCACTTTCCAACCTTTAAACTATGTACATATATCCATTTTAAAATACTCCGTGAAAGAATAGCAAACACATTTTCGGATTTAAAATATTAAGTACACTTAGATAACTAAGATTTTTTCTTAAAATATTAGTTGAATTGCGTCGTGCTTTTTGTCTCGCTTTCTCTCATAACATTATGAGTACGTATTCATGAAATAATTTCACGGTTATATATGGCACATATCATTACATGCATGGCTATAAAAACGTGTAGAATAATTTGTCAAATATAATTTCAGGGAATGGGTGTAGGTGTGGGCGGTACTCAGGCTGGCGGAATGGGGCCTCAGCAAGTGCAGCAACCAGGTATATTGTACTTTGTTATAGTGTTTATAGTCCGTATCACACAAGTTGGCGGAAATGAAGTTCCAATCAACGCGTGGCTTTCTTTAAGCTTCAGTCAAGATTGGATATTGCACAGCTTCTAGCTAACGTCATTTCCGCCAAATTGTGTATGCGGCCTATACACATATTTCATCGTCATTGTTTATTACATTTACACACATTACATCGTTATTGTAATAAGGAAGTTTCCTATTTTCTAGTTTTATTTTTATAAAATCACACTAAGTCTGCAATAATTATGGTGTTTTTATTTTTCAATTACATATCTTCAAAAATTACGGAGTTATGAATTTTTGAACATGACCGCACGAAATTAAAAAGTCTCGCGACGGATTTATGCGTGTAGCGTCACGACATCCAGAAGCCGTAACATACATACACTATTTGCGCGCAGAATTGTCTAACAAACATTCCGACCGAAACACACAACACACAATTTTGTCAGCGTCAAGACTTCGCTTCACTCTGTTTGGTCGTTTGCCACGTATTACATTTATAAATCAAATTAAAGAGAGAAATGTTATGTCATACAGGGAGGTGAGCCTTGCTCTCAAGTTTTGTATGAATAAATGAACACAATGTTGGTTTCACTATGTTCACTGATCGGCGTTCTCAAAAGACATGACATGTCGTGGAAACGCATTCTAACTAATGTAACTTCGTTTAGGCCGCGTGGCTAGCCCTAACCGGAGCCTACAATTTAACGTGTCATCCGAGCCATGGTAGCGCTCAGTTGTAAATGCCACCTGCGGTCACCCATCCGGAGGCTGACCGCGCTGAACGTTGCTTAACCTCGATGATCGCTAACTAACAACTAGTCAAACTACGTTAAGAGCGTTATTACTAACTTGTGTAATTCCGCAGCCGGGATGCAGACTGGGGGCGGAGTGGTGACGCCGGTGGCGCCGCCGCCCGCGCCGCCGGCCGCCGTGCAGCAACACCAGAACAAGGAGTTCAACACCGCCTCGCTCTGCAAGTAACGTACCATATAACTAACGGCACGTCCGGCCGGCAAGCAGCTCGGGGCCGGAGTGGCAGTGAATCGGCAGAACTACCGAGAAACATTAGTATGTTGGTGCCAAAAATAGGGGTGAAAGGATTTTCAAGTTAAATAACGTACTATATAACTATAGCCTGAAATGATCAAATGCCGGAGTGGGGTCTCCAGTGGACTATCGGCGGACTCTGATAACCGCACAAACAGCTCATAGTCACATCCTTTTTTAGTCTCGGCTCGCTGAAATCGTGAAATTCGGTAGAAGTTTGGGAAATTTTGTCCGAAAAGACCACTTTGCAGGTGCTAAATCGGTAGAAATACGGTAGGCTCGAGATCACTGCGGAGTGGTGACGCTGCCCGCGAGAAGTGAAAGTACCACCAGGGAAAGGGGCCTTCATTTATGCATAATGTTGTACATAGGTAGTATACCTTGGCATTTATGCATAATGTTGTATAGTACTGTACTGTACCAGCCTTTTTAATAGTCCACTGCAAGACGTAGGCCTACCCACGAAGGGTGATTGGGCCATATCCACCACGCTGGCCCAGTGCGGATTGGTGGATTTACATACCCCATCGAATTTCTTCTACGGACGTATGCAGGTTGCCTCACGATGTTTTCTTTCACCGAAAAGCCAATGATGTGAAATTCCGTACATAAGTTCCAAAGAAACTCATTGGTACGGGATCGGGATTCGAACCCACGACCTCACGATTGCAGGTCGGGTGTTACTACCACTAGGACACCACGGCTCATTTGTATAGTATACCTTGTAATTTTCAATTTACAGATTTGGTCAAGAAACAGTTCAAGACATTGTGAGCAGAACTCAAGATGTTTTCCAAACTTTGAAAGCTATTCAAGTAAGTTTTAGTAAGCTAACTTATCGGCCTGCCGGGCTAGGATGCGCACGAAGTAATATTTCTTTCGACGTGACAGAACGAGACAGCGTTAAGGCAAAGTTTATATCTGTCACTTTTTGACACGTCGAAAAGAGTTCTTTTCGTGGTTTTTCGTGGTCGCATGATTACGAAATAAATTAAAAACTTTTTGAAAGAACGCTGCACTAGCTAATATAAAATGAGACAGCAACTGATGTAGATGTACGAGTGGTTTGACGTCAATTCCTTTTTTTATCTTTAACTGCCTTCAAAGAAGAAGGTTCTCAATTCGACTTTGTTTTTATAGGCCGAATCATACAAGTCGGCGGATGTGAAGTTAGGTACAAGCTGCCAAATAACCAATCGACGCGCAGCTATAGGTGAGATTCGGTCAGGATTGGAATGCAGCTTCTTCCCCAACTAGCAAAAATGTCTTGGATTTCGCTTGGATAAGAATGGTGGGCTTCTAGCGCTCTTATAATAGTTTTAGAACATATCGCTCTTATATTACTCTTAGATAAGCTTTTTTGGATTCAAGAGCTCTGTGTCTTATGCTTAGTCTCATATATGTATATAAGCGCATTTTATAATACTATTATAAGCCTGTTACTCCTAAAATAACATTTACGAAGACTCATTGCACTTGAAAATATTTGTTCTTATAGCCTCATTTTGTAAGTTCATTTGATTTTATAATGTTCTTGGTAAAAGCTCTTTTAAGAATGTCAAACTAATATCAGCATAACATAAAAATACTAAGAGCGTACTTTTCTATTGCTCTCATATTAGCATTAGATAAGCCAGCACGAAGTCAATAAATTCTCGGTTTTATTACTTAGTCTCATATATGTATATAAGCGCATTTCATAATACTATTATAAGCCTCTTAGTCCTACGATAATATTTATGAAGACTCAATGTACTTGAGAATACCTGTTCTTATAACTCCTTTCATTCATTCATTCATTCTCATTTCAGTTCATTACATTTTATAATGGTCTTGATAAATGTACTTTTAAAAATGTCTGACTAATATCAGGATAAGATAAATCTTCTTCGTATCGATGGTTCTAAGGTTATAGATGATGATTTATCTAGATAAGCTTTGCCCAGTGGTTAGCGACTGCTACTCCAGGAGGGGTGGCCTCCACTAGGTAGCTCAGTGTCCAGGTGTTTGGGCACTGAGGACAGGACAATAGGTGTTGCATTGTCTGCACAGCTTACAACTCACATGGAATGCAGGTTGTAACTAACTTCACATCCGCTAACTTCTATGATTCCCCTATATGCGATTTTTCTGCCAATTATGTTTTTTTTGCTTCGATTGATCATACTGCAGAGGCAATCTCATTAAAATTTTACCGAAATAATTGACCTATTTTTGAAAATTCAACAATCTAAAAATAGTGTACAGCGATTCGAGTTCGTTTTAGTCATAGCAAGTCCACTGTTGAACATAAGCCTCCCCTAAAAATCACCAATAACATAAAAAAAGAACAGTATTAGAAACCGTACTAAATTGGCAATTTAAAAGGTGTTAGAAAAAGATGCACATACACACGAACTTTACGCAAGTTTTCGAAGGGTTTCACAAACTACCATTGAGCTACGAGGGGTGATCCAATAGTAATGATAATCAGTTATTTCTACTGCACACAAAAATACAAAAAAAATATCAGTCACTTGCTCAATTACCAACTAGTTCAGGAAAAAAAATCATACAAATAGGCCACGATTCCCGGGAGCTACATTCATTTGAATACGGACTGTCAAGGAGTGAACATCAAAATGGAAAAACACGAAATCAGAGCTGTCATTAAATACCTCTGCTTGAAAAAAATGTCTACCAAAGACATACATAGCGACTTGGTGGAAACATTAGGGGACTCTTCTCCTCCATATTCCACAGTTGCACGCTGGGCTAAGGAGTTTAAGCTGGGAAGAACATCGACGGAAGATGAACACCGCGAAGGACGCCCATCGACGTCCCTCACTGAAGAAAATGTGAAAAAAGTTGAAGAAGTTGTATTGGAAGATCGAAGAGTGACTATCAGGCATGTAGCTGAGGCCACAGGGATCTCATATGGCAGCATTTAAAGAATCTTTGCGAACGAATTGTATATGAGAAAGGTCTCCGCGCGTTGGGTACCGAAAATGTTAAACGACGAGCAAAAGAAGAAACGAGTCGACATGTCAAGAGCAAATCTCGAAAATTTCCAGGCAGACAAGGATAATTTTTTGTCACGTTTTGTGACCATGGATGAAACCTGGATCCACCATTTTGATCCTGAAACAAAACAACAATCGATGACATGGAAACGATCCGATGAACCGACGCCGAAGAAATTCAAAGTGTCAAGCTCAGCAGGGAAGGTTATGGCGTCTGTTTTTTGGGACGCTGAAGGAATAATCATGGTGGACTACTTGGAAAAGGGGGCCACTATTACAGGCTCCTACTATGCAGAACAAATAAGAAGATTGCGGGAGGCTATTAAGGAGAAAAGGCGAGGCAAACTGCGGGCTGGAGTGCTGTTCCATCAAGACAACGCACCGGTTCACAAAGCTGCAATTGCCATGGCTGCTATTCAGGAAGCGGGCTTTGAGCTAGTGGATCACCCCCCCTATTCACCAGATCTAGCTCCCAGTGACTTTTATCTCTTTCCACGACTCAAACATCTTATTAAAAAAATATTAAAAATTGATCTCGGATTGACCGGTTGGAAGCGGCTTGCATCCAGTGCGGACCTGCAGTCTTGACGAGGTTATCTGTCCACCTTGTGGTGTCCTACGCTGCGCTTGCTAGTACTATTTATCAGCCCATTTGTTCATTTTGCTACTAATCACTACATAGTATAAAGCAAAACCGCTATTTTTGTGTGTCTGTCTGGATACACAGACACTTATTTATATTTTCCAATCTAGACATCAGATTGCAATGCGGTTTTCACTGTCTGTTAGAATATTTCATCCGGTAAGTTTATAGCTAAAACTTATCCGTAACTGGCCGAAGTCAGGACGGGCAGCTAGTAATCTAATATAGCAATTTCGTATAGGCCGGGTGGATAGCCCTGGTGTCAGTTTTTAAGCCGCTTGTAAGCCTCTGACATGGCTAAACCGTTGAAACAACCGGGTTCTGCAATTTAATGCGTCATCTCAGGCACGGTAGCGTTCAGTTGTTAATGCCACGCACGTTCACTCATCCGAAAACTGACCGTGTTGAACGTTGCTTAACTTCGATGATCGCTAACGAACAACTAGTCAAACTACGATATGAGCGCTTACTAAATTTTTAGACAAAGAACAAGACCTTTTATATTTTTTTATTTATTTATTCATTCATTAATTGAAAATTATGATTTATATTTCAGCCACCGAACGGAACCCAGCATGGCGAAAGTGCCAGTAATGACAAGAAGGCCAAAATGCAGGAACAACTGCGCACCATCCGCCTGCTCTTTAAGCGATTACGGCTCATCTATGAAAAATGCAACGAAACTTGCCAGGTACAATACATACAAAATACACCAGGTACAATTCAATACATACAAAATGCAGCAGGTAAAATACAATACATACAAAATGCAGGAACAACTGCGCACCACCCGACTGCTCTTCAAGCGATTACGGCTGATCTATGAAAAATGCAACGAAACTTGACAGGTACAATACATACAAAATACAACAGGTACAATTCAATACATACAAAATGCAGCAGGTAAAATACAATACATACAAAATGCAGGAACAACTGCGCACCACCCGACTGCTCTTCAAGCGATTACGGCTGATCTATGAAAAATGCAACGAAACTTGACAGGTACAATACATACAAAATACAACAGGTACAATTCAATACATACAAAATGCAGCAGGTAAAATACAATACATACAAAATGCAGGAACAACTGCGCACCACCCGACTGCTCTTAAAGCGATTACGGCTGATCTATGAAAAATGCAACGAAACTTGACAGGTACAATACATACAAAATACAACAGGTACAATTCAATACATACAAAATGCAGCAGGTAAAATACAATACATACGAAATGCAGGAACAACTGTGGACCATGTGCTTGCTCTTCAAGCGATTATGGCTTATCTATGAGAAGTGCAATGAAATTTGTTAGGTACAATACAAACAAACAACAACACTTTATTAGACAACCACATTATATACAAAATAGATTATAAGGACAAAAACAAAACAATAGGTCTCTACAACACCCACATACAAAATGCAGCAGGTTTGTACCGGATGGTGCGCAGTTGTTCCTGTTTGTTGTATGTATTGTATTGTTACAATACATACGAAATACAGGAACAACTGCGCACCGTCCGACTGCTCTTCAAGCGATTAAGGCTTCTCTATGAGAAGTGCAACGAAATTTGTCAGGTACAATACCTACATACATAATGCAGCAGGTACAATACATACAAAATGTAGGAACAACTGCGCATCATCTCACTGCTCTTCAAGCGATTACGACTTTTATGAGAAGTGCAACGAAACTTGCCAGGTACAATACATACAAAATGCAGGAACAACTGCGCATCATCTCACTGCTCTTCAAGCGATTACGACTTTTATGAGAAGTGCAACGAAACTTGCCAGGTACAATACATACAAAATGCAGGAACAACTGCGCATCATCTCACTGCTCTTCAAGCGATTACGACTTTTATGAGAAGTGCAACGAAACTTGCCAGGTACAATACATACAAAATGCAGGAACAACTGCGCATCATCTCACTGCTCTTCAAGCGATTACGACTTTTATGAGAAGTGCAACGAAACTTGCCAGGTACAATACATACAAAATGCAGGAACAACTGCGCACCACCCGACTGCTCTTCAAGCGATTACGGCTGATCTATGAAAAATGCAACGAAACTTGACAATACAAGGTACAATACATACAAAATACAACAGGTACAATTCAATACATACAAAATGCAGCAGGTAAAATACAATACATACAAAATGTAGGAACAACTGCGGACCATCCTGCTCAGGCGATTACGGTTCATCTATGAGAAGTGCAACAAAACTGGCCAGGTATAGACAGAATCGAACTAAATAGCGTATCTTTTCATCATTTTGTTTAGAACGTTACACAGCGATCAGAACAAAAATCATTAGAAATGTAATGCGTGTCATCGGTCGTGAATTCGTGACCTCTTTTGCCAAAAATTTGTGTTCAATATTTGGGTTACAACCATAAAAAATATGAAAAGTATTTGAGAATGGAATGAGAAAAGATGATTAGTTTTTGAAAATGGAACCAGGCCTCATCTTGTATGTTGTTTTGGAAATATGTCGAAATTGTAACAAATTATATTTAAAAATATAAAATACATATAAACAAAAATATACAGTAGTAATATGTAAAAATATATATTGAGTAAAAAAATTAACTAAAATAAATTAGACCTCAGAATAAGTCCAAGTAAACTAAAACAAAACAGGCCTCATCTATCGAGCATGTCCCTTGGACATTTAGGTTGGAGACCGCCTCCCTACTGGACACTGCATCCACTAACGGTTTAATGGTATATGTACTTACAACCCAGTCACAATATCTGTGCACCTGACCTCGTGACGTCATATATAGTCTAAACTTAACAATAAATATTAAAAAACAAAACAACAACAAAGCGAAAATATCAAAATTATCGGGACGTGTATCGGCAACGAAGATGCTAACCGTACTGTCGCACCGGGGGGTGCGCGGAGAGGTGACAGGGGAAGCGGGAGAGGCGCCGCATTCCAGCGAGGTGCACAGATATTCTGACCGGGTTGTACACTTTAATTTATTGGCCACTTACAGGGCATGGAGTACACTCACATGGAGAGCTTGATCCCGCTAAAAGATGAGGCTGAAAACAAGGCGCTGGACGAGCGACGGAACACCGAGGCATACAGACTCGCGCTAGAAGAAAACAGGGACCTCACGGAACAGGCTAGTTGCATTTTCTTACTTCTAATCTTACTTACCTACCTACTATACTCCATAAAATTTAACTTGATCTCTGCGACAGTAGAAGATTGACATTTTTAGAGTTGGGATAGTGGTAGAAAAAATCGATTTTCAAACAATGTTGTAATGAAATTGAATGAGTAGTTCAAGGTGAGAAATTGGATTTCATTTACTTACTATTATTTAAGATCAAGTATGTACACATGTAAATAATGTTATGATATTAATTATATACTTACTTATAATAATGTAACGATAGTATTTATGGACGTTTTTCACTATTATCGATGCTAATGTAACATATAATTGGGTTTAATTTAATTACACATGTAAAAAATATTATGATATTAAAATATACAATAAAATTAATGATAAATCAAGTTTTATTTAAAATATCGTCAGTATAAACTATCGATATTTTAATTAAAACTCTATCTAAAACTCTGTGGTCACGATCATTCGTCGCCCATCACTAATCGGCATGCCCACAAAGTATGACATTGACAGGTACTGTCTGTACTATTAAGAAATTCAGGACTTCATAGGCTTGCTTTTTCTGACAGCTGTCGCAGAGATCAAGTTAAATTTTATAGAGTATAGTTAAAATCAGGGTCCTGGGTTCGATTCCCAAGGCACACTTTTGTTTCTAAGTGCATATTGTTAGATTGTCGCTATCTTCAAATGTTCAATATTGTGTAGAAACCTACGAATGTTAATTTTTTTATACCTGATTCACACATGCGGCTATCTATGCGACGAGCTCCGAAGGCGTTGAGTCCATTATATAAGTACGACACTAAAGCGATCTCTACGCATGATGCCTGAACCACACATTGGCTTTGTTGGTTTCTCACTCATTAAAAGGACTTGTCCACAAAATGTATGGAGGCTGGTATAATAATAATCAAAAATTCTAACCACAACACTCGTTACATTTCGAAAAAGTTCATATTTTTCTGAGTCTATTACAACAGTTAAAAATAAAAAAGAGCCCTCCGTCTTTTATAATTAATTTTGATATTATTAGAAAAAATAAACATATTTGGCTCAATAGGTAGTTTATCTCTAGCAGCCCTGATAAAGTAACCTCCAAATTGTTAAATAAAAGCATTTTTACCACTTAAACACACTTTTTAAATGATTTTTTGTCACATTGTACTTACTAACTGGTCACACTGGTAGGTTATAATTTTGAATTTTAGCTAAATAAGAGATGAATGTGTATTAATCAGCTACGAATGCAAGTAAAATAACTATAGAAGCACTTTATTATTGCTAAACTAGAAAAAATAATAAGCTGTATTGTTATTTTCCATACAATTTATTTTTCGCATTTAAAAAAAATCGGAGGCGTGAAAAAATCTAAATTAAATATTTTTAGAAAGCTCATATAACAAGCTTTCAAATGATATATATGACGGGGGAGTAGGGTCTTCATCATCAGCAGGGTCCATAATGTCAGTCTTCTATCAGTGGGCGTCGGTGGGTAATGTTGGAGCAACGAAACAAAATAATTCACTCGTACAAATTGTATTGTCCAAAGAATTGACAAGGTAGGTTATAAGTAACGACACAACAATAGCTAGGTTCGTATATAGCAACGCGCGATGGTTCAATATCAACCGCTCTGGCCGACAGCCACGCAAAATGTGTCGTGCGCTCCGCTCAGCCGGTGAATCGTTGACTCCATCGAACGCCAGAAGGTGGCGCTTGCGTCCTGTGTTACCAGTTGATTGCGACATATATATCATCTTGGTTCGATTTTTCTCTGAATAATATACCACTCGTGGACGTCACCTTTGTATCCACACATCGTGTTGGAACCAAGACTATAATGTGTATCCAACGTAGTCTATGTGTGGCCCCCGCTCCATGTGTGTGAGAGACAGAAGCATGAAATATTTATAACACAAGTATTAATCATTGTCGGCGATCAATGAATTATGGTATGATGCAGATCTAAAAACAGTGGCAAAAATAAGCGTATAGATTAATGCATAGTACCACTAGTGGCGGTTAGATTACTAAAAGCGAGGAAACTTATGAATGCAAAAAATAAATAATATATTTTTATTGTACACCAAAATTACAGAAATCTATAACAGAAACTACACAATAAATGTTGTACAATAGGGTGGAGTGAAAAACACTTTTTTTTTTAAATATTAAACCTTTTGTATTTTCAATCAATAACCTTTTTGTTTAGGAGTAGGTATTTGTGAAAAATTTAAGCTTTCTAATTTAATATCGTAAGGTGGCGTGTTGCACTTGAAGTTTGAAAAAATGTAGTTTTTGTCACATTCCCAGAACCTAATTACAGGTAACATTATCACATAATTCACATTATATACTCATAAAATATGTAACTATAGAAAACAAACATTAAATAAATATAAAAATTTTGTTCTAATTAATTAAGTGAGAAATTACTTTATCTTAATTTTGACAGCCTTAAGAAAATTTTATGCTGTATGACAAGATGTGCTTTCGAAGCTTATATCCTGAATTCAGTGAAAACATTATCTTCTATTTGGTCTAAAAACACATTTATACTAAAAATAAATATATACATATTCAGAAGTTTTGTAGCATAAACCTATGCTACAAAACTTCTGAATATGTATATATTTTCCAAATACTCACATTTTTTCAAACTTTAAGTGCAACGCGTCACCTTAGGATATTAACTTAGAAGGCTTAAATTTTGGACAAATACTCCAAAACATATAGGTTAATGATTGGAAACACAGGAGTTTTAAAATTAAAAAAAAAAGTGTTTTTCACTCCATCCTATTGTACAAGGGTGCTTTTATGGCTTTTGGCGCTTTCTCCCAGGCAAATATTAAATTGATTGAAATTACAAAGATCTAAAGAAGCCTTGTCCGCACCCAAACTGACATTCTTATACTCTATAAAATTTAACTTGATCTCTGCGACAGCTGTCAGAAAAATCACGCCTATGAAGTCCTGAATTTCTTAATAGTACAGACAGTACCTGTCAATGTCATACTTTATGGGCATGCCGATTAGAGATGGGCGACGAATGATCGTGACCACAGAGTTTTAGAAAGAGTTTTATTTAAAATATCGATAGTTTATACTAACGATATTTTAAATAAAACTTAATTTATCATTAATTTTATTGTATATTTTAATATCTTAACATATTTTACATGTGTAATTAAATTAAACCCAATTATATGTTACATTAGCATCGATAACAGTGAAAAACGTCGATAAATACTATCGTTACATTATTATGAGTATTTAATTAATATCATAACATTATTTACATGTGTACATACTTGATCTTAAATAATAGTAAGTAAATAAAATCCAATTTCTCACCTTGAACTACTCATTCAATTTCATTACAACATTGTTTGAAAATCGATTTTTTCTACCACTATCCCAACTCTAAAACTGTCAATCTTCTATGTCAATGTCACTGTCGCAGAGATCAAGTTAAATTTTATAGAGTACTAGCTGACACGGCCACGCGTTGCTGTGGCTAAATAAATTAAAATTGCGACTATAATTTGAGATTTAAACTATCCTATCTCTCAAGTTGGATCGAACTGCACATGGTGTGCGAATTTTATTATAATCGGTTAAGTGGTTTAGGAGTCCATTGAGGACAAACATTGTGACACGAGATTTATATATATTAAGATTAAGATAAGATAAGATTAAGATAGTTCGTTAGCCAGCGGCAATATGTTCGATCTTTTAAGTTAATTTTTTTCACAGGTGGTGCTGAAAAACAAGCAGCTGAAAGAAGTGATCACTAACTTGAGGACTATAATATGGGAAATAAACGTGATGTTGACCATGAGGAGATCTTAGTGCAGTGAAGTTAAGTGTTAGTTCATTGATAATTATTTTATAAGTTTAATAAGTAAATTAGTCTAATGTAAGTATGTATAAGTGGGCATTATTAAGAAATTACATTTGAAGATTCAATGTTGAAATGAGTGTTTTTATTTGGTTAAAGTTGCGAGTTATTTGTAATTAGCAATGTGCTTGACTTTTATAAATATAGTCTCTCTGCGAGATCGAATTAGGAATAAGGAGATACGTAGAAGAACCAAAGTTACCGACATAGCCCAGCGGATTGGCAAGTTGAAATGGCATTAGGCGGGGCACATAGCACGGAGGACTGATGACCGATGGGGTCGAAAAATCCTCGTCCACCCACAAGGTGGACGGATAACCTAATTAAGACCGTAGAGTCGCGCTGGATATAAGCCGCTACTAACCGGTCTCATTGGAGATTTTAGGGGAGGCCTATGTCCAACAGTGGACGTCTTATAGCTGATAGATAGATTGACTATTTTAACTAAGTATTTAACTTCCTGCTGAGAAAAGGGGTGCTATAACTTCAACATCTGTGTGGAGTCTATCTTTGTGCGTGTGTGTTTAACTAACATCTACTCGTAACTTCTAAATGAAAGAACAATATTTGTAATAGATAGTTTTATGACTGTAATCGAGATGCTGTACTGTACTGTATCAGCCTTTTTTTTAACAGTCCACTGCAGGACGTAGGCCTACCCACGAAGGGTGATTGGGCCATATCCACCACGCTGGCCCAGTGCTGGTTGGTAGATTCACATATGCCATCGAATTTCTTCTACGGACATATGCAGGTTGCCTCACGATGTTTTCCTTCACCGAAAAGCCAGTGGTGTGAAATTCCGTACATAAATTCCTAGGAAACAATTGGTACGGGACCGGGGTTTGAACCCACGACCTCACGATTGTAAGGCGGGTGTCACTACCTCTAAGCCACCACGGCTTCCACCAAAGTTGTTAGTAATGGCGTTTGTGACCACGAAGTGAGTCGTCGCACAGTAGTTAGTTCATAAATCAGCCACGGTGATGAGTAAAGATTTGCGCTGCTATTAGCTATAGACCGAATCTCACAATTTATTATTATATACTACGGGACTAATCGCGCACTAAAATTACTAGATAAATAATTACCTCCTCATCCCGACGTTTCGGCCGAGGTGCATCGACCGTGGTCACGGGTAGACTCCCCGTCAGTCTACTTGTGACCACGGTCGATGCAACTCGGCCGAAACGTCGGGATGAGGAGGTATTTATTTATCTCATAATTTTAGTGCGCGATTAGTCCCGTTGTATATAATAATAATGTGTTCGAATCGCGAAAGTTTAAAAACAACACGAATCACACAAGTAGGCGGATGTGCAGTTAGTTACAGGCTGTGCTATATCCAATCCAGACCGAAGCTCGCATAAAGCTGCGCGTTGATTAGGTTACGCACAGCCTGTAGCAAACTTTACATCCGTCGACTTGTATGATTCGACCTATAACTTTACTTACTTTTATTTATTGTATGTAGGTTTATGACGTATAATTTAATTTATATGTATAACTATATATATGTTTTTTTTAATTAACGCGCACCCCGTCCATTATTTATACGCTGTCTATCCTCTCCATCCTAAGGTTGCCTGGCAGAGATCGCTATTAGCGATAACGCCGCCCTTTGATACACTGTTTTTGTATCTTTATTTCTTCTTATTATGGTTATTTCTTGGTGTGCAATAAAGCGTTTATCTATCTATCTATCTATCAAATGCCGCCAGTAAAAATCTACTTGTATTATTTTGTCTTTGTAATAGTTTTTGAAGTAAGTAAGTTCGTATAGGCCGGGTGGCTAGCCCTGGTGTCAGAGTTTTTAGGCCGCCTGAAGGCCTCTGATATGGTTGAACGGTTAAAACAACCGGGACCTACAAATAAAGTGGTTTTTGAAGTGAAAACTTCGGCTCTCTGCACTTTTTGGGATGGGTATAAAATTTTAAACTCTCCTGATCGACAAATCGTAAGACGGCGCAGGGCGCTTGCGCAAGTGTACGTATTTTACCCACATAAATTATAGTACTTGGTGTTCTCTTTAAGGTAAGACGGTATTTCACACCTGAGCAACTGCTTAGTCTTTATAAAGCGCAAGTCAGGTCTTGCATGGAATACTGCTCTCACCTTTGGGATGGCTCTGCCAAATACCAGTTGGAGGCTTTGGAGTCCATTGAAAGGCGAGCCAGGAGGCTGATAGGCAACGAAACCTTGACTGAGTCGAAGCTGCAAAGTCTCGAGCATCGACGTAGGGTAGCGTGTCTGTCAGCCTACTATCGGATACACTTCGGTGAGTGCGCCCAGGAGTTGCACAGTCTGGTCCCCCCTGCCCCTTTCTTCTATCGTACGGCTAGACAGACGCGACCAAAGCGCCACCCTTTTACGGTGGACATCCCACGCGTTAGAACCGAGCGTTTTGAGTCCACATTCCTAATACGAACTGCCAGAATGAGGAACGCTTTGCCTGAGTCTGTCTTTCCGTTAAAGTACAATGTAGGTGTCTTCAAATCTCGAGTAAATAGGTATCTTCTAGATAAGCGTGCTACATCCTAGACCGCATATCTGCTTAACATCAGGCAGTGTGTAGTCAAACGCAAACCTATTTGAAATAAAAAAAAGTACTACTAAGTTTTCACTTCTGTCGGCACTCCTGGAGCAACCCTTTGTTTTTTAATGTTATTTGGTTGTTTTGTGTTTGTTTTTTCACTGACGCCATTAAGTTTGATTTGGTCTTTACGCCAGAGTGGAAGAGAGTTGACTTAAACTAAATATAGCCCTGTACAGTCTAGCCATTATAGATAAGAGTAATTACGACGTGCGTCTGTAATATAATTTGCCGGCTATGTTGGGTCAGCCGTGGGTCGCACCGATACCTGATAACTTATCTGCAGGTTAATAGATTATAGTGCAGCGTAACTTGGGAACAAAGTAAGGTTATTAACCCAAAATTTCAAAACTATAAACGTTTCATGAGAATTTAAATGTTGTTTTTAAACTTTCGCGATTTGGCCTAGTTGCATCGATCGTGGTCACGGGTAGACTGGAATGTGAGACAGGTGGTACCGCCAATTCAACTTGAACTCGGAAAACTCGGCCGAAACGTCTGGATGATGAGGTATTTATTTATCTCGTAATTTTAGTGCGCGATTAGTCCCGTAGTTATACAATAATAATGATAATTTTAAGTGGGAGAATAGGCATGACGACTCAAGGAATATAATAGGGTTGTTGATTCTGTACTGTACCAGCCTTTTTTTTAATAGTTCACTGCAGGACGTAGGCCTACCCACGAAGGGTGATTGGGCCATATCCACCACGCTGGCCCAGTGTAGTGTTGTTGATAAGTATTGAATTAATTAAAAGTATTAAAATTACTGAATTCTACAATTATGATTCGTAAACTGAAAAAAATAAGTAAAATTGGCTTATCCAGTTCAGAGTATAAGCTTGTAAAGATTTTGGTAGGGATTAAGAGGGGATGCTTTGTCCCTTTCTCACAAAGCATAACATAGTTTGGCGAATCTATGAATCTTACCGACCGTGACGTCATATTCTGCCATAGTGCGCTCTTTGTCTAGCAAAGAAAAAAAATGCTTGTAACTTCATTATTTCTAAGTTGATTTTATTTTTGTTTTCGTTAATCGGCTCTGTTCATGGTTAGCTGTTACAAGAGGACATAAAAAAAATGTCAACTAGCATATTAGTCTTTCAGATAGATGATCAAAACATATTAGACACATATTTTTAGGGTTCTGTAATATAACGAAGATTCCTTATAACTTCGTTGTGTTTGTCCGTCTCTCCGTCCCATTAATACAAAGCCTTATAACTTCCACATTTATCAACCAAATTGCATAAAATGTATTATTATGATAGTTTAAATATAGATCTCAATTTTAAATACCTAAAAAATCAAAACTGTGTATTTAAGTTACCCATACATGTAAAGTAGAGATGAATTTTTTTTTAACCCCACGCTGTCATGTGTGCTGTCGTTGAATAGGGTTTCTAAAATAAGTGTAAGGTTTTTTAACGTTTTTTGTGACATGTACCATTAGTGAGATATAGGTCGAAAGTAGAAAAAAAGAGAGTCCTCCCTTAATTTTTAAAGTATGCTAGTATTCAAACTTTCCGAGTTGATAGACCACATCAAAAACTTTCCTTGAAAAATGTTTTTATCACTGGGCTCATAACTTTTTGATTTATAAAGGAAAATTGAAATTTTTAAACATGCACATAAACAATTATTTCCTGTATAAAATATGTTTTTCTAGTAGTCAACCATCTAATGACGTCGAATGATTAAATTGGTTTTTATTATCATCATAATCTTCGTCACCATCTACGAAAGCCTATCATACGCGTGTCTTGACACGCACTTGACAACTTATTTCTTTTGTCGACAAATCAAAAAATGATGAAAATATTACGGAGACGCCAATGTGGTATTTGAACAGGGATGTACAGTAGCTCAAGTGTTTTTTATTTCATTGTTTAGGTACATATTATAGTAGTTATAAGCTGATGTGATGTTAGCCACAAGCTGCCAATAACCCAATCCTCGAGCAGCTTTTCAAGCGAGCTTCAGTCAGAATTGGCTATCTGCAACTTGTAACTAGCTTCACATCCGTCGACTTGTATAATTCGGCCCATACCTACTGTGTATTTTGGATACCATTTTACGGTGATCATAACCCCCATACTTCCATCCTTGGGGCACTTCTTTTCTGTTTCAAACTCTAGCTAGCATAATGTTCTCCAATAACTGTCGAGATCCTTTTTGTTTCTTCACTAATCGACTGGCGAATGGTAAACAGCACATAATTTTTAAAGACAACTTTTTGGGATGGGTCTCAGAGCAAATAAAAAATCAAGAGGGAACGTCGTTGAACAGTCAAGTGAAGCCAATTTTTTATACATGTGTGAGTGCTTCACTGCTGCGCCGCCATAGTTCGACTGACAAGCCAAGGCGTATACGCCTTGTCCTACATCACAACGTACAAGGAAACTATAGTTTCCTTGTACGTTGTGATGTGTGTGTGATTGTCTTTACACGGCGAGGCGTAGTTTTGGTCGGCCTCACTTATATGTTCACAACATTCTCTCTTGATTTTTTTATTTGCTCTGAGGGATGGGTAAATGTTAAAATCGCGCCAGGACACGCAAGCTGATTGAAAAATCGTAAGACGGAGGGAAAGTAGACTGCCGCCATCGCGCGCCGTCGAGAAGAAGTAATGTCCCCCCTCTCTACCGCGCGGCGAAAATATATGCCTATTCCTGCTGTTTCGTTTAGGCGGTCAGGATCTGTTAGAAGATCGGTTAGATTCTCTCCAATTAATCAAACAGCTCAACCTATTAGGGCCACAGGGCACACCCCTTCTGGGGCGCCCGGGCAAGTCTGATCTCCCCCGCCGGGTGAGGGCCCAAGCCGAGGTCCGTACCTTCTCAGGTGCCCTTGCGCTAGTCACCCTTTAACCCAATCTTGGGGCTCAGCCGCCTTCTGCGCTCGCCCATGCACGGTAAGCTGTAGAGGCCACAGAGGCCAACAGCTCATAGTCATTAAAAAAAAAAGCGGCGCAGGGCGCTTGCGCGAGTGTGCGTGTATGTTATTGTATTTTACCACATAAATGATAGTACTTTTATAGTAGTTCAAGTTATTACTTCTGCCGGCACTCCCTGAGTGCAACCCGTCGTTTTTTTGTCCTATAGAAATCTGCGTTAGGGTGGGGGAGCTAGTATTGGTGGAAGGAGGGTTATATTTTTTTGTATACTTAGGTCGAACCAAACTTCTTGGTGTCAGTGAAGTTAGCTACAAGCTGCGCAGATCCTCTCTCGCCGTGCAGCTGACATATCAATTTGCTATTGCGCATCTACTCGCCTCGTGCTCACACCCGTCAAGAAGTTTCATTCGACCTATACCACAGTATCGTAGCGAAATGAAAATCACAATGTAAATTACATTTTTATTGCGAAACAGTTTTATGCGTAGGTTATACCTCAAGCAATAACTTCGTCGTATACTCGTTCGATTTTACTTATAAATAGCTTTAATAAATAAAGCAGAATGGCAAGATAATAGTAAACTTATATCTACTTACACTATTTTATGAACCGACTCTAGAAAGATTTATTTGTTAGCTGTCTGAGTGAGACAAGTACCTATTCGTAGTGTTTGTTGTGTCTTCAATCTTAAGATATAGAAACCTATAATGTTTTCTGCAAATATTCTTGTATCCCGATGCGAAATAGTACCTATCAGCTTACCCGGCGTCAATAAGTTCTTTAGTAGAAATTAGGATGCTTTATTTATTGCTTACATAGTTAAAAAAGCAATTGGATCACCCACAGACCCTTGATGGTCTAAATATACGAGTAATCTAAATGCTCAAGCCTGCTGCCAGTTGGCAGCCTGCTCAGCATGCTGGCACTGGCAGCATTGCCACGCTGAATGGCAATGCTTATACGTTGAGCAACAAATAAACACTAGCATTTTATCATTAGGCTGTTTAACTGTCGATCACTTTGACATCTCTCAAACATAAAAATATGTCAAACGTTGACAGTACATATGTTTGATGGCAATGGCCCTCATTTAAGCCAGAAAACAAGAATTGAACATTGATGGTCTAAAGCTAGTAAACACGCACCACAGAACAGGTAGACTTATTTTTTTAGAGTCGGGGCCGTAAATCTAATTACTAAACTATCTACGCTCAATGGGCTTAGTGATTTCCGTAGCCTTTTTCTTTTGCACCTTCTTTTCGTACGGGCGGCGGTCTACCGCGGATTCTTCTGGTATGACTGGGATATCCTCTTTAGGCTGGTCACCCTGTGGTAGCTCGGGTATTTCTGGAGAGGCGTCGATTTGTTTGCTGGCGCTGCGGCCTGCGGGGATGGCGTGGAATGCCTCAGCTAGGTCTGGGTTGATCTCTTCGAGGGGGGTGTCGCCGGGGCGGATGTAGACTGGTACGTAGCCCGGCATCGCTGGCAGGTACTGCCATTTGGGACGCGCTTCTGGAATTAGAGAAAGGGTATTTGTGTAAGCTGTATGTAGGTTGAATGAATAGTTAGGTTGGATACTTAGGAGCCGGCGGCTATGATGGTAGGTATGCACTTTTCCGTACCGGAAATGTCCAATGTCTCCAGCGCGGTTCGAATCCTACGGAGCGGATTGGTGAGCATTCAGCCTTAAAATTTATTGAGTCTATTTTTATTGTTAGTATGGAAATAAGGTATAAGTACTATAAGTAGTCTAGTAAAATATTGGCTATCTGAAACATAAGTTAATAAGAATATTAATTTTTAAAGTCAGCGTTTTGACTAAATTTTGATTTGTTCAAAAGACTAGGCTAAGTTCTAGTTCATTAAAGCCATGTCCTAGTCTAGGCCCGAGGCAATAACCTTCTACTTCTTCTTCGTGTCGATGATCCAAATAATATTAAAGTGAGAATTTATAAAGTCTTTTCTCAGTGCCTTGCAGGGAGGCGGAGAGGCAGTGGCAAGGCACTGGGAAGGCATTGTACCTACACATTAATAACCTTAATGTGTAGGTACAATATAGTATTGGAGTGCTAACAGTCGAATAAAATAAAAATCTTGCATCGTGTTCCGATCGCCCACGTTGTGAACGAGCTCAGCTCACTGGTATGCTCAATTGATCATATCAAGCATTTTCCAACACCCTTCTGCCTCGGTGGCTCAGTGACTGCCTCGTTGGCTCAGTAGTTAGTGGCCCTGACTACTGGATCAAAGAGACGTGGGTTCGATTCCCACCCAGGGCAAGTATTTACGTGATGAACGTGTTTGCTCTGTCTGGTTGTTATTGGTAATTATCTATCTTAGTATGTATTTAAAAATATGTATACGTAATACCTATATCAATCTCTGGCAGCCATATGACAAGCACGGTTAGATACCGTGTGTACGAGTAAGATGTCCCCTAATTTCAATGTTAATATTTTAATTTGTCCTATTTATTCTGAACCGTGAATGCACGAAAGCTTCCAAGTCGCTTTCCAAGCGCGGCTATACATGATACCAATATTATAATGTCTGAAAAACAGATCTATTTACAATAATTTACATATCTGATTAGCGTTGACAACTCATTTCGCACACGCTCCATTTTATTACCTATTCAAATGATATCTAACTATTCGGCAGTCTTGTATAACCAATTAGCCAAACTCTCTCGCAAGAAAGTCCGAAATTGAGCGCGACTGGTTTCACTAGTCACGAGATGAAATGGTCACGGGATACAGACATTGTTATGATGATTAGAGCAATCTATTGCGCTTTTATCTGGTTGTAAGATGTATTTGATTGTGGTCACGGTTACATTGATGTCTTTTTGGACTGCACAGTCCTACTGCGCAGCTATAGCTGCAAATTGCCTTTATGCTTAGATACAGGAAAATGAGAGTTTTAGTTATTCAAAGTCAGCGCAGCCAAAAAAAATGTGGGTGACGCTATGAATTTTTAAAGATAGGTAGGTAAATACCATGTTTAGTATTTCAAGATTTTGTTTTTAGTAGCTAAACTACTTTTAGCCGGTCTTTATTTCAACATTCTGTTTTTAGTCGCTTAGCTGCTTTAAACCGGTCTTTATTTTAAAATTTTGTTTTAGTAGCCTAGCTGCTTTAAACCGGTCTTTATTTTAAAATTTTGTTTTAGTAGCCTAGCTGCTTTAAACCAGTCTTTATTTTAAAATTTTGTTTTAGTAGCCTAGCTGCTTTAAACCGGTCTTTATTTTAAAATTTTGTTTTAGTAGCCTAGATGCTTTCGATCGGTCTTCAATTAAAAAATCTTATTTTTTAGTAGCTTAGGTGCTTTCAACCGGTATTTATTATAAAAATTCTGTTTTTAGGGTTCTGTACCTCAAAAGGATAAAAACGGAACCCTTATAGGATCACTTTGTTGTCCGTATGTGTGTATCTCAAGACTCTTTATCTCGGGAACGCGTAAAGATATCGAGTTGAAATTTAAACTATATACGTATATCTATGATCTCTTGCAGTTGTGCAAAAGAAAAACTTCTCAGTTACCGTATAAAAAAGTTAGGGCCGTTTATGTCGTAAAAAACCGCATATTTCGAAATATCAAAACCTACAGGGTACTTCCCGTTGACATAGAACTGTAAAATTTGGCGAAAAGCATTGTCTCAGAGTGCACATATAGGAATAAATCTGAAAACCGTACATTTTTATTTAATTCACAAAAAATAGGGCCTAGATTCACAAAATATGGGTTGAAAATTCGAAGTGAAAATTCAAAATCGTATCATGATATCATATAAAAGAGCTTCATTAGCACATGCTAAAACAGATTTTTAATTATTTTAACAACTTACTTCCCGATTTTGTGAAATTTTCTGGATTTGTACGGAACCCTCGGTGTGCGAGCCTAAATCTTTCGTGTCCGGTTTTTTTAGTAGCTTAGATGCTTTCAACTGGTCTTATATGGGAAATCTGAGAAGCTTGCACTTCAGCGTAGGATGTGCTACAGTAATTGCACTAAGAAAACATTGCCCTTCAATCTGGAATAGCTACAGTACAGTCATATTTGCACACACTACTGCCAGTTGAATATCTGACAAGGGTACAAGGTACTTATTACCAAGTTAACTAGGCTCTACAACTCGCCCGCCTACCACTCCAAAACAAGAAAAAATCTATTAAAACTTGTTAAGTATCTTTTTGTTCTTGGCAAAGTACTCCTAATTGCAAGTTCTGTTTTTGCAAAATTGTTCGTAATTATGATACGTGCCGTGCGTGATGAAACATGATATAAACCATCTGGGTGGTTCAACGTCTCGTTCCTAGATGGATCCACTGCTTTATTGTCAGGGTTGGATTTGAGCTGTCGAAAAATTATAGCATAAGAAACCTAAAAGTCTCAGAAAATAAAAAAATCAAGAGAGAACGTCATTGAACAGTCAAATGGGGCCGGTTTTTTATACATGTGTGAGTGCGCCGCCATAGTTTGACTGACAAGCCAAGGCATAGTTTCGTTGTACGTGGATGTGTGTGTAATTGTCTGTACACGGCGAGGCGTAGTTTTGGTTGGCTTCACTTGTTTGTTCACAACATTCTCTCTTGATTTTTTTATTTGCTCTGAGCCTAAAAGTATATTTGATGTAGGTACTTATACTGATATACCAACCCAACGGGAAATTAAAATAGGCAAAAATTGACGATTTTGGGTTTACTTACCTCCTAAATCGTTGTATTTTGTCTAGTTTTAGATAATTTTCGCTCTACCTAATTTTTGACCCCACTAGGTTGAAGCAAAAAAGTATTATTTTAATACGGAACTTAGTATTAAGAATCACGCGGAGTTGGTACCCCTGTGGAATTTTAAACATTATAATTATTTTACGCAAAAAGTGGCATAAGCGACTTCAACCGTGCACAGAACTCGAATAGTTCGCACGGATCGATGTTTTCACATTATTGTTGATTTATCAAAAATGGTTCATCCAATTTCAACACAATTTAAGCGGGACCATTTTTGAAGAATGATCTACCAAAGAAAAAAAAATATTGAAATCGGACTACTCTGTAAAAAGTTATGCGTGGTTACACATAAAAAAAATATACGCGTCGACTTGTAAACTTCCTCCGTTTCGTCGGTTAAAAAAACTGACCAAAATAGCAGGATTTTAAGGAAAAAGGTAGGGATAAAAGTAGGCAATCGACAATCCAATTTTAATTTACCTATAGTATTATCTCGTACTATCCTAGGATGAAGATACACAGGGCAAAGTTGTGATATGAATATTATTACCATAGTACAAAATCCAATCCTGGTCATAATTCGCGGATGCTGCGCGCGCGCATACGTGGGCGCATCCGTGCATCGCAGATTCGCTAAAATAGCCCAATGCGTGATACCTAGATAATGCAGCTAGCCGGCCACTCGCTTTCCTTGTTATTGGAGGTCGTTCAACTGGACGCAGACTGCATCGTGTACCTATTTATGGAAGTTAGGTATATGTCTGTAAGCAGATGCCAATACTGTTTGTGCTATTCAAATTTTGTGGTAGAGATAGAGGTGAAGGTGAACGAAATAGGGTCTTGGCCTTTCACTATTCATTCATATCTTCGGTTGATTTTTATATGTTTGTAAGTAGATATTGCAAGTTATATATTTTCATTTAATTCCGTCGTTGCGGTATTTATAGAAGCATATAATATATGTTTGTATACAGATGGCAAGAGTGTTTGTGCTATTCATATTTTGCGGTAGGTGAAGGTGAACGGAATAGGGTCTTGAATCTTGACCCTCTTAACCTTTCACTATTTATTCATATCTTCGATTGATTTTTTTTGTATTTGTTGATATTGCAATTTATTTGAATTCTGTCCTTAAAGGTACCGTACATATCTTGGGTAAAAATATGTTTTCTGTAAACTTTAAGACTAACAGGGCACGGGGACTTTCGCTTTTATGGAAAAAGGGCTTAAAAGTATGCAACATCATATTAGCAGTAGGCTGTAGATACACTATACTGGGCATGTCTAATAATAGGCCACGATGACTAAAAAATATAATTAGTCCGTCAAATAGATTATCAAAAAATATTAGACACGTATATTTTCTTTGGTCAATTAAACAAAAAATTATGAAGATATAGCCCGTCAAAGTTCCGCGTGACGTCACAGGTGCACTAAAAATGTATAGACTTCTGTAAAAGAGGTGACGTCACGACCCCCACACCCAACTTTGAAAACGTTTATCTTTGCCATTTGTTGTTTGATAGACAAAAGAAAAAATACGTGTCCAATATTTTTTGATAATCTGATTCACGGACTAATTACCTATATTATTGATTTTTTACCCATTCTTCATGCCTATTAAAAACAAAAGAACTGCTGTAAGTTATGACGAGTCCATAATAGAACCATTTATACTTACTCTTTTTTGTTAAATAAGAATGTGTAAATGTAATATTATGTCAATAAGTGATTTTCTTTCTTTCTTTCTATTATGCCTCTACCAATAGATTTCCAAATCGATTTGAAGCGGCTCGCACTCGTGTTCCTGCAGTCTTCATCAGAAAGGCGATCCACGACATACAAAAGAATTGCTCAATAACAGTACCTATTAAAATGTTGTTCGAACGCTTACAGCAGCGGTCGGCAACCTTTTGGCAGGCAAGGGCCACAAGGTGGCAAAATAAACTAAAGGCGGGCCGCAGTCATGATATTAACCCTATAAGCCCCATATACTTACGCATAATTGGTCATATCCCTAAGGAAAAATAAAAATTCTATCAAAAATTGTTAAAAGATACGGAATTTAATTTGCACATGTGATACTTAAATTATGTTTACTTATATGTTTGAGCTTTATGGCTAGAAAAATAAGATAAATATAAAGAAATTATAACTACAAACTAGGTACCTAAATAGAAAACTGATTTTACACAAATTTTAGTGTGATGAAGAAATAGCCGAATGCAACCTCAGAAGATTGCATTCGAGAGGCTATTTCTTGTATGTTAGCTGTCTTATTTGCAGTCGCGATTCGTAGAATGGCTCTCAAATGCTCATCTGTGAGACTAGAAGCATATTTCTATAATTAACAATTGAAAAAGTTTGTTCGCATAAATAAGTGCTAGCACTTATTTATGCCACCAAAAATTGTAATGAACTGCTTAGCAAACTTTTTCAACTCGTCAAAATCAGATGGCAAGCTGCCATAAAATTTAACAAGACCATTGATTTCATAGAAAGAGCTTTTGACAGAATCATTAGATTGGAGATCAATCACGTTTATTTATAAATGACTCGGTACATGCCAAACATCACACGAATAAGGGTTTGCAAAAATCTTCAGTTTGCTTGAAACTTTCTCAAAATCACCAAATCTGTCGCTGAATTAAGTTTGCAGTTGTATTAAAATATCCTTAATTATGTTTGCAGTTGTATTAAAATATCCTTCATTTTATCACTTTTCCAATGAAAATTAATTCCAGCTTCCTCGACAACCTTTTTACAATTCGGAAAATGATCTAACTCTTTTTCATCAATATGTTTTAAAAATAGTCTGTTAGAATGCCTTTAAGTCTGTGTGCATATCAGAGATTAGTTTGTTTTTACCTTGAAGCCTTATATTCAGCGTATTTAATTCATGAGTTATATCTGTCAAAAATCCAAGGTCTATTAACCATTGAGTATCTGTTAGCTGTGGAATAGGTTTGCGTTTTTATTCAAAAAAGTGTTGATTTATTTTCTAAGATCAAAAAATCTTTTCAGTACTGCACCCCTACTTAACCATCTCACTTCAAAAAACAATAAAAACATCTCTATGATATGCTTCTGTATCTACCAGAAACTGCTGGAATTGACGATGAGTCAACCCATTTTTTTGGATGTAGTTTGCAGTAGATACCACGATGTCCATTACTTCTTTCCATGATACGACTTTGGAACATAATGCTTCTTGGTGGATAATGCAGTGAAAAAATAATAGGATGTCACATCCTATCTCTGCCAGTTTCCAAACCCTTATTTTGGCCACTTACTCCACACGCAACGAAGCGATTCACGGAGCGCGGGCAGCAAGACTTCGTTCACTCCACAAAATCGGAGGAAGCGGGAGCGGATCCCGCGCGCCTCTCCACTCTCGCGCGTCACTCAATTGTTCGTTCGCAGGCAGAGCGAAATGCGTATTTAAAAGGCGCGCTTACTTAATGCGTTTGTTTTGATAATAATTATAACTTATTTACAAAACATTTACGGGCCGCAAGCAGGACGTCCGCGGGCCGCATGCGGCCCGCGGGCCGCGTGTTGCCGACCGCTGGCTTACAGAGTCGATGCTCGATATGATTGTTTGATATTGGCTGTCAGGTTTTGTTAAAAAATAATTACTAAAGCTTCTTTTGGGTGAGAAGACGTGACCTTTCATTTCAGTATCTATTTTCTCTGCGATAAAATACCGCAGGCTGGCTATAAAAACAGTTTCTGTACCGTTATTCAATTATCGCGGTGCTGTTTATTACTATTTCTATTGCATTTCTCGTCTGGGTTCAGCTTGAATGTGCCAGCTAACACAGTTTGCTTGCGAGTCGCTGGTGTGCTCGTGGTATACCTACAAATCTTACAATACACGCTAAGAAATAACCACCAAAAGAACCGCACGATTTTGATACGCCGATGCGACAGATGGTTATTAGGTGTAATTTTTCATTTTTTTTTTCAAATAAATATTTGGGGATATCTTACACACGGTCTCTGACCTCAAACTAAGCACATATATACATATTTTTAAATGCATACTTATATAGATAATACCTAAGTATAATATAGGTTTGCGTTTGACTGCATACTGCCTGATGTAAGCAGATCATTGAGGAGAAATATATTAAACAGATAAAATTTGTGATCTAGTCTAGGGTGTAGCACGCTTACCTAGAAGATAATCTGTTGTCAACGTTATTTAATTGTAGGATTTAATTCCCTAAAAATAAAATCATTTGATTTTAATTTTATAGTGCATCCTACACTATGTTTATCTCAAAGAGTTATTTTTGTGATAAACATTTCAAAAATTCGTCGCGGATGCAGGACTCGATCCTGCGTCTTCGGAACACTAGCCCGACGCTCTGCCCAACTGAGCTAATCCGCCGTACTGTCTCTGCGTCGAATTTGTGAAGTGTTTATCATTTTAACCAACTCATAGCGATGGCGGCGCCACAGGTGATACCCGTATTAAATTTAATTCCCTTGTTTAAATTTAAATAATGTACAATATATGTAACTAGATGGATAGATTTTTATGGACTTCACATCGTTATATCATACGACTAGTACCATCAAAAATTAGCGCTTTCGCTTCACAAGTAGGTACCTATAAAATCACTGATCCTCATTAGAGGCTCTAAGTTAAAGCTAACAAGTTTGCAACAAAGCAACATTTTGTCGATGTTATCTCCTCTGACATTTCTAGCAACACTGGAATATGCGAACGTGTCGATATGTCCACTTCACAATTACCTATTTATTTTTGCGTTAGCTTTTTATGATAAGGATAATATGCGTAACTTGATTTTTCTCGGTGTCATCCATCCACCCATCGTAACACGTCCACTGCTGGGCATAGGCCTACTCTATAGACCGTCAGTAAGACCGGTTGTAAGCGATTTGCATTTTGAGTGTTCCTGATGTCCTGATGAGATATGTACGTGGTCACCACTCGAGAGCCTTAGTCTTCACTTCATCAGTCCTTCGTGCAATGTGCCCTACTCATTGCCGTTTTAACTGCCAGTCCGCTGGGCTATGTCGGTAACTTTGTTTCTTCTACGGAGCTCCTCATTGGTGATTGGATCTCGCAGAGAGACTCCGACCAGTTAAAGTACCAATTTTGGTTCATTCTAGCATTTTTTCTAGTAATTTTTAAATTCCTCAGGTTTCCTGTAAGTCCTACGAAAATTTTGAGATAAGTGGTAGTTATTGTTTTGATAGTCTAAATTTACTAAAAATATTTTTTATTGCGGTCTATAAGGCAAACAGATCAACCGTTTAAAATTAATAAAAATTATGTCTAAAGCTGTCAAAAAGCTTTTAAAAGTATTGTACAGTACAGTACGTAGTGTACAGTACGCGCGAATAAAATTAAATACTTAACATCCACATGTAGCAATAGATAATCGTCTACCTTATATGTTTCAGTAACCACTTTGGCTAGATCAGCGACGCTGGCGACGTTTTCGCTGGTTTATCCAATGGTGATGTTCTTTTTGTTTTGTGATAAATACTTCAAAAATTGACGCGCTCGCAGGATTTGAACCTGCATCTCTTTGGGGTTCCGGCCCAGATGCTGTGTCCAAATTAAGCTAGAACGCTGCCGCTGTACTACGAACCCGTCAAATTAGTGAAGTGTTGTATCATTTTTACTAGGTACCAACTTCTACAGTGTTGGAAAATCCTGTCAGCGCGTCAATTTTTGAAGTGTTTATCACAAAAAGAACATTTCTATAAACCTAGTGTGTGAAGCACGATAAAAATCATCTAATTTATCCAATGGTGGTTTAAAAACTGAGATGACGTTCTGCAAAGTAAAGAAATGCCGTAACCAGCTTATTTTCCCATGTCCATGTTTTATTCGCTACTACTGTACGAAATAACTTTATTTATATTCACGTTAACTAGTTAACATTAACTGGCATTTTAAAAATTTAAACGTATGTCTAATGAAGATGCATTTTATGATGCATAAAATTGCCTCGTTAGTATTGAAATATACCTATTTTTTTGGATAATACATCACGTTGAAGTTAGACACCCGGAAGGTCAGTCTGCCTTGTTAAATATACTTTGATTTGTGATTCATTATTGAAAAATCTTTGACGGATTATTTTAATTGGGATGATGTACGAGTATTGTACATTTAAAATCACTAAGGCAAAATATCTTATTCAAAATTATTATTGTAAAGAACCTTTAGATTGCTGTGGAGACGACCCAGCCCTGACATCGCTAAAAGATCGTTGACTGAAAATATACAGGGTTATTCCTAATCAATTACGGTTATTCCTAATCAATTACCATACTTTTAGGGGCTTATTCTGTACATCAAGACTAACAACTTTTGTTCTGCGATTATTGTCAAAACTCCAAAAAAATCAGTTGTTCCATACATTTTGTCGCGTCGCGGGTGAACGATATTTTTTATGGACTATTTTATTTTTTGAGTTTTGACAAAAGTTGTAGAACACAAGTTGTTAGTTTTGATGCACAGAATAAGCCCCTAAAAGAATAATAATCGATTAGAAATTACCCTGTATAAAGCTAAGTTAGTCTACTTAAAAAACCAACAAAAAGTACACAAATAAACTTAAATAACACTTTCTACTGTTTAAAATTAAATAACCTTACTCAAACAAAAAATAGTAGAAAAATAATACTAAAACGTAAACTAAAAAAACATAATATAATATATAGTCTAAAAGTCCCTCGGCAGAGTCTGAGGGTCTCCTTATTAATATATTCTATTTTTTGTCATTTCTCCCTACACGATCTAATTGTATTATAAAAAACGAAGGATGTAAGAAGCTCTAGTGCTCTACAATAAGATTTTAGTATAGTAATTACTAAGCACCGTTGCCTAATCATGATGTTATTATGATAAGTAAATAAATTGAGCGCTAAGATGTCCACAGCTGCACTCTCTAAATGGAATAGGGTCAAAACTGTAAAGCCGGCTGAAGGCACTTGACATGGCTAAACGGTCAAAACAATCATGCCATACATTCAAGTGAAAGCATACTCAAAGAACTAAATGGAACCAACTATGAAATTGTGTTTCGTCAATTAACCTTTTGTAGGGAATTCGAACAGCTGAGTTTTTCGCGATTAGATGGTCCTCATATTAAAAATTGTTTATAAAGTAGATCATAATTATAACTTTGCAAGTCCCTGCTCTTTGCTACATTCTGTAAATTTATAAAATGAACTTAGGTGTCGTCTATTTTATAAAAGAACCGGTTGGACTCAGCTTGCTCCCGGCGTGCTCCTGCAGTCTTTACAAACAAACAGAAGTGTCTATGTGTTAGACTGCACCTAGTTCTCAAAGAGACGTTCTACAACTACTTATTTAATGTTGTGGAGTGCCGTGGAGTGCTATATTTTTCTTTTCGTAATAGACAACTTGACTAGCATTTAGTTTTACTTTACATAATCTTATTCTTCGTCGTGTGAATGGTTAAAAAAAATTAAATTATTTTCGCCCAATATTAACCACGTGGAAGTAATGTTAGTTTCACTAATCAACACGATTGAAGACTATTTATTTAGAATTTGCAAAATTAAAAAAATATTTATTCAAGAAAGTATATTAAGTTTTTGGAGGCTCTAGCAGCCAAACTGGGTGTTGGGAAACCGTATTTTGGAAACTAGTTCCTTCTCATGGAACACTATAAGGTTGCACATTTAGCTTTTGTTTTTGCACATTAGAAGTACGAAATAAAAAGAAATAGAAAATATGTAGGTAGTACTAGCTTACAGAATATGTCTTAAAAGACTTAAAAAAGTCTATTTAAAGTAAAAAGTATGCTCTGTCATCCGAGAATTTTTAATTTGAGTGTTTTGTTGAACAAAACCTATACTCTATAAAATTTAACTTGATCTCTGTGACAGTGACATTGACATAGAAGATTAACATTTTTAGAGTTAAGATAGTAGTGGAAAAAATCAATTTTCAAACAATGTTGTAATGAAATTGAATGAGTAGTTGAAGGTGTTGAAGGTGTACACATGTAAGTAATGTTATGATATTAATTAAATACTCATAATAATGTAACGATAGTATTTATCGACGTTTTTCACTATTATCGATGCTAATGTAACATACAATTGGGTTTAATTTAATTGCACATGTAAAAAATGTTATGATATTAAAATATACAATAACATTAATGATAAACTAAGTTTTATTTAAAATATCGTTAGTATAAACTATCGATATTTTAAATAAAACTATCTAAAACTCTGTGGTCACGATCATTCGTCGCCCATCACTAATCGGCATGCCCATAAAGTATGACATTGACAGGTACTGTCTGTACTATTAAGACATTCAGGACTTCATAGGCGTGATTTTTCTGACAGCTATCGCAGAGATCAAGTTAAATTTTATAGAGTATAGTAGAAAGTACAGGCTATACCAAATACGTAAAAGATACTCGCCAAATACTTCTAGCTCCGTGAACATTTCATTAATCTTGGTTCAGTAATTATTTAACTACAGTTTGGTATTTCATGTTCCTGGGTTTTTATTTTCACGCAGGAGGTATGAAAAGTAGAGTATGCTCCACTAGAGCGAAGCCTGTCTTCATCTTGGGCAACCTAAACCCCACGCTTTACTTAGAGCTCTATACAGGGTTATTTCTAATCATTTAGCATCTTTTTAGGGGCTTATTCTGTACATCAAAACTAACAATTTATGTTCTGCGACTTTTGTCAGAACTCGAAAAAAAAATCAGCTGTTCTATACATTTTGTCGCGGGTGAACAATATTTTTCTATGGAACAACAAAAAATTTTTTTGAGTTTTGACAAAAGTCGCAGAACAAAAGTTGTTAGTTTTGATGTACAGAATAATTCCCTAAAAGGATGCTAATTGATTAGAAATAATCCTGTACAACAATTTGGTTTTAGGCACAGAACAGCAGAATTGTTTCAGGGCATTGACATGGAAAAACTGATTTGATACACCCAGGCAATCAACTTAAAATTGATTGTTTGACATCGGTTGTTAAGTTTTGGTTAAAAAGTAATACTTATCGTTGAATGTATCAGACGAACCGTTCGAATGCCCTCGCAGGTTATCAGAGCGGTTTACCCAGGTTTGCAAGCGGAAGCTGAACTGTTATAACCACATATCTAAGTCTATCTCGCGTCGAATACTCGCCAAATAGCCTATCCAACTCTATTTTATTACCAATAACACACTGTTGCCATAAACTCGGTAGTCTGAATGTATGCCGGCTTTCTAACGGTCCCGGTAACTCAAGGTTGGTTTTTTGCTTGTCAAACTGCTAACTGTACCAACTTCATTTTTGGAGTACACTACACATAAATTACTTTTGATGTGGACACAATTTTGATCTCTAAATTGAAGTATGGAGCGTGTATTTTCATGTTCGCATTTCGTCAGAATTTACCGAAATTATTCGAGCTTTCGGCCCACTTTTTGAAAAGTTGCTAAAGGCGAGATGGTTGAAATATTCGATGTGGACGGTGATAAATTACGTATTTTAAAAACAATAAAAAGTCCAGAATCACATGTTTGTGGGTATGATATGACATTATGCCTAGGGGTTATCTTTGTTGCAAAATTCCAAGTATAGTTACTTGGAATTTTGCATTTTAATGGCTTTGTTTTTATGTTCTTTTATCAATACTTTATTTTTTCTTGCGCTTGTTGTTTACTTTCGATGCACAAAAATACGATTTCAAATATGCCTAATTCATATTACAATACATGTTATATTGTGTTTAGTCATTCTATATTTTATTTTGACGGCGTCCTGTCGAAGTAGAGCGGTCTAGGTTGGAGCACCATTCTATTACCTAAATTGATTCGCGTTTGATTATATTTTTTTAGGCATTACGTTGTTTCTAGCTTGAACTACATAGATATTACGGAATGCCCTCGGGACAATGCGTTAACTCTAGTTATAACCCGAAATGAGTCAGTTAAAACCCAAATGATCGGTAAATAAATAGTAAATAAAATAAGCACTCTTGAGTCCTAGCCACGAAACTACGTGGGGTCCACCAACCCGCACTGGATCAGCGTAATGGATTTGGCCCAATCACCCTTCGTGGTTAGGCCTACGCCCTGCAGTGGACTATTAAAAAGGCTGGTACAGTAGAGTATATGTGTTAAAAATTACACTGCGTCAGGTAGAGCATGACTTGAGGATGGCGCTAGGTTGAAGCCTCTTTTAACCGGTCGTTCCGGAGATGTATAAGCGAAGCTTCAGTTCAGTATGGGTCGAATCAAACTTCACCATTAAGTTGAGCTGTGAACACGAGGCGAGTCGTTGCGCCGTAATAACTAATTTGTCAGTGAGGGTGAAGAGGAGTTTAGCGCAGCTTGCAGCTAACTTTACGGATGCCATTAAGTTTGACTTATAGTAAGTCTTCCTATGTCTGAAATGATGACGTAGAGCCAACGTAGAGCATACCACATGTTGATACGTACATGTATGTATACACAAAAATATGGCATCGAAAGCCTTTGTGTGCGTACACGGCACAAATAATACTCTAGGACCTACGAAATAAGTAATATAGGAAGGCGCGGCGTATTGTTGAAGCATTCCTTATATCTCGCAGCTTTGCTTCTGCCCTTCATATTTATATTTATACAACTGCTATTCTTGCATAACATGCATATGCATATTTGCGATAGCGTAGTAAAATGAATTTTAATACAGGCATGAATAGACAAAACCATAGATAGATCCCACCCATAGACTTACTCGTACCTCCATTTATTTGTCGTGTCATTGCTTGTTGACTCGAAATATGTTAGCTCAGAGCAAATAAAAAAATCTTTGTCCTTAAAATAAATAAATAAAATAGCCCTTGTTTTCCAAATGAAATAGTTACAAATTAATAATGGTTTGTACTTTTTCTTTTTAAATTCTTTGTTCTTTTATTATATTAATTCATACCATAATATAAAATATTCATAAGTCCGCGTGCTTCATTTTCGATCAGAATTAGGGTTTGATTAATTTTAAATAAAATAAATTTTAATTGTTTAAGAATAAGCTTAAAGAATATTTACCTACTCGTAACATGTTGTATTGCAATCTGAAGTTTTAGTTAATTTTAATTAGGTTGTTTGAGTAATTTAATCAAACCCTAATTTTACTGGATTGTCTGAAAGAGAGTTTTATTTAAAACAATTGAATTCTCAGAGTACAAAGACTTGATTTTAGAATATTTAATGTTGTGTATCTTTCTGAATTAAAACGGCTCCGTGAAAAGAGTAGAGTAGGTATTTCTAGAGTTTATAATGTAGAATATTCGCATTTAAATTATATTACAAGAAAATAGAATGCGAATATTCTAATGTGATACTCCATGCACCATCCATGATGCTAAATGCTAGACAGAGAATTTAGTGAAATCATATACCTAGTTTTTGTGCCACGAAAGATTAGGTATTCTCCAATCTGCAACACTTGCTAGGTTTATTACAATAATTAAAGCTCTTGATATTGTATTCCTTATTCTTATAGGTACTTACGAGTATTTATCAGTGAGCTGCAAATGTTCTTAGGTTTTGTTCTGACCTTATGATAAGACGTCCGTGCATAAGAATAGGCAGAACGGGCTATCTCAAACATTTTGTTCAGATACCAAGAAGTTACTCGGTTGTTTATTTATATTATTATACTTTGGTACCTAAATTATTGATGCGTTTTATTTTGTAATTCAGATATTTATTAACATTTTCCTCATATGTATCTATCTTCTTGGCGTGTTGTGACTACTTTGAGTTTTGTTATGCCGATATGAGCTTTTGATAACAATATTCCAGTGAATCATGCTTTATAAAAAAATAGGTAGGTAGGTACATGTATATTCTAGATAGAGAAATAGCTGTCATTTTCCCGTATTTAAATGTAGTGATATGGATTGGTTTAGGTACGTGAAAAAAATATTGGGCTTTCGATAAAGAGAGAAGATATTCGATAGGGACAGTGGATACCATTTTTGCCACCATAACGAAAAACAAAAATTACAGAAGAAAGAAGAAATGTACAACAGGCGGTCTTATCACTAGGAAAGACCTGCGGATCAGCGCAGTGGATATTGGCCTAGACCTCTAAGGTCCAGCGGTGTTATTCTTTATGGAAATACGCGTTAGAGCGCTTGTATACCTCTTTTTTTCACCGGACAACGGATTGTCAATAAATGCATACCTTAAATTTTTTAGACGGACCGATGTCCGATGCTTCTACATACATTCATTATAAACCATACACCACCGCGAATCCAGTGAAAAACACGGTCCGTTGTCCGGTAAAAAATAATTATTTTTCATAAAAAATGGCAAAAGCGTCTTCTATCGTGTACAAAATTTGAATAGTTTGCTCAAATTGATGTATAAAATTTTTACATTATTGTTTATTTTTCCAAAAACGGCTCAGCCGATTTAGACCTTGGGAATATACCGTTTTGAGCTAAAAAATATTTTTTTCGGTTCACGAAAATATCGATGACCATACACAAAAATACATGCAGACGAACTTAGAACCTCTTCCATTTTGGAAGTCGGTTAAAAACGGACGTATACAAGCCCTCTTACCTTGTAGGTACCGGACTCACGCGGCGTTTGTTAGTATAAGAAATTAAAGAAATATTTATTCGTAGCTACCACAAAAATTTAAATACCTATACATACTAGTTAGAGACATCAATACATCGATTCGCCGAGTGAAATGCATCCTCTGCGGCCATGAAAGTGGGTCAACGAGGTGTCAAGTCGGAGTTTCTTATCTAAATACGACTAAACAACTTCAATACCTAACTATATTGTGGGTGTTCTAGAACACTTATAGTAGAACTAAATAATCGTCGAGCTTCGCAACACGTAGATTGTAGAGCATAGCAAATTAATTCTACAGTAAGTTAGTACCTAATAATTTATGTTTCAAAATTAATCAGTACCTGTCTGCACGGGTAGCACGGCAAAGGAAGAAAACCAATTTATCCCTTTTTATGTCAGTTGTCAATGTCAATCCATACTTTAATTTCTTTTTTGAGGGGATATAATGGTGGAAAGACAATCTGTGTCACTGCCATGCTATCCGTGCTGATAAATATTGAGACATAGGAACAAAATGGCTTGGTTTTATTATTATTGGGGTTTGTTGTGAATCTGTTGCTTTAATTGTTTAAAGTCTTATTACGTTGGCTAAAGTGGGTATTTAACGGAATCCCACCTGATTTTAAGTAGGGGACCGTGTGGTCTAAGATGGCAAATACATATCTGAACACTTAGCCTGGATTGTGAAGTGGCTCTCACTAAAGTAGGTAAGTTTGCCCACACTCAAGTTCAAGTTAGTGCTTGGCGATATAAATAACTTTCAATTGTTATCAATATAAGATTTTATTGGTGCACCGTTTCCATCAACTGTCCGAACTTATTTTATTTTTTGTTTCTGCAAATATTTTACGAAAATAAAGTAATTTTGTCAAATAATTGCGGTAAAATAAATAATAATTATTTTTTAACGCGAATAAGTGCGCGCTTGACTCGCCCGATGGTAAGCGACGTTGTGGTCGCAGATGAAGCACGCAGACCTAGAAGATATACCTATGCTCTCTGATCTTGAAAAGCTTTAGATTATATCTCTTAGGAAACAGGAAAGCTGGAATGTTTCATTCCCTGGATATCCCCATTATGAGTTAGGTAGGCGTTTTTGATTTAGCTATTACTAACTATTTTCTTTATTTATTGACTGTGATTTATTTTGTTAATTTGATTTTGTTAAGTATTTTGAAGGGGCCGGGAGCTCATCTTGTTTTCAAAAGTCTTTCTGAGCGTCTGGTGGACGCGACACGTGACCTAAATGCTGGCGTTTGTTTGGCTCAACATATAAGCATTACCATTCAGCGTGGCAATGCTGCCAGCATGCTGGGTACGCTGCCAACTGGCAGTGAGCATTTCGATTATCTTTAGACCTTCTAGGGTCTGTGTATGATCCGATTGCTTGTTATGTAATAGTAGTTTATGTAGTTTTAGATTATGTAGGTCTTGTATTTAGTGGTAGTTAATAAAGACAGTATTTTGAATACTTCATTGTATTAACAAAATAAATTGCAGTTATATTTCGGTGATAAGTAGATACTACTTGATTCCTATAGCGAGACTAGTTTTTTTGAATTCTCCATAAGTGCCTTGACAATATTGCTAAAATGATAATTCATATAGGTATTAATATCAAAGGCTCTGATCAAGTTGTCCACGAACAATAAATATAACCTCCTCAACGCCGTAGAGGTACTATCTCATTTATTAATCGATTTTGCGCTGTAAAACTATTACTAAACTCGCTGTTCCGTGGCAGTAAAAGTTCATGGCTCTTCCGTAACACAAGGGCTTTAATGGGAGTGTCATCGTCCTGTCCACTGGTGTGTGACCGGCGCAACAGGTCTTGTTTGTTTTTGCATTATTATAAAATTCCACCTGCACTTAAGAACCATTGGATCGGATAGCACGGTATACATTGCTGATTGTTTTTACATCTAGTTAGATTTTGATACAGTCATCGAGCAATGCTGTTTGATATCACTTTAATAACGTTTTCAGGTTGAATAAGAATAAGAATAAGAATAATTTATTGGCCTTATAACAGTTTGTTATACTGGGCAAGTCATATTACATTTTAAATGGCATACTTATAATCTAATATACATAAAAATAAATTTAATATGAAATGTAGAATGAATTTGCATGATATTAATAAAATAAGAAAACAATATAAGTAAGTCATTACATATTTTTACAAATTAATTTAGATCCATACAAATCCTTGAACTACAACAAAAGTGGAACATATTTTTAAAGAATGTCATGATTGTGAACATTGTTAATTCAATTAAATGTCATTTATTATCCATGCGAGAATGAAGATTCAGTCAGGTGCAGTGTCATAAATTCATTCAATGAGTAAAAAGGATTAGTTTCGAAGAAAAGTTTTATTTTTCTTTTGAATTCTTTTGCATGTAGGTTGGTAACATTTTGTGGTAGCTTATTAAAGATACAAATTTTATTGTATATGCCCTGTTTTTGTACCTTGGTCAATCTGTTAATTGGCCTGCGCAACTCCTCATACTTCCGGCATTTACGTGGCTTTTTATTTTCATTTTTCGGTAATTGAGATTTTTCGTCAAAAATTTCTAGTAAACAATTATAGATATACAGGGATATCGCAGTCATTATTTTGAGGTTTTTAAAATGTTGCCGAACCGATGTTCGCTTTTTTAGGCCTAGCATTATTCTCAGTGCTCTCTTTTGTGCTCTCAGTACCTTGACCATGTCTATTCCGTTGCCCCAGACAGTAATCGCATACCTTATTCGCGATTGAATATGTGCAAAATATATTGCTAAAATTGCTTCTTTGTCTAGTAGCGGTTTTAACTTCAGCAGCGCGTAGTTTGCACTTGCCAATCTTTTGCATAATTTTGCTATGTGGGCTGAATGATTAATGGTGCTATCTATTGTGTAACCAAGAAATACATTTTCTTTTACACTGGCTTCTTTAGTGTTTCTCCGAGATTGGTAATGCATTATGGTAGTTTTGTCAGTGTTGAGGATAATACCATTTGCATTGAACCATTCCTTAAGAGTATGAATAGCTTTTTCTATTTTAACTTCTAGTCTATCTCTATCTTTATCCCTGATTCCCACATGCGTGTCGTCTGCAAATAAACTAATATAACTCCAATCTGGCATAATATTTACAAGGTCATTTATGTAAATCAGGAAAAGTACTGGCCCTAATATGGAGCCTTGAGGCACTCCTATATCCATTAAAGTCGTCGATGAACTGACTTCATTTACTGACACTATTTGAGGTCTTTTATGCAGATAAGTGTTCATCATGCTAAGCTCCGGACCTTCGAACCCATAATGTTGTAGTTTTAAGCCTAATACATCGTGTCTTAAACAATCGAACGCTTTCGACAAATCGCAATATATGCTAGCGCATTTTTGCGATTTGTCCAATGCTTCCAGGATATAATAGATAACTTTCCTTATTGCCATCTCAGTTGATCTCCCTGAACGAAAGCCAAATTGCGACCCAGTGAAAAGATTGTTTTCTTCGAAATGCGCAATAATCCTTTTCTTAATAACTGTTTCGAGTATTTTTGAAATAGTCGGTAGTATACAAACTGGACGATAGTTACCAAGTTCTGTATTTTCACCTTTTTTGTACAAAGGAATTACTCTGCCGGGCTTTAAACAGTCTGGGAACACTCCTTTTTCTAAACAATAGTTAATAGATATATATAAAAGTTCCAATATATGTCCATTTTCTAATATTAATCTTTTCAGTGTCTTGGAATTCATGTGATATACGTCTGGCGTAGTCTTTTGTTTCATGTTTTTTACAATCGTCACCAATTCTTCAATGTCTACTGGATTAAATTTGATAATTTTAGTCACCTTATTTCCTATGTTTAAGTAATTTTTGCATTTTTTAATGTCAGTTTGAGTATTTAATGTTAATTTATGAGCAATATTTCTAAAAAATATGTTAAATGAATCTGCTATGTCCTTACATTCTGTCAGATGGTTCCCGTCTTCAGATTTTATTGTTTGGATTCTCTTTTTATTCATATTTTTTGTGTTATATCTCACTTGCTCATTTATTATTTTCCATGTTTCTCTTATTTTGTTTCCTGATGCCTTAATTCTATGACTATTTTGGACTTTTTTGGCCGCGATAAATACTTTCCTTAGTACCTTTTTATACTTACGTATTTTATATACTAGCTTTTCATTAGGATTAATTTCTTGTAACATTTCCAAGTTTTTTAAGTTGTTTTTTGATATTTCAATACCCTTTGTGGTCCATTTTACGGTTTTATTACGGATTATTCGTTTTGTTTTTGGAAAAGCTACATCATAACAAAATTTAATTGCATCCTGCAAAATTTCCATTCTCTCATTGGCGTCATCACAGGTCATTATTTGATTCTTTAACTTACCAACATCTTTATTGAATAAAAAATTAAAATAATTGTAATTATTCCGTGACATATTTCTACTATAATAAAAGTTATTTTCGAGGTTGCCTTTGTTATTTACATTATTATCCATTTGCAACTTAATAACTTTACGATCTAAAACATAGCCTTTGCAGTTGTCAAAATTTACGATAAAATTGTCAATACATGTGGCGCTTGTCTTTTCTATTCGAGTAGGTTCATTTAACATAAATTTACAGTCATAGTTACGCAATATTGTTAATACACGTTTAATTTTCCTATCTTCTTTTAAAATATTCAGATTGAAATCACCTGCTATAACAATACGTTTTCCTTCTTTACATAACTTTTGTAACAACTGATCAAGTATTTCAAAAAAGAGGTTTATGTCCTTATTAGGCCTATATGCAGCAATTACAACTAGTTTGGTTCGTCTTAACTCTATGGCTGCTATTTCGAAATTCATTTCAAATGCAAGTTTATTAATGTCTTTTCTAACTTTAAAATCTAAATTATTTCTAACGAATATGGCAGTACCGCCGTGCAAGAAAAAAGTTCTGTTAAAATATGTTGCTAGTTCAAAGTCAGGGATAATCATAGTTTGAACTCGCTCTTCACTAGCCCAGGTTTCTGATAGACATAATATATCGCAATTGTTGTCGTTAATTAAATCCTCGATAGCTAAATACTTATTACTAATGCTTTGCACGTTTGCGTGTAGTATTATCATCTGTTCGTTATTGATCGAGATTCTGTCTGAAAATTTGCCGCTTCTTTGAACGTGACATCGCTGATTTCTTCCTGGCACTTAATAAATCTAAGTGTTGAAGTAGCTTGAAATCTTTTTGATGTTACTGATTTTGCAATTGTATTCCTTAGGAGTTCCTTAGTTTTGCTTTGGCTGTACAGCTTGCCATGTTTATCTCTAACATTCAGATCTACGTACTTTACGTTTTCGCTTGTTTGAGCTAAGTGTAATATTTCCTTGTTGATGTTGTAAATCTGGCTGTTATTTTTATTATCATATTGCATGCCACATATTATAATATTAAAACTTCTTCCCTCTTTATTTACAATTTGTCTCAATAATTTTATATAACCTTGTTTCTTTTCCGTTATGTTCAACGAATCTTCATATCTATGTATGACAATAACAGCTGTATCATTTTCTGTCAAATTTTGTGTCTTCGTTTCAAATCCTTCTAATATTTTAATACCTGAGGCTCCTGGCTGACAGAAGTTAGCAATCTTATGATTATTGTCTATGTTATTAAGTATTGCAGCACCCAGTCCACTTCCTACATCGTCGGAAAATATCAGTGTCGTTTTTGAATTTATTTTGTTGTTAATATTATTATAACATTTATTTTTTCTCGACGTTTTGTTGTTATGGTTTGGTTTGGCATGCTTCTTAAATTCGTTACTTACATTATTATCAGTATAAAGATTAAGTGTAGTTTGCAGTTCCTTAATGTTGTATCGTAATTTTTCATTCTCTTCAGTAAGTTTTGCGTGTTCAATATGAATTTTCTTTATCTTCTTTGATAATTTTTTTAACTTTTTGTAGTATTTTGTTCTACCGTGATTAAATTTACTAAATACAACAGCTTTCTTTGCAAGTTTGTTTGGTTTTGTGTGTTTTTTGTTGTTGTTGATTTCTTTTTCTTCGTTTAACCATTGTTGTAGTTGCTGTATTTGCAAATTTAATTTTTCTATTTCTTCTTGCTGGCTGTCTTGCTTTAGTAATTCTATCTCGTCGTTTCTCGATATCCCCTTGTGTGGAGTACAATCCCCCCCAAACGACATACGTTGCCGTTTTCTCTTTCGGGTAAGAAGTGGTGAATTTTTGACGTTACCACACTCTACTTTTTTATACAATTCATTCAGTTTCATGCATTTTTCTAAATCTTCTTTAACTTGTCTATTTTCTAAAATTAGGTTATCTATTTCATTGTTAGCAGACGCAAGACGTATTTCTAAATCCGATATCATTTGTTTCTGTAGTAAAAGTTCGCTTTGGTCAAGATTTGTGTCTGGCAGACTAATTCTTGTGGACTCAAACAAAGAGGAGTCCGTAAGATTGCCTAGCGAACTAGCTCTTTGACGAGGTCGATATCTGAGGGTTACATAATCAGTGTCCATTAGCTCCATTGTTTGAAAGTCAGCAATATTGATGAAAAATGTTTAAATGAACTTTTCATGCAACAAAAAGAAGCAAAATGAATATATAACTTAGTTGGATTCGATCCTGGTATCGAACGGTTCACGGCGTTGAAACCTCTGCGCCCGACCACTCGGCCACCGTCTCGCTTACGAGAGTGGCGAAATTTGTCAAGTATAGCAGCAACTTATTTAAATATGTTGTATAGTAATGCGATTGAGAGTCCAAAGGTCAAATAATTTTAACTTGAACCAAATGACAACGGTGATTTCGAGTTTTTATTTTATGAATATCACTGAGTCACTATTTATATTCTTGCACTTTAATTTCACTTTTAGCACTGTTCATAATTAATACATCTCCGTTATTTATTTTATGCAGCTATTAATTTGTGTTTCTGAAGGTAGATTGTCAGATCACAAAATGAATAATGCTGTTATTTAGTCTTTTATTCGTTGTAATTCACTATGATAACAATCAAATTACTAAATTGGAACACTATCAATACTATTGCAATGTTTTTAAGTCATTTCGCGCACTTTTTCAATTTTTAAAAGATTTTCACAGGCAGAGCTAGTGTCGCCTCTGGCAGCGCCCTCTGGCGAAAAATCTGGCGGTTGATAAGCTCATTGATCGGAGTTTCTATAGAGAATAAGCTATGCTACTGAGGCAGACTTTTTGAGAATGAATAAACGGTTCTCTTATTTGTTTTATTTTTATGTTGTATACTTATGTGTTAAATTAATACGCGTGTAAAAAGATGATTATTTGCCGACACAGACAGAGTAAACTGCTAATTTAACTTTATGTTCAGTCTAACATAAGTCCCCAACTTCTCAGTGAAAGTATGGATAGGATTACAAAATAAATCATTATTTTACGCAAATAATGGCGAAACCGCCTTCCATCGTGTACAAAATTCGAATATTTCGCTCGAATTGTTTACATTATTGTTGTATTTTCACAAACAGCTCAGCCGATTTCTTCAAAATTTAAATGGGACCGCCTCGGGAGTAATACCCTTTCGAACTAAAAAATAATTTTCCGATTCGGTCCACAATTCGCGAAAGTATCGATGAACATACACTAAAAAAGAAATACATACAGACGAACATAAAACCTCCTCCTTTTTGGAAGTCGGTTATATACTAAGTTACCTATACTCAATAGGCTTAACCTGTGCTTAGTATCTGATTATTACGCTGAATGTTCTCTAACGTAAGATTGGTTTAATTCGGATTTAAAGTTCTATGTCGTGTTGCGGATGTGTCAGGTAAGTAGGTAGTTTTTGCCTTAATTTTAAACTTAAGTTTCTTTAGAAAATGTTTCGAGCCTTTCTCAGTATAACGATGATATCATTGTACCTATCTTAGTAAATTATTGATAAAAATACCTAAGTATGTGATGACTAATGGAAAATAATGGACAGCCGAGCTTTTTGCTTCGTATTGGTTAGCTTTATCATGGATCAACAACCGATTGACTGTCGAATCAAATTCCTATATAAGATGTTATCGTAATTGCTTGCTAAAATGAGTTTTAGAGGTGTCTTTAAGTATGTTATTATGATAATTCTGATGTATTACGAGCTGTGTTTCCAGTTTGTGACTAGGTATTATTTTTGGGACTGACAAAGTGAGGTAAGGTCTAGGTATGCCTATATGTTTAGTGTCTTTCGATACTGGTTTAACGTTTTCAATAAATAAATTTACTGAATGTCATGGTCATTTCTAAGTTATCAGAGCACCAAAATCATCTGATTCGCAGGTAAGTATTACAATTGCAAAAATAAGCAAAATTACACAAAGTACCTACTACCCTTATTAAAGCATACACGTATTTCTTGTTTTGTATGGAAAATGAAAACAATTATATTCTAAATATTCTTAGTGTAAATAAGTGCACTTGTGTGACTGCCGTTGCCTCTCCACTTATTGCCATGCACGTAATTATTCAGACACTATAACGTATCGATACTAAACTTAGAGATCTGAAAATGTGAACGAAAACTTTTTTTAAAAAATCAATAAAAAATGTCGATGTACGAAGTAGTTCTAGAGGGCGTGGTGTATAGAGTTTTTAAGTAGCATGAGGACCTGACATGGCTAAACGGTAATAACAACCAGAGCCTATAATTTAGCGTATCATTCGAGTCACGGTAGAGCTCAGTTGTTAATGACTCACCTGGTCATCTATCCGAAAAGCAATCAGATGTTGGTGTAAAAGCTAGTTATAATAGATGTCAATACAAAAAAATATACTTGATTTTTAACTGACGAAACGGATAAGGTTCTCAAATCGGCGCGTATTTTTTTTCATGTAGGTATATAACTTTTTACAGAGTAGTCCGATTTCAATAGTTCTTTTTGTTTGTTTTTTTGTAGATAATATTCAAAAATGGTCCCGTTTAAATTATATCGAACTCGGCTGAGTCATTTTTGATAAATCAACAATAATGTGAAAATTACTACATCGATACATGCAAACTATATACGATGATGTATATCGTAGAATTCGAATTCTATACATAGTTGAAGAAGGTTATGCAATTTTTTGCAAAAAATAATTACCTATCTTGTTAACGAATATTACAATTAGTATTCAATTATTTTATTCGCAACAGCAAACCTCACGACAAGGGCGAGCTTTTTAACAATCTTGATTGACATATAAATACATTTAATCAGGACTTAACAAATCCATAGTTAACCGATGAATACATGCTAATTGATTCATCATTTTACGCAAAAATGAACCGGCCACGACCGCGGAAAGGATCTTCTCATCACGATTTGCTCTCGCCCGTGACTTATAAATTTATAATACACCTACCGATTAAACTCTTAAACAATGATTTAAACATTAATTAGCGTCAGGATGTTTTTGTTTTAGCACTTGTTGTTATATCGGCTCTTTTTTGTCTTTAAATGAGATGGTATAACATGTTATGGGTACGCTGCGCACGATTTTGTATGGCTGTAAAAAATTAAGTGTAGTTTTCGATTACGGAGTATTACGGTATAGAATATTATATTGAATTGCTAATGGAGCGTGATCGATTCCGATAATTTTAATTTTAGTGGATCCCATAGAAGTGGCTATAGGTAGGTACCAATTAAACTTTTGTGCTTAGGTACTTGTATTATTACTTATTTTTATTATTTAGAAATTATTAAGTAGCTAGTCCATTTCGTAAGCTAGATCAAATACCTACTACTTTCTAAAGAAATGCTACATACGTCTTGTAACTTTTTCAAAATTCTAGAAATAAAATAATAAAAATAAAACTCACCAATCACAACAGCGGAAACAACACACAACAAAACAATTGACTTCAGCATTTTGATAATTATTTAACAGTTACTTAAAACGGTTATTTTAAATTACGGTACAGTTGACGTAAAGCGCGGGTTTCAGCGACGGCTGCGAGCTTGCAAGTGACTGTCTCGGCTCACATAACCGGATTAAAAACGTTACCGTTCCCAGAGATGCGCTTGCGCATTGAACCCTTACATTTGTGCGTAAATTCTACATTTGTTTTGCTATGAGATAGTGTTATCGATTAATTAGGTTTGCTGGACAATCAGAAGTTTCCGCCGGCTGAGGTCTGGGTGGGCCCATGACGATAACGTAATAATTATGCCTGTCATAGGTTAATTTTACATCTCTTGGAACGCAATTGTTAATCGTGATGACTCTACCTAATTAAAATATGAGCACGTATGAGTCATGGACTTAAATTTAAATAAAAATAATAATAATTTACTTTTCTTGACGAAAGACATTTTTAGAATGTCGGTGTATTGACAATTATGACAATTTTACTATGATTTTTATTAGGTTAATACTCACCTGGAAATCGCGCAAGAAATCCGTTGTTGTACATTTTGACGAAAGTTAATGATTTTAAATTTTTGTACTTAGAAATAGTACCTACACTAACTAGTCTATTTGAGTGCTCTAGGATTGGTACCATTATATTAAGTTGGTCATATTGATGTATAATGTATACAATAAAATAAGAAAGTAAGTTCGTATAGGCCGGGTGGCTAGACCTGGTGTCTCAGTTTTTAGGTCTTTGACATGACTAAACTGTTAAAACAACCGGGACCTACAATTTAACGTGTCGTCCGAGCCACGGTAGCGCTCAGTTGGAATGTACCACCCGCGGTCACCCATCCAAATACTGACCGTGCGGAACGTTGCTTAATTTCGGTGATCGCTGACAAACACCTAGTCAAACTACGCCACAAGCGCTACATGATACAATGATATTATAGAATAGGTATAAACATTGTCTAGAGATGTTATTTGCATTATTATCCTCATTAAATATTTTATACAATTAGGTACTTATAATTAAGTATTAGGTAGGTCTGCTAACTACAGCAATATATCTCTTTATCATAGAAGTCGCTAAGCCACTTCCAATCATTCTTTTAGGAAGCCATAGGGTAGGCCTATGTCCAGCAGTGGACAGTTAGTGACCCTACGGCTGATAATGATGATGAAGACGGAGGTCTCTACATTTACGCTGCCTTGAAATTCGAATTTAAGACCCACGGAATAGGAATCCAGAGGTACTCTGCTTCGCCAAGCTTTATCATCATCATCCACAGCCTTCTTGATGCCACTGTTGGGTATAGGCCTCTCTCTTATAGAGCCATTTGCCTCGGTCCTTAAGCCAAACTTATTACCTATGTGCCTGTGATAACTTTAATACCTGTGTTCATGTGAGAACTTTATTGACTCTATATTCCTAAATACATATAGGTATTGTGAAGTATGGCATGCCGTAGATGGCTAGCATGGGGAACTTTGACTTTTACTAATGAAAACAGGCTCATTCTTTGTTTTTCTGTATCAAATAAAACGTTTTATTATTATTTGAGCTTATGATTTCACCTTTCGACGGACTTATTTTAGGATATCACTGTACTGACATGTGTCCAATAGCGAATGGAATCAGCTGTTTTGTACAAAAAGTTCGCCACAACGCAACACACATATTTTTTTCTGGATTTTATAAATAATAAACAAAACGTTTATTGTTCTTAAAAGTTAACACAAAACAAGTTGTATACTATATAATCCCATACTAGGGCGACCTGTGTCGTGGGATCTAGGCTCTTCCTTATATTATCCAAAACAAAATAATCTTAATAATACTACTAACATACAACCGTCTCTCTTTTTTGGAGGTTAAAACATATAAGTTAGTTATTTTGTTTTGAGTTTATACCCTGTTGCTGCCCTGGATTGTTGAAAAGTGTAGTTAAAAATTGAATGTTAGTGCAGTTTTTGTTTGCCCTTTTTGGCCCAACCAGCGAGACAACCAATGAGTATCATTTAAAAAATAAATTACAATTACGTTAAGTATGTAAAAAAAGGTTCTTATTCTCATTTCACTCCTTGCAATATACCACGACTAATAATTAGTAATATTTATGCCTTCAATTTTGCCTGTACACTTAGCGAAGCTTGATCCTTCTACTTAAGTGTCTGGAAAAGACTCTGGGTGCACTTATTATCATCATCAATAAACACAGAGTCCCAAAGCAAAGAGAATGTTAAGTCTATATAATTTCAATTATTTTTTTCCATAAATGGCCTAGCTATAAAAATAATCGGCCAAGTACGAGTCTCGCGAACTCGCACACGAAGGGTTCCGTACCGTATGGGAGCCCCCCTTAAACATTTATTTTATTTTAATTATTTACTTTTCAAGTGAATATAAAACTAAATATTCTGTGAATATTTCAAGCGTGGTAGACGCTTACCATGATTAATATTAAGCAAAAAACAGCTCAAAATTCATGTTTGTTGTACGGCAGCCCCCCCTTAAATATTTTTTTTTATTCTATATTTAGTATATGTTATAGCGGCAATAGAAATACATCATCTGTAAAAGTTTCAACTTTCTACCTATCACGGTCGAGATACAGCCTGGTTACAGACCAACATACGGACAGACGGACGGACAGCGGAGTCTTAGTAATAGGGTCCCGTTTTTACCCGTTGGATACGGAACCCTAAAAATAGCTTTCTCAGTGATTTTCCAAGTTGACATTTACCGTATTTTATAGTAAAGCAAAAGCTCTCAGGTGGTTTCAAGAACGGTTATTCTAGGCAACTATGATAATACCAAGTATTTTTTCTTGTATTTCTGTAAGAGTGTGGAGCTTTATTATTTTTAACCGATTTCAAAAAAGAAGATTCTCAATTTTACTGTATTGGCTTTTGAAAAAATCAAAAATAATATAAAAATAAAATGAGCCGAATAAACAGGATGCTGGCGTCTATTTTGGTCCAAAGTTCAGCATTTGAATGGCAATGCTGTCAGCACTCTGGCCACGTTTCCTTCTACAAAGGGGCTTTTAGATTAAGTTTCATGAGGTTTTAATTAAGTTTTGTACATATTATATTAGTTAAAGTTTTTTGTATAGGTTTAATTAAGTTTTGTACATATTGTATACCTAAGTTAAAGTAGTTTGTAAATATTAGAATTACGAGCAAAAATGGCATACCTAGACCTACCTATATCGATTCGAGCGAATGTTGTGCAAAGATTGAAGTCGGTTGTGCCAGTTTAAGCGGAAAATAATTATAAAAATTTTAAATCTCTCGATATATCGTGTTAGGAGTTCGATAATAAAGATAGACTGCCCTAATTCGGAGATCCAATAGATTTAAATCTGAAAGTCCTGCGTTCCAATCTCAATGCATGTCATCTTTTTGTCCGTAATTATAATTATTAACGCAGGTATTGTTAGTTGTCATAAGTAAGTAAACAATGTTTTTGTCTACCGGTATCGGAGCCTTAAGCGGTGACATCTACTTATAGAATTTTTTTAACAACTTTTACTATGAGACCAACTCTGAAAACGTAAAAAAACTGCTGTTCCATATGATTTTTTATAAGACTTTCGACATAAAGTATGGAATAGATGTTATTTGCGTTTTCAAAGTTGATCCCACGGTAAAAGTTATTCAAAATTTGCTATATATGTCACCGCTTAAGGCTCCGACACCGGTAAACAAACACATTGCATATCAGTGATTGAGAACAAAACGAGGAATCCAGCTGAATTCCTCGTTTTCTTTATTTCTGAAGTTTCTTTATAATTATTTCAAATACCTTCTTTATCGCTCAAAGATTTCATATTAAACAATAGCCAATTACTTTAACGCGTGTGTATGAGTTAGTTTCATAAATATTCACAAGGCAGACTGAAAGCGGAGGGAAAGCACCAACAGAGCCAGAAAGCCGCTTTCCTGACGTAAAATATTGCCATTTTGACTAGACGTTACAACTGTATATAAATAATAAAATATGAGAAGTCGTGGAAATGTTTTCACTCGAATGAGACAGGCGTATTTGGAGAGTTGTTCCAACGGTGGAACTCGCATCAATACATTTAATTTGTTTTATCTTAGACTAACTGCCAGTCCAGGCTTCGCCCAGCAACGAATGAATTAAATATACCTAATGTGGTCAGTTTAAATATTAACCCTTGCACTAATTCCCAAAAAAACTGAAAAAGAAGGTTCTTAAGTCGTCTAAATTTTTTCTTGCTGTTTAATTCCTCTGGCATTATGGTCTAATTTTCTTTAACTGTTGATGAATATTGCGTGATAATCTCATAAAAAATACTTTTGTTGAGTATTTTTGAAGCAGAAATGCAGATCTAACAGTTAATCCATTTTTAAAAAAAAATCATAATATTGATAAAATTAGAACGCCAACAAAAATCGGTTATTAAAAATATCTACTTTTATTATATTTTATGTTGGTTGCACCGTTTTTGTCAAAAAATATATTTGCGATGACAATACGATACCGGCTCCCTCGCATAACTGCGAAGACAAGTTTGTGTCTCTTTAAGACTGTAAAACTGTTAGTTACTAGATCTGCTAAATAAATGTTTATGGTCAAAATGGCTGGGCTGGAATGTAAATTCGCGTATCTTGAGACTTCAGGGCCTCTATCTTGCCAATTTATCTTTATGTAGAGCGTGATTATCGAAGAGAAAGTACTTTAGTATATTGAACGAGCCGGGTAGTTCTGATAAGGCAATGCTTAGGTCTTATAACTAAGTATGTATTTAGTTGAAAGTCTTCGACCAGTGTATGTTGCCAGTTGTGGCTTATGGCACAGATAAGTGGTGCTTTATTATGAAAGCATAAAGTACCATACACATGTCTACCAAACTTTTGTAATCGGCCACAGTCTCTGTTTGTGTGTTTTAAGACCAATTAATATTTTTGTACATATTTGTATACATTTTGTTTTTGTGTCTTTTGATGACTTATTAATTTCTGCGCCGAGCAAAGCTCGTTGCTCTCTATTGTTACTTATATTATGATATGCTTATTACCTTATGTCGCACGCAAACGTATACGGGTCAAGTTCCTGCGTTGGCACCGATAACTTCTGACCTAAAAGACTAAAAGCAAAACAGTAAAGGACGAAGGTTGCATCAGCCCTCAAGGTCCCCAAGGCCAGCTGGAGCGACGACCCCGGGGAGGTGCGTTGACCGCTTCAGGTGCTCTTTGGTCAGTGTTGCCAATCCCAATTAAGGGTAGACTAAAACTATAAAAAAATTTTTAAACAAGATTACTTTTTGTAAAAAAATAGCATGACCGACTTCACCCGTTTACAGAACTCGCGAATTTTTCGAACGGATCGATGTAGCATTTTTCACATTATCGTTGATTTATCAAAAATGGCTTAGTCGATTTTGATAAAATTTAAATGGAACCAATTTCGAAGTATATTCTTTCCAATAAAAAAAATAATTATTGAGATCGGACTACTGCAAAAAAAGTTATGCGTATTAGACAAAAAAAAAAATATTTTTTTTAATGTATAATACGCGTCGAATTGAGTACCTCCTCCGGAGGTTCGTCGGTCAAAAACTGCAAAACCTGTAGAAAACTGTGAATTGAAATTTAAAAAATTGAATAAAAACCGGACAAGTGCGAGTCAGGCTCGCACACCCAGGGTTCCGTACAAATGCAGAAAATTTCACAAAATTGGGAAGTAAGTTATTAAAATCTCTATATTACTATGACCATCGACAAATAAGTTTTTTTTTACATTTCTCGTCATACATCGAAAATAATTAATACACATTGTAAAAATAATTAAAAATCTGTTTTAGCATGTGCTAATGAAGTTCTTTTATATGATACCTTACATGATACGATTTACTCACTTTGAATTATGAACCCATATTTTGTGAATTTTAAAGCCCTATTTTCCTGTGATTTATTTCTAAAAATGTACAGTTTTCAGATTTATTCCTATATAGGAATAAAATCTGTACATTTTTACTGTGTACTTTGAGACAATGCTTCTCGCCAAATTTCATAGTTATATTCTATGTCAACGGGAAGTACCCTGTAGGTTTTGATTTTAATGAGTGTCGAAATATGCGGTTTTGTACGACATAAACGGCTCTAACTTTTTTAAACGATAAGTGAGAAGTTTTTCTTTTACACAACTGCAAGAGACCATAGATATACGTATACAGTTTAAATTTCAACTTTCATAGGTTGTCATAGGTTAATTTTACATCTCTTGGAACGCAATTGTTAATCGTGATGACTCTACCTAATTAAAATATGAGCACGTATGAGTCATGGACTTAAATTTAAATAAAAATAATAATAATTTACTTTTCTTGACGAAAGACATTTTTAGAATGTCGGTGTATTGACAATTATGACAATTTTACTATGATTTTTATTAGGTTAATACTCACCTGGAAATCGCGCAAGAAATCCGTTGTTGTACATTTTGACGAAAGTTAATGATTTTAAATTTTTGTACTTAGAAATAGTACCTACACTAACTAGTCTATTTGAGTGCTCTAGGATTGGTACCATTATATTAAGTTGGTCATATTGATGTATAATGTATACAATAAAATAAGAAAGTAAGTTCGTATAGGCCGGGTGGCTAGACCTGGTGTCTCAGTTTTTAGGTCTTTGACATGACTAAACTGTTAAAACAACCGGGACCTACAATTTAACGTGTCGTCCGAGCCACGGTAGCGCTCAGTTGGAATGTACCACCCGCGGTCACCCATCCAAATACTGACCGTGCGGAACGTTGCTTAATTTCGGTGATCGCTGACAAACACCTAGTCAAACTACGCCACAAGCGCTACATGATACAATGATATTATAGAATAGGTATAAACATTGTCTAGAGATGTTATTTGCATTATTATCCTCATTAAATATTTTATACAATTAGGTACTTATAATTAAGTATTAGGTAGGTCTGCTAACTACAGCAATATATCTCTTTATCATAGAAGTCGCTAAGCCACTTCCAATCATTCTTTTAGGAAGCCATAGGGTAGGCCTATGTCCAGCAGTGGACAGTTAGTGACCCTACGGCTGATAATGATGATGAAGACGGAGGTCTCTACATTTACGCTGCCTTGAAATTCGAATTTAAGACCCACGGAATAGGAATCCAGAGGTACTCTGCTTCGCCAAGCTTTATCATCATCATCCACAGCCTTCTTGATGCCACTGTTGGGTATAGGCCTCTCTCTTATAGAGCCATTTGCCTCGGTCCTTAAGCCAAACTTATTACCTATGTGCCTGTGATAACTTTAATACCTGTGTTCATGTGAGAACTTTATTGACTCTATATTCCTAAATACATATAGGTATTGTGAAGTATGGCATGCCGTAGATGGCTAGCATGGGGAACTTTGACTTTTACTAATGAAAACAGGCTCATTCTTTGTTTTTCTGTATCAAATAAAACGTTTTATTATTATTTGAGCTTATGATTTCACCTTTCGACGGACTTATTTTAGGATATCACTGTACTGACATGTGTCCAATAGCGAATGGAATCAGCTGTTTTGTACAAAAAGTTCGCCACAACGCAACACACATATTTTTTTCTGGATTTTATAAATAATAAACAAAACGTTTATTGTTCTTAAAAGTTAACACAAAACAAGTTGTATACTATATAATCCCATACTAGGGCGACCTGTGTCGTGGGATCTAGGCTCTTCCTTATATTATCCAAAACAAAATAATCTTAATAATACTACTAACATACAACCGTCTCTCTTTTTTGGAGGTTAAAACATATAAGTTAGTTATTTTGTTTTGAGTTTATACCCTGTTGCTGCCCTGGATTGTTGAAAAGTGTAGTTAAAAATTGAATGTTAGTGCAGTTTTTGTTTGCCCTTTTTGGCCCAACCAGCGAGACAACCAATGAGTATCATTTAAAAAATAAATTACAATTACGTTAAGTATGTAAAAAAAGGTTCTTATTCTCATTTCACTCCTTGCAATATACCACGACTAATAATTAGTAATATTTATGCCTTCAATTTTGCCTGTACACTTAGCGAAGCTTGATCCTTCTACTTAAGTGTCTGGAAAAGACTCTGGGTGCACTTATTATCATCATCAATAAACACAGAGTCCCAAAGCAAAGAGAATGTTAAGTCTATATAATTTCAATTATTTTTTTCCATAAATGGCCTAGCTATAAAAATAATCGGCCAAGTACGAGTCTCGCGAACTCGCACACGAAGGGTTCCGTACCGTATGGGAGCCCCCCTTAAACATTTATTTTATTTTAATTATTTACTTTTCAAGTGAATATAAAACTAAATATTCTGTGAATATTTCAAGCGTGGTAGACGCTTACCATGATTAATATTAAGCAAAAAACAGCTCAAAATTCATGTTTGTTGTACGGCAGCCCCCCCTTAAATATTTTTTTTTATTCTATATTTAGTATATGTTATAGCGGCAATAGAAATACATCATCTGTAAAAGTTTCAACTTTCTACCTATCACGGTCGAGATACAGCCTGGTTACAGACCAACATACGGACAGACGGACGGACAGCGGAGTCTTAGTAATAGGGTCCCGTTTTTACCCGTTGGATACGGAACCCTAAAAATAGCTTTCTCAGTGATTTTCCAAGTTGACATTTACCGTATTTTATAGTAAAGCAAAAGCTCTCAGGTGGTTTCAAGAACGGTTATTCTAGGCAACTATGATAATACCAAGTATTTTTTCTTGTATTTCTGTAAGAGTGTGGAGCTTTATTATTTTTAACCGATTTCAAAAAAGAAGATTCTCAATTTTACTGTATTGGCTTTTGAAAAAATCAAAAATAATATAAAAATAAAATGAGCCGAATAAACAGGATGCTGGCGTCTATTTTGGTCCAAAGTTCAGCATTTGAATGGCAATGCTGTCAGCACTCTGGCCACGTTTCCTTCTACAAAGGGGCTTTTAGATTAAGTTTCATGAGGTTTTAATTAAGTTTTGTACATATTATATTAGTTAAAGTTTTTTGTATAGGTTTAATTAAGTTTTGTACATATTGTATACCTAAGTTAAAGTAGTTTGTAAATATTAGAATTACGAGCAAAAATGGCATACCTAGACCTACCTATATCGATTCGAGCGAATGTTGTGCAAAGATTGAAGTCGGTTGTGCCAGTTTAAGCGGAAAATAATTATAAAAATTTTAAATCTCTCGATATATCGTGTTAGGAGTTCGATAATAAAGATAGACTGCCCTAATTCGGAGATCCAATAGATTTAAATCTGAAAGTCCTGCGTTCCAATCTCAATGCATGTCATCTTTTTGTCCGTAATTATAATTATTAACGCAGGTATTGTTAGTTGTCATAAGTAAGTAAACAATGTTTTTGTCTACCGGTATCGGAGCCTTAAGCGGTGACATCTACTTATAGAATTTTTTTAACAACTTTTACTATGAGACCAACTCTGAAAACGTAAAAAAACTGCTGTTCCATATGATTTTTTATAAGACTTTCGACATAAAGTATGGAATAGATGTTATTTGCGTTTTCAAAGTTGATCCCACGGTAAAAGTTATTCAAAATTTGCTATATATGTCACCGCTTAAGGCTCCGACACCGGTAAACAAACACATTGCATATCAGTGATTGAGAACAAAACGAGGAATCCAGCTGAATTCCTCGTTTTCTTTATTTCTGAAGTTTCTTTATAATTATTTCAAATACCTTCTTTATCGCTCAAAGATTTCATATTAAACAATAGCCAATTACTTTAACGCGTGTGTATGAGTTAGTTTCATAAATATTCACAAGGCAGACTGAAAGCGGAGGGAAAGCACCAACAGAGCCAGAAAGCCGCTTTCCTGACGTAAAATATTGCCATTTTGACTAGACGTTACAACTGTATATAAATAATAAAATATGAGAAGTCGTGGAAATGTTTTCACTCGAATGAGACAGGCGTATTTGGAGAGTTGTTCCAACGGTGGAACTCGCATCAATACATTTAATTTGTTTTATCTTAGACTAACTGCCAGTCCAGGCTTCGCCCAGCAACGAATGAATTAAATATACCTAATGTGGTCAGTTTAAATATTAACCCTTGCACTAATTCCCAAAAAAACTGAAAAAGAAGGTTCTTAAGTCGTCTAAATTTTTTCTTGCTGTTTAATTCCTCTGGCATTATGGTCTAATTTTCTTTAACTGTTGATGAATATTGCGTGATAATCTCATAAAAAATACTTTTGTTGAGTATTTTTGAAGCAGAAATGCAGATCTAACAGTTAATCCATTTTTAAAAAAAAATCATAATATTGATAAAATTAGAACGCCAACAAAAATCGGTTATTAAAAATATCTACTTTTATTATATTTTATGTTGGTTGCACCGTTTTTGTCAAAAAATATATTTGCGATGACAATACGATACCGGCTCCCTCGCATAACTGCGAAGACAAGTTTGTGTCTCTTTAAGACTGTAAAACTGTTAGTTACTAGATCTGCTAAATAAATGTTTATGGTCAAAATGGCTGGGCTGGAATGTAAATTCGCGTATCTTGAGACTTCAGGGCCTCTATCTTGCCAATTTATCTTTATGTAGAGCGTGATTATCGAAGAGAAAGTACTTTAGTATATTGAACGAGCCGGGTAGTTCTGATAAGGCAATGCTTAGGTCTTATAACTAAGTATGTATTTAGTTGAAAGTCTTCGACCAGTGTATGTTGCCAGTTGTGGCTTATGGCACAGATAAGTGGTGCTTTATTATGAAAGCATAAAGTACCATACACATGTCTACCAAACTTTTGTAATCGGCCACAGTCTCTGTTTGTGTGTTTTAAGACCAATTAATATTTTTGTACATATTTGTATACATTTTGTTTTTGTGTCTTTTGATGACTTATTAATTTCTGCGCCGAGCAAAGCTCGTTGCTCTCTATTGTTACTTATATTATGATATGCTTATTACCTTATGTCGCACGCAAACGTATACGGGTCAAGTTCCTGCGTTGGCACCGATAACTTCTGACCTAAAAGACTAAAAGCAAAACAGTAAAGGACGAAGGTTGCATCAGCCCTCAAGGTCCCCAAGGCCAGCTGGAGCGACGACCCCGGGGAGGTGCGTTGACCGCTTCAGGTGCTCTTTGGTCAGTGTTGCCAATCCCAATTAAGGGTAGACTAAAACTATAAAAAAATTTTTAAACAAGATTACTTTTTGTAAAAAAATAGCATGACCGACTTCACCCGTTTACAGAACTCGCGAATTTTTCGAACGGATCGATGTAGCATTTTTCACATTATCGTTGATTTATCAAAAATGGCTTAGTCGATTTTGATAAAATTTAAATGGAACCAATTTCGAAGTATATTCTTTCCAATAAAAAAAATAATTATTGAGATCGGACTACTGCAAAAAAAGTTATGCGTATTAGACAAAAAAAAAAATATTTTTTTTAATGTATAATACGCGTCGAATTGAGTACCTCCTCCGGAGGTTCGTCGGTCAAAAACTGCAAAACCTGTAGAAAACTGTGAATTGAAATTTAAAAAATTGAATAAAAACCGGACAAGTGCGAGTCAGGCTCGCACACCCAGGGTTCCGTACAAATGCAGAAAATTTCACAAAATTGGGAAGTAAGTTATTAAAATCTCTATATTACTATGACCATCGACAAATAAGTTTTTTTTTACATTTCTCGTCATACATCGAAAATAATTAATACACATTGTAAAAATAATTAAAAATCTGTTTTAGCATGTGCTAATGAAGTTCTTTTATATGATACCTTACATGATACGATTTACTCACTTTGAATTATGAACCCATATTTTGTGAATTTTAAAGCCCTATTTTCCTGTGATTTATTTCTAAAAATGTACAGTTTTCAGATTTATTCCTATATAGGAATAAAATCTGTACATTTTTACTGTGTACTTTGAGACAATGCTTCTCGCCAAATTTCATAGTTATATTCTATGTCAACGGGAAGTACCCTGTAGGTTTTGATTTTAATGAGTGTCGAAATATGCGGTTTTGTACGACATAAACGGCTCTAACTTTTTTAAACGATAAGTGAGAAGTTTTTCTTTTACACAACTGCAAGAGACCATAGATATACGTATACAGTTTAAATTTCAACTTTCATAGGTTGTCATAGGTTAATTTTACATCTCTTGGAACGCAATTGTTAATCGTGATGACTCTACCTAATTAAAATATGAGCACGTATGAGTCATGGACTTAAATTTAAATAAAAATAATAATAATTTACTTTTCTTGACGAAAGACATTTTTAGAATGTCGGTGTATTGACAATTATGACAATTTTACTATGATTTTTATTAGGTTAATACTCACCTGGAAATCGCGCAAGAAATCCGTTGTTGTACATTTTGACGAAAGTTAATGATTTTAAATTTTTGTACTTAGAAATAGTACCTACACTAACTAGTCTATTTGAGTGCTCTAGGATTGGTACCATTATATTAAGTTGGTCATATTGATGTATAATGTATACAATAAAATAAGAAAGTAAGTTCGTATAGGCCGGGTGGCTAGACCTGGTGTCTCAGTTTTTAGGTCTTTGACATGACTAAACTGTTAAAACAACCGGGACCTACAATTTAACGTGTCGTCCGAGCCACGGTAGCGCTCAGTTGGAATGTACCACCCGCGGTCACCCATCCAAATACTGACCGTGCGGAACGTTGCTTAATTTCGGTGATCGCTGACAAACACCTAGTCAAACTACGCCACAAGCGCTACATGATACAATGATATTATAGAATAGGTATAAACATTGTCTAGAGATGTTATTTGCATTATTATCCTCATTAAATATTTTATACAATTAGGTACTTATAATTAAGTATTAGGTAGGTCTGCTAACTACAGCAATATATCTCTTTATCATAGAAGTCGCTAAGCCACTTCCAATCATTCTTTTAGGAAGCCATAGGGTAGGCCTATGTCCAGCAGTGGACAGTTAGTGACCCTACGGCTGATAATGATGATGAAGACGGAGGTCTCTACATTTACGCTGCCTTGAAATTCGAATTTAAGACCCACGGAATAGGAATCCAGAGGTACTCTGCTTCGCCAAGCTTTATCATCATCATCCACAGCCTTCTTGATGCCACTGTTGGGTATAGGCCTCTCTCTTATAGAGCCATTTGCCTCGGTCCTTAAGCCAAACTTATTACCTATGTGCCTGTGATAACTTTAATACCTGTGTTCATGTGAGAACTTTATTGACTCTATATTCCTAAATACATATAGGTATTGTGAAGTATGGCATGCCGTAGATGGCTAGCATGGGGAACTTTGACTTTTACTAATGAAAACAGGCTCATTCTTTGTTTTTCTGTATCAAATAAAACGTTTTATTATTATTTGAGCTTATGATTTCACCTTTCGACGGACTTATTTTAGGATATCACTGTACTGACATGTGTCCAATAGCGAATGGAATCAGCTGTTTTGTACAAAAAGTTCGCCACAACGCAACACACATATTTTTTTCTGGATTTTATAAATAATAAACAAAACGTTTATTGTTCTTAAAAGTTAACACAAAACAAGTTGTATACTATATAATCCCATACTAGGGCGACCTGTGTCGTGGGATCTAGGCTCTTCCTTATATTATCCAAAACAAAATAATCTTAATAATACTACTAACATACAACCGTCTCTCTTTTTTGGAGGTTAAAACATATAAGTTAGTTATTTTGTTTTGAGTTTATACCCTGTTGCTGCCCTGGATTGTTGAAAAGTGTAGTTAAAAATTGAATGTTAGTGCAGTTTTTGTTTGCCCTTTTTGGCCCAACCAGCGAGACAACCAATGAGTATCATTTAAAAAATAAATTACAATTACGTTAAGTATGTAAAAAAAGGTTCTTATTCTCATTTCACTCCTTGCAATATACCACGACTAATAATTAGTAATATTTATGCCTTCAATTTTGCCTGTACACTTAGCGAAGCTTGATCCTTCTACTTAAGTGTCTGGAAAAGACTCTGGGTGCACTTATTATCATCATCAATAAACACAGAGTCCCAAAGCAAAGAGAATGTTAAGTCTATATAATTTCAATTATTTTTTTCCATAAATGGCCTAGCTATAAAAATAATCGGCCAAGTACGAGTCTCGCGAACTCGCACACGAAGGGTTCCGTACCGTATGGGAGCCCCCCTTAAACATTTATTTTATTTTAATTATTTACTTTTCAAGTGAATATAAAACTAAATATTCTGTGAATATTTCAAGCGTGGTAGACGCTTACCATGATTAATATTAAGCAAAAAACAGCTCAAAATTCATGTTTGTTGTACGGCAGCCCCCCCTTAAATATTTTTTTTTATTCTATATTTAGTATATGTTATAGCGGCAATAGAAATACATCATCTGTAAAAGTTTCAACTTTCTACCTATCACGGTCGAGATACAGCCTGGTTACAGACCAACATACGGACAGACGGACGGACAGCGGAGTCTTAGTAATAGGGTCCCGTTTTTACCCGTTGGATACGGAACCCTAAAAATAGCTTTCTCAGTGATTTTCCAAGTTGACATTTACCGTATTTTATAGTAAAGCAAAAGCTCTCAGGTGGTTTCAAGAACGGTTATTCTAGGCAACTATGATAATACCAAGTATTTTTTCTTGTATTTCTGTAAGAGTGTGGAGCTTTATTATTTTTAACCGATTTCAAAAAAGAAGATTCTCAATTTTACTGTATTGGCTTTTGAAAAAATCAAAAATAATATAAAAATAAAATGAGCCGAATAAACAGGATGCTGGCGTCTATTTTGGTCCAAAGTTCAGCATTTGAATGGCAATGCTGTCAGCACTCTGGCCACGTTTCCTTCTACAAAGGGGCTTTTAGATTAAGTTTCATGAGGTTTTAATTAAGTTTTGTACATATTATATTAGTTAAAGTTTTTTGTATAGGTTTAATTAAGTTTTGTACATATTGTATACCTAAGTTAAAGTAGTTTGTAAATATTAGAATTACGAGCAAAAATGGCATACCTAGACCTACCTATATCGATTCGAGCGAATGTTGTGCAAAGATTGAAGTCGGTTGTGCCAGTTTAAGCGGAAAATAATTATAAAAATTTTAAATCTCTCGATATATCGTGTTAGGAGTTCGATAATAAAGATAGACTGCCCTAATTCGGAGATCCAATAGATTTAAATCTGAAAGTCCTGCGTTCCAATCTCAATGCATGTCATCTTTTTGTCCGTAATTATAATTATTAACGCAGGTATTGTTAGTTGTCATAAGTAAGTAAACAATGTTTTTGTCTACCGGTATCGGAGCCTTAAGCGGTGACATCTACTTATAGAATTTTTTTAACAACTTTTACTATGAGACCAACTCTGAAAACGTAAAAAAACTGCTGTTCCATATGATTTTTTATAAGACTTTCGACATAAAGTATGGAATAGATGTTATTTGCGTTTTCAAAGTTGATCCCACGGTAAAAGTTATTCAAAATTTGCTATATATGTCACCGCTTAAGGCTCCGACACCGGTAAACAAACACATTGCATATCAGTGATTGAGAACAAAACGAGGAATCCAGCTGAATTCCTCGTTTTCTTTATTTCTGAAGTTTCTTTATAATTATTTCAAATACCTTCTTTATCGCTCAAAGATTTCATATTAAACAATAGCCAATTACTTTAACGCGTGTGTATGAGTTAGTTTCATAAATATTCACAAGGCAGACTGAAAGCGGAGGGAAAGCACCAACAGAGCCAGAAAGCCGCTTTCCTGACGTAAAATATTGCCATTTTGACTAGACGTTACAACTGTATATAAATAATAAAATATGAGAAGTCGTGGAAATGTTTTCACTCGAATGAGACAGGCGTATTTGGAGAGTTGTTCCAACGGTGGAACTCGCATCAATACATTTAATTTGTTTTATCTTAGACTAACTGCCAGTCCAGGCTTCGCCCAGCAACGAATGAATTAAATATACCTAATGTGGTCAGTTTAAATATTAACCCTTGCACTAATTCCCAAAAAAACTGAAAAAGAAGGTTCTTAAGTCGTCTAAATTTTTTCTTGCTGTTTAATTCCTCTGGCATTATGGTCTAATTTTCTTTAACTGTTGATGAATATTGCGTGATAATCTCATAAAAAATACTTTTGTTGAGTATTTTTGAAGCAGAAATGCAGATCTAACAGTTAATCCATTTTTAAAAAAAAATCATAATATTGATAAAATTAGAACGCCAACAAAAATCGGTTATTAAAAATATCTACTTTTATTATATTTTATGTTGGTTGCACCGTTTTTGTCAAAAAATATATTTGCGATGACAATACGATACCGGCTCCCTCGCATAACTGCGAAGACAAGTTTGTGTCTCTTTAAGACTGTAAAACTGTTAGTTACTAGATCTGCTAAATAAATGTTTATGGTCAAAATGGCTGGGCTGGAATGTAAATTCGCGTATCTTGAGACTTCAGGGCCTCTATCTTGCCAATTTATCTTTATGTAGAGCGTGATTATCGAAGAGAAAGTACTTTAGTATATTGAACGAGCCGGGTAGTTCTGATAAGGCAATGCTTAGGTCTTATAACTAAGTATGTATTTAGTTGAAAGTCTTCGACCAGTGTATGTTGCCAGTTGTGGCTTATGGCACAGATAAGTGGTGCTTTATTATGAAAGCATAAAGTACCATACACATGTCTACCAAACTTTTGTAATCGGCCACAGTCTCTGTTTGTGTGTTTTAAGACCAATTAATATTTTTGTACATATTTGTATACATTTTGTTTTTGTGTCTTTTGATGACTTATTAATTTCTGCGCCGAGCAAAGCTCGTTGCTCTCTATTGTTACTTATATTATGATATGCTTATTACCTTATGTCGCACGCAAACGTATACGGGTCAAGTTCCTGCGTTGGCACCGATAACTTCTGACCTAAAAGACTAAAAGCAAAACAGTAAAGGACGAAGGTTGCATCAGCCCTCAAGGTCCCCAAGGCCAGCTGGAGCGACGACCCCGGGGAGGTGCGTTGACCGCTTCAGGTGCTCTTTGGTCAGTGTTGCCAATCCCAATTAAGGGTAGACTAAAACTATAAAAAAATTTTTAAACAAGATTACTTTTTGTAAAAAAATAGCATGACCGACTTCACCCGTTTACAGAACTCGCGAATTTTTCGAACGGATCGATGTAGCATTTTTCACATTATCGTTGATTTATCAAAAATGGCTTAGTCGATTTTGATAAAATTTAAATGGAACCAATTTCGAAGTATATTCTTTCCAATAAAAAAAATAATTATTGAGATCGGACTACTGCAAAAAAAGTTATGCGTATTAGACAAAAAAAAAAATATTTTTTTTAATGTATAATACGCGTCGAATTGAGTACCTCCTCCGGAGGTTCGTCGGTCAAAAACTGCAAAACCTGTAGAAAACTGTGAATTGAAATTTAAAAAATTGAATAAAAACCGGACAAGTGCGAGTCAGGCTCGCACACCCAGGGTTCCGTACAAATGCAGAAAATTTCACAAAATTGGGAAGTAAGTTATTAAAATCTCTATATTACTATGACCATCGACAAATAAGTTTTTTTTTACATTTCTCGTCATACATCGAAAATAATTAATACACATTGTAAAAATAATTAAAAATCTGTTTTAGCATGTGCTAATGAAGTTCTTTTATATGATACCTTACATGATACGATTTACTCACTTTGAATTATGAACCCATATTTTGTGAATTTTAAAGCCCTATTTTCCTGTGATTTATTTCTAAAAATGTACAGTTTTCAGATTTATTCCTATATAGGAATAAAATCTGTACATTTTTACTGTGTACTTTGAGACAATGCTTCTCGCCAAATTTCATAGTTATATTCTATGTCAACGGGAAGTACCCTGTAGGTTTTGATTTTAATGAGTGTCGAAATATGCGGTTTTGTACGACATAAACGGCTCTAACTTTTTTAAACGATAAGTGAGAAGTTTTTCTTTTACACAACTGCAAGAGACCATAGATATACGTATACAGTTTAAATTTCAACTTTCTCTTTACGCTCTCCTAAGATCTTTTCTTGACATACATACAGACGGACAGACGGACAACAAAGTGATCCTATAAGGGTTCCGTTTTTTCGGTTTGAGGTACGGAACCCTAAAAATGACATATTTACATAAACTGATTATTATTACTATTAATACAGGGAGTTTTTATTCCTACTACGTATATATTTTTCTGTTGGATATTATGACCAATATTTATTAGTACCTACTGCGGAATATAAATGGGGCATATGGGACTAACCTTCAATTGCTCTATTACTTTTAATAGAGTTAGAACCCTTTATAATAATAATGCAAATAAGTACATATGTGTGCATCACAGTATACTTACCTATCGTCCGTATTCGTATTGATTCACTACAAATAACATTGAACAAAAAAGGGTAGTATTTAATCGAGTGCCTACTAATTTGAACCAAGCAAAAATTTATTCGAATTAAAAGTATACCTACGAAAATACTGAATGGGCGACAAAAAGGGAACGAAAACAAATGCCTAAATCAGCAACTTAACACTAAATATTTGAGATATTAAGTGTTCCACTTGTTTCACTGTGACTGAAAAAAACCCTAATAAAACAATTTATCTTGCCATAAAATGAATACACATAGATATCGTATTCGTTTCTCATTTCCATGCATCACTTAGGTATTCTGAAGAGATCAACGTTGGGTTTTTTTTATAAATAGGTCGGGTAGGTATATCCATCTAAGATATATCAGCATAGGTCACATACGTGACATCAAATCTTTATGATTTATTAATAGCCTGTTTACGAAGTGCGAGCAAAACAAACATAAATGTACCTACTTGTATGTATTTCGGTAAAAGTAGGTACTATATTGGGATGCAGATATCTTTTGCCAAATAGGTAAATGTACTTAGGTACATAGTATATTTCTAGTTGATGAACATATTAGGATAATTTAGTGGTTCTTAAAGCCCGATTACAGAGGCACCATCGTAATTATAATAGCTTAAGGCATTCGATAGAGAGAACGCTTTTTATGTTGCTATTAAATTTACGCTGGCGCCTCTGTAATCGGGCTAAAACTTGAGTACGGCTGAACCGATTTGGCTAATTTTAGTCTTGAAATATCAGTGGAAGTTAAGGAAAGGTTTAAACGCCGAGAAAATGTATAACAGTTGCGAGAGTTTTACATTTAATTTTGATCTCACAACTTTTTACTTTAAAAGTATTGTAGGTACTTTTTATACTTAATGATGTTAATAGGTCTTCAACTTCTGATGGTCTTCAACTTCGGTGTACCTTGATGCCTCTCTCTGATGCTGCCTTTGTTGCGCCCTTGGTGTTCCTTGAATGTCTTTTTGAAGCCCCCTTGATCTCTTAATATTTTTTCTCCAAAATTTTGTTCTATGAATTGAAATTTAAAAAATTGAATAAAAACCGGACAAGTGCGAGTCAGGCTCGCACACCCAGGGTTCCGTACAAATGCAGAAAATTTCACAAAATTGGGAAGTAAGTTATTAAAATCTCTATATTACTATGACCATCGACAAATAAGTTTTTTTTTACATTTCTCGTCATACATCGAAAATAATTAATACACATTGTAAAAATAATTAAAAATCTGTTTTAGCATGTGCTAATGAAGTTCTTTTATATGATACCTTACATGATACGATTTACTCACTTTGAATTATGAACCCATATTTTGTGAATTTTGAAGCCCTATTTTCCTGTGATTTATTTCTAAAAATGTACAGTTTTCAGATTTATTCCTATATAGGAATAAAATCTGTACATTTTTACTGTGTACTTTGAGACAATGCTTCTCGCCAAATTTCATAGTTATATTCTATGTCAACGGGAAGTACCCTGTAGGTTTTGATTTTAATGAGTGTCGAAATATGCGGTTTTGTACGACATAAACGGCTCTAACTTTTTTAAACGATAAGTGAGAAGTTTTTCTTTTACACAACTGCAAGAGACCATAGATATACGTATACAGTTTAAATTTCAACTTTCTCTTTACGCTCTCCTAAGATCTTTTCTTGACATACATACAGACGGACAGACGGACAACAAAGTGATCCTATAAGGGTTCCGTTTTTTCGGTTTGAGGTACGGAACCCTAAAAATGACATATTTACATAAACTGATTATTATTACTATTAATACAGGGAGTTTTTATTCCTACTACGTATATATTTTTCTGTTGGATATTATGACCAATATTTATTAGTACCTACTGCGGAATATAAATGGGGCATATGGGACTAACCTTCAATTGCTCTATTACTTTTAATAGAGTTAGAACCCTTTATAATAATAATGCAAATAAGTACATATGTGTGCATCACAGTATACTTACCTATCGTCCGTATTCGTATTGATTCACTACAAATAACATTGAACAAAAAAGGGTAGTATTTAATCGAGTGCCTACTAATTTGAACCAAGCAAAAATTTATTCGAATTAAAAGTATACCTACGAAAATACTGAATGGGCGACAAAAAGGGAACGAAAACAAATGCCTAAATCAGCAACTTAACACTAAATATTTGAGATATTAAGTGTTCCACTTGTTTCACTGTGACTGAAAAAAACCCTAATAAAACAATTTATCTTGCCATAAAATGAATACACATAGATATCGTATTCGTTTCTCATTTCCATGCATCACTTAGGTATTCTGAAGAGATCAACGTTGGGTTTTTTTTATAAATAGGTCGGGTAGGTATATCCATCTAAGATATATCAGCATAGGTCACATACGTGACATCAAATCTTTATGATTTATTAATAGCCTGTTTACGAAGTGCGAGCAAAACAAACATAAATGTACCTACTTGTATGTATTTCGGTAAAAGTAGGTACTATATTGGGATGCAGATATCTTTTGCCAAATAGGTAAATGTACTTAGGTACATAGTATATTTCTAGTTGATGAACATATTAGGATAATTTAGTGGTTCTTAAAGCCCGATTACAGAGGCACCATCGTAATTATAATAGCTTAAGGCATTCGATAGAGAGAACGCTTTTTATGTTGCTATTAAATTTACGCTGGCGCCTCTGTAATCGGGCTAAAACTTGAGTACGGCTGAACCGATTTGGCTAATTTTAGTCTTGAAATATCAGTGGAAGTTAAGGAAAGGTTTAAACGCCGAGAAAATGTATAACAGTTGCGAGAGTTTTACATTTAATTTTGATCTCACAACTTTTTACTTTAAAAGTATTGTAGGTACTTTTTATACTTAATGATGTTAATAGGTCTTCAACTTCTGATGGTCTTCAACTTCGGTGTACCTTGATGCCTCTCTCTGATGCTGCCTTTGTTGCGCCCTTGGTGTTCCTTGAATGTCTTTTTGAAGCCCCCTTGATCTCTTAATATTTTTTCTCCAAAATTTTAAGCTTACCTTTAATTGAGAGAAATAGCTCGTATTCACCACAAAATTAAGTTTGTAATCAGTTAATCACCTATAATAATTGTGCCGATTCGTAGCTGGGAAACTCAGAGACCAATATTACGGTAGGTATGTTTAAATTTTTCCCTACTGCCTAAATATCAATTATGTTCAAAAAAGTTTGTGCCTATGTCGACTAGAAGTATTGTACTTTAGAATTATGATGATCATTGAGTGAGCGTGTCAATGACAAAATCAAAGAAAACTGATTAGTAATAATCTTTTATCACATCTATTCGAAAAGGACTCCTTGGTTCGCCTTTAAGTGCACCCAAAGGTGGTGTTTTCTATAAGGAACTTTATATTTGCTTTATAAGTGCGCCAGAATTATCTTTGCTGCGCACTTTTTGAATTTCGAAGTATTTGTAATGTTAGTGTTCAGCGCTAAGAAAATGAATAAAATAAGTTAATATAAGTTTTCATTTAATTACAATTTAGTTGTAACTCTACGTTTTATTAAATAATAATATTACAATAAAATATGAGGCGCCTTTTGTTTTCTCATAGAGGTGATGAAAAGTGGAGTGTACCTCTCGGGCGCATAATATATTTTTGGCTCGGGCGACGTACTTTGAATCCCTCACTACGTTCACTAAAGAATTTTTAGAATTCTACTCTAGAATCCCTCACTTCGCTCTGGAGTCAAAAAAGCGCCCTCGCTGTAAAAATATTATTTTGCTTCCATTTGGGTACAATCTACTATTAAACTACTGGTTAGATTTAGATGAAATTTGGAAATACGCCTAGCTATATGTTCTCTTCGATATGAAACAAAAATTCTATTATTAAGATGAAAGCTTTTACTACAACGAAGTTACAGGGGGTTGAAAATGGTCTGAATAGCTTCGAGAAGAGCACTTATGTTAGTTTATCGTCAATGCTCGAGTTTTTAAGGTGGAGTGTACTTCCATGTACCCAGATCCGTAGCCTAGAGAATCACCCAACATACACAAAGATTTGCACTCTATTTAACACCATTTCACTGTCATGACATCAAATATGCGTCATAAATTAGGTACGAATTGTGAGCAAAACAAGAGCATGTTGGATAAACCCTGATAAGATGCAGATATTTACCCCAATGTGTAAATAACATCGCGTGATTCAAACGCTTGTTGGTTAATAAGCTCCAAGTAGCCTAACGCTCTTTGGACAGGGCAATTTATGCTCGGAGTCTCTACGATATTAAATCAGGCATGAGGAGATCCGTGAAAGAACCAAAGTAAACGATATAACTCAGCGGATAGGCAAGGCAAAAGGCAAAATTTAATTATTTTAAATTATAAATGAATCAGTACAAATGTTTTAGTAAAATGTGTATTACCTTGCTTAAGCTTTTCCTACTTAGTTATCATTAATTTAAGAATTAGTAGAAAAAAAAAATAGAATATTAACTAGTTTGTACTTTTTGTTGTAAATTTTGCTGTAAGCATTGAAATAAATGCAACTGAATGTGTACAACGCTCAGCGAGACAGATGAACGACGATTCGAGAACGAAGGACTGTTATCCGAGGTGTCCACTCATTAGGTGGACTGACAACCCTATTAAGATTGAAGGGTCACTCTGGATGCAAGTCGCTTCGAAGCGGTCTTATTGGAGATTCATAGGGGAAGCCTCTCCAGTAAAGACGTCCTGTGAGCGACAGATAGCCACAGCAGCGCTCAGTTTTAAATATCCTTCGGTCACCCATCCGAACACTGACCGTACCGGACGTTGTTCCTTCGTCGATTGCTAAGAAATACTTAGTCAAACTACGCTGACTATTACAACTTTTACATTCTACTTAGGTCTAACGGGGCCATAGGTTAATAAAAGGATGTTTTAACTCTGCAAAATGTACGTGATGGTTTTTAAGGGTGATGGTTAGGCCTAGATTATTGAAATCATCAGTTTGAGACTAAAACCTAATCTTTATTTCATCTTATCCTACTTCAAAAAATGTGAATCCAGCAAATAACTGATGATGTAATCGGCATGTTGTTTTAAGTTTAGTACTTAGGTAACCTACCCATACATGCTAATGTAGATTAAATATGGAAATGACTTCATTGAATTATATAAGATAGGTACCATTATTTTTGTTTGTTTGTTGTCCAGTTGCCTGGACTGACTACAGCAGCAAAACACCTAAAATGCAACTATCTCAACTTGGTACGTTATACCGTAGTGTAATAAGTTGGCTGGCTAGCCTCCTGGGAACTCATTTTTGAACTTCGCGCGCCTTGGTCGTATACGGAACTTGTATGGAGCACTCGTACCTTCCATAGACAATATATTTATTTATTTATATGCAACAAAAATATTTCCATTTGAAATATAGCCAAGACCACAGTTCGCACTTTTAAAAAGTTGTCAGATCTTATGTAGAGCCAAGCTTCTAACTCTACACGTCTAAGCCTCTACAAGTCTTTACTCCACAAACTCTACAATTCCACAAACCTTATTCAATATGAGGCTTGGCTGTTTATTACGCGAAGTACTTTTATTACACGGAAAGTCTTATACTAACTTTTATAACCCAGTTTTAAGGGTTGGGGGGTTATTTACTAAAAATCCTGAAGTACGTGTTTTATTATTTATTACAAAGAGCCTTCATATCAATTTTCTAGCATGAAAATTAGTGAAAGTCTCATACAAGTTTTCATTCCCCAGTTTTAGGAATTGGGGGTTGATTTATGAAAAACCCTGAAATACACGTATTTTATTATTTACAACAAACAGCCTTTTTTCAGACTTCTAGCATGAAAATTAGTGAAAGTCTCACACATGTTTTCATCCCCCAGTTTTAGGGCATAGGGGTGATTTATTAAACACCCTGAAATACGTATTTTATTATTGATAAAAAAGAGCCTTCATATTAATTTCTAGACTTCTAGCAAGAAAATTAGTGAAAGTCTCATACAAGCTTTCATCTCCCAATTTTAGGGGTTGGGGGGTGATTTATTAAAAACCCTGAAATACGTATTTTATTATTTATAACAAAGAGCCTTTATACCAATTTTTAGACTGAAAAATGAAAATGAAAATTAGTGAAAGTCTCATGCAAGCTATCATCCTCCAGTAATAGAGGGTCGGGGGTAAAAGTTCAAAGTTTTAGATTCTCCCCTTTGTATATGCGTAATAGTCTACCTTGATGCCAAATATCAAGATTCTAGGTAATCTGGAAGTGGGTTAGGTTTTTGATCTATAAGTCAGTCAGTGAGTCAGTAAATCAGTCAATGAAACCTCGGTTTTTAAACGTTAATATATAAATAACTGTTGAAGCAAAATTAACGAAATTTTGTATTCTAGGCTAGCTAAATAAATAGGCTAAATTTCATATATTTAGGTTAAATCATTTTCGAGTTAGGAATGGGTCAAACGTGGCTCCAAATGGTTCGTGTAATATTACTCACGTCGCGTCAGCTTTTCTTTGTCTTGGCTGGACACTATTCCACGTGTCTAGATTGCGCACCATTTGTACAAAATGAAAACTTAACGCTTAATAGCATTATCTGCCAATCAACCTATAGGTAGAAGACATTGGAATGTAGCCATGAACAAACAAATAAAGAGATGTCGAGGTAGCATTTATATCCGCGTAGTCAACCAAGTCAACAAGAGAATCAGTCACTCGGAATGGTAGAGAAATTCAGATGGTATAGAACTGCTAATAAGAGGACACGATCTACAGCATTGAAAGCGTTGCTGAAGTCAATGAGGACAAGAATTGTCACTTGGCCACTTTCCATGGCGTCTCTTATATCTTCAGTGACCTTGAGCAAGGCGGTGGTGGTGCTATGCCCCGATCTAAAACTAGACTGTCGCTAATCAAACAGGTTTTCATTCGTAAGGAACTCTGTGACTTGCTTATGCACGACAGATTCCACACCTTAGAAAGAAATGGCAGCATGGAGATGGGGCGAAAATGATTAGGTAAAAGAGCATTAGGAACTTTAAGAAGTGGAGCACATGGGCCTTACGTCACATATCGGGGGAAATGCCAGATGAAAAAAAGAAATTTATCAAGTGAGTCAGCGCTGGAAGAATATGTTTCAAAATATTTATAACCATGATCCGACCTATATAAAATATAGAGTGTTTTCATACAACAAAGTTCCGTACCTATACGTCCCGAGGCGTTCGCAATTCAAAAATGAGTCCCCTGGAGTCCAAAGTTTTGAGACGTTAAAATAATTTCTTACGTTCGCAGATGATTGCATGCTATGCTCTCCCGTTTGCAAAAGCATAGATTTTCAATACTCGCTCTCGCTCTTACTCATTCTCGTGAATATTCAGCCGTTATAATGACTAAATTATAGAGTCCCTGGTTAGTGTGATCTTGTTTAGAAGCTTTTGTTTAAAGGGGTACGACTTGGGTGGCGAGGTCTTTTAGTAAAAAAAAAAACTAAAATGAAGAAAGTTATGTTCTGAATTGCCTGACCGAAATACAAACGCAAAATTTCTAAGGTCAGTTCGTAACTTTGAATCAATAATGTAAAGTAATCATTTTTTAAAGTATTTGTAGTTCTCTCTCTAATATTTATTTATTCAAAAGTATTCCAAATACCGAACCTTGTTGCCATGAATATATCAATTAATTAATTACCATTTGCGCGACAGTTTAGGTACCTACATTTAGGTAGGTATGTGCCCTCGGCCAACGCACAAAATTCGAATTTTCTTGCTTACTTACCTAAAAACCAAAATAGTGGTAAGTCTATGCACAAAAGTGCATCAATTGATTTTCATTGACCACTATTTTGGTTTTAGGTATATCTATGAACTTCGTAAACACACTACTGTTTTATTCATAGCCGCCAAATGTTTTTCATAAACAATAAGTGGTTTATTCTTAAGAAAAAATATGCCCTGCCCTAGCTAGAGAGCCTTGTGGGAATATCATATCTATCTTTCGCGATCCCGTATAAGAAACATAATCTCTTATTGAATTGCCTTAAGAAAATATTTTAGCAGTCAACAAACTTTCCTTCAGCTATTTGTGCCTTAGCAAAAAGCTTGGGAGCGAAGTTATCGCTTAGTTTTGATTAAGTTTGTATTGGCTCATTGGCTCACAGTGTCAGTTTATGAGACGTTCGAAGGCTTCAGGCGTGGTTAAACCGTAAATATTAGGTCTCCCATAAAACTTTATCTCATGAAAAATGTTCCAAGACGAGATTGCACGCTGGCTCAGGCTGTTAAAAGTTATCAGATCTCATGTTTCACTCTAACTCTACGAGCCCTAACTTCACAAACTCTACATCTTACAAAACATTTGTCACCCATTTGAAATTTAATTTGGTAACTCTTTGTCCTACTAATATTATAAACGCGAAAGTTTGTGAGGATGGATGGATGGATAGATGGATGGATGGATGGATGGATGGATGGATAGATGGATGGATGGAAGGATGGATGGATGGATGGATGAATGAATTAGTGTTTGTTACTCTTTCACGCAAAAACTACTGAACGGATTGAGATGAAACTTTGCAATAATATATCTTATAAAATAACACATAGGCTATAAATTATAATGATATATTGCGTATAGAGCGAAGCCGCGGGTAAAAACTAGTTAAATTATAAATCAGACTTATCAATTTGACTGCCTCGGTGGTTCAGTGGTTAGTGACCCTGACTTCTGTATCAAAGAGGCGCGGGTTCGATTTCCACCCAGGGCAGGCATTTATATGATGAACATAGGTGTTTGAGCTGTGCCTGGGTGTTATTTGGTTACTATCTATATAAGTATGAATGTATTTAAAAATATGTATAATGTAGTATAGTCTCTGGCCGTACCGTGTGTAACATGTCCAAATATTTATAAAAAAAATCTTCACTATGTATTTTAAATGTTGTAAAATAAACAGTGTTTGATATAATATTTACTTCTTACACGAAGCGTAGTTAACAGAATATAGATTGGCATAAGAAGTTATATATTATTATGTTTTGATTATTCCTAGCTTTCAATTTATGAGGGAGTTCAGGGTTGGTCATAAACTATAAGTAGGTAGTTCATAAAAATTAGTGCAATAGGTATCACCGTATCACAGAGTAGAATATAAAAAGAACTAAAATATAGGTTTTGTACATAAACTTAATTATATAGAAGAAGTTAAAAAGTTAAAAATAAAACAAATCAATAAAAAATAGTAAAAGGTTTTTTATTTTATACCTAAACATAAAAACTTACAACATAGAATTTACTGGCTCAAAACTTTCTGATTATTCCACAAACTCAATGACCATTTCAACAGTTACTTATAAGTTATAACATTCATTTGACATGTCTCTAAATTTTAACAGTTTTTTTCCTAGACTAATAGACTAGAAAAAACTGTCTTAAAATAAGTAGCATCTGGGCACTAGCATTGGCACTGGGCACTATTCTCATTTTCATGAGGAAATTGAGAAGATAAACACAGATTAATACGAAAGATTAAATCCGAATCATTCTAATAAATTACAATACACCTATTTGTATTGATATTTACTGACCACTAAAAAAAGCCTTTAATAGTATATTATGAAGCCGTGGTGGTCTAGTTGTAGTAACACCCGACCTGCAATTGTGAGGTCGTGGGTTCAAATCCCGATTCCGTACCAATGAGTTTCTTTGGAACTTATGTACGGAATTTCACACCACTGACTTTTCGGTGAAGGAAAACATCGTGAGGCAACCTGCATAGGTCCGTAGAAGATATTCGATGGCGTATGTGAATCCACCAACCCGCACTGGGCCAGCGTGGTGGATATGGCCCAATCACCCTTCGCTGGTAGGCCTACGTCCTGCAGTGGACTATTAAAAAGGCTGGTACAGTACAGTACAGTATATTATAGAGAACAAACTTGCATATAGGTACCTAGCAAAATAGATGATGGCTATATACATATGTACAGCGTTTGTAGGTTTTTTTAGAGTTCAATGAAATACTCAGAAAATAAACTTATTAAAACTATTTGGTTCGCAGCGGTAATGTTGCCACAGTTCATGAATCACAGTTGCTTAAATAACATAATATTAGGGTTTACTTTTTGCCATATCTGAAACAAACCAAAGTTAATTAATTAGTATCATTGTCTATATTTCAAAAAGGTTTGATTTTGGGGAACTTGCCATAGCCCTGTGTATAAGTAAATTTTCGTGGCCATTTGGTTGCATACACATGGTACACATAACCTCTGATTGTGATGCGAACCCATACAGTTAAAATCATTAAAAATACAGTTACGCTAAAATCTGAATAATTGAGAGATTTTTATTTTTCGAACATGTGTTACCTATGTGTATCTAACATTTGTCTGCATGTAGGTACTATTCTCTATTCCCTCTCATGATGAAGTTTGCAGTGGGATGCCGATATTGAGTCGAAAAAGGGCGAACAGGGTTACAGCTAAAGTCAAATTTAAAGTAGGGAAGCTGTAATTATAGTTCATGTAAAAGTATGGATGTAGACAGACAGGTTTGTCCTGGGTGTAGGACGAGTTCACGTAGAACATTGGTAGGTATTTTATTGTAGAACATTGTCACTTAATACCAATCCCCCTCTGGGTACAGCCATAAAACGAGTATTCGATTTAAATATTTTGAAGATATACTTACGAGCTAGCATGTGCTGTAGCCGTGGCTGTCGCGGTTGCATAGGACTGTCCACCACCGTAATTTCCACCGCACCCGCCGCCGCAACCTCCTTGCTGATAGCCCTGGCCTCCGTGGCCACCGTATCCGCCGCCGCCGCCGCCGCCACCGCCGTAACCACCGCCGTAACCGCCACCGCCGCCTCCGCCGCCACCGCCACCACCGCCGTAACCACCGCCGTAACCGCCGCCGCCGCCACCTCCATAACCACCGCCGTATCCGCCATTGCTCGGGTAGCCTCCTCCATAGTTACCGCCGCCGTGACCGTGGTGACCTGTAAAATGTAAATTTAATTTACAATAAATCGCTGATGTAATGAAAAGTCACAAGCCCGTCTGTACAGGACTCGGAGTAGCACCGGACTACTAAACTATTGGGGACAAGCGTAAATCTGACTGAGTTGTGACCTCGGTCATTTTAAATATTATTTGTATAAAATAACGCCTCAATAAAATCATTGTCGAAATATTTCCTTACAAATATTGCATGGCATAATTTACAACAATATTGTACATAATTATATATGTACTGTACCAGCCTTTTTAATAGTCCACTGCAGGACGTAGGCCTACCCACGAAGGGTGTTTGGTGGATTCACATACGCCTTCGAATTTCTTCTACGGACGTATGCAGGTTGTCTCACGATGTTTTCTTTCACCGAAAAGCCAGTGATGTAAAATTTCGTACATAAATTCCAAAGAACTCATTGGTACGGGACCGGGGATTTGAACCCACGACCTCACGATTGTAAGGCGGGTGTTACTACCTCTAGACCACCACGGCTAATATTATATCGATTTATCTTAAATATTCTTTCATAGCTTAAAAATGAAACAAGTATACCTACGTAGTATGTTTACATTTTTGCCTCTAAATAGATATAAAGCAAAATAATAATATGATGTAATTAATAGTAGTACAAAAATACTGACCGTATCATTACCAATTTCACGGTAACGGGCATAATGACTGCTAACTCGTCGCGGCTGCCAAAATCGAATGTGATCCGTACAGTTTGTGGCGCACTTACCTCGTTCTTTCACAACTTTGATGATGATTGTCTTTGACGGTTCTTCGTAACCGCCGCCGTGGCCACCGTAACCGCCACCTCCGCCGTAACCGCCGCCTCCTCCGTAACCACCGCCGCCGCCGAAACCGCCGCCGAAACCACCGCCGCCTCCGTAACCGCCCCCGCCTCCGTAACCGCCATCGTAACCACCACCATACGACAGACCTCTTAGCTTCTTCTTCAGCAGGTGACGTTTCTGTCTGTTCGACCGGCCTTGCTCCTTCGCTTGTTCTTCAAGGGTCTGAAATGGATATCACACCGATGTTATAATGTTATTAAATAATATTGTCCATTTTCTAACGTTTTTGCCCAGGCATTTATCTGCCTATGTGCTCAGAGCAAATTAAAAAATCAAAAAGGGAACGTCGTTAAATAATCAATTGATTGAATCTCTTGATTTTTTTATTTGCTCTGAGTCTATGTGTTAGAACCAAGGATTCCAAAATAAAATAATTGTAATCTGATACAAAATTAACAGAATTTCTAATAATTTTCTTTATGCGTATTTAACCAAGGTCTGCAAGTGAGATTGATTGAGGAAATTGAATAGTCGAAAATTGTTATTACACCATTTACTATCTAATGATTTTGATTAAAAAAATAACGTACTGAAAACTTTGCCAATGTGTTAAAAGTTATAAACATTTAGCACACTTGGATTATTGTTTAGAATGAAAACAAACACGTGTTTTTGCGGCATACTCAATAGGTGCTACGGTAGGTCTATAATTTAATTTCAATATTTTTGTAGGACAATCACCCATTTGCAAAAATTGTATTCGACGTATGGTCACTAAGCTAGTAAGTAGAAATAATTATTCAAGTAGATTACCGCAAAGATAAGAGTACTAGTTTTTTCCAGAAGACGGGTTGGTTGTCTGAGTTCTAAAAATATTCATCTGGTAAATGTTGAACAGGTTTGTTGATAAAAAACGAAGATGTTGTACACACTCGTAACCATCCATCATCATGAATTCTGAAGTACTTATTAAGATAATTTAATTGCTAAGCTTTTGCTCGCTCTGTAAGTGTTTGAAGTATTAGCTAGCGTTTTAGGGTTCCAAATACGTTAACGGCGCTTTATTACTTAGGTTTTTAACTACGACAAAATGAAAACAATATCATTAACTACTTAGGCTGTTGTTGGTTGTCTGTTTGTCTTATGTATAAAGTCCTTTTCATCATCATCATCATATGAGCTATAAGACGTTCACTGCTAAACATATGCCTCACTTACAAATCTCTAAATTGACCGCTTAGAAGTGACGAGAATCCAAAGCGTTACTGCTTTTCAAAATTTTCTTACAAATAATTTGGATCTATAATGTTTTGGTTGTGGTTATACAGGGTTATTTCTAATCAATTAGCATCCTTTTAGGGGCTTATTATACTGTACATTTAAACTAACAACTTTTGTTCTACGACTTTTGTCAGAACCAAAATAAAAATATTTGTTGTTTACATTTGGTCGCGGGTGAACGATATTTTTCAATGGAACAACAATTTTTTTTGAGTTTTGACAATAGTCGCAGAAACAGTTGTTAATTTTGATGTACAGAATACGCCCCCAAAAAGATGCTAATTGATTAGAAATGACGTCAAGATATGATCAAAAATAATAAAAAACCAAACTGTGTGTAGCCGTGTATGTAACTATGTACATACTTGAACACATCTGCAATCGGAAGGTAATACTGAATGAAAAACATACATATGTATGTACCTACTATTATACCAATAATCCCATATAATTACATTCATGAAATAATAATTCATCTCAAGAAAAAATAATGACAAAAAAAGCTCACATTTTTTACTACAGAACCCTCATTCTCTCTAACACTTTCTGTCAATGTTTCATCGCCACCAAATCCGAAATCTTTTCACCGGCACTCCAAAACTACACATGAATATTTAAATTCACCTTAACATAGATAGGGCTTCCTTCCAGGGACTTGGCCGAAGGCTCTGGTCGCACATAGCTGGCCGGGTACTGGGACAGCAGCACCAGGATAGGGAACTGCCGAGACCGATCCGTGTGGTGCGTCCTCGAGTCCCGCGGCGGCGCCAAAACTGGCTCCACAAATATCCTCCTTTCTTCTAGACTATTATCTCCTATGGAAGCCGACGCCAGCGCCACGAGCGCTAGCACTAGCACCACTTTGACTCCCATCGTGGTCACTGGTCACTGCGGCAGGACTCAACGGACATGCCTATTTATACGACGCGGTTTTCTTGACGTCACCGCTATTGTGACCACATTGTGACGTTCTGGATCTTCGCAGAAAAGCCTATTTTGATGACGTTTTTAATTAAATCTTGCTATTGATGGATGAATGGGATAATTCTTGATTCGTTACGCTCGTTGGATCGATGTTTACAAATAAAAATTATGAATATTGTATAATATCACGCACGGCTTCAATTTGCGGAGTCTGGTCACGTTTAGGCCTGGTTATTCCCATAAACCGGATGCTGTGGTGGATGCTTCGGGTCCTTGGTCTTTATGTGCGAGATCGAGCAGATAGTGAATAAATGGTCGAAGTGTTTCTTTATTTTTTTGTCAAACCTGTTTGTTGTGTGGATGCAGCCGAGCCTCTTGTTTATGTTTTGTTAAAATTAAGCCTTTGGCTACTTGAAAAAATAAATGGTCAACTCCAAAATAAACAAAAGTACCTACCTAAGTTATCTAAGAATCCAAGTCATCATATTTTGATAATTGTAAATTTTGTCAATATTATTATACTAAGTGCCAGCTGTCTGACCAAGTTGTGATCTTGTACGTTTACTTCATCCGCGTTATTTTTAATTGCGCATCTAAATTACGTATAAGTCACCGAGGCCTTTATTTGTTCTGAATTTATTTCAGATTTATCCAAAAAATCTTTCATAAAGCGCATATTGAACAGAAAATGCTGTTCTATTTTTCAGAAACAGAGATGTATAATTTTGTACCGGCAGTTGATGCCTTTTTTATGTATGTTACCCAAGTGTACTTAACAGGTACTTAACTAGAAAAGGGAATTTTGAAATTTACCTACAATTATAATTTTTCTGAAGTTTTTTTTTTTTTATTTCAAATAGGTTTGCGTTTGACTACACACTGCCTGATGTTAAGCAGATATGCGGTCTAGGATATAGCAAGTCATGTCAAGTTTCCGAACTTGACAATGTGCTACCGAATAAGTGCCTACAATATTTATGATAGTATTCGTGGTAGCCTCTTACTTAGGTACGTATGGTATAATTAAGTTATAATTATGTAGCCACTTAGGTCTAGGTCAATAAAATTGGTACAGGTACTATAAATACTTATACATATGTGCCTAGGTGAAGTATGAAGTTAAGAGAAACAGTCACGAAGTAATAAGCTTGTAATACGTTATCATGCCATCGAAGCTATAATCTTGTTTGTGGTGTGCTATTAACTATGACTTGTGGGAAGATCTCGGAAAAGGTGATTTACATAGACCTAGGTGCTTGTACGTGTGACCTTAGATAGAGTTATTAAAGTACAATGAAGATAATCTTATTGATCTTGCAGTGGGCTGAAAACTTAGTAACCAAATATTTTAGGTGTCTGATGGAGTAGAAAAGTTTACATACGGATTCCACGAGGCCGCGCCACACAAGTGGGCGGATGTGAAGTTAGCTACAAGCTGCACAATATCCATATCCAATCCTGACTGAAGCTCACATATAGCCGCACGTTGATTGGCTATAGCGCAGCTTGTAGCTAACTTAACATCCGCCAACTTGTGTGACGTGGCCTATACCGGCAATCCCAGCGTAGCTTAGAACGTCAACCCACAAGATGCTCGCCATCGAAGGTTCCCTCTTGCGGCGGCGTTGTGTGTCGGGTCGTTGTCTTCCCTTAAATATGGTCGAAGAGAGCGATAACTGGCACATGTGTCACACTCGTGATGCAGCACCCGTGCTGCCTGCGGGTTACTAGTTTGCTCGTGGCAATTACGCACATCGAAACTACTAACTTAAAGGCTAAGATTTAAACTAACCCATCTCTATTGTACAGTCGCATTCAATCAAATGTAGTTAACCTTACTTAAAACGGGTACAGACTCTGGAGTCTGTGGAACAGTAATTTCAATGTAAAAAAACCCACAAGATAGTGCAAGCCGCTTTCAATGAGTCTTATTGAATAACTAGGGGTGGTGTGTATGGCATATCAGCACCTCTTGTATGGCAAAGGTATTAAACATAAATAATTTTATCCACATCTAATTTTAGTTGTCAATGTAAGTACATACTTTGTTTCGTATTCGAGATGATAAATTGGTGGAGAGACAATTTGTCTATTAGCCACAACAGGGGTATAGCAGTAGACAACTTATAGCTCAAATGACCATGAAATATTAGATAGGCCTACTCTTGGTAATTGATTCATGTCCACCACGCTTACCCAGCTCAGCTGTAAGTTAATAAAAAAAATTACCTTACTCATTAGTACGACAGCAATATTTGAACTCACGAACTCACGATTTTGAGATATCGTATAATTTGCATGAAATAAACAATCAATGAAGTTCAACTGATTGGTATCCGACTGCATTCAAAGAGTAAATTATGTAAGGTGTAGATATACATACCTACATACTATGTTATTGGTACCGCACAGATCTACTACAGTACTAAACCTACGAATAAATAAAACTCCATTATACAGAATCGAACTATTAGTAAATTGGGTGATATTCGCTGGTGGTCAAATAAGCAGAGCGTTTCTTTATGACGACATTTATTGCGGACCACAACCTGACTACAAATAAGATATCAATACGGAAGCTTACATCAAGTTAGACTAAAACGCTATACGATGGTTAGAATTCCTATTTCCAAGGTATCGTTGGCCTGCTGCAGGCCAATTGAACCTGAAAAAATTTATATAAATATACACACGTTTGGTAATCAGATCACTTTGCTTAATACGTAGAAAATGTCGTGGTAAAATTCAGGTTTTAAATCTAAATTCAGACTCTGAAATTGTGAATCCACGATTCAGGGCATGTGTGAAATAGGTTTAAAGTTTCCTTTGGGTTCATAGGTGATTTGGGAATTTAACTTTCTATACCGAATTATTGTAACTTACGCACAATTCTAATACACCAAAATGATCATGTAGGATAAATTATATCTTCACGAGGGCGTTGCCGCAATCGACATTTAGCTGTTCCATTGATTTCCTATTTAAGGTATGTACTTGATTGATATAATATTAGAAAAGAAGTCATGTTGTAAACTTGTATTGTGTAATTAGATCTATTTTCATAATGTTTTTGCCCTGGGAGTTATAGATCTTGCTTTTAATTTTAATTCTTTTGACGTGTTGTCAACACATCAGATTGTTGCTCTTACTGTACCGGCATTTTTTATCGTCCACTGCTGAACATAAAATATGGTGAAGGAGTGGTTGAGAGAGTATCCACCACGCTGCCCCAATACGAGTTGGTGGATTCACACATGCCATAGATTTTCTTCTACGGATTTATGCAAGATGATACCTCAGGATGTTTTGATGTGTTGTTTTTAGTACATTGGCAAATATAATTTTAATTTTCTTAAAAACTGGGTATTTGTGATTTAATTATAAAAAAATGTAAATTTTCCTAGTTTTATGATCAATTATGACGGAAACGACAAAAACACTTGATGAATGCTTAGGTAATTCCCCTCAATTAATGATCTAGCAGCGAACTCTAAGTTAACAAAAAATCTCATATGTATAAACTGTACTTTTTGTTACTAGATTATATTTGTCTATTATATTTATTAAAATATGCTTTGATTAAATTTAGTTTTTTTCCAATGGGGAAATTTAATATAATTTACATATTTCACTTAGAGATACACAGTGCGTTGTTTGACTAATTGCAAAGAATTACAGCTATATACGAGTAGGTATACTACACTAATGCGTGTCATAATTATCATTACGATTTTCAACTATGGGGCCAACATTGAAATCGAAAAAGCAGCGGTTTAATACACTTTGTGAAAAGAAATTCTTGTATTGAAAAATTCTTGTATCTTGTCTTTTCTCAATATCGAATCGTAAATGTTGGTCATGCATATTATCATGATGTGTATCTACATATTAATCACTATAGGTATAATAATATCTCAGAATATCTCTGTCATCTAGATAAAAGCTGTAGACCGTAGAAGTAAGTTCATTGCTTTTCGATCAAATTCATGGAACTGCGGATTTAGTGTCTATAATAATTTAAATCTCTTGAAATCTTTCACTTCTAGTACAGATCTGGTATTCTAATTCATATTGGGGTCGATAAGGCAATGACGTCCCGCATGGGGTGTTTTGTGTATTTACCCTTCCAGACTCTACCCAAGTTAGCCCAGCATTGCTTTGGGCCGCTGGTATAACTGCTCCAGTGGCTTGTGGGTGGTATACTAGATAGTTACAGATACAGTTCTAGAAGCTTCTTACCAGGAACGTTGACGACGACAGGTGGTGCGCCGTAGGTGGTGGGCACGCCTCGGTATGGCAGATTAGAGCCTGAGGATTATATTTATTTTGTAATCTTAATCAATGAGGTTATCAATCCACCTCGTGGGTGGATGTTCTACGCTGCACTTGCCGGTACGTGATCTCCAATCGAGAACTTTTTGAGCCTATTGGTCATCAGTATTCCGTGTGCCCTACCTACTGTCATTTTACCGATCTTGATAAAATAGATATATTTTATTTTCACAAGATTTACATTCAACAAAAGCATGCAAAAGCAAATGACAAACCCAAACTTAAAAACAATTAAAATATAGCTTAATGTAGGTTATTGTACGCATGTACATGTATACACGAGCTAATATTAAATGGGAAAAATCTACTAGACAATTATAATAGTGACACAATTAGATAACCAATTTGGTGGAGCAGCACAAGCGGCGCAAATATGCTAACCTCGGTAGTGGTTACATATTTGAGCCATTTGGAGTTTAAACTTTGGGTCCGTGGGGGCCGGGAGCTCATCTTGTTTCAAAAGTCTTTCTGAGCGTCTGGTGGACGCGACGCGTGACCAAAATGCTGGTGTTAATTTGGCTCAACGTATAAGCATTGCCATTCAGCGTGGCAATGCTGGGCACGCTGCACAGTGCATAGTGGCAGTGGGCTTGAGCACTTGGCTTATCTTTAGACCTTCAACGGTCTGTGGATGATCAAATTGCTTTCTATGTAGTAGTACTCGTAGTGTAGGTAGTTTTAGCATATAATGTAGTATTGTATCATATTGTAGATAAATAATAAAAAAAAATCTGATCTTGCAGAGACTCCGAATATAGCCCGAATATAAAAAAAGTTGATCTCCATAGCTCGTTAGGCTACTTGGAGCTTAATTTATTAATAAAGCCCATGGTAAGAGATCGCGTTTTATTGTTTTATTAAGAGTTCCATTGGGGAGGCCTATGTCTATGTTCTATGGTTAATAGATGGATGGATGTAATCATAATGTTATAGTATGCTAGCACTTTAAAATGAAGCCACGTCCGACAGGGATTTGAACCCATGATCGGTCGGTTGCTTCTCAAGCGGTTAGTAAAACATTCCTTCACAATACATAGCTATAGAATAGCATAGCATTTAATAACTATTAAGTACATACTATTGCAAGGAATCTATCAATTGCTGCTCCGTACTAAGAAACTATTTTATGAGCCATTCATTATTCTCGGTGAAGTAAATTAAAAGGAAAATCCGCGTTTTCATCTACGTAATGCGAGAATAATAAAAGTATTATGTTATGTTCAATCAAAATTTTACCAGAGTTGGGCACGACGATCACTGTCTGCTCTCGAGGCTGACCCTGATGGTAACCTTAAATCAGAAAATATAGTTAAAAAAATAAAAAACACGCTTTTTTTTATAAATGCTTAGTCATCGGTCTTTGATAGGTGTGCAAAGTTTAAAGAAACTCTGATCGCTCAAAGTAGGTCAAAATCGAGCTCAAAAGGGTTGGTTACAAGCAAGCATACAAGCAAGCAAGCAAACATACAGGTGAAACTAATAAAAGCGTGTTAAAAATAGCGCTTTATGTTCCTAGCTCCGCACCTACTAGGTTTCTATGCATCATGGAAACAAAACACATATAACATACATAAAACCAGTACCGTACCGTATCAGCCTTTTTTTAACCGACTTCCAAAAAGCAGGAGGTTTCTATGTTCGTCTGTTTGTATTTTTTCGTGTATGTTCATCGATATTTTCGCCAATTGTAAACAGCATCAAACATTTTTTTTAGTTCGAAAGGGTATATTAGGTGGTGGCTGTTTAAATTTTACCGAAATAGGCTGAGCTGTTTTTGAAAAGTCCTACTAATATTATAAACGCGAAAGTTTGTGAGTTTGTGAGGATGGATGGATGGATGTTTGTTACTCTTTCACGCAAAAACTATGGAACGGATTGAGATGTAATTTTGCAATAATATAGCTTATATATCAGAATAATACATAGGCTATAAATTATAACGATATTGCGTAAATGTTGCATAGTATAACGAAAAGTGTTAAGTAAGTAGGAAAAAATTCTGCTATCTGCGAGCTATTCTAGAGTGCGCTTTGAAATGTCAAAAAAAAGCAACTGTCGAATCGAACAACCGCCAAATCGTTTTTTTTTTTATTTTCCACCTCCTTTATTAAGGGTGGTAAGATAGGGCCTCGGGTTTGAAAGACGGAAAGTGACTTAGTCTACTTTTTATATCCCGGTTAATAAAGGGTTCCAATGGGATAGCACAAAAATCAAAATATCATGCGGGCAAAGCCGCGGGTAAAAACTAGTAAACAATAATGGAAAAATGGTATAGGTACATCAATTTGAGTGAACTATTCGAATTTTGTTCACGATGGAAGTCGGTTTTGCTTAAAATAATTATTTATAGTTCACTACTGAACATATGAATGCCCAAAATGGGCGACTGAGCCATATCTACCACGCTGGCCCAGTGCTGGTTGATGAATTCACATACGCCATCGAATTTCTTCCACGGACATATGCAGGTTGTCTGACGATGTACCTACCCACACCCAAAACATTCGGAAAATTATTTGGTTTCGCAACCTTTAATTATAGAATTTTTGCTTCTATGGCATCGGCACTGCTAACGCGCAGGAGGGTTATCTGGTCATCGAAATAAATAAACGATAAAACTAGCGTAGGAAAAACTGGCCCTAAATAGCTCAACTCGAAGGATTGATGCTGAACATAAAGTATTTGTACATGGCTTTTTTTTACAAATAGCTTTAATTGTCTCTATGAGTATCATTTAAATTTCTTTAAATCTTACTTTAAGTTGCTTTTTCGGTGAGCTTTATATATATATTATATATTACATGTTTATAGAAAACATCTAAGCACAACAAACATTAATATAGAATGTAAAAATACTAAGTCGATGGTAACAATGGAACATCCTACGTTAGATGGAGCAACGACATCAAAAACGTCGCATGCCCAAAATGGTACGAAATAGCCAAAATTGAGCAAAACCTTTGGAGTATGCCTTGTAAGTTTATTTTTTTTTTAAATTGTTTTTCATTTGTAACATTAAAGGAAAGGTCAAAAAATAGAAGCAAGCTTTAAAGGCATGTAGAACTTAAATCTCCGCGATCATTCATTCGAATATTAAAACCTGAGTCACCTGTTAATTAAGTATCTGTACTGTACTGTACCAGCCTTTTTTAATAGTTCACTGCAGGACGTAGGCCTACTCACGAAGGGGTGATTGGGCCATATCCACCACGCTGGCCCAGTGTGGGTTGGTGGATTCACATTACGCCATCGAATTTCTTCTACGGACGCATGCAGGTTGCCTCACGATGTTTTCCTTCACCGAAAAGCCAGTGGTGTTAAATTCCGTACATAAATTCCAAAGAACTCATTGGTAAGGGACCAGGATTTGAACCCACGACCCCACGGTTGCAAGGCGAGTGTCAATACCTATAGGCCACCACGGCTTCAAGAGCAATTAAGTACCTATCGCCCCGTAAATCAATGAAATATGTTGGTATAAATAAATCAGACAATAAATAATAAAAAATCTACTCACCTACTGCCTGCCTAATGACCCTCACGCTGCTTTGATCAAAATTATCTACAGCGTCTGTCTGAAAAGATTAATCCTAATTAGCTATAAATTCTAGTAACTCATATAAATCAAGGAAGTCATTATAATAATTATTTATTACCTGTATTTTGAGAACCGCATCACGATTGATATTAAACGAAAAACAATTAGATTGAAGTGATAGTAGGATTAGAACTGCTAGAATCGTATCGTACTTAGACATTTTTTTATTATAGAATTTTCTTTTTTGTGCTGGTCTTCTTGTTTTATTTCAGATAATAAATATTTATTTATTGAATATAGATCTTAATTTAATAATTTTCTTTATATTTTTGTAAATAGTTAATAGTTAGAACACTGATTTAAAGTTTCTAACAATATTAAAATAGTATCAGAATGTTGTTTAAATTTTTGACTGGACCAGGAAATAGAGAAGCGAATTTTCTTTGTTGTTTCTACTTACGTTTAGCAGAAACTGACATGGATTCTTTTATACATTCTCATATAAGTCGAGTACGTTATTAAGAGATGTTATCTTTTCAGTAACTAGAGTTTATTATAATAATTAAGAAAATATCGTCAATTTTCTCGTGGAAATGTTATGCAATGGCACGCTTTATTTTACGTCATCATCAATTTGTGTGTATGTGCAACATTAAATAAGAAGAAAAACTAAAACTAAATCTCAAAATCAGTTTTTTTACTTTGTTATTACAAAACTAGTAGTCCTCTGAGCAGTAGATCTCGCGACCCATCTCTTAAAACTTTGTAACCCTAAATCTGGACTGGCTCTTGATCGATATGTTTTTTTACTCGCAAATATTGTTAGAATTTAGATACTAAGCAAACTTGCCAAATATAATCGAAGTCGGCTGATAAATAGCGGGACGGCAATTTTTCCCTCCTAATATTTATAGAACCTGTGCACCAAGTTTCGTCGATATTGGCTGAACAATGCGACCTGTAGACACACACCAACATGTGGACAGACGAGAGGTAAATCTTTGCTGTCGTACGATCAATGAATTGCAGATTTTACGAAATGTACATGCCAAATGGTAGTACTAATACTTACAACTTTTTTTTTCGGAAAAAGTGCCTTTATTAACTACAATAAGATACATTACTACTTTATATGCTAAAACTACCTACACAACTACTATATAAAAAAACCGGACAAGTGCGAGTCAGGCTCGCACATCGAGGTTTCCGTACTAATCCAGAAACTTTCACAAAATTGGGAAGTAAGTTGTTAAAATCTCTAAATATCATACATCGAAAATTACACATTGTTAAAATAACAAATAACCTATTTTAGCATGTGCTATATAGTACATATATATAAGTTATAATAATAATAAGTTAAGTTCTTTTATATGATACCTTACATGATACGATTTACTCAATCTAAATTTTGAACCCATATTTTGTAAATTTTGAGGCCCTATTTTTTGTGATCTAAATAAAAATGTACAGTTTTCAGATTTATTCCTATATTATGTGTACTCTGAGAAAATGCTTCTCGCCAAATTTCATAGTTCTATGTCATCGGGAAGTAACCTGTAGGTTTTGATTTTTGTGAGCGTCGAAATATGCGGTTTTTTACGACTTTTTTAAACGATAACTGAGAAGTTTTTCTTTTACACAACTGCAAGAGATCATAGATATACAGTTTAAATTTCAACCCGATATCTTGGGAGCCAATAATGTACGACCCAGTAATTCACGACATGATATTGTACAGCCTGATATTGTACGGCATGATAATTTGTGTCACTGGCCATGGAATATCAGGCTGTGCAATATTGGGCTATGAAATACAGGCCGTACATTATCAGCCTGTGTCGATAATGTCCGGCACAGTATTGCACGGCCCGATATTGTACGACCTGTTATTTTGTGTCCCTGGACCTTGGTTATTTTATAGCAAGGTATGAGTTGTCTTAGGTAATTTGATTCTGTTGGTTAGGTTATGTTAAGTGAACAGTGACAATAATGCGCGAGCCGAGCGAGCGAAGCGAGCGTGCCGCGGTAGCGGCCGGCGAAGCGCCAGAAACGACCTGTCCTTTTTACGAGTTAAAGATACTTTAAAAGTATGCGCGGGAGCCAGAGAAACGAAACGTTAGCACACCCGCCCGCCAACCTGGTGCCCCCCGCGTGCTCTCTTCACCCGTGCTCACCACTACGCCACGCGGCATCGGCATTGTGCACACATGCGCAACAATTAGCGAATCACGGCAAAGTGTCATCTGCGGCCAATTTCTCATCCGCCAACTTGCGTGGCGCATATTATATCTATTTGGAACTGTCAGAAGTTACAGACAAACCAACCCATATGATCAAATATTCTTCGTGCCAATAATGTACAGCCCGTATTTTGCGACACAATAATGTACAGCATGTTATTTTGTGTCCTTTTCTTTGGGACACGTTTTATCAGGCTGTACATTATTGGGTCGCAAAATACGGGCTGCACATTACTGGCACGAGGTGATAATGTACGGCCAGTATTGTACGACACGTATTGTACAGCCTGATAATTGGTGGCATGGGACATGAAATACGGGCCGTGCTTTCCAGCCCGTACAATTTGGTGTCATCAAATACGTGCCGTACAATATAGGGACTCGATATCTTTACGCGTTCCCGAGATAAATAGTCTTGACATACACACAGACGGATAGACGGACAGATGGACAACAAAGTGATCCTATAAGGGATCCGTTTTTTTTTCGTTTGAGGTACGGAACCCTAAAAAGTAATTTTATCATCCACAAACCCTTGAAGGTCTAAAGACAAAAAAAGTTCAAATGTCTTTCTGAGCGTCTGGTGGATGCGACGCGTGACCAAAATGCTGGTGTTTATTTGGTTCACCGTATACTCGTAAGCATTGCCATTCAGCGTGGCAATGCTGCCAGCATGCTGGACACGCTGCCAACTGGCAGTGGGCTTGTGGATGATCTAATCGCTTTCTATGTAGTAGTAGTTTAGGTAGTTTTAGCATACAACAATTAGTTTTTTAGCGCACTACATACATGGTTAGCGCCGTTGGCCTAAGAACCGCTGAAGATCAACCTTCACCTACGTGATAACCATATGAGACGTATTTAAAAAAAAATATTATTTATTTATAAACACGCCTATGAAAGCTTGCCTATCGAAAAGTGTTCATGGCTATTCTTTATTATATTTAATTTTGTTACTAAATTGTCTTTCTTATGATATCAATTCTGACTGGTTATAAGATCGGTTTCGTGCTTATATTGACATATTTGTACATAGTTGCTTGCCAGGTAGTATGAACAAAATTAAGTAAGCAAATCTACCAAAGTATTCTCTACATTAAAAACAATTAGTCGAAAAAAAATTCAAAAAAAAATATCGATTTAAATATCGTCATGAACACTTTTCGATAGGCAAGCCATCATAGGCCTATTTGTACGAATGAGTAAGAGATTCACGATATCAATACATAATAAGGTTTTGTTTTATCTTTGGAGGTCCGGAACCTTAGAACGTCCTCCGTCGTGCTTTACAATTAAGTATAAGGTACAATTAAGTATGTTTATGTACATAAATATAAATCACTCGTGCTTCCCTATAGTTACCAATAAAAGTAGGTACCTTGTTAATAGACATACAAATAACTTTAGTCAACATTGTTATAAATAATAAAAATACTATATAGATAATTAAAGTAATACTGTTATTTATTATATCGGTGTAATTTATAATTTGCATGTCCTAGAAGCTTGGAAAAAAACAAAAAAGTGTAATTAACTTAATGTTTCTAATTTATACTCGAAATAACAAAACTCCAAACAAACGGAAATTTATTTTGAATTGGAGGAGAATCGATATTTCCGCTATACATAACTTTATTGTGAGACAGACATTATAATCGATTGACTCTGACATTTAAAAAAAACAGGTAGTATATTAGATCATCGCTAAATCATAGAATTTATTATAGGTATCATCTATCATTCAAGGCCGTGTCGGTAGAGCAACGTTGAGGTTCGCCTGCGACGTTTTCTGTACTGGTGTTTCTTATCCAGTTTCTGAAAATTTAAATAAAGAATATTCGTTACAGTCCAGATAAAAAAAAACCTTGTTGCCACTGCCGCTGCCCAAATCTTATTCAGCCAGTATCAAATAGTCATTAAAATTTTCGCGGAACTAATGCGTCTGCAGCTTAAAATAGAGCCGCACTGTATAATTAAAATGAAATAACATTTGCATTTGATAAAACCTATTAAATTTACCTAACTGTAACGTTATAAAGCGAGCAAGTTGGTATAATTAAAAAAAAGCATATAAAAAGATAATGCTCGATACAATGCAATGTTAATCAGTGAGCAAAACTAAACGTGGTCCCAATGTTTTTTTGATATTTGACACTAAATAAAAATACAAAGATACAAGTGATTACATCAGTGTATATTTTTTAGGTCAAAACCCGGAATATTATGTACCAATTTTATTTATTATCATTTGTTAGTCTCAATTAAAAATGGCCGTGGTGGCCTAGAGGTAGTGATACCCGCCTTGCAATCGTAAGGTCGTGGGCTCAAATCCCGGTCCCGCACCAATGAGTTCTTTGGAATTTATGTACGGAATTTCACACCACTGGATTTTCGGTGAAGGAAAACATCGTGAGGCAACCTGCATACTTCCGGAGAAGAAATTCGATGGCGTATGCGAATCCACCAACCCGCACTGGGCCAGCGTGGTGGATATGGCCCAAACACCCTTCGTGGGTAGGCCTACGTCCTGCAGTAGACTATTAAAAGGCTGATACAGTACAGTACTGTCTCAATTAGCAATATTATAGCACATACTTTGTAGCTTATTTCGCCAAGATGGTTAGATTGATACTTCTTGAGAAAATATTTTGTTATCTTGAGTAAAGCAGATATATTTTATTGGTCGTTGAGCTATAAGCTTGGTGTTTAAAGCAGTGTATATATAATCGAAAATTAAACTTACTTTGACGTAGTAAATGGGATGAATCTCATCATCGGCATTGTTAATTTTTTCTTTCGTATCGACTCCTTTTTCAACTTTTTCGTTTATAGCATTGTCGGGTGCAAGCACCAATAGAGACGGAAAATCTTTGGCCGTTTCTACATTAGCTGCTTTAGAATGTTTATAAGCAGCTAACACTGGCATGGTTGCTATTACTTTATCTATTACTTTATTTTCATTAGTTTTAACTACTTCTTTACATTTTACGGAAAATATGACTGTCAAAATCAATAATGCTTTATAAGTACTCATCGTGTTGGTTAATGAATGATAAAGGAAGTATTTAAGAGGCTTTATTTATACAAGCCTTGCTCATCGTAAGATCACGATTTTAGAATGATGGGCATTATACCTATATGCAGTCACGCCTGTAAAGTGCAACGATGCGTTCATTAGGTAGATTCGTGAATGTTAAATATCACTTGGAACTTTACTAATATCGTGGTCTTTGTCTAGAGCTTGCAAGTATGAAAAAGTTTCCTTTAACACTTTTGACTACAAAAAATATGTATCATGAATTATTAGACGCTGGCGGTAAAACTTGTTATTTTTTAGGGATCACTTTGTTGTCCGTCTGTCCGTCTGTGTGTATGTCAAGACTCTTTATCTCGGGAACGCGTAAAGATATCGAGTTGAAATTTAAAATGTATACGTATATCTATAGTTTCTTGCAGTTGTGTAAAAGAAAAACTTCTCAATTATCGTTTAAAAAAGTTAGGGCCGTTTATGTCGTAAAAAACCGCATAATTCGACACTCAAAAAAAATCAAAACCAACAGGGTACTTTCCGTTGACATAGAACTATGAAATTTGGCGAAAAGCATTGTCTTAAAGTACACATATAGGAATAAATCTAAAAACTGTACATTTTTATTTAAATCACAACAAATAGGGCCACAAAATTCACAAAATATGGGTTCTAAATTCAAAGCGAGTAAATCGTATCATGCAAGGTATCTTATAAAAGAACTTCATTAGCACATATCCTAAAACAGGTTTTTAATTATATTAGCAAAAATGTGCAATTTTCGATGAATAACTAGAAAAATAAATAAAATAAAACTTTTTGTCGATGATTATAGTATAGAGATTTTAACAACTTCCCAATTTTGTGAAATTTTCTGGATTTGTACCGAACCCTCGGTGTGCGAGCCTGACTAGCACTTGTCCGGTTTTTTAATGTCAGTTTAGCACCATAAATTAAAAAAAAACGTGTAGCATCTCAATTCACACTCATAAATGCAAAATAATAAGTTAGAACTGGAACTCATGATGTAGTTTTTAAACTTTACCACTTTTTACAACAAGGAAAACACACAAAACTATTTAAATCCATTTATTGGGTAAGATTGTCAAATGTTTATTAACAGAAAACTCCCAGAATTTAAAGTTGGTTCCACAAATATATGTCAAACAGTTCATTCGATAGTTTCGTTAATGAAACACATCGGTATATTAGTATTTCGGTTTCCCTTTAACTTGAATATCATCGGTTCCTCTAGCTCGAATATCTTCCAATTCGTCTTCTGGCTCCCAATATATTCCATCAGGCAGATTCGTTCTGTTTCCTTCAAGTTTAACGAACCTCGGAGGCTCTACGGGCTTATATCCTCGTAACAAATCAACTAGCTCCACTCCTTCGACTTTGTAAACAGATTGTTCTTTACACGAACTGTGAACTACCAAACTCACTGTCATCATTAGTATTATGTACTTCATTATTCCAACTTTTGTTTTGATACTTGAACAAGCCGCTAAAGAGGAAAATTCACCGCCGAATGTTTTTTTATCCGCCTACCTGCTGTTTATAAGCTTTTGTTCTATAAGTATTAGTAGTTATACCTATTTAGACATGGTATACCAGTTTTTGCATTAAGTAGCTGTGATTATAAAAGCAATAAGAACAGAACATCTTTGTGATTCGCTACTTTATTAGTTATTTATAACTGGTTTTATAAATGAGTTTTAAATGTTTTGTACTTGTTATAATATTTAATTAGGTTCGAGTTCTTTGTATTTATCCAATTGACCAGAAAGAGGATAAAGTTTTGCGGGTGTATGTGTATACATAGGGGTATATAGTAGGTCTTTTTGTGAGCCGATGTGAACTTGTACCACCTAAACATCTTGTTGTTGTTAGACTTGTTTTATTTTCCTCAACGTGATAGGCGTTTCGCAGTTGAAATTTTTGTATATATTTTAATATAAATATAGCTGTATTTTTGCAAAATCAGTCGGCGCATACATATAAAATGCAATGATTTATTAAGAATGTTTCCTTAAAAAGTGACATTCCTGAGCAAAAATTCACACTCTGTTATGAATAAGTAAAACTTAAAATTAAAAAAAAATAGCTTAGGTATACGCATACCAAATACATTATTAGACACTGGTTTCTACTGGCTTTTGAATAGTCTACTGCGGCACATAGAGATACTTACGAAGCGCGATTGGATCATATCCACATTGCAGTATGGTGGACGCCATTTAATTTCTTTTAAGTACGACGTACTTTGTTTATTATTAGGTACAATACGTTGAGGTACTATATCTCAATGATTAAGTCACTAGAGATGTGGACTAAAACCTAATACTTAGTTACACAAATAACAAGATTGCATCAAGATCTAAAAAAGCCTTTTGTAGAAAATTCTAGGTGTAGAAATGGTGTTGTTAACTTATTGTTAAACTCGGCCACCCTGGCTTTCCCTGCTAAAACAAAGATATTGCAGTTCAGTCACATAATAATTATGATGTTATTTAGCTTATCTTTGTTCTATAAAGTTGGCTTGGTGCGCATGCGGAGTAGTCAAGCGGGTTTGCCAGCGGGGAATCTCCACAATCATGCAAAACAAGTTGACCAAACTACATGCCTTTGTGTGGATCACATATTTTACAATAACACAAACTACTATACTTACTTATTGTGTACTAGCTCTTGTCCGTGCTTCGTTCGTGTGACATTTTGACTTTTGTGCTATCAACTGCTATTTCATATAAACCTTTTGTTTTTCGGATTAAAAAAGTCACTTATACCGCTCTGCAACCTTTGAATTGTAAATATGTGCAAAAAATTATGTCTATCTTTTGCTCTGTTGCTGCGTAAAAGAATAACGAACCACCAAACATACTTTCGGAATTATAATATTAATAACATAATAAAAATATTAATAAATTAGTATAACGATAATTAAGAAAGGTAGTAGTCTTAAAATTTAGGGACGAGACAATTAAGTCACTCACTAATAGTTTAGCATCACAATGATTGACAATTACACGCACGTAGTCATATCTTTTAAGGTCATATATTTGTCATAGGTTTTAAAAAAAATTTCATGTGCTGTTACATTCAGGATTCGCTAGATAACTTTCTCCCCAAACGTCTTTAAAGTTAAAATAATTCCAATATAAATTGAACCCAATTTCAAAGGTTTGAATGGTCTTGCTATATTTTTTAATTCTGTGAACTTGAATTGTTTTCTAAAAACTCTCTTCTCAGTCTAGGTACTACTATAACACTTTAATGTACCCTATAACAGATTAAGATCACTTAAGATAGATAGACTTAATTGAATACAAACAAAATTCTGATTGTCACTATCATGAAAAATGGGAAATAACTGAGGGTTTGTCCCAAATGTCATAGTGCTCTTTTCAGTCAAACACCTACCACCTTCAACTGCCCTGTCATCATATGATCATTTGAAAACCTTTTTCGAACTTTATCACTGTTAAACACATGTCAGTAACAAGGGACACTTCTCATTGTGATATGGTACAAAAATGGGTTTTATGACGAGCTTGTTACGCTAATACCGTCGTAATTTCATTATAAGTACTCAGTACTTTTGTGTACTATAATTTACTGCGTATCTCTTTAAAATGAAACTGGTAAATAACCGAAGGAAGTATGATTTGTAGAGCAAAAAACTTCACTGTTTCATTAACATAAGGCCGTCTCCTCATTCGTTGGCGCGGATGGCACAGTGCTTGCGGTATTTTCCATTGGTATTTAATTTCACATATTCATGTACAACATCCAAAAATTAGAAACCCGTCGAAAATACTTTGATCTTACTAATCTTTATAAAATAGTTATTTCCATAGTAGACGTTCCTAAATTGATATCTCAAAGAAGATCTTGCAAAGTGTCGCCAGGTTGTGTACAGTAGCTCAAAAAGTCCATTAAAATATGGTAAATAAATTCGCAGAGTAAAACAACCGCATTAAACGTTTAATTTGAAAGGAATTTCATATTTTCTAATTTTAGTTTTGTTCAAGGCCGCCATCATGCCGTCATATTTTACAAGCAATTTTAAAAGATAGTAAGATCCGATTGTACGAAATTCCTTTAAATGAAAATTATATAGGAAAGGAAATAAAAACATTTCCCAAAACAAATAATTGAAAAGATCGGTTGTACAAACGGTTGTATGAAATTTCTTTAAATGAAGATCGTTAGGAATGGAAATAATAGGAAAAATCATTTTCCAAGACAAGTATAGCAAATAATTGAATACTGCACAAGGTAAAAGCCTAAATTCGATTTATTTTAATTATAAGTAAACTTTAACACTAAGTACAGTGCTCGTAGATCCAATCGAATAAATGTATTTGCTCAGTAATGTAGAGTCTACATTGTCACAAAAATAATATTTCATTTTTCAATCCGCTTGTAAGAAATGCTCATCAGTGTAACGGATATCGATATATTTTATTCATAAAAAAATTGATCTTGCTCTGTGAGGTGCAGAAAAGCGAGACAAAACTAAAGTGAGTTTAAACTGATTTTGAATAAATTTTATACAATGTGGTTGTCCGGTGTCGAAGCCTTAAGCGGTGACATCTATGGCAAATTTTTAACAACTATTACTATAAGACCAACTCTGAAAACGTAAAAAAAAACTGCGGTTCCATAATATTTTTTATAGGCTTTCGACAAAAAGTATGGAATAGCTGTTTTTTTTTGTGTTTTCAGAGTTGATCACACAGGAAAAGTTATTCAAATTTTGCCATATTTGTCACCGCTTAAGGCTACGACACCGGTAGACAAACCCATTATATTACATTCGATAGCTGATATTATATATTACATTCGCTAGCTGATATTACATTAAATGTGATATTTCGTTAAAATGTATTATAAATCGAATTTAAGTTATGTTTTTAGGAATATAAATACTCTTCACAAGATTTTTTTTTAATCTTAACATGGAACATATTACGGGCGCACGTTTTCTTAAAGAATCCTGCAGATGAATTTATTGACACCTTGGCCTTAGCTTTTTAGTATGCATATCAATCACACCGTTTGCATGACATAAAGGTCACATAAAAATATATCACTGTATTTTTACTAATGAAATTCATTGATTTAGATTAAGATACAAATAAAAGTAATAAAATGGTTATTTACAAATATTAAACAAAGTAATTCCATTAAAATTTACCCTTACAGTATTGCGGAATCGTAAAATAAAAATAAATGAGAAAAATCTAGAGTATCGAGCAAACAAATGGGGGAGCAGCCTTAACGCAATTAAATTACGTGATGGCATCATGTGTTAGTAAAAACGGATTTTCCATGTTGATGTTATTCTCAACAAGTCTTTCTATTTTTAAATAAAATAAACGTGGTTAATGAATGATACAAATGTTTTATTGATTCCTAATTTCCTAGTAATCAGGTAATTAAAAAGGTTATTGGCATAAATGACGTCATTTGAGAAATATACAAAAAATAATAGTATTCCATGCAAACGCAAGACTTATATTAAAAGGTTATAATTAACCTTTTAATACCTGTTATAACCGTTTGAGGTACGGAACCCTAATGGGTTCCGTACCTCAAACGGAAAAAACGGAACCCTTATAGGATCACTTTGTTGTCCGTCTGTCCGTCTGTGTGTATGTCAAGACTCTTTATCTCGGGAACACTTGAAGATAACGAGTTGAAATTTAAACTGTATACGTATATCTATGATTTCTTGCAGTCGTGTAAAAGAAAAACTTCTCAGTTATTGTTTACAAAAGTTAGAGCTGTTTATGTCGTAAAAAACCGCATATTTCGACACTCGCAAAAATCAAAACCTACAGGGTACTTCCCGTTGACATATGACTATGAAATTTGACGAGAAGCATTGTCTCAGAGTACACATGTAGAAATAAATATGAAAACTGTACATTTTTATTTAAATCACAAAAAATAGGGCCTCGAAATTCACAAAATATGAGTTCAAACTGAGTAAATCGTATCAAGTAAGGTATCATATAAAAGAACTTAATTGGCATGCTAAAACAGGTATTTAATTATTTTAACTATATGTTTGTACGGAACCCTCGATGTGCGAGCCTGATTCGCACTTGTCCGGTTTTTTTTTCATATTTCTTTGATTTTGAAATTACTGAAAGACAGTAAAAAGAATAGCGCTAACTCTCCGCGCGAACTAATTTTTGTCATAAATTATTTTTCTATAACATTTTTATATATTTGCCTGTTTTAAATATGTAAATATACAACTGAATAATTCTAAAAATGACGCTGTCCCTTTCTCACACATGAGGTAAAATTATTGGTTTAGGATAGAAACCGCTTAGTTATTGGTACATCGGAATTGAGGGCAAAATGAGCATTTGAGTGATTGTTTCGTCAGTATTAGTTTTATGATATAATTCTTTAGGTGTTGGGATATAAATGGTGAATATGTATATTATAATTCACATAGAATTAAAAAAGAACTAGGAGAAACCCTTTTTTTAAAACAAGCTTTTTCTGAACAACTACTCGCCAAGACGAATCAAACGAGCCGAAACTCATGGGTTTGCGTCATTTCGTTACTAGGACCACCTTCCAGCTCCATCATTAGACCCTGGTTACCATTAAAAGACAAACTACTCGTCAAGACGATTCAAATAAACCCAAACTCGACGAGGTTGTCTCGTTTCAATGCAAAGTTCATTTGGCCACCTTCCAGCTCCATCATCAGATCAGCACCATGTCATCATAATATTGCATTGCCACGCAATTTACACAATCGGACACCAGCAAGTGGATCAAATGTAACTTGCAAGATTTTATTACAGACAGACAGACAGTGAAAGTAAATAAAAGCTGTAAAAAACTAGAGAATAAAAATGCAAACAAAGTAAATAAAAAATTAAATATCAGATATTTGACATGTTACGCCTTCAGGCGGCTTAGAAATTTGTCACCAAGTTAAGCCACCCCGCTTAATCGAACTTACTCTTTTATTGAATTACTTTTGAGGCTATATATTTTTAAAAGTATCTGATACGAATAAAACAGAACAATTATATATGCAAAATCTTATTTAATTAACTATAATAATGTTTGGTAACAAGCTATTGGTCTTTTTAAAACTTAAAATGACCTTCAAAACTGAATACATTTGGTATGTTATTCAGGGATGAGTATTTTCTCAAGTTCAGCAGAAATTTTGCTCCAGTCATCGTACCTGGGGTCGAAATCGTATTTTCGGTATTCGGTCTGAAACAAAAATAATGTTTTTCTTATACATAATTGTTGTTCGCAAAAAACCACAACAGCAATTTCCGCCGCCGTGTACAAAATTCGAATAGTTTGCATGAATCGAAGTGACCTATATTATTGTTAATTTATCTAAAACAGATCAGCCTATTTCTAAAAAAAATGAATGAGGCCATCTCGGCAGGCTATACTCCTACACAATAACATAGTATCTCTTCCTTTTTGGGAGTCAGTAAGTAAACGCCGCCGGTAGTAATTGGTAGTAGTTGCAGCAATGTTACGTTTACGAATCAAGAAAAAAAACTGGTTTGAAATTTAATTGTTTGAACACAAGTTTTAAAAAATGTTTAAAAATCATCAGCTGCACTGCACCTCCATCAATCATATTTATGTAAGTGGAAGTAATATAGTACGGTTTCAGTTTAGTAGCGTTCTTGCAATTATCGCAGGTTGGAAACAAATCCTTTTCGTTTAAGGTTATTCTGATACTTAAAATACATTTTTAGGTAGGTACTTAGATAAGAGGAAACTATGCTAATCCAACTAAAACAATAGTTTTCGTGTTGGAAAAATGAGCTTAGATGTTTTTGATAAATTCAAAGTAAGAGCAAAAGTTGTTTGTAAATAGTAGACACTGCAATTTCCTCTCGACTAAGACCTTAAGTTATATAATTTATACATACCTTAGGAGGAAGTAAGTTTGTTGCAATAACAATCTCTGGAAGCGGTTCAGTCAGTACATTTGAATCTGTTTCTGATAGATTCGAAGTAGTTGTCTCGCTGTCTGTAGATTTCTTTTCAATTGATGCTTCAGTAGACGATTTAGCAGACGTCTGGGTAGCTGACTGAGCAGATGCCTGGGTAGATGACAGGGTAGACACCTGGGTAGACGCCTGGGTAGACGCCTGGGTAGAGTCCTGGGTAGACGCCTGGGTAGTCGCCTGTGTAAGTCCTTGAGTAGTCTCCTTAGTTGCTGCTCGGGAATAGGTTTGAATAAAAGCCTGTGTAGACGCTTCCGTAGGCGCCAGAGTAGACACCTCTAGAATCGCTTGAGTTGTAGCTTGAGTAGACGCTTGATAAGGTGCTTTTGTAGGCGCTTGAGTTGACACCGCTCCAATTTCCCGAGTTGTAGATTGAGTAGGTGCTACTGTAGGCGCTTGAGTAGACACTTCTACAATTGTCTCAGTTGTAGCTTGAGTAGATGCTTGCGTAGGTGCTACTGTAGGGGCCTGAGTAGACACCTCTACAATTGCCTGAGTTGTACCTTGAGTAGTTGCTACTGTAGGCGCTTGAGTAGACACCTCTACCATTGTCCGAGTTGAAGCTTGAGTAGACGCTTGAGTAGGTGCTTCTGTAGGCACTTGAGTAAACCCCTCTATAATTGACCTAGCAGCAGCTTGAATAGTTGCTTGAGTAGAAACCTCTATAATCGATTGAGTAGACGCTCGAGTAGGTGCTTCTGTAGGCGTATGAGTAGACGCTTCCGTAGGTGCCTGAGAAGACGCCTCTGTAAGTGCCTCAGTATACGTCTTGGTGGAAATCTGAGTAGATTCCTGTGCAGACGTCTTAGGGGACGTCTGAGAAGATGCTTGGCCAGGTAACTGAACAGATAACTTAGCAGTGGCCTCAGTAGTCAATTGCGTAGTTGCCTGAGTAGAAGCTACAGTAGGAGCCTCATTAAAGGTTTGAACAGACTTTTGAGTGGATTCTTCGGAAGACTCCTCTGTGGTGGTCAGAACAGTTTCTTCAATATGCTCTTGTGTCGGCTCTTCAATAGACGATCTACTGGTCTCAACTACAGAGGACATCTTAGGAGTAAACTCAGCTTTGGCGCTATCACGAGTGTTTGCTGAAGCCTTAGATATAACAAATACAATTTGCGGTGGGTTTGTAAATATTTCTGTCGATTCTGTTACAGTATCACTTAAACTTGGTGGGATGTTTTTTATTTGCGATGATGTATGAACTATTTCGTTTGAAATATTACCTAAAGTTGGTAATTTTACACTTTTCTCTGTTACATTTTCACTTGTTTCCGTAAAGTTTTCGTTTGCCTTCGATAAATTATCACTTGTTTCTGTTTGATCAACATTTTTTTCAGTAGGATTTTCAGTTACATTTTCTAAGTTTTCTTTTTTATCTGTAAAACTTTCATCTTTCTCTGATATAGATTAATTCGATTCCGCTGAGTTTTCACTTGATTCGGCAGAATCTTCACTTGATTCTTCTGAATTATCATTTAAGTTTGGTGATTGTTCACTTAATATTGGTAGATTTTCACTTAATATTGGTAAATTTTCACTTAATTCTGCTGTAATTTCTCTAACAAGTGTTTTGATTTCACTTAAAATCATTGTATCATCACTTTCTTTAAAAACATTTTCACTTGGATTTTTATCAACAACGATCGTAGGTGTCTCTGCAGTTTTTGCTGAAGTATTGACCGGCTTAGGTATCTCAGATCGAGTTGGAGTCTTCGCGGTTATCAAAATATCAGGTTTTACAACAGGTTCAATGTTTTCACTTCCATTAGATGTCACTTCGATGCCATCAGTCACAATCACATGTGATCTACCGACTAACGGAAATATTCTATAACTGTTCACGCCTAAAGTCACTGTCAAAATTAATAAACAAGTAGAACTCTTCATTTTGAACGAGGCTTCTGTTCGAGAGATCGTTACCAAATGCTTTGATAATCTCATTAACAATTTGTGACACTGTGCCAATAGATATTTACATAAATCAAGTGCCATAGCATACCAGTTCACCCTGAAGGAAGATCCGTGATTTTTCAAGCTTGGGTAATATTGCCATAGACTGGTTCGGCAGTTAACATTTTATTGATTGATTGCATATATCAATTTCCTATTGGTCATGTTATAACTTGTATTTTGTTAGAAAGGGATAGCAATATTTTGTGAAGGAAAATATTGGAAAAATGATCGCGGAAGTGTTCAAAGTAGAAAAAGAGAAAATAACACGATTGGGAAATTTCGTTTCGTAAAAATTTCGGCAACCATCGTGAGGAAATTATGTCATAGATTTTATTTCTGGTACTCGGCTCACTTGGTAACCAAATAACTCGGAACTATGCTGGATATACCTTACACAATATCTCGTAACATCTACATATTTTATGTCAAACTGTGTGATCGATGAACTTAAATAAATAATCGATGGACTTCATTATGTGTGATGGACTGATAGAATCAGTAGGTTAGAATTGTAGTGTAGTATTAGACTATCTTTTAGAGGAAAAAAACTAAACTGTGTTCACAGAAACTGTATCATTTGCCCTTATCTAGCTCTCAACTTAACCGATTCATTGTAATGTTATGAACACACCTTATAATTAATCAAACAACAAAGGTGGATGCACTACGTACATCTCCATTGCATCCATTCAATATAAATCTATCTCTATAATCTAAGCCATACATTGCAAAGTCGTTTGATAAAATGACAATATAAGAACAGTAGGATAAACCAATGACTCATAATTATGTTCTTGTATCCAAGTTGATTACAAACGATGCTATAGGTTGTGGTTTCGAAACGTGAACTTGTTACAAATGTAACCAAAATGTAATACGATTAACGTCATCTTTGTTCCTTGCATGGTAATTGTCAACCATTGTTCTTTCTGTAACTTCATCCATGTCCTATATTCTGTATCTGTAATTGTATATACCTGAACTGAGAAGAAAAAAACAATATTTTTCCTTTGTTAAGGCTGTTAGATAATACATTATATGATACTTAATAAGTTCGTATGACTTTGCATTAGTTTTATTTTATAAGTGTGATTTGTGCTGCATTGTTGGTTGGTTGGCATTTGTCGGTTTTCTGTCAGTAGTACCATTGATTAGTTCCATTAATGGTACTACTCACGTATTTATACTTCGCTAGTACCACTATGGAACTATAGCGACGTAGAATTGTCGCCAAAAGCCGACGAAAGTAACCGCACGCAAATAAGTAGCGTGTAACTAGGAAAGTCTAGGAAAAAATAACATTGTATCAGCCAAGTTAATCAAAGTTGGATCGATTTTTGAAAACAAATTAGATCCAAATAGTGCAATTAATCTTGTGCTTTTGTTTTGACCCTTTTTTAAGTGTCATTGGCTTAGCGTGCCTTGGAGGGACCCTGTATCAAAATTAGTTGAGAGGCCTAAACGAAGGGTAAATATTTCTCACAAAAATTCTATTAACGTAAAATAAATATTTATCAATTAAAAGTTTACACTTCTTTCTATAAATTGAGCTCGCCAAGGACGCCAAACAATTCAAATGAAATTACGATTTTCTTGCATTGATACGACTGGTACGGCGGTAGCTACGCCCCTGATAACTGTGTAGGTACCAATTAGTTGAAAACTCAACGTGTGTTTGATACATTACATACGCTTCGCTTCCAGTGCTTTTTATGGATACTTGTTGCGTTGTAATGTCAAAATACGTAATAAAACTCATCCTAGATGATAGCCGTGGTGGTCTAGTGGTAATGACACCGGCCTTACAACCGTGAGGTCGTGGGATCGAATCCGGTCACGTACCAATGAATTCCTTGGAATTTATGTACGGAATTTCACACCACTGGCTCTTCGGTGAAGGGAAAAATCGTGAGGCAACTTGCGACAACTCCGTAGAAGAAATTCGATGACGTATGTGAATCCTCCAGCCCGCACCGGGCCAGCGTGGTGGACATGGTCCAACCACCCTTCGTGGGTAGGCCTACGTCCTGCAGTGTGGGCTATTAAAAAGGCTGGTATAGTATAGATGATTTATTTTAAGTACATCTTGATTGTGAATTTATATTACGGAGTTTTTGGTTTTGAACACGAAGCAAATATTATATTATATCTTCGTATTTATTATATTTAATATTAATGCTAGCATTTCACATCGCTATAAGGTGTTCGTGATTTTTCCGGCTTTGTTTGCGTGTATTCGTAGAATATACCCACGTATAACACAAATACACCGTCCACACAAGCCGGCGCGTCCTCATAGGTATTCGTCGTAAATGACGAATTGCGAGTAAAAATACTTGACATTGCTGTAGCGCTCATTGTGAAGTTTGACTAGGTGTTTCGGAATTAAGCAACGTTCGGTACGGTCAGTTTTCGGATGGGTGTCCGCGAGTGGCATATACATTATACAACTGAGCGCTACCGTGGCCCGGAATTATCCGGTTAAAACAACCGGGACGAAGATCCGTTAAATTGTGGGTCCCGGTTGTTTTAACCGTTTAGCTATATCAGAGGTCTCCAGGCTGCCTAAAACCTCTGACACCAGAGCGATCCACCCGGCCTATACGAACTTAGTTATATAGCTGTATTTGGACAAATATTACAAATAGCGATGTGAAGTGCCAACATTATAAGCAGCTAATCTAAATTATTATTTGAACATTTTCTTGCATTTTGTTATACAGTGAACTGGTTCATCAACTCGTCTCGACCGTAACACACGTTGACCTAGAAATAAAAATTAAAGACTGCAAATTAAAAAGGTAAATACTTACGATTAATGTAGCTATTTATATCCGTAGAGCCGATCTCAAACCGGTTAAATGGATCTTCGCTGGCTTTACCGCTTTAGAAGGTAGATACTTATGAGGACAGGTGCTTATAATTTAGGTACATATTTATATAATGACGTATCATAATTTCCGTTGGACACATAGTAAAATTTATAACTCAAAGGTAGATAAAGAAAATGTACAGTTTGACTTCAATTGAATCGATAAATAATTAATTCTTACTAATATTATAAATCCGAAAGTATGTTTGTTGGTTTGTTGATTTGTTCCTCTTTTACGCAGCAACAGAGCTACGGATTGTCTTATTTTTTGGCAAGGACATAGCTTGAAAGATAGAAAATGACATAGGCTACTTTTTATCCCGAACAAATAAAAGGTTCTTATGGAATAGCACATAAATCAAAATATCACGCAGGCGAAGCCGTGGGCAAAAGATAGTAAGTAATACAATTGAAATTTAGCATACCTGCCTGCACTGAGCCAGCGTGGGGGGTAGGCCTACATACTGGACTATAAAAAAATAAAAAACAAAAAACAAACAGTGGACTATTAAAAAGGCTGAAGTACAGTACAGTAAGATACCGTAATGGTTAAAATATGACTATCTATGTATTTAATGACTACAAGACAGAAATTGAAACACGGGAATGTAACACCCATTTTGTAAAACAAATATGAATTGCATTGAACTTATTTTAAACTATCTTCTGTAATAAACAAAATATTGTACTGTACTAGCCTTTTTTAATAGTCCACTGCAGGACGTAAGCCTACCCACAAATGGTGATTAGGCCATTTTCACCGCGGTGGCCCAGTGCGAGTTGGTGGATGAATCCGTTGAAGTTGGTGGTGTCCAACATCGAATTTCTTCCACGAAAAAATGTTTTTTTGAAGGTTGCCTTACGATGTTTTGCTTCACTGAAAAGCCAGTGGTATAAAATTATTTCGTACACAAATTTCAAGGAATTCATTGGGGCGAGACCGGGTCTTGAACCCACGAACGATTGTAAAAAAGCTTTTTCATCGCCCCATCACGGAAAAATTACCTATTTTTGACCGACGAACCACCGGAGGAGGTATAAAATTCGACGCGTATATATATATTTTTTTATGTATAACCACGCATAACTTTTTATATAGTGGTCCGATTTCTATCATTCTTTTTTTATTAGAAAGAATATACTTTGAAATTGATCACATTAAAATTTTATCGAAATCGGCTGAGCCATTTTTGATAAATCAACAATAATGTGAAAAATGCTACATCGATCCCTGCGAAATATTCGCGAATTCTGTACACGGGTGAAGTCGGTCATGATAATTATCATGATCGACTTCACCCGTGTACAGAATTCGCAAAAAATTTGCAAAAAATATCTTATTGCTCTTCGATATCTGAGTGCAAAAGTCGTTTCTCTCCGCTGAGGGGAAAATTTGAAAATGTCTATATACTCGGAACCTTCTTGGTGTACTGCGTCATGTGCCTTATGTTAAAATCATAAACTTGAAAATAAGTGAAAAAACTAAAATTTTGTCATCCTAGCGACGAGGAAGTTTGTTTGACATCAACAGAATTGACTGAAATTGTTAATAATGCGCAAATGAGCTTTCTCCCTCAACAATCACGCGAAAAGTACATGAAACAGTACGATATGTCGAAGACTTTAGTTATTTCCTCGCTGAGGTGGGATGAAATGTTACGTGTTGCACTCGAGTGCAATGATTTTTCATCTTGTGTTCTTTTGATTCCCTCGCTGACGCTCAGGATTCTTATTTTTAAATTATTAATGCCTGCCAAAACTATTGTTGACACGTTGTACATTGGATTACTTTAGCTGCAGGCGTTAAAACATTGTTGATGTTGTATGAATTTATGTTTACCCTATTTAAAATTTACTTATTAATTAGAGTTTGACCATATTATGCCTGATATCGAGCAGAGATGAGAAAATTGAGAAATATACTTAGTTCTATGATGCTATATTGGTTGTTAAAAACTATTAGATTGTGTTTCTGGATGACGCATGACGGCCATATTCTAAGTCGCCATTAGGCCCAATTTTAAAGACGCCATCGTAAAACTTAATAGCAGCGTAAAATAGTGTTCTTTCTATCAAATGCATTTAGTGAATAATAAACAGGGAAGAGTAGCCCTAATTGCTATTATAATTACGATGGCGCCTTTAAAATTGGGCCTATTGTATATTTTTTGACTGACTTTAGCTGTTGCCCTCTGATGCCTCTACAGCTAACCGGGCATGGGCGAGCGCAGAATGCGGCTGAACCCTAAGATTAGGTTATAGGGTGACTAGTGCAATTGTACTCATTTTTTTACCAATTTTTATTACGGGACCAAACGCGAAATAAAAAAAATTGCTGCTCTAGGCATTTTGTCGACAACCAATGGTTGTTTTGTTCATAAGTACATTAGTATTTCAGACCAATTCCTAGAGTCTAGAGTAGAAGCTACTTTTAGACGATGATGGACTGTGTTTTGCTGTATTTTTTTATCGAAGGTTAAGCAAGTGCCAGATATAAAAATCAAAAAACTTTGACAAAACTAGATCCTGCAACACAGGTGGAGCCTAACGCAGGGTCTAGGGTACCTATAAAATCCTAGTAATAATATATTTAAAAGAATAGCTATATATAACATACTCGTATGCTTTAACTTTGCCATGAATAGATCGTTTTTACTTAGATAAGTAAATTATTTATTTGTTTTTGCTCAGTATTCACTACTTGGATATTTATGTAAACATCATAATTTCTCAATGTCTGTTGCAACTAGCGAAGTACCTACTTAGATTGTTTTAAGGTGAAAGGCAAGTAAGTATTTATTAAACAATAAACATAAATTGAGGCTCGTTTTTAAAAACTCGGTTTCGCGAAAAACGTCACATAATTTTAAATACTTATTTCAGAGACATCTGATCTTCAGATCGTTTAAATAGGTCTGCTACGCATCATTTACTATAATTTAGCGAAAATACTTTGTATGATCAGCTGGTAAATACTTATTTAAATACTTAAAATAAATATTAACCGCAGAACGGGCGGTCGGTGTTAAACAACGACGCTATTGTTGTGCTTAAGTAAACGTTCTTAGAAGGCAATTTTGAACTTTTGTATGATACTATTCTTCAACTGCAATAAATATATTGAAAGCATCTGTGTACATAGAAAAAGTCTACAGCTTTCAATTAGGTATATGCTCAAGTGTGCGGAAATTTTCAATACGTATTTTTTGTAAAATAATTTAGCGCATTTCGGAAAAAATGCGTACAGAAAGAGAGTACAAATTATGACGATTATAATTTCACGGATAATTTAAATTAAACAGTTTTAAACCAGAATCACATTATCCCCAATACATAATAAAATTATGAAAATACATTTCATTTCTTTGACTCAAGTCTTAATCTATAGAAATAAATAAAATTGGAGTGTCTGTTTGTATTATTGAAATAACCGTTTTTTTACTACATGTATATGAAAATACAGGGTTATTTCTAACCAATTAGCATCCTTTTAGGGGCTTATTCTGTACATCAAAACTATCAACTTTTGTTCTGAGACGTTTATCAATTCTCAAAAAAAAAAGTTGTTTCATAGAAAAAAAAATCGTTCACCCTCGACAAAATGTATGGAACAGCTGATTTTTTTAAAGTTTTGACAAAAGTCGTAGAACAAAAGTTGTTAGTTTTGATGTACAGAATAAGCCCCTGAAAGAATGCTAATTGATTAGAAATAACCCTGTAGATACGGTACAGTATACACCAAAATAACATTTTTTTCAATAGGTATGTGTCTGTCTGTTTGTTTCGGCTAATCTCTGAAATAGCTGGACTGATTTTGACGGGACTTTTATTGGCAGGTAGCTGATGTAATAAGGAGTAACTTAGGCTACGTTAATCAACTGTTAGGCGGAACGAAGTTCGCCGGGTCAGCTAGTATGACATAAAATACACCAGAAAAGAACAAAAAGTAATCTAGTTGATTCAGAATAGGTATACTCGTATGTGGTCAATTATAAAAGTGCCATCCTAAAATACTTGTTGCCAATTTAGAATACTTGTTGTTCTCTCTTTTTAAATACATATACTGAAAAAGAAATAGCAATACTTAGGATTGCGCCTTCATAATTGGCCTCAATACCCTGTATTAGAAATGCAAAATATATTCTTTCGAAATCAAATTTCATTTATTGACAAAAACAACAATCGAAAGTTATTAATAATAAATTTACCAAAAACGTGTGTTATTATTACCTTGCAATTATTTTCTCAAATTATACGTTCTGAGAAAATACAGAGTTATTTCTAATCAATTCGCATCCTTTTATGGGCTTATTCTGTATATCAAAATTAACAACGTTTGTTCTGCGACTTTTGTTAAAATTAAAAAACTTGATGAACTTGATAATTAGTGCCTGAATCATATTTTGTACAAGATTTTGTAAATTTTTGGCTTTTGGTTAGCTTGGTGTTTGTTTTAGTTTCTATAGTACCACAGAATTACATTTCTACTTTCTAGTAGGTACAATGTAGAAGAAGTTTCTTCAGACACTGTGCAAACACCTATGTTCATCACACAAATGTTTGCCCTAGGTGGGGATCCAACCCACGCCTCTTTGATCCAAAACTCAGGGTCACTATCCCCTGAGCTACCGTGGTGGTCAATACAATTAAAAAACGGATTAGAATAAAACTTAAATTTATTTAATATATCGTAACTTAATGCTAAGTACTTATCACTAGATTAATAAATAAATAACACCTATTTAGGTATTGCAGTCATGATTCGCATCTGATTTTTGTTATTAGTAGGTATTTGATGACTAATGTCAATTGTATCGGCTGGTCGCATAACGAAGCAATAGCGAGACATGTTGATTAACAATAATCTCTACCCTACTGTCAGAGTCTACCCGTGACCACGGTTGATGCAACTCGGTCGAAACGTCGGGATGATGAGGTATTTATTTATCTCGTAATTTTAGTGCGCGATTTCTCCCGTAGTATATAATAATAATGTGATCAAATCGCGAAAGTTTAAAAAAATTAAAATAACAATAATGTGCTGTAATACGTTGGAACTGTGATATGTGCTGTGATACATTATGATAATGTGTGCTTTGTATGTATACGAAGAATACAAAGAACACAAAAAGACAGTTCCACCTTAGATTACGTTTACGTTTATTGTGGTATTGTATGGAGCTCGAATTATTTGTAATACAAAATAAATATACAAACAGCACTCTTTCAATTGTTACTTTGTGACATTTTAAATACAAATAATAAGACAATATCCGTCTTACCACAAAAGTTATACGCACACTTTTGACATTGTTTAACAGTTTAAATTGCACGGTTAAAATCTTTTGTAGTACCTAAGGCGGTACGATTTTACAGAGATAACAAAAATATATAATAAACACATAAACAGCTCGAATGAATAAAAGGTTGGCTTGATTAATTGACTGATGACTAGATTTGTGAATTTTTCAATACCAAAATTAATATATTTTCTTAGAAAATATAATAATTCAATTCACATATCGTTAAAACACGCAGTACGGGTAGAGCAAGTGTTGGTCTGATGGAACATTTACTTTTTTTTTATAAAGTCTCAAGTTAAACTTGATCATGATTCATAAATTAATTAAATTATTATTCGTTATTTAGCTACCTTTCCCGACATATCAAAATCCAAGGCTTTATAGTTCACGGAAGTGGTTGTTACTTTGTAAATATGAATAACGACTAGATTGTAATCATGTCTTTTATAATTTTAGCCTTTTGGTCCAGTTGATGTTTGATATAAATACAATTGGTAGTTTTGTACGAGCATTTGGTATCTCTTTTAATAAAGTGGTATCTTTTTTTTGTATTTATACTAAGTACGGTTCTTTTGTATTTTCTTCCTACCGTCATATTTTTATTACGAATAAGTCCGTACTTGATCACTAACTCGCCTGGTGGTAAGAGAAGATAAAAAAAATGAAGCAAATAGACTTAGAATTTAACTGAATGTTGCACTTCATACGTTTTCCGGAGAACGTCAACTTTAACCATGAATTAGAGTTGTTTGAAAGACTACGTAGATTTTCGAATTAAAAAATCATACGATTAAAATGCCTGTACTGGAAATCATCGTAAATAATATGGATTTCAATAAGTTTAGATTGCTTGGAAACTAAAAAAACTAAATAGAAAATGGCACGAACAATAATTTGATGGAAATTTTCTATTTCAAAACCTCACTTCTTCTGTCTTTCAGTTATTTCTACCATAAGCCGATACGTTTTGCCGTTTTTGAATTTCAAAGCCGTCTAAAATTTCAGATATTTAGTTAACTGTGATTTTTTTGGCTGAAAGTCCAAATTACCTTGGCACATTTTATGAGTATTGAATTTTTTGTGCTTACCTAATTGGTATCTTCAAAATTATAGGAATGGGCCACAAACATAATAGTATCTACGAAGTTAGCTGCAAGTTGTGCAAATCCCTTCTGCTTGCGCCGCTGACATAAGAATAAATTGCTACTGCGCAACCTCGTGTTCATAGACGCCATTAAGTTTAATTTGGCCCATAGTACTGTACATAAATTTTAACAGCACTGTAAGCTCGATTACAGAGGCGCCAGCGTAAATTTAATAGCAACGTAAAAAGCGTTCTCTCTATCGAATGCCTAAAGTGAAAAAGAAACAGAACTCTGCTATTTAGCTAATATAATTACGATGGCGCCTCTGTAATCGGGCTTTGTATATGGTGAAAAGCAGAGACACATACACTTTAAAGTCTGTTGGACCCAAAAGCAATTATTGGGACCAAGTCCAGCATTAGTGTCAACTTTTAAGTTCTCTTAAATTTAATCAGATACAACAAAAGTGACTATAGTGTCCGGATCGCTAGACTTCAAGTTGTTGTTCCTGAAGGAAGCAGCGCCGATGCCTCTCCCCCTGCCGCTTCTGCCCGAGAAGTCTGGGAAGGGGAAGTTGGGAACTCCGCGATGCCTGACGTCGAGAAGTCCTTCGCCAAAGTTCGCCTGAAATGATAGAGTAAATATATTGTAGAAAATAAAATATCATAATTATAATAGCTACTAGCGTAGCCGTGGGCAAAAGCTAGTATTTTATTTTGGTTTTTGTGCTATTCTTTATGAATTTTATTTTTCCGGGTAAAAAATGACACTCCGACCTTTGAAAAATGAAGTCGATACCTCATCTGTTATCCATGAAAGAGTAGTAAACAGACCAACAATTATTATTTTGGGTTTATAAAATCCTACTATCTTACTAATATTATAAACGAAAAAAGTTTGTGACTATGTATGTATGTTTGTTACTCTTTCACGCAAAACCTACTGAACGGATTGACATGACACGTTGCAATAGTAATGCTTATACACCAGAATGACAAGTCGGCTATAATTTATAAAGATAATGCATGAAACGAAGTTCGCCGGATCAGCTAGTAATATATTAAATGTCAGAATTTGAACCCAGTATTTCTAGTACTTTCCCCCCCGCCTGTTCTATGTTGTTCCTGTTTACTTTTGAATTACATTTTGCACAATTTTTAATAATAATATAATAATAAATCTTTATTTCAGACAGTACTTAGTCCATATTACAGCAGTAATTTATATTAGATATTATTATCTTAAGCCTAGTAAAACATTATTCCAATGTCCCTGTATAGGGCAATCTGGTTTACTAATAATTATGTATATTAATTTTTTATACAATTTTTATATTTTTTTATAATATTATTAATTTTTGTAAATGCTGCAGCTACATATTTTTACGACTTGGCTTTACGAGTATGTTTAATTATTGTCATCCTATTAACGTGAAAAAGAAATAGAAAGTAAATGAAATAAAAAGCGCTCAAAGTTTTTTTTCGTAGGCAAAATATATGGAAGAACTCCAAAACACAAAAAAATCATTGCCTCGACAAATAAACATGTATGAAACAGTTGATTTTTCGCGATTTTCAGTACTCCTTTAGTAAAATTTGTTCATAATGATGAGACAGCACATTGTACACTAAGCGCCACACAAGTCGGCGTATGGGTAGTTATGCGCAGAACGCTGCGCAAAAGCCGAAATATAGGTATGCGCGGGAGCCAGAGAGACGAGACGCCGGGGCACACCCACCCGCCAACCTCGTGCTTCCCGCGCGCTCCCTACGCCCGTGCTCAACACTAAGCCACGCGGCGTCGGCATTGTGCACAATAATTAGAGAAACACAATGAAATGTCATCTGCGGCTTGTGTGGCGCTTAGTATACCTACTGGTAAGTAAAGCAACGCGGCAATCTGTATTTACATACGTTTCCGCCGCACTTTTTTTGCGCGAAATTCGCTCTATCGCATAACTTGACTTCAGTACGACCTGCGTCATAGTAAATGTATAAAACATTTTTGTCACCTATTTGCGTCACTATTACGCTTTTCAGTGAACAGTTACTTATCTAACTGTAGTACATGTTTAACGTTTCAAATGATGTTAAGGAATTTAATTAGTAGAAACCGATCGAATAACGCTCGGAACAAATATCGCTTATAATAGTGACCTCGGCTTTCCACAGGTGTATATTATCACTATCACTACATAGTATTAAGCAAAGTCGCTATTTTTGCGTGTCTGTCTGTGTATTTCCTTATATCTTCCAAACTACACAACAGATTCGAATGCGGTTTTCACTATCTTTTAGAGTGTTTCAATGAGAGGTTTGCAGCCATAAATCATAGCAATTTAATTTAAACAGCCAGTGGGAGCTGGGCGAAGCCGGGACGGGCAGCTGGTACATTATAAACCTTCCACTTGAATCACTCTATCTATTAACAAAACCGCATCAAAATCTGTTGCGTAGTTTTAAAAATATAATATGCATACATAGGGACAGACAGACAGCGAGAAGTGACTTTGTTTTGTACTGTGTAGTGATAACAAAAGCTCTATCAAAATGTAAATTTTCATCACTATCGTTTCCGAGATCTGAATTTTGTACAAACAAATAAATAAATATCTATACTTACAAGAATTGTTCGTTTAAAATAAGATAGGATAGGTACTAGAGAAGGATTTGTAGAATTCTACAGTAAAACAACGGTTCAGAGTGGAACGAGTAGTAAAACTGGTGTCATTCAGGACAAATGGCCATCCGCCATACGGTATTTTCAGCTCCATCTGAGTAATAGTTGTAGAGTTCTAGGCCCACGTCGTAGTCCGGTTCGAAGTAGGTAAAAGTAAGGTACAAGTAACCTTATCGAGATGACCCCGACAAATTCCCGGAAGACATTTTGTGAAAGTTGTTTCTTTGTGAATAATACGCGATTTTATTTATAATATCACTAGCTAGTAGCCCATGTGTTAATCCAAGGTCTAAGCTACCTTCATACCGAATTTTATCCAAATAGGTTTAGTCGTTTGTGCGTAAAAGAGTAACAAACATCTATTCATACTCACAATCTTTCGCGTTTATAATATTATTACTAGTTTTTACCCGCGGCTTCGCCCGCATACGCAATACATCATTATAATTTATAGCCTATGTGTTATTCTGATAGATAAGCTATATTGTCGCAAAGTTTCATCTCTATCCGTTCAGTAGTTTTTGCGTGAAAGAGTAACAAACATCCATCCATCCATCCTCACAAACTTTCGCGTTTATAATATTAGTAGGATAGAATAGTAGGATTTTGCAGCTACAAGTACAAAAAATAGTATATCAATGGCTGTCCAGGGGCCTTATTTTGTAAGCGCTCTGGCGTTCGGCTTCACTTTTCATCCCGCTCGCTATCGCGGCGTGAGTAACTGGCGCGAGCAGGAGAAAAAGCGAAGCCGAACGTCAGAGCGCTTACAAAATAAGGCCGCTGCTCAGCTTAGTCTGTTTTTGGACTCTAAAAACTAGTTCAGAACTTTGAAATGTAGATACGTAAAGAACTACGTATGTTTGAAATGCAAGAATGTTTAATAAGTATTTAAATTTCAGATATTATATTCTTCAACACATGTCATAATAAGTTTCCACTGCATTCGGTCATTTTCAATACACGGGTACAAGCAAGTACCGAGTAGGCCGACGCCGCGAGGCTTAGTGTTGATGTTGAGCACGGGCGTAGGGAGCGCGCGGGAGGCACGAAGTTGGTGGGTGGGTGTGCCCCAGCGTCTCGTCTCTCTGGCTCCCGCGCATACCTATATTTCGGCTTTTACGCAGCATTCTGCGCATAACTACCCATACGCCGACTTGTGTGGAGCAAGTACGGGTACAAGTACGCGGACTTGCCCGCGAAAAAGTTCGCCAAATGATATTAAAACTATAGTCAACACCGGTCATTACTGGATTAGCAACTGTGTTATATGCAAAATAAAATATGAGATTATCACGACATCACAATACAATATTTGAACATCTTGTACACTTTAGTTTCGTAAAACAAAAATATACTACACATACCTTATCGTACGTAGGTATGTACCTACGTCTGTTTGTCTGATCGTAAAGCGTCACACCTGCTAATTACCACTAAGCACCGATATTTTGTTCTGTTGTACAAATTTCTAACTAAACTGTTGATAGATTTAAAATTAACGCATTTTTAGTAAAAATAGATCCTTATAGATGAAGATTACTCAGATAAGCAAAAAGGCTAGGCTAATAATTGAAATAAGTATGTGTTAAATTGTAATAATTGAAATAAGTATAAGAATATGTGGAATAGTATAAAATGTCAATCGATGATTGAGCCTAGTGTCCAAGTTACAGGAGAGTGAGTGTATATACCTAAAGCCGGAAACATACTATCGGACGCGGCTGACGGACGCGACTGACAGCCGCGACTTAGCAATGTGCACAGTCTTAAAACATCCGGTGTGCCAGATCGCTCTCGGACGTCCGAACGCTCAAAATCGTCCGAAGGTGACATCCGCGACTTATGTCCGATAGTGTGCACGGCTCAGTGTACTTTCATAGTCTAGGTCGCGGCTGTCAGTCGCGTCCCGTAAGCCGCGTCCGATAGTATGTTTCGAGCTTAATTTTCGAGGAGTACCTATTGATCTATGATAGTGTAATGTATATTAGCTACCAATAATATTGTCAATATTTTTTTTAAATACCAAAAAAGAGAAGAGGTCTTTACCCAACGGTGAATATAAGGAGGTTGGATATTAGATAAGTTCAACGATTTGGAATTATTTTGCAGTCATGTAGATATTGGAATAATGGTTGTATTTACGAATCGTCTCGAACGCAGACTTGATGACTTTCAGCCTTCCGAACACGTCTGTTTCCGAAAGGACTTTAGCACCATGGACCACATAGATACGCTGCGGAAGGTTATACAGAAGACCGAGGAGTATAACCTGCCACTTCGTTTAGCGTTTGTGGACTATGAATGAGGAGATTCGTATAAAAACCAAAGTTAGACGCTACGAACCGGTCTTATTGGAGATTTTTAGGGGAGGCCTATGTCCAGCAGTGGACGTCCTATGGCTGAGACGAACGAACGAACGATATACTGGTGTTAACCGACAATCTTGACTTCAGACATCAGTCGACAAAAAACAGAGTTAAAAGTAATTGTGTTACTTACATTAGGAGGCTGGAATCCGTTCAAAGTGTTGAAGCCAAAAGCCTGTGACGCGCTCTGGCTGCCACCAAAGCTGCTTCCAAAGCTGGAGGCCGAGGATGCTGCGCCAGAGACCGACGTGCCAGAACCGGCGAAGGCAGCTGCTTGGCTGCTGGCCTGACTGCCACTGAAGTTGCTGGAATTCCATACATTAAGTCTATTAATTTCCTAGAATCTTAACCTAATATTAACTTCGTATAACTCTGGTGCCAAAAGTTTTTAAGCAGTTTGAAGGCCTCAAGAAGTGTCACCCAAGCAACGGTAGCGCTCAGTTGGAAATCAATCATCTGAAGACTGAGCATGCTGATCAGTGATTGCTGATTAACACCTAGTCCAACAACGCTATAAACGCGGAACAAATGATTCTCCCAGACGGTAGTTTGTACGTACTTAGGAAGCCGTGGTGGCTTAGAGGTAGTGACACCCGCCTTACAATCGTGAGGTCGTGGGTTCAAATCCCGGTCCCGTACTAATGAGTTATTTGAAATGTATGTACGGAATTCAACACCACTGGCTTTTCGGTGAAGGAAAACATCGTGAGGCAACCTGCATATGTCCGTAGAAGAAATTCAGTGGCGTATGTGAATCCACCAACCCGCTCTGGGCCAGCGTGGTGGATATGGCCCAATCACCCTTCGTGGGTAGGCCTACGTCCTGCAGTGCACTGTTAAAAGAAGGCTGGTACAGTACAGTACTGTACCGGCTAGTAATAGCTGCTGAACATAGGTCTGCCTAAGAAGGGCGATCCATATATATCATGCTAGCCCAGTGCGGATTGTTGGATTCACTTATGCCTTCGAAATTCTTCTAAGAAAGTATGTAGGTTTAACTTTCTGTGAAAAGCTAGTGGTATGATAATTCCAGGCAATCAAAAGTACACTCCAAGTAACTTATTGGTACTAAAACGATTTTTGACAATATGGCAGTCTATTCGCAGCCAAAATTATACTCGTTTCTGTTTTACATTTTTACATCTAGTATTTAAGTAGTCATGTATTTTAAACAACTCATAAAATCATCATTATGAACCAGTGATAAACAGGTTTGCCTACTTTATATCCATATAGCAAGTTAGTGGTCAAAGGTGATCAAACCTCAAAGAAAATTTTACTGACCAAAAATAGCTCTCCCATATCTGATATCTCTTAACATCTCCTCGCTTTATTAATTACTAGCGACCCGTCCCGGCTTTGCACAGGTGTATACATAAACCTTTCTCTTGAATCATACTATCTATTGAAAAAAAAATTCATTAAAATCCGTTACCTAGTTTTAAAGATATAAGCATACATGGGGACAGACAGCGAGAAGCGACTTTGTTTTATACTATGCAGTGATAGTGATAATTATTGCCGCTTACTAAAGTACTTATGTAACTAGTTTGCTTCTTAAAAATAGCAGTTTGTTATAGGAATCTAATTTGGTACTAACTCAGATATTGAACGTGTGGGCAATGTGAGATGGGCCATAAATGTATCGGTCCACTTTTAATATTAATTAAATTCATAAAATCCATTAATGCAGGCACCATTTGTGTAAGTAAGTTTATTCATTCCGTTCCAATAAGCGTTTTTTCGACAGTGATAGACGTCGCACACTCCATTCTATGTTATATTATCCCATTAATCACACCGCCACATGTTGATAAAAGTTCTACTCTTATCATGGTCGCCTGGAAGAAATCGCCATTGGCTAAGGCCGCCTTTGTATAGCCGTAGTTAAGTTGTGTTGTTTAAATTAATAAGCTTTAAGTAAATTAAAGTAAAGATAAGTTCGTATGGGCCAGATGGTTAGCCCTGGTGTCAGAGTTTAAGTAAAAATGTGGTAATAAATTAAGAGTTGATAATCACAAAAAAAAAACAACATGGGCATCACACGTAAGAGTATTATATCATATAGTTAGCTACGGAAAACTATACGTAGATTAGCTATACGTACAAAGCGTGACCTATTGATTAAAACACGAGTATTGTATTCATTATTGCAATACAGAAATAGTCTCAAATATTTTAACTCCTATGTTTTTAAGACCATTGCAATGATGTCTCGTGTGGTGATGATCAAAATTGACGGTCTGAATTTTATTAAAATCATCTCTCCTATAAACTTGCAATAAGACCAATTGCAAGAGGCTTGCATTCAGCTTATTTCTGTGGTTTTAGTCGGTGGGCCGATGTAGGTATCCTAATCTGAGTGTTGTACAATATATTAAAGAGTCCAACCAGTCAGTCAATCAAAATCATCAAGTTCAACGTGAGACGTTTACAGCTGCACATGCCTCTTTAATAGATTCCCAATAAAACTGACTAGAGGTGACTTGCATTCAGCATATCAGTCATACATTACAATTATGTAACTGATTTGTTCCGCTTCTATTTGCTCATTGAGATTTTCGAAATCACATCTGTCACGATAGATAACTACGCTATCTAATGGCTTGGGATTACGCTACCTTTCAGCAACATCACTAGGTTACTCGTAACAATTATCTTGAATTACGGTCAATTTGTAAAATTCATGTCGTAACACATCAGCACGTCATGTAGGTTAGTCATACTCTTTCATTGAGTATGTTTAAGTGATATTGACCTGAAGGCTAACTTTGCAAATGAGTAACGAGAGAGATCTACAAAACGTTGTGAAACAAGGACTGCTAACAATTCAAGAATTCTAAAAGATACCTGTTACATTTATTTTTGGTACCGCTCGTAGCGTAGTTTGACTAGGTGTTTGTCAGCGATCACCGAAATTAAGCAACGTTCCGCACGGTCAGTATTTGGATGGGTGACCGCATGTAGCATTTTCCAACTGAGCACTACCGTGGCTCGGATGACACGTTAAATTGTGGGTCCCGGTTGTATTTCCGTTTAGCTATTTCAAAGGCCTTCAGGCGGCCTAAAACTCTAACACCAGGGGTAGCCACTTGGCCTAAACAAACGAATTTTTATTTATTTATGGTAAATGATAGAAGATACATACTCTGTAAGCGCGTTGATGTCTTTTCTATGAAGGTTGTAGGTAACACTTTTTTCCTTGTAGTCGTAGTTATAGGTTATCGTCAAAGTAATTTAAGCTTATCTACGATTTATGTTTAGTTAAGTATGTTTTGTTTTTGTAAATATAACATGCTGGTGTTACGAGGTAATCAAAACTACCACTTTTTGTGCTTTCTCAATAAGGTCGCCCAAAACGATGCGGATATATCCATTCCGCGATGTTACATCATGTTATTATCACCGTCTACCGAAAAGGATCTTGTGTCGTCTGAGCAACAATTAAGCATCGTAGGCGTCAAAACCTGACCCACAACGCGCAATAAACATAGGTGTCATAATTCGTGCATGTCACTGACCTTCCGAAGCCGTTGAACGATGCCGATTGGCTGGCGGAGTGGGACGCACTGAATCCTTCACTGAAGCCGAAAGAGAAGGACTGAGAGGCTGACTGGCTGTGGCCGGCGCCGCTGCCGCTGCTGCTGACGCTCGCAGTCAGGCCTCCATGCCCATTAGGAGCGACATTGAAGCCTCCGCCAAAGTGTCGCGGCTTGACCGGACTTGATCGCTTTTCGTGAGGAAGCAGCGTGCTCGGATCTCGCTCTAAATGCTCTAGAATAGGCAACACTGGAGGCGTTATCACAGGCTCCAATTTTTTCTCTCTCCTCTCCTCCGGGAACACGAACCCGCTGGCCGGCGCCGGCGCAGCCCTTACCGACACCACCAGGCACAAACACGCGCAGATGAACCTCATGCTTGGGATTATTGGTGACACTATGCCGGTCCGAGTATGTATCTTGTTTTAATAGGGCCGTGCGAGGTCATCCGCGGTGTTGGCATGCGGCTCGCGACGCAGCCTTCAGAAAACCCACTGCGCTCAGCCCGAGACGACATCCTGCCAGCTACAGATCCCCCCACCAGAATCTCGCCCATAAACACTATCCTTTTTGATTTAATGACGTTATTGTTAGACAAGTTTGGCGGTTACGGGAAATCTAAGCGTTGGGAAACCCGGCCGTCCTAGTTAGAGCTCATGAGAGGCGTTGTGGCATCTAAACACCTGATTACGGAAGCAAAAGGGCTAAAGCGTAGTATTTTGTAATCCAACTGGACTATTGTGTAAGAAGATGAGGCGATCATTTGCGACTGCGGTTATTTTGGTAAATGTATTCAAGAAACTTGCTTGAAGATTAAAATGTCAGTGTGATCATTTAATTTGCAATATCGATTTGTTGTATTACTACCGGTAAGTTGAAAATGGCGCAGTTCATTTGTACTTTGCTCTCGCCCTTCGGGACACTCCCAGTAATTGCATTAAGTACGACTAACCGCTATCATGAAGTGGTAGTTATGATATACATTATATTTATCCAGTGCAGGGCTGTCCAGTCGGTATAATGTGCTAGTATTATTCATATTTACACGTAAAGAAGATTTTATTGAGAGATATATACAATTATTTGATCATAGATGAATGAAGACCTATCCTTCAACAATGGATTTTATTGTACCCAGATACATTTGTAAGTGTATTATACTTCAATGTTTGTATTAGTCAGTCTAAAATTCATAGATAAATTTGCAAATAGCAATATTTGCTTGTTTATCAGCGAAATGTATCCGTTTCAAAAGTTTCAAATGACAGGAGAAAATGAGCCGTCATAAAATTCAGTTCACGTTTGTAGTCCGTGTCACGGTCAATGTCCTCCTTACTCTTTTAGCCTTAGTACAACATTATCACAGTACGAAAACTAGGATAGTTTTCGTGTTAATTTATATTTTTTTGCAAAATGGGATGTTTAGCGGGATCGCAGGAGGACTAGTGATAATAATATTTACATCTCTCATGTTCGGTAGTAGGTTCTTATTACCTCCAAATGGGGCTTGTAGGTGACTAATTAGCGCTCTAGGGTAATAATGTAGCTAGAAAAGCCCTAGGGCGAAGTTCAGTTTCAATAAAATGTTTAATTCTTGTAAAGCCGGTTTTTTTCTACTTACCTCTCAATCGAGATGTAAAGCTAAATAGTTAGATGGGGTGTAAGCACCAATTGCACCCTCGAACTAAGGTGCCCTCGCTGCGCTCTTGCGCCTAAATATCTCGGGCTGCAATTGATGCCTTACAGCCCTTGGCTACTAATCTACTATTATTTATCTCGCAAATGGAGCCATACTAAAATGACATTGGATTTTTATGATCAAAATCAAATCAAAAAAAAATCAAACTCAATAGTTATCGTTTTATAGGCAGCCGCTAAAGCTAATTCTAATTAAATTAGCTAAAAATTATGCTGTATATAGATTTTTCGTAAACAAAAATCATTGACGTAACCAGAAATTTTGTCTAGGGGTGCAGCTGCTTAATTTTGCCCATTTCAGAAAAACTAGGTATTTACTTTAAAGCATTCTGAGGTAGGCCAAGAAATGTCCCAGGCTTACATCCATGACAAAAACTACAGTAGTTTTTGTGTGGATCCACAGGTTCAGCGCCTTTGGCGTAAAAAAACAGGAACCCCAGATAGATCATTAATTATAATAATAATAGCTAAATGAGACCCCTGACTCCTCTCTTGCCTTAACTGGCCGGTTTGGAGTGAAAACCGCAAGAGCTAAGAACCTAAGCTCCAGGGTGGAAGTGTTAAAGGGCATAACGCCGCTAGTAGCTCTTAGTGAACGCGCAGCACACCTCTCGACACCCTAAGCCGTCCACACAAATGTTGCCCCTCCGGCGCCCTATACGGTAGCTATTATGAGGGGCCCATTTAGTAGATGGCAAGTCACCACCCGCCTGAATATTTGAAAATGAGGCATTATTTGGTGGGTGCCGTACCTCATTCCATAATCCAGTTTTGTATAACACCCAGAAGTTCACCACAATAACCCATTATTTTTTCAATTCATTACTCACAATAGGGTCCTTGTACCTTCACCCCTACACCATAGCTAAATGATGTTTAAAAAGGGCCTCTCAGTGTTGGCTTCGGCTCCACTGATGCCCATCAAATAACCGGGCATGGCCCGAGAGATGTATATTATATATATAATAATAATAGACAAAAATACAAATACTATCATTGTACAAAAATATACTTAAGTCTTGATTATAAGATACCAAAGTCAAAATACATTGATCAAGTTAGTACCAACCCTGTTCTTCGTCTACGTATTTTCAAGGTTGGAAGCCCTTTCGAAGCTCACGTCAACACCTTTCTACCATCTTGTACTTTTTATTTTGAAGTTGTAAAGATTGATCTCAATTAATGCTCATTATAATCAATCAAATAAACCCGGACATATAAATTCTTACTCATAGAGCGAGAGTAATATTGAATTATAACCACAACAAGTAGTTCAGGAGAGTATATTGACAAGTGACTGCAAATTAATAAGCAATATTCTAGAGTGTAGTAGTGCTCGGCATTATTATCAATTTTCACTAGGGGGCCAAATTCAAAATAGAAAAAAAATCATGTATGGCACAACTGATCTTTTTCTTTGAGATTTTGTAGTTGGCATATTAGAAGTTAGTCATAGCGACGAGCATAACTGCATCCTAGAGTATCTTGTAGAGATATTTTTTTTCTTATTGTCGCATACCTACCTCAGATTATACTTGTAGTTTTCATAATATACATGATGACCGGGTAAAATAATCATTATTAAAATTAGTCCGTTAGTTATATTACTACTATTCTATACTATTCCATTGTATGTATATTTATTACTGTTTTTTGTACAAGTTTATATAATCTCACTAATTTTTCAGTTTTCGATAAATCAGCATTTCTTTAAAATTTAGGACTACCCCAGAATGTCACCACTAGATAACTTTCTGTATGGTACCCACAACACGGGCCTCGAGCCTAGTGTGGCCTATTTCGCTTATGAATCCTGAATCTAATTATCTTGCCAAATTTCAACTGTTATTCATGTATTGTTTTACTTCAACGGTTATTCATGTACTCTTTCGTGTATTTTTAGTAATTTGTGTGTGTAATTTTAGTAAATAAATAACTTTGAACTTTGAGTTAGATTATATCAAAAATATTGGCTACACATCTTTTCTCTTGTCAATCAATCAATAAATGAAAGACCTTGTCAAAGTTGGGGAGTGGGGGCTCGTGACGTCACTTCTACGAGAAAAGTGCTACAGTACTTTTCACGTGAGTGACCACCACGACGTTACGCGGAACTTTGACAGTTTAATATATTTTCATCAATTTTTGTTAAATTGACAAAAATAAAAATACGCGTCTTACAATTTTTATACTATAAAATCTATTCAGATCGATTTTATATCATTAAAATTATATAATTATAATTTTTATTTTTGTTAGGTTTTTTTATAAAAATCTGAGATTTAATAGGATATGAAGATGTACATTGTACAATGCACACAATATACCTTTGCCTTACCAATAATGCGCATGTGTACGGGGTTTGTTTGTGATGTCCGACCGCAGCCCTATGTTCACATGATTCCCCGAGGCTGCACGTCCGTGTCACGGTCAATGCGTCAGTGGTTTATCCATCGACAAATAAATTGGGAGGTGGTGATAGAAATGTAGCAAACGCGTCAAATTTACGTCACTGTATGTAGGATAACGAAACCTTGTATACAGTTTCAGGGTGTGCAATGTTTGCTTCGACCAAATATCTAAAATGTATGGCATGAAAGCTTTCATTGGCAAATTCCTGTAAAATGCATAAAGGGACTGTAAATAAATAATCGACTGCTTCGGTGGCTCAGTGGTTAGTGACCCTGACTTCTGGATCACAGAGGCGTGGGTTCGATCCCCACCAGGGCAAATATTTATGTGATGAACATAAGTGTTTGCTCTGTGTCTGGGTGTTATTTAGGTACTATCTATATAAGTATGTATTTAAAACATGTATATGTACATATTATATCAGTTTCTGGCAGCCATATCACAAGCTTTGCTTAGTTTGGGTTCAGAGACCGTAAATATTTATTTATTTATTCAAATAAATGACATTACATTAATTTCTTCATTTTAACTACATCTTTTCCCAATCTTTGCCTTCTAATTGCGAATTTTAGATGAAATTGTTTGTTTTTTTTATTCATAACCAAATGTAGCCCATTTGGCCACCAACTTGCTTGATGGAAAACAAAGTTGCAGCCGAAGATGGAGTAGGTAAACTTAGAACATATGTTGCATGTTTCATTAGCTGTCCATGAAATAGCTGCATGTTATAGTTACCCGATAACGTGCGACTTGTACCAGTGCCAGTCATCAACGAGTCTCATAACTCACTGTGTAGTATATTTATGTAGCTACTCGTACCTACTAGCTTTGAATCGCGGTTTTGCCCGCTTAGTAGCTTACGGTACTTTCCGAACGTAAAACTAAATTATAGCAAAAAATTAAGTCTATTCGTCGCTTCATTGCTGCGTGGAAAGTAATAAATAAACCAACGAACGGGCTATCGGGTTTATGTAATGCGTGAGGATTTCAAGAGGGCCTGTAGAAATTCTAATGTTAATATACCATGTCTAAAAGTAATTATAAGTTAGTAGTTCAGTGGACGCACACGTCAAACGCCCATTTCATCTGAAGTCGATGTGCGTACAAGTATGATGAGCCAATGCTCAAGTGTCTTTACTCTTGTACAGTAACACAATGTTTGTCTGTATGCAATGCAAATGTGTGTGTACTGTCGTCACTACATTAAATCTTAAATAACTTTGGCTCAGTCTTAACTTTGTTTTATTTTTTAAGAATCATGTGAAAGCTTATATGAAGGCTTCTTATCAGCTAAAGCAAAGAAGATATAATAATACTACGTATAGAACGGCCACTCGTTACCCCCCACCCGTTTGAGTCTTCCTCACTTCCATCCCGCGTCAGGACACGATTTACTACTCTGCGCGCGGGCTGCACAGGCCGCTGCAGATACCCGTGTAGCGTTCGTGCGTATGTGTAGTGTCTGTGAATAAATATAGTGTTGTGTGCGTAAGACAGCAGATTTTGTATGAAGAAACGCGGAGTGTCCGGGCTGTGGCTAAAGGTCACTAAGGTGGGACACTATTTTATTTTTATTTATTGTTTGAACACCTTCAATATGGAATTGAAGAAAAATGCCAGGTCGATATTGAACACACATGGTTATCAGCTGCATTTAACCCTAAGAAAGTTATTGTATTCATCATTATAAAGTCTATTCTAATTTGACGAAGACCTTGATATTAGGCAAAAAAAGTATTAACTGATTTGGGACATCAATCATTTTTTTTTTGCTGAACTTGACGACGTCCTTTTTCCTGATTATTAGAAACACAACAAAAAAGAAGAAGCAAAATCAATTTAAGCGTTCACGCGTGATGCCGTGACCAAGGGAAATATAGATTCATTTTTATGTATAACTAGCTGACCCGGTGAACTTCGACCCACCTTCTTCATCATTTCCATCTTCTGTCAACTGTCAAAGTTCAGTCATTGTGTGTGGGAAAATGAAATTAATGTTTTTATTATTGTTCTCGCAATTGTTATAAATTTTCTCACCGTTTAACCCTTTCCTTAACTCCCACAAATATAGCAAACCCAAAATTAGGCAAATCGGTTCAGCCGTTCTCGAGTTTTAGCGAGACAAACTACCACGATTTTTTTTATACATAGAGATTATAGATATAGAGAAGATATGTGCCTAATTTTCTTTGATGTTCGAATAATTTCAATTTCAAAAATGTTTACGTGTGCGCAGGGAGTGGATAAGAGATAATTTCATCCTGGTTCTATAAAAATCAAATATTCATCAATAGCTTGTGTCTGACACAATACACAAAAGGGTCCACGTTTGCTCCTACCTTACTTATGGCCTTGTTCTTCATTTCGTTCGAGACACCTACCGGATGCGGATCACAGTGAGCTCATATATTTTGCACTGGAATTCAGACAACATCCTAAACTAAACCGATGCAATGCGGATGCAGAATCTACCTACCGCCATAAAAACCAATCATTCAAGCCTTTTTATGTTGCTTTTTATTAAGCTTTTTCTCTAAGGTGGTGAAGTGTAAAACATGTTTTGAGCTATTAAAAATAAAATCATATCCATTTGACCTCTTGGATATGTTACATACCTAATAAATATGTAGCAAAAATGCGAAAATTAATTATTTATGACATTTTTATTTTTAAGCTGGGTAAAACAGCGTAGTTAATGTGGCTAAGTAAAACTAGTATGTAAAAAAATAAATAATGTAAAAAATTGATTGAGTTGAGAAAATGTTACATTTCATCAATTATTTTACGAAACATTTATATTTCGATTAAGTTTAAAAGTAAATTTAATTTAATTTCAATAACAATTTTATATTTCCTGCGTCATTACTCACTATTACGTACCTAACGTACCTTAACTCACGCTTGTAGATTTCTAACATCTACAGGGTTATAGTGAAAATAGCCATGATTTTTTTTGTCCTGATTTCTACATATTATAAAACAAAATCCGCCCTTTTTTGTGTCTGTCTGTTTATCAGTTTTGATTTTCTAAACTATGCAACAAATAAAAATGTGGTTTTTATTAGATATTTGCTTAGAACTCAAAAATTAGGTATGTCTTTTTTTTTGGCTAATATTGTGACTCTATCTCTTTAAATCTATGAATTGATATCATAAATAATTAATTAAAGTTAAGTAGTGTTAGTAAATAAGCACATAAGTAGATTTATTACATAAGAGGTAGTCTGATTTATATATGCAACCTTATTTATACCTTATTTATGTTTGTTGTACATTAGATAATGTAGTCAATTCTCAAGGTATTATCATAAAATTATATCACTAGCAAAGTACATAGTTTAGAATATTGCGTTCCTTTTTAGTGCGGACAGTGAAAGAAGGAGGAAATATTTAATATCTAGTAAATTATCTACATTGATACCATAGCGCTTGACCATACGGAAGAAAAAGTTTCATAGTCGTGGAACAAAATGCTGTTGGTTGGTTGTAGGAAATACAAAAGTCATATCAATCTATTATTAGAATTATCTCGTCATGAAAACAAAATAAATAAATTCAGTTTAATTAAGATTTAATTTAATTTGCTGGTTGTTGGGGCGCAATTGGACTCTATATATAACCCTGTATAAGTAATAAGTAGCTAAAGCCCATTATAATGTTAATGATAGCCATCGCGACAGCAATGACATTGAACATTGGCTAATTCGCAGCACAAGGAATGAATACCAAATCAAGTCGGTAGAGTTTGTGCAAAAAGAGAAGCGTCGTAGTTGAGGTCGCCCGTGTGCCATTTTACTAATATTGTTACGTTGAGTACAACCAAAGGTTTAGACACCAATTCGGTTTTCATCAGTAGACTCGCGTCTATCAAGTAGTCGTGCCTTGGCTGCTGATTAAAATCTTATTGTTACAGTAGTTCACCGTAACGCCACGACGGTTTTCTTTTTGCACAAACTCTACTTACATCGTGAATAGTCCCATGAGATATGAAAAGTAAACGAGTTTTTAGAGTTCTGTTGTCGAAAAGCTACCATATTTTCCATGTGGGTAAACTACTTAATCCGTAGCCACTACAGTGGATTGAATTCGACCGTTACTTTGCGCAAGTTTATAATTTTAAAAACAAATATACAAGATACCTAAAAAATTATTTTACATTATTATTATTAGGTACACGTTGGCAATCACGTACTCATGGCTGATTAAAAAAAATTGATCCTAAAAACATTAATATCGACAATAAATTATAGCGGAGTAAAGTACATGTATAATGCTAGATTGTATTCTATAAGGACTTTTATTTTTTCTTTGTAATCTCTACCACAAAAGGGAGATAAAAATATATTGAATCTTGTTCTCTAAATTTAGAGATGATTCATTGAAAGCCATACCTTACGTTATGGTTACGGTATTCCAATTTTCGCTACATTAGAATCTTGAATGTACGATATTTCTTTTAATTTTTAATAATTATGATATTAAAAAAAATGATGCAAAAAAAAATTACAGAAAGAAAAGTAAAAAAGGAAATATATATATGACGAAAAAAAATGTTGACATCTTTTATTTCACCCCACGAAAATTGCATACACGTTTATATCTTGTATTGCTCGACTTATAGGTATCTAATAGTGTTTGTTGCTAACGTCTCCGACTTGTGTTGGAGGAGAAGACTGACGAACGTACAAAAAAAAATGATAATTCCCTGTAGAACCCTCAGTCGAGAGTTTATAATAATCACTTGACATATTTTATTAATTTAATATCTATTAGGAATCAAACTTCTAAAAACTAGTTTTTAAAAGATTTGGCTAAATTATGATTATGTTACATGTGACTAAATCGACAAGAATGCTTAAAAATCATAGACATGACTTTTTTACGAGTCCTGCGTCGTTTGGCCCCGCAAGCGGTTGGTCCCGCGGGGCGAATCGACCAAGACTCTTTTTGAAGGTCCCCATTCGGCCCGCTCCAAACAATGCGGGGCGAATGGGGACCTTCAAAAAGAGTCTTGGGCGATTCGCCCCGCGATTCACTTTTTTATCTGTACATTTAAGTAGAAAAGTAGTCAATGGAAAAAATAAACAATTGCATTATTTTGAAGGCGTCATTCTATGAGTCTTATGGGTGTGTATGAACAAAAATGCATTTGTTTGAATGATGCAATTGATGATTAAATGATCATCACATGAAACCAATGTGCCAAATTGGTTTCACGTGTTTTGTAAACATAAATATTTCATTTGAAGCAAACAAATGAACCATTCGATGTCTTTTTATCTACAATATACTTTTTAATTTTATCTAGAATAAAAATATAATTGTCATGGGGCTCTTTAGACGTTTGTGGGATTACCAACCGTGTCACACGGCTGCCATGATAGAAAAAGATTTTTATGGTAAATCTGTCAAACTATGTCTCACAGAATTTTTTGAAAATCATTTATCTTCTATTTTCTATCTATATTTATAAAAGAAAGTCGTATTAGTTACACAATTTATAACTTAAGAACAGCTGAACCGATTTGGCTGAAAATTGGCAAAGAGATAGCTTAGAACTAGGAAAAGGATTCGAAATAAAAAAAAATCAATAATAATCGAGATAAATCACTTTTAAGTTTGACAGCTGTCAACAGAAATGTAGGTCTCGTCAAGTTCTATCACTTTTGTGAAGACAACAGTAGTCTAGAATAAATAATGACCGAGATTAATCACTTTTAAGTTTGACAGCTGACATTTGAAATGTAGATCTCGTTGAGCTCTATCACTTTTGTGAAGACATCAATGGTCTAGAATCAATAATAACCAAGATAAATCACTTTTAAGTTTGACAACTGTCGTCCGAAATGTAGATCTCGATGAGGTCTATCACTTTTGTGAAGAAAGCAGTAGTCTAGAATCAATAATTACCGACATAAATCACTTTAAAGTTTGACAGCTGTCATCCGAAATGTAGATCTTGTTGAGCTCTATCACTTTTGTAAAGACAGCCGTAGTCTAGAATCGATAATAACCGAGATATATCACGTTGAAGTTTGACAGCTGTCATCTGAAATGTAGATCTCATTGAGCTCTATCACTTTTGTGAAGACAGCAGTATTCTGGAATCAATAATAACCGAGATAAATCACTTTTTACTTTGACAGTTGTCATCTGAAATGTAGATCTCGTTAAGCTCTATCACTTTTGTGAGGACATTAATGGTCTAGAATCAATAATAACGGAGATAAATCACTTTTAAGTTTGACAACTGTCAACAGAAATGTAGGTCTCGTCAAGTTCTATCACTTTTGTGAAGACAACAGTAGTCTAGAATTGATAATGACCGAGATAAATCACTTTTAAGTTTGACAGCTGTCACTTGGACAGCTGTTACTGTGACATTAGTCGTGACAAATTACACGATTCGATTTCTAACGTGTACGAGAGATTTTTCTTATCTTCATTTTAAGATTGAACGGTTGTGGGCAAAACCTTTTTTCCCGCTAAATATTCATAGAATACTCGAATACTCTAGATTTAATGTCTAAATCGTTACCGGCAACACTGGTCGCCGCGGTGACGCCGCGGTGCGATGTCGCGGCGACACCGCCCGTGTGGCATGTCTGTGACTGAACACTTTTGATCCAAATTGGCAGGAATCAACACAAGACCGACAAAACTGGAAATCTCGAGAGGAGGCCTTTGTCCAACAATGGGACAATAAAGGCTCATAAACAAACAAACAATTTTTTTTTATAGCGTTGCACATCTGTTGATTTTTTGTAGTCGGATTTTTATTTTATGTCATGTAATTTTATGCATGGCTGTACCATAAGAAATACGTAATACTGATGCGGGAAATTGATCTTTATCAACGTGGGCCCAAACGACCTCTTCCTTCATAGTTCTCCGCGTTTCGCCCCGCGGGCCGAATGGGGGCCTTCAAAAAGAGTCATAGTCGATTCGCCCCGCGGGACCAACAGCTTGCGGGGCGAAACGCCGCAATACCCTTTTTTACACATTGATTTTGATGTTAATTAAGGGGAAAAAATGCACGGAGTCTCTCTGCGAGATCGAATCAGAAATGAGAAGATCCGTAATAGAACCAAAGTACATCGCCCAAACCGACATGGTCCATGATTGGCGAGTTGAAATGGCAGTGAGCAGGACACATAGCACGGAAGACTGAAGAGCGATGCAGTCGAATGGATCTCGAGTGGAAACCACGTAGCTGCTCGCACTGCTTAGGACTTCCTCTCACAAGGTGGACGGAGACTTCCAACGCCTCCAAATGGCTTATTGAAGATCTATAGGGGATCAAGGCGAGGCACATGTCCAGCAGTGGACGTATTTTGGCCGAAACGACGACGAGTAGCTAAAAGTGAGTTGGAAACAGATACACAGTTACATTTATACCTAATATATATAGCATTTATATTACTTAACTTACATAATAGCCGTGGTGGTCCAGTGGTAATGACACCCGCCTTACATTTGTGATGACGTGGGTTCAAATCCCGGTCCCCGTACCAATTGGAATTTATGTGTGGAATTTTACATTACTGGCTTTTCGGTGAAGGAAAACATCGTGAGGAAACCTGTATTGTATAGTGTATACGTCCGAGGAAGAAATTTGATGGCGTATGTAAACCCACCAACCCGCACTGGGCCAGCGTGGAGGCAATGGCCCAATCACTCTTCGTAGGTAGGCGTAGGCCCGCCTACGAAGGGTGATTAGGATGGATTGCAGGACGTTAGTCCCTGGTCCAGTACAAGGATGTGTCATAGAGATGAGCTATTATCAATAGTACCTTATAAGTAATCATTTTTATCAATAATAGTAGATTAGTAGCCAAGGGCTGTAAGGCATCAATTGCAGCCCGAGTTTTTTAGGCGCACGAGCGCAGCGAGGGAGCCTATAGTTCGAGAGTGCAATTGGTGCTTACACCCGAGCTAACTATTCTGCTTTACATCTCGATTGTGAGGTACGAGTAAGTAGAAAAAACCGGCATTACAAGAATAAAACATTTTATTGAAATTGAGCTTCGCCGTTCGATATTTGAAATTGATGACTATTATACTCACACGAAGACAAGGCTGAATAGCAAAGCGATCTCTTTGGTCATTGGGCTGAATGCATGATGTCTATTGCCAGTATAATGGTTAGATGTACGCGAACTTTTAGAAAGAAAGAAGTGTTTTTTTTTAATTACTTACCGCCCTAGGGCTTTTCTAGCTACATTGTTACCTTAGAACGCTAATTAGTCACCTACAAGCCCCATTTGGAGGTAATAAGAACATACTTAGCAAACATGAGAGATGTAAAGTTAGTTATAAGTCGGTAAGTATATTTTTGTTCTGTATACTAGGGGTCTGTATATTTTTGTTCCGACAGACGCAATGGCGACTTGCTTTTAAACTACATATTCATTCAGATATTATTTTTTGTGATTAAAATGTAAATTTTCACGTTTTCAAATCACGTGTTTATAGCGACGGTTTGAAGATCCGAATTTTATTTGTGTTTTATAGATGTCAATTTTACAGGTTAGCTTAGTACTTTAAAAGTTTTAGTACCTATTATCCTGTCTCGTTTATGAATTAAAATCATAGTTTTATTAATGATAATGGTGAATATAAACTAGAAAAGCTTTTTATGTTTTTTTTTTATATTTAATATCAGATAAAAGTGATTTAAGAATATAATTATGGCGAAAATGAAAATGAAATTAGATTTTTTAATCACATATCCATATGACAGATATAAAGCGATGAGAAGTAGTATAATTGGTATTTTGAGTCTTTTTTATGATAAAAGAAAACGGAGGCCTATGCTCAGCAGTACATTCTATGGCTAAAAATACGACGACCGATGACAATACGTTATGTTGGCGTTCCATAAGTAAACTAGCCTATTAAATCTTGTACTTTTTATTTTGATCCAAATCTCCTTGGGATTGGCTTGATTGCCCTGTAATACTCTTTATTTAATCATCTATTACGGAGTTCAGAGCAAACAAATACATTCCGCACATAGTAACTTCCGTAATGTGATTTATAATTAACACACAAGCTATTATAATATTACACAGGTGTCGATTTTAAAAGGAGTACCCACGTTTTGGAATATGTTATCATGAGAGCCGCAAATTTATATGACTTGAATATTGTATTATGTATACAAAACGTTAATTAATGTTATACAAACAAGATATTTTATAATAAGAGGATAATGAATCTAACAGGTGTTCTCTTAAATGTTTGCTTAGGAACGATTTAAAATTTGCAAAACAGTTTTCTGTTTTTGTTAATTTATGAAACACGTGATAAACGCTCTATAAGCAGATTCAAACTGTAACTGTACTCGTATTTAAAGAAAAACAATATTGAAGAATTTATTTTGTTCTCGCAACACTTCAAAATATATAATTATTTGAATTGTCTCATGAATCTAGTCAACGTTGGGTACCGTCAGCCTTCTGATGGGTGACCGCCGGTGGCATTTAAACCTGAGCGTTATCATGGCCCTCACGACAAGTTAAATTGTAGTTACCGGTTGTTTTAATCGTTTAACCATGTAACTTTAACAACAAAACTCAGAGAAAACCACTCGGCCTATAAAAGCTTACTTAGGTAAGTTTTAAGTTCAAATGAACCAAAATTCACTGGGCATTGTTTCATGAAAACTTGGCGTCCATTGTTTTACCCTAGTATTGCGTAGTAATTTGGTCATGTTATGATAGATATTCTGCAAATGCAGAAATATATTGAGTTTGAACAATTTGCGTTATTCAAGGCTTAATATTTAGGTGCTAAATGATACCTTGAACGGTGCCAAATTTCGAATAATCCAAATGTAGAACCACGTTGTGGGCGTCCTATCCCTTTTCGCGCTCAAAGATCACAATCAATTATAATAAAATTTGGTATGAAGGTAGTTGAAGTCTGGATGAACACCTACGCCTTTTTGGGCGCGGGTAATGCCTACTGCGGGGCGCAGTAGTAGAGAAGATAAAAATAAGCTTACCTATAGTAATACCTACATATGGACCGGGTCGTGTTTATTTAGGTTCCAGGTCACCAGCTACCAGAGTTTTGTATGACAAGCCAAATATATAATCATTTTCTTATGGTTCGATCTATTTTTGTTAGTTACTCCTCGTGTCCACCAAGAGTACTTCATGGAAGCTCACGAAAAATATTTCGTTTACTAATAATCTTATACCTACTAAATAAGGTCTCGTGCCTGGTTCCTAACGGTTGATGACGTAAATGCGTGAGATGTTTTGTCATATTTCGGGGCGGAAAAACTGGATATGGTTCAGTTAGTTTGATCTGAGGAATAGAAGAATTCCAGAGGTGCTCTCTTATACTGCCGGAGCTGTGAAGCAGTGCGAAAGCGTGCCCGTAGAGTCGGGTCCGCGCAGAGGTGGAAACACCACAGACTTTTATTGAGTGTACTGCCGGTGCCGACTAGGGTTGGAGGGGACTCCCACATAGCCAGCGGTCTCTCCAAGCCCATGGTATCCATAAATAAGTTCCCTAGATCAAAAAAAGGTCCTCCCCCCGGATCGTTCTTCGTACCAGGGTCCAAATGTCATCTGCTGACGATATTTCGAATTACAATTTTAATGGCCTATTATTTTAAGGCTATTTTTTTCGTGTCTACGACTGAGGTGGCGGTTATGTGAATTCGTCACAGAAGTTTGTTCAGCTTGAGGTATTTTAACACAATATAATATGGATTATACTTAAATGAATATTTTGATGCACGGGCCCCAGTGTGTCTTCGACGGTTGGTTCAGGCGTACCCTTTAATCGATAGTATCTGTGTCCGGATTACCGCCAAAATGGCGTCCATGAAGATTTTTGTTGCGGTTTGCTTATTTGCAGCGGTTGTTGAAGGTATATTGCATTTTATGTTAATGGAAACCTTTGGAATCGACGCAACCTCTTGTTGCCTTTATCCGACTAAGTTGTCCAGGACTAGCTTTACCTGTGGATTCCCACATGTTGCTTAAGAACTTTTTGTTGGAGAAGAGTACTTAGCCTCAACTCGATCCGTTGCTCTGTTGCTGCGTGCAAAAGTAACAGACAAAGCAATAAACCAACACACACACTTCCGGATTTATTTATTATTAAGGATTCATATCGATATAGCCAAACGGATTGGCAAGTTGAAGTGGCAGTGGGCAGGGCACATAGCGCGGAGAACTGATCACCAATGGAGTCGAAAAGTTCTCGAATGGAGACCGGCAGCGTAGGACGTTCACCCACAAGGTGGACGGATGACCTCATCAAAACTGCAGGATCGCGCTGGATGCAAGCCGCTTCCAACCGGTCTAATTGGAGATCCACAGGTGAGGCCTATCTTCAGCAGTGGACTTCTTATGGCTGATGGATGGAAGGATTCATAGTAATATGGAAAAAGTGAGGTCTACACCATCTATATTCCATATTGATGATCGGCACAGCATGCAAGGAAAATATTAATCTTTACGGTAATTTGATATCGTCCAAAACGTACAAATGCGCTCGAGACTTTGCTGCTAAAGACTGCTCTAGCCTGTACCATGACCATCTACATACAAGTACAAGTTTGATATAAGGTCTGTTATGTTATAAAATTTTGTTTATTACATAACGAACATTTCCGTATTTTTAATGTACTTTGTAAGATATTTAGAGCAATTGTTCAAATACGTACTGTAGAGAAATAATACCTACATTTGATTACGCGTTTGTAGCGTGCCTCCATGCGAATTACTAGTATGTAAACACTATATTTTTTGTCGACACTAGATCCCATAAAATGTGTTAATTAAACATTGTTATAAAGATTAAAGAACTCCATTTGGTAGTTATCCTAAAGGAGGGACACACAAGAGCGGATTCGGGGGCCGAATAGGCCTATGCCGAACCATGCCCAACCGATAGGTTTTGCTTTGCCATGATCAACGTTAGACAATTTGTATGCTGGTAGCTAAGCAACGGAAGGACGAAAAAACGAAAGCGTAATTTTTAAATACAGCTTACCTGACGGACAATATATAGCATTAATTTGAAAACTTTGTGATCAATTACAATTTACAAGTTTAATGATTACCCTGACTATAAAAGTAAAAAGGGCAGGGTAAACATTTTAGATAGAGAATTGAGTGAGAGTGCGTATAGTGCGAATAGTGAGTGAAAATTACAGATGACAAGTATTTCTCAACTGTGATTTTCACTCACTACTCGCATTTATTTAAAAAAATATTCTTATTTCAACTTGGGTATCATTAGTACTTTGAACAATTTGAACACTTTCATAAAGATGTTATTTTAGTATTTTTAGTAAAATTTATTTTGAAATAAATTTATCTTTTTTGTTGTTGCAGGCGGTATAAATGTCTACTCAAACGGTCCTCCCGGGTGAGTAAATGTAATATAAATTAACAATATCCTAGGAAAATGAATCACACAGGAAAGCTCATGAATTATTTAAATAAAGCACAGTGCTGCGTTCTATCTAGTATGCCGTTTCACTCACAAGATAATAGTACATTGTACACCGAGGGGAGAAAACGATCTATTTCTGTTCGAGAGTATGTTTAAGCCCGACGCGCAGCTATTTAATTATAGCTATTTACGCAGAACTTTCTCCCGAGTGATACATAGTGCTTTATACTACACCTACGAAGAAAATAAAATATAATATTTCTTTAATTAAAGTTTAGAAAATAAGATATTTATTACTTCTTGGGCTGTATTTTTTTTTCTAGTGGCGTCATCATTACAAAATCGTCACTTTCACTATCAGATGACATTTTGGAAAATTATTTAGAAAATTAAAAGCCAGGTACTAAATTGCTGTGTGTTAAATTATCAATTTAGCTAAAAAAAAATTTAACGCAACGAAATAAATTGCCGCGCTTTTTTTCGCATTGCAGAATAAGATTGCCATCCTCATTTTATTAAAAATAGAAAACAAATAAAAAAATCCGCCTCTTTTCTCTAATTATTTTATGTAAAACCTTTTAGAGATTTGAAGTTTGTATCTTTCCCGCCTCTTTTTCTAATTATTTCATACAAAACCTTTTTGAGGTTTGAATTTTGTATTTTTATACCACACCCACTCGGAAAGTGTCTTATTACTCGTTCATAAACGGGTTACAAAGTTCGTAATTTCTCCCTTAAAAATGTGCGGCGGGAAAAGTACTACCCTCCGAAGCAGGGCAGGGATGTTATATGAAAATCCATAACTGCCCGGCTAGTTTTCTTTTGTTTTTTAGCAACGAACATAAAAAAATACAAAAATAATGAAATGATGATGGCAACCTTATTATGCAATGCGAAAAAAAAGCGCGGCAATTTATTTCGTTGAATTAAATTTTGTTTTTAACTAAATTGATAATTTAACAGTACCTAGCTTTTAATTTTCTAAATAATTTTTCAAAATGTCATCTGATAGTGAAAGTGACGGTTTTATAATGATGACGCCACCAGAAATAAAAAATACAGTAGTCATAAATAGCTTACTTCCTAAACTTAAAAAATATAAATAATCTGCGCAAATGGTCCCTTCATTCCGCGCAAGGCAACAGAATTTAATTTATGCATAAACAAAATTTTTAGCAATGTACAAAAGATGTCACTTCCATACACTTGATGCCGTTATACGCGCGTACCAAACTAAAATAAAACGTGATGTAGATAATTAACAATATTTTCTTTTTGTTTCAGATTTCCGGTAATATTGTCAAACAGCGCTGGCACTGCCAAATAGTATATATATTACAATATCTTTGTGAGTAAGCTTACGGTTTGCATTTCAGATATCATTTGTGAAATCTTTACCCCAACCCCCGCCTGGGTTCCTCCCCCTCCCCCAGGCGCCTCCACTGCCTTTTATCACTGGATACGAGTTCGGTTACCCCGGTCCCTTACCTGGTCCCTACCCTGGTCCTTTCGCTAGTCCTTTCCCTGGTCCTTACCCTGGTCCTTACCCTGGTCCTTACCCCGGCCCTATCGTTGAAGAAACCGTGTATGGTCCAGGCTTCGTGGATGTGGTCGCTCGTCGTCCTAAATCACCTAAAACAGTTGAGATAATTCCGGAGTACGGACGTAGAGGAGGAGTGAGTGTGACCTCGACTACTACCGACAACGGTGGATTGGTAGTAACCAGAACAGAAAATGGCCGGACGCAGGCTTGTAAGTTATTTTATTATCTACACACCTATACATATTCTATACATCTATATCTAGTATGTAATAATATTGAACCTAACGTTATGTTATAAAAATGTGTGGCAGGGGACTGCAACTGTACTAAGTATCAATGGATGATGTGATGACTAATGTTATTCCGAAGAAAATATTAAATAAAAAAGTTTATATTTTAAGGAGTTTCGGGTAGTTACTACGAGTATCACACACCTTCTCTACCTGTTAATTACCAAAGTAACCATAGTCGAATCTTCATAGCCCCTGATCGTTCTTACTTGTATTGGGGACATGCACAGAGAAACTTAAAGCTTTTGATGACCTAAGTCTGCTAGTCAGGATTTTAGTCCGATACATTTTTACAACAATTATAACGTTTAAACTAAATCTAAATATCTAGTTCGTGTTTCCGAATCACCTACCTGTATATTTGGTTGTATAACCAGCAGGCGTTTTACATACATCTCGTACATTGGTTTCCATTGACACACCGCGTTGTGATTCAATCCTGTTTGGATTATTTGATTCATGTCGAGTACTTTAGAATCTAAAGTCAAAGTATAGATGGTATCTAAAGTTTAGATGGTATTCAGTGTCTGTTGATGGAGCTGGAAGCTGACCTTTTTATGTCCCATTGAGTTTGAGCTTATATGATTTTACTTTTAGGCTTTTTTTATTAACAAGTAATAAAAGTTTGTTTCTATTGTTTAACACGATTTTATTAGTGTCACCTGTATGTTTGCTTGCTTGCTTGTAACCAACCCCTTTGAGCTCGATTTTGCCCTACTTTGAGCGATCAGATTTTTTTTTAAACTTTGCACACCTATCAAAGACCGATGACGATGCATTTATTCGATTACTAAAAAGTGAAATTTAAATATAGTTTAAAAAACTTAATAACACACTTTCATAGCATGTCAAAATAAAAAGTGTAAAATAATTTTCAATACCTATAGGCAGAATAATAATGAACGAATAATATTAATAGTTGTAAAAATTGTAAATAAGCGTGGGGTGCTCGATTTACGTAATGTTAGGGCACAAAGCGTCCGACGCTTTTTTTACAATAGTATTAATATATTTCGTTCATTATTATTTTCTGCCTATATTGAAATTTATTTTACACTTTTTAGTTTGACATGTTATGAAAGCGTGTTTTTTAGTTTTTTGTAAACTATATTTATTTTAGATAATGTGTAGTTCTGAAGCTTGTGTTTATATGTTTTATATGTGTTTTATTTTTTGAGCAAATTACAAAATTAACTTATTACTTTTCAGTCTTGAGCCCAGACGGAGGAGCACAATTCTACAGGTAAGCAATTAAGCATATTTCGTAATCACTATCACTAAATAGTATAAAACAAAGTCGCTTCCCGCTGTCTCACCCTATATATGCATCTTTAAAACTATGCAGCGGATTGTATTGCGGTTTTTTTAATAGATAGAGTGATTCAAGAAAAAAAATATGTTTATATGTACATATAATACACCTGCACGAAGCTGGAGCGGGTCGCTATTTTTATTAAAAGCAACAAATTGATTAGATAGACAATATGTAAATAAGTCAATTATCATAGCTCGTGACATACCGAGAGTTTCAAAATGTATGTTATAGTTTGGTAGATTTTTCTGCAGTCAAGACTGGTTATTGTATTTATAATTAATCTTTTATTGTATTTCAGTTTGCCCACAGGATTCGGCCCAGGGACGGTAAGCTACGTGTGAAGTTTCAAATCACCACAACAGGCAATATAAAATCTATGACTAATGATATTCTGGGCAGCAAGTGTTTTTTGGTCAACATTTTTAGCAGCCTCAGATAATTTGTTTTGCGCTAAAATTGCACAACCAACTTCAATCTATGCTAACTATACTCTATAAAATTTAACTTGATCTCTGCGACAGTGACATTGACATAGAAGATTGACATTTTTAGAGTTGAGATAATGGTGGAAAAAAACGATTTTCAAACAATGTTGTAATGAAATCGAATGAGTAGTTGAAGGTGAGATATTGGATTTTATTTACTTACTATTATTTAAGATCAAGTATGTACATATGTAAATAAAGTTACGATATCAATTAAATACTCATAATAATGTAACGATAGTATTTATCGACGTTTTTCACTATTATCGATGCTAATGTAACTTATAATTGGGTTTAATTTAATTACACATGTAAAAATGTTGTGATATTAAAATATACAATAAAATTAATGATAAATTAAGTTTTATTTAAAATACCGTTAGTATAAACTATCGATATTTTAAATAAAACTCTATCTAAAACTCTGTGGTCACGATCATTCGTCGCCCATCACTAATCGGTATGCCCATAAAGTATGACATTGACAGGTACTGTCTGTACTATTGAGAAATTCAGGACTTCATAGGCGTGATTTTTCTGACAGCTGTCGCAGAGATCAAGTTAAATTTTATAGAGTATACGTAATAAATTGAATAGTCGCTGGAATAGATTATAAATACATACTACTTTTAGACTATTTGTGATTTTTCGAAAACCATTTATCGATTCTGATAAAATTGAAACGAGACCATGTCTGAAGTATGATGATCTGCTAAACAAAAAAGCATCAGCAAAATCGATTCAAATTTGGCGGAGAAACAGACAGTTGAATTTGGAACCTATTTTGAAATCGGTTGAAAATATGGTTGAGGTGTCATTCCAACTAGGTATACTTCATTTTTTCTCAAAAAATATCTATAGGTACTCTATAAAATTTAACTTGATCTCTGCGACAGCTGTCAGAAAAATCACGCCTATGAAGTCCTGAATGTCTTAATAGCACAGACAGTACCTGTCAATGTCATACTTTATGGGCATGCCGATTAGTGATGGGCGACGAATGATCGTGACCACAGAGTTTTAGATATAGTTTTATTTAAAATATCGATAGTTTATACTGACGATTGTTTATATAAAACTTAATTTATCATTAATTTTATTGTATATTTTAATATCATAACATTTTTTACATGTGTGTTTAATTAAACCCAATTATATGTTACATTAGCATCGATAATAGTGAAAAACGTCGATAAATACTATCGTTACATTATTATGAGTATTTAATTAATATCATAACATTATTTACATGTGTACATACTTGATCTTAAATAATAGTAAGTAAATAAAATCCAATTTCCCACCTTCAACTACTCATTCAATTTCATTACAACATTGTTTGAAAATCGATTTTTTCCACCACCATCTCAACTCTAAATATCTCAATATGTAACTGTCGCAGAGATCAAGTTAAATTTTAAAGAGTATAAATGCTGTTGACCCAAAAAGCACTTGTCGACTAGACTATGACTGACAATACAATACTAATACGACACCCCACCAAACCGACATGTTATATACCTGCGTAGTACTTTAGCTACCACGATCGAGATTTTTTTATAAGACTATTCTAGGCGTCTATCTTAACCTGCTCACGAAGATTCAGCCTGTTATTAAGGCGCCATAGTATCACCGTAAATTTCATATGAGCGGGTGAAGACCAATACGCCCCCGGTTTTGCCCGATTTCTGCATTCAAAAATCAATATAAAATTAATATCACCACTTTTTCTTAAATTTTATGGATAAAAGCTATAGTTCAATTCATGTGTATAAATAGCAGATTCAAAAAAAATGGAAACGTGTAAAAAAGTGCCCAAAAATGCAATAAACTTTTTTAGTAATCATGAATTTGTTCTAAAAAGCGGTATATTCGCATTTAATTTCTATCGAGCGAAGTTTTTTGAATTGTGTTTCGTGTTATTGATTCCCCTACCGTATAGTTTTGAGTGTATTGTGTATTTTATTTTTATTCGACAACTTCAAGGTTTGATAGAGAAAAGTCAGTTTAACTAGGGCTCTATACAGGTATTTTGAGATTGGATGGCGGCTTAATCACTTTAAGATCACAGGAGAGGGCTGCAGCGCTGGACTATAAACTACAGTAATTTCCAAGTCGGTTAAAAAGGGGACGACCATAATTATTATTATGCGAAAAATTGTGAAGATTAAATGTACATACTCAATTACACGTAGTACTGTAATTTTTTGTTGCAGCAAACCTTTGTGATTCCTGATGGCCCTGAAGTAGTCCCAGAAGTATTCGTGTCAGAAGTGAAGAGACCACGGGTAAATATTAAGCTTTTTCAATTTAGCATTTTTTTGATTTCTGTTAAAGGTGTCACACAGGAAGTAAAACTGCACATGTTTTCAGTTTTGAAATAATAACTAAAACCTAACACCTAACAATACCCAGCCAGTGTTGGGTAAACCTATGCGAGCATGGATAAACGCCGAATACCTACTAACTATTTTTTAATTAAATGTTCGGACTTTACCCAAAAGACTTGGGTAGTACTAAGTAAACCCGGGTAGACTTAAGTTTACTTCTTCTTCCAGCATTACCCGTAAGCGTATATATAAGTGATCTCTTGGAATAATTCTGTCTTCTAAGTGACGGATATATTTAAGAACGTCTAAACCTATATAGAAACACCATAACACAACAATTCGTAAATGAATTTAATTTGATTAAAAAAAATTGTATTACTTCAATGGCGACCCCCATCAAAAAGCCATATTTTCGAAGACATAGAGTATGAAACGATTATAGACGAGCCCCACTATTTCTTTCTTTGTTTCACTGGCAACCTATTGGCATAAGTTAAAACAGGATAGCACGATTCCTTAGACTTCAATTAAAATAAACAAAAAAAAATCTGCGAGTGACCTTTTCCAGGCCACTGGGCGAATGCGTCAAATTCGGTAGCGGCCTGAAACAGGTCACTGGGCGATCAAAGGGTTATATACGTTTGGGTCATAGAGCAATCATAAGCTAAACTAGCTGGATCGGCGATTTTATATTTCTTGTTTGGCATCGTTTAACATTTTTCTATATCTTTGTTAAAGCTAAAATACTTTTTCTGCTCTTTAAACATTTTGGTTAAACATTTCCATCCGCAGTACCTTTCACCGCGAGGACTCGAGTTAATCGCCTACTGAACATCAAGATAAGTAAGAATTTTCAATAAAACAGTGTTATACGAAAAAAAATTAATGATCTTCATGTTTAACAGTATGTCAATTTTTGACTGCCTCGGTGGCTCAGTGGTTAGTGACCCTATCTTCTAGGTCAAAGAGGCGAGGGTTCGATCCTCACCCAGGGCAAATATTTATGTGATGAACATAAGTGTAGGTAGTGTAGTATATCGCCTTACAATCGTGAGGTCGTGGGTTCAAATCCCGGTCCCGTACCAATGAGTTTTTTGGAATTTATGTACGGAATTTCACACCACTGGCTTGTCGGTGAAGGAAAACATCGTGAGGCAACCTGCATATGTCCGTAGAAGAAATTCGATTCTATGTTCAGTTGTTTGTAAAAATCTGATATTTGTGTGTGATACAGAAAAACTATACCCACACACAATACGTCTCTTCAGCGAACTACCTACAAATTCCATATGTATAAGTAAAGATGATGGATTAATTTATTTATCAGACCCATACCACAATTTTCACAAGTCACTAATTCATTTAGATTTATAAAAAAATAGAGTATGATACGAGTAGATAAAAGATAAAATAATATTTATTGTCAACAAGTAAATCCCTTATTACATAATCAAATTTAATAACTATTACTATAATGTTTTTCTTAATGTTTTTTATAATGTTTTTATGTCTTGTTATGATGTTATGACTATGAAGGTGGAATCCTTGATTGATTCTACCCTCAACGTTAAGTTTATACATATTAATCCATTGGTTTTTCGCGAATGTTGTCTACACGATTCTATTCTGAAAATAGATTTATTGTACATATTGTACATCCATTCTATATGTAGCGTTTTCTTTAAAAAATGAGCCTGGTGCAAAAGGTTCATTATTTGTATGTTTTATGTTTATGTTTTCCAAATAAATGTGTTTGTTTAGTTCATAGATTGTAACACATTTCATAACATACTTAAACTATGTTTTTGAAAGACTTTCGGAGGCGCTGTTAGCCTGATAAAGTCATGTGTATAATATTGTTACATACAATTTTTTTAAGATTGTGTCTAGTTTGTACGTACTTGGTATTTTTCTGATCAATAAAGAACTTTTAAAAATCAAAATATAATGTTTTTAAAGAAAATACTAAATAGTTTTGACAAAAGTTGCAGAACAAAAGTTGTTAGTTTTGATGTACAGTATAAGCCCCTTAAAGGATGCTAATTGATTAGAAATAACCCTGTCTTTATCTACTAGAAAATTATCAATTACCTAACCACAGGCCATGGCCATTGTCTTTTCCAAATTTATTTTTGCTTATGTTTCGTTTTCTTTTCCAGCACCGCAAGAACCCGCCAATCAAAATAAACCTCAAGCCTTCCAAAACTTCCAGTCTGAAGCTTTGGGCAGCACGTTTGGATCAAAACCGAAAATTATCTCTGAAGTCTTAAGTTAGTACTTCAATTGATATCAATTTTTCCACGTTGATGATTGTAACAATTTTCCTATATTAGAGAAATCGGATTTTGTTTGTAGATCCTGTTGTTAACATAAAAGTAGATATTTTTATGATTCTACACTAAACTTACGTATTATAAACTTATTGGCATGTTTCAAGATTTTTACTACATAAAAAACATTACAAGATAAAACAAGATAAAAACAAGCATAGCACTGAAAATCTTATATTATGTGTATACTGAGCGCCAAACAATTTGAAAGATGGGAAGTTAGCCCCAGAGAGCTGCGCAAACGCTAAAGCTCGAAACATACTATCGGACGCGGCTTACGGACGCGACTGACATCCGCGACCTAGACTATGAAAGTACACTGAGCCGTGCACACTATCGGACATAAGTCCCGGACGTCACCTTGAGCGTTCGGACGTCCGAGAGCAATCTGGCACACCGGATGTCTTAAGACTGTGCACATTGCTAAGTCGCGGCTGTCAGTCGCGTCCGTCAGCCGCGTCCGATAGTATGTTTCCGGCTTAAAATATAGACGTTAGCGGGTGCCTGAGAGACGAGACGCCGGCGCACACCCGCCCGCCAACCTCGTGCCTCCCGCGCGCTCCCTACGCCCGAGCTCACTACTTCGCCATTTGTATAGGCATTGTGCACACATGCGCAATAATTTGCGAATCACGGCGAATCGTCATCTGAGGCTAGCTTCCCATCTTTCAATTAGTGTGGCGCTCAGTATTTTTAAAGAAAATATCTTAATTTTAGAAATTATTTTTTGTTCTACTTGTGATATTTTGATTGGTATGGTAATATAAAATTAAGTTTGAAGATCATGCATCAACGATTGACATATTTTTCAAAAAAAAAATACCGAAAACTGTCCTGCCTATTTGGTTACTGCAAAATAAATATCTTTCAAACACGTTTTGTCATTGCACCATAGAAGAAGTCGTTTTATTTGATTCCCACAGCCATGGTTAATGTAGGCGATCGAGAAAATCTGTCAGAGATGCATAGATTTAATATGGCACGAGTTAGAAAGAGACATGGAAGATATCTTGATTCGGTGGCTGTTGCCGAATTAAAGCTGTCCACTCTCGGAAACCGTGGTGGTCTAGTGGTATTGACACCCGCCTTACAATCGTGAGGTCGTGGGTTCAAATCCCGGTCCCGTACAAATGAGTTCTTTGGAATTTATGTACGGAATTTAACACCGCTGGCTTTTCGGTGAAGGAAAACATCGTGAGGCAACCTGCATGTGTCAGTAGAAGAAATTCAATGGCGCAAACACCCTTCGTGAGTAGGCCTACGTCCTGCAGTAGACTATTAAAAAGGCTGATACAGTACAGTACAGTACTTTCGGTCATTTGAACTGATTAGTTAAGTTCAAACACATTTCGGCTTCGTCAAAGCCAACTGCCGCAGGATCCCGCTGGATGCGAGCCGCTACCAACTGGTCTTATTGGAGATCTATAGGGGAGGCCTATGTCCAGCAGTGGACGTGCTATGACTGATTGATGGGATGGAAAGTCTACTGAGGTGGTCAGGTCTGATCAGTCAACTGTAAGCAATTTATTGCGTGTCGAGATGTTTATATTTTGGATTTGATTGGGATCGTTATTCAACTATGCTACAGACGTCCCGACAATCTGTTGCGCCACAAACAAACAAACCACCACCACCGCGGTAGGCTCTAACCAAGTTGGAATGTGTATGAGGAATAACTAATTCGTTTAAACGAACGTACTCGTATGTGCCCAGATACTAGAAGAACTTAGCATTATAACGAGAATTTTACAAGCACTCATGTTGCCGTCACTTAATAACAGGCGTTATTAAGTCATAAGTCATAAGTATTTATTGATAAAATGTCAATTTACACGTCATAAAAAAATATTACATTAATGTAATACAAAAAACATATTTTTTTACACAGTTAAATAATAAATTAATTGCAATGTAACAATAATAAAAATAATGTAGTTAAAAATTCATGTCATAAGAAAATATAAAAATAGTACAAAATATAAAATGTCCACAAATAATTATAAAATTAAATAATTCATTTATCAGAATCAAAAATCAACAAATCTACATTAAGTATCATATTTATTATTATACAATAATACTTGAACATATCCAAAACCCCGAGGACTTTCAGCTCGAGCTCTCAAATCGTTTTACTTGCCTAGAAAACCTTGCGTCGGTGGACGAGATCAACAACGGGCTCGTAGAAACTGTCCAAACGGTGGGTGCTAAGTTCTTTAGACCCCGCCGTTCAAATAAACCTCAGAAATTCTCCGATCATACTCTAAATCTCATGGCCGAACGACGCTCGCTAAGACTGCAGTCTTCCGATGATGCAAAGTCATACAGGCGGCTTAATAGACAAATTTCAAAATCCTTGCGACACGACATCCGTCTTTTTAATACTAAACATATTAAAAAGACAATAGAGCGGAACAAAGGCTCCAAAGTATTCGCAAGAGATTTGTCTGTTGGACAAAGCCAATTGACAAAGCTGAAGAGAGAAGATGGCAATGTAACGTCGACCAAGGCAGAGGTATTAGAGGAAATCGAAAGGTTCTATGGACAGCTATATGCTTCGGTCGCTAAGCCTGTTGGCAGCGCGGCCAAAGATCCAAGAGCCAAGCTGACCCGACACTTCACCGAAGACATCCCGGACATCAGCCTGTACGAGATTAGAATGGCCCTGAATCAGCTTAAGAACAACAAGGCGCCGGGTGATGACGGTATCACATCAGAGCTGCTGAGAGCGGGTGGAACACCGGTACTAAAAGTCCTCCAGAAGCTTTTCAACACCGTCGTCCTCGAGGGCATCACGCCAGAAGCATGGAACAGAAGCGTGGTGGTGTTGTTTTCCAAGAAAGGCGACAACACCTTATTGAAAAACTACAGACCCATCTCACTTCTGAGCCATGTTTATAAACTGTTTTCAAGGGTCATTACGAACCGTCTCGAGTGCAGGCTTGATGACTTCCAGCCTTGCGAACAAGCCGGTTTCCGAAAAGGCTTTAGCACCATGGACCACATTCATACGCTGCGGCAGGTTATACAGAAGACCGAAGAATATAATCTGCCACTTTGCTTAGCGTTTGTGGACTATGAAAAAGCCTTTGATTCGGTCGAGACATGGGCTGTGCTCGAGTCTCTCCAACGATGCCGTATTGACTATCGGTACATCGAAGTGTTGAAGTGCTTGTATAATAAAGCCACTATGTCGGTCCGAGTACCGGAAGAGAGCTCCAAGGCGATCCCTTTAAAAAGAGGCGTAAGACAGGGAGACGTAATTTCTCCGAAACTGTTTACAACTACTTTGGAGAACGCCTTCAAGCTCCTGGAATGGAAAGGATTCGGCATCAACATCAATGGCGAATACCTCACTCACCTTCGGTTTGCCGACGATATAGTAGTCATGGCAAAATCGATGGAAGAGCTCAGCACGATGCTCGAAGGCCTTAATCGGGTTTCTCAACAGGTGGGTCTTAAGATGAACATGGACAAGACGAAAGTCATGTGTAATTCCCATGTTTTACCCACCCCGATCTCTGTTGGAAACTCGGTTCTTGAAGTCGTTGACTCGTACGTCTACCTAGGACAAGTAGTCCAGTTAGGTAGGTCCGACTTCAACAAAGAGGACAATCGACGAATCCAACTCGGCTGGGCAGCGTTCGGAAAATTGCGTAATGTCTTCTCATCCGACATACCTCAGTGCCTCAAGTCGAAAGTTTTCGACCAATGTGTGTTGCCAGTAATGACTTATGGCACAGAAACGTGGTCTCTCACTATGGGCCTTATTAGTAAGCTCCAAGTAGCCCAACGAGCTATGGAGAGGGCTATGCTCGGAGTCTCTCTGCGAGATCGAATCAGAAATGAGGAGATCCGTAGACGAACCAAAGTTACCGACATAGCCCAACGGATTGGCAAGTTGAAATGGCAATGGGCGGGGCACATAGCGCGGAGGGCTGATGACCGATAGGGTCGAAAAGTTCTCGAGTGGAGACCACGTACCGGCAAGCGCAGCGTAGGACGTCCACCCTCAAGGTGGACGGATGACCTCATTAAGACCGCAGGATCGCGCTGGATGCAAGCCGCTTTCAACCGGTCTTATTGGAGATCCATAGAGGAGGCCTATGTCCAGCAGTGGACGTCCTTCGGCTGATGGATGGATGGATGGATGGAATAATACTACCTAAATTAAATTAAACATTAAATGAATAAAATTCGTCTAACCTCGATTAGAAACTTCTTTAGTCTCGTTTTGAATGACTGTAGACTCGGGGATGACGTAATGTCTACAGGAAGGTGATTATATACAGTCGGGGCCATAACGTGAGTCAATTTGGATGACTTAGTGAGGGTACGGGAGACAGCCTGCAATTTATGCCTATGAATTATTAGAATGTTATTATTAGAATGTTATTAGATGCCGTGGTGGTCTAGAGGTAGTGACACCCGCCTTACAATCGTGAGGTCGTGGGTTTAAATCCCCGGTCCCATACCAAAGAGTTTTTGGGAATTTATGTACGGAATTTCACACCACTGGCTTTTCGGTGAAGGAAAACATCGTAAGGCAATAACATTATTAATTTATTTTTCATCACATCTATTCGAAAAGGACTACTTGGTTCGCCTTTAAGTGCGCTCAAAGGTGGTGTTTTCTATAAGGAACTTTATAAGTGCGCGGAATTATCTTTACCGCACACTTTTTGAATTCGGAACAAATAAGTGCGACGGAATTTTCTTTGCCGCGCACTTTTTGAATTTGGAAGTAGGTAATTGTAATGATCAACGCCAAGAAAATGAATAAAAAGAATGTTATTATTAGTTTTCATTTGTTTTATTATTAGATACTACCACAGATATCTGTAAAATACAGATCTGTAATGCTGTTGTCGAATCAATATTTCACTATGTATTGCCTTTGTTATAAACTCCCGATAATTAGGGAAATTGTGTGATTGACATCGTTACCTTATTTCATAGTTGTACAATAGATGCCAAATCAAATATTGTACAATTTAGTTGACGTGAAAGTAATAAAACTTTAAATTGCCAAGGTTATTTTTATGGGTAACGCCCATTAGTAAATATTTAAATTTATAAGTATCCAAATTTAAGGGTAAATTAACTAGATATTTGATTTATTTATTTATTTATTTACATTTTCAATAAATAGCATTACAGTCTCAGTTATTAATTTTGTTATAAATTACTTAAAAAACAACTTAGGCAGGGTACGTCCGTACATCTTCATTATTCAAACATTTTATCGGTAGGTATAGCGAATATTATTGAACGCTTTACTGTTCCTGTACCCACTAATTGTATTTTCAACCGCGTCGAAATATAATGAACATATTTGTGAGTACTTGGTATCCAATTCGCTTGCCCTGTGGTGTAGCAGCAGTCCATTTATCCCTCAACTCAACATGATCAGACGGAATCCTGCAGAATTTCAACAAGGGTTAGACTTAGATTTTTATAATTATAATATTACGGTTATATGAAAGACTACATAACTATTCAGAGGCGTTATGTTAATTTATGGCTTCTCCTAAAATAGAAAGAATTTATAAAATTTTAATATTGTACGCTCGGCTCAGGCGGAATGTGACAATGAGTCATGCTTTTTTCGCGCGTGCCGCCGGCGTTAACAGATTTATAAGAAGTTATAATGTCAAAATACCTTTTACTTTCAAAAAACCATCGAAAAATAATGTTTTTTTTTTTGTTTTACATGAGATTGAGATTAATCATTTTTTTTATCTGGTATAAAGGCATGGTTATCTACTAAATATGCGATTAATTTACCTACATACTCTGGATTTTTTTAAAGCGTTGCTCAGTGTAATTATGCCAAAGCGTAAATGGGCAAATAATAATAAATATCATAGGTAAATATGTACATTTCATTTTTTTGGTATTCATGCCCGAAAAAGAAGAACTCCTTTATAAAACTTAAGGGCACTCCAGAGCTACGCTGCTAACCAGTTTTAGGTATTTGACAGCGGCCGGCGTAGACCCGCGTAGCTCACTGCTTGTGTGCGTGTCCTCGCACACATTTAAATCGCTACGCGAAGCCGGCCGCTCTCATACAAAGTGGTGTAATGACAGTTAAGACAAAAAATACTTAGTATCGCAAGTCCATTCACCATCTATCGTGAGAAATACGTAATTTATTTCATACGTGAAATTAGTACAATTAAAATGTCACTTTTTATGTAACATAAACAATTTGTCCATTACTTCTGCATAATTTAAAGTGATAAGTACTTTGTAACCTGATCTGGTATACCAAAAAAGTACTGTTAATCTAAAAACGAAAAACACAAAATAAATATATATATATATATATATATATATATATTAGTTAGGATTAGAAATGAAAATTCTTACGATACCTTAAGTAATTTTATTAACATTCATGTTTTTTTACGTTTTACAGTTTGACAATAATTTGCGTTAAAGGTGACGTCCACAAGTGGTATATTATTTAGAGAAAAATCGATCCAAGATGATATATATATATATATATATATATATATATATATATATATATATATATATATATCATTTGAAAGCTTGTTATATGGGCTTCCAAAAAATATTTAATTTAGATTTTTTCACCCTTGCAATTTTTTTTAAATGCAAAAAATAAATTGTATGAAAAATAACAATACAGCTTATTATTTTTTCTAGTTTAGCAATAATAAAGTGCTTCTATCGTTATTTTACTTGCATTCGTAGCTAATTCTTCCACATTCATCTCTTAATTTGCTAAAATTAAAAATTATAACCTACCAGTGTGACCAGTTAGAAGGTACAATGTGACAAAAAATCACTTAAAAAATGTGTCTAATTGGTAAAAATGATTTTATTTAACAATTTGGAGGTTACTTAATCAGGGCTGCTAGAGATAAACTACCTATTGAGCGAAATATATTTATTTTTTCTAACAAATTCAAAATTAATTAAAAAAAATCGGAGAGGTCTTTTTCGTTTTTAACTGTTGTAATAGACTCAGAAAAATATGAACTTTCTCGAAATGTAACGAGTGTTGTGGTTAGAATTTTTGATTATTAATATACCAGCCTCCATACATTTTGTGGACATGTCCTTTACGTTCAGATCGTGCAGTTTCTTTTTGTTCAAGAGCTCGCAGGATATACTCTGGTGCTTTTAGTGGCATTTTTCTGTCCAGTCTTGAGTCTAAAATTTCTGGAAGCAAACAAAAACTGTTACATAATGAGGGGAATAAAAACACGTGTGTGAGTTTAAAATGTATGTCATTGTAGATTTTTTTTATCGCGAATAAGTGCGCGTTTGACCACAAACTCGCCTGATGGTAAACGACGATGTGGTCGAAGATGAAGCACGCAGACTTAGAAGACAACTATTCACTCTGACCTTGAAAAGCCTAAGATTGTATTTCGCAGGAAACAAGAAAGCCGGCAGTTTATTCCATTCCCTGGCTGTAAGTTCGTTTTGAAGTTCGTAATTGGAATTTTATGATATACGAGTAGATAAAATATATCATTATACCGGCGCACTCTAACCAAACTAACCTTTTCATTAATTTCGTTATTTTCGTCGTAACGAGTAGTGCCTTGATTACAATTAGTTAACTCTCTAAAGGGTGACCTAAAAAAAAAGTTTTATTTATTAGTATTTGTTTTATTATAATCAGCGTCTAAACATCTACCCCTAGAAGGGTTATTAGGCCGTAAATATCTCTTGAACCACCCCATCCAACTATTGCCTCGCGTTTATTTTTGATAATTTGATAATAATTTTATAAGCACTTTCGTACCTATCTGCATTCTGGTTTTCATCCCTCTATGGATATTCATCCATCAATTGACTTATTTCTTAAATTTACTTTTTTTTAGTTCTACTAAAAAGACTGACGAAGCAACTACTAGTTGCTTCGTCAGTCTTTTAGTAGAACTAAAAAAAAGTAAATTTAAGAAATAAGTCAATTTCATTGTTCATTTCAAGGCAATAACAGTATGAGATCCAAATATTAAGTAGACTTCAACAAACTAACTTAAAAATCTGACTTCAGATGTTTACCCAAAATTACGAAATAATATATTGAAATGTCGTGTGGTGGGTTTCAGATAAAATGTAAGGTAGGTAGGTAGGTATCATCCTTTCATTTGATACCCATATTGTAAGAATGCATAAAAATTAACTTAGTCCGACATTTTTTAGAAGACCGCCATATTGTATTTAGATTGACTTCAGTTTATTTATATAACCATAAAAAACTTAGTCCGCCATCTTAAGAAGTCCGCCATATTGTATTAAGAGTGTCCTCACTTTATTTTTCGAATTATCCTCGGCAAGCCCTTTCATTTGATACCCATATTGTGAGAATGCATAAAAAACTTAGTCCGCCATTTTTTAGAAGTCCGCCATATTGTATTTGGAGTGACTTCAGTTTATTTTTCGAGTTATTCTCAGCAAGCCCTTTCATTTGATACCCATATTGTAGGAATGTATGAAAAATTTAGTCCGCCATCATAAGAAGTCCGCCATATTGTATTTAGAGTGACCTCACTATATGTTTCGAGTTATTCTCGGCAAGCCCTTTCATTAGATACCCATATTGTAAGAATGCATAAAAAACTTATTCCACCATTTTTTCGAAGTCCGCCATATTGTATTTAGAGTGACTTTACTTTATTTTTCGAGTTATTTTCGGCTAGCCCTTTCATTTGATACCCATATTGTACGAATGTATAAAAAACTTAGCCATCTTTAGAAGTCCGCCATATTGGATTTAGAGTGACCTCATTTTCTTCTTCGAGTTATTCTCAGCAAGCCCTTTCATTTGATACCCATATTGTAGCAGTGCAAAAAAAAACTTAGTCCGCCATCTTTAGAATTCCGCCATATTGGATTAAGAGTATTTATTTATGACTCAAAATACTCAACGGTATTGTTTATTTTTTCGATTTTCATTTCGAAAAAAAACGCCACCTTTCTTTTTGTAATAATTTTCCTTACGTTTTCCCATTATCACTAAAACATAAATGAACGAAATATAAGTATTATTTTAACACAAGAAATTTAAACAACTTACACGAAAAAAGTAAAAATCACAAAACTGAACTTACCTCATTTACGTGTGTGCAGCTAATCATTCGTACACAATAGATCGCGGTCGAGTGCTCTCAGCGCGTCGCTCCGCAAATCGACGTGACCTCACTCTGAGCTCCGGTGGTCGACTGATTTTCCGAGCGCATACGTCGCGTATTTATTCAACATCGCGCCTCCATAGAAATAATGTATGGAGAATTTGAGACGAGATTTTAGAAAATTCATAGTTAAATTATCTGATGTTATTTTACAAATGTAATAAATAGATTTAAAACTTTCAATATTAGAGATTAAAATGAATTCAAGTTTGTATAAAAGTTCGACTGTTTGTTATACAAATTCATTAAAACGCAAGTATGCCATTTTAGGCGTTTTGGTGTAAATTTACGTTTTTTTTTAAATAAAGTGAAACATAATTATTTATTTCTGTTACATAGAAACGGTAAACTGATTCTTTGTTGTATTTGTCATATTTTTGTTATGTCAACTAGTTTAGTAGTACTGATGGTATCGTTATAACCGTGAATACAGTTTTGATTGATTTTACTCAAAGTCGTCTTAAATTAAACGCGACGAATTAGGTAATTATATTATTTTAACATATTTCTCTATAATTTTACAGTTCATTACACAAAAACCTAAGTTTGATTTTATATTATCGAGAATAAAATTTCTGAATTAAAAAAATCTGTATCTATCTATGTTGTACTACAGTGAGCGCCCTGTATTTGCAATGCCCGACAAGGGCAACTAAGTCTTCAGAGCTTTAAAATAATTATAAGACCTAATTGTAAAACACTTAGTAGCAAATAAAGAATATGAATATGAATATGAATCTCTTACTATTTTTACACAAGATAAAAGCTTTAATAGTAATCTTACATAATTTACGATATTTCATACTTTTCCAAAAATAATGACATAGCGACTGGTTTAAAAAAATTTTTGGGGAGATTTATTGTAATGGCACCACAGATGTTTTGAAATTCATAATATACATTAAAATTACAATAAAACTTGAAAAAATACAGCTTGGGAATCAGAATACCATTGTGTAGTGATTGATCTGAACAAAAAGATATAAAATGTGATATCTACAGTGTAATTCAATTGCGATTATGGTGAAAATGCGACTACTTACGAATGAAATGATATTGCTCATTTATCTCGTACGCCGTTGCTTTTGCAGCCAATTACGCTGCAGTAGTTCATCGTATATTGAACGCTTATCACGGTAAGAGTGAGTTTTTACGAGAACTTATGCTCAAAACTTTATTTTAAATAAATATGCTTATTTTCCAAGTGATTAAACAAAAACCGCAGCTGTTTGTTATTGAAGATACTGTCAAAAGTGACATGATCTTCAGAAAAAAACGCCAACCACCACCGAATCGAGATATCTCTTTCCAACTCATGCCGCCTTAAATCAACGCATCTCTTTCTGGCTCCGCATTATCCCTCTGGTAGTAATAGCTCTATGGATACTACCATTGAATTTCAATTTAGTTGTTAATATAGCAAGTAGTCCTTTTCGAATAGATACTCGTATGATGAAAAATATATTTTTGGCTCGGGCGACGTACTTTGAATCTCTCGCTACGTTCAGGATTCTACTAAAGAATCCCTCACTTCACTCTGGATTCAAAAAAGTACCCTCGCTCGCCGTAAAAATATTATTTTGCTGCCATATGATACAATCTACTATTGTATAGCATTATTATAGAGCAAATCCATAACGTGATATGACTACATTTTAACAGGCGTTATTACATTTTTAGTAACGCAATCTTTTATTCGCGGCCTCGCTTAATATTTTGATTTTTGTACTATCCCAAAGAAACCTTTTATTTATAAAAGGAAGGGCAGGTGCCGACTCTCGTTTACCCTAAAACATTAAATGTACCTATTATTTTTTTTCTGGGGTGGGCAAACACTATTCTGAGGTTGACGCTGCCCATTCAGGCGCATGGTAGGTATAGGCAGAATCATACAACTTTTTTTTTATATTTTTATTTTTTTTTATTAGAGTGCTTTTTCGCACAGCGAAAATGGCGCACTAGTAGGAAAAATAATTACATAGAATTTAAATATTTACAAGACATTTGTCAAATTATCTAAACCAGTTTACACCATGGCTAGTACCTTCTTTGTCTCATCAGAAGTAGGTTGAACTAAATACAAATTACATAAACTAATGGAACTGTCTCGGAATAACAGGCGTCTGGGCGTCTCGTTCCGGACACATGCCATCAAAATATGGTAGGTATCTTCTATTCTCAAGCAGTCGCAACAAACGCATCATACAACTTAGCGGCTGTAATGGTAACTACAAGCTGCGGATAGGATAGCCCAATCCTGACTGAAGCTCACTCAACAGCCGCGCGAGGATTGGGTTATTCGAAGCATGTAACTAACATCGCAGCCACCAAGTTGTTGTGGCTGACCTAAACCACAGTAGATACATAACAGTAGGTTATCTAAGGCCGCCCGCCGAGTTATTAGCCTACTCTTGCGTTGATTCCCAGGGTTGTCACTTTTAGTTAATATTTTATAACAAGCAGCACTTGATCTAAATTTATGCAATAAAAAGCATATTATGATTGAATATTTTACCAATTTATAAATTTTGTAAAAATAATAAAAAGCCTTTATTCATACATAAGACAATAGAAAAAAAAATCAATAGTAATTTGCAATATTAATTATTGTGAAATTGCCCTTAATACACTATACGCGACAAATACGTTTACCTAAATGAAGTTTTGAACTAAATCCTCTGTTTTATAGTAAAACTAGACTTCTTCAAATAAACTTTAGCTCTAAACATAGTAGGTATTCAGGAAATAAATTTGGGAATATGGAAAAATGCGACTCGGCTACGCTCTTAATAAAGCAAATAAACTGTGAAATAAACAATACAATACCACATTTTCTAATAAGATTTAAGTATAAGTAGGTACTTACATTTCGGGTTCAGTAGGAACTATGAAGAATGATAAGTCCGGGTTTGCGAAATCGTTATTGAGGCACCCGAAAACACTACAATATTTTTTTCCCTTTTTGAAGTCATGATAATCGTAATAATTAATATTATGGTAAGTAGCCGGCGAGAGTTGACGAACGCGAGCGGTCATGTAACGTACGCACGTGCTCACAGTCGCGCTGCACAGCCCGCGCCAGCTTATTCCCGCATATATTATGCTAGCGTGCGCGTGAAATCGCGTGACGACACGGCGCGCGGCGCGCACGCACAATTCAAACCAAGAGCGGCACGTTTGTATGAAGATATTTTACTGTATGTTATACTGTGCCTAAACTGCGCACCAGAAATGTGCACCACATGCGTGCCTGTAGCTCCTACGGACGACGCGGTTTCGTCCAACATCCCCGACGCCCTGCATTGCTGATGCACCCCATGCTATTTATACAGGGTAATTCCTAATCATTTAACATCCTTTTAGGGGCTTATTCGGTACATCAAAACTAACAACTTTTGTTCTGCGACTTTTGTCAAAACTAAAAAAAAATCAGCTGTTCTATACATTTTGTCACGGGTGAGCGATATTTTTCTATGGAACAACTTTTCTTTTTAGTTTTTACAAAAGTCGCGAAACAAAAGTTGTTAGTTTCGATTTGTACAGGATAAGGCCCTAAAATGATGCTAATTGATTATAAATAACTCTGTTTTATACTGTTAGCACTAACTGAGAGTCCTATACAAGTAATAGGGGGAGAAACTTGGAAGAACGACCGTCACCCATCTGATAACCAGAGAAGACATACTTTTTAAGTTATGTTATTTACGTCTAAATATACAAGCATGAAAATGGGCCGATTGTAAGGAAGCTGCGATGTCACTAAATAGATAAAGTCCATACACTCAGACACATATTTCAAAGTTAGGTATTACAATCCTATGTTTTCAACAGACTCTCAAATATGAGGAGTTTCTAAATTCTGTCTGTATTATGTTCACGAAGTTCACGAAGTAGTTACACGAATTGTGGATATAGTTATGTAGGCTGTCGCTGTAAATTATATAGGTACTGTACTGTACTGTACTGTACTGTACCAGCCTTTTTAGTAGTCCACTGCAGGACGTAGGCCTACCCACGAAGGGTGATTGGGCCATATCCACCACGCGGGCCCAGTAAATTATATAGGTACATAAGTATGATTATGCCTGAAACTTCTTTGAATAAATTGTTAATTGTTTAGTTATAACAATTATGTCAAACTGACTCAGAGCTGCCAGACATGTTATTCATGTATTCATGACAAAAGAATAATTATATTATTGATGAGCTCATTTTCAGTATAACAATAATGAAACACACGTAACTTTCGTAGGTAAGTATAATATAATACCTACACCAAAATGAGCATGATACGTCACAGCATTTGTCATTTCAATTTTGTTATCGTCGACAGAAGCATATTCTGTAAAATTCCATGAAACAAACAAAAGGAAACCATTCGCTTAGAATTTTTACAAATGGTGGAACGACAGTTGAAGAGCCGTTTCAAATTATGAAAAGATTTTTCGGAAGCTGTCTCTTGCAATACCTACGCAGAGGAGTAGGTTATGTCATTGGGGCAAAGCAGATCATTAAAAATATTTTTAAGAAAAGGTTGAAAAGAGTATTTTGGACTTTCGATGAAAAAACTGAAAATAAATATTTTTACACTATATTCTTTCAGCCGTCGGGCGTCCATATTGGTCACCAAAAGAGAATTTTTCATACAGCGATTCAGATTGTCTGCCCATCTTGTCAGTAGACGTCTTAAGTTGCGGTTTTCTGTCTACATGCCACAGCATATAATTATAACTATAATTTATGGGCTCATCGGCTATATCCTTAAAAGAACAGTTGGAATTTGTCCTGTAGTAGACAGGACAAATTCCAACTGTTTTTTCTTAAAACTTGCTTATCCGTAGGGCAACATCAATAACTTTGGTTCATATAAGCCGGATCTTCGTATTGATACGATTTTGCAGAGAGGCTCAAAACATATACTCGTATAAGTTGGTATCTCCATGTTTTTCAACTATTTTATATTCCTATTCTGTGAGAAGGCTATCGCCTTCATCATATTATATATTATCATAATCATGCACTGTTGCCAGAGATATTTTGTGAAAATGTTGTTGGTGTGTCGGCATCTAACAATTCAGTTCATCTTTTGTTAAGTACTGCTAGACATATTATTATGTTTTCCTTAGCTCCATCTCCATCGATCTAATGATCAAACAACAAATCTTCAATAACACCTATTGGAAGCGGTTTGTCAGTAGGGTAAGTCTCGGATAGATGCCGCACTGGGATAGACGCCGCGTTTTCAAAAACTCCAATATGCGTACTTCTAACGCCAGTTATAACCTGCCCATACCCCGCCCCCCAACGGTCAGCCGCTTGACAGCGCGGACGACGACCGTATGCGACTCTGTGGGACACGAAAAAATTTTACGCGCGAAAATATCCTTCACATTTTTAAAGACGTGTTTTCAAGAGGTGTATTTTTTGTGATCAATATTTTGTTTTATTTTTTTATAAATCGTAAAGTAATAATATATTTGTGTTTAATGTAAATTCTGTGATTTTATTCTGCCTAATTTTTATGTATTTTTAAAAGGCATCTATCCTTCACTAACCGGACAGATGCCTCGTTTTTAGTTGGGATAGATGCCATTAGAGGCGTATAACCGTCCACCAAGGCATCTATCCTTTGCTTGTAAATAGTAGGTATTCACAGGGAAATTGATTTATTTTAGTGCTTGAATTCCCAGAAAGTTCAAACAAAAGTCGGGAGCCATAAAGCGTGCAAGAAAATGGTGTGAATATTATCTGAAAGCAGCTTTGGAAGGTTTTTTTAAGAATTCTCTGAGAGAAAATTGAATTAATAGTAAAAATGCTAAACAGTTTCATTTAAGTACCTACTTGTAAACATAAAAATATGTTTTTTATCGTCTGATCATTAAATTTTATTTATTTTTGGAGTTTATACAAAGGGCATCTATCCTTTTAACATATGGTTTTACAACAGGTATCTTAAAGGATAGATGTCCCAACACAAATACGTTAATATACTTAAATTATAACAAAAAAGCTAAGTAAAGGCGTTGAAAACTAAAAGCATAAGCTATGCTTTTGTTTGAAATGAGTATTAACAAGAAATAATAGGTGAAATATATTGTTTCTGTTGGAGCGTCTATCCTTAACCTTTATAAATAGTAAATGCTATTTTCATAATTAATCTACGCACCATAAGTATATCATAAATACTTTATAAATCATGTTTACACATCACTAATTTTTATTAAAAATGTATTTCTCAGTGTGGCATCAATCTTCTGGTCTAATTTATCAGGTAGTGCGACTATCCGGGGTGAGGCATGTATCCGTGATATTTTAGAGGTCTACAAAATTTCTTTTAGTTCCTATTATTCATGGCTTTGACTGTTGATCTCTTATACTAAACTGTAGTCTAAAGACCCTACTTTCTGAACTCATAAGCAGTTTTTGAATCTTGTGATTACCTACGAAGCTGTGGGACTATTTCAAAAAGTGTGGCATCTATCCGGGACTTACCCTATGCGGCGTCCACTCGAAAACTTTTCGACCCCATCGATCATAAGTATTCCTTGTAGTGCCCTACACAGTGCCATTAAACTTGTAAATCCGGGCTAGGTGATTTGCTATTGTTCTTCTTTGGTTCTTCAAGCAAATAAATCTTTCGGACTTTTAAGAGAGCTCGTGTCAAACAGTGGACATCCAACGGCAAATGTTGACGATAAATCTTAAATTTTGCAAAGAATTTTGCTTCATTTTTTCGAGAGAGATTTATTTCATGATCCTGATTTACCCCAACCTACTTAGTCTATGAATGAGCATATACAAAAATCATAGAGGTTCAATAACAAGGTGACATTTTTGGGAATGAATATAATTATAGAACACTTTTAGGTTTTAGATTCAGTATCTTTCTGATTTTTGCAGAACCAACTAATATTTGAAATTAAATTATAAATTTTATAATCATGACTAAAATAGCAGTTTTATTGGTTGTACTTGTAGTGGTGATGTGTGCCGAAGGTAAGAGTTAAACAAATTTAGCTTAATTAAGATCTTACCACAAGTTGCAACTTAAATAATTGAATAATATTCATAATATAATAAGAAAATTCATCTGATTTTAGATGTGTTTTTCTGTTTTCTTTTAGACTGATTTGCGAGTTTCCTTTTAAAATCGCAATATCCGATTCCATTAAATTTAATATGTATGGTAATAAGGAACTTTGCTCCTGTAGATCTGAGGCAATACTAGAAATTTTGGCTAACCCGGACTTTGGGAAAAGAAAGTCAGCAGTCTCATCCTAAATTGCAAGTCGTAATCCAAAATATGCGTGAAACTACTGAATTTTCTTTCCAATTCTGGGTTAGACTGATATAAGTTGTTCCTCATGATGGCTTATCCTTGGTCGAACCTAGTCTCTTTCTGGATGAACATGTATACTTATTATTAGCATAGGTAACCATAACTTTTTTTAAATGTAACTATGAAATAGAGATTTAAAAATATCCTATGAATCAACTTATGCAATCAACTTGTTTTTATATTTTTCAGCTGAGCCGCTGCCTCAATTTGTTAAGTAAGTGCCTACCAAATCATTCTTCATATTAACCAATTAATAAAAAAGAAAAAGTATTCATGAAATGCTTGGCATTTTTTCTTTCCCGTAGAAATTCAGGCTTAGCGAGAAACATCCGTCCATAATATCTAATAATATATCTGTAGCTTTCATACTTATGTGGGACTGCTCAATCTAAGGGAATGCTCCTTTTGATTCATCCTAAGACGTTTCGCTTAGGTTCTATTCACGTGGTCTCTATTCGAGAATCTTAGGACCTCATCGCTCATCCGTTTTACCAGTAATGTGTTCTCTGTCTAGTTAGCCTGTTCCACCCACAGCTGTGAACAGGTTTCTTCTCTTTCTCGCCATTATTTTCGGTCCTGTGCTAACCTCATCTATTGCCTCCTGACAAGTTTAATGACATCGTCTGGACCATCGGGCTGATGGTCTGCCTTTATGTTTTCGTCCTTCTCTTGGGCACTACTCGGTTACTGCCTTGGCCCACCTGTTGACATCCCTTCTAGCCAAGTATCCTCCATTTCCACATTAGCTTGGCGATGCGTGTGCCATCGAAATACGACATCGAATTTCCACGTTTGGGGCACGATCAACCAAGCGGATACCTAGTATGGTCCGTTATAGCTCTTAGAGCTACACGGACTATGTAAATATGTTCTATAGTAAGGGGCCATATATGGCGCCGCTAGAGAGTATGGGCAGTACATATTGTAATATTATTTTAATACACCTTATCATAATCTGGTCTTCAGGCATTGTGGGACTTTGTATTTAAAGATGTCACCAAATTTTCCAAAAGCAGCCTAGCCTAGCTGTACACGTCTAGCATCGCTATGTGTCCTGCCCACTGCCACCAAAAAAATAAAATTTGCATTTGTTTGCACAAAAATTTTAAGATTATAAAGACGAGACTAGTATAGATTATAATAAATTAGTATACTTTTTATACTATATATAACGGGACTGAACTCACGTATAGGGATAGTCGTAACGACTATAGTTTAGTAAATTAGTATACTATTATAATTGTGCTATTTTTAATTTTGTTTCAGTTTCCCGTTCTTCCCCCCACAATTCCAGGTAAATAAACTATTTTTTTCTATGAAATTAAGTTATGCAATATATATTTAGAAGTTTATATTAATTATTTAGTTAATTTAGTAAGCATTTAAAGCTCAAGCCATCTTTTCTTGTGCCGCCTGTGAACTGCTTCCTTAACTATTTAGTTAGTAGGGGAGCATTGTATAAGCAAATTACTGTAGATTCTAACACTAAATCTCATTCTATTTATATTATCATTATAGATCTAATATAAATTTGTAATACTAAAAAAAAGTGCTCTTTTCAGTTACCATAAAATAAAATCAGTATTTTGTATCGAAAGGGTCTAGACACCTTCAAACTATATGTAATTACGAGCCTAGAATAACGTGTCATGATATGCTAATATTACATTTTTCTTTTTGATTCTTTTAGGAGATGTTTGCGAAAGCAGGCAATGGTGGTGACATGCAAACCAACGGTGGCAGCTTTGTGCAGACGTGGGGACAAGGTACTGGAGGAGATTTCAAGAGCGTCGCCATGCAGACCAAGACTCTGCCCAACGGAGAGACCCAGGTCGTGCAAGTGGTTAACGATAATGGAAATGTCTCCAAAGACGCGTATAAAATACCATCCCAGTAACTCGGTGACCTGCACTTATCATGAAACATAGAATGAACGAAGATTTGAAGGCCTGTCGACCGGCATCAGCTATGTCAACCGCACACTCGCAAGTTTGAGTACAAATACATTGTCGGACATTTAATTGGGTTGTCGGTACTGCTTAACATTTTTCAATCATAACCGAGTATTAAAGAAACGTTTTTATAAGAATATTTCAATGTATCTAAGCGAAATGATCGATTTAATATGTAAATTAATTTCATTTTCGATCTAATTAAAAAATACGAGATTTGTAAATGTAATGCACAAAATACGTGTAATTTTCTATTAAGCATATGTAACTTATATACCTATTTCGGAAATCCATTTGTGATGTTATCTTACGGGATGGATTTTCGCGTATACTTGCAAACGTTTGTTTTCAGTTTCATGGTTCTTATGGTTATATAGATGAATGTTGTGGCGAAAGTTATGTTCATGAGATTGTATTATTATGTAGGTACGTAGACTAGTGTGATAACAATGTAGTAAAGTAGTGGTAAAGGTTTAAAAGTAAATATCAATTTATTAACTTTGTGTTTCAATATCCTTTATGAACTGTTATAGAATAATGTGAGAGTAATTTTTAATAAGAAAAATCTGGTAGAGCTGATACCACTGAGCAACTCACGAATGCATAGCCTTAGACTCTACCAGCCATCGCTTTCATAGAAAAGCATACTTTAGCGATACTAAAAGAAAATTTTGAACTCTTACGCAAAATAGAATCAATCCACACAATAGTTTTGAGAAAAAATATTTTTTAGTAAATTGTTGGTGGTGATTTATTTAGTTTCGTGTTCGTAGATCCATTTAAATGTACAGTATGTCTATTTGCAGCACAGAGATACCAGAGGGATAATGTGGTCTATCGAGAAAAGAAACAAAGAGACGCAATGATTTAATATGGCATGAGTTAGAAAGAGAAAAATATATCGATTCAGTGGCTAGTTGTAGTGTTTTTCTCTCAGTAGTGTCAAATTCCAATACATATTTGACAGTTTTGACAGCGCTGAGCATGATTTTCCATACATTTTGTGTTTGAGAATTGCCTCAAGCGACAACAGCGCTATATCTCTTTAGTTATAATAGCTCTGTGATTTGCAGGGATCTACTAAAAAGAGACTACATAAGATTATTTTTTGCAAAAAATAGCATGACTGACTTCAGCCGTGTGCAGAATTCGCGAGTATATCGCATTTTTCACATTATTGTTGATTTACCAAAAATCGCCCAGCCGATTTCGATAAAATTTAAATGGAACCAATTTCGAAGTATACTCTTTCCAATAAAAGAATAATTATTGAAATCAGACTACTATGAAAAAAGTTATGCGTGGTTATACGTAAAAAAGAAAAAAAATACACGCGTCGAATTGAGTACCTCCTCCGGTTCATGGGTCAAAAATAGTAACAAAGCATGAGGACTCTGAGCATACACGCAATGTTTATTTCAATAAGCAGGCAATCGGAGGCTCGCTCTTGCGGCAGTGTCACGGATTGCGTAATTTTCTTCTCCCAAATATGATATCGGGGAGTGCGTAATATGCTCTCTTGAAAGCATAGAGCATATTGTGCTTGCAGGTTACAGGTTTGCTCATGGCATTCGCGCAAATCACTGAAATTAATAGTTTAGACTAAGATAAATAAAATAAATATTTGGCGACATGTTACACACTGCAGTTCAGCACATAAATACTTGCTCTGGGTGGGGATTGAACCCACGCCTCTTTGACCCAGAAGTTTGGGTCACTACCCACTGAGCCACCGAATAGTCGATATAAATTATAGAAATATAAATTAACCTTCTGTAAGTGACAGAAAAGCCACAAAAAAGCCAGTTGTTCCATATATTTTCTCAAAAGGAAACAACCTTTTTAGGTTACCGTAGTAAAACGAGGTTTTTTTTCTATCGTGTACCATTTCTGAGGTAGGTTAGGTAGGTATAGGTTTGCCAGGATGTTGAAAAATTAGCGTTAATTTCTAAAGTATACAAGATAGAACCTTCAAACTAAAACAACACGAACATATTGTAAACATTCTTTCAAAATTATTTTGAGAACTGTGGAATTATAACTTTTTGAGTTATAAAGAAAAAATTAAAATGCATACTTGTACATAGCTCAGAGTTCATAGACCTCACAATCATATTTCGTAGCCAATTATGTTCTTTTAGTAGTTTACCATCTAATTACATCATAAATCATAATTGGCTTTTATCATCGTCACCATCTACGAAAGGCTATAACACGAGTGTCTCGACACGCACTTGACAAACTTAATTCTAATTCTATTATACAATTATATCTCTAAATCTCTTTGTTGCATAGGGCAAAGCAACACTTAGGCCCAATTTTAGAGGCGCCATCGTAATTATAATTGTAAATGGTGGATAATGTAGTTGGTGGCACATTTATTAATGTATTTGGTTAATTGTTTTCTTGTATTGTAAATTGTGCTATTGTTTGTTATCCCAAATAAATAAAATAAAATAAAATAAAATAAAATAGCAATTTAGAGTAGCCCTGTTTCTTTTTCACTAATTACATGTAATTGATAAAGAGAACACTATTTTAAGTTGTTATTAAATTCACGCCTTTAAAATTGGGCCTATTGTAAGGACGCGTAATATGGAAAAAGCTTGTGAGGCAAAGTAAAAGTTATTATAATTATTATAATTTCACTCACAATCTCGAGGTATCGGCTGATTTACTTTCAGTACCCTATCCTCCTCTCCTTGCTAAATGCAAAGACAATAAAAACTGATTGATCATATGTACGGAGTTTTGCTATGAAACAGTTTACTGGGTATATTGACAAATAATTTTGATTTCGATATTTTTTGATCACTATTACTACATATTATAAAGCAAAGTCGCTATTTTTGTGTGTCTGTATGCCCGTCTGTGTACCCAAACTACACAACAGATTCAAATGCGATTTTCTCTATTTTTACGGGTATGTATCATAAAACATTATTTAAATTTTGTTTAATAAGTTGATTAGTTAAGAAAGAAAACCATAAATTCTTTTGTTAAATTTCAACATTAAACCCGCAGGATTCAGCTGCTTCCAAGCTTTATATATAAAGGCGAGTTTTATAATCAGCTATAGACGACCTACGACTGAAATGGTGATGATGATTATCATTTTTCTTAAATGCGATGTTGTTATATTATAAGGATGCGGATGAGGATTAAATTAATTGATTAAATATGTATCTCTATTTTACTTATTATCGTCTCTTTCTCTCCCACTCTTTCCCACTTTTCTTATACAGAGTAATTAGCTGATTCCACTTCAGACTTCCAACCTCTGGTCACATAGTTAGAAGTATGTTTATTTTTCAATATTATATATCGTTTTAGATAAAAGGCTACTAAGAAGTGTCTGCGAGTTGTATGGTCTGTGCTATTCCGTATTATGCATGGTAAAATCCTTTTTGAAAACAAACAACCGTAAAAACAAGGTCGTGTTTTTCTTTTTCTCTTCAATATATAGCACCTGCTGGCGGCTTACAAGCAGTTTCTTACTGACTTTCCAATAGTTTCACACGCATACTCAACCTGATATATTTGTCAGCATTTTTGTGTATTTTTAAATATTCAATCATGTTTTGGTCGGCGTTTTTAGTTACCATTGTGATGGCGAACTGTGTTCAAGGTGTGTTTGTTTGTTTTATTGCGTGTTTAGTGACTACGTGGCTCATTTTTAACGGACTTTGAGAACCTTGATTAGTATGTATGATTTTTTTGACCGACGAACCACCTGAGGAGGCACTCAATTCGACGCGTATTTTATTTTTTGTTTTTTTTTTTTTTTTAATGTATAACCACGCATAACTTTTTTCATAGTAGTCCGATTTCAAGAATTATTTTTTTATTCTTTCCAATTAACAAGTATACTTCGTAATTGGTCCCATTAAAGTTTTATCGAAATCGGCTGAGCCATTTTTGATAAATCGACAATAATGTGAAAACTGCTACATCGACCCGTGCTAAATATTCGCGCATTCTGTACACGGGTGAAGTCGGTCATGCTACGAGTATTTTTTGCAAAAAATAATTATTGTACGTATGTTATGCTTTCCTGTTTTGCACTCCGATAAGTATGAACTAATTTTGATGCTTCTTTTTTGTGAGGTAAGTAGATCATATTTCAAAAGTGGTCCCATTTAAATTTTATTAAAATCGGGTGTTTCGTTTTTGAAAAATTAATAATGATGTAAAAAAAACTATATCGTTTGATGATACATCCATTCGTGCAAGCTATTCGAATTCTGTTCTATACCTACACGATTGAAATTGGTTGTGCCATTTTTGTCGAAAAATAATTGTGATGAACTTAAAGCGCGAAAATGTTTGTTACATTTGAATTTGAAAATCTTAGGAAAAATAGTATTTAACTTTACACTAAATTTCCGATTCAATTTTTTGTTTTTATAAAGTTTAGGATCACTTGCAGAGCTTAAAATCACAAAATATTAACAGATCCAGTTGAAGCTTCAAGCTCCATCTTGAAAAATAGTAGATTGTATCATAATTATGGGAGCATAATAATATTTTTACGGCGAGGGCGCTTTTTTGAATCCAGAGAGAAGTGAGGGATTCTAGAGTAGAATCCCGAGCGTAGCGAGGGAGTAGAATTCTGAACGTAGCGAGGGATTCAAAGTACGTCGCCCGAGCCAAAAATATATTTTGCGCCCGAGTGGTACACTCTACTTTTCATCACCTCTATGAGAAAACAAATGGCGCCTCATATTTTACTATAATATTATTATTTTATAAAACGTAGAGTAACAACTAAATTGAAATTAAATGGTATCTAATAATAAAACAAATGAAAACTTATATATAGATTCTTTTAATTCATTTTCTTGGCGCTTAACACTAACATTATAAATACTTCCAAATTCAAAAAGTGCGCGGCAAAGATCATTCCGTCGCACTTATTTGTTCCAAATTCAAAAAGTGCGCGGCAAAGATAATTCCGCGCACTTATAAAGTTCCTTATAGAAAACACCTCCTTTGGGCGCACTTAAAGGCGAACCAAGTAGTCCTTTTCGAATAGATGTGATGAAAACGTTTTTGGCCGATATCTCGAAAACTATGCAATTCAGGGCAAAAGTAACAGAGACCATTATTGTAGAGAATAAAATTTAGCATAAACTTACCGTTTACGATTTATGGCCCATTTGATAAACCGGTTTTTCTATCGCGGCTGAAAATTAAACATAAAAAACTGATAAAACTGTTATAGGTAAATTGATCTTTAAAAATTAATTCATGCGTTTTATTGATTAATATTTCAAAAGTGATAGAAAAACCGGTTCATAAATAGGCCATAAATCGTTAACGGTAACTTTTATAAAAAAGTTTAGAGGCAACAAAAGATGCGAAATTTTATTTTCTACAATAATGACCTTAAAGAGTTATTTTTGTGATAAACAATTCAAAATTATTCACGGATGCAGGACTCGAACCTTGCGTCTTCGGAACACTAGCCCGACGCTCTGCCCAACTGAGCTAATCCGTAATACTGCATACGCGTCGAATTTTGAAGTGTTTATCATTTTAACCAACTTATAGCGTTGGCGGCGCCACCTGTGATACCCGTATTAGACAGGTTATCACTCAATTGAAGTTATAAGAACTTCTGTATATTGACGAGAGATGGCGCACTGCTAAATCAATTAAATTATTTTAATTTTATAGTGCATCCCACACTAGGTTTATCTCAAAGAGTTATTTTTGTGATAAACAATTCAAAATTATTCACGGATTCAGGACTCGAACCTTGCGTCTTCGGAACACTAGCCCGACGCTCTGCCCAACTGAGCTAATCCGTAATACTGCATACGCGTCGAATTTTGAAGTGTTTATCATTTTAACCAACTTATAGCGTTGGCGGCGCCACCTGTGATACCCGTATTAGACAGGTTATCACTCAATTGAAGTTATAAGAACTTCTGTATATTGACGAGAGATGGCGCACTGCTAAATCAATTAAATTATTTTAATTTTATAGTGCATCCCACACTAGGTTTATCTCAAAGAGTTATTTTTGTGATAAACAATTCAAAATTATTCACGGATGCAGGACTCGAACCTTGCGTCTTCGGAACACTAGCCCGACGCTCTGCCCAACTGAGCTAATCCGTAATACTGCATACGCGTCGAATTTTGAAGTGTTTATCATTTTAACCAACTTATAGCGTTGGCGGCGCCACCTGTGATACCCGTATTAGACAGGTTATCACTCAATTGAAGTTATAAGAACTTCTGTATATTGACGAGAGATGGCGCACTGCTAAATCAATTAAATTATTTTAATTTTATAGTGCATCCCACACTAGGTTTATCTCAAAGAGTTATTTTTGTGATAAACAATTCAAAATTATTCACGGATGCAGGACTCGAACCTTGCGTCTTCGGAACACTAGCCCGACGCTCTGCCCAACTGAGCTAATCCGTAATACTGCATACGCGTCGAATTTTGAAGTGTTTATCATTTTAACCAACTTATAGCGTTGGCGGCGCCACCTGTGATACCCGTATTAGACAGGTTATCACTCAATTGAAGTTATAAGAACTTCTGTATATTGACGAGAGATGGCGCACTGCTAAATCAATTAAATTATTTTAATTTTATAGTGCATCCCACACTAGGTTTATCTCAAAGAGTTATTTTTGTGATAAACAATTCAAAATTATTCACGGATGCAGGACTCGAACCTTGCGTCTTCGGAACACTAGCCCGACGCTCTGCCCAACTGAGCTAATCCGTAATACTGCATACGCGTCGAATTTTGAAGTGTTTATCATTTTAACCAACTTATAGCGTTGGCGGCGCCACCTGTGATACCCGTATTAGACAGGTTATCACTCAATTGAAGTTATAAGAACTTCTGTATATTGACGAGAGATGGCGCACTGCTAAATCAATTAAATTATTTTAATTTTATAGTGCATCCCACACTAGGTTTATCTCAAAGAGTTATTTTTGTGATAAACAATTCAAAATTATTCACGGATGCAGGACTCGAACCTTGGTGGAACGGGTATCACAGGTGGCGCCGCCAACGCTATAAGTTGGTTAAAATGATAAACACTTCAAAATTCGACGCGTATGCAGTATTACGGATTAGCTCAGTTGGGCAGAGCGTCGGGCTAGTGTTCCGAAGACGCAAGGTTCGAGTCCTGCATCCGTGAATAATTTTGAATTGTTTATCACAAAAATAACTCTTTGAGATAAACCTAGTGTGGGATGCACTATAAAATTAAAATAATTTAATTGATTTAGCAGTGCGCCATCTCTCGTCAATATACAGAAGTTCTTATAACTTCAATTGAGTGATAACCTGTCTAATACGGGTATCACAGGTGGCGCCGCCAACGCTATAAGTTGGTTAAAATGATAAACACTTCAAAATTCGACGCGTATGCAGTATTACGGATTAGCTCAGTTGGGCAGAGCGTCGGGCTAGTGTTCCGAAGACGCAAGGTTCGAGTCCTGCATCCGTGAATAATTTTGAATTGTTTATCACAAAAATAACTCTTTGAGATAAACCTAGTGTGGGATGCACTATAAAATTAAAATAATTTAATTGATTTAGCAGTGCGCCATCTCTCGTCAATATACAGAAGTTCTTATAACTTCAATTGAGTGATAACCTGTCTAATACGGGTATCACAGGTGGCGCCGCCAACGCTATAAGTTGGTTAAAATGATAAACACTTCAAAATTCGACGCGTATGCAGTATTACGGATTAGCTCAGTTGGGCAGAGCGTCGGGCTAGTGTTCCGAAGACGCAAGGTTCGAGTCCTGCATCCGTGAATAATTTTGAATTGTTTATCACAAAAATAACTCTTTGAGATAAACCTAGTGTGGGATGCACTATAAAATTAAAATAATTTAAATAATGACCTTCATAACTTTTGCCTTTAAGTGCATAGTTTACGAGATATCGTTTAGATATCGGCCAATAACTTTTTAAGATGGCGCTTGAAGCTCCACCTTGATCTGTCAGTATTTTTGTGATTTTGTGCTCAGTAAGTGATCCAAACCTTATTAAAAAAAATGTAGGTCGTAAATTAAGTGCAAAGTTGACAAAAAAACGTCTATTTTTCTGAGGTAACGATACGACTTTTGATTTTATTTAGCGACTTCCGGTTTGCTGCTATTTGATGGAATATTGCTAATGAATCTGCAGTCTTTACGTTTCCGTACACTTAAACATATTATCGTGGTAAATTGTGAATCATAAAAATTAATCAAAGTTCTACCTGTAGTTTTAATAAGTACGTAGTAGTTTCCGATTACAAGCCGTGGAGATCTACCTAGTAGTTAACAAAGTACTCTGTGGTTCTGATGTCACCCACCTTACAATCATCTGATCGCGTTCCCGTTCTTTAAAACCCGTGCCCGGAATTTCACATCCCAAGATTTTCAGAAAATGCCCGTATAGGTAGGTACAGGTTCTAACATTTATGTGCAAGTCTAATTTTTTTTCTTATGTTACAGCTAAAGCCGTACCGCAGTTCTTTGGGTAAGTGTCAGTAAGTCTTGTTCTGTATAGAACAATAATAAAATATTAAAATTTTAAAAAGTCCCAATAAATAATTATCGTTGAATCTAGATTTGTACACGTTTGCAATTAGCAAGATTATTTTAAAATAAATGTATTAGCTATATTTCATCAAAATTATTAATTTCATTTCTAAAAATATAGCATTATGTAACATTAAATAGAACTAGTGCCTTCCACAATATCATTTTTTACTTTTGTTTGATTTTGTTTGTGTAACAATAACATTTATTTCGCAGATTGAATTTCGGAAATAATTTTGTGACCCCTCCACCTCTTCCGCCACTATTTAATCCTATGCAATTTGTGCAAAATTTCCAGAACGTAAGTAACACACACTACACTAAATATACCTACTTAATTAAATATACAGGGTTACTTGTAATCAATTAGCATCTTTTTAGGGGCTTATTTTATCCATCATCTTTTGTCAACTTTTGTTCTACAACTTTTATTTACAACATATAAAAATACCTAATAAGCACTGATTTTTATTTTTCAGCAATTTCAGAATGGTTTGCAAGGAGGTGGTGGTGTAAGTATCAGTTTTTAGATAAGTAAATTAAAGTACGATTAGTAGAATTACTAAAATGCTTACTCAATACATTTTAAGGGTGCAAGCGCAACTAACTTTTAGGGTGCAAGTGCAACTGTCCGCGCCGCAAGAGACGGCTCTCGCCAAATACATCAAACTCTTAAAATATTTGACTTAAATATAGATAAAATAAAAATAGATGATTGTGGATACTTGCAGTTTCTGGGGTACTTTACTTTAATTCATTAGATTTGCGAATTTAACAAAAAATGTTAAAGAAGATATCTGAGACATCTCAAAAGCAAATTGCTAATAAGGTATATGAAGCAATTAAAAGCCCGCCCCTGATTGTCCCCGGCACAAAGTTGCCCATCACATTAGCCGCATTACAGCGCTGAATGACAATGGCCAACCTCTGCGCCAGAAAACAGCCGGAGCGGTAGTCACCATTCCTTTCTCTGATCGGTTGCCCAATCTCCCGAATCAGCTTCTTGCCCTCGGTCCCCCAAGAACCTAAAGTCTCAACGGCGACAGCCACAAAATAATATTGCGCCTCTAATGCAGCATATTTTTGCCGTTTTCTAACATCAATTTGGTTTGGTATCAACCAGCGATATGAGGCTCGATTGTTTTGCTTAAAGTTATTGTGATTTTTTTGTCACTTACGTTTCAGCGATTCAATAAGTTTTTCACAAATATCATTATTTTAAGTAGGTCCTTGATAACTAGATATTTTTTGGTGAATTTGTTCCATCATCAGCTTATACTTAGTCAACAGATTCGAAAGCCTTAGATGATTCTTTGTAAATCACTGTAAACGGAAATTTGCATCTCCGACGTAGTAGATGTAGTTTTTAGTCGACTTTTTTGTTGTTACGCGATAACTCCGCCATTTGTGAACAGATTTTAAAGATATTTTCTTAGTTTACTAGATCAAATTTTACAAATGATCTCATTCAAATTTTATCGAAATCATCCGAGTCATTTTTGAAAAATTAATAATTATGCAAAAATTACTACATCGATGATACATCGGTTCGTGCGAACTGTTCAAATTCTGTAAAAGGTTGAATTTAGTTGTGCCATATTTGGCGAAATATAATTATATTTTGTCTTTACATACTTACTTTACTTTCAGAGTGTCTTCAACATACCAATGAACGGTGCGGGCTTCGGCATTAGCACAATTACTACTAGCGACGGCCAAACCATCCAAACAACTAACACTGGGAATCACGGCGTAGGAGGTTCCGTCCAAAGCTTCTTTGTGTCGAGCAACACTCGGCCGGGCCAACCAACTGAAGTCAAAGAAGTATTTTTCAACAATGGAAACGTTACTGAAAATAAATACACAATACCCCCACCATAATAAAGACTATGTAATAGGCATATCATAAAAGAAACATATGTTTTCTACAAAATATATATCAGATCCATTTTTTATTTCGTAATCCTCAAAGAATGATGACAAATATAATTATATTTTATCTTTGTAAAGTATATCAATTTTTAGATGTTATGTGTAAATTAGAACATGCTAAAAACTAATTTAGTAAATTAAGACAGGCTGCAATGTAGCGATTAGGCTTGATAATAAATAGATTTGCATTTTAATTGATTTTCATTTGTTTCAATATCCACTCACGCCAGTTACCCAACTACTTACCTAATTTAGTACATGTCATGTCTTTTGTAATTGAATAAATTCTAATGTTGTACTCGTTCCTCAGGAATCAACGAATCAACGATGAGTCTAGAATATATTTGTGATTATAAGAACTTCATTCAGCATTCTTAATGTTATGTACAGAGTAACTTTACCTGCAACTTTTCACAGAATTCTTGATTTTTCCTGTATTAAAAGTAAGTAATACTATCCGACTTCCGAACTTCATAATTATATTAAAAAATCAAGTCGATCTGTTGATCTGTTGCTCCATGAAAATTAAGGCAGACTGATGAAACTCTTTATTTACAACCACCATAGCAAAAAATAATACTATTTACTTACACCTACATGACAAACTATGGTTATAAAACAGCGATCTTATCACCTATGACTAAGTATTTCTTCCTGCAGGAAACCATGCACGAATAGAAACTGACGAGAAGATGTAATAGTGGCCCAAAACTAAAGATATTAATTACAAGGAATATACCTAGCTGGTAAAAAGATTAAATCTAAACTAAAAATAATAAACTAAACAAACTTATTACGTACCAAGAACCACCTCAATAAACTTTCAAAGAAAAATCAGTCCGTTAAATGCAAATATTGCTCTTATTTTTAGTTTGGAATCAAAATGAATTTCATATCAAAATGAAATGAGCCGTACCTATATATCGCAAAAAAACGTATATTTCGATACTCACAAAAGAATTTGATTCTTTATCTATAGAATGCTTTCTATTGACCTAGGTCTTTGAAATTTATTATTTGCAAACATTGTATTAGAGTACAGATAAAGGGAAATATCTAAAAATAGAACATTTTAATTTCGTTAAAAGCAGCGGAAATTTTAGATATGATCGAAAATTAACCGTACGATGTGTGATCATTATTACTTATATTATTAACTCTTTCATACTAAACTACGACGAAAAATCAAAGATTTTTTTCACTGTTACTTTAGCACAACTTAATTATCGGTTTTGGTAGGGTTTCCTGGATTCTTACGGAACTCTCGAAGGATTTTTTGACAGACGGACTTTTTTTTTTATTTCAAATAGGTTTGCGTTTGACTACACACTGCCTGATGTAAAGCAGATATGCGGTCTAGGATGTAGCACGCTTACCTAGAAGATACCTATTTACTCGAGATTTGAAGACACCTACATTGTACTTTAACGGAAAGACAGACTTAGGCAAAGCGTTCCACATTCTGGCAGTTCGTGTGAGGAATGTGGACTCAAAACGCTTTTTTCTAACGCGTGGAATGTCCACCATAAAAGGGTGGCGCTTTGGTCGCGTCTGTCTAGCCGTACGATAGAAGAAAGGGGCAGGTGGGACCAGATCGTGCAACTCCTGGACGCACTCACCGAAGTGTATCCGATAGTAGGCAGACAGACACGCCACCCTACGTCGATGCTCAAGACTTTGCAGCTTCGACTCAGTCAAGGTTTCGTTGCCTATCAGCCTCCTGGCTCGCCTTTCAGTGGACTCCAAAGCCTCCAACTGGTATTTGGCAGAGCCATTCCAAAGGTGAGAGCAGTATTCCATGCAAGACCTGACTTGCGCTTTATAAAGACTAAGCAGTTGCTCAGGTGTGAAATACCGTGTCACCTTAGAGAGAACACCAAGTTTTTTTGAGGCTAATTGGGCTTTTGACTCTATACAAGACCCAAAGTTGAGAGTCGATGATATCGTAACGCCTAATAGTTCCAGACTGTTAGTTACCGGAACGGATACACCACGGAAAGCAGGAAACAGTTGGAAGGGCCTCTTCTTGGCCGAAAACAAACAGCTTTGAGTTTTCGTGGCATTAAACTTGACCAGGTTAGCATCACCCCAGTCAGATACCGCCTCCAGACTCAAGTTGAGCCGTTCGACCATAGCCTCTCTGAGTGACTCGATCTGTGTCCCGCTCGTTCCTGCTTCGGATGTGTAGCTCTGTGTAGGACTATAACCACGCATAACATTTTATATTATTGTCCGATATAAATAATTATTTTTTTATTGTAAACAATACTTTGAAATTGGTCCTGTTAAAATTTTATCGAAATCGGCTAAGCCGTTTTTGATAAATAAACAATGATGTGAAAAATGCTACATCAATCCGAGCGAAATATTCGCGAATTCTGTACACGGTTGAAGACGGTAATACCATTTTTTTTGCAAAATTTTTTATTTATTTTTATTACATGGTAGCTTTATGATAGTGAGGGTAATATTTTATCATCTCTTAAATCTCCATTCACTTCAAATTCATACCTTCGCCACACATAGGAGTTTTACGTAGTCCGAGTGATTCTGATTCTAATGTAGATTCATTAAGCCGGGGTCTTGTGATCATGACGCACAACGCTGCGGTATGCGGTATGCGTTGCCGGACACTCAATCGTATGAAAAACGTCGAGAATGTTCTCCTGTTCCGTCGCAGTATGCGTCAGCGGCGAGGGGCAAGCGCGGTGAAGTGGGGAGGTGTACTGCCGCACAGCGCGGCGTCATTCTCGGTTCAATGCTGCGGTGTGCGTCACGGGTCAATATGGAATTTTTCGATGTTCACGTCTACCTTGGTAGCTGCGGCAAAATCAACTGACCACCTCTCCGCAGGGACGCTAAATACTGTGTCGTGACGCTGCGTTGCGGCGCATACCGCAGCGTTGTGCGTCATGATCACCAGACCAAAGCTTTAGATAGATAGAGTTTGATATTCTCATCAAGAAAAAATTAAAACTTGAAAATATAGTCATAATTTTGTCAGCCTTTTTGAGAAATTTCTTCCAGGCAACCTTTACGAAGAATGCATGGTATGGATTTAACAAGTAACGTAAAAACGCTAAAAAACGATACGCAGGTATCAAAAGAAAAAGTTATTAAAAGTTTTTAGTCAGGTTTAATATAAATATTTGTTGTCAAAAATGTTGACATCTGTAAATCCAAATTCTGTTTTACTTAGGTGAAAATGAAATGACGAAAATGAAGAAATGAATGAATGAAAATGAAGTGAAATGACTATACTTGTGTTATTCGTTATTTCAGAAAACAAGCAGATACACAAACAAGGTCACGTTTTTAGGGTTCCGTACCCAAAGGGTAAAAACGGGACCCTATTACTAAGACTCCGCTGTCCGTCTGTCTGTCTATCACCAGGCTGTATCTCATGAACCGTGATAGCTAGAACATTGAAATTTTCACAGATGACGTATTTCTGTTGCCGCTTTAGCAGCACACAGAAATAAATAAATATACAAAAGGGGGGCTCCCATACAGCAAGAATTTTAGGCCGTTTTTCGATCGATATTAATAACGGCTGCAGTACTGTAATAAGTAGTACAGATAGATGCTTGAAATGTTCACAGAATATTTCGTTAAATATTTACTTCAAAAATAAATGGCTTAATTTTTTGATAAAATTACGTTATTTATTTTTGAAGTAATGGAATAATATTAATATTCAATAATATTTAACGGCACCAGGAAGATGCTTGAAATATTCACAGAAATATAAGTTGTATCTTCCCTTCAAAAATAAATGATAAATCCTATATATAAACGCGAAAGTTTGTGAGGATGGATGGATGGATGTATGAATGTTTGTTACTCTTTCACGCAAAAACTACTGAACGGATTGGGATGAAACTTTGAAATAATATTGCTTATATATCAGAATAACACATAGGCTATAAATTATAATGTTATTGCGTCAAAAATCAAAATATCATGCGGGCGAAGCCGCGGGTAAAAACTAATTATAATATATTAAGGCGGTATATATAGGTATATATATATATATATATCTCTCTCTTAATATATATAAATCTCGTGTCACAATGTTTGTCCTCAATGGACTCCTAAACCACTTAACCGATTATAATAATATTTGCACTCCATGTGCAGTTCGATCCAACTTGAGAGATAGGATAGTTTAAATCTCAAATTATAGTCGCAATTTTAATTTATTTAGCCACAGCAACGCGTGGCCGGGTCAGCTAGTATATATATATATATACGTCACGGAACACTTCGTGCGCGAGTCCGTCTCGCACTTGTCCGATTATTCTTTTTGTCAATATAATAGCACCTGTTATCATTCTTCATTCAGTGTCTTACTGACTTTCCAATAGTACTACACATGTACTTAAATAATTAAATTATTTGTTATAATTTACAATCTTTGGTCATGACGAGACCTATTATTTTAAGTATCATAATGATGGTGGTCATTACGCAAGGTGAGTACTATTTTGTTATAGTTATAATTGTCATAGTTGTAACGTTATTTACATACATTAATTTTTTTTCAAATCATTCATTTATTATTATTAGGTATTTATTTGATTGTTTCAAATCTCATTGATATCTTTGTCTTTACCTATCTACTTTAGTTGAGAAATAATGTGTTTTTTGAAGTAAATGAATTAATGAAATAACTCCGGTAGTTTTATAACTTAATTAACAAACCAAAATATATTTTTCTTATAATATCAGTGCATATATCTGGGTACGTATCAGGATAAATATTTATTTTAAATAAATACGGTTGAAACACATACGGGACTCTATAAATACCTACATTCTACGATTAGTATAAATAATGTTTTAAAAAAAGTACACAATAGATAAGTTTGTTTTAGAATAAACAGGTACATATTATTTGTGTCATGTCAATTTACAGCCAATATAATTACATGTCAAGTTCAATATAAATCGCCAAGAACTTGTCACTGACTAGAAAACATGTCAAAGAAACCCCTCGTGAGCGTGGAACATGATCATAGGGATGTAACACGTGTGTTTCGACCGTATTAATTGTAAGTAATTAAATTAATTTTAACACGTACCGGTCTAGCGGCTTTAACCATTGTAGGGTTTTTAGCCATTTGATATTAAAATTATTACATTAATAGATTATGTACAATGTAACATCGTTAATATTGTTTAAGTGAATGGCAAAGTTCAAATACCAACTGAGTGATTAAAATTCAGTGTTAAAAATTAAAATTCATCTACCTTACTCAAATATGTCCATGTTCCATCAATTCTAATGTTGTGATCTCCATCTAACATAACCTAACCTTCTTTAAGGAGATAGTTTTAGTGATAAAGCCGCTACTTCTGGTGCTCATTTTACTAAGGCGTGTTTTGTTCAAGCTGTTTACTTTTAGCTTAAAATACAAAAAAAAAAAAAATATTTATTTATTAACATTACTTTATTAAAGTACCAAAATATTTCTTCTGTTACAGCTATGCCACAATTTAACTTTCCGTAAGTAGAAAAACAAGTTTTAAACTTTTAGAAAAAATAATATGAAATCAAATTATAATTAACAAAAAAATTGAAAATATTTTAAGGTTTTTTTTTCACATAATTTAAGCATCAAAATAAATGATTTGTAATAATCTTCGATTCATAATATTTATTGGAATACTTATATAATGTGTACCGTACCGTGTCAGGTTAGGGTCCTCACCCTGAAGAGCAGACAACGTACTGGTAACGCCTCCGGTGTTGTCCTATTCCATAGGCGACATGTGACAGTGATCACTTACCATTCATGGCAAAGGCAAAAAATATTAAATCATGTTATCTACTTTTAATGTTACTAATGTCTATCCATGTACCTATATTTTATTTTCCCTTAAAGGGGGTTAAATTGGAAAAAAACAATTTGTCTATTTGCTATGATAGGAATGCCGATGGCCCTTCAACTTGATTTACAGTTAATTACAAAAATAAAACGCGAACGAGATAGAGTTTGGCGTATAACCTTTTAAAAAATATTAATCAGTTTGTCTTCTTCTTCTTCTTTTGTTTGGCGTCGCATTGTTGAGCATTTGCCAGTGTCAAGTAGTGTTAAGTTTTAAAAAATTGTGATATTTTATCTAAATGGTCACTGTCGTAGTCACGTCATAGTCCAATAAGTCGCGGTCAAGTCCAAACATAGTCCAAGTCATACCTCAGTAAAGCAGTGGATACTTTACTAGAGGCGTCTATGGAGTTTTGGTGACAACACGAAACGACCTGATACGTCACACTATATCACTTGCCTACACTCATGCACGTAAATCAGCTCATAATCAACGAAATACCACAACTTTTCACTAATTATCACTGATTAAACACAAGTTTAACAAAATAATACAATGAGGCGACATGACTTTTCCGCGTTCCCGCCAAAACTCCATCAGTTTGTCAATAATACCTACTTTATGTTGCAGAGTGCCGAATTTCGGACCACCACTAATGAATCCGTGGAGTTTTATGCCACGAATACCGAATGTAAGTTACACTACGAGTACATGCATGCGCAAATCCAACCCTCTAAAAAAACGACGGGTTGCACTCCTAGAGTGCCGGCTGAAGTGATAACTTGAACATTAACGTTGTGCATTTTAGAATATTTCACAATGGTTAGGGAATAATTTAGCATGAATTGCTTTATTTATCAGTATCCTACTTAATATTATAAACGCAAAAGTATGTGAGGATGGATGGATGGATGGATGGATGGATGTTTGTTACTCTTTCACGCAAAAACTACAGAACGTATTGAGATGAAACGTTGCAATAATAATAATATAGCTTATATATCAGAATAACACATAGGCTATAAATATTATGATATTGTGTAAATGTTTCATAATATAACGATAAATGATAAGTAAGATCTGAAAACTCTGAGAAGCTATTCTAGAGTGCACTTCAAGAAATGTCAAAAAAAATCAACTGTCGAATCGAACAAGCGTCAAATCGTTTTTGTTTTTTTTTTTGGATTTTCCACTTCCTTTATTAAGGGTGGTAAGGTAGGGCCTCGGGTTCGAAAGACGGAACGTGACATGGTCTCCCTTTTATCCCAAACAAATAAAGGGTTCCCATGGCACAAAAATAAAAATATCATGCGGACGAAGTCACGGGTAAAAACTAGTTAATCCATAATTTGAAGTATTTAACTATTTCGTTCTTGTCTGGACACCCAAATTTGAGCGAAGGCCTCCTCCACGCGTTGCCATGATTTTCTTTCCTGCGCCTGTCTCGTCTATGTATGTACTCCCAGCTGCCTCTACGAAACCTATAGGAAAAAATAATGATGATGATAAATATTATTTAGGACGACGGGCACATTTTAGATAATTATATATAATGAAATGCTTAGGTATGCGTACTCATGCGTATAAAAGACCAAATTTTACTAGAGCATCTTCCTCCAAATCGCCAATAAATCAACTGGTTCAGACGAAAGTTTCATCTTGTTTACGGAACAGCTGATTTATGTTTCGCTATTTTGGGGTTTGTCTAGCAACAAAATAATGTAACATAAGCAATGAGAACAACCAAAAAAATGTCCGTCGTCTCTAGAGAAACACCAACTCCTTACAAGTACCTAGAGATTTAAATTTAAAAAAGTGCCAGCTAAATATTTTTTTTTCGCAAAAAAATGCAACACCGACTTCCACCGTGTACAGAATTCGAATAGTTTGCACGAATCAATGTACATTATTGTTGATTTATCAAAAACGGCTCAGCCGATTACGATACAATTATAATGGGACTACATCGAGTATACCCTTTCGAACTAAAAAATAATTTTGCAAATCGGTTCACAATTAGCTAAAATATCGATGAAAATATACAAAAAAATACATACATGGTACCTCCTCCTTTTTGGAAGTCGGTGAAAATATGTTGTGTACAGACACATGTCTATATTCACAATAAATAAATAAATAAATATTTGGGGACGTCATACACACGGCCTCTGACCCCAAACTAAGTAAAGCTTGTGATATGGCTGCCAGAGACTGATATTCTACATAGTATACTTATATTTAAATATATACATATGTAGATAGTAACTAAGTAACACCCAGACACAGAGCAAACACTTATGTTCATCACATAAATATTTGCCCTGGGTGGGGATCGAACCCACGCCTCTTTGACTCAGAAGTTAGGGTCACTAACCACTGAGCAACAGAGGCAGTCAAATAAAATATGTGTATTTTTTTTGCAGTTTGGTCCACCATTACCATTTGCAGGAAGTGGTTCCATGGCAGGAGCTGGTGGAGCATTTGCATCTGCGGGTGGTGGTGCATTCGCTTCTTCTGGCGGTGGTGCCTTTTCTGGCATTGGCAATGGTGTGATGACATCTGGGGGCAATGGTATGATAATGTCTGGAGGCGATGGTGTGGTGTCTATGACATCTGGGGATGGTGTTGTATACTCAACGGGAGGCAACGGCATGATGTCATCTGTGACATCTCTGAATAATGGTATGATGACATCTGGGAATTCTAACATGATGATTTTTAGTAGCGATGGCACGGGAGGAAACATGAAAACCAAGATTATTAAAACCCAAATGAAAGACGGCGAAACTACAGGTTTTGTTTACAATAACAACAATGGAAAAGAATCTTTCCATAAACTCGAAGTTTAAAAATCCGAATACTTGGTATACCTACGTATATCAAACTACTTTTTTTTAAAGGTAACAATAATTTCATATAATCCTGTTATATTTCTTGTTACTGTCATAAATGCATATATTTGTTCACTGCATACATAATTATATTATACTTTTTTTACATACATATTAGTTCTTTAATATTAAAATTATTTTCAATCCAAAAACTGTTTTATTTTTAACACACACTTAACGATAATTCTCTCAAACCCTTACCGTCTTACTACAGGAGATTTACGTAGGCTTTAGACACAATTTAACAAAACAAATTGTACGGTTAAACAGTCTTAAAGCGCGTTTAAATCTTTTGTATTAAGGCGGTTAGTATTTAGCTAATAAATTTTGAAGACATTACATAGTTGATTATTAAATATTTTCGAATAAATTGTATAAATTTCTAAGTTCAAGACTTCTAACCTAATAATATTGAAATTTGTGTTATGAGAAAAATTATTTCTCCATAATATACAAAAAAGTTACCGTCTTACAAGAAAAGTTTTACGCACGCCTTAGATAATGTTTAACACTAAAAATGGAACGGTCAAACAGTGTCTCAAGCGTGTTTTAAATCATTTGTGGTAAGGCAGTTATTGTCCCACAGCATAAAATAATTTCAGAAGGGAGTTTGTATTTTATGCATACATTAGAAATGAATGGACATATACACTTTTCTGATTTACTGTTTTCTCTGTAACTAGCTCTAGAACTGAATTTCCTGAATGGATGGATGCATCACCAGTTGCCACTTTTAACTGAGGCTCGACGATAACTCCTTCCTCTGCACAACCTTCGAGATGGAATACTTAAAAAAAACAAAGGAATTATGATAACATTAAAAGCCTGACCCGATAAACTCTTAAAAATATTCAGAGCAAATAAAAAAAAAACCCGGACTAGTGCGAGTCAGGTTCGCACACCGAAGGTTCCGTACAAATCCAGAAAATTTCACTAAAATGGGAAGTAATCATCGATATTTTTTTTTTACATTTCTCTTCATAAATCGAAAATTACACATTGTCAAAATAATTAAAAACCTGTTTTAGCATGTACTAATGAAGCTCTTTTATATGATACCTGACATGATACGATTTACTCATTTTGAATTTTCAACATATTGTGTGAATCTTGCTTCTCGCCAAATTTCACAGTTATATGTCAACGGGAAGTACCCTGTAGGTTTTGGTTTTTGTCAGTGTCGAAATATGCGGTTTTTTACGACATAAACGGCTCTAACTTTTTTATACGATAACTGAGAAGTTTTTTTTTCACACAACTGCAAGAGATTATAGATATACGTATACAGTTTAAATTTCAACTCGATATCTTTACGCATTCCCGAGATAAAGAGACACACAGACGGACAGACGGACAACAAAATGATCCTATAAGGGTTCCGTTTTTTTCCTTTTGAGGTACGGAACCCTAAAAATCAAGAGAGAATGTTGAGAACAAACAAGTGAGGCCGACCAAAACTACGATTTACGACGAGAAAAGTTGAAAAAAATTACTTTTTTCGATGGTTATAGAGATTTAGAGATTTTAACAACGTACTTCTTTACAACGTAGTTTTGTGAAATTTTCTGGATTTGTACGGAACCCTCGGTGTGTGCGCCTGACTCGCATTTGTCCGGTTTTTTGGGTTCCGTACCTCAAAAGGAAAAAAACGGAACCCTTATACTCGTAGGATCACTTTGTTGTCCGTCTGTCAAGACTCTTTATCTCGAGAACGCGTAAAGATATCGAGTTGAAATTTAAACTATATACTTATATATATGGTCTCTTGTAGTTGTGTAAAAGAAAAACTTCTCAGTTACCGTATAAAAAAGTAAGAGCCGTTTATGTCGTAAAAAAACGCATATTTCAACGCTCACAAAAATCAAAACCTACCTAAAAACTAACCTAAAATTTGGCGAGAAGCATTGTCTCAGAGTACACATATAGGAATAAATCTGAAAACTTGGTGTATTTAGATACGCCATAAAAATTATTCTACGGACGTATGCTGATTGATCAGGTTGGTGGTCCCCGCGATGTTTTCCTTAACCGAAAAACCAATGGTGTGAAAAACTCTTTGATACAAAAAATAATAAATAACCACATAGCATAAAACAAAGTCGCTTCCCGCTGGCTGTCCCTATATACGAGTATGCTTTTATCTTTAAAACTACGCAACGATTTTAGTACGGCTTTTTAATAGACAGAGTGTTTCAATAGGAAGGTTTATATGTATAACACACCTGTGTAAAGCCGGGGCGAGTCGCTAGTGAATAATAAAAACTTTATAAGTCGTCTTTACTCCATTGCGTTTATAGATAATTATAATCATTACATATTAATAAAAAAAATGTGCCTTTTAAAAACCATTGAGAATAGAAGAGAAAAGATATTTGTTCACCTTGCATGACACTACAGGACAACTTATAATAGAAGAAAAGGTAGAAGTATCACCAAACAAAATGCCAAGTCGATGGGCAGAAGAAAAGAAATAATAGCATTTTTAGATCAGATGAAATATAAGGCGAATGTCATGTCGTAGATACAAGGAGGTAAAAATCATTGGCAGAAAACAGGGAAACCTATTTTGATTAACAGACAGGAGAGTTTAGGAAAGTAAAGAGCTAGAGCCGCAGCGGAGGCTGCAGAAGACGCTAAGCGGCGCATATACGCATCACTCTCTAGTGAATATATTTTTGCCGCTTGACGTCGAAACTTTTGGTCGCTGGGGTCCGTCTATAAAAAAAAATCTTTAAAACACTTTCGCCAAAACTTGTCGACGTTGCTGGTGACAAGAAGGCTGGCTCATTCCTCGCGCATAGAATTGCACTAGTGTTTCAGCGTGGGAATGCAGCCAGAGTTCTTGGCACCCTACCCCAAGGACACAGACTTTGTTTTGTTTTTAGACGCTATTTTTATTCTTTATATAGGTAGGTTTTATATTTTGTCCATGTATATTTTAGGTAGTTTAGAATAATCATTGAATGTTATATAAGTTATGTAAGTAAATATTTAAGAGTTTAGGTTTTAGTGATAATGAATAAATGACTAGACTATACTTGGCTGAAATTACTGAAAACAAACCAGTATAGAGACAAGGTCATGTTTTTCTTTTTTGTAAATATATAGCACCTGTGACTGTTTAACATTCAGTGTCTTGCTGAGTTTTCATTTGTTTCACACGTACTTGTATTAATTAAATAATTAAAATTTATCAGTTATTTAATCATGTTTAAATCGATTTTATTAGTTGCTCTTGTGATGGTGGTTTGTGCTCAGGGTGCGTACATACTTGTGTCTAAAGCGTAAAATATTTAGGGTAATTTGAATCGTAAGCATATTCGTTCCACCTAGGCATTTGTTTTACATATATAACGCTTCCATGTTTTTAAAGCTATTCTTTTCGCTTGTTACTTACAAAGTTTGTGATTTTATCATGATATCATCGTTTAAGCCTTAGTACGTCTACTGGTGGACTTAGGCCTCCCTTATTTTCCATTATGCAACTGCTCTACCTGCATCTTAACGCTCAAATTAGCGCTCTAATTAAGTTATTACGCGTATGTAAAGCTTGACGCTGCTAGTCAGTTTTAACGCGTTAAATCTTTGCCTACTTATACGTAACGGCTTAGCACGCTAATATACGCTTTATGACGGAGGTAGAACAGTAGGATTAACAATGTAACAGACTTGAGTTCAGTGTGATCATGCGATCATTGTCAGATCTTTTTTTAAGTTCCATTGTGAAACAAGGAACTTTTATAAGATCGTTATTTTATGGACGTCTTGTGTTAGTTGGAATGTGGCGTTGAGAGATATATACACCTAAAATAATATTGAGAATGCAATTTGTTAATACATGTATTGTTACAGCTATGCGACCACCAGGCTTTTTTGGGTAAGTGACCAACAATTTTAAGTGGCGGCGATGCTGATCCACGATAGTATAGTCAGTTTGTCGAAATGTTCCGGTCAGTCTCCCGGATCTGTGACCCGGGGGACAAAACAAAAGAAAAAATCCGGTTAGTCCTCCGATAATCAACCGGAGGACAGACTGGATTTTTTTTTCTTCCGTTCTGTCCCCCGAGGGACAGATCTGCGGGACAGATCGGAATATTTCAGTTCGTCTACATGCTACGTTCTACGTCTACAGCAAAGCAACGTTCAGTACGGTCGTCGGTCACCCATCCGAAGACAGACCGTACTTAATGTTGCTGAACTTTGGTGATTGATAAAAACACCTAGTCAAGCTAAGTTGTGAGCGCAATTATAAGACAATAACTATTATGATTACTAACATAATTTTGTTAAAATGTTGAAAGCGCCTATACCGTTGGATCTCGTACCCGACTCGACCAAAGCAAAATAGATGGTGGAGATGGCCAAAATGTCTATTGTAGTCCTTGAAAAAATACAGTCGTAAACGGCAAATAAAAGATTTTTTGTATATTCTTCCCAGATGTAAATTCAATGGCTTCATTAAAACTTGTGAGAATTCATTATACTAAAGAAAACACCGGTTTTTACTCACGTATAATATCGCGGCCGGGCTGCTGGGAACCCGACCGGTTTCGGAGTAATCAGTAGTCCTTCGTCAGGGAATACGCGCGCAGTAGACGGGAGCGTGGCCGCGTGGCCGTGGCCCCAGCGGCCCGGCCGCGATATTTTACGTGAGTAAAAACCGGTGTTTTATTTAGTATAAATTCAATAGGTTTACAAAATTATTAAATTTAAATATTTAGCCATGTAGGAAGCCTTCAGGCGGCTTCAAACTCTGACAATAAGGCTAGCCACTCGGCCTATACCAAATTACTCAATAAGGGGGACATTTTCGCAAGATACCCGATTGCTTTGGGATGCAGTCGGGTTATACCCACTAAACCCCTTCGGTAGCACCTTTGTGCCCTCTTATGAGTTCCGAAATCTCTCGGGAAACACACCGGAGCTCCAAGCACTTAACTTCTTGAACCTACATAATACAATCCTCCTACAATGACAACGTCGACAACGTAGCCACACACCGTTGCTGTCCTCTCCGGGCTCGTTTAAATTAATGGCAAGCCCCATGACTAACCATGCACGAGCTCCGAGGTCTCCTTTTTGTTGGCTCTTACTACAGGCAGGGGATAGCGCTGATGTATTCTGTTGCCCCGGGATCAGAACTATGCTACCTAACACCTAGTTTCTCTCCACTTCGTTTTGGCAGCGAGTCTGATTCCCAGGGGAGCAGGCCCTTTATGAATTTAGGTATTAATATAGAAATGCCTGCATATCATATCACTATTTGTTACAGATTTGGATATCCGTTCTTCAATTTTGATGACTATCCGATGCCTTTCTATTGGCCTAGTTTTATAGACTCTGTAAGTATTAGAAGTTTGAGTACTAACACACTTATGTGCCTGTTTCAGTCTTTTTAATAGTTCACTGCAGAACGTAGGCCTACCAACGAAGGGTGATTATGCCAGACTGCTTCGGTGGCCTAGTGGTTAGTGACCCTAACTACTGCACCAAGGAGGTGTGGGTTCGATACCCACCCAGATGAATATAATTGTTTGCCATGTGTTACTATCTATTTAAGTATGTATTTAAAATATGTAAATGTAGTATATCAGTGGCAGCCTTTTCACAAAGGTTTTTTTAGTTTAGGGCCAGGAACAGTGTGTAAGATGTCTCCTAATATTTTGTATTGTACATTATTTCCAAAGAACTTATTGGTGCAGGACCGGGGTTTGAACTCACGACCTCACGATTGTGAGGCGACTAGCACTAGACCACCACGGTTTCACACACCCCCTAGTAAATACACATCGGTTGCCTGGAAGAGATCGCTTTTAGCGACAAGGCCACTATTTGTGGCATTCATTTTAAGATTTCACTATTTTTTACCAATTTACTATTATTTTATTAGTTTCACTTGTATGTTTGCTTGTAACCACCCCTTTGAGCTTGATTTTGCACTACTTCGAGCGATTACATTTCCTTTAAATTTTGCACACCTATCAAAGAGCGATGACAATGCATTTATTCGATTACTAAATAGTGAAAAATAAATATAGTTTAAAAAAACACGCTTTCATAGCATATCAAACTAAAAAGTGTAAAATAATTTTCAATATAGGCAGAAAATAACAATGAACGAAAAATATTAATAGATCTTACTATTGGATTTACGACAAATTAAGGGCACAAAGCGATTTTTTAAGAAATTTTTGGTTCATTATTATTTTCTGCCTATATTGTAGTAGCATTTGTTTTACTACAATTATTTTACACTTTTTAGTTTCATATGCTATGAAAGCCTGTTTTTTCAGTTTTTTTTTAACTGTTGCAATATTGTTATATTTTATGTATTGTTTTTTCAGAAAAATGCCCAAGTCTATCAAAATTTTGCTGGGATGAAAGAATCCAGTGCAAAAGGCGAGAAGCTATCATTTTCCAGTGAAAAGGCGGGCTTCTCCCGGGGAGGCTTCAGCGTAACAAGCTTCACTAAAAATGGAAAAACTTATACTCATGTTATCACCGACGATAACGGAGAGAGAAAGGAGAAAATTTATGAATCATAATTCAATAAATTACACTTGCAAACTGCAATGTTTTTATGAAAAAATATTTTGATTATGATTTCATTTTAATTTTTTTTTATATAAAATTAGAATTTATAATGTGTAGATATTATATTAAAACACTTTTAATTATTTTATTATGTGTACTTTATTATATTAATGAAATTAATTGATGTCTGTGTCGTGTGAAGTCTTCATTAACTTACCTTAACAGCCCCCCTTCCGCCTAGCAATAGCAATCGTAATAGCAATCGTTTATGACTTCATTTTAGTCATTTGGCACCGCCTATGTGATGAAGTTGTTCATTCAACGATTGCTTTCGCAATCCGCGCAAAGCAATTCATGGCTAACGTCACATAGGCGGTGCCAAATGACTAAAATGAAGTCATAAACGATTGCTATTACGATTGCTATTGCTTAGGCGGTAGGAAGGCAGCCCTTTCAACTACAGCCATCTCACTCGCACACTTCTAATTTTGAATAGGTACAAAGGCATTACATTTCTAAAAGCCCCGTGTACAATTTATCAATCATACACGTAGCACGTACGTCGTACATATTATTAAACAAAAGTTTGGGGTTGGTGTAATTTAAAAAAAAACATGTGAATTTCCGGAAATGTGAATTGAATTTCTGAAATTAGTGAAACTTTAAATAAGTAGCATTTGTTTTACTATAAAATTACATATGTGTTGTACACACTACATAATAGTATTTTTTTCTTTTAATTTAACTATTTACACCGAAATATGAAAAGAGCAGTTTACAATATTATAGATTCAAATGTGTTATGGTTAGATTGCGCAGTGCGCAAATATCCCAAATGGCCAAAGTTTTACTAAGATTATCTTTGGTTATCTAGAGAAACATTCATTTCCGATGTGCAACGAGATTGCAAACCGCACGTACATCAAGTACAATTCCATTAGAGCAAAATAAAACTATCAAAAGGCTGAAGTGAGAATGGATACGGCGACAAACGCACATGTACCTACTCTTAATTCCAAATAAGAGTTTTTAAGCAAAGTATTCACTAGCTAGAGGCAGCCTCGGCTCGAACGGCTGCCTCGACAAAGCAGCGCAGCTGGAGACGCAATTCTCACCCTGAGGTTTGCCTCAGCAAAAAGAGAAGGAAAAGTTGCCTCAATCCAAGTAGACACTGATCAAATGGATACATACCAAAAAAAAGAGAAGGAAAGTAACTGAAAGAACGAACGTCTCTATATCTTAAGGCTACGTACCCACTGTGCGAAAGCCGTCAGACTGCGTATGAAAACTGTGATTTCACACAGAAAACAATATTCATATTTTTTATATTCATTTATTGATACAAAATTGCATACGTCAAATAAGAAAAAAATTACAGCAGATGTAGTAGTAGATGTAGTCCTGGTATGTTACACTTATTAAAAGTAACAATTAATTAAAGATAAAATAATAACAATTTGAATTAAATGTCTTAAGAATTAAATTAAATAAAAATATATAAATCTATAATACATCAATTTAGAATAAAATTACTAAAAACATACATTTTATATTATTTACAGTAGGTATACACATTTCATTACGGATTTTTACAGTCACTTTTAGCGTCATAAACTCTTTTTTTATGTCATAATATAAAATTTAAGTTTTGATACGCTCTATAACCGGAAGGCTAAGCGTATTGTAGTGCGTATGAATGCGGTTTCGTACATTTTGTGTGTGTTGGGGTAGTTGAATGGCAGCCGAACCGCAACCGCATTCGCAAAGTGCGTACGTGGCCTAAGGTTTGCAATCTTATCGTTTTTATTCTATTTTGTCATAATTTTTATAGTGTGTCCCTTTATTATATATTTTTTTCTAATTAAAATATTTTATAGTTATTTAATTTTACGATTGTTTTATTTTACCCTAAGTATTCTTATTCTATTCAAACGCGATAAAAATGCAATAAAACATGGCAATAAAATAAATATTACCTGCTATGGTTATCTTACAGTAAAACACTAATAGAAATAAACTGTTTGTTTATCACATACTAGGTACTTACTTGTAAGAAATATTTTGCTGTCAGAAATAATGATATTTTTTCCTAGTTGCGAGTTAGTTAAAAACTCATGTTTTTTTATAAGTGACTTTATTTACTACAATAAAATCAATATATACCTGTGTAGGTAATCTTCTTAAGGTAGAGTATGTGCAAAAATAGAACCGTGTCGTGGCGTTACGGTCTACTAACAATAAGATTTGAATCAGCAGCCAAGGTACCGACTCTACTTGGTAGATGCGAGTACTGATGAAAACCAAATTGGTGTCTACCAAGTATCAATCACTTTTAGTTGTACTAGCAATGACAGAGCAGTGTTGTCATCGTTACAAAATTAGTAAAATGGCACACGGGCGACCTCACCTACGACGCCTCTCTTTTTACACAAACTCTAGATGATAATACACATATATATGAGGTCTTGTGACGTAGGCACGAGCAAACGGACAAAGACAACTGATAAATGCTAAATAAATGTCTTATTTGTTTTAAAATAAACGTTAACTATTGTATCGTAAATATTTTTTATCTCGAGTCGTTTTCAGTAGCGGACAAGGGTTCCGTGGAAATAGATACCACCAGCCTGGCGGATCGAGGTTCCGTAGACATAGGTACCTCTAGCCTGGCGGATCGATGAAGAAACCGCGTACAGAATTCGCGATTATTTCGCACGGATCAATGTAACATTTTTCACATTATTGTTGATTTATCAAAAATGGCTTAGCCGATTTTAATAAAATTTTAATTGGATAAATTTCAAAGTATATTCTTTCCAATAAAAAAAAGATTAGCGAAATCGGAATTCTACGTAAAAAGTTATGCGTGGTTATACATAAAAAATATATACGCGTCGAATTGAGTACCACCTCCGTTTCGTCAGTCAAAAAAATAAATGAATCACTTCACGTAGGACGTCCGCTTCTGGACATAGGCCTTCAATATGACCGGTTGGAAGCGGCTTACATACAAATACAAGTTGTATTGTTGTTTTGTGTTGCATTTAATCGTAGGTGTTAACCTACAAGATCTGGAACATTCTCGAAACAGCTGGTGGTTTTATTTGATCTAGGTGACGTACAATGAGTCAATTCAACAATGTGTTTCATTCTTACTTCAGTTGTTTCTATGTGTTACTTGTATCAAGTTTGTAAGCAGCCTTAGCCTTGTCTTTTCACATTTTAACAATTAAAATACTTGCTAAAATGTAATAGTTGTAAAAATATGACAGTTAGTAAGGGTTAGAAAAATACTGTCTTTTTCTTCTTAGCCTTAGGACGTCCTGTGTTGGACATAGGCTTCCCCTATAAATGGGCAATAAGACCGGTTCGAAGGAGCTTGCATCCAGCGCAATCCTGTGATCTTATTGAGGTCATCTGTCTATCTTGTAGGTGGAAGTCAGACGCTACGCGTACCGGGATAAAATACAGAAGTGCTAATACAACTATTTTTACCCTATCTTTCCCTATGCATAATAAATAGGAGGTACAAATGGTACCTCATCTTTAATATATGAACTTTAAAATATGCAAATATTGATCCCAAACTTTATTGCCTTAGAATAAATTAAAAGTACTCATATTTAAACTGATAATTAAACAATAAATATTTGATTTAAGGATCTCCATTTTCCTTATAGAAACCAACAAAATGTTAGTAAATATGTCTACGTACCCATATAACAAGAAAAAAAACAACTTATCTTAATAAGTTTTTATAAATATGTTGCTGCTTTACAAAGTTCAGGAAATTTGGTGGTAGGTACTGATACACAATGCTCATTATTATATGAACAGCTTTTGCTCAGGGGCTAATAGCCTGACTTTGAAATCGTGAGCCCCCATCAAGCTTTAAGTCAGAATCGTGCAAAAAAAGTGTCCGAGCCAAAACCTTGCCCAAGCTACGTAGTGGGCAGGCTTTTAAGTTAGTGGTAAGCTGGTAAGGTGATTGCAAGCCGACTACAACGCCACGCGATGCCAAAGTGCTCGGTTACAAGCACTAATTAGGTGACAAAACGTCAAGATTTGACAAAATGGGTCTTTGTGAATTATTTAATGTATATATCTAAGTAGATGTGTATGACTTCGCTCGGACATTTATTTAACACTTTCACGTAGGGACTGTAGCTGTGTAGATATTTGCTCGTTGGAGTTCCCGAATAATAAGCTGTTATATACATTTTGTCAAGGGTCTCGAACTGTTGAAGGTTGAGTTTGTTCCACTGCTCAGTAGTATCAGAGCACACCCCCCGCTGTTTGTATAGTTTACGGATGTACAAAACACACTAACTTAGTAATAGTTATTTATAAATCCAAATCGGAATAAACTTATTGCCAAAAATAATGAATACGTAAGATAATACAATAGTATCGAATATTGCAATTTAATATAATATAGGATGACCTGATAGCTGATTATTAGTAAGCTCCAAGTAGCTCAACGAGCCATGGAGAGGGCTATGCTCGGAGTTTCTCTGCGAGATCGAATCAGGAATGAGGAGATCCGTAGAAGAACCAAGGTTACCGACATAACCCAGCGGATTGGCAAGTTGAAGTGGCAATGGGCAGGGCACATAGCGCGGAGAACTGATGACCGATGGGGTCGAAAAGTTCTCGAGTGGAGACCACGTACCGGCAAGCGCAGTGTAGGTCGTCCACTCACAAGGTGGACGGATGACCTTATTAGGACCGCAGGATCGCGCTGGATGCAAGCCGCTATCAAACGGTCTTATTGGAAATCATTAGGGGAGGCCAGCAGTGGACGTCCTATGGCTGAAATGATGATGATGATGATAGCTGATACTATATCTTAGACGAGCTTCGGATTTCCAAACTAATAGATTGGCTTGTGTTGTGTTAGAAATCCGTGCTGCTCTCACAAATTAATATTTTTTATAAATACCTGATTTGATCGATAATACGTATATTATTATCACGTTCCTATTGATATACTGCGCCTTAACGTAGAGTATCGGCGACACCTTGCTAAATCAACGGTTGCTAATTAATTGGCAAATAATATGCAACAAAAACAAAATTTAAATGTCGATGTCCGTTAAATTATTAGCTTAAAAATAAACACAAAAGAATTTATCGTGAGGCCGTACGTGCTCCGCTTAAATTGCTTTAAAAATGCGCCCAAAAAATTTAAGAATGTTAATTTAATATCTTAAGGGCAAGTTGTATGTATTTCTAGTTTAAGCTGTACCAAATATAATATGCTGGGGTTTATTTGGCTTAACGTAGGTATAAGCATGCTGCCAGCATACCGGGCACGCTGGCATCTGACAGACCTTCAAGGGCATGTGGAATGTGGATGATCCAATTTCTTTTTCTGTAGTAAGTAGTAGTTTAAGTAGGTATGTAGTAGGTAGATATTGAAGCTTTTCAAAGCATTTGCCTGAAATACCAAAATTACATGCGTATAGTGCGTGCTACCAAAGATGAGACTGCTAGAAGATGCTAAAAGAAACTACGTGCCACGTACTATAAAACTGTAAGTTTCTTTTAGCATCTTCTAGCAGTCTCTACTTTGTTTAGAAAACTTACGAAAAACATAAGAAACTTACAGTTTTATAGTACGTGCCAAGTTTCTTTTAGCAAGCTAATACCAGGTGTTTCTCTATCTATACGAAGACAATATTATAGAGTATCAGTGTCCACATCCAGTTAACCAGTCAATGGACTTTGCACATGAAACAGCAGATTTTCTGGAGACTTCAGAAATGATCTCATAGTAAAGGCTTTATTATGATATAAAGTTAATATTTGAAATAAAACGGAAAAATAAACGTCACTAAGTAGGAATTTCCACATATTACGTATTCTTGTTCTTCGACTTTAATCCTTATTTCCATTTACTTATGGGCGTTTATGGTTATGGAATAGTAAAAATCAAGACAAAAATAATAGAGTAATACTTGCATTTAAAAAAAAGTACGGCGCTACTACAAAAACATTTTAAATTTAAAAGATTTTTGGACTCAACTTGACGTGAGACACTGCAAAAGGGGGCGTTGTCCATATTAATAATTAGTAATAAGTTAATGAATAGATGTTATAGTGATTAAAGTAATTTAATAACAAGTTGTTTTCATGTACTATTCTTAGAAAATATCAGTTTGGTGTAAAAAATGGTAAAATATAATGCAACTCGTAAAATAGTAACAGGACAGGGCCAAAAGTCCAGCTACAAAAAAATTTAAAAACGCCCAGTTATTACGTAATAAGTAAGATAAATATAACTGCCAAAATAAATGATTAAAGTCAACGGTACTACGGCAATTTACCGTCAGAACACGTATACAAACACACAATATATTATATGCAAGCATATTTACATAATAAGTTTACAGATTAGTAATCGAGTAGATTTTGATTTAGAACTTCCTTTAACTGGTATTTTTAGGTACTAAAATTTATTTTATTATTTTTCGGCCAGACAGATTCATAAAATCTGTGATTAAAATACATATACTACGTAAATACGTAGTATACGAAGATAAACGCAACATAGTAAAGAAATATTCTCATCAATTCAGTCCAAAAACCAAATGTACAAAGCTAAAACAATTGTTAACCTTAGCTTGTATCATAATTCCAGAATTTCTACTTCTAATACATTTAAAATAGGTAAGCTTGTGTAGGTAGGTTAGTTAATAGGTAGTTATGTCTAGCCAAGTTACATCTTCTTAATATTGCACGCCCGTAATGGGTCCACTATTGGAATTGGAACTAATATTTATTATTAACATCTTTGTGTTGCAATGAATGATTTCTGATTTCTGTTACTCTACTTCTTACTCATCATGTGCCTAACCAACTTAGAAAACAATACTAAGAAGTTAAATTATATATATGTAGTAGAATAAATCAAATTACGCTATAAGTTATTACTAAACTGATTGATCTAGGATACGAAATATTCTTAAATGAGCTCCAAGAAACATCATAAAAATGTTGTCATTGAAAGTAAAGTAAAAGGTTGGCTAATTGTGTCCATAATTTCAAACATTCGCAAGCACGTGTAGAATGGCATGTAATACCAGGCTCTCTCTTTTTTCAGTATACTAATTCTGTGACTAAAACCACGCATATGAGAAAGAAGACTAAAACGCATGCCCTTAAATAAGCATTCGAATAAAACAGCATAAACAAAACATTGCGCACATAAAACACTAATGTGACAAAATGTTCCAAATAAATTGGACAAACAACTACTGACCAGCCCGCGTATACCTGTTAATATACTTTTTATCCCATAAATTTTCCCATACGACTATCAGTGCAATGTTTATGCGATTCTAGGTAAAATCGAGATCGATATAAGCCTTGATATAACTACTTCGCCAGCATTAGATCGCGATAACTCGCTCCTACCGCACGAGAATTCAACTAACATCGAATTTTGTTTGTATAATAAGGTTTTTGCATAACATCACAATGTCTAAAATATTTTTGATTGCTGCGTTCCTGGCTGTCGCTGCATCTGTTCAGGGTAAGCTAATTAGTTTACTTTCAGTTTAATAACAGAGACTTCAGTACCTAACTTAGTTGCCCTATTTATGTAAGTACGTGCACTTTGCAGATTTCTGAAATTATATTGTTTTCTTCTCGGTATGGTTATTCTTTTATTGAAGTACCGTGATTCTGTTTTACTTGGAATAGATATAATTTTAAACTGTGTTAAAAACATATTTGGCTGTGACTTGATTAATAATATGATGGTTTGCCATTTGGAGGAAGGAAAATACTTTGGTGCACCAAGGAAATTAGTTATTATAGTCCAAAAACTAGATAGTGATGTCATGGTTTTTATGTTCGTGTTCTGTTTTTTTGCTGGTTTGCGGTAAAAAAGTCAGAACAAATAGAATCGAAAATCGAAATAAACTAATTTGATGAAAATGTTGTATAATCAACTTAAACATTGGCTCAAGAAGCACATACTGGTACAGTAATTCAAAATCAGTGTAAATAACGTAAAATGTACCTACATGAAAGTAAACTCAAAACAATATTTCTCTATTTTTGAGCTCTTGTAAAAATGTAATATACTCAAATTGTAAACATTTTCTCTTTAGAATCGGTAATAATATTTTTTTGCAAAAAATGGCAAGACCAACGAAATTCAACCTTGCACCGAATTCGCGAATATTTCGTACGGATCGATGTAGCATTTTTCACATTATTGTTAATTTATCAAAAATGGCTTAGCCGATTTCGATAAAATTTAAATGAGACCAATTTCAAAGTATACTCTTTCCAATAAAAAAATAGTTATCAAAATCGTACTACTAAATAAAAAGTTATGCGTAATAAAAACCTCCGTTTCGTCGGTCGAAAACATCGCTTTTCGTATATTGACGTCGAAACCATAATATTATTATCAGTCACTAGTGATTAGATTCTGAATTAATACAGCATATATCACACCGCTGATGGTATTTGAAGAACCTGTATATTCGCATAACATTTGTTTTTATGTACTTAATATTTATAATATTATTACTGAACCGACGAGTTTACCTGAATCACCGATTCATCAATCTCGATGAACTGCAATAAAGCCAATATAAAATGATTAAATCAACTTATGTTTTGTGAGCGGCTTCACCCGTATTATAATTTGCTAATTATGCTCAAAATTCAAAATTGTACAAATGTTATGCAGACACTATTCCCCAAACTGGGTACAATAAAGCACACTTTCTATCTTGGGCCTAGGCATTCTCGCTATGTGAATGTGACTATTTTTTTTAATTAAACTAAACATTTGGTTATAAGAAGAAGGTTAGAAGAATTAAATTAGAATGCTGTCCCATAGGAACCTAATAACTTTTTAGATCAAAGGTTATCTGTTACTCTGTTGCCGCGCGAAATGTAACAACAATGTAAATCACATGACAAACCAACAACTATACCTTATAAACTGGGCGCCACTGACAGCCCACTTTGTGGTGGCTGTTTGCACAAAAACAAAACTGTAGAGCATGTTCTGAGGCATTGCAAAGCCACGGAATACACTAGAATAGCTAGCGGATTGCATGACGCTTCTGCTTTATCATCAGCTTTGTCATCCACGTCACTATCATCTCATTCACCATCCAATCCACTGGAGCTGTTATGTGCGGCCTAGTGCCACACTTCTCTGCTGGAATTGGAAGGGGAAATGCACAAAACGTACCGGATTTTCGGGATGTTAGTGCAGGACTTATTGTCCCCACAACGAATAAAAAACACACTTTCCGACTTGTAGTATTTATTAGGATTTTAATACTTATTGAGCTTAGGACTTGTTTATTGTTGGATTAGTGTAATGTACATTATTATTTGATTATTTATGGTGCAAACAAACCGTTCTCTAATATTTAATATTTATTATATGCTTAGTTAATTTTAAAGCTGGTTTCTCTTTGTTCGTTTATTTTTTTTCATGCAACGTCATTGTCAATATTTTGGCAATTGGAGGATTAATGGACAAACGACAAGTCAAACGGTTTTCAATGCTTAGTTTGGATATTGAATTTATGTCAAGTAACAAATTCATTTTGATGAATCAGCAAAACTAAGATACAAATGTTTCTATTTAAACGGCGTTTAAATTTAAAGTACGAATAAGTATGTGCGCAAAGTACGTAAACGTCGTCATAAATGATAAACCTACTTGGCCATACACATCGCCAAAATAACATAAGGAACTGTGATAAGGAACATGTACACCCTGTATCCATTGTCACGTGTATTATTTGCTTTATTTATATCCTTAAGACGCAGTTTCACCGGAGTTGACAACTCTGGTCTACTGTGTTGCACGTGTTAAACGTTTCTCTCGGTGGTGACGGTCAAAAAACATCTGCATCCCCAAATTTCGGTGGAATCGAGTTGTAATATAATCATCAATCTTCAGCGGCCTCCTCATGCATCATAAAACTCGTTCATGAACGTCCTCCAAAAGATATTTTCCTAGACACAAAAATGTGTCTAAATACACAGTCCATTTGAAGAATACAACAAACATTGCACAAAACATTATAAATAACAATCTGGTCGTTTGCAATCAGTTTCATGGCCGGCCAGGGAAGTGACCTCTTCTCCGAGTTTGATAAAATTAGCATTATAAAGTAACCAAACTATAGTTTGTTGATATAGTGCTCCTAACGTTGTTGTAGTTTGACTTGGAGCTTGGTCAGCTTTTGGATGGGTGATCGCGGGTGGCATTTTCAACCGATCGCTACCGTGGCTCAGATGATAGGTTAAATTCTACGTATTGTTAAATTGTAGTTGTTTTTACCGTTAAGCCATTTCAAATGCCTTCAGAAGGCTTAAAAATTCTGACACCAGAGCTACAGCTATCCAGTTTATACGAACTTACTTTATGTAGGTACTTACTTATACATCATTTTTAACCAAATAATCTTCATCGATGATTTCGCCTATTGTAAACCGATTTCAAAAAACATGTTTTTTTCGAAATGGTATACTACCGAGGCGGTCCCATTTAAATTTTATCGTTGTCAGCAAAGCTGTTTTTAAAAAACCAATAATATTGTATTGCCATTTTTGGAGAAAAATAGTTATTCTCTTACAAACGATACGGGGGCGATAAGTTCTGTACCTACTGAAGTTCTGCATAGGGAAATTTCTGCGTTTTTCTCTGACATCTATCCGCATCAGTTACTAAAGAAACTTCTATCAACCATAAAGTTGTGACTTTACCGTACCTATAACATCATATTCAGTTCATTAACTACATTGGGCTTCCCGTATTATAAATTTCAATGATTTTCACTTTGTTGTTTTCAATCAATTTTGTAACCATTCCGCATATCGCATTCAGTTAATTTAGTCAAAGTATACTTTGATTTTAAGATTTCCCAATCATTGACACGGTCAAAATCAACTTGTTTAAAGTAGTCTATTCTGAGAAAATCTTATCTACACCTGTTTTAATCTGGTTGATATAAATTTTATTGTTTTTGATGTAACTTGGCGATCTTAATGTGCGTTTTATAGCACCTTAGCCCAATGCCTATTAACATTTCAAGTTTTATTAGTCAATTTTAACACAAAGTGAGAAAGAATAATGTAACACTACGTTTTATTTTGATTCGATACATTATTACATTATTGGGAATCGATTTATAGTGGCGATAAAGTAGTGGTATTATTTTATAATATATCTAAGTAATATTATAGTTACTTTGATTTATGTTCTCGTAGGTACGAGAAAATAAAGAATTGGTAACGCTACGTATTTTTATTATTTTCTGTTACGCAGATATACCTAAGTATTTTTAAGAGAAAGAATTATGTAACGCTGTAAAGTAAAGTAAAGTAATTTATTGGCCTTATAACATCTCGTCATATTGGGCAAGTCATTTACAATAATTACTTAAGAACTACTTATTTACAATAAAATGACAACATTATTTTTAAAATATTACATTAGAATTAGAATAGAATTGACGTCAAAATTGAATTACTAAAACAATTGTTATAAACAATGAATTTCATTTTACAATAAAATAATTATTATTTATTACTTGTATGAAATGTCAGTATATGAGAATAATATATTAAGTCAATATTTTACCAAATTACATTTTTAGATTATTTTGCTACGTTCATGCGAGAATGAACGTAGCAAAATAATAGCAAAGCTGTATTTTATTTTGATTCGATGCATTATTAGAAATCGATTTCCGGTGGCGATAAATAGTGGTATGTTTTTTATAATAAACCTAATATGATTTATGTTACTTGTATATATTCTAGTAAGAACGAAGAAATATTTTAAAAATATTTTTATTTACTTTCTGTGACGCAAATATTTTAAGTAAGAATTATAGCCAGTTAATCTGTATACATATCTGAAAAGCTATAGACGCGGCATATGTATATCAGTAGATATTCCGCTACTGACACATAACGTATTATTAATAAACGCAGAGCAACTATAGACTAGTTAGTCCGTCTTTTGTCTTTTTTTATTACTTTTACAATTTAATCCACCTGTAAAAAAAGACGGACTAATCACTCCAATGTTACTTTACATTTTATTAATCTAGTGATTGCGGTGTGGCTATCTAAAAGTAATATTTAACTTACCTACAAAAACACGGAACAAAATGAAAGACAAAGTAGAGAGGATACTTGTAGATCTAAAAATGTTCATGATGAGCGTTGTGTAAATATTTTGGTGACGAAACTCGAAGCTAGATCCAATAGTGCAAATTGATCAACAAGCAAAATCCAAACGTGATATTTGTTAAATTTTAGTTCCGTTTTCTATTACTTTACTCTCGATTCCGGATTAGTAGAAAACTGTGGCTATCTGCTGAGCTTTTACGAAAAGAGTTACGTCACAGGGTTACTACTTACCCGTGTTTGTCGAATATTTGTCTTGTTTTGAGAACCCGAATACCTCTCAAGACCTCCTAAGAACCTAGTACCTGATACTTAAAATTCTTACAAGTACCTATGACGATGTTTTCCTTTTAGCAATGTTATTCCAAGAAATAAAATGAGGTAACAGCTGCTCATAAAAATACCCACAACTTGTAAAAGTCTGGTGCGTACGCTAATTTATAATTCAAATATCGATAATAGCCTACTAATTTGTCATTAAATTTTACAAAGAAATATGCATTTCACTTAACATTAACCCTTTGACGACCACGGGGACAAATGTGTCCCAAGCCAAAAAATAAAAAATAACTATCTTATAACTATTCTATTGCATACGATTTTACTATACATTTATTTTTGAACGTATCTTTTGCACTGTTATATATGAAAATACAGCATAAGAGACACCATTTTTTGTTTATTGTCATTGAAAACTGACATTTCATTTGGCGCGCTAATCTCATATTTTGTAAAAGTAATTTTTAGGGTAAAAGTTATCATTATTATTTTAGAATGTGAAACAAACCTTGCCGGGTAAGTAAAATATCGTTTTATGTAATTAACTAACCGATATTTGTGTTTAGTACCTTGATAAATGATAGTAAACACGAAGGGACAGCGGTGTCCCTATGGCCGTAAAGAGGTACTTTTTGTATGGAAAAGTTTTCTTACTGTAGTGATGGTTTTTGTCAAGTACCCTCATTTTTATTCATTTTACTGACGAATATGTCTTATAAAGGACGTGGAGTATTTGAACTCAGAGAAAATGAAATTTTTCAAAATTTATTGGGTGATAATACGACGAAGAAGATGACTTGCTGCTTGACGAAGATAACTGAAATCTCCTGACACATGATGATGACCATTGACCAAGAAGTTTTAGATGTTGAGGTTGAAGATACATCGTTTTCACTTCTGGAATCTACAAGACTGTCTTGCTTGAACCTTCATCGTCTATAGTAGAGCCCGTCACCGAATTCCATTTGCAATAATCTACCGGTTTTCAAGTGGAGCCATACATACCACCCAAATGTTTTTCGTGAGGTTGATTCAAAGTTTGGATAGTTGACAATACATCAAGAAGCTGAAGCCGATACATTGACTCCTTTTGACTAGGATTGTGACACACTACAATAAAAATATGGGTAGTGTTGATATTGTGGATCATCGCAAAGTCTGCTATGAAGTAGATCGAAGATCAAAAGTAAAGTATTATCTTCGACTATTTTTCGATCTGATTGACATAACATGACAGTAAATAACGCATATACCGTTTACACTAAGCTGCACGATCAAAAACAATTGGAAAGAAGCCTGTTATCCAGCTTGCAGTTCAGATTAGTCGGAGTTCGGAGTTTGATAAATATTTTTACGGTCAGGGAACGAGGAGTCCCCAAGACGACAACCAGTACAGTGCGCAAATCCGTGAAACGGCCATTGGCCTTTCACCCTATGGAAAGATCAGAATCATCAGAAAAAAGTTGTGTAAACTATGCCAAAACCAAGATCGAAAACTTCACAAATAATACTTTCGTGATATGTAAAGTCCTCCTTTGCTACACCAGTGAAAGAAATTGTTTCACTGAGTATCACTGATATAGTATTTACAATAATGTATTTTCTTTTAGAAAATAACTTTACTACAATAATAACAAAGGAATTTTGCTGAAATAACTCCCTAAATCTTATGTAAACTAAGTGATTCTTAAGTCTAAGTTTTAGGAGAAAAGTATCTCTTGGCGACCATAGGGACACATTTGTCCCAATAATTTCCTAATAAACCAAAAAGTATTTTTTTTATTTTGTTTCAAAAATATGTTTTTTAACGTCTAAAGAATTATTCTAAATAGCTCAACTGAATCTGATATCTCCCATAGTCTTATGGTCCTGAAAGGGTTAAAGCTATTAATATTTATTGCTTCATTTCAAGTTCAAGTTTCTTAAGTTTTTTTTTCATAATGTTTTTATTAAGGCCAAGTGCATTTATTAAGTACCACTAAATACAAGACTTACATATACTAAAACTACTACTAGATAACAAGCAATTGGATCATCCATAGACCCTTGAAGGTCTAAAGATAATCCAAATGTTCAAGCCCACTGCCAGTTGGCATCGTGCCCAGCATTCTAGAATGCTGAATGTTAAAGTTAAACTATATCCACAGTAATTGTTCTAATACAATGACATATTAGAAACCTTATCATCTATACTATACGATAGTCGGCGCATGGTCTCCATTTGAGGATTCAGCTGCACCGATCTTTAATGTTCTGTTGATCCTATGTAGTAGCAGTAGTTAAAATTAATCTTACAGTTCTTGTCATTGCTGGTCCAATCTCGCAGAATAACTCGGAGACACGGAGCGTAGCGTAGTAGACTTGTTATTATGAGATTTCAATTTTATTAAGTTGTTGTTGTTATGAGATTTCAATTTAATTACTTACCACGTGTAACATTTTGATGTAAATAATATTGGGCGACGCAAATAATCTTATATGTACATACTTATTGGGTATTATAATTTACGAATGTATTACAGAAAAATGAGCAATTTTGAAGTAAACATTTCTTGGAGATTTTTTATGTATAGTGTAACCATAAGACCATCGTATCTAGAATTTATTAGTACACGGGTAAAAGTTGAAGTAAAAATATTGAGACGCTAAAGCACGTTTTGTCTCATAAGATAAAATAAAGATCGACGTGACTTAAAGATAAATATAAAGAAGGTATATTTATTTTAAAATATAATAAAATTCTAATAAGGCTTTAGTAGAGACAGGTAAAAAATGTTAATGAGGAAAGATCTCTTATCGCTGATAAGTACAACACCACTCAGACCATAACTATGCAGATTGATTTCAAGACGCAATTCCCACAAGGCGACAACATAATTTAATTTACAAAGAGCATTAGTTACACATTTTTGCGCTTATTCCATTATACCTACTTATAAACAACTTTGATAAAAGCGTTACTGATATGTAGAGCGTGGGTTGGCTAATCAGTACCACTTATATGAGTATAATACTGGTATTTGTCAACTAAGTAAGCTTTAGATAACATAATAACCCTGAAAAGCTCTATATCCTAGTATTTCCCGTTAATTGAAACGAAGGTATCCCGTCTCTGTAAACCAAAGGACATCAAAATACGAGTGAATGAATGAATCCTTGGTGAATGTGTTTCGCGCTTGCACTGAATGCAAGTCGCTTGCAACCGATCTTATTGAAGATCTATTAATTATAATCGGCCAAGTGAGAGCTGGAGTCGCGCACTAAGGGTTCCGTACCGTATGGAAGCCCCGCTTAGTATATTTTGTTATAATTTCAATATTTATTTTAGAAGGAACATGCCTATAACTTAATATTCTATGCATATTTCAAGCATCTTCCTGTTGCCGTTATTAATATCGAGCAAAAAAATCACGTTACTTGTATGGAGATCCCCTTAAATATTTATTTTAATTTAATGATTTAATTTTAAAGTGCATTTTTAATTAAATATTCTGTGAATGTTTCAAGACAAGTATCTATCAGTCGCCGTTATTAATATCAAGTGAATAACCCCCTGAATTTTTTTTATTCTGTTTTTAGTATTTGTTGTTATAGCAGCAACAGACATACATCGTCTTTGAAAATTTCAACGTTCTAGCTATCACGGTTTATGAGATACAGCCTGGTGAGAGACAGACGGACAGACGGACGGACAGCGGAGTCTTAGTAATAGGGTCTCGTTTTTACCCTTTGGTTACGGAACCCTATTAAACGAGGACTATGGTTTTTTGGTGGTCGGTAGTAGTTCAATCAGTAGAGTTATTTGTTTGTTTGTGAATTACATTTTGTAGAGTCCGCCAGGAGAGAACTTTAACTTTTACAATAATTTATCTAATGGATATCAGTAGATTGCTATAATGGCAAGAATATAAGGATCTATACCTGTATAATATAATAATAAGAGGAATATGATGCAAACAATTGTTCTTTGCTATGCAAATATGACATTTCAGCTATAGATTTAAAAATAAAACGCTGCGATCACTTCTCTTTGGCAGTCTTGGTATAAACAGTAGGTCGTTAGGATGTAGGTATCAAGGAAGTACTTAGTGAATCTTGGTAAGGTTAAGTAGTGGTTAACCAAATAATGATAATTACATAGGTAATTAATAGTTTTGATGAAACCATTGAAACAAATCATTTAGACCAACCTGATTTACCAGGACAGTTTGTTCTTCGGTACAACTTGTACCGAAATTGTACCTACAAGTTGATGTTTAATTACTAAGTAAGAAGTAAATGTCAGCAAAAAATAACACTTTACATATATTATGACATGTTAAATTTCTTTTTCAAAAATAATTCTGAGTGAAAATTGAATTACTTTTCAAACTAGGAAGTAGGTGAATTTGACTATAATAAAGAACGGTGGACGGTGTAACCACAATTATTATTATATACGGGACTAATCGCGCACTAAAATTACGAGATCTCCTATACCTCCTCATCCCGACGTTTCGGCCGAGTTGCATCGACCGTGGTCACATTTCCTACCCACAGGTCAGGTTCAGGTCTATCCGTGACCACGGTCGATGCAACTCGGCCGAAAGGTGGTATTTATTTATCTCGTAATTTTAGTGCGCGATTAGTCTCGTAGTATATAATAATAAGGAGTAACCGCAACGCTTAAAGTTAGAATAAATTTGATTCATTTATTTTATTTACACACACACACGCGCGAACTGACACGTCAAATTTATAACACCCATCATGTTGGCGTTGGTTAAGAATAACGTCGCTTAATTTTAAAATTAAGTGAACAGCTCCTGTATCGAAATACACATAGTTTGTTTTATAAAAAAATATTTTTCCAATTTTTCAGGAGCTGCTCTCAATCCGTACGACGACATAGTGGAAGCTGCGGCAGCTGGAGAATGGAACAAAGTTCAGAGCCTGTAAGTATCCAGTGACCCAATTGCCCCTCTTATGTAGGCCTATGTTATGCAGTGCACTATTGAAAGACTGATATAAACTGGTAGTGTCGGCGTTTATACAGAGGAGTTGTTTTATAGGCAGGGCTGGCCATCGGGCCTAAACGAACTTACTCTTAGTTTTTATAAAGGCATCTCTTAAATCTTTTGGCAGCTTAATAACTCTGACACCAGGGCTCTTCACCAGGCTTATAAGAAATTGGCTGATGTAAACCATCTGACATGACATGACATCTTACCGATATTAGATTGATTGAGAACAAACGTTAATTGGGACTTTCCTTAAATGGGACACCCTATAAGTAAACTTTTTGTTTTTCAATAATTTTTACTATGGGATCAAAACTAAAACCACAAAAAAACAGCTATTGTCGTTTTGTCGAAACTCGGCGAATTTTTAATATGTAATTTGTATAGAGTATCTAATTCGTTTCGCAATTTTAAGATCAAACCATATGTAACACTTAGTTGTAATAATATAGTAAATTACTATGACAACCTAAAACATGGCATCGTTGTTTCATTGTTACATCCGTTATGTAGAGAAACGCCCAGCATTTTCAATTTTAAAAATACTAAAATTTATAAATTTCTTAAAGAAAATGTTTTTTAAAGATAAGTATCAATAAGTGCGTACTTAACTGTTTAAGCTGCATACACTTTCAGTCCTTTCATTCCACATGACAACACTTTGTCATTTTCTGCGTAGTAATTGACTTCCGGTTCGAATATTGAATATATTCGTAGAGACAGCGGTGCCAACCTCTCATTGTGAAGCCAGGACAATGCAAATCCTTAAATAGAATTTTGTTTGGAAACAACAAAGAGAAATCCTATTGTTAGTAGTTCACACTCGATACCATAAATTATTTTTAAGAAATGTGACTTAGAACTTTATAAATAAAGCCTCAGGGAAAGCTATCAGAATTATAAACTAGGCAAATGAAAATCTAGGCAAAAAGGCAAAGATCCAAAAGATGATTTTCGAAAAAGTATATTTAGGCGTTTTCTACGTACTCAGATCCCATACCTAAAGTTGGTGATACCTACATTCTGACCACCTTTTGGCAAAATACTCATATATTTTGAAATATGTTTGTGATCTAAAATGCGTTTTTAAACAAAATGTGTGGAAAAGACCTATATAATTGAGTACCATTTATGGTAAAAATATTTGCTTTTATAAATGAAAACGTTCAATATAATAGGCCCAATTATGAAGGAGCCATCGTAAATTTAATAGCAACGTAAAAAGTATTCTCTCTATCGAATGCCTAAAAGTGAAAAAAAAAAACAGAAAATAGTCTAATTAGCTATTATAATTAAGATGGTGCCTTCATAATTGGACATAATATTGGACTAAAATAACTGTTCAAAATTAAAATAAACAATTGTTTATTTTTTATTTCAGGATCGCCAAGAATTTTGCAAAAGACGGCTGGAAAGTAAGTATTCGTCCTTTCTATGGATAATATTTTTAATTTAGTTTTATAAAAAAATAAAATGTATGAGTACTAAAGCTATTAAAAAACTATATTCTAGAGCAAGTAGTGTTAGGCCAAGTGTAATTAGTAGGCACGCTTATGAGTCGTGTAAAAATCAGTTGCATTGAGTTTCACACAAAAGTCTTATTTATGCCACACAATCAAAGAATTGTCTTTGATTCAAAAACTCTATTTTATTGTAAGTTTTACATAAAACCGAAATTATACTCAGTTATATCTCCTCAATAATCAATCCCCAACAGATAGATTCGCAGTCAAAATCTAAACACGACACGCACTTTAGATCAATCCCATAGATGAAGATGTAAATTAAGGCTCTAATAAATAATTATAAAATATAACTTTTTAAATATCTACAAGCTTTTGAGATACTGGATATCATATAGCAGCAGAGTGCCAGCTAAGACAAGTAAAACGAGCCCAAACACGACGGGTCTATCTTGTTTAGTACAGGAGTACATATGGCCACCTTCCGGCTCTGCATTGTCACGCAATATACATATGCATGCAAAATTTCAGCTTAATCGAAAACCGGGAAGTTGGTCAAGTTTAACTTGCAAGATTCTACCCGAACTTACATACTTACATACATATATTGCAAGTCAAAAAAAAACTTGTAAAATTACTAGCCAATCCATGTCATCTGACGAACTTCAAACATAAGTGTTAATGGTGTCATAAAATGCTGGTCCGTTTATGATGATTTACATTGTTGCAAGAATAATGCTCGTTATCGTATTGTTATCTAAACAAAAGCGAAAATTAATGAACAGCTAAGAACGTCTTAATTCCTAGTTATATTTCCAATGCTGATGTAAATGTTCTACCAAGTTAAAGATACCGTTACATTATAGGCACATACCTTCTATTCTGCTTCTCTAAGTTTAAAACACATAAGTCAGTTTCTACGAAGTAGATATAAATATTCTTTGTCTTATTGCGTGACGAAATGCTTTTGCAATTTTTACATTGGCTTATTTCTTTTACATTTCCTAAACATTAATTTTGTGGTGACTTTTGTACGACATAGAGCCACAAACGTCACCCATTATTTGCTTTAGAGGCACGTATGTACAGGTGTAAAAACATCCAGTACATTCTGCCACGTAAGTGTACTTCGAATATGATGCAATATAATTAATATTGAAGTTGTTTAAATAAATGTACGCAATTTTTTTTAGGTCGTGTCTAATATTAAGATCTGCTAAAATATGTGCGTACTAGTCTGTCGTCAAAGTAACGATAAAGTAGGCTTTAAACTGGACTCAAATCTTATGTTTAAAATCGTTAAGCAAATATCTACCATGCCAGGAATTGAACCCGTGACCCTCTGCTATCGATCTAAGAGGAACTTTCAATAGCTACACCTACCTCATTATATAATCAATCTAATCACTAATCACAACATTTTAGACTGCCTCGGTGGCTCAGTGGTTAGTGTACCCTGACTTCTGGATCAGAGGCGTGGGTTCGATCTCCACCCAGGGCAAGCATTTATGTGATGAACATTGATGTTTGCTCTGAGTCTGGGTGTTATTTAGGTACTACGAGTATCTATATAAGCATAATATATTTAAAAATATGTATATGTAGTATATCAGTCTCTGGCAGCAATATGACAAGCTTTGCTTAGTTTGGGGTCAGAGACCGTGTGTAAGATGTCCCCTTATATTTATTTTTCCGATAATATATTATCGTCACTTTCACAGCTTTCTCCATGGTAGATACAACCCACAATACGGGCCCTGAGCCTAATTAAGCCTAGAACCGAAGAATATTGTACATATAACTTGTAAATTCTGAATCTACTTATTTTGCTAAAATCAAGCAAAGGCCGCAGCTTCAAACTGCGTGAAACCCAATCAACGCTAAATGTGAGTCTCAGTCAGTATAGGATATTGCCCAGCGTGTGGTTAACTTCACATCCGCCAACTTGTATGATTCGGCCTATACATACGAGTTATTCAAGTATTCCTGTACCTAAACTTTGACTTTGAAAATACTTTACCTACTTTAACAGCAACTTCGTTATTATTTTTCAGGATTTGGGTACCGTGAAAGACCTCAAGCCAGTTAATGGAGGCCACGTGTACGGGGAGTCCGAGTATACCTTCCACTCCCTGTCAGATATCGGAGGTCAAACGTCGGAGAAGAGCGGTGGACACAAGATCATCAACGAAGACGGGAAAGTCGCAGAATTCGACTTCAAACCCACTGCGAATCCCGACGAATTATTCAAGAAGCTCGGTTTTAAGCCTTATTCTCAGAGCTAGCTTTCTTTTTTCGGTAATATTGACATGTTTTGTGTAGAACAGCTGGTAGTTTAACTTTCACAGCTATAGTTATTGTTTATAAAGAGCTGGTAATTTAGCATAACTTCTAACGAAAATAGCTTATAAACATTGATGGAAACTTCTTTCCCTACCCTGGAAAACTTGAAAGTATATATTCAATATCTATTTTAATGGTTCGGAAAAAGTAAAGCTGTCCCAGATAGAGATAATGTCTAGCTACGTTAATGCTCTTAACAAACAAGTAACAAGCTATTATTAAAATTCCTACTGAAATATGAATTCGAGCATTTTCTAACCTACAGTGGTATATTTTCGGTTTGAAGTTATGCTTTAGGTACTAGATAAGTAGAATGTAGAGTTGTTAGAAAGAAAGGACAAATAAGTATAATAATGTTTGATAGTGCTTCACTGATATAAGTTTGAAATTAAATTTTGAACGACACAAAGCAGTAGCGAATAACAAGAATAGCACGCGATCTTACACGTGACTTTTGTTTTGACAGCTGTAGAGTGAAATAATCGAAATAATGATACCATTGTGGATCAAAATTGTATTTGCTGTGAGACTATCACTATAGGTACCTAGTGTTATTTAAAGTATTTTCTTGGCAGTTATATATATCATTTATATTATACTCAATCATAATACAAATGCTTATCTTTCTAGAGATATTTATATTTTTGTAGTATTATAGCACTAAATAGAATGTTAAGGTACTAGTGAAATTGATTGAAAAATGTTTGGGCTCAAAATTGCAAAATTTATAAAAAGTTGCATTTGAAATGGAATTCTGTGATTATTGTTATAGGCTAGATTATGTTATGTTTATCTAATAAAAGTACTTTATTTTAAGCTAAAATAGTATTGTTTTATTTATATACAATAAGGAAATAAAGGACATGTCCACAAAATGTATGGAGGTTGGTATAATAATAATCAAAAATTCTAACCACAACACCGGTTACATTTTGAGAAAGCTCATATTTTTCTGAGTCTATTACAACAGTTAAAAACTTAAATGACCCCTCCGATTTTTTTAAAATGAATTTTGAATTTATTAGAAAAAATAAATATATTTCGCTCAATAGGTAGTTTATCTCTAGCAGCCCTAATTAAGTAACATCTAAATTGTTAAATAATAGCATTTTTACCAATTAGACACACTTTTTAAGTGATTTTTTGTCACATTGTACCTACTAACTGGTCACACAGGTAGGTTATATTATTTAATTATATCAAATTAAGAAATGAATCTGGACGAATCAGCTACGAATGCAAGAAAAATAACGGTAGAAGCACTTTATTATTGCTAATCTAGAAAAAATAATAAGCTGTATTGTTATTTTTCATACAATTTAAATATCCCATTTAAAAAAAATTGGAGGGGTGAAAAAATCTAAATTAAATATTTTTGGGACGCCCATATAACAAGGTTTCAAATGATGTATATATCATCTTGGTTCGATTTTTCTCTGAATAATATACCACTTGTGGACGTCACCTTTAATAACAGGCTATTTCCAAAATTAGATTAGCCTCAAAATTTCAAAACCATATTTTTTATGTTATTTGACAAAAGAGTGAAGAGTGCCCAGTAAGTGTGAAAAAATTGTCAGTAATGACGATGATGATGATATATTGGTAAAAACATGTGTCTTTCCTCTCACAACAGGATAAACTAGATTAGATTATCTTCTTCTTTTCGAGTCAGTGATTCGATCCTAAAATTTATATTTGGCTATATGCTGTTCGACCAGTAGGAGGCCACGGAGACTACGGCGGTGTTGGCCTCGTAGAGATCTTCTTGTGTGCAGGTGTTAGAGCACAGTGGGCGTTGTAGTAGATTCTCCATGGTCTGTTGAGTGGCGAGTGAGTTTTGTTCGGAGTCTGTTAATGGATTTCTAAATGGGCCTTTGCAGGTCGTGGCCGGGTGGGAGTTTTTCAGTTGTAAGGATAGCTGGGTGGGACGGGCTGTTTTTCTGTCCATTGCTTACGTCTAGCTTCAGTTGAATCTATTGTTATGGGTGCAGTGTGGCGAATAAAGTTCTCGCGACTTTTTAACCTGGCTGGGGTGGTTCATAAGCATACAGAGGGTGTCGGAGGTCTTTTATCTGAAAACCTTAATTTCAGGAGTATTTTTTTGAATTGTGAGAATCTCATAAAAATCCATGGTACTTACGTGGGTAGTTTAAGTTTAGAAGAACGAAGCTAATAGCTTTTGCCCACTGCTTTGCCCGCTTTATATTATAATTTTTGTGTTATCCCTATCGACTTAGCATTTTTTCTTCATATTGATGGTTATCCCATAGAAACCTTTTATTTTTCTTCGATAAAGATCAGCCTAATATCACTCCCTGACATTTGAACTTTACCCATGCCTAAAATCAAGTCTCTGTTGCTGCGTGAAAGAGTAAAAAATTAAACACACTTTTGGATTTATAATAAGGATTTACGTAAGAATCTGTCAGACGTAGGTACGTATAACGGACTTCATATATGGATAATTATTCATTTATTTACATGGTAACATAATTCATAGTAATTGTAAGTAAAATATTATATAATTTAATTAACAGTAGTTAGTACCTGTTTGGTATATAATAACGTAAGTTATAATAACTAAAACTATGTTAGTCTATATTTATTAAAATCATTACAGTGATAGAAAGTTGGCTCAATAAGCCAACGTTTTAGGCGAGTTTTAAAGCTCTGCTGAGTACGGGCTCCTGTGATGTGTTCTGGTAAATGGTTGTACACATCGGGGCCCATGACATGAGTGAGCTTGTCTGACTTTGCAAGTGTTTATTTCATACTAGCCAAATGATGCGTTGTTCTTGTATCCTGTTTCCTTTCATGGTTCCATCCGCGCACCTCGTAGGAATCCATGCAGGTTCATCACCTCACATGTAGGTATACATCACTACTTGTTGTATGATTATAGGTGGTAGAGTCAGGATGCCTAAGCTCCTGAAATAAGGCTTCACAGATGTTTCCTGACTATTCTAAAATGAACTTCAAAATAATAACCTTCTTTCATAGTAGCAGCGTGAAATTTAATTTCCATACCTATTCATGTTTGTACCGTGGCACGACTCACGACAATTCGTTTCGCTGCGCCTGTGAGATTTTTAGGGCAATTATTTTTACTGTGAAAATCTTAAAAAGTGTGCAGATTTCTCAACCGTAATAGTACTGTACCAGCCTTTTTAATAGTGCACTGCAGGACGTAGGCCTACCCACGAAGGGTGATTGGGCCATATCCACCACGCTGGCCCAGTGCGGGTTGGTGGATTCAAATACGCCATCAAATTTCTTCTAAGGACGTACGCAGGTTGCCTCACGATGTTTTCCTTCACCGAAAAGCCAGTGATGTGAAATTCCGTACAAAAATTCCAAAGAACTCGTTGGTACGGGACCGGTAATTCGAACCCACGACCTCACGATTGTAAGGCGGGTGTCACTACCTCTTGACCATCACGGCTTTACCGTAATAGTAGTAATCGGTAAAATAAAATTGTCTGTTATTAAAAAAACAATGAATTCTGAAAAGTTATTTGGAAGTTATTTAGGAATTAATGGAAATTACGTAGCGTTTTATTGTACATTACTTAGACTACTTTAGATTTGAAACTGGCTTCAAGTACCTTTTGTGCTAGTTTTTCTTTTAATCAGTTTAAATACTTATATCTAAAAATATTAGACATTATTCCATAATTATGAGTTACCAAAAAATATTGCCTACTATGCAAAGAAAAATAATTAAATTATGTTCTGTAAAAGTATTATAGATTTATTTCACGCATTTTACAATAAGTTATACTAAATTGAGAAATTTTTAGTATCTACTCCAAAACTCTGGTACAGTTGAAAAAAGTTGTCATAATTTTCACTGTGGCTTCAATAGAATTATGATGATAAAACATAGGTAGTCACGAGACATGCAAAGCTTTGTTTTTTTTTAGGAAAAGTTGTCAATTTAGAATGAGTAAGAAATTAAAAAAAAATGTTTACAAGTAACCGGACAATAACTGTAAGTGTTTATAAACCAGCGATCGGAAATCAGCAATGATGAATTCCTATAAACCTCAAGAAAATAGCGCGTCTAGGAAAAATGTTTTAGGTTGTTATTGCAATATTTTTGTAAGTACCTACATATTGCATACGTATGTATACCTACCTAAGTTCAAAACTTTTGTGCCATAACTTTGCACGTATCTATTAGACTATAATATCTACATATCGTTTAAGAATAATTACGATTCTATTAACACTTACATCATCTACGGAAAATTAGCTGTCTATAGATGATTAATCCATTAAAATTGAAAAGAATTGTGGTTGAAACAAAAAATGTCCTACGCAGAACTCAATATGACCTAGCTCACATAAGTTAGTGAAATGGGAGTCGATAGCGAGCATACCCATGGTTCCGTGTAATGTCCCGTACCTATACAGTGTGACTGGTAAGCATTGAGCAACCTTTTGGGGGCTTATTCTGTACATCAAAACTAGTAACTTTAGTTCTGCGTCTTTTGTCAAAACTCAAAAAAAAATTGGTGTTTCATAGAAAAATATCGTTCAACCGCGACCAAATGTCTTTTATGGAACAGCTGTTTTTTTTTGTTTTGACAAAAAGTCGCAGAACAAAAGTTGTTAGTTGTGATGTACAGAATAAGCCTCTAAAAGGTTGCTCAATGTTTACCAGTCACCCTGTATAACATTCAATTTATATCAATTCACATTGTATATTTTTAATTAATCCTGACCATAACCATGATCACTATTCAATTATTGTTATATGTATCATTGGCTCTTTTAAAAATCAGTATTCGTAAACTTTTTAAATAAAATATATCAAAATATTAATAAACAGCAAACAATACTCTCGAAAATGAAGTCCATATATATATTAAAAAAATAACTTCTTTTTTTGTCTTGAAAAGTCCAAATCGATTAGTTATATATTTCTGAATTATGAATAAAAAAAATCTGAATACATAGCTGTTTCAAAAACATTTAAAGTACGACAAATAAAGAAATCCTTAAAGTTTACGTAATTACAGGTACTTGTTTTCACCAATTAGTCACAGAACCCCAACAGTTAAGATTCATCTTATAATTAAAAACCATAGCAGGAAATTATGTGGGTAATAATGTTACTGGATTAGGTCATCACTAGCTAAAAACCAGAGGAAATAATATCTAGTGTATAATTGTATGTATAATTAGTGCAATATGTAACATTTGATCATCCCTAGCCTAGATCAATCCATACCTGTGTTTCATTGATATTTCTATATTTGATTGTTTATGTACAGCCTTGGCCAAAAGTATTAGGCACCCTGTACTTTCACTATCTTCTAAACTATTCACTCATTTTTGGCATTTTTAACAAAATTAGGTGTCAATTTAATCACATCAACAGAAATGAAAGCTAGTTTACTTGTTAGAGTCCAGAACACAAGTGATCAAACATTGACTGATAAGACCGAAAGAAAACCGAAGGTGTTTTATGACCTTAACAAAGAGCCGCTTGATATTCTAAGAAGCTATTTATGACCCCGGTAAGTCATTGGTTAGTGTCAAGTATAGTCAAGCACTCAGTTATTGGTTAAGTAGTAAACATGCATTTTGATTTTTAAAGGTGCCTAATATTTTTGGCCAAGGCTGTATTTATAGTTATAGTTTTCCACTGATTAACAGCATCGCTGAGGCGTTATAAATACGTAGGTACAATTCAGTGTTTGATCTACTTATAGACTCCTTGTAAATTGGGATAGATGATAGATCTAATTCATTTAATTGTAGCGGTTGACTGGTTGAATAGTAGTGAGTAGTAGCTCTACGGCGTAGAGCCTAAGTTTTCGCACTATTGATTATGGACAACTTTTGTTTCGAGAAAAACCCCAAAAATTGTGCAAAAAATTCAGCAGTTCTGTTCAATCTTTTTAATACAACAGCTGATTGTATTATTTTGGGGTTGCATGCAGTTAAATTATCTAGATACGACTATCACTGGAGGACGGAGGTCTAGAGATTATATAAGATTGGTTGATTTTGCACAGAGTGATTAGATGAACACTTAAAAGGCTCTGAGATGTCATTGTGCCTCATCGTTATACTAAAGCGGCCTAAAAACTCTGACACCAGGGCTAGCCACCTGGCCTATACGAGCTTACTTACTATCGTTATACTTAAGCAATTTGAACACTATGAGATGAAATGAGTCCGAAAACGAAATTAGCATACAAGGTGTAAGTTTGAGGTGAATTTCTGTGTTTTGTAGAAGTGTGGGGCTTTCCCAATATTCAAATTATATATTTTATATAACAAAATGATTGTCCTTGAAAAAGATGAACATCAATTCAGTGCCCTTAAAATCGTGATATACCTACAGTAAAGTAAGTACTTGGTTACGTGTGTTCTGAGGAAACGTGAATCACGATTGGGCTAATTGTACAGATGTACAGACAAGCGGACTTATTTAATAATGCTATAAAAGTTTTAAGTATATGCTTAAGCATTCAACTATAATGACCGATTCGAAGAAGCAAATTTTCCACGTTTAAAATGTACAAATGTACTTGTGTTTTATTATAGGGATTCCGCTTGGTGCTTAATTCAGATAAATAATAATAATTATGGTTACGTACACAGATATACCAGAGGGATAATGTGGTTGATAGAGAAAATTTTAAAAAGATGCATTGTTATAAAATGGCATGAGTTATAAAGGGACATGAAAAATATATCGATTCGGCCTATGTCGGACTTTTCGGTACTTCCGTACCGTCAAACTCTTGTCAAATTCCACCAGAAGAATAATGTGGTAAATCGAAAAATGAAAGAAAGAGATGCATGGATTTAATATGGCATGAGTTAGAAAAAGACGATTCAGTGGCTAGTTGTCGTGTTTTTGTCCCGATAGTGTCAAATTCTTGACAAATTCCAATACATATATTTGACAGTTGACAACTAGTGATAATGATTGTCTATATATTTTTGTAGTTGAAATTGCCTCAAGCGATAATAGCGCTATTTCTCTTGTTATAATAGCTCTATGTCAAATTCCAATACAGATGTAGTATAAGTATTTAACGAACAACCTCTGGGAGAGATTTTCCATAGACTTTTGCTGTTGAGCATTGCCTCAAGTGACAACAATATTATCAATCTGTTAGTTAGAGATATCTGTCGTTACGTACTTATATTGGACTCCCAAATAATCACTATCGTCTTTATAGGAGTATCATCTATAAAGGATTGTCTTCAGTAAAAAAAAAGATATAGCCTCAAACACGACACATGTCCGTCGTCGTTTTTCAGTGGATCCGGCTCATACAACTATGCAATAGTGTTTGGGTTTTTTCATTATTCTAATAACACTACTACCTGTAAATGTGTATTGTTACTATTTTTGATACGCTTCAAGGTTTGTTTAGCTGCGTTTGACAAGAAACTAGTTTTTTCATAATTACCTAAAACTCCAAAGTCAATGTGAAATGAAAAAAATAAACTTTGCAATATTAGACACATTATACATTACTTATACTCTATAAAATTTAACTTGATCTCTGCGACAGCTGTCAGAAAAATCACGCCTATGAAGTCCTGAATTTCTTAATAGTACAGACAGTACCTGTCAATGTCATACTTATGGGCATGTTGATTAGTGATGGGCGACGACTGATCGTGACCATTAGAGTTTTAGATAGAGTTTTATTTAAAATATCGATAGTTTATACTAACGATATTTTAAATAAAACCTAATTTTTCATTAATTTTATTGTATATTTTAATGTCATAACATTTTTTACATGTGTAATTAAATTAAACCCAATTATATGTTACATTAGCACCGATAATAGTGAAAAACGTCGATAAATACTATCGTAACATAATTATGAGTATTTAATTAATATCATAACATTCTTTACACGTGTACATACTTGATCTTAAATAATAGTAAGTAAGTAAAATCCAATTTTTCACCTTCAACTACTCATTCGATTTCATTACAACATTGTTTGAAAATCGATTTTTTCTACCACCATCTCAACTCTAAATATCAACTCTAAATGTCAATATGTAACTGTCGCAGAGATCAAGTTAAATTTTATAGGGTATAAGTAGTTAGAGATACTTATCTATCGTTACGTTATATTGGGCTCCCAAATAATTACTATCATCCTTATAGGAGTATCATCGCTAAAAGATTGTCCTTGAGTATAAAAAAGATATAGCCTCAAACACGACACATGTCCGTCGTCGTTTTTCAGTGGCTCCGCCTCATACGACTAGGTAGGTAATAATATATACTTAGTGTTTGAGTTTTTCCACTATTCTAATAAAACTATATACCTGTAAATGAGTACTGTTACTATTTTAATACGCTTCAGGGTTTGTTTAGCTGCGTTTGACAAGAAACTAGTTTTATCGTAAAAACCTAAAACTCCAAAGTCAAAGTGAAAGTGAAATGAAAAAATTAAACTTTGCAATATTAGACTTTTTAGAATTAACTTAAAAGCTACTGGTACCGCTCAGTTGTAAATAAAATACCACTTTTTGTCAGCTATCTGAAAACTGACCATACCGAATATTATTTCCTTCGATGATAGCTAACTTAATCTAAATACTATGAACTAGAATATTTGTGGGCACAGTTCATATCATTGAACTGATGAAGAAATTTCAACGAATTGCTATAATTATTAAATATTAGAGAGATTGAAGAGCTTCAACTGGAGTGTGCAATGTGAATTGTGCGCGTCTTACGCGTTGTACCTGAGTTGATAAATTACTAAATGTTTTACTGGTAAATATCGTTTACTAAATAAAAGGTGATTGGATGACCCAACGTACGGACCCACAGATTCTTGAAGATTTAAAGGTAATCCAAAGATAAATGCTCAAGTTCACTGCCAGTTGGCAGCATGTCCAGCATGCTGGCAGTATAACCATTTACTAATCAGCGCTTCAGCATGGTTATACTGGCTAAATAATCGCCAGCATTTTAAACCACAATTACTGATGATAAATAAATTAGCAAAATCAGTTGGTTACAATCTCTACAACATTATTTATTATGAGTTCGTACAAACCGTGTCAGTAGAGCTAATCTATCGATTTTTTATCTGCGGCCTTCGCCTTCACCTTAACCGATGATACTCGTATGCACTTCGATGATATTATCTACATTATTATCATTAAGTTATTTCGGAAATATAAACTTTATGTCTTTTAGCAAAAGGCCCAATATTACTTAGAGAAGTTTACTAATAATATACCAAAATAGCTTAAGAAAATCTTATTATGTTTTTTTTTCCTATGATTAATTTTGCATTGTTACAAAGATGGTTCGGAAATATAAACTTTGTATCTTCAGAAAAAAGTCCAATGTTGTTTAGAGTGTTCTTCAATATACCAAAATTGCTTTAGAAATTCCTATTATGTTGTTTTGCCCTATGTTTTGAGGGCGACTTGTGATAAAATTCTATTAATTGACTGTTAGCTCAGCTTTTTTCCATTACTGAAAAAGACACTAACTGTTAGTGTTTTTACTGAAACTCCGTGACCGATCATAACCTTTTTAATCTTACATCTCGATGTTCTTATTGCAGCCAAACTTTTGGTAGAGCAAAAAGGTGGGAATTTCATTGTAAAGTAGCTGTTCTAAATATTACAAAAAGTACTCGAGCGTCCGAGCTTCACATGAATGGAAAAATGGCTGTTAGAACTTTTTCCGAAATATTGTTTGATATTTCTTTTTATCGCGAATAAATTTCGTCTTTAGCCATTACCTATTCGGATACATATAACCAACCATATCGTCTATTGTGAAGCAAAGATGAGATCGAAGATGAAACACGCACAATTAGAACATTTCTATTTAATTTTGATTTTTAAAATAATTTTGTTATAAAGTAAATCAGGAAACAAAGACACAGACAGTTACAGTTAAAATAATTGTCCATTCTAAGTTATAAGCGTCAGGAAGCTAATTAAATGTATATGTAAAGTAAGAGTACCCATTCTCCAATCAATGCCTTCAAAACAAAAGTACTCACTTCGAGATGTAAGTATGAAGTACAAGAAATAAGGAAAAGTATGGATAGGTAGCAATATGACAAAAACCGGCTTGCACGCAAATTGTAATAAGATGATTCTTAAAACTTGTCTTGCAGTAATAATAAAGCCCATTTCATTACCATGGTAGGTACTACAACCAGGCCTACTAAAACAAACTACACCCTATAAGGCGATCCTTCGACAAGTACTAAAGTTGTTCCACCCGGATGTTTACTTTGCATCTTACAGAAAACTAACATTTCCATCAAACAATAAACAATTTGAACCTTAACGCAAAGTTATAAAAGCGTAAAGAATGCGAGTGATAAGCATCGAAGGAAATACATTTAATACTCGACGAGGATCCCAAGGCAACACTATAAGCTAACCATTCGTAGAGCATACTCGTGTCTTCAATATTGATAAGTCTATTTAGTCACAAACAGGTTCGATAGTAATTAGGCTAGTACTTAGCTGGTGGAAGTGTTTAGAAATGAAGAGCATTATTTTAGTGTGTGTCGTATGTCTGCAATTGGGACAGAACTATGGACTGGGTATGTATTAATTTGGACAACTGATGCATGCGAGCTTTCGAAGCTTTTATGCAAACCGCTAATCCATAAAGTCATTGTGTAAATTTTTGTAGTTGGTGATTCATTATAATTATATCTACGATGCAGATTGTTTGTTTTTCAAGGCTAGATTAGAAATTTGCATAATAATAATAATAATAATAAGCCTTTAATTCCGAAATTTTACAATTATTAGTTTTACTATTTAATCACTAGTGCATCGATCATAATAAGTCCCTAATTTCGGTGTGCCTTACGGCATAGGCCTCCTCCAACGTCTTCCACTGTTTTCTATCGGTTGCAATTCTTTGCCAAAGGGGACCCAGAGTCAACTTCAGATCATCTTCCCATCTTCTCGCTTTGCGACCTCGGCTTCTTGACCCGTCTCTTGGATACCAGACTGTTACATGCTTGCTCCATTTTTCATGCTTACAACGGAGCATATGCCCTGTCCATCTCCATTTTAGTTGGTCAATATGTGTGAGGATGTCTGTGAGTTTAGTTTTGCGTCTAATATCCACACTCCTGACTCTATCCTTTAACTTTAGCCCCAATATGCTCCTTTCCATAGCTCGTTGACATTTCGCAAGCTTTTCCCTTTGGTTTTTTGTCAAAGCCCAGGTTTCACAGCCGTATGTGATGCAAGGAAGAATGCATGTATCAAAAGTTTTTTTCTTGATCTTAATGCTGAGTTCCTTGCTTTTCATTATTTCTTTCAAGGCCCAAAACTTTTTCCACCCCGTAGCGATTCTTTTGTCAATTTCTTTGGACATTTGGTTGCTTGTAGAAATGATCTGACCCAGATATACATATTCCTCGACATATTCAAGTTTTTGCCCGTTAACAATTATGTCTGCTGCTGTTGCGTTTGTCATCATTTTTGTTTTGCTCGAGTTCATTTCCAAACCCACTTCACGACTTCTGTCTGCTAGGGTTTGTACCATGGATTCCAGTAATTTTGGATTCTCCTCCAATATGACCAGATCATCAGCAAATCTTAGATGGTTCAGTCGCGATCCGTTTATGTTTAGCCCTAGATGCTTCCAATCCAATTTTCGAAACATTTGTTCCAGTACTGCTGAAAATAACTTTGGTGCGAGAGGGTCACCTTGCCTGACTCCCCTGCCCATTGGAAAAGTATCCCCCAGAGATTCCAACTTGATACTAGCTTTACTCTCACTGTAGATCTTTTTGATGACGTTTACGTAAGTATTCTGTACTCCCTGCTCTATAAGACTTTGCCATATAAACCTATGTTCAAGACTGTCGAAGGCTTTTGCATAATCTATGAAGGCCAGATAGATAGGTTTGTTGTACTCGTTATATTTTTGTAGAAGCTGTTTGATGGTGTGTATATGGTCGATTGTGCTAAAGTTTTTCCTGAACCCTGCTTGTTCCACGGGTTGGTTTTCGTCAAGAGTCTTTGCATATAGAAATTTGCATACTCTCTATCATTTAAACTAAGTAATATGTACTGATCCAACTAAGTAAAATGTAGGTACATATTTGAGATATTTTGTTGTCCTTAAAATGGGCTGCGTAGTGCGTATCGAACTGTATTTCGAATCGACATCTAAAGAGTGCTTGCTATTTTGGTTTGCTAAATTCTATTGCATTGTTTAATAAATCGAACATACCATCATAATTAGGTTATACTATTTTTAAACGAATCCGGTTTGACGGTAGTTCAAGAAAAATATCACCTGTGCTACAGCAATCATGACGTATTCTACCAACAACAAATACAAATGTTGTTCTGCAAACGGAAATATACTCATTGTTTTCAACAACCCTTATCTTGACCAACCTTGAAATACTAAAATAAAACAGTTGTTCCATGACCTTCGATGATGATAAAATAGAACAGCTGATGGTTTTGCGATTTCTGAGGCGATCCCTTAGCAAAAGTTAAGTAATGATGAATCAGCACCTTATATTCCTTCAAAATTTCCAATGGCGCACAATTTCATTAAGCATCGAGTCACATTGTTGTCACTGTCGTAAAATCGATTACCCTTAATGGAGTTTCTCATATAATCGATAATATTCTAACGAGGAAATGAATTAAATGACGCAGTGCGCATCTAAGGCAAAGGTACATAAATCAACTTTATACGATTTAGTGATGTGCCTAGTAGGTATTCAATATTGAAATGAAATGTTTTTGATAGGTCGAAAATGCAAGTTATGAAAATCTTCTCAAGATTACCCCGCCTGACCCCATATCATTTAATAAAAAATATTCAGTGTACTTAGAGAAAAAAGAGGATGATTTAGACCATCATAATGAAAATTTTTAAAACGCTTTTATTAGTTTCACCTGTATGTTTGCTTGCAACAGGAACTGTCTGTCTGTCAGGTTTCCTTATTATGATATACCTAGTTTCTTTATTCATGCAACAAAATTGTAGAGATGATTCTTTGTTAGTGAGCATATAACGCTGTGAGACGTTGCAGTCTTCATCATTGTCTCAATCATAGGACATTCAACCATTATGTATCATCATCGTAATCGGCCGTAGGACGTTCCCTGCTGAGTTTAGGCCTTCCTATGGATTAAAAATAAGTCCGTTTGGAAGCGGATTGCATCCAGCATGTTCTAGCGATCTTGCATTACAAATCAGCGTAAGATGTCTACCGGCAAGGTGGAGTGATGATCTAATCAAAAATGTAATGTAATGCAAAAATGCTGGAGAGCTATAAAATTCTATAGGTCATACGTAACAAGTTACATACTGACTGTCAAGTGGGAGTTTTGCAAATCAAATCGAATTACTTTTACGTCGCGTTGACTGAGCGCGCTGTGCACACACGCGAGCACATTGTCACACACGCTTGAATTAGCCAATCACAGACGTTGCCGCGCTCGTGTTCGATCGGTTTGGCGCTCGTTACCGTATTACCGTAAAAATACTCACACTTAGCTATTCAGTTTTCTGTACGTGACACAAGATGGCGCTGTGCCATTTCCATAGAAATCACATCAAACATTAACGCGATCGAGCTCGAGCGAAAATCTCCCACTTAGCCCTTGGATTGCTTCTGCAGACTAGTCATAATATCAATAGGTTTTCTGTATCTCTGTACCAGTGGAACGTAATCATAGAATCAGTCCAGCAGTAAAGATTTGACACAACGTATGATATCAGTTTGTATATTAAATTTCCACCCATCTCGAGAAAACTTATTTTAGCACGTGTGAAACCGCAAATAGTTGTAAATTAGCAAAGTAATTGATACGACGCGTAAATAACAAAGTTTTGTATTCGAAGGAGATTTCCTTGATAAGTACAAATAATAATGTATTAAATAAACTAGCCGACTCGGAAAAACTAAATGAACCAAATTGAAGTGCCAATTAACGTAACCAAATAAAAAAAACCCGAATTAATTGCATTAAACGTTAAGTTCAAACTTAACCTAAATGTGAACAAAACTCAATCACAGTTATAATATAATTTTGTCATCAAACGAAAAGCAAATATTCTTAACTCTATTCTTCATTCCACATAATAACGATGTTTATCTTATATTGCAAGAGTAAAAGTACCGTTTAGCAGCTCGTTAATAATTGTCACTTGTCACTAGTTGTCACTTATCACTTATCGTTTATGTGCTATAAAAACACCTCAATAACTGCCGTGACGTCAGCCAATTGTTTATTGTGGTGTACAAGACCAACGCAGCGCTACTTGTGTTTGCTCATTGAATAAAGATCGATTTGGGTGATTCAGGTTCTGATTGTATGTATGAGTTGCCCAAAGATGTAATTTCGATAACAACACGTTGTATTTGTGAGATCGAATCTACATACGGTAGTCTGCTTATACCTAGATTCGATTCAGAATAAAACTTACCAGTGGTACATACAAACTTACATATTAGATACATCGTAAGGCAGCCTGCATACATGGTTCGATGACGTATGTATGTATGCGAGTCCAACAGCTGTGGACCAGTGTGATAAATATATGATCTAATCGCCTTTCGTGAGTATGCTTATGTTCAACAGCGGACAATTTTTTTTTATTAAGTACGCTGCACTCTGCACTAGGTCTCCGAGGAGCCTATGTGTTGCAGAGTACAGTTTCAAACATTAATATTCAACCCTTCATTTTACATGAGGTATTTAATATAAACTTATAATAATAAAAAAAATCATCGTCTCCAGTAACCTCTCCGTCTTGTCGTAATCCATAGATAACAAAAAATCTACTGTCCTCTATATGTATGTACCACTCAGATCTGTTGGCATTTGCAATTTGTATGACTTTGCTGACTTTTCATATAGAATTGGACCTAAGTGATTTATTAAAGGGCCGGTACATACTACATTATTCTAATAGATATTATTGTATGGTAGAAGGTACTCGTACTTACATAGTAAGTTAAGTACTTTGAATCTCGTATGTTTAGACGCAATTGGATCAATATCAGTATGACGTTATGGGTTTCCCGAGTTTTTCTCCAAAATTTGTTGTGATGATATAAACCTCGTTTTGTTTTTAAAGAACTTGCAGTATTTTTTCCTCATTGCAACTAAACAAACAGATTAATTAGGCAGATACATCCTATTTTATGTGAAACCAGTTTTCAGTTTCTGTTTTAAATCAACAAGCCAATTTAATGATGATCATTAAAATTAAGTAACAAATGACAGCTATAAAATATGTTAGGAACACTGATAATGAAAATTAGTATATATTTATAATTGAGTAAGTTACATATGTAGATATGACATCATTAATCGAAAATAGAAGAGGCAAGATTTTTGGTCACCTTGTATGTCATGACAATCTAATGAAAATCATAAAGAAGGAAAGATTTCTAGAACAAATTACCTAAAGAAAAAGCAGACATCATGTCGTATAGGGAGGTGAAAACACTAGGTCGAAGAAGCGAGACATGGAAGTTGCTCCGACGACAAGAGCCTTGCTCTTAAATTATGATGAGGAAGTTACATAGAAATTGAATGCTTTAGATCTTAGTGTCCTCCGTCCGCTGTGGTGGTCGAGAGGTAGTGACACCCGCCTTACAATCGTAAGGTCGAGGGTTCGAATCCCCGGTCCCGTACCAATGAGTTCTTTGGAATTTATGTACGGAATTTCACAGCACTGGCTTTTCGGTGAAGGAAAACATCGTGAGGCAACCTGCATACGTCCGTAGAAGAAATTCTATGGTGTATGTGAATCCACCAACCCGCCCTGGGCCAGCGTGGTGAATATGGCCCAATCACCCTTCGTGGGTAGGCCTACGTCCTGCAGTGGACTATTAAAAAGGCTGGTACAGTACAGTACAGTCCTCCGTCCGACGTTGAGGAAGACTATTCAAGGAGTCGTAATACAAAACATAATTTCATTTTCGCTTACCTCCCGGGCTATAAGTAGTAACTTTATGACATAGACTAGACCTAAAACATGTATAGCAAAATATAGAGCTTATTTTAATTCAATATTATTTAGAACTAATAGCCTCTAATGAGCACTTATCGTCACTAGTCACATCACCAATTAACTTGATTTATCATAGATCAGCGTGTCATTGCCAAGTAGATGTTGATACAGTTTGTTTGTTTACAATTTTAGATGATAATTTTGCGTTGTCCTTGAGATCCGATCTTTGCTAACCTGTGAGGCTGTGAGTAAACAAAACTAAGAAGATATCCAATATCTATAAAAGATATCTCTTTGTATCTTCAAACTTCCTATATCACCAATTCAAACGAAAAAACAATTCCAGAAATATATCAAGCCTGTGTACTTAATTTCGTCAGCCGTCTTTCCAATCTCATACAAGTTGATGTCCGGAATATCTTTGGTGAAGCGTCGATCTTAGATTAGCTAGCTTAAATATGTCTCATCCGTTCACGTGGGTGATGGTCGTTTAGTGTACATCTCTCCCCCTATATTGGGTCTTTGGCTGTATGTATTATTAACAGACTTAGTTTTGTAAAGTTTTTATAAAACATTTAATTTAGCTACGCGTAAAATCAGCGCATGTCGTTAGTAGCTGCGTAGGTATGTACCTACTAACGACCAGCGCCGATTTTGCGCACTTTTGAACACTCTGAGAAATTATGACCAATTTTATTTTCGAATATATTATCGTTGTTCAATTGGATTTTAATAGTTTATAACAGTACACCAGAACTAAGTAAGTAAGTAAGTTCGTATAGGCCGGGTGGCTAGCCCTGGTGTCAGAGTTTTTAGGCCGCCTGAAGGCCTCTGACATGGCTAAACGGTTAAAACAACCGGGACCTACAATTTAACGTGTCATCCGAGCCACGGTAGCGCTCAGTTGGTAAATGCCACCCGCGGTCACCCATCCAAATACTGACCATGCGGAACGTTGCTTAATTTCGGTGATCGCTGACAAACACCTAGTCAAACTACGCTACGAGCGCTACAAGAACTAAGAAATTGGTATAATTAACTTACGCGGTAAGTCCGTACCTATAACGTGATGTGGAATAAATTTATGATCTGAAAAACCAATGTAAATAAAGATCTAGATTTACGTGTTAAGTCACATAAGTTCAATGTAGAAAATACAAATAGTCAATTATTAAAAAAAACACATAACTATTGTATAATATCTAATCCGGTAATTCGTCAAGGATATTAGGCCAGTAGTCCTCCGCGCGCCGAACCAAATGTGCCCAAGATACCACGTTCCCTCGCTGAATGACCCAGGAAATTCGCTGGACAAAATACCAGCCCAAACGGGCTTCACATCCTCTGTCTTTTAGGTATGTACATAAGTACTAAATGTAGAAATTAGCTGAGAGCATCACACTGAGTTTATTCTGGAATGAACTAAAATTATCCCAGCCCATGCGTATCATCTAATTAAAGTGGCAATTGATATTGATATGACATATTATTATAGTGAAGAAAACTCAAGTCCTGTTAAAGATTTCAAATGGAGATAACCGAGTACAAAAAAACAGTTACTTTAGTATGATAAAACAGAAAAAGTACCAAGTCGTTGAAAGATAAACTTCCTTAAAATAATGATAATGGTGGTGATAACGATGATGATCATGATCACAGAAAAGAGAAGGAAACAGTTATTCACATCGGCAGTGGCATTTGATCGTGGCTCGGATGACTCGTCAAATTGTAGGTACCGGTTGTTTTAACAATTTAGCCATTTTAGAGGCCACTGAAGAGTGGCCAGTTAAGAAGGCGCCATCCTAAATTTAATAGCAATTTAAGATATTGTTCTCTTTTTCAAATGAATATGGTGAAAAAGAAAAAGCAATATTTCACATTTGTATTTAAATGTAGCATGGCGCTTTTAGCATTGGACTCAACTTATGGCAGGGCAGTTATTTTTAATAAAACTTTTAAATATTCTCTTCTAAAGCGTGAATATCAATTTGAAATGGTGAGCGATATTAATCATCTAACAGGGTATTTATGTAAATAAATGATTCCACTAAGCAGTGTAATTTTCTCATAAAACTCAGAAGAATAATGAACACGTTTGACTAGATCTTGTTTGTATTACTAAATTGGAACACTTATTTGTTTTCTCACAGACGTGCGGATAGATACTTATCTGCAAACTACATGAGAAAACGTTACTTAGAATTCTGTAGCTCGTATTGTTTTAACTAACTTTGTTAAACTTGTTAACGTTTCTTTAGATTTTGTCTCGTTTTTTTAGGGTTCAGTACCTCAAAAGGAAAAAACGGAACCCTTATAGGATCACTGTTGCCGTCTGTCTGTATGTCAAGACTCTTTATCTCGGGAACGCGTTAAGATATCGAGTTAAAATTTAAACTATATACCTATATCTATGGTCTCTTATAGTTGTATAAAAGAAAAACTTCTTAGTTATCGTATAAAAATGTTAGAGTCGTAAAAAAACGCATATTTCGACACTCAAAAAAATCAAAACAGGGTACTTCCCGTGGACATAGAACTATGAAATTTGGCGAGATTCATTGTCTCAGGGTACCTACACATATAGGAATAAATCTGAAAGCTGTACATTTATTTAAATCATAAAAAATAGGGCATATATTTACAAAATTCAATGTGAGTAATCGTATCATGTAAGGTATCATATAAAAAAGGTTCATTAGCACATGCTAAAACCGGTTCTTAATTATTTTTACATTGTGTAATTTTCGATGTATGTTGACCAAATTAAAAAAAAAAACTTTGTGTAAGCTGTTACTATTGAAGATCTATAAGGGAAACCTATGTCCATTAGTACACGTCCTAATAGCTGAAATGATGATCTAGCATGCTAGTTCGTTCATTATTACATTGAATTTCCTTTATTAGCTTACCATAAGTAGGTTTTTATTACCTACTAGCTAACCCGGTGAACTTCACTCACCATCTATTCTGTCAACTGTCAATGACAACTTTTAGGAATATTTTGTATGGGAAAATTAAATTCACGTTTTTAATATTTTACTCCCTACATTCGTTACATTGTTATATTTTATCACCGTTGAAACCTCCCCTTAACTTCCACAGATATTTCAAGACCAAAATTAGCCAAGTCGGTTCAGCCGTTCTCGAGTTTTACCGAGACTAACAACCACGATTCATTTTTTTATGTACGGATTAACTCAAATAATTGTGTTATCTTCAATCAATCGTAGCAGAAATCAATAGGTATAGATCAATATATCTTGAAGATCTTTAGTGGTTCATATATTGATAGATTTATTGTACGAACGCAGGTGGCCGTAAATGAACCAGAAGAAGGTAAATATACCTTCTATATATTATTCGTATATAAATCATGGGGGTCTTTTAAATCCTATGTTACCTATTTCTCTTTTGCTCACCTTAAAATAATTTCCAAAAATACCTACCCACCTTAGAATCCCTGCTAATATGGCCTCCGTAACATTTGTGAAACGGAAACCGGTAAAAATGTTGCTACCTATCTCCTAAGAAATATTCCATATTTTACAGTGCATAATAAACTTACGCGTAAAAATCTTTATGACCGACGAAACCGAGGAGGTACTCAATTTGACGCATATATTTTTTATGTATATAATAATTTTACATAGTAGTCCGATTTTTGATAATTCTTTTTATTGGAAAGAGCATACTTCGAAATTGGTCCCATTTTATGCAAAATAACTTATTTCTAAAAACTTACACCTATTTTACAATTTAAGTATTATGGAGATTATTTTTTATTTAAACAGTAGGTGTGCACTGGAACTCACACTAGGGTGGCCTGTGTCGTGGGCTCCAGGCTCTTCCACAAATGTATTAGGTATTTACACAAGTTAATACAGATAAAGAATCTTGCAAATAGCTTATTCCTACAAAATAATACTAATTAGTGTATCCTCAAAGTCCACGTTAATGCAGCGAACCAACTCATGTATCAACACCTTTGTTGAGCTTTCTAAGTGACAGTGCCTATCGACTCAGGTATAAATAACTGCGCGTGTGTTTGTTTTAATTTGTGGCAATAGGAATGCAGCAACGAACGCACGACGAGTAAATTAAAATTTTATCAAAATCGGCTAAGCCATTTATGATAAATCGACAAAAATGAAAAAAATGCCACATCGATCCTTGCGAAATATTCGTGAATTCTGTACACGGTTGAAGACGGTCATGACATTTTTTTCAAAAAATAATTATTATCCACATAAGTTTAGTGATGACATCATACGTTTTATTGCAACAAAAGCACTAAGTAGCGGCTATGTCACCAAGGGGACATAAGAGCCTAAGTCCCACGACACAGGTCACCCTAGTGTGGGAACTGGGAACTAGTGCACAACTTGTTTTTGCTAACTTTTTTTTGGAACCTAAAAACGTTTTTTTTATACAATTTAACGTGTCATCCGAGCCATGTTAGCGCTCAGTTTTCCCGCGGTCACCCATCTAAAGACGGACCGCGCCGAACGTTGCTATACTTCGGTGATCGCTGACAAACAACTAGTCAAGAGAGCGCTTTTTGCTATGATCAGCGGCTTAAAATGTTTTGTTTAGATATATGTTGCGTGTCTCAGTATATCATCTGCTCATCTTTTTGATGGACGATGCTGTCTGTTAGGTATACTTGTAAATGCATTTAGTAATGTTTAGCCTTTTCATCAAATGCATCCAGCACAAAATAAAAAAATATCATATAGGTTCACATTGAAATCGAGTTTCTGGTAGGTTTTTAAATCGTTTAATTATTTCATTTTTATTTTGGTGACTTTAAAATTGAACGACAAGTCTCTCCGTCGCTTTTTACGCAACTCTAAATTACTATAGGAACATTTCCCTACCGTGCGTGAAAACCAGTGAAAATCGAGTAGAAAAAAATCTAATGAATCATCCATACAGATACAAATATCGATACCGAATGCACTTTAAAAAATACGGCAGCAAAAAGGTATCACGGTATATGAAACTGTACAAAAAAGTATGTAAAACGATTTAGTGGTAGGTACTAATTTTGGTAATGATATCACTATAAAGCACAGCGTAGCAGTTGAATCATCAAAGCGTCCTACCTAAGTAGGTACGAGTATATTAATCAATACTGAATACCTAGCTACGTACTCCGTAACACTTACTTTATGATTCGCCACAGTTTCAGTGTGAACCCAGCTGGTGCGTGGTAAGGTTTTATAAATTCTTGAATAATTACTTATTTCCGAGTATTGCTTATTTTGTTCTTGGATCTAGACCGGCCATTTGTGTATTTAGTCTCTTTGTTGCACTACGCGATATTGTGCAATATTTGAAGCTTGATCAAAAGTAGGTATTGCTTATATCAAGAAAGCGCCAAGTAGGTAATTACAATAGAATAGTTTTAAACCTTATTTTTGCGTGTATTAATCAGTATACAAGAGCCAAGCCTATCTAGGCAAATTTTATTCTTGCTGTGCACATTAGATTCAAAACTAGCCACCGTTTTTATTGATATGCCATAATTAGTATATCTATGATTGTATTTTAACTACAACAATTTCTGTAGCTTGTATTGTTTTAACTAACTTTGTTAAACATGTTAACGTTTCTTTAGATTTTGTCTCGTTTTTTTAGGGTTCCGTACCTCTAAAGGAAAAAAACGGAACCCTTTTAGGATCACTGTTGTCCGTCTGTCCGTATGTCAAGACTCTTTATCTCGGGAACGCGTTAAGATATCGAGTTAAAATTTAAACTATATACGTATACTTATAAAAGAAAAACTTCTTAGTTATCGTATAAAAATGTTAGAGTCGTAAAAAAACGCATATTTCGACACTCAAAAAAATCAAAACAGAGTACTTCCCGTGGACATAGAACTATGAAATTTGGCGAGATTCATTGTCTCAGGGTACCTACACATATAGGAATAAATCTGAAAGCTGTACATTTACCTATTTAAATTACAAAAAAAATAGGGCATATATTCACAAAATTCAATGTGAGTAATCGTATCATGTAAGGTATCATATAAAAAAGGTTCATTAGCACATGCTAAAACCGGTTCTTAATTTTTTTACATTGTGTAATTTTCGATGTATGTCGACCAAATTAAAAAAAACTTTTTTGTTGATGATCATAGTATAATTACTTAGAGATTTTAACAACTTACTTCCCAATTTTGTGAAATTTTTTGGATATGTCCGGAACCCTCGGTGTGCAAGCCTGACTCGCACTTGTCCGGTTTTTTATTTCAAGAGAGGAAAATTGAGATAAATGCCAAAGTGAACCAATACAGACTTGGTCTAAAAGTTCATGGTTTTCAGGACTTATAATCAAACTTCTAAGTGTCTGTAAAGTTAGCATCAGTCAGGATCAGGATTTAATTACTAGCAGCTTGTAGCTAACATCACAGCCGCCAGGAATTTTGATTCGGCCTATAGCATAGTGGTAGTGTAAGCTGTTACTATTGAAGATCTATAAGGGAAACCTATGTCCAGCATTACATGTCCTTATAGCTGAAATGATGATACAGCATGCTAGTTCGTTCATTATTACATTGAATTTCCTTTACTAGCTTACCATAAGTAGGTTTTTATTACCTACTAGCTGACCCGGTTAACTTCATCTCTCTATCTGTCAACTGTCAATGACAACTTTTAGAAACATTTTGTATGGGAAAATTAAATTCACGTTTTTAATATTTTGGTCCGAGTGGAGGAGTATTGTCCAAAGGGTGATCCAGGATCATAATGCTCCAATTTAGACACGACCTTCAGTAATGAAGAGCACGACTGAGAAAAGAAGAATATTTTACTCCCTACAATCTCTACATTGTTATATTTTCTCACCGTTTAAACCTCCCCTTAACTTCCACAGATATTTCAAGACCAAAATTTCCAGCCGGTTCAGCTGTTCTCGAGTTTTAGCGAGACTAACAACAAGGATTCATTTTTTTATGTATAGATTAACTCAATCTTATTATCTTCAATCAATCGTACCAGAAATCAATAGTTATATAGATATAGATCAAGATAGATATAGATCAATAAATCTTGAAGATCCTTAGTGATTCAGATATTGATGATAGATTTATTGTAAGAACGCAGGTGGCCGTAAATGAACCAGAAGAAGGTACGAGTATATTTCGTATAAAAATCATGGAGGTCTTTTAAATCCTTTTATTTCGCTTTTGCTCACCTTAAAATAAATTCCAAAAATACCTACCCACCTTCGAATCCCTGCTAATATGGCCTCCGTAACATTTGTGAAACCGGTAAAAATGTCTCTACCTATCTCCTAAGAAATATTCCATATTTTACAGTGCATAATAAACTTACGCGTAAAAATATTTTTGACCGACGAAACGGAGTACGTACTCAATTTGACGCGTATTTTTTTATGTATAACCACGCATAACATTTTACATAGTTGTCCGATTTCAATAATTCCTTTTTTATTAGAAAGAGTATACTTTGAAATTGATCCTATTTAAATTTTATCAATATCGGCTAAGCCATTTATGATAAATCGACAAAAATGAAAAACATGCCATATCGATCATTGCGAAATATTCGTGAATTCTGTACACGGTTGAAGACGGTCATGACATTTTTTTCAAAAAATAATTATTAACCACATAAGTTTAGTGATGACATCATACGTTTTATTGCAACAAAAGCACTAAGTAGCGGCTATGTCACCAAGGCTACACTTGTATTTATCAGTACTAAACACCGTCTTTCACACTATTGTTTATTCTGCGGTTTCTGTTGTTATACTATCATTTTCTTGTACAACCATATAAACGCGTCTTTAGTTTTCACTTTAATTCTTTTAATACCATATTTTATCCAGTTTTTGTAATAGTAATTAAGTTTGTATAGGCCGGGTAGGTAGCTAGGTAGCCCTCTAGTCAGAGTTTTTATGCCGCCTGAATTCCTCTGACATGGCTATTTCATTTCATTTCATTTATTTCTCAACATAGATACAATTATATGTATACTTGTGAATGTCAAAAAAAAATACAATAGAAATAGAGAATGAATAAACATAACATTACATTCGAATTGAGATAAAAATAAAAAATATATGTTGTACACGACGGCTGCACCTATTACGAACTTCTTTATTTATTTGGCAAACTCTTTCGGCAAAATATTCCAAATTCAAAATTATTAATACGATTCGCGCTTGACACTGTCTTGTCAAGAAAAACAGTTTATATAAGATTGTGAAGAAAATAAAAGTTTTTTGATCTAGCCATTTGTGTATTTAGTCAATTTGTTATACTACGCGATATTGTGCAATATTTGAAGCTTGTTCAAAGGTAGGTATTGCTTATAACAAGAAAGCGCCAAGTAGGTAATTACAATAGAATAATTTTAAACCTTATTTTTTCGTGTATTAATCAGTATACAAACGCCAAGCCTAATTAAATTTTATTGCACACATTAGATTCAAAACTAGCCACCATTTTTATTGATATGCCATAATTAGTATATCTATGATTATATTCTAAGTATAAAAAATTCCACTTATTATCCCGAGTATCGTGACTTAACTAAACCATCATAAAACTTTCATTCTTATTTATTTATTCCTTCGCTCATTATGAGCAAGTAGCCTAAATACACAGTAAGTTCTTGTACTTACTCATCGCAATATACATACAGGGTTATTTCTAATCAATTAGCATCCTTTCAGGGGCTTATTCTGTACATCAAAACTAACAACTTTTGTTCTACGACTTTTGTCAAAACTCAAAAATAAAATCAGCTGTTCCATACATTTTGTCGTCACAGGCAAACGATATTTTTCTATGAAACACCATTTTTTTTTAGTTTTGTCAAAAGTTACAGAACAAAAGTTTTTAGTTATGATGTACAGAATAAGCCCCTAAAGGATGCTAATTGATGAGAAATAACCCTGTATATACCTAAGTAGAAATGTACAAAGAGGCCAAGAAAGTAGCGCTGAAATTAAAGCTTTTAGATTATGCCTGAACTCCTCCTTACCTACTCCTCAAGCTTAAACATTAAGAATGGTTTTAACTTTTCCTAAAGTTAAGATTTAATTACACAAATAAAGTATTTAAAAAACAACAGCTAAAGTATCATATTATTTGTTACGTAACACCACAGACATACTGTGAATCATCTGAACTTGGTTATTTGAAAGAGCTGATTTACATACCATTTGGGTATTGTTCTTTTGCACCAAAATTCTGTGAAATCCACAGACCGAAGAGAAATTCTTTGTTTATATATTTGAGACAAAGAGTTCGCGGATGTTTGGCCTCATGTGAGTTTTGGCGCGGCGAAACATGATTGACTTGGGTTTTTGTCAACATGGTGGTGACCATTATCATTTCAGCCAAAGCACTTTCAACGACTTCCATGATCTTTCACGATATTGAAGTTTTCTTAGTATGAGTTTTTAATTTAAGTAGGTTTAATTGAATAGTTATAGTTTTTGAAATGTTTCTTAGGTTTTGACATATAAACAATAAATCTTAGAACCCTTTAAATGTACAAACATGGATCCTGTAAAAAACCATATCCATTTTGATTAGATCTTCTTTTCACTTCGTGATCAAAAGTATTTACTTGCCCATGGTTCATTCCGTACCTTTTATTCAAGTATCTTATGATTTATAGCCTGTAAAATATAAATAAAAGATTAAGTAAATCAGCTCCTTTCAAATTAAACTTTAAACAAGATACCTAAAACCCCTTCCCTTCCTTGGTAGTTGGGTAAAGATTAGCTAAACTTACTCTATCTTACGGCTTACCAAACTCTTGTGTCACGTAAGAAATAAGCATATCTACACTTGACTAATGCAATTTCTCATTTCATTACATTACTTTAAAATAAACTAGGAATATATAATGTTGCCATGTATAGGCCAAGCCTCAAAGGGATGACAAGTAATAGAAATATTGCTTAATTTTACTCAAATAAAAACTACGTTACAGCTGTCTTATCATGTCTGGTATTGCAGCATACGCGACAGTGAGTGGAACAAATAAAACGCAATGTGACAGACATTGCATTTTTTGGCATGGGTCTACATCAAAATCACAAGTTCATCACTTTGTCTACTTTATGAACGAAAATTTGAACTCTCTGGTTTCAGCAGAACGTTCAAATTTTTGATCATTATACCTGCCTACTTTTTACCTTTTTGAATTTGGACAGCCGAGTTAGCTCAATGCTAGTTTGTGAAACCCTTCAAAATTACGTAAGCTCGGGTGTATGTGCATCTTTTTCTAACACCTTTTAAATTTCATTTTTAAAATGGGACAAAGTGATATTATATCTCTTGCTATTTTAGTACGGTTTATATTACTTTAGTTCTTATTCTATGGGCCAAGCTAACAATGAATACATAAAACAAAAGAATACATACATATACTTACAAGTTCTATTAGTATCCAATGTTTTGCCACTCTTAACATCTAATAGCCTACTGTCCGGGTTTTCCCCACAATTTATTATGACCTCAGACTCCTCTGCTATGCATCAGGTACTTAGTTTATCATCAACGTATCTTAATTGATGTGTTGAGTCTTTAATCGGTTTGACGCTGACTTCTCCTTAATTAATAGGTATACTTTATCTGATATGTTTAAACGTATATTTATCGTTTTTGTCAAACTATTCCACAGTTTTTAAGTAACACAATGTAATTAGACCAACGCGGTATAATTACAGTGTATTACTACAAAATAAAGGTGGCGAAAATGTAAATGAAGTACACATTGATGTGATGACTAATAAAGTCATGAATATCAATGTTGTTGAACAATTAAAGGGAGCATTGACATTTGGAAGGATATGGTATTGTAACACTTATGGCATAGTTAAGACTAAAGGGGAATAGAATAAAAACTATCAGCTAAATAATACGGACGAGACTTGCATAGCTTGACGATAAAACAGTAGAAGCTGAAAACGTCACATTGAGAACAACTCTGAAATCGCAATAACATCAAAAATAAGATTAAATAATACTACAGAAGCTAAATCTGCTGTTTTGTGAATAATACATTTGTAGACATTTAAATACCTATTATTATATATTTTTATTTTAGAATTTCCAGGATGAATCCATAGTATTAGTTGATCATAATGATGAGTAGATCTAGCCTAGCTTTCGCGATAATAGTAGCTTATGACACTCTCCAACCTTTAATCTATGTATATCTAACAAAAAAAATCGGACAAGTGCGAGTCAGGCTCGCACACCGAGGGTTCCGTACAAATCGGGAAGTAAGTTGTTAAAATTAAATCCTATAATCATCGACATCGATATTTATGTGTACTCTGAGACAATGCTTCTCGCCTAATTTCATAGTTCTATATTAACGGGAAGTACCCTGTAGGTTTTGATTTTTGTGAGTGTCGAAAAATGCTTTTTTACGATACAAATGGCTCTAATTTTTTTATACGATAACTGAGAAGTGTTTCTTTTACTCAACTGCAAGAGACCACAGACATACGTATGTAGTTTAAATTTCAACTCGATATCTTTACGCGTTCCCGAGATAAAGAGTCTTGACATACGGACAGACGGATAGACAGACAACAAAGTGATCCTATAAGGGTTCTGTTTTTTCCTTTTGAGGTACGGGACCCTAAAAATCAGGTCGATCAGGTCACATTTTCGAAGTTATAATAATATCAATTGTACCTACAGGGAAGTGTAACTGGCACTAGCAGAAGATCTCGAAACGTGGAAGTTGCTCCACCGACAAGATCCTTGCTCTTACATTTTGAATTAATGAATATCAGTAAAGATAGAGCAAGATAAAATCATTGAATATTTTTCAGAAAACGCTGACGGCGTCGGCGCATTCGCATACGACGGTCCATCTGGCAGGTACGGTGGAATCTACGACTTGAAGGACGGCAAGGTGGTGAACCAGAAAGGCACCTTCCCTCCCGACTTCACGCCGCCGACCTTCCAGGACTTTGACGATTTCTTTCCAGACTACTTTAACAATCTAGAGAATATACTCCAAGAGTAAGACGAGTTTGGAATTTGAATGAAGCTTCGAGCTACCGGTGGAGGTCCTACCGCGCTAACTCTGATAGCTCTTCGCAGACAGGGGACAGCTGCTTACTGTACCACCCCAGAAAAGAAATGTTACTTCCATTTTTTCTGGAGAGGGCAATGAAGTTTCTAGAGTGGGCACCACCTATCCGTGCCCCCCTTTAGCTATACTTATGATGGCTATAACTCTGCCTGACGTGGTGGTGGATGTGCTAATATCTAACATTTAATTTATGTATTTGTATTTAAAAGTAATTATTTGTTTGGACAATTAATGGTTTTAAACAGCTTCTTTAAAAAGTGCATGCTTTTCAATATAAGATAACGATGCATGAATTAAGGTGTCAAGTATATACATATAGAATAACATTTATTGCGAAAATACGCTCAAGTGTAGCGTGTATTAAAGCATTTAGTGCACTTTACTACAAGTATATATATAAAGCTAATCTGATGATGGATGAACTGCATAGGTACAATGTGACCCTATTATATTTCTAGGGATAGACGGTTTCAAAATTTTCAGCAACATTCAGAATTTAAAAGTTCCAACTAGAATATTAGATCTTATTTGTTTTTAATCTCATGACTCATATTGTGAAGTAAATATTTATCCAAGTCGTTTGCTGGTTCTTGGAAATGTTTAAACCATACATACCTAAATGTTTTCACAGCACTTTGACGAATTGGTCTTCAGAGTCCATATTTTGGTTATCATGTAGATTTTCGTCAAAGCAAATATTTCTAAGAACTTTAATTTCTATTGTGAAACAATGCTACCTACAAATTTGGAAGTGTTAAATATGTATTTAGGTATGATGATCCTAAAAATATTTACCTTCTAAACAAGGTTGTTCTAAACAAAGTTGAGGTTCAAAAATCACAGCTAGTACATAGGTAGTAGCTGTTACATCGCACCATTTTATTATGACTTTATTAATATTATTTGCTTTATTTACATGCTTATTTAATGCCATCTTAATCTGCTTGCAATGCAAAAAGAACATTCAAACATTCATACTTATTATTATTCTTACTAAACTGCTTATTTTTCAGAAATTTGAGAACAATTCCATTCATTAGACCACCGCCATTCATTCGATATCCACCATTCCGCAGACCGTTTTACAATCCATACTTCGTGAGGTAAAATAAACTGCGTAATAAGTACTTCTGGTGAACTAACCCAGTGCCTAACAATACGGTAAAGTGCCTTACACTCACTTTCATATTAAAACTTCTGCTTTCATGAGCCATTTATAGCTTTTAGCTTAAAGGATATGTTTTTGAGTGTTACTTTGTGTGGTTTCAGGACATTCGATAGTGTAGAGAACCAAAGGCTAGCGTTCTCGGCAGCAACAAAAGCCTTTGATTTGACTACGAATAGGGCAGGTTCCACTCACTTTTTCGCTCCCCCTAGGTTCCCATTCGGCGGTAATTTCCCAGGATTTGACGGGTTCCCGGGAGCGTACCCGGGACGGAACGGATACCAGGGACATAGGTATCCAGGATACGACATGTCGAACTACGGAAACTACCAGAACAGCGCGTTTGCAGGCGCCGCTCTAGGACCGAACTATAGGCGTCAGATGGCGGGCATTAATCCCGAAAACCCGGTAACTATGTTTCCTCTTAATTTCACTTACAGTGCACCAACTTATTTGACCCGGTGGCGGCGTCGCTACCGTCATATAATCATCAAATGCTAAGTCGATGTATACAATGAATGTAAATGTTTGAAAAATCGTTTTTATCTCAATAAAATAATTTAATTTAATTTAATAATGCTGCCAATATTTTGACGTTTCGAAAATAATTAGCGTCGTTAGTTCCTCTTTCGGCCACCGAGTCAGATATGTGAGTATGGCACTGTAATGTACTACCAAGGATTTTTTACCCTTACATATAATACATCCATGTGTACTACATCATTAATACAACGGATAGTGTCCAAATATTACTATGGGCATTAAGTTTTGTTAGTCCATGCGCGTTCGCTGAAGTTTAGGCATTTATCACATCGATCGTTATCATTTTCATTTTCTTACGGATTGAAAGAAAACGTTTTAGCGAAAGAAGAAAATTGGCCATATTTCAAGGCTTTTTTCTTGTCGTAATTTTAATGCTGGCGCGCTTACCTGTTTTGGTTTTACGAGCAATTCACCGTCTCTCCACTCTATTGTGTAAAATACAATGTCCTTAACAAAGCAAGAAAATCGCTGAACTTTGAAATAATTGGAGCCTCTGTATTTAACGATGACACCATACTGCATCAATATTTACATAGATGTGCGGTGAGAATGACGTATTCAACAACCAGTCTTAAGGCCTTGACTCCACCAAAGTCGAGCGAAGCGTAGCTGGGGAAATTAATTTAGTCCATGACATGAGTTGTCTGCTTTTAAATCAATTTGCATAGTGAAAGTCTGAGACAATATACAGCCGTGAACTTCAACAAGCAAATATGACATTTCTGCAACGGGCTTGCAAACTACAACGCTCTGCCCAGCTCCGGTCATCTCCGCTTCGCTTTATTTTGGTGGATTGAGGGCTTTATGATCGTGACTGGATTGTCTGATACCATCGCAATGCAATAATCCTCTGTGAGCAATGTGAGCTTGCATGTTATTCTAATTTTATTGATTACTTCAACTGGCTTGTTATTTTTATTCAAATTGTCGTTTTGCGCACGGTAATTAAATTCTAAAATACCCAGAAAACCGTTGAGATTCAAGGCTGTACCAAACAAAGGGGCGTAAAACACTTGATTTCATAATAAACTTATCGCAAGAATTTGTGAGTCACTTGTTTTTGTGATCATTTTCGGGAAACATATATGTAATTCAATTCTACCATTAGTAATGGTTGTGACTTTCTTTTCAAGTAATATTGCTATGGTTGAGAATCAATTGTGCATGACACTGAAATACTACATATGTTCTAGAACTATGATTCACTAAGCGATTCGCCCCGCGGGCCAAACAGCTTGCGGAGCGAAACGCCGCAATACCCGGCTGAAATGCCTAACTGTTTTTCTTTTATTTATATTTTAGTTTATAACCTTAAAATATATTTTTTTAAGTTATAACTATTATAATCTTTACACATCCCATCTGACCGCATGTCTGCTCAAATAATTTCAATAAGTGAACAACCACTTTCTTGGTCAGCATACTTGATTTTTGCTCATAGTGTAGCCTTTTGACGAGTTGGTGACCACAATGTAGAACTGTTATAATTATATTTGATTAAAATATTACTAAGAATTGAAAGCCATAATCATCATTCACAGCCTTCTCTGTCTTACAGTTACTATCGTATGTAGCCCTCTCTCTTATAGTGAAATTCACCTCCTTTCTTTGTCAATCACGTCCAGATTCGACACACGATTTTGATACAAGAAAATAATTAACCGGCTTAAAAAAGGAGGTTTTCGATTATTCTGAATTTTTTTTTGTATGCATGTTACGCGATTAGGTACGCTACTAATTATAATTGGTGTATGAATCGATTTTGATTAGGTATTCTTTTTTGATACATCATACTTCAAAGGTCCCATTAAAATATTATTGAAATCGATTGAGTAGTTTCTGAAAAATCAACAATAATCTAAAACGGCTTACATCGATTCCAGCGAATATATTACATAATATTCGATTTTTGGACGTGGATTGCAACGATTGAAATTGGTTGTATTGTACCATTTTTGACAAAAAATTATTCATTTCGTCATCATTTTCAGAGCAACCCTAACATCAACAAGTTCTCCAGCGTCGGTGGTCAACCCAACGGATACAAGAGCGTCTCTTCATCTTCCTTTGCAACATCTCATACTGACGGCGCCGGGAACAAAATTGAGAGCAGACGAGCCGAGGCCACCATCAATGACAACGGTGTCATTACCAAATACGAAGTGAAGAGTTAACTTTTTGGAACCTTGTCAGACCTTACATAAGACCCTTGGCAATTAAACCTTTTTACTTTATCATTTTTTGGTCTCAGAGCTTGTTTAAGTTTTTATTTATGTTAGTGAATGCTGTTTCACCGTTGGTTGGGTCTAGAAGTAATGTTTTTACTTTTCATGGCGTTGTTAATTTTTTTTTTCTACATTATTTTTAACATATTTTAAATGTTGCGCTTTTCTCATTCGATAAAATACATAACTAAAAAGAATCGATGAAATTTATTGGCAAAGTTGTTCCAAGCAAAATTTGAATTTTATGATTTACCTAATGATCTAAATGTAACTGTGTATCGTAAAACTCCAAAACTTTTGGTGAAAAATTGCCGTTTACGAAGAACGCTAAAAATGACACAATGTTAAAAATGTTAATAGAAAACAAGAGATTGATTTGATATTCAGTTAAATAACCTTTATATTTTTATAGACTTATTTTGTAATGTCTATTGTAGAAATAAACCTATTTGATTCTGATATTATGTTGAAAATCATAAGAACACAAGAAACTACCTTATTTGCCTGTACTCCAAATATTTGTTACATTCTTGATTTACTCGATATGACAAAATGTGTGATATTTTTGTATTAATAAAACATTTAAAAAATAACTTATGTCACATTTAATTTTAATTGAAATGGGTTAATGTGTCAACTTGGGGATCATTTTATTTTATTTGATATAGCTAACTTACGTACCTGGTAGCAGGTACAAGATAGAACGTAAATAACTAAGAATAATAAATAAGACAAAGATAAAAACAAAAAGCTATGCCTCTAATTTAGTGCACAAAAAGCCAAGAATTCACGAAAACGTGATCACCTCATTACTCCTCTCGACCCAAGGTTAGAATAACATCAACGTTTTTTTCTGCCCCTCATTACGTACAAAGGATGAACAAAAACAATGATACTCGCCCATTAGTTTAATTTCGCCAATTTACCATCTATTTTCATCTTCGCCGTTGTGGTTTCAATCCATGACCGCGTATGGGCTGTTTGAAGGCCTTGATTACATCCTTTGTTGCCACTCATTTCTCTACATTTTCTGCAATAGAACTCTTTTACTGCTTCATCCGATGCTTTTCTATAGATCTTTCCAGGGTTTTGGTGAGGCCTATCGAGTCTTCTTACGAAATTGGAATCTCTTCCATGGTCTGGATTCCAATAGTTGATATTGTTGAAGTGATTAGAAGGTTTCCATTGCACAGGGTTTGTAGCCAAATTGGGATATGTGTCATAGTCGTCGCGAATATTTCGGCTTATGAAAACTGATTCTGGGTATGATGGTGGTTTGAATCTGGTGTCTGGCGTTCTAATTTGTGTGGATTCTACGCCTTTATAGCCCAGAATTATCGGTACTTCTTCACTATCTTCTTTGATCGGATTTTTCTTTCGAATATTGTTATAAGAAAGTATTCCTCCATCAGCTGAAATAGTGTTACTGAGTTTAGAAGGCACACCAAATACCTACTAAACAGGGTTATTTCTAATCAATTAGCATCCTTTTAAGGGCTTATTCTGTACATCAAAACTAACAACTGTTGTCAGCATCAGAATCGTTTATTGTCAAACTGTGTTGTTACAGATGTTGCTCTGCGACTTTTGTCAAAACTAAAAATGGGTTTTCCATAGAAATCGTATATCGTGTTCACACGCAACAAAATGTATGTAACAGCTGATTTTTTTTTTGAGTTGTGACAAATGTCGCAGAAGAAAAGTTGTTAGTTTTGATGTACAGAATAAGCCTCTAAAAAGATGTTAATTGATTAGAAATAACCCTGATTAGGCACATAAAGTCTTCATAAGGAGTGATTTCTAATTTCATGATTACATTCCTACTTGGATCGAAGTTCGTGTCTTAGGTACCTATTTAAACAATCAAATAAATACAGAAACAATTTAACGATCCAATCAAAAATTTTAAAAACATTTCTAAAGTTTATAATTCTTAATCTGGTTTCGCAATCTAGTCTTAATTTCTTTTAGTGTCATGTGGGCGTTTATTTTTACAATCATCGTTAACTATTTAATGACCTTTAAAAGCAAGAAAGTTGCTAAAACCTGTATGTTTTCTGAATCGGTCTAATCAACTAACTAGTATTTATGTTGTTTTCTGGTCACGCCAAAGCTTACTCACCATCATCATGAACCAATCCTCTTCTATTACTGTTCTTTAATTTCGTCGATACTACTATAGTATGCTTTACTTCTACATCGTCGTCTTCAGCTTTACTAGAATTTGTCACAGTAGAGTCATCATCGAAGTCTACCTTCGTGGATACGCCTTGACCTGAATTGAGAACAGCTGTAATACAAAAGAATATTTTACTGTCAATTCCCCATACTGGTGACCGTGGTACTTGGTAGTGAAATAAGAGTGAATACTAATGGGCGATAACAAGGTGTTGTTTGATAGGTCAATGTTAACGAAAAATAGATCTCTAACATAGTGTTTGAAATGTTGAGACATTTTTAAAACTTTGAGTATATAATTATATTTGGCTGAAGGTACTTAGTTCTTTTGTTGTATAAAATACAATCAGACTGCTCTATTTAGGTATACTTTGACAAAGAAGTGACAATGAAGACAATAAAGTGCATAATGGCTTACAGCAAAATAAAAAAGCTAGTATTGGATGTTTTTTGCAAAACAAATTAAACTTTAGAGATGTGAGGGAATTATAAGAGGTTAAGCTTAAGATGCAATGAGTTTGAGGTAAAAATAAGCTGAACATATACATGACTAGCACTGATAGCACATAAGACTGATATTCAATAGAGTTATGAGAATATTGTACAGAAATCACACGATCGATCAATTCAAAGATATCACAACAGTATCAACTGATAACTTACAATGGAACTTATTGAATTTGAAATACGTGGGTATTATAGATAGCATAAATATGCAGGCAAATTTCAATCGTTTCTTTAGAGGTACAGAAAACCATTCCCATGTTCTTCCCCGTGGCTTCTTATTGCTTAAAATTAAGCTGTCTGAAACTTTAAATAATATGATCTTACCGCATATCGTTAGACAGATGGACAGCAACCTCGTCATCACATTAAGATGTTACGGACTGTAAGCCTCACCTTGCGTGCCCAACGTTTTATATAAACTACACAAATTACTCTAAATGATGTCGCAAAGGAAGTATAGCAATTACCTTACGTGATTTTATAAAAATACGTAAGACACCTCGCGGATCTTGAAACAATGAGATGGTTATCGGCATCGCTGACCTATGTAGGTACCTAGACTTCTTGTCTTGTATTCACAAAGTAAATATATAAGTAAAAACTTGGTAAGAATGGCAAAGTGGATTGTTCAATATTTTGATTATTTTTAGATTATAAGTATAACTGACATTGTCCAGCAGTGGACATGCTGTGGCTGATTGATGGATGGAATTACATGTTAACTAAGCGCCACACAAATCGGCGGATGGGAAGTTATGCGCAGAACGCTGCGCAAAAGCCTAAATATAGGTTTACGCGGGAGCCAGAGATTCGAGACGCCGGGGCACACCCGCCCGCCAACATCATGCCTCCCACGCGCTCCCTACGCACTACGACACGCGGCACGCTAATTATGCACACATGCGCAATAATTAGCCAATCACAGCGAAGTGTCATCTGCGGCTAACATCTCATCCGCCGATTTGTGTGGCACTTACTGTACCTTTTACTCATTGTTTCGCCTTAGCCTATGTAGCCTGTGACTCTTTGTGAGCCTTCAAAGTTTTCTGCACAATTTTGAATGGATATTGCAACCCTACCATGACCAAAGCTCTGTTGCTGCGTGAAAGAAAGAGTAACAAACAAACTAACAAACATACTTTATGATTTAATAAGTTGAACAAGCTAGTTAGGACGAAGTCCTCCCACAAAGTGGACAACTATCTTTATTTACTACGGGACTAATCGCGCACTAAAATTACGAGATAAATAAATACCTCCTCATCCCAACGTTTCGGCCGAGTTGCATCGACCGTGGTCACGGGTAGACTGTACAGACAGTCTACCCGTTAGTCCCGTAGTATATAATAATAATGTGATCAAATCCCGAAAGTTTAAAAACAACATGGACAACTATCTGATCAAAACCGCGGGAAAATACTAGATGCAAGCCGCTTCCAACAAGTCATTTAGAAAATTCATGAGACAGGCTCACTTCCATTGAGCGGCTTCAGGTCATCTATAAGATTATAATAACACAATAATATGATCTATGCAACTGTGAATCATGATCATTATTTAACTCAGAAAACCGTGTACAGAATTCGAACAATTCGCACGGATCGATGAAGTATTTTTTTCACATTATTGATGATTTGTCAAAAACGGCTCAGCCGATTTCTATAAAATGTAAACGGCACCATCTTTGAAGTATGATCTACCTAAAATAAAAGAATTATTGAAATCGGACTATTCTTTAAAAAGTTATGCAAGGTTATAGAGCTACATAAAAAAAAATCTACGACTTGTAAAGCTCCTCCGTTTAGTCGTTGGTAAAAAATCTAGTAAAGTGAGAAATCTGAGCAAACTAGATTGGTAGATTAGATGTAGTGTAGATGTTTTATATTTTACGTAACTCGGTACATATTAACATCGTAAAACACGGGCTTTACAAAGTAAAACTCATTTTATGCTATACTCTCTGGAAAAAAGATAAGATCTGTTAAACTAAATCCTCAGAATGGAATAAGACGAGATTTGGTTATTTTTTTTAAATTACAGCTAACAGGGAACTCTAAAATTTAAAATGTCTATCGTGCAATAGATTTGCAGATCGCGTCGTCTTATACATATATCCTTGGAAGAGTTATCCTCCAAATATAGAAGATAATAGACCATGCATTTATCTCAAGCAAAGCTCGGTCTTTTGGTAGGCATCAGTTGAGCCGAAACCAACACTGAGAAGTATACACTCTTTTATATAATATTTTTATATAACTTATGTTAGGTACCTACATGGAGTTTAGGATGAAAAATTCAAAATAATTATGCGAGTGGTAACTTGCGACCCATACTAAATGGTCCCCCTTATAAGCTATCTTGAGTTGGCGCCGGAGGAGCAACATTGATATGGATGGCTTAGGGTGGCGACAGGTGTGCTTCGATTTTGTTGCTCTCAACAACTCGCGGAGTTATGCCCTCTAATACTTCCATCCTGGAGCTTAGGTAGGACTCTAAGACTATGCATTATAATGTAGGCATAATAATGTAGGTACAACTGCCATCTATGTAAACTTTTACATACTATCAACTCAAATGTAGTGCTGCCACCTATGAAAAGAGCTTAAAACCATAATAAACTTTTCGGTAAAAATAACTGTCAAAGAAACTTTGTTGCAGTGCCATTACAATGATACGGTGACTAACCACTAGATGGCGCTTAGTCCAATGAAACACCAAAAGAATTCGCCCAACGTGGGGCTCGAACCCACGACCCTGAGATTAAGAGTCTCATGCTCTACCGACTGAGCTAGCCGGGCAGTTACATGAAATGTTAAAATTATCAGTCACACTCTATTTCCAATAAATAATGTAAATACAGAGCCTATTACGAAAAAAACCGGACAAGTGCGAGTCAGGCTCGCACACCGAGGGTTCCGTGCAAATCTAGAAAATTTCACAAATTTGGGAAGTCAGTTGTTAAAATCTCTATACTATAACAAACGACAAAAAAGTGTTTGTTTTTTTCTTTTTCCGTCATACATCGAAAATTACACATTGTCAAAATAATTAAAAACCTGTTTTAGCATGCACTAATGAAGTTATTTTACCTTACATGATACGATTTACTTACTCACTTTGAATTTTGCACCCATATTTTGTGAATTGTGAGGTCCTATTTTTTTTGTGATTTAAATAAAAATGTACAGTTTTCAGATTTACTCCTATATGTGTACTCTGAGACAATGCTTCTCGCCAAATTTCATAGTTCTATGTCAACGGAAACTACCCTGTAGGTACTGATTTTTGTGAGTGTCGAAATATGCGGTTTTTTACGACATAAACGGCTCTAACTTTTTTAAACGATAACTGAGAAGTTTTTCTTTTACAAAACTGCAAGAGACCATAGATATACGTATACGGTTTAAATTTCAACTTGATATCTTTACGCGTTCCCGAGATAAAGAGTCTTGACATACACTCAGACGGACAGACGGAAAACCGAAAACCGCAACAAATAAGTAGGACCTCAAAATTCACAAAATATGGGTTTAAAATTCAAAGTGGGTAAATCGTATCATGTAAGGTATCATATAAAAGAACTTTATTAGCACATGCTAAAACATATTTTTAATTATTTTAACAATGTGTAATTTGTAATGTGTAACGAGAAAGGTGAAAAAAAAAAACTTTTTTGTCGATGATATAGGTAGTATAGAGGTTTTAACAACTTACTTCCTAATTTTGTGAAATTTGCTAGATTTGTACGGAACCCTCGGTACCCGAGCCTGACTCGCACTTGTCCGGTTTTTTTTATGTAATGTGGTTGTCTAATAAAGTGTTAGAAATTGTTTGTTTGTTGTTGTTTGTACTTTTATCAACCTCACGCCTGCGTTTACGTATAATATTTTTTTGTATTCTATGTATTGTCTAATATACTTATATAAATATATCATTATGTGTTAAAAGTTGTAAGATTCGAAGAACATGCTATAAAATTTAAGCCATCCCTTATGTTGACCCAGTTACTCACATATCTTTTCAAAGCTCAAGCCTGTACACATAAGAAGAAGCAAGTACATAAATAACTATTTGGCCTCAAGATTTATTCCGTTTCCGGCCGCTAAAGCCGTGAACACAAAGGCGGTAACTCCGTGCGGAGATAAGGCGGTGTTTACACGCGCATATTGCGGCGCGGAACCGCGGCGGTATCAAAGAGGTTCAAAGCGATCCTGCGGGGATACGGGCAACGTCCCGCGGATTATTTGAGAATAACCATTGGAATACAGGGATGAATGAGTGGCGGGTTTTCTCAGACTGAGTAAGCTGGAACCTAGGGCGGCAGGTTTTAGGGGCGGCAAATTTAACCTTTTTATGTCGATTCAATTGACAAAATATTTTTAGCTTCTCAGGCCTGTACCTGCATGGCAAAGCTAGTATATCAATAACTATTTGGCCTCAAGATTTACCTATTCCATTTTCGCCCGATAAAGATGGAACACAAATGCGGTAACTCCGTCAGACATAAGGCAGTGTGTACAAGCGCATATTGCGCTGCGGATCAGAGCAGTATCAAAGAAGTTCAATATGGGCGTACTGCGGGGATACGGGCAACGTTCCGCGGACTATTGATATAATCATTGGAACACAAGGAACCACTGGTGAATATACCGTGCATGCTGAGTACGCTGCATCCCAAAGCGGCAAGTTACAGGGGCGGCAAATGTAGGGACAAAAATGAAATTTTTAAATCTTAACATATAACATTCTCACACTCAATACTCCACTCCAACAGTCGACTTATTTCAGTTGTAGATGCTTTGTCCGTCTAGCTCTGTCGAAATAAACTTAATAATAAGCCCGATTACAGAGGCGCCAGCGTAAATTAAATAGCAGCGTAAAAAGCGTTCTCTCTATCGAATCCCTAAAGTGAAAAAGAAACAGAACTATGCTATTTAGCTAAACCAGCACCAGCGTAACTAAATTAGCTAATTTAGTTACGCTGGCGCCTCTGTAATCGGGCTTAATATATGCTCACAGACTCACATTGTGCAAGTTTTGCAAACAGTGGTGGAGTTCGACGCTTCTATTACCTAATTAATTACCTAATTAATTACCTAATTATACTTATTTGTAAGAATTAAATGATAACTATGTATATTTGTGAACTATTGTATCAACAAGTAGAGTTCCGTAATTGTCTTTGAGGGGCGGCAAATATAGCTTACTGGCGGCAACTAAATTCGCCACTGCTTTAAGCCCAGGGTTAAGACGTAGATAGTGCCTAAACTGCGGACATCCGTAGCGGCTCAACTAAATCTGCTTTACAGGACTCTTTTCATGTCTTTTCTAGGAAAATTGCTAAAAAAACTTCAAAGTACTATACAATATAACAACAATTTATTGACACCAACATATAGGAATACATAACAGAAGAAACAATGTCAGAAAAGCGCAAAAGTCGGTTTTATCGTTAAAGCAATTTCTTCCTACTGAGTAGGTAAAGGTATACTTATTATATCTGCTTACAAAAAAAACTCGCCCCTCATGCAGAACTATGGCCAAACCAAAAAAAAGAGCCTAACTGACTACTGAGAAAGTGTATTTTCGTTTTGGAAGTATAAAGTTGAATAGTGCCAAAAAAAGATCGATCCTGAGATTATAAAACATTCTGACACGAGACTATCACAGTCAGTTAATTTTGAGTTAATTTCATTTTTATGATAGATTTTGTAGCTGTCGTGTCGACACTCACAAAACCCCACATTATCTGAAGAATTCACAAAGGCTTCTAAAAATGAACGATTTGCAACTCTTCAGGGCTGTCGAGTAAAAACAGAGCCGTGCCAGGGAAAGTCTGCAAACAAAAACAAAGCAGTCTGTTTTGTGTAAACCGGGCCAGATATCCGTAAGTATGCTGGATCTACCTCCACTGCTGCAAGGCAAAATGGCACACCACTCGCAATCAACGTAGTAGGTATCGTAGGCCAATGTAGAGTCATTGTCTCGTGAAACTTTATGTAGATCCGTAATATATGTACCTACCTATAATTTTATTACACAAACTTAAATAACATAGAAAAAGTATTATTCACAGCTATCTACATAATTAAAAAAAAACTTATACTTAAATTACTAAAATATGAACTAAAATGAAAATAAAACTATTCTTAAAGCCCTATCGCAGAGAGTAACGCTGCCAGAATGCTGGCGGCATTGCCTCGCTGAATAGCAATACTCAGCTTTTGGCCAAAGTAGATGCCAGCATTCTGGTCACGTGCAACCTCTACCAGACGCCTGGCCAGGTCTTTGTACAAAACGTGCGCGTCCAGCCCCCACGGACCTAAAGTTTCTCAACCCCAAACGGCACAAAATGGTACATTCTGACCAACAACTTACCTATATTTGTGCCGTTTGAGGTTTTCGGCTCAAACTGGCTGCAGCAGCGCCAGCCAAGTCTGTAATTACATAATATGAAAATCAATTCTTAAATATTTTTCCTAAGGCGTTTGAATTGATATACATATTACAAGTATGTGTACATTTCTATTGGTTATAATTTTGAAAGAATAAATCTAAGGTAAGATAAGAGTTTAGTATCGTACCTAAGTACATCCCAAAACACATAACATACTAAGTACAAGATATTACAATTTGGCTAGCGTATACAGGGTATTGTTTGCCAAAGTGCGGGGACTTTTGTGATATGATTACTGATACGATACAATAATGATTAATTGTAAACAACTTGCACATGCGTAATCTGGGCAAAAATATTAGCTGTATCATATTATAAGATAATTGGCTTTCTACAAGTGTGGAACAGCTGATTTTTCTCGTGATTTCGAGGCTTGCCCCATAGTAACAATTGTATGTGGAGCTCTACATTATATTAAGTAGGTAGGTATGTTCATAGCATCACATCTCGGAGTACTTGCGCTGAGAATTTCGTTTAGATATGAACGGAAAGTTTGGAGCAAACGTACTTTCATGAAGGTCCAAGAAAGAATCATGTTTATAGATAGGCATCCTCTTGGGAACCAAACAACGCTTCTTCTATAAAATTGATGTGATAAAAAGACTATCTAGTTAAAAGTCTTATTTTGATCACAGCTTAGCAAAGTCAAGATAAACTTATTTAATTCCACTATCACACAACAAAGCCATAAAATTCAAAGAACAATAAATTGATTCTAGTTACGTACCGACAATATAATCACATATCATTATTCAAACTTGTTAAAGAGGTGTCACAAAAAACGCCGGCTCAAATCAAAGCATGCCCGAGTGTCAGAAAATTTATTGCATATAAAATACTAGCTGTAGGACTTGTTAGTTTGTATCTGATAGAAGTGGGCGGTCACGACTGAGCCGGCAAAAAAGATAGGCCATGTACAATGCAAATTCAATTCGTGATTGCTAATAAGCAGTTGGGAGTCAAAGGAAAGCCGCTCGAGGAAGATGTGAAACGCAATTCCATCGGAAAACATGTACTCGTAGAGGTCGATTCAAATTTCTAATATGTTAATACACATAGGGCACATAACGCGGAGGACTGATGACATGATGACCGATGTGGTTGAAAAGTTCTCAAGTGGAGACCACGCACCGGCATGCGCAGCGTAGGAAGTCCAATAACAAGGTGGATGGATGACCTCATTAAGACCAATCGCGCCATCGTAAATTTAACAGCAACGTAAAAAGTGTTCTCTCTATCGAATGCCTAAAGTGAAATAAATAAAAAATAGTCTAATTACCTATTATTATTACGATGGTGCCTTCATAATTGGGACTATTATATATATCTTCTTACTATACATCGTACGGGGCACTGCGACTAATTTAGTTTAAGCTGAAAGTTTTTCATGCAAAGTATTTTAACGCTGACTTTATTCGAATTTTCTTATTTAGAACTTATATATAGACATAAATTTATTTGCAACGAAAACAACACATATAGAACTTATAAACCAGACAATATTGTCCAAATTACGATTCAAGATGTTGTTTTTAAACTTTCGCGATTTGAAGTCATTATTATTATATACTACGAGACTAATCTCGCACTAAAATTATGAGATAAATAAATACCTCCTCATCCCGACGTTTCGGTCGAGTTGCATCGACCGTGGTCACGGGTAGACTGAAATTCGCATTTTTTAAGTGCGCGATTAGTCCCGTTGTATACATATAATAATAAAGATTCAAGATTTATTTTTTATTTATTTATTTCAGTTCACCAACATTGTGTACATCAATACATTGTCAAATAATTAAACATAAAAAATAGGAGCTAAATGTCACAATAATTATAGGTGAAGACAACATGCATTAAAATCGAGCAAAACATTGTAAAAAATAATTATTACATTACCTACATTAATTGAGAAAATAAATTACAGTCAAAATTTAAAAATCATATATTGAAGAAAACAAAGCTATGCAGTCAAAATTCAAAGACAGAAACAACAAAAAAACCCTTTAAGCGTAGTCCAAATAAAGTTGGCGTCAGTCAACAAATTAAAATTAATTGGAAATCATACAAATATTACATTAAAATTAAAAATAATTAAGATTCAGATTGTCAGAGACTTTAAAGTATTCTTAAAAACATTAAAGTTGTCACCAAAAATGTCTAAATCCGCTAACTTCGACAACGCATTATATTATTGTCGCGTGATTCTTGCTATAGGTGAATTTAATCCCAAGTTAGAACGAGCACTCTTGGTCGAAAAAATGTTGAAGCGAGATATCCTTGGCAACGTTCGCGGATTTGTCAACGATAAATCAAATAGTAAGTCCGGAGTGTTAGAAATTCCATTGGCAAGTTTGAAAAGAAATAAAAGATCCAGCAACAGTCAAGATTTTGCAACAGTCAAAATGAAATTGTAACTATAACCCATAACCAGGAAAAGAAAGGTTCGCCTTGCCTCTGTATGTTGTAAATTGATTTGCCAATCCAATTTTTGTATCACGAAATGTCACATAGGAAATGGAATCGCATGACGTCGTCATTTCATGTTTTTCCTCTTCGCTGGTTTTTTTACTTACGAAATACCGTAGACGTTGCAAAAAAAAAACTTGAAGGGTATATTTAAGAATAAGCCCTCTAAAACGATGAAGAATTCACTGAATTAGGAAAGTATTGTACCAGTTATTTTAGTAGTTCACTCTTGAACATAGATCTTGATATGGCTCAATGACTCTTCAAGGGTAAGCACCCTTGAAGAGTCATTGAGCCATATTAGAATCAATCACGCTAGCCCAGTGCATCGAATGTATTCTCCAGACATATACAACTAAACTAGTCAGGATAAAAAAATAATCTTATATTATAACAGTCATAATTTTATTTTAAGTAAATATAACGCCTGCCGCCTACCTGATGACAGCTTTGGATTTTATTGGCAAACTTAAACTAGATGTAACTTAACGGATCGGCAAAATTCAAGGTGTTTTTTTTCAGTGCACATACTTTGCATATGGAAAGTATAATAAACAAACCATTAAACCCCTACATTGGTTTTACTCACTTTAGTACAAAATATTGAAATAGAAATTGAAATTGAAATAGCTTCAAGAGAAAGTATACAGATAAACGGAGTAATCAATGTCACCCTACGTCTGAGTACACCTACGCGGCCGTGTCGTACCTACGCCCGAGACGTTTTGGTAGGTAGTTATTGTCTGGAGTGTAGGGTGCATGCAATATAATTTTCTTTGGAATACTTTGACAAAAAATTTATGAAAATAAAGTCGATCTTTTTATGAGTGAAAAATGTTCTATTAATGATATCTATTGCGCGATAAAAATGTATGCACTGAATAAAAAGTCATGCTGTATGAAGAACTTTTAAAAGTTCAAGTTTCTTCATGATATTTTTGTTTGAAGCTGGCGGTAATAAATAGGTATACGTAAATACATATCGTACGTAGATAATTTTAAGAAAAAAAATCCTGGTGAGAAAATACGTATAGTCATAAACTAAGCTATTCAAAGGAGTACGATCATTAGTATGCAAATTGCTGGTCTACTTGAGGAAGTTAGTCTATGTTACTCTTCAACTTATGCCACCGTAACTTCAATTCACCGTTACACTAATTCAAGTAACACAAAACAAACAAACGCCTTCCAAATAAAACCAAATCAATCGAAAATAATTTCAATTAAAATCTAACAGAGCCGCATCGAAAGGTCACTGCGATCGTAAGTGGATGCAGTCCGAAACTAAAAATAAAGAAAGAAATAAAAAAGAAAACTGACAGGCAGACGTCAAAAGCACTCGAGTCGATAATCACGATCGTGTTTAGATAAAAAACAATAATAACAAATAAACACGACGCGTAATCACCTCATGTCAAAAGTGAAGAGGCAGCATGTCGGGAATGCTGAGAGTTTAAACGGCGTATTTTTATTTCCCTTTGAAAATCTCAAGCGCTTCGTATCAGTCGTAAGACGCTCACTGCCAGACACAGACTAACCATTTAGAATATGTGCAAAAAGAGAACCGTCATGGAGTTACGGTGAACTAAAAATAAGATTTTAATCAGCAGCCAAGGTAACTATACCTGCCCCCGACCGCCTAAGCAATAGCAATCGTAATAGCAATCGTTTATGACTTCATTTTAGTCATTTGGCACTGCCTATGTGACGTTAGCCATCAAAGTTGTTCATTCAAAGCTTGCTTTCGCAATCCGCGCAAAGCAATTGATGGCTAACGTCACATAGGCGGTGCCAAATGACTAAAATGAAGTCATAAACGATTGCTATTACGATTGCTATTGCTTAGGCGATCGAGGGCTGGTAGACTATACGGATGCAAGCCACTTCTAGTCGATCTAATTGGAAATGTTTTCTTTAGCCCTATTATAATGTCAATGGACATCTTACAGATGATATAATTATGATTATTCTACAAATATTATTTGGTCCAGAACTCGGTTAAAACATTTGGAGAAATAAACTCACAGGATGACCATATCTATTTTTCAGTGGCTATTTTAGTTCATTTCGCTAATCACTTTCAGAACAATTTCCGAATACCACCTGGAGGATAAATAAATAATTAAGTTGCGAAGCGAACCTTCATTTATTCAGATCCTGTAAGTTAAAGTCTGAAGGGGAGGTGCCACCTGCGCCAAATGCATCTGAAACCACTACCACCTTCATTTTACATCCAGATATATCTACTAGAGACTTATGACGAGTCACTTAAAGACTATTTCGCTTTGAAAGTTTTAGATTATAGTGCTTCATTAGGCTTGCTAATAAAGACGAGCTTCAAAGACGGTGGTTTCGATGCAACCGCGGAGGTTAAGGGATTATGGACTTATCCAATGGATTAGAGTGACAGACATCTGGTGCCCTTCGCATTTGTTGGGAGTTACCTGAATGTGTCTTGTCACTTTAAACCGGTGAATATGTTGTTTGATTTATTTTTTATAGAACTATTCATTAGAATATATTATATTATATACGCTATCGAGTAACGAGACGAGCGATGCGTTCTGTTAGACTGAGCTTTAAAGTTCTTTAAAGTTAACTCAGTTACTCGAGATGATCACTTTAATAGTCCAACTTTAACACACATTAAAACTTTACACTTCTACTAGGCACCTTTCCTAGACCAATAGACTTGGTGGAGAATATACCGCGCGCGAGATTCCCTTTGGGGCTCTTCTTTCTCAGGACCGGTGGGCAGGAACCAGGAGGTAGAGTAACCTTCGAACTAACTGGGAGATTTAGATTGAAAATGTGAGTTTACATACGCAAAATATTGCAGAGTATATTGCAGAGTATATATATAGAATATTGCAGTCCAATATTGGTTGACGTAAATCGGTAGGCAAGTGGGGGCTGCATAGTCAGCAGTATGTTGGTTCTAACAGCTCGTAAGTATCACCATTACCAATGCTCATGATTGTTCAACATCACACACAGTAAAGTTATCTTATCTTTTACTAGATTGCTGCCATTTCTTTTATAAACGCCTGTTATTAAAGTAAGTAGTAGATAGGTACATAAACAATTATACATGAATGATGAAATTGGACAAAATACTAACAGGCCCTGCAAGATTTTTTCTTTTTTCTTTCACGCTAGCGTTTAAGCAAGTAAGAATGTACACTTAAATAAAACTGTAGGTAAATTCATTTTTCCCATGATTTTCTCTGTTTCTCGTTAAGTAAATATTATATATTATATAAATTATCTCTTGAACGCTTGTTGACAGCTGGTGGATGATACATTTTTCGTTATAATTTAGTCGTACGCATGTCATATGAAATCTTGTGGCCAATCCACGACAGAATTACACAAACGAGTTGATTATTACACGTAATTGTAAATTGTTTCCTGAGCAACGATCCGTTCGGGCACTTATTGTGATTATGTTGAACATCTCGTGTTTGTTTTACCAGCCATGTACTGGCACGTGTGTTTAAGAAATTACACAGTGTGCTCCGGGGCGCGGAGTTGTGGCAAGGAAGAACTGCCGCTAGCTAGATTGATTGGCTGCGATAAGTAAGTTCGTGTCGCCGGGAGCAGAGTTCTTAGGCCGCCTGAAGGCCTCTGACATGGTTAAACGGTAAAAACAACCAGAACCTACAATTTAACGTGTCGTCTGAGTCACGATAAAAATGCTGACCGCGAACGTTGCTTAATTTCGGCAAAGGTAAGTAATTGAAATCTGCAAAGCTCAAATGGGAGCTAGCGAGACACGTGAGTCATATGCACCCAGACAAATGGGCAAAGGTCTCAACGGAGTGGGTTCCTCTGTCCAGTCGGCTCCGAGGCCGTCCTCCATCCTCCAACACGATGGCGCGACAAAATCAAGAGTCAATTTCAATCAATCAATTTTTTTAAATATTTTTTTTATATTCTATTTTTCCCCCGACGTGATCAGGGAGCTGATTTACATGTTCAGTCATATATCCGAAAAACTGTGATGTTATGAGTTAGCCTTATGCTTTCAAATTATCAGCGTATTTTCTTTGAATGAACATACTTATGAGTCATTAGACCCTACCTTGTTCACTAATTGTACATTCTAGTCATTTAGAACCAGTTATTTAAAAAGGATTGGACTGAGGTAGGTCAGCACAGAACAGAAAGGAATGGAAGGATTGGTGAAGACCTTTGCCCAGGAGTGGGACAGTACAGCTTAAAAAAAATATATAAAAAAGTAATTTCTGATGCATTCACATTACGTATGATTGTGCCTGTAACGTAGAGTTATAATTTACAGTACAGGTACAATTTAAAATTGATCTAGATATAGATACTTGTTGCAAGTACTCATCCTAAGATGACTGTTGTCAGTTTATCACAATCAGTTACAGTGAAGTTAAAGCCTCTGACTCTCGAATCACAGGCCTAAACTATGTAGAAACCTATAAATCAAGTGTCACTTTCATTTTGATAATCATATGAAAACGGTAGGTAACATGATGATGATGATAACGCTAATACTCATTTGCGACAAAATTTGAAGTTCGAATCCAATCTTCTGATTTCTCTTTAATTTTGAATTTTTTAAACAGCAGAATCAAATAAGCTTACGTCAAATAAGCTCGTTTTATCGAAGCTTTGTCCATTCTATCTTGCTATATTTCCGTGGGGCGTACTTATTGATTATCTGGCTTGTCAGTCGTTGTCTACAATTACGATAATTTTACGTTTACGAACCAATCTCTCCCATGTCTTATACTTATCTTCATGATTGTAAATTATAAGTTTCGTATTTGAACATACCATGTTTATGTAGCTTGGTAATTATATTTGGGGAATTTGAGAAAACTGCTAGGCTAATTGAATATTAAATTTTTTATTTAAATAAACTCATTGAGGAGGATATTTTAAAGAAGTAAGTTAATTTTTATAGGGATTATTTCTGCGAACTAGCGTAGCTGGGAGAGCGTCGGGCTAAGTGATCTGAAAGGGCAGATTCAAGTCCTGCATTCGCGACTTATTTTAGAAATGTTTATCACAGAGAATAACCCTTTCCGAGAAAACGCGTACATATCTCGTTTTCATTCCTGTACCAAGCGAAGCTCCTTTCTATTGCCTGCACATTATATCATTTTATATGTACAAAAAATGTACTTATTTAAAAAATAGTGCTACTCTAATCCATATTGTAAGGAATAGACGCGTTTTCTTTTCTCTATAATAATTATTTCCGTCAGAGAATTTCGCCCCTTTTCCGGAAATATAAAATTCCTCCCACCAAGTTAGCAGTAAAAGCACCTTCAAAATAATGAGTCATTTCGTGTCGCGTGTCACCCCAGGGGCGGAGGACTGCAGCGTCAAAACCAACCCTAAAAATAATAACGATAAATAAAATAAATATTGGCCTAAATAAAAAATAAAGTGCGGCCGGGATGCGCCGCGTGCCGTGGGAATATTTCTGGCAATATCTGTCAATTACAATAAACAATAATTTTATTTGAGAAGCCAAAAAACTTCTTTTCTGTATAATAACGTCGTATTTTTGCATTTTTTTGTAAATAAGTTAGTAAATTTCGCTTTTGGTTTAGTAAAAATTAAATGACTATCATCAATTACATGGCAAAAATTGATTGATAGAGATAAAGGCGTTATTTTTTTTCATTTATTGGTAACTAGATTTTGCCCATGGCTCCGCCCGCGTGGAATTTGGCTTTTGTGCTATCCCACATGAACCTTATATTTTTTCGGGATAAAAAGTAGCCTATGTCACTTTCCGGCCCTTGAACTAAATCCATGCCAAAAATCAAGTCAATCTGTTCCTCCGTTGCTGCGTGAAAGAGGAACAAACCAACAAACTTTTCGGATTTATAATATTAAAGTATGATATAATATGATGATATCCAAGGACTGGTCATCGATTGATTTGACAGTTATTCGATCGACAGTTGTTTATTTTGACATTTTTGCAGCGCACGCTAGAGTAGCTCGCAGATGGCGCATACAGTACAATTCACCCAATATTTTTACATTTTTTTTTTGTTTTAACTTTTTTTTTTAAATTGAATAATGACAATACTACACTACTACTACAAAGAAAGCAATTGGATTAAATATTTTATAAATTGTAGGCTATGTGTTATTCTGATGTATATGCTATATTATTTATAGGTGATTTCTTTGTTGATATCTATTTAGGCCACTATTTCTTATTCTTGTCGGTTCATATTCGTGCAAGGTTGCCTGGAAGAAATCGCCATGCGTGATAAGGCCGCCACATTATAATCATATTTTTTGTCGTATATGTGTAAATAGTGTTTATTTTTTATATTGTGGTTATAAATAAAGTGTTTTGTCTGTCTGTCTGTCTATATTATTGTAAAGTTTCATTAAAATCAATTCAATAGTTTTTACGTGAAAGAGAAACAAACATCCTACTATCCATCCATACATTCTTACAAACTTACGCGTTTATAATATTAGTAGGATTTGGCACATATAGCACAGCACTACTTTGCATAAATTAGTTCAAAATACATTCAACTTAGAAGACTATTCTGCAGAAAACATTTTTCTAATTTTTAAAATCATAATTATATTAAGATGTTAGTTACTGCAAACTTGTAGAGTAATATTTTAACAGAATATGATTTTAAAAAAAGCTTGATGTGACTTTGCAAACCTCCGATTCACATTCAAAAACTGACAAGTCACGGTACTTATTGCATAAAATCAGTAAACCTACCTCATCACGTATTTGTACCTACATCATCCACAACCACATGGCTCAAAAGCGACATAACCCACCCATCCTGTCTCGATGACGAAGCATTTGTACACAAATCCGTTAAAAAGCCATGTCTAACAAACTACCTCGCCTGTCCCTGTCTCCCGTGACATGACAGTTTTTGCGACCAAAAATACTATTTTTTACCCTACTTTCGGATCATGATGACATGTTGATATAGCAAAAACAGTAGGTGCACTTTAGAAAATACGTACAAAAGTTCTGAAACATTGCAGGTTTGGTGGCAACAATCCCCAATGCTGACAGACGTAGGACAGAGCAAAATCAAGGTCACAAGTTAAATGTGCGCTCAGCTTGCTGCAGCTGCTGCTTAAATTGCTTTGGCTGCCATAATTACGAAAAAAACTTGATTGGAATATTGCGAACTGTTAGACTGAGCTTTAGAGTACTTAAAAAAAAACTCAGTTAATAGTGATAGTCACTTTAATAGTCTAACTTTATATTTGTAACACATTTAAACTTTACACTTTATTACTAGGTACCTTTCCTTGACCAATAGGAGTTGGTAGAGAATATACCGTGCGCGAGATTCCCTTTAGGAGACTTCTTTCTCAGGACCGGTGGACAGGAACCAGCAGGCCAATCGCACTAAATAATTACAGCTGAACCACAATTGAACTTTAACCGAACTTCAACTTTTTGTCTATTTTCGTATCGCGCTAATGATTTTGACAAAAGTTGAAACGCAACTCGATCAGAGTTGGAACGTAACCGCTGACAAACGAACAGATGGTGTACGAAGTTTAGCGCGTTACCGAATTATTTAAAGCTGAATCGAAACTTAACTACAATTGCAATCGAACTTTAACTGAATTACAGACGAAACGCAGCTGTTTAAAATTAACGCGATTGGCCTGCTGGTCTGTAGCCTGAGAGGTAGAGTAGCCTTCGGAGAACTAACTGGAAGATTTAGATTGAAAATATGAGTATATATATGTTAATAATTGCAGAGTCTCCAATATTGGTTGACGTCAATCGGTAGGCAAGTGGGGACTGCGTAGTCAGCAATATGTTGGTTGTAACAGAACGCATACATAGTAACATGTGTAGCCAGCCTTAACTAAACTCAATTTTATTTGAAACACGAAGAAAACTTGATTATAATACTGCGAATTTCATGCGTAGCCAGCTTTAACTAAACACTATTTTATTTGCAAGCTAGGTGATAAATGTTGAACAATGTAATGATTCCTTCAAGCACTATCATGCTCTTGACTTAGATATATTATTATCAACTAGCGACCCGGCCCGGCTTTGTACAGGAATTAGGTACATGTAATACTACCTCTTGATTCACTCTATCTATTAAAAGAACCCGCATCAACTCTCGTTAGATCTATAGGCAAAACACGAAATTAGCAAACTGTATTTCAAGTACTCGGCTACTAAAGGAATTAGTAGATAATTTTTACATTCACAGCAGTATTGCAAGTGTATTTTCAAAAGTAAAAAAAGCTTAATATAGCATGTTGTACTCATAAGTTTTCAGGCAAAATGACATTTAGGTAAGCCTTTCTTAGCATTCCAGATACGCAAAAAAACACGCCATTAATTGTCAATAGTTCAATGGCTTTCGTACCTGAGTATTCTTACTGTTTGAAAGAGTTTCTGTGGTCAAGATGTAGAGATAGCGAAGCTGTAAGTGTTCGTGCGTGAAAATTGTGAAATTAAACACGTGTTACACGTTTCCCTCTAAGTGATTAGAAGGGAAGCTATTCGTAAATGAGGGGTAATTAATTTAAAATTTTGCTACTGGTATTTTTATAGGGTAAGCAAGGGGGCATGTTTTCATGGTAAAAAAAAAATATTGATACGGGTATTACTGTTATTAGAAGAATTAATTTTATAATGATTAATGATTTAAATTTAAAAACACTTAGAACGGATTGCTTTTATCGACATGACCTGCCTTCTCCCTCATAAGTCCCTCGTAACTTTTTGTATGATATAGACATTTTTAGGGTTCCGTACCTCAAACGGAAAAAACGGAACCCTTATAGGATCACTTTGTTGTCCGTCTGTCCGACTGTCCGTCTGTCCGTCTGTCCGTCTGTCCGACTGTCCGTCTGTCCGTCTGTCCGTCTGTCCGTCTGTCCGTCTGTCCGTCTGTCCGTCTGTCCGTCTGTCCGTCTGTCCGTCTGTCCGTCTGTCCGACTGTCCGTCTGTCCGACTGTCCGTCTGTGTGTATGTCAAGACTCTTTATCTCGGGAACGCGTAAAGATATCGATTTGAAATTTAAACTGTATACGTATATCTATGGTTTCTTGCAGTTGTGTAAAAAAAAAACTTCTCAGTTGTCGTTTAAAAAAGTTAGAGCCGTTTATGTCGTAAAAAACCGCATATTTTGCACTCCCAAAAATCAAAACCTACAGTGTACTTCCTGTTGACATAGAACTATGATATTTGGCGAGAAGCATTGTCTCAGACTACACATATAGGAATAAATCTAAAAACTTTACATTTTTATTTCAATCACAAAAAATAGGGCTTCACAAAATATGGGTTCAAAATTCAAAGTGAGTACATCGTATCATATAAAAGAACATAAGTATGCTAAAACAGGTTTTTAATTATTTTTACAATGTGTAATTTTCGATGTATGACGACAAAAGTGAAAATAAAAAAAAACTTTTTTGTCGATGGTTATAGGATGGAGATTTTAACGACTTACTTCCCAATTTTGTGAAATTTTCTGAATTTGTACGGAACCCTCGATGGGCGAGGCTGTCTCGCACTTGTCCGGTTTTTTATTTTATTTGCGATTTCGTATTTGGTTTGTTTGTAAAAGTTGATCATAACGACAATCGCTACATTATAGCGCAAATGCTGATGAATTTGCAGTCATTCCGTTTTAGTTATGTTAAGTTTACAGATGTTTTATTTTAAACCAGTAAGCTGGCAAGCGCCGTCAGGCAACTGGACAAATAACGCGATACCAAAACAAACAAACAGACAGACGCAGACAGGCTATGTTTGTTTGTTTAGACTGGGCTGTCTTTATCCCGCAAGGAACTAATCGATTTTACTGCGGCGCGACATTTAAGCTGGAAACATACTATCGGACGCGGCTGACGGACACGACTGTCAGCCGCGACTTAGCAGTGTGTCCCATACCAATCATTTCTTTTAAGTTATGTACGGAATTTCACACCACTGGCTTTTGGGTGAAGGAAAACATCGTGAGGCAACCTGCATATGTCCGTAGAAGAAATTCGATGGCGTATGTGAATCCACCAACCCCCACAGGGCCAGCGTGGTGGATATGGCCCAATCACCCTACGTGGGCGCTGTAGCGCTCGTAGCGTAGTTTGACTAGGTGTTTGTCAGCGATCACCGAAATTATGCAACGTTCCGCGCGGTCAGTTTTTGGATGGGTGACCGCGGGTGGCATTTTCCAACTGAGTGCTACCGTGGCTCGGATGACACGTTAAATAATTGTAGGTCCAGGTTGTTTTAAACTTTTAGCCATGTCAGAGGCCTTCAGGCGGCCTAAAAACTCTGACACCGGGGCTAGCCACCCGGCCTATACGAACTTACTTACGTACTTACCCTACGTGGGTAGGCCTACATCCTGCAGTGGACTAATACAAAGGCTGGTACAGTACATTATAAACAATTAATATGGTTGTAATCTAACTAGCATGTGCAACAAAAAAATATTCAGTTCCATGACGTCACGATGAGTATATGTTAACTGTTTATTTTGTCCCATAATCATAGCGTCAATTAGGCGGGGAGCACACTGTCCGGCGCGATACGGCGATACGGACACGTAAACAAACACCGGATTACGGACCCGGCGCATTATCCATCGATCCATCACAGTGGCGATTAAAACTCAATTTATATTTACTATGCAGGTTAACGAGCGTTTGTTTTTAGTTGATTAAAAAAGAAAATGACGTTCGGACGCCCCGTTTTTATGACACAGGCTTTATTTTGTCTGACATCACTAGCTGTGACATCTTGTGAATAAAAAAGACGTACTGTGTTGTCATTTTCAATTTTGTTCAAATGAGAAAATGGTGTAAAAAATATCTAGGTAACACTTACACACAAAAATATCTAGATACACTTAATTTTTATCAGAAATAAACTAAAACGGGCAATATCTGCTATAATATTATCATTTTGTAATTACACTAATTGCCAATAACTTTGCTCTTAAAGCACCTCATACGCATTAACATAATGTCAACTCTACGAGATCAGAGGTTCATTATACAATTTTAGTTCATAAAATACCACTTTACTTCGTCCATTACCGCAAGAATATTACAGCCAGCTTTACATACTGGCTCTATCCGGATCTAATATTAAAATGAGCGGCAATTTGTGTCGTGCCGATACCGGAACGATCAATCTCCCGGATTGAAAACACCATGTTTGTACTAGGCCTAAAATAGTAGAGACGCGCTAGGAATTTTTATTTACTGTAGTTTGGAAACAAAATTAATATTAGTATTAGTAATATTAGTAAAAAAAGTTGCAATAATTATAAAATTAGAACTCATAATTTTGTTTCTGAAGATAACATATCGAAATCTCCACTACTCTCTCTTTTTGGAGAAATTAAGTAGGTAAAAGTGAATAATAATAATAATGATTACGTATTTTTTGGATTATAAAAAAAATATAATTGAATAATTAATTTTATTGAACTTCTCTCAATTTTACGCGTTAAATCAAGCTTTTATTTATAAACGAAGGCATATCACGTTTACCTAATTCATGAAGCTGCCTAATTTCTATTAAAATTAGAGCACATCGCACGGAGGAATACTTACCGATGTAGTCGAAAAATTCTCGAGTGGAAACCACGTAACGGCAAGCGCAGTGTAAGACGTCCATCCACAATGTACTGACGACCTCATTAAAACCGTAGAATCACGCTGAAACTAAGCTCCAAATCGGTCTTATTGGGGATCCATAGGGGAGGTCTATGTCCAGCAGTGGTCGTCCTATGGCTGATACTTGGACGAATAACTTGAAATAACCTATAATTTTTATTTAAACGATTAGCGACTCTATTCCTTTTCTGTCCAGAGGGCGTATTCAAATAAGAAACGCTGCGTATCGCAGACGACTTGTCGCTTGATTGATAGCTTCAGACCATTTTTAATCATCCCTTATCACACACAAGCACGACTTTAACACCACAGCTCCGAATACCATTTTCAACTTTAAGTAAAGAGCTATAAGAACCAAAGTGTCTTCAACAAGATTCATCACTTAAGTTGTTTAGTATTTTGTTGGTAAGTTAACAAGCTATGTTTAATTTTTAATACAAGTTCCGTTGTCAAATATTCCAGCGTATCATTTCCCTGAGTAGAGGTAGACACTGTGTTTGTTGAAATTGCTGATAACAGTATAGTACGGATATACGGAATAATATACGGAATAGTGTACGGAATACTGGCTTCTTATTCGAATTTTGTGTCGTTTTGTTTCAGGGATATTAAATAGTAAGAACGGTGATTTCATAGATTGCAATAAATGATTTGACTTTGACTTTGACTTTGTACCTATTTTTTACCGACTTTCAAAAAGGACAGTTACATACAGACGAACATATATACGTGTCTATATGTTCGTCTGTAGGTAAGTATTTTAATTTTGGTATGTTCGTCGATATTTTCGTCACTTGTGAACCAATTAAATATTTTTTTTAGTTCAAAGGAGTGTTATTTTGAGGTGGTCCCATTTAAATTTGATCGAGATCGGCTGAGCTGTTTTTGATGAATCAACAATATTGTGCATGGATGTCACATCGATTCGTGCTAATTTCTGTGCACAGTGGAGAAATTGGTGTTCGAAAAATAATTATTACTGTTGTTAATTTAAAAAAAAATACAAACCTATTTTGCCCTAATTTTGCTATTCATATCCCTTTTGGACTACTTAGTAGGTGGTCATTTCAACATTTTTTAGGGTGTTAACTATCTAAGAGAGGTAAACAAGTTCGTCATAATTACACTGGCAGCAATCCGCGATACAGTAAATTGATGCTACGATCATTTTACTTTGTAGTATTTTACTCACATTAATAAATGTTAGGCACTCCCAAAGTAAAAGTGTTAGAATAAAGTCGATAAATATCGTTTCACATTATTCATTTAGTAAGTTAAAGTCAACTAACTTCGGAGAGTGCGCCCAGGAGTTGCACAATCTGGTTGCACCTGCCCCTTTCTTCTATCGTAAGACTAGGCAGACGTGACCAAAGCGCCACCCTTTGCTTGAGTCTTTGAGGCTTCCCGTAAAAGTACAAGGTGTTCAAATCTCGAGTAAATAGGTATCTTCTAGATAAGCGTGCTACATCCTAGATATTATTATCTGCTAAAATCAGGTAGTGTGTAGGCAAACGCAAACATATTTGAAATTTAAAAAAAACTAAAAGTTGACTGACTAGAACTTTCTCACAACAACCGTCACTATTCATCACTACCACTGTATCACTATTTAGCATTTGTTTTAGGCCAGATAGTTCAGAAATCCTCACACAGTAGTCATTACCAGGCTAAAAGCATGACGAATTACCTCTCCGGAGACAATACCAGACGTTCATTATTCTACCAAGCATTGCTTTTACTAACCAAGGATCCCGACCACAGATCTCTCCCGAGATGGAAACCCGTCAATCCCGAACCCACAAAATAAGTTCCCAGGTCACCAAACCTAATAGCCGGATAGACCAGTCGGCCGAACATTTGGGTAAAAATACCGGACACTCTACATTATTGAGAATTTTGTGTCTCACGGGAGGACGGTCCGAGGGGTAGGTAAATTAACTTCATATACTACGACAGTACTTCATAAACGGTACTTTTGCATTGTAAAGTGTACATCTTAAGCATGCATTTTTGCAGCAGCATAATTTAAGCGGCTGGTGCATATAGCTGTTTCATTTGCGCATCTCATCGGAGACATCATCTCTATCGATCTCTATGATCGCGACAAAACGTTCTCCATTAGCTGGCAGCCACTCTATTGTGCCTCTCAATGCAAGATTAATGATCAAGAACATATCCTTCGACATATTTTGTACGTGGGAGCGTTTATCGACAATGCGTTCGATATTTTCCGCGAGACGCGAAAAATGGTATGTTTACGAACGCTCGATTACGCGCAGACGATGGGTTTTTGAAAAATAGTCGATAGATCGTGGCGCGTGTCATGCCATCCCTATTTTCAATCCATTCGATGCATTTGCGTTAAAGAATTTTGAGCTCAATTGCTTTCATAATTAGGTTTAGATTCTTCGGATGCAGTGTGCGTAGGGATGCTGCTTTATTGGATTCGGATAATTTATTTTGTGTATTTATTTTGTTGCGGCATGCCGGATTCAATAATGTGGGAGCGTTCGGCGATGATGTGCGTCATTATTGTTATTAGGGTTTTCTGTGTCTTATTTATGACCAACAAAGATAAATAATTTGTTAGTCTTAAAATCATTTTGTGATTCATTTGATGGAGTTCTCGTAAGCAGATATTTCAAGTATGTTTTGTAGTTTTCTCATTGGAATATTATAATTTATAAATAATCTTCTGCCTAAATAGCCACCTTACATAAAATATGAGTAGTAAATAAATGGATAAGGAATACGGTGTGTTGTGTTAGTCTCTTAAGATTATTTGGTTTGGATATAGACACTATAAGACATTTTTAAAACTTTTCAGATATGGTGAAGTAGATATATTATTTATTACTTAATCTAATATATAATTCACCTTCTGTACAACAAAAACTAAAGATAAGGCTAAGCGTCTCTTTTCCTAAAGTATTCCAATATATGTTTGACTGTGGAAACTTAAACAAAACAAAATCAAAGACATATTGTGATATTTTAAAACATTTTGTCTCCGTAGCTGTCGCACTAATCATTTTCGCACAACATATTAAGCAACTAATACGTACACAATAAAGGATGATTGACTTAGCAAGTTTATAACGGGACTAAGTTATCAGATCCCAAGTAATCAAGCCGACAGAGCAATCAAGAAGCAGCAATAAACATCGGACCAAGTTTAATCTAATTCGAGACTGGCTACCGAAACTTGAGACGCGGTTATTTTCCATGACATCCCTGTGGTATAAACGGGATCAACCGGATTAGTGGATAAACTCCATTTAGGATCCCGGGCGTTTGGATCCCGGAGTCCTTTTGGATAGCTTGGGGGATGGGCGAAGTCAGGTTTCAGTTTCAGGGGGGGGTTACTTCGGTATGTAACCTAATAAGTAAAACCTCTATTTATTGAAATTTGATGTTTCATTGCTTTATGATAAATTTTGTGTTATGAAAAAAATAAAGTTTTTATCTCTATAGGGAACAAGAAAGTAATCATTACTTTTACCAAGCACGAGCGCAGCGAGCACGCAAATTAAATTTTTTTTTTCAGTAATCTAGGACAGAGTTTATATCATGAGACAATATTCTATTAACAGTGCTTTCCCATTTTAGATTACATTTAATTTGAACCGTTCACAACGTTCTATCAAAACTGACTCAAAAAATGTGTGCCTTATTATCATATCATAGCAAAATAGACGAAATGTTTAAAGTTTCGCCCGTTTGGGGAAAGAGCTTGAACCCCCACATCGCTCCCTAGCAACGCCCATGGGATCAAGTATCCCTGTCCGGGAAATAAACGGAAATTACAAACCCGCGTCAGACGCTGCAATGTCACCAATCCTGAGACCAAACTATTCAAATGATTTGATAGCATCCAACGGATATTTATCAACAATAGTTGTTTACATACAATGGTTACTCGCTTCCCGTGAATATTGAATATCAATAAGAAGTATGAATGTAGAATAAATGTAGGTAGGTAACTGTAGTCGAAAGTTCGAAATACCATGATACGAATATAACATAGTGTTGCCTCTAGACGACAAATGAAATCAAATGATAAATGACTCTAGACTCTAGTTTACATATAACTATTTCTATCCATTTTTCTGGCTTAATTTCAATACTCGCGACCCGCCCCCCGGCTTCGCACAGGTTTATTATACATTCCTTTAACATACAACTTTCATTACTTCAATCCTTACATACAACCTTCCTTTTGAATCACTCTATCTATTGAAAAACCTCATCAAAATCCGTTGCGTAGTTTTAAAGATAAGCATACATAGGGACAGACAGACAGGGATGCGACTTTGTTTTATACTATGTAGTAATATCTCCCGTCTAGAAATTGCCCTAGAAATCACTCTGTACATATATATCTATGTTTCTTAGATAAAACACTATCGCCACTATCGCCCGTATTGTCTTAGACATGCGGAGCGGGGTGGCGCGCGCGGCCCGACTCGGGCGACGCGCGCTTGTGCGTCACACAATTCATGCTTTGCTCGCCTGCCGCGCTGTTTGTTTACTTTGAGTTGAGCTCAGAATGCGATTTCCTACCCTCGTTATTTAGTTTTATAGTTGTAATTCTGAATTATCCTAATAATATTCAGTTATTAAAAAATGTAGTCCTCCTACTAAAGGTTACATACATACTCGTATCATAACCCATTATGAAACTTCTCTGACTAATATATTTTATAGAATCATGTAATTAAATACCTACTAATATTTTATTTACCTGCAATAAGTTTATATAAGTGCCTAAATTTGAAAACGTTAATTTAATTTATTTTCTTGTCGCCTCTAGGATTATAACGTACACTAAAGATGATCAATGTTTTATAAGTTTAATGTGCAATAAAGATATTTTGAAATTGAATTGAACTATGATACTGTATCTACATCTCTATAGATGAAAGTAGGTACATATACCTAATATTCACTAATACTTATTTGCAGAGATGCCTTTTCCCTTCTCTAATTTTCTGCTTCAGACATCTAAAATAACATTTCATTCAATTCCGCATGGCCCTTATACAAACTAATAAATAACTAAATCACAAATCCAACAATCAAAACAAATTTAAACTCAAATGGAAATAACGTAACCAACCCACTGAAACTTTGAACGAGGTTTATTCCCTCGTTCAGCGTTTACTAGCTAATTGTTATGTTGGAATCTGAATAAATAGGAAATAAACATTAACGAGCAAAGTTCGCGTCTTACACAACCCTTGTGTAAACTGGGGATGGCCCGGCTTAGCCAAACTTACAAATTTAAATGAGACAATCATTGGAGATCCGTTTTGAATAAGCAGTTATCGACATGGAAGTAAAATATAATTATTATCTGTAGCACACCTCTACGGATAGCGCAGAATAAATATTCGACAGCTTTTTACAATTTCGGTGAACTTTAAAAAATGTTTTTCTAGCTAAATTTTAAGATAATCAATGTTATAAAATTATGTCGCTGGTATTTAAACTAGAGGCCACAGATGAATAAGCGCAGCAAGATTATGCACTCACCGCTTTACCAAATGAGCCTTTTAATAAATTGTGTACTCACTTTGTATTTTTAACTGTCATACATCCATCATCAGCCATAAGAAGTCTAAAACTGTCTTTAGATAGCAATTACAATTTATGGAATAGGTATATTAAAGACACTCAGGGTCATATTTCATATAGACAATATCATACTGGTCAAAAGATCTCAAGAACAGAGAATTTTGTAACGTAACAATTTATAAAAGTAGCGGAGAGTAACAGAGTTTCACCTCTTAATATTAACCTTTTTAGGGTTCCGTACCTCAAAAGGAAAAAACGGAACCGTTATAGGATCACTTTTTTGTCCGTCTGTTCATCTGTGTGTATATCAAGACTCTTTATTTCGAGAACGCGTAAAGATATCGAGTTGCAATTTAAACTATATACTTATATTTATGGTCTCTTGCAGTTGTGTAAAAGAAAAACTTCTCAGTTACCGTATAAAAAAGTTGGAGCCGTTTATGTCGTAAAAACCGCATATTTCGACAATCGCAAAAATCGAAACCTACGGGGTACTTCCCGTTGACATATAACTCTGAAATTTGAGGAGAAGCATTGTCTCAGAGTACACATATAGGAATACATCTGAAAACTTTACATTTTTATTTAAATCACAAAAAAATAGGGTTTAGATTCACAAAATCGTATCATGTAAGGTATCATATAAAAGAGCTTCATTAGAACAAGCTAAAATAGATTTTGAATTATTGTACCAATGTGTAATTTTTAATGCAGGTATGACGTGAAAAGTGAAAAAAAAAACTTTTTTGTCGATTATATAATATAGAGATTTTAACAACTTACTTCCCAACTTTGTAAATTTTTTTGGATTTGTACGGAACCCTCGGTGTGCGAGACCGACTCGCACATGTCCGGTTTTCTTTTTCTTAAAATGTTGTTAAACCGGCCCCACAGCAAACCCAAAATGTTTCATAGCAAATTGCCAAATAAATAGTCGAGCCGAGAAGTTTCGGCAATTGGTTTGGCTTTGGACCCTCGCCGGTTGCGACGATCATCTCAAACGATTTCATTATATTCCAATCATGAAAAAGTAATCGAAGAAATATATTTGGTTCGATTTATGGCACTGAGCTAATAAATAGGTATTAACTCTTACCTAAGTTATTTATGGTAGTACTACAACTTTTATGTTGGTTTAGTATTCTTCACTTACTACGAACGAATACACTCATTTACTAAAGAAATACATATTTGGTACAATTTATTATGGTTTTGTTACACGGGACGATGGCTCTGAACTAATAGGTCTTAAGGTCTTTACTCTTTTAAGCATTATATGGTAGTAGCCCTTTACACCCGATTCAATATGAGCGTGACTATCGAATTAAAAAAATCTAGCGCGAAAAGTTTTTGGTTTTTGTGAACGCAACCGGCCTCGCACGAGCGTGACTTTGTTGGCGGCTTGCGTCGAGAAAACAAAATCACTTTGCAACTTGTCAGTGGTCGTCGAGCTCTCGTCAAAGATGGCGGCACATTTCGGACGGGGGACGCGATCACGTAAGTATATTTCTTGTTACATTTTATAATTATTAATGTATGTTTCTCTATTATTTATTAATCGTTAGATAATATTTAAGTAATTGCGCTAATATTTATTGGAATTATAATGTTTTTTATTTGTCTATGGGCAGTTAAAATTTGATTGTTACGACCGTGACGATCCGGGTTCTAATGCACTTTCTGTAACAAAAAAGGTACTTTTTTGTGAGCTGGTAATTAACGTTGTTCGTAATATTTTATGATATTATTTTGGTTTTAGGAGCAGTTTTGAGAGATGAAGACATATTAGACCTTCTGCAAGATGGAAATATCTCTGATATTGAAGATTTACAGGATGACGGAGACATGGAATTTGACCCTTCCTTATTCCAAAATTGTTTTGACGAAGACCCTGACGATTTTCCTTCAGAAGGTATCTCCAACGAAGAAGAATTAACAGCATCTACATCAGCTCAATCTCGATCCATTCCATCACACGAAGAACAGTCATCAAATGTAGTAAGTGATCAAAACATGTCTGCTCGTCAATCTGGTCTATGGAGACAAGCATTTTTCAATGACGTTGTCCATGACTATCCGAGTTCACCTTCAGGTCCTGTAAAATGTCCCAGTGAGTATATTAATGATTATTTCAATGAAGAATTCTTTGAGATGGCAGCCTATTGCTCCAACACCTACCATTTCCGCAAATACGGAAAAGATCTAAAGACAAACTCAAAAGAACTCCGAAAACTGTTTGCTATACACTTAATAATGGGTGTCATGCCTTACCCTCGCTTACCCATGTACTGGAGAGCGTCCATGAAACTAGGGATGATTGCAGACAACATAAGTCGTGATCGTTTTCTGCAGCTAAGAAACTCTTTCCATGTTGTTGATTCCGATGCACCACCAACACCAATTCTCAATGCTCCACCCAATCCTCTCTGGAAAGTGCAGCCAATCATTGACCGAGTTCGTGATGCTTGTTTTAAGTTGGAAAGGGTACCTGGATACTACAGTATCGATGAACAAATGATACCTTTTACTGGTCGCTGTGCACTGAGACAAGTTGTCAAGAATAAGCCACGACCAACAGGTTTAAAAAATTTCGTTACAACCACTAGCGAGGGTCTCATGGTTGACTTCGAAATTTACAAAGGAGCCAAAACAATGTTTGAAAATACCAATTTAGGTCTTGGTCCATCAATAGTTTTATATCTTACCAAAACGATTCCATCCGGTAGTTGTATTTATCACGATCGGTATTTTACAACAATCCCTTTGATCGAGGAGATGAACCGACGAAATCTGCACAGCACAGGTACAATAATGATGAACAGGATACCAGGAAGAGCAGCACTGAAATTCAAGAAGGATAGCAAAATGTACCGTGGAGAAAGTCAACAGTTTGTCAAAGATTCTGTATCACTTGTTAAATGGAAAGACAACAAGGCCGTACTGATGGCGTCAAATTGTACAGGTTCTGGCCATACTGACTACGTGAAACGATGGGACAAGCCAACGAAAGCGTACAAAGACGTTGTCATCCCAAGAGTAGTTACCAACTACAACCAACACATGGGTGGGGTCGACGTGTTGGACCAGATGATGGAGTACTATCGCACCTTCATCAAAACAAAGAAGTGGACACTAAAAGTTATTATTCATTTTCTGGATTTGGCGCTGGTCAATGCGTGGCGGAAGTATAAAATAGATTGTGAAGGTAACAAACTCCTAAGGAAAAACACATTAGCCCTTCTAGATTTCAGAATGGAAGTAGCAGACACCTGGATAAATACTCCAAACCGCAACCGCCGATTGAGTGAGGACACAGATCCAGAAGATGAACCACCTGCAAAGAGGAAGTACTTACCACCAAAACCTTCTGACGGCAAGAGATATGATGGATATGAACATCTACCTACCTTTGATCAATTGCAGGCGCCACGATCATGCAGGATGGAAACGTGTTCAAGCCGAAGCAAGATTCGTTGCGTAAAATGCAACGTATACCTGTGCCTGTCGCGAGGAAAAGACTGCTTTAAGTTATATCATACTAAGAGTACCAATTAGTCATTAAAATGTAACATTTTGATCTGGAAGTAGAAGTATGTTGAATATTTTTTAAGTATCTAGTTAGAATGCTACAAGTTGAAAATGTTAAGTTGTGTTTTGTATTTGATGAATGTTCAAAATTATATTAAAAATAGCTTAAAAAACGTACCAATACATAAAGACTGATGTAAGATTAAATACTTCTCTCATTAAAAATAAATATAATTAAATATAAACTTTATAACTTTCATTCACAAAAAAACTTCCCGAAAAGTCACGATCGTGCTCATATCCGATTATTCCTGATAGTCACGTTCGTGATGGTACTTTTTCCCGAAAAGGGGGGGCGCAGGATTTTTTATTTTATTTTTTTTAACTTAATGGGGTACTAAATCAAAGGTATATATAAACATTATACAAAAAAAACTAAATTATGGTCGCCGGGTGTAAAGGGGTAGGGTAGGCTTTTCTTGGTTAAGTATTCTTCACTCACTACGGGTAGACATAAGTATGTATTCATAAACTAATAAAATCTAATAACATTTAGAACTTCGCGGATCTATGGATGACCAAATTACTTTTATAAAGTTAGTAGTCTATTAATAGTAGTTTAGCTTAAGAATGTAGTTTCATTATATTTTGTGTTGTATAAGTTTATATTTAATATTTCGTAGGTATCAAAAATAACTTTTTCCCAGATAGTATTACATCAGTTATTAGAGCAGTTTTTATTTGAAAACAAAATCATGAATTGGTATCGAAAATATCCATAACTCTACTCTATTAATCAACCAACAAGAAGTTTGCGAAGTATCTCAAGTGTTTAATGCTTTTTAGTTATTTTATTTATTCATTGATCTCACACAACCTTTTATCATAAATCTGTCTTGTTATGTTATCTAATATTAGCTACAAAGTAATCAGTTATACAGGATGTTGGGTGTTTTTATACTCACAATAGTTTGGTTAATGTTTGCGATGTAGTTTTATCGATCAATTTATTTACGTGTAAAAAATATTAAAAAATTGGGCAATTGATTTTAAAATTTTCAAGAAATATAGTAAATATACAATGGCCTTCTGGAAGGTACCTGATGGACTTTGTAGGTATCCAGCGTGTCCTTTATTTCCATTCAATATTGCACTTAGTTCCTTTAAAAAGTTAAATTCTTTAAATTCATAAATATTTTAAACTATTTTCTCCATATTTATAACGAATCAAATAAGATTTTAGAGAATTTTGTATTTTTTTATCACGGCACTTTCCCATACCATGTGTTGACATAAGCGAATACAACGACACCTACCTATCATCAAATGTGAAGTCAAAAGATTTGAAACCAACCTCAAGGGCTTCCTGGAATTGTGTGGCTAAGCGGTCATGCGAGCATCGAAACCATTTTATCCAAAAGTTGTGCAGCTATCATATAAAAAATCAAGTCGATGCATATACAGGGTTATTTTAACAACGTTTTGATGTTCAGAATGCGCCCCTAAAATGATGCTAATTGATTAGAAATAATCCTGTATAACAGTAAACACATGGTTATCTGCTTGGTTATCTATTCTAATGATTAAGATATCATTATAAAAAACGATTACTATGGGGCCAACCTGGAATTTGAGAAAAAAATATAAGGTGTTCCATAAAAAAGAAATGCTACTCGAAATGGACCAAATTTATGAATAATTTTACTGTTGTTTGCTACTGTTTTTTTTGTTCTCGAATTCAAAGTGGGCCCTATAGTAAAAGTAGTTAAATATGATGGTCTGAATTCTTTTGGCTTAGTACACCTGTTTTGGATAACCCTATATCGAACTAACCGAACACCTTGTACAAATGCCTCCCATAGCGTGATCTACCAACTAAAACATTTAGTTTACCGATTTATTTCTGCAAATCGCATCTCGCGAGCGTAAATCATTGTGAAATGAGTAAAATGGTTTAATTTATTGGCTGAACCGTGGCTGAACATCCGCGTCATAATTTAGCTGTAGAATGGGTTTTTGAAAATATATTACAAACATAATCCAACTATCCAACGATATTATTAGTTGTAGTTAACACATTGTAGTTTTAAGTGATGTCTTTAAATTGTATTCATATTGTACTCGTAGCCTGAATTAACATTGTTTGCTTACAACATTTCATCGAAATTACTCCACCGACGAGTAGGTACTATTTATATTTGTTTAGTATGAGTATAATAAGTTGCAATTAGACTACACAACACTTCATTTTGGGTAGCCGCAATTAACGATTCATACACAAACTTTTCGTCTAAGTAGGTTCGTAACTACAACTAAATATTTTTTTTGGCGACAATAAAATGAATAAAATGACTAATTTAATTGATATAGCAGTTCCCAACACGCATAATTTACAGAAGACTATAACAGAAAAAATCCACAAATATACAGAATTGAAAGAAGAAATTATCAGATTATACAAATACAAAATAATTTATTATTATAAAACATTGAACTTAAAGGTACATTACCAAGTGCACTATACAAAATAAATTTCAAAATGTTATGCTTGTAGCCCCTGCACTAAGCAAAGCCTGTATCGCGGGGACTACATTTATGTGACGATTACCATATAATATTTGGTGTGATTTTGGTTCTTAAATACAGATAGCCGAAAAACCGTGATTAAGAGTTATATAAATACACAAATAGTTATTAGTGGTAGCACTGGTGATATCCAGTAATGGAATTATTCCTAAACACCTCCTTCACTACTTAAAACAAATTGACCTTCATACCAGTATTACATGACTATGCTAAAAGCAGCTATACTTAACACGTGCCGGATTGTTCGGAAGTTTCTGCAGGACGAGTTAGTAGCCGAAGATAACTCCCACCATGAACTCTACTTGGCTTAGGCCCGTGGTTTTATATAAACACCGAAACTCTTAAAGTCTCGAGAAATCACCGATTAAAATAATAATAATACCTACTATTAGTATTTCTCCTATTATGTGTGTATCCAGTAAATAGATTTTTTGGTGACTTACTAATAAATAAAATAACAACTATAACTAAGTATAGCTAAATATAGTCATAGTCATTTCAAAGTATTCTCCCTCTAGTCGTACGCAAAATACCAGAATACCACATGTCGCGCAAGACAAATGACATTCTAAGTTCTTGCGGCAACCGCCACTAGTTTACTTAATCCAACACAGAAAATTACTCCAACTCCCAAATTCCATTGCAAGTCCATTAGGACCGAATTAATCAAAAGGAAGATACCCCAAATCTAAGACACACCCTCCATTCCCTTAAATTGTATTGTCAAACCAACACATGGTCGTTAGTCGAATTGCCTTTGTAACCTACATGAACTGCACAGACTAGATTACGTCCTTTGATCAAGCTTTCTGGAATCGCCGAAAGCGAACTGTTGAAATAGGATACGTCCAGTCTGTGGCTTTCTAAAATCCCACACGTGCGAAACACTTAGTAGGGTAGCCACTAAAACGGACTCCTATCACGTAATTAAGCACCCAGACCCGATGTTCATCGGAGCGAAAGGACACAGGCCGGTACGAATTAAAATAACAAATGAATCTGCACAATTCTCAACTCTAACTTTATTTTATTAGAGTCCAGATTCGACTTGCTGGTTGAGAGAGTAAGGTAGAGTTGGCAATTGGGGTAATGCGTTAGGTATAAATTACCAGTTTTCTTTAGTTAAGTACGGATGAGGGCAGTTAGTAGTTAGTGTCCGGCTTATTGCCGTGGAAAGCCGGCCGAAGGGGTAGTAATGGATTCCGGTAGACCTCCCATTTAAATTATTTAAGTGGAGTTAGAGCGGCAAGTCATAATTATCCTTCCATCCTCCCGGAAAATGGGAAAGCTTTGCAGAAGTGGATACTGACTTTTTCACTGTTGGTTAGTCTTTATTAGCTTATCTTTTTATTAATAAGTTCTAATTGTTTATATTATTATAGTATCTCGAGAACACATTAAGAGAAGTAGTTTTTACTATCTCATTGTCTGACAGACAGACACAAACATTGATTGTGAACACTAAAATTAACAACTAAAACAGTAAGTATGTTATATTTTCAAATGTCTTTTAGAAAAAATTGTCGTTATTTAGCAAAATTAAGAGAATTCTGAGAACTGTAACGTTCCTATACAGAATCTACAGTATAGATATAGTATAGTATAGACTTAGGTGCTGAATAAATAAGCTGACTTGCTCTTGCAGTGGATCACAAATCTTTTAATAGTACTTAGAATCGTATTGGGAGACTTGCTTTTAGATGTTACGAGTATATTTCAAATGCAGCCAAATGACAGATGGTATAAACCTTGCTATTTGTGATAATGTTAATAAATCTAAAGTTTCCATCACAATTGACGCACAAATCCCAGCCATCTTCCGTGCGTGGGCAACAAGCGTCAAACATGCGCCAATCGTCAATCGTAGGCGAGTCGGAAACGTCTCATGCATAATGCAACGTTGCCGGGAATAATCGGCTTCGATACTGTTTGCTAGTCAAATAAGCTATTGTTAGCATTTACATTTCATATCGGAAAGGGTAGGCTCCGTGGGCTGATCCGAAGACGAGCGGAGCGGAAGTAACGTACCAGAACTCCGATCACCAGTATTGGTGATCGGAGTATCAGAAGCTCAATTTTTACAGACTTCAAAAAGGAGGTTCTTAATTCGACTATATGTTTTTTGCTTCTTTTCTTTTGTACCTATGTTACGCGATCACTCCGCCAATTATGAAACGATTTTGATGATTTTATTTTGTTTAGTACATTGTACAACCAAGGTTCTGTATAAATTTTATCTAAATCGGTGCTTGAAAAATAGGTAAACAAGTGGTAAACAACAATTAAATAATTATCTTTCGCATAAATCGCAACACCGGCTTCCATGATGTGACATTCATGTACATTGTACATTATTGTTGATTTATCAAAAACGGCTTAGACAATTTCGATAAAATTTAAATGGGACCACCTCGGTAGTAGGTATACCTGGTTCACGATTGGCGAAAATATCGATTAACATACACAAAAAACCGAACAAGTGCGAGTCAGGCTCACACACCGAGGGTTCCGTATAAATCCAGAAAATTTTACAAAATTGGGACAAATTACATTTACAATTTACAAATTGGGTTAAAAAAACTTTTATGTTGATGATTGTAGTATAGAGATATATACTACAATCAATCAAATTAAAAATAATTAAAACCCTGTTTTAGCATATGCTAATGCAGCTCTTTTATTTAATACATACATGATACAATTTACTCACTTTGAATTTTGAACCCAAACAAGTGAAGGGAGCCATTTTGTTTAGAATCTAGGCCCTATTTTTTGTGATTTAAATAATAATGTTCGGTTTTTAGATTTATTCCTATATGTGTACTCTGAGACAATGCTTCTCGCCAAATTTCATAGTTCTATGTCAACGGGAAGTACCCTGTAGGTTTTGATTTTTGTAAGTGTCGAAATATGCGGTTTTTTTTACGACATAAACGGCTCTAACTTTTTTGTACGATAACTGAGGAGTTTTTCTTTTACACAACTGCAAGAAACCATAGATATACGTACTCGTATATAGTTTAAATTACAACTCGATATTTTTACGCGTTACCGAGATAAAGTCTTGACATACGGACAGACGGACATACGGTCAGACGGAGAACAAAATTATTCTATAAGAGTTCCGTTTTTTCCTTTTAAGGTATCCGTACCTTACAAAAAACAAAAATACATAATACACACAATAGTAAAATATTTAACTATACCATAGCAGTAACCTTATAATAAGTAGTTCAGGTAGATTAGCATTCGACCACGAAAATAGCGTTGTCGACGTGTGAAAAAGTGAAAAATATATACTTCACCATAACTCTGTCTCGTTCTCACACGTCGAAAGAATTATTTCGTAGTGCGTATACTAGCCCAGGCATGTAGGTAGACATTTCTCATTTTTTCACTGTTTACTGGACATCTTGTATTTCTTATTCATAAATGTATTCCTGAGCCGAGGCGTAATGGTCTATCAAGTGAGTGAAGTGCGTGCCTCATCCTCGACCCGGCGCACGTAGCGCATTCAATCAAACTACATCGCTTGTTTACATACCGCCGCTCGAGGAATATTAAACTATTCTAATGCTCGTTTACCCATTCAGGTTATAGTCAATGAGCTTTTAATATTATTACTACCTATATAAATAAATAAAATTAAATTAAATTAAAAAAGCCTTTTATTATTATATACTACGGGACTAATCGCGCGCTAAAATTACGAGATAAATAAATACCTCTCTAAATTTATCTCGTAATTTTAGTGCGCGATTAGTCCCGTAGTATATAATAATAATGTGTTCAAATCGCGAAAGTTTAAAAACAACAAATAAAAAAGCCTTCCTTAATAATTCCTTGATAAAAATTTAAACATGTTTGGGATGAGGAGGTATTTATTTATCTCGTAATTTTGGTGTGCGATTAGTCCCGTAGTATATAATAATAATATGTTTGTTTTAACCCACTTCATTAATTTAATTCTGGCATGCAAAGTTAACTATACTATAAAAACTAAATTAAATTTAGGTGGCAAATATTAAGGACCTCTCAACGAGTAAAGGCCTTCTCCGTATTTCTCCACATTTTTCTGTTGTTTGCATTTCCTATCCAGTTTCTTCCAGTTTCTTACGATTTCGCCAAGCCATCTCTAATAAATTTAGAGGTGAAGGTGCCAAGGGTGAATTCAGTAATATTTACTCTGAATTCTAGGGTATAGTGTGCTCGTCTCTATGAGTTTCACAATGGGGCCTACTCCGCAACCGCGAAATCGGAAAGATCGGCTGTTCCATACATTTTGTTGAGGTTCAGCGAATTTTTGTACTAAAATTATGCGCGATAATACAACTACTGAATAAAATAAATCAAATTTGATGGGACACTTCCAGAAAATTGTGGAATACTGTAACGATTGGCAAAAACGCTAATATTACTTACTTTAATGTTTTAATACAGCTACCTCAAACTAAATAAGAAGTCAGTTACAAACGTTTTTGTCAAAAAATAGTTATAACATATCTTAAACGTCGATCTGTTTGTCGGAAAATTCGAATTTCTTGATTTCATGAAAAATTTAACATATCATGTTAATTTTGAGAAAAAAGTTTAGTGTTCTTTATGTCACTCTAAAGGTGAATACAAATCTCCTTCTTGACCAACTGTTCACCTGAGTAAAAAGAAAAACAATCCAATAGATTCAATATCAATTACACATGGATTTATCATATAAACAGGATTGAGTACTGGCAAAGAAAAACGTGCCGACAAGGACACCACATCAGATGATTGTGTCTCTTTTCCAAGTAGGATGACCAAAACATCTCGATCATCTTGGAATATAATTTTTCTTTGGAATGTTACTGCACGCAGGAATCGCAGTTATCTTACCCCTAACTCGTCGTCCTTCGTCATCGTCGTCGCTTTAGCAATAAGACGCCTACTGCTGGGCATAGGCCTTCCTTGAAGATCTCTATAAAACCAATCCCCATAAAACAATGGTCTAGAATTAGTATACACGGAGATAATTCAGTTTCAAGTTTGACAGCTGTTATCTGAAATGTAGATCTTGAAGAGTTCTTTCACCTTTGTTAAGACAACAATGGTCTAGAATTGATAATGACGGAGATAAACCACTTTTAAGTTTGACAGCTGTCATCGGAAATGTAGATCTCGATGAGTTCCTTCACTTTTGTGACGACAGTAATGGTCTGGAATCCATATTTACGGTGTTGAACAACGTTTAAATTTCATAGATGTAATCTTGACACATATAACGCAACCCGTGTCAGTACTTAACCACGAAAAATTTTTTCACAAAAACTTTTTCACGGAAAACTTCGTCACAAATAGACCTTATCACGAAAAATCTTAATCACGAAAACTTGTCCACGAATAGACTTCCGTAGTTAACAGAATTTTAAGGCTTCCGTAGTAAACAAGGCATCCATTTTGAAATAAAAAATAGCGGTCTCACTTTTTTGAAAAAGTCGTCATGGGTGTAGTTTTCGAGGTTTTTGGTTGTGTATATTTCAAAATTGGTATCCAAATTCAACTTCAAAACATTTGAAGTAATGTTCGCCATCTTCAATTCCAAAATGAATGCCAATTTTGAAATATAAACCCCCGAATTCTCAAAAAATAACACTTATGACGACTTTTTCAAAAAAGCAACATCTGCTATCTCTAATTCCAAAATAGATGTCATTTTTGAAATCTACACCCCCAAAAACCTCGAAAACTACACCCATGACGATTTTTTCAAAAAAGTGACGTCCACCATCTTTAATTCCAAAATGGACGCTAGTTTTGAAATCTACACCCCCAAAAACCTATTAAACGACACCCATGACGACTTTTTCAAAATAGTGACGTCCGCCATCTTTAATTTCAAAATGGATGCCATTTTTGAAATCTACAACCCAAAAACCTATTAAACGACACCCATGACGACTTTTTGAAAATAGTGACGTCCGCCATCTTTAATTTCAAAATGGATGCCATTTTTGAAATCTACATACCCAAAAACCTCAAAAGCGACACCCATCGCGACTTTTAGCAAAAAGTGACATAATCTGTCGTTTTTAATTCCAAAATAGATGCCAATTTTGAAATCTACACCCCCAAAAACCTATTAAACGACACCCATGACGACTTTTTCAAAATAGTGACGTCCGCCATCTTTAATTTCAAAATGGATGCCATTTTTGAAATCTACACCCCCAAAAACCTCAAAAGCGACACCCATCGCGACTTTTAGCAAAAAGTGACGTCTGCCGTTTTTAATTCCAAAATGGATGCCAATTTTGAAATCTACAACCTAAAAAAATTAAAAATGACAACCACGACTATACACCAATTGTACACCCAGCATGTTTAAGAAATATGTGCAGCATAGTCACCCTACTACACTTCTTTGTATACACCATAGTACGCCATTTACAATCGACGGTGATACTCTAGTCAAAAATAAAAAATAACCGTTAATCATAAAGACGTAGGTATATTCATACAAAATAAATATCAAACTCTGTTTTATTGGCATCTATTCGCAATTTTAACTAAAATCTTATCAAACTACATTGTTAAAAAAACTAAGAAATGGTTAAGACAGTCGCGGCTTTACAGGTAATAATTCTACCATTTATAAGTGTCGTTTCGAAATGGCAATAGTGCGAGCGGGACAACTTCATCACTTTGGGAAGTCTCACTCGGCACAGCGTCTCTCTTATACCATTTCAAAGGAATATATGTTTTGTTACAACGCGTTAAGGTTGAATTTTCCTAAACTAACTTTGAGCCAAATTTCGTTTGTGCGCAGTCCAGCCGGCTTAGCATGCGACCCGAAGCAATTATTTCGTCCGAAATACCAATTCGTGTGAAGTAAATTCGTGCCATAGAATCGTGATCTATGGTCACGAAAAACTAGTGTCGCCGTGTGATTAAATAATTTGGATATTTAATTTTGCAATGAAGCAACACTGATGTAGTTCATTCAAAACACAGGGGTGCGTTTACGCACTCCAGTTTATTATAAAAAACCATGCTAAGTCTATGTCACCCGTTTAGGGCATCCGTCAGGTGGAGTGCGTAAATGCACCCAGTGATTCCAAAGGGATAATGTGGTCTGTGGTCTATCAAGATAATCTAAAAGAGATCCATTGATTTAATTTGAATACAACATGAGTTAAAAAGATATATGAAACATATGAATTTGATTTTCCATTGAAGAACGTTAAATTTTATTAAAAATTTGACAACAGAAATAAAACAGATAACAATAAAGAAGGAAAACCATTCCTCACAGAGATACCTCTGTGATTATCACAAAGGTACTTATACGATTATCAATGATCATCATAGTTTATATTATGACTTACTACAACTGCAAGCGAAGCATAATTAGGATACAACATATTCCATAATAGTTAAATAAGACTCAAGTGTGTCTCTACTGTCAATAATAACTGTGCAAAACTGAAAAACCTTATTTTACGAAAGTGAACCTAAAAATGTCCAAAGAAATTGATGTGAATGATAAATAAACATGAAGAAGTATTTTTAGTTTTATTTTTAAATTAACTTCTATATATCTATATATAAATAAATATATAGTAAAATAATATATAAACTTATTGACGGATTGAATATTATGCATAGGTACAGGAATTAATAAATATTTATGAAGCCAAAAAAGTAATGTCGCCATTTTGGTAGCCATGTTTTAAAAAATTAATAAATGTCAAACTCTAAAATATCAGCCCGCTATTGGTTGTTCGAAGATTCCTGTCTGATACGTAGTACCTTTAGTAGTGAGTGAGAGTATCACTCAAGGGCTCGGTGCGCTGTTGTAAGTTCGATATTTACAGCGTTACCAATACCGATTTTCCTAATTACCGAAAACCCAAAGTAAAATTCTCTATACAGGGGAGAAAAAATATCCCGATTTCCAATCTAAACTGATACCTCGCCAAATTGCAATCTAGAAGGAGTCTCAGCTCGGAGCCTGTTTTAAAAAAACTACCTCGCTAAGGGATGATTTATATTAGGACGGGGCAGGCACGGGACGGGCCGGTGATAGGCCGGACGGGGCCCGTACGACGCCCGTACAACGCACATACGACGCTTGTTCCATACATTTTTGTTGTGGCACGTACGACGCCCGAACGGGGCCCGTCCGAGCTTTTACACAAAATGTATGGAACTTGCGTCGTACGGGCGTCGTACGGGCCCCGTCCAGCCCGTCCCCGGCCCGTCCGGCACCCGCCCCGTCCTAATATAAATCATCCCTAAATCGATACAATAAAATATTTATCCCCACAACAATCTCCAATGGAGATAATACCCCGTAATTTGACAAATCCTTCACCATTCAGCAACGCTGGTTGGTTTATTTAGTTAGTTTTGCCTATTTCGTAGTATTTCGTCCTCCAAAAGTTTGACGAAAAGATATTCGCGGTGAAATGTCAAAATACGGCTAAATTCGCGTGCACATGTTAGTGTTTGTCGACAAAAGTGCCACAGGTACATAAATCATTCGCGAGAATTCTACACCACAGAGTAAAACTGACGAAATAAGTGTGTTGTCATGTTAGAGGAGGTAGAAGTATCGGAATATTTCTATTTTACTCGAAATAAGATCGTTCTCGTGGGTCGCATCCTAGAGGGCCTGATAGTATACAAAGTCCTTGCGTGTGCGTGTATAGATTATAGAGGGACAGTACTGATAAGGATTTATGAGAGATGGCTCTAATGGCGACTCCATTATTGGGAATTGGGGCGCAGATGCCTGATAAGCTTTACGATACTGCCCCGAGTGATTTATAGTGAGCTGCTCTGTTTAAAATAATTAACATTGCTATTATGTACATTACAATATCATTATCTTTATTAAAATATTTCTACGGTACATTTGAATGTCACTGATGTTCTCCTAAGCAGTTAAAGCAATTTTTAACAAACAGTACAGGGGTTTCTTTAACGATGAGCATAGGGATCTAGGATTCAAAAATATACCTACATATATTATTGCTCTCATAATTATTATGACAAAATCACATAAAATATCCTTTGTTTAGCTGTTTCATGTTTCATACAAAAAGTTACCACTATGGGGTTGAAACTGAACTGTAAATATGTGTACCTACGGTTATTTACTCATTAAATAAATTATTTCAACGGTTGAGTCACTGCATGGGTATGTCCCATGCGGACTGATTACTGATTACTTCGAAACAGGTCACCCGACCTGTATCGAAGTAATCAGTACTCCTTCATCGCGCTACTCAGGACTGAGAGCGCCCGTCAACGGCTTCAATGAAGTATTTTTGGGGTTGAACCATAGGAAAAGTGATTCATATTGGTAAGTGCAATGATGTAGACTAGAGTCTATACTCACCTTAGGACCTCATTGCAGGGTTTCTCAAACTATGGATACCGATCCACTGGTGGGTTCTGAGCAAATATTGAGTGGGCCACCACATTAAAACTAAGTTCCAAAATCGATTAGACTTATCAAACTCACTGCGATGAATATCTATTATTAATAGATAATAACTGAACTTGAATTTTATGTCAAAACTATTTTGGCCAAACCTAGTAAACCATTTCATCCTTCCCATCAAAATATTTTTTCATCCTCCCCTTCTCGGAAAGAGTATTTTTGCTCTTCGAATTCTGAGTGCAAAAGCCGTTTTTATCCGCTAGAGGGTAAAGTAAAATTGAATTAAGAACATCGTGTGTACTTAGTGTGTGGATACAAAACCTATTTACTTCTACCTCCATGGTGCCAAATTTATTACACAACCTTCTTTAATTTGTTTAAAACTTAGACTCGGAACCTTCTTGCTGTACTTTTTTGCTTTACGCGCGCCATTTTCTTATCATATAATAATATGTCGTATAAAACCTTATGTTAAAAATAAGAAACTTGATAACAAGTGATAAACCTCAAATGAGTAATTCTAGCGACAAGGAAGTTTACTTGATGCCGACAGAATTGTCTGAAACTGTTATAGTGCGCAAATGAGCTTTCTCCTTCAACAATCACGCGAGAAGTACCTACCTATTTGAAACAGTGGGGTAGTATTTGAAACAGTATAGACGACTTTTTAGTCATTTCCTCGCTGAAGTGGGATGAAAAGTTACATGTTGCACTCGAGTGCAAAGATTTTTTACCTTGTGCTCTTTTGATTCCCTTCCCTCGCTAACGCTCAGGGATTCTAATTGATGAATCCTTCGCTTGCTCGGTCATCAAAATTGAGCACGCGGTTAAAAGGCAACTTTGCACTCTTGTATAGCAAAAAACTATTTTCATTTAGTGAGCTGAAAAGTATTTTATTCATATTACGGTAAAAATTCCTATAGATGGGGTCCCTTGATTGTAAACTTGTATTAGATAGGTCGTATTGTATATTATAGCCCAGACAACTTTGGGAACCGCTGCGCTAGACCATTAACTTGTAACAGAACAATAAGCTACTCCATGATATGTTCTAATGTTCCCTTTCACGAACCAGACGTCGAGAACCCTCGCCATTTTGTTATTACAAAAATTGCACAAACCAACGAGCGTATTGGTGTAACATTTCGTCAAGTCTTTGCACGAGCGCTTTATTTTACCTTGGTACCTTCGTAAATGCACACTCGTTAAGATCATTACGCCAAACAGAGCGACGAGCATTCACAGGAACGTAACATTACATGGCAATGCTTTGGAGCCTTTTACCTGTATTGTACCATTCGTAAGAACGTTACATAACAAACAAATGCTCGAGAAAATGCTCTAATTTATAGGTACTCGCCTGATTATGACCGTCGTACAGAGATACATCTAGTCTAAGCGTAGTTTATCATAGATCACAATTGAAAAAAAAATTACACCACATCATTAGAATGAGACAGCAAACATACTCAAGCCTGTCGTTGAATAAAAAAGTTGTTTGTTTACTTTTGTCTGGCAAGTTTCATGTCGCGTTCTGCATACAATGCACCGCACCCACTCGCCGCTTCAATATTGATCAGCTTATTCGATAAATGATTCATTTATTTTATGGTAGAAATAACCATTATAAGACCATTGCCATTGAGACACAAACACGACTTAACCAGCTAAAGCAAGTATGAAATTAAGTAGTGGTTTTTTTGCGGAATGTACTACGATAGGACCTATCTAACTATAGGTACATTAGGGTCGATTTTAAAGGCTTTTTTAAAAGCTTTTAAAGGTCCATTTAAAGCTGTCAGCTTTAACTACATATACCTAATTTTAATTTGTTGCTCTCCTTGTCTAATAGACCGCAATCAAGGAGACAGCTATATTTTAGTTAGTTTAAATCTGTCAAGTTAAGCCTTCAAAATTAAGCGCCTTATATACGGAACTAGCTTTTGCCCGCGGCTCCGCCCGCGTGAAATTTAACTTTTGTGCTATCCCACAGGAACCTGTTATTTATTCGGGATAAAAAGTAGCCTATGTCACTTTCCGGTCCTTGAAATCCATGCCAAAAAACCAGTTAATCCGTTGCTCCGTTGCTGCGTGAAAGAGGAACAAACCAACAAACTTTTCGGATTTATAATATTAGTATGATAATTATGTATAAGCGTCCATTTGATGATTATATTTAAAAAAAATGTTAGGTCACGAAATTACTGTTACATCTGAAATAATTCTCTCATATTTGCTACCACTTGTACCTAGAATTATTTAGTTTCCAGAATTATTAAAAAAAAAAATTGTTAACTAATCAATCATTAATTCGCTATACCCTATGGCTCTATACTCTATAAAACATAATTATACAATTTAAGAAGTATCCACTTCTTAAATTATCCTGTATAAATAAATATATTATATCAGCGGTAGCTATAATACGAAAATTATTCCCTAGCATTCTGCACTCTATGCTCATGCATCCATCTATGGCTCTATACTCTATAAAACATAATTATACAGGACAATTTAAGAAGTATCCACTTCTCAAATTATCCTGTATAAATAAATACGAGTATATTATATCAGCGGTAGCTATAATACGAAAATTATTCCCTAGCATTCTGCACTCTATGCTCATGCATCCATCTTAGTTGAGACGCAATCACACCCAGACTCATGTAGATAATATAGTCGTCCAGACTGATCTAGAGGCTATAGAATAAGAAGATGGAATACTTATTGATTTGGTTCCATGTGAATTATAACATAATGCGCATTTCATTATTGACTGACGAACCGGAGGAACTCAATTTGACGCGTATTTATTTTTTTATTTATATACGCATAACTTTTTTTATAGTAATCCCATTTCAATAATTCTTTTTTTATTGGAAAGAGTATACGACAAAATTGGTTTTTATTTAAATTTTATCGAAATCGGCTCAGCCATTTTTGATAAATCAACAATAATGTGAAAAATGCTACATCGATCCGTGCGAAACATTCGCTAATTCTGTACACGGGTGAAGTCGGTTATGCTAGTTATTGCAAAAAATAATCTTGGTCACTTATTGTTTCCTGGATTAGGAACGTTACCTTTGAAATGTTAAACAATAAGCATTAAGAAGAAAACAAGAAATCATTTGCACTGAGATCCATGCACTGTCGCTTAATTTCGTCAAGTATATAGGTACCCTTGAAATGAAAAACACGTTTTATGTAAAAATAAAATCAACCCTTCCCTAAATATACACCGTACCTACATAAACGTCATTAGGCCTTTTTAAAATCGGAGTATCAGTTTTCAAATCCTTGTGGTTACAAATTCATCACATTTTCTAACAGGGTGCTGAATAGGGTTGTACCAAAATATGTTTGTGATTTATCATAATTATATTTTTTTGCCGAAAAGAAGCCGTGAAGCCGTGGTGGTCAAGAGGTAGTGACACCCGCCTTACAATCGTGAGGTCGTGGGTTCGAATCCCCGGTCCCGTACCAATGAGTTCTTTGGAATTTATGTACGGAATTTCACACCACAGGCTTTTCGGTGAAGGAAAACGTCGTGAGGCAACATGGAATAGGTCCGTAGAAGAAATTCGATGGCGTATGTGAATCCACCAACCCGCACTGGGCCCGCGTGGTGGATATGGCCCAATCACCCTTCGTGGGTAGGCCTACGTCCTGCAGAGGACTACTAAAAAGGTTGGTACAGTACATTTTTTTGTTACGTGTGGTATTTTTATCGTTGGTAATAAAGCAGCTCAGGCCAGCCAGGTCAGCAAACCCATGCAAATGATATTCTTCACAATTATTTAAAATTATCGAGAGGTTCTCAACCTTCTGATTCAATACCTACAGCGATGAGTAACAATGCATGTGTGATAATAAATATTTTTCTCTGTTTTAAATTGAAGTAGCAACTAAATACTAATGATACCTAGCTTTACGAGTACGATTGAATAACAAGAACAAAATGTTGTAAAAAAATAATATACCTATGGTTTTGATTACTTTTATGCCCGGAATACGTAGGCCAGCCACGGTTTACGTAGAGTAGCCACGGGTGCTTCGTTCTTCTTAGTTTGAGAAATAGAGTTTAAATATCCCCTTCTATAAATCTAATAGTTCCCATTCTGTCCAACATTAATTTATTTCCTTTATTTTTTTTAACTATTGCTCTTATTGGCTTGCACTTGTCTGTAACAAGGACGGCATAATTTTGCACTTGTGATTTTGTGACAGTAAATATTTTTTTAATTCATCAACCACAGGTTTTTTTTGCAAGAACTTTTTAGAGATTTTTTTTAGTGTGGCAGCCCTAGCCAGGGGTGGAGTCATCGATCAAACGCACAGTTCTCGAGTTACCAGATACCAATGCGAGATAAGGAGATAGAATTTATGATGGGGTCGCCAGTGAATTATTACGGGGTAAAGGATATTCCGGAAAAATAACGTGTACGACGTACGTTAGGTACCTACCTGGGTGTTTTCATAGCTGATTGGACACGTCACGAAGTAAAACTGTCTGAAAACACTGAAATGTGACCTTTTAGAGTAAAATAAAGTACCTACATATGTAGCGGCATATAAGTCTAGCGCTGAGCGAAGTGTGGAGGGGATGGCTGCGCATGAGTTTAGTATGGCGGCCACCATGCGCAGCCATCCTATCCACACTTCGCTCAGCGCTAGACTTACGTTCCGCTACCTGTAACTAAGATTAGTCGTAGAGGTAAAACGATTGTTTTATGTACCTACTCATAGTTACAACTCACCGCCCAATGGTCCTAAACTTTATACCTAGAAATAATATTCCAAGGCCTTATTTTTATTCATAGTCGCCCAACCTTAGGTATATTTAATTTAGGTTCTATCCACAATTCTATGATTGAATGAAAATGCAGAGGAGTCATCGCCGGGTATTTACATGTCCATTGACCAGCTGACGCTTTGGCAGCATTGGCATGCTTGTAGATCTAGCAGAATAATATAATATATAATATGTTACTGCTAACTTTGCTAAGTCTAGCTATGTTGTATTTGAACTTCTTCAAATCCTAAGTAGCTATAGAAGTTGCTTTTTTGCTGTTTAGGTACATAAGCCTGTTCTGTCCCAGTATTGGTCAAAGGCCTCCGTATTCTCCTTCCACTCTTCACGATCTAAAGCTTTTAAAATATTGTGGGACTAGTTGTTACAAAAGCAGTCCAGCAGGCCAATCGCGTTAATTTTAAACAGCTGCGTTCCATCTGTAACTCAGTTAAAGTTCGGTTGCAATTGTAGTTAAGTTTCGATTCAGCTTCAAGGAATTAGGTATTGCGCTAAACTTCATACACCAACCGTTCATTTGACACCGGTTACGTTCCAACTCTGATTGAGTAGCGTTTCAACTTTAGTCAGAATCATTAGTGCGATACGAAAATAGACAAAAAGTCGAAGTTCGGTTAAAGTTCAATTGAAGTTCAGCTGTAATTTTTTAGTGTGATTGGCCGGCAGTTCATCCCGTCATCTCTGTCTGGGCATGATAGCTGGTCTGACGGCCTGAGAAGTCTACCGTATAGTGGTATATAACTTGGGCCACAGGTCATCACACAAGCAGCAGATTTCATTCTAAGCTCACCTAGTTTGGGGCCTGCTGTTACTCCAATTAGTACTCCACCGTACAATTTTGTTAATCATGATTTTGTTTCCCAGACAAAATTAGTAAATAAGTACTTATATCCTTTTTTGGAAATAAAACATTTGTTTTTTTTTTTCATTCATTTGAGTTCGGTGTTAGTTTCATATCAATGTGTGGAAGGAATTTGAAGATTAGCATTCCATGTATTCATCATTAATATCAAAACCACATACTCGTATATCTAAAAGCTATCTCGCGGTTGCCATAAAGCATGGTTCATATTCGCGGTATAAATCCAGAGCATCTAAAATTTAATCATTAGGACGGCAGAGTGTACGCGTAAATGGTCACGAGACTGAGTAAGAGCAGGACGAGCATTGAATAACTGTGCTTGTGCGAACGGTAGGGTGAACATTTCATGCGATCCTTTGAGAACGTTCGAAATGAATCTAACATTTCAAAATTTGGGCTCCATAACCGCATGTAATTTGAATGGTTTCGCATCGATCAGCTTTAACTGCGGCGGCACATTTTATTAATAAATTATCAGTTTACGAGCGATTTAATTGGTACGGAATCTCGTTAGACGTGGTCACTGGTTTCGATTTCAATTTAGGACTATTTTATCAATGTGCATAGTATATTTATTCTTTGTTTATTCACCATTAATACAACCTACATAATCTGATTTTTAGCTGAACTTTATAATCCAAACAAATTTTATTGGACGCATTGGAGATTGTAGATATTCGATTAGGTATATACTACGTAAAAGCCTCTATCAAATTTCAAAACAAGAATATGTACTATTGCTTAAAAGAGGAATGGAGGAGAAAATTATATACAGAATGTTGATGGTTGGTGTGTAATTGTGTATGCTCAAAGTTAAGAACATTTTTTTTTCTTTGGAACCGACAGCGAAATCGCGAATAGGACATCAAGCAGATCACTATAAAAGGTTCTATAACTTCGTACTTATGGAGCAGCTGATCTTTTCCTTCGCGAATTCGCAGTTAGGCCCGTAGTAAAAGTTGTTCATAATGATGAGCACAGATACCTCTAAAACTTCCTGTACTTTGTAAAACAACAGCTTTAAAAAAGATACACATAGACTTAGTAACTTCCATCTTAATTCACTTTCAGATCTTTAATAATAAAGTACCTATAACATTTCTCAAACCTTTCCAATTCAATTATCCAATTACTTTCACACAATAAAACTGAACTTACGATCGAAACAGTCCAAACCTCACACGGTCAAAATTAAACGACAAAAAGTGAAATAAAGCGCCGTACACACTACAGCGGTTAACGGCCAGCGAATGTTCATAATTTATAGCCACATAAAGTCTTGGGCAATTCATTTAATAGTGCTTATAATAGCGCGTGAACGCTGCCTCTGTTTTGATAAATGTTTAGTTTTATTTTGCCTGTAACGGATGGGATTGTGAAGCGACCGTGTCGCGAGTTGGGGAGTTTATGATAGAGCTTTTCAACATCATTTTAGTCTTAAGTCTGAGCCATACATTGGATAGCGACATGCGTCCAAGCTTGTCTAGAATCAGAGTCAATTTTATTATTGTTTGGTTTGCGTCCAATATCACTCCAAGATCAATGCACACATTGGAGTGTTGGAACCAAGATTACAGTTTTTAGCCAACATAGCCAATGTGTGGCCTCACTTAGAGGTACTTATGAGTTATTAGTTTCCACTTATATGATTTTAGACATAAGATTTTTTTAATTTTCATAAATTACCTAACTACCCATTTCTAAATTAGAAAAAGTATAACTCCAATAGAGACTTGAAAACACAGGTCTTTCGATTACTTGCTTGGACTTGCGTCCAATATCACTCCAAGATCAATGCACACATTGAAGTGTTGGAACCAAGATTACAGTTTTTAGCCAACATAGCCAATGTGTGGCCTCACTTAGTGGTACTTATAAGTTATTAGTTTCCACTTTAATGATTTTAGACGTAAGATTTTTTTAATTTTCGTATTTACCTCACTACCCATTTCTAAATTAGAAAAAGTATAACTCCAACAGAGACTTGAAAACAGAGATCTTTCGACTTGAAGTACCTGATGAGTTTATTTAGCCGAGAAAAAATCGAAACTGGCGACACGGAAACTAATTTAATTATAGGTATTTTCTGCTGACTTCACATTCTAATAAATAAGTCTGAAACGTAGGTCTATACTTTAAACACCAATTTAGGATAAGATTTAGATAATTATTTAGTCTAAATTACACTTAAGCTTTCTATGTGTATGTGAATATGAAACATCTGCACAGTGTAATGTCCGTAATTAGAAATGGTTGTATCTTTTTCGTTGCTTTGCCTTGCAATTGTGAATAATGAGAGCGCTGAAAAGACAAGAACGAAACGCTGCAATAAAACACACTCTTGGAATACTTACGAAGTGCTGAAATGGTTAGGAGCACGACAATTTAATTTCAAAATTATATAAATTATTTATTTAAGAACTTAGATACATTTAGTTTAAACATTAATATCCCTTTACGGCACAGTAAAAACTCGGAAATCGACTATAGAACTTTGAATGAAGTACCTATATGTTTAAGATTTTTTTTATGATTTTACCGATGTTTCGAATTTTAATATGGATTGATGGAAAAATTATGAAGGTTTTAGCAGAATTAAGAAATCATTCAAAGTACTCGTACCTAAGCAGAGTTAGATTTAATGAAAACTTCATTAATTTCTGCTCAATTGTTTATGAACCACCACCTAAAATAAAAAGGTAAATGTGATAGGCCACGCTGGATACAATTTTTTGTCTAATTAGTACAAATAGTTGCTTAATCGATAAACCTGTCCTAATAATTTACCAATTTATTGGCATTGTAATTTTCAAAAAAATATGATGTACAAAGACTATATTTTTTTAGGTTACGTTTGACTACATACTGCCTTATTTTAAGCAGTTATCTATCTTGTCTATATAGGGTAGAGAACGCTTACCTTGAAGATACATATTTTTTTCGAAATTTCAAGACACCTACATATATTGTACTTCAATGGAAAGACAGACCAACTACCTAAATGTAGAAAGAATGGTGATCAAATGACATTACTATAGCGATCAAGATCGTTTTAACACTGCGTCGTGGGTGTAAATTACGAGGTGACAGTTTCACGGCGGCGCCGCGGCGCGCGGGGGCGCGAGCTAACGACACCGGCGCACGCGCATCCGCGCCGGAGAGGCGGCAATCGACAATGTACATGGTGTTCGTAAATTTGCAAAAAAAGCTTTTAGTTATCGATAACTAGCTGACCTGGCGAACTTCGTTTCACGCGTTATCTTGACAAATTATAGTCTATGTGTTGTTCTGATATATGTATAAGCATCATTTTTGCAATGTTTCATCTCAATCCATTCAGTAGATAGTTTTTAGGTGAAAGAGTAACAAACAACGATAGATACTCACAAACTTTCGCGTTTATAACATTAGTAGGAAGTAAGATTTATTTATGGAAAAAACAGTACAAATACAAACCTTCGTCATGCAAACTTTCCCAAAAAATCTGCTTTAGCGAAATTAGCAATTAGGAAGAGGTGTGTCAGCAAAGCTATGCGCCGCTTCCTATCCTCTGCAGCCGAAGTGACCACTTCAATTGACCTGTTGCACCTGGGTCGGTCGGTTACGAGTGCTATCCGATGCCCATGTGCTGATTTGGTGTAGGATTACGGTAGAAACACCATGTATAAATCCCCCCCATATAAAAAATATAAGCTCTCTATGCATTTATACCCCAAAATTACTTGTTTAAAAATTGTTACCGTCTAACCACGACCTACCATGCTGACTAAAGTTATTCTTACTTAAATTTAACCCTAAAACTATTTATTAACTAATTATTAACGAAATTATTAACTAAATATGGCCAATGATCGTCTTAGTGTGAACCCAACGTTGTGATCCGCAAAACCCAGATTATGGTGATTTTGGAAACTACCTAACCGATATTTAAACAAATTAAAATTCTAATACTCACTACATAATGACCTACAGCTAGGATATTTCTAACACATAATAAAACTCATACTCATATTGACTACTTGGGGACCGTAAACCTAAAGAGTCAAGATTTCCCATTCTACACAATTTCCTTAGAGCTATCAAGAGAACATAATACTAATACCTAAAGGATAGAGTACAAATATTAAGATGATGAATAAACTTTGCTTCAAATGGTTCAAGAGACAGTTATGAAATCACTTTCCTCAGGATTAATAAAATTTGATAGAATCCTTGGAAATTATAACTTTAAATGGAAAAATATTATAAATATTATAGAATAACAACAGATATCACGGCATAGGTAAGGCGCCCCTCCACCGCGCCAAATAGTCTCCCTCGTCTGACCTGACTTGGGCAGGAGTCCTCCGTATTGTTGTTATGAGAACAGCCAGAAGGGCTATACTACTTTTGTCAATGCTGTCTGTCTGTCATATGTCTTCACAAAAAGGGGCAAGACTGTCTTTTTTGCAAATTGTCCCAGTCTTCGGTTACGGTGTCGGAAGCCCCTAATGGAGGAACCCAGGTTCCTCCATTCCCACAAAATTAACCTCATATGGTGATATATGAGGGGCCCGATCTAAAAGTTCACTGTGGGGTTTCCCTAAGTCCCAAAGAATGGAACCAAGAGAATCCCCTAGATCCTATGGAAGTTACCTACCTACTTAGGCTATTACCCTTCCTATATTTTTACAGCTAGCTAAGAGAACCTACGTCTCTGGTATAACCGTCTTAAAATTAAAGTAATTACTTCAATGAATATCCAAAACTTAGTTAAATATAAACAATATAACAATTTAGAGTCTCCCACTCTAAGAATCGGAATGCTCATCAAGGACAATCAAAGTGTGATCATATATATAGTTCTCTGCTTGTAGAAAGACTCTACTCAAAAATAAGTTAAATTCAGTAACAGCATCAAGCCTTTGGTTCATAGTCAGAAAATTGAACTTCTCTGTTATGTGGAATGGTTCACCCGCCATTCGGCCGAGAGTTTACTGATCCCCAGATCGATGGTCTGTTTTAGAGGCATTTACAGCAAAAAACTCCAGCCCTGACGCCACTCAACTCTTGTGAGTAAAATAGCTAAAATTGAATGATGAAATATCTGTGTAAAAGCAAAGTCAATTCTAAAAACTCCTGTGAATTTCCAAAGTGTCAACTATCCTTTGATAGAACCTTCAGATTCCTTACATAATGTAATTATGTCTGTACTACTAACTTGAGTACTCTAAATATTACAATATTTAGAAAATGCACTATAACAATGTATAGTTGTTAGTTCTGAACATTAAAATCATTCATATAAAACAATAAGCAAAGCTATGTAAATTAAAGGAATTAAATAAATTAATTAATTAATTAAATTAAAGCTATTTTTTAAAGGACAGAAAGGTCTCAAAATTCACCGTACGCGGTGCCATAAAAATAGCCAAATTACACTTTCGGCCCCTATTGCAGGCTCTGATGGAGCCAGCAGCAGTCCCGTGAGCGCTGCTGCTCCTTCCAAACCGCTTTGGGAGGTTCTTAGCTCACTCAAAAGTTCTCTTCCTGTTTTAAAACGCATCCCGCGTGGTGCACGTTTTTCGGTTGCGCAGTGTTTATCTGCTGCTATTCGGAATGTTATTTCTAAAAATTCTTTAGTCGCCTGGGAACACCTCTTGACTTTTCCCTACGTTGTGCTTTACGTACATTCGGACCCAACAAACAAAAAATCCCTTACCACTAGGGTAAAGGAAAATTGCGTAAAGTACAGCGCATTGGAAGAGAACTCTTTAGTTTTTGAAAGCATTATTCCGCCAACAAGGTAGAATAAACCAAATTCTAAAAAAACAGACGATTCGGTTACCATTAAAATAGTAGAGAGCAAAATTAGTGATGGCGATATCAAAGGCGCCGCACGAGTCCTGTTCTCCAGCGACACTATTGCCCCCCACACACCCGATACGGTCCAGTCACTCCGTGACAAGCATCCGCCGGCAGCATGTCTCCACCTGCCTGAGCCACCACACCCTGATGACGTTGTCATTGAAGTGTCAGCTCAGGAGATTGCAGCGGCCGTTTCTTCTTTTCGGAGCGGCTCAGCCGGAGGCCTAGATGGTCTCTCGCCTCAACATCTAAAAGATCTTCTATCTTTTAGCTCTGGTGAGGTGGCTGAGTCTCTCTTGAGAGAATTAACGGGTTTGGCAAATCTCATGTTATCTGGGCAGGTCAATGATGACGTTATCGAAGTCTTGTATGGCGCTAACATATGCGCACTTGTCAAAAAAGATGGTGGCATCAGACCTATTGCTGTTGGCACCACATATCGTCGTCTCGCAGCCAAAGCCGGTTGTGGAAAAAAGGTTGCTCTTTTGAGTAGCCTTTTTCAACCAATACAGCTTGGCTTTGGTTCGCGGGGTGGATGTGAGGCTGCTGTTCATTCGCTTCGTACTTTTCTCGGTCAAAATTGTGGAGAGGTGTTGCTTAAGGTGGATGTCAAAAATGCTTTCAATTCGGTTAATCGAGACGCCTTGTTGGCACAGGTCAAAGACAAAATTCCCGATCTTTTCAATTTTCTTTGGCAATGCTACGGCAAACCCACTAAATTAATTTACAAAAATGATGTTTTGCTATCTTCCGTTGGCTGTCAACAAGGTGACCCTCTCGGACCAGCCATTTTCAGCCTGGCCATTCATCCAATTGTTCAACGTCTCCAATCTAAACTCAACGTTTGGTATCTGGATGACGGGACTTTGGGTGGCGATGCGAGCACAGTCCTACGTGATTTGGAAATTCTCATTGACGAGTTTCGTCAAATTGGTTTGGAGCTAAATTTTTCGAAATGCGAACTTTTCGTTTGCGACTCATGTCCGGATAAAGATTTGATACTTAACAAATTTAATGATTTGGCACCTAACATCAAATCGGTAGACAAGTGTTCTCTTCGCCTTCTAGGTTCGCCGATATTAGATGAGTCTTTTCCGCCTTTCGTTCAAGAAAAAATTCAAAATTTTTTGAGTGCCTCTGATAGGCTACTCAAAATTAACGCCCACATGGCTTTTACCATTATAAGATGTTGTCTGTTTGTTCCAAAATTTATGTACGCTTTACGATGTAGTCCATTGTGGAAACACAATGAGCTCCTTTTGAGCTTAGACGATGTTGTAAAGCAGTCCCTAGTATCGGTTTTGAATATTGACATGAGTGAAAGGGCGTGGCTACAAGCCTCCTTGCCTGTTAGGCTTGGAGGGTTAGGGGTCCGCCAAATTTCAAGTGTTGCTTTACCAGCTTTCTTGTCCTCCATTCATAGTACTCAGAACTTGATTGAAAAAATCCTCGCACCTTCTTTAGGCCATTCTGGCGTAGATGTAGCTCATTTGAATGAGGCAACGAATGCTTGGAGGGTCGCTTGCCCAAATACCGAGCTTCCAAAGACTTTATCGTCGCAGAGACTGTGGGATCGGCCGATCTGCGAACTAGCACGGAAATCTCTTCTAGACACGTGTCCTAGCGTCGCGGATCGCGCTCGTATCCTTGCAGTCTCTGTATGGGAGTCCGGTCTTTGGTTGCAAGCATTGCCCTCTTTCAATACTGGTAACCTTTTAGACCCAACTGCATTTCGTCTAGCTGTCAGCTTACGCTTGGGTGCAAGGTGTTGTGAAGCCCATCGCTGTCAGTGTGGTACTGCAGTTGACCAGCTCGGTCACCACGGTCTCTCTTGCTCAAGAAGCGCTGGTCGGATTGGACGCCACGCCAGCCTTAACGATGTCATACGCAAGGCTTTTGTCACCGCCAATATCGCAGCCGTACTCGAACCGAGTGGGTTGGCGCGTGGTGATGGCAAAAGGCCTGACGGCATGACGCTGGTCCCATGGAAGTGTGGACGGCCCTTAGTATGGGACGCAACTTGCGTCGATACTTTGGCACCGTCACATCTTCCTGAGACTCAGAGTAGGGCTGGAGCGGCGGCCAATTCGGCTGAGCAGCACAAGCGGCGCAAATATGCTAACCTCGGGAGTGGTTACATATTTGAGCCATTTGGAGTTGAGACTTTGGGTCCGTGGGGGCCGGGAGCTCATCTTGTTTTCAAAAGTCTTTCTGAGCGTCTGGTGGACGCGACGCGTAACCAAAATGCTGGTGTTTATTTGGCTCAACGTATAAGCATTGCCATTCAGCGTGGCAATGCTGCCAGCATGCTGGGCACGCTGCCAACTGGCAGTGGGCTTGAGCACTTGGATTATCTTTAGACCTTCAAGGGTCTGTGGATGATCCAATTGCTTTCTATGTAGTAGTAGTGTAGTATTGTCATTATATTTAAAAAAAAAAAATTAAAAAAAAAAAAAAAAAAATATAAAACATGTTACACAAATATGATCGTAAACATGGGACAATCCCCGTTAAAGATTAATACACTTATGTAAATCTCCAAATATTGGTACTATGAATTTGAGTACACTAAACGCTTCGAGTACGCTAATGATACGTATGACTTTTCCAAGATTAAAACAAATGCGTGTATTTCACGTAAACAAATATCATCAAGATAAATAAATGTAAGTACAATCATAAAACTTCAAGGTTCCTTTGAATTTTGGTAAACGCCATAACCGCAGCGCAGTAATCAAATGAATATTACACTCCGCAATATTAAAAATAATGTGCTTAGTATAATCTGTTTGATTAAAGATAAACACAATATATTCCATATAAGAAAGTCCAAACCTGCAAATGGGCACAGTAAGAACAAGCAAGCACACAAATAACAAATCAAAAATACAAATAAAAAGTAAGATTGTGCGTAAAAGATTGAGGGTACCCAATCAAAAGATTATTTGAAATAAATCAAGTATTTTTAAGGTCCAACTTCTAAGGGTACACGCCAGACTCAAAATGAATAATGTAGGTATTTTGTAAATGTTTAAAAGTCGTATACTTTTACAAATCAATCTCCCACAAATAAATCGGAATTGCCTCACCAAATGATGATGTTCCAAGTGGCTCTCGTCCTCGTAGTTGGCTAGCTTTCCCTTCCAAAGTAGTTCAGCGGCGCGCTGGGAATGTGTCTGTTCCTTAGCTTCGAAATCCAGCGCTGCATCGAACCGTCATCAGGTTGCACTTAACTGAGCCAATCTGGCTTACCAAACGTTTATGCAAATCGAATAAAATCAATCCGCAAGTTTATCCTTCAATTTGCACTACATTTCATTATAATTTCACTTATATAAAACGACCCGCACTGAATTACACTATCACAAAGCCGATGTCAATAATTTTCACTTTTCCGATAAGTACTTAAGTAAGTTCGTATAGGCCGGGTGGCTAGCCCTGGTGTCAGAGTTTTTAGGCCGCCTGAAGGCCTCTGACATGGCTAAACGGTTAAAACAACCGGGACCTACAATTTAACGTGTCATCCGAGCCACGGTAGCGCTCAGTTGGAAACTTTTCCGATAATTCCAACAAAGATTTGGCAACGCGAAATAAAACTCCCGATAATCCATCAGAGAAATGGCCTCCGAATTAAACTGTGTATTATATCCGTCAGAAGTACGGCCTCCTCGAAATCCCGACGTTAACAACCCCGGAGCTGGTCCCCCGCGCCCTTTTATACTCAACTAGTTTTTATACGATAGCTTTAACTGCAATCGGCGCACTAACACAACAATATGCAATAACACGGTTCCTGCTAAAAAGGCCAATATTGCAAATAATCACCACAGAGCACATAATGCCATTAAAGCTAAAAACACCCATTCGGAACAAAAGCCCAACAACGCAATCAAATGCAATACCCGCAAAAGAACGCATAAGGCAACTAACGTTGATAACCAGCATACCCTCAATTTGGATCTTAACGCTAATAAAGCAAATATTTGCAATTCTTGCATTATGGAGCATATTCGCTTTATGTCAGTGACGTCACTGGTAGTTTATTACAATGTTGCCACCCATAAAATTAAATTAAATATTCCGTTACTTTTACAGATTCCTTGTTATTTCTACAAATACGATTTAAACTATTTTCTTTACACAATGTAGCTAGAATAATAGTCATCTAATCCGATGACAATACATATCAATCTTATGCCATTGTTTTAACGCTTTTCTCGTTGAACAAATATTACCGTACAATAATATTACACCACAACTGCTTCTTTTTTTTAAAATCGCGCGCTGGCAATAGTGATTTTTGGCCCGGCTTTGCGATGATTGTTATTGTGAAGTGTAAATATTAAATCCTAGTAAAATAATCGGATAAAATAGCTCGAAATACCCATAAATATTAATACGAGATTACTGCTAAACGAATATGCAGTATTTAAAGTTGAATGGTAAGTAAAGTATTTCAATTGGACTACGGTTCTTTGCGTATGTAAACTAAACATTCCAATCTAATTTTTCGATGTTCGTTTCAGGATACTCTTCCCAGTCTTCGACATTCTCCCAGTCTCTGAAAAGTCTTCAGCTCCATATAAAAGATCCCAGAGCTTGCAGGACAGCTTCTAACCTGGCGACAGCGGCAAAACTCCTTAAAATTGGCTAAAATTATATTAGGTATTGTTACCTATAGAACAAAATAACACGGTTAGTAAATTACTACTCTTTACAGTTCTTCTCAATAAAGATTATTGAACTTGTACTGTATATAACTCAATCCTCCAAATGCTGATTTCTTGCTAATAAACTTCAGACTTTAAAATACCATACATAATGTGCAAGTTGCCTTTGAAACGTACATAAGCTTCCTGACATCCTAATATCTCTTCCTGATTTTCTTAAGATACTAAAATTAAGAAACTTATTCCTAATTTAATCTATTCCAGCCTGGATTCGGCGTAGGAAAGGAAGGTTCCACCGTTTCTCGTTCTCTGTGACTCGCTTCCTGTTCATCCGACGTCCAGGGCCCGTCCCATTATTACCAAAGCGTGTGAATTTTCTTCTCAATGTGGTAGTACATCAATAAAGGTAAAATATATCATTTCTTACATCTATTACCTACATTATTTTAGCACCTGTGGAGCTATTTTCTATAACTCTAGTTGAGTTGCTCAAAATATTAAATTTTAACCATTAAATGTACCTACCTAGTGGGAGACGTAGTTTGTTACATGAGAAATAAGTAAGTACATACATATACACATATACAACTACATATAAGTAGCTACATGTGGACAGCTATGTACAGATGGACCTGTACAACCAGAGTCATCGTTATCGATGCGGAGTGAAGCGCAAGCTCTGAGATGGAACGCGACTAGGGCTTATGCAGCGGTGGAAAACAACTCAGTGTATATACCGACAGTGGGTATACCGACCACTCGGTGGGACTCCCATCTATGCCAGGCCGTGAGGTATACAATATTCATCAATTATTATTTTGCCTGCACAAAAAAGGTAAAATATACCTATTCAATTATACAATTAAAATCTAAACATTAGTGCAGATTACTTATGGGACAACCAACACCATGTATACTGTGCAAACTGCAGTGAACATTCTGCGCGAGCGCAGCGATCACAAATAGTTGATTTACTCGTCCCTCCCGCGAGTTTACAGAGACGTCGCAGTTGTTTCTCGCGTCATTGTGAGCTGAATAATTTATACTGTCTCGGTGCAACTGCACAATTACTCACTCTGATAAACAGTGCCCTTAGCATGAATAGTATCGAAATAATTATGTTTTTCCAAAAAAAGTGAATAGCCAGCTTCAGCCGTGTACAGAATTCGAATAGTTCGAACGGATCGATGTAGTAATTATCAAATTATTGTTGATTAATCAAAAATGGCTCAGCCAATTTCCATAAAATTTAAAAGGGCCTAGGTACGAGTACATATGAAGTAACGATTAACCAAACAAAAAATAATAATTATTAAAATCTGTAAAAAAATATCCGTGGTTAAACATCTTACTAATATTAAAACGCGAAAGTTTGTGAGGATGGATGGATGGATGTTTATTACTCTTTCACGCAAAAACTACTGAACGGATTGAGATGAAACTTTGCAATAATATAGCTTATATATCAGAATAACACATAAATATATTATATTGATTGCTATAAACTTTAATGATATATTGCGATGCGGGCGAAGCCGCGGGTAAAAACTAGAAAAAAAATATATGCGTCCGTCTTGTAAGCCTCCTTTTCGTTTCGTTGGTTAAAAAAGATTTGTGTTTGAAAACTAAAAGATGGGCGTATGTGTTTTTACATACGAATCCAATTTGTGATTCGTTTAATTTAGTAAATTTACAACATTAAAGAAAAAATATTTCCTCTTCAGAAGGTATATCAGATGGTCAAAAATTATTAGTCCATTAAGTTTTAAAAAGGTTTTTTTTTTATAAAATTATTAACTTACTTTTTAACCGATTTAGAAAAGGAGATTATCATTTCGGCTGGATGTTTTTTCTTTTTTTATATGTTTGTTACGCGATTACTCCGCCAATTATGAACCGATTTTTATGACTCTTTTTTGTTTGGTATACCATACTGCAAAAAATTCCAAAAACCACATCTTTTTTGTAAAATCAACAAATTTTAAAAGATAAATTGTTATCTATTAAGTATAACTTTTAACAAAGGAATGTACAATACGAATGCCAATTTCCTATTGGTTTAGCTTTAATTTGCATATGCCTTATTTCCCGCTGTGAAAGATAAATAACGAAGGCTCCAAGACAAATGTGTTCGCAAAGCGATCGCGAGCAGGCAATGAGATGAGTAATTGAGCTCATGAATATATTGTTTGTTCCCTCGGATCAGACGTCTTACTGAAAACTTCAATAGATATACTCATACTCGTACGTTACAAACGAAAGTGAAGTGAATGCCTTTTTTGACCGACGAACCACCGGAGGAGGTATACAATTCGACGCGTATATTTTTTTTATGTATAGCCACGCATAACTTTTTTCGTAATAGTCCGATTTCAATAATTCTTTTTTTATTAGAAAGAATATACTTCGAAATTGGTGCCATTTAAATTTTATCGAAATCGGCTAAGCTATTTTTTATAAATCAACAATAATGTGAAAATGCTACCTCGACCCGTGCGAAAAATTCGCGAATTCTGTAGACGGGTGAAATCGGTTATGCTAATTTTTGCAAAAAATAATCTTGTACATAAGGCTGTTGTTCTCGGTCAGCGCTTGACACTCAGTTTCTTTTTTGGGTTTTTATGCCATTTACCTACAGATAATAGTTTATCTGTAGTCTCATTGTAAGTTTACGAAAACTCATTTGGCGGCCATGAATGGGTAGTTTTTAGGAAGTACATACATCTATCATACATCACCATCAAATCCAAAATAGTGGTCAGTCTATGCACAAAAGTGCATCAGCTAAAAACTAAGGGGAAAATCAGTTGAAGCACTTTTGTGCTTTAACTGATTTTGTATTTGCACTTTTGTATTACCACTATTTTGGATTTCGCACGTATTTCGAAAGTATGTTTTCTGTTAAGGGGGCGCCTAATGCCAAAATCAAGCGAAAGGTGTATTTTTAAAGACGTGGTGTAAAGGTAACGAACATAAATATCCATATAATAAAATACTATAAGAAAGGAAAAAATCTATAGCAGCATAGTAAACGTGTAGAATTTTGGAAAATAATATGGCTACTTTAGAAAAAAAAATAACACTTACTCATAAAATAAATCTTTTTTTTTTCAAATGCTCGAAATTATCAGCGACTACACCACATTATTGACAAATTACGTAGCCAGACTAATGTTCTAGCCAAGTTATCAATTAGTTTTTTTAATACACGCTTAAATTTTGAATAAATCAATAAAATGTCACTTAAAAATATATGCTGGCGCTCGAAACCAACATCATCGTGAACTGTGTCATGCGATTTTCGACTCTAAACAAAGCTGCATAGATGATAGCTGGCGATGCAAAAAGCGAGGGTGAAATCTGTTTTTTTCATGGCATTAGGCGCATCTTTAGCGCTGCAATGGATTGATTTGGTTTATTGCAGTTTAAAGGTCTAACAGTGTCAGATACTAGATACTTCTTCTTCTTCTGTTATGTTTTACTACTTGTAGTGTCAATAAAGTGTTCTTGTATTGTATTGTATACTTTTTATTCCGAAAGCAGCGGATAAAGTTTTCGTTTACAGTAAATGAGGCATAAAGTTCCAAAGTTGAAAAAAAACTACGTCTTAGAAAAGTAAATAGGTACCAAGAATAAATGCCAGTACATATAGCCGAGGTGTGAAGTATTCTCAACCATTTTCTATATAGTGATGGTATAACTCTCTTCGAACGTCTGCTCCACTATCAGTGTATAAACCCGTGTATTTATTATCGTCGCGTGCGCGCTAATCTGTACAAAACAGTTCGCCGGCGCCCGCCTGCCTCTTAATTAAGTGGTTTGTAAACAAAATAGTTTAGTTGGCTTCATTCAGAAAACGTACGTGGCGTGGTTCAGTATCTAATTTTTGACGGACGAAAAGGAGGAGGTATTCAATTCGACGCGTAGGCAGGGTTATTTCTAATCAATTAGCATCCTTTCAGAGGCTTATTCTGTACATCAAAACTTACAACATTTGTTCTGCGACTTTTGTCAAAACTCAAAAAAATCAGCTGTTCCATATATTTTGTCGAAGGTGAACGTTATTTTTTCTAGTGAACAACAACTTTATTATGACAATTAACAAAAGTCGTAGAACAAAAGTTGTTAGTTTTGATGTTCAGAATAAACCCCTGAAAGGATGCTAATTGATTAGAAATAACCCTGTAAACATACATATATATATTTTGTGTGTAACCACGCATAACTTTTTACGTATTAGTTTTTGATTTCAACAATTTTTTTTTTATTGGAAGTTCAAAGTTGGTCCCATTTTAATTTCATCGAAATCGGTTGAGCTATTTTTGATAAATCAAATCAACAAGTGCGAACTATTCGCGAATTCTGTACACGGTTGAAGTTGGTCATGCTATTTATTGCAAAAAATAATTATTAAGATATTAAGACTGATTATATTAGATTAAGATTTACTTAGTTTGTTTTACACAATGTATCGTTTCGATACAAATACGGTGCAGCTGTATTTTAGCCCGAGTACCGGAGTAGTATGTTGGCATGACACAAAAATTATGATGGTAAGATCTCACCACCACTCTTCCACCGTAGCACTTGCCGTAGCAGTTGTGACTTTCTGTATACCAAGTAGCGCACATAGTAACTTGTCTAGATGTACGTTATCGATCGCTAAAATGAAACAAAAGTCACTACAGAGATCGGATAGGTGACCGGGAGTGGCATTTACAAACAGGCCAAAAAGTCTGACATTGGATCTGCCACTCGGTGTATCTAGATATGCGGTAGCATGTCCAGCCAAGACAAAGAAAAAGGAACTGGCAACGCGACGCGTATAATAAATAAACAAACCATTTCAAGCGACTTTTGAACCCTACATAACTCGAAAACGATTTAACCTAAATATATAAAATTTAGCCTATTTGTTAAAATTATTTAGCTTGCCTAAAATACATTTTTTTTTCCGCAGATGCTTCAACAGTTACTGACATATTAACGTTTAAAAAACGGGGTTTCATTGACTGATTCACTGACTCACTCACTGACTTATAGATCAAAAACTTCCCACTTCCAGACGACCTAGAAAACTAGAAAACGACCTTACTAAAATGTAGAATTTGTGCAGTAAAGAGTCGTTGAGTTAAGGCGTGTAGAGTTAGTAGCTTGGCTCTACATAAGATCTGATAACTTTTTGAAAGTCCAAACTGTGGTCTTACTATATTTCATATGAAAATGTTTTTGTTGGATTAGAACTTACTTTAAACTCTATTAGTCTGTTTTTTTGTATCAATCTTGAGTTCAAACAAAGTTCTAGCTATGCACTAGGAACTCTGTTATAAAATACATCATTATTTAAATATTCTTTGGAAGTTTTCCTATTATAATAAAAACTGTAAGAGTAAACTTCGTCGTAGGTTTCTCCATACTGTCTCTACCAACGCTATCTTAGCTGAAGTTATTTCCGAAGTGGCGTGATACTGATTAATTACCGACTAGTGCGTGTAATTGGCTGGGTCATTAGTTTAGACCGGGAATGCGACGACAAAAGAAAGCTCTTAACTTGGGAGAAGAATAGCAACTCGAACTTAATTGTGGCGTTGACAACGACTAAGTAGGTACCTAAGTCGAAAATGAAGTCCTAAACATTTGTTGTACTAAAGATATTTTTAGCAGCCATACATAGTTCGTGAATCAGATAGCCAATAGCGCCGAAAATTTTTCGAATGAAGTAAGGAAAACTGGCAAGGGCTACTTAGGACTGGATCTCCGACACATCTCTTGTGTTAATTAATAATGATAGTCAATATTAAAGTCAGTCAGACGTAACATGAAAACAGATCGGACGCGATTAGCGTGATTGTAAACACTGTTTTCATAGCGATAGCCACAACTGACCGACGACGTTGTTCTGAGTTTCAAGATGCACTCATCTTGAAACTCAGAACAAGACTATAAATACAGCACGATTTGCATACTGTTTCAATTTCACTTTTAGAATTTGAAAACAGCGATACGACGCTTGGCCCCACCACCTCTGACTTCCTTGTCATTTAATGTTAAACTGCACTAAACTTGTAAGAAACTAGATCTCACCGGACTCCTCGTTCAGTTTGGTTCAAAACAAACAGCACTGATTGCAATCAGCTCCAAATCAAACAGCTGCAGCGGACGCAATCAAGTAGAGTTTGTGGCGGACTCGAGCCAAATCGCAAATGCGGTATCACGTGTTACTAATGTTTATAGGGTATTTGGGTCTTTACTATGAGAGTAGGAGGACTTAAATTAATGCCGTATTTTAGCCGAGTTATGAAAGAACATTATAATTTGATACGATGATACATTGCTACTCTAAGATGTTTGAATTCCAAATAAAATGGTCTGTGTAACTTTTAACATTTTTTTTCTTTTGCACAGATGCTCGGATTTTGATTTTTTTCAACTCAAATGTTACTATACTCTATAAAATTTAACTTGATCTCTGCGACAGTTACATATTGACATATTTAGAGTTGAGATGGTGATGGAAAAAAACGATTTTCAAACAATGTTGTAATGAAATCGAATGAGTAGTTGAAGGTGAGAAATTGGATTTTATTTACTTACTATTATTTAAGTTCAAGTATGTACACATGTTTTAATTTAATTTTATTTATATTTAATAATGTAACGATAGTATTTATCGACGTTTTTCACTATTATCGATGCTAATGTAACATATAATTGGGTTTAATTTAATTACACATGTAAAAAATGTTATGATATTAAAATATACAATAAAATTAATGATAAATTAAGTTTTATTTAAAATATAGTCAGTATAAACTATCGATATTTTAATTAAAACTCCATCTAAAACTCTGTGGTCACGATCATTCGTCGCCCATCACTAATCGGCATGCCCATAAAGTATGACATTGACAGGTACTGTCTGTACTATTAAAAAATTCAGGAGTTCACAGGCATGATTTTTCTGACAGCTGTCGCAGAGATCAAGTTAAATTTTATAGAGTATAATGATAATATTAGTAATGGCAAGGGCGAACAACTTAAGAAACTTGGAAAGAAAGTTAGTGTTCTGAAAACGAACTTTTCCAGTCTTCGAAACTTCGTCATGGAACTTCTTAAATAATTTGTAAAATTTTATATGCATTTATATTTTGTAAAATCAAAAAAGCCAAATACTAGCTAATATTAAAGCTAGCTTACCCAGTAAACGCTTATTGCCGTATTTTGGGTTGTATTGTTATGCCCTAATCTCCTAAGGGCTAAAAATAGCCTACGTACGAGTTACTCTCGGACCTAGAGGAGATCAATAACAAATATTATGATACGAAATTTGTATATAATAAATAGATAAGGCTAGTCTTTCACCAGTAAGGTTGAAGTCACAATGAGCCTTCAATTAACCAGTTTTCAAAAAAAATACGATTCGAGGGTCCCCAAACAATGCGCGCACTTCGCTATTGCAAATTGACCCGCGCCCTCCAAAATCTTATATTACATTCCATTTGACCTCCGGTTGGCTGCAATGGCCTCCCCAGTGGCCACAATTCTGGCCCTCTCATTATCGCCTGTCACGAAGAGAAATATATTTTAGGGACGTTAATTTGAGATCTGCGCGTTTCAATCGAAAGTTTCTGTGAATGTCGTTGCCGTTACCTGTCGATTATTGCGAATACTATGTAATTTCTATTATTACGAAAATTCCCAAAAAGATGTTAATCTAAATTCTAATTCTATATTTAAAGGTATTTTATCATTAAAAATGTGTTTGATCTTCGCTTGGTGATGGCTTTTCTTGCTTATTAAAATTATCTACTACTACTACATTTAAATTTTGATTTTATTTTATTGAAAAATTTTCTAACCTCATACTCCAGGGTCTGTGCCCTTTGTTAATCAAAATTACAATTGTTAGATTATATTGTACAAAGAGAGTTAGTAGGTACTTGAAATTTTAGCCTAAGTTTGTTAGTTGATGCACTACGTGAATGCCACGAGCAGACCGGCGACCCGCAAGCTATACCCGATCACGAGTGGGACACAAATGCCAGCAATATAGAATTTCAGCAGTTTATAACTTTGTAATTACCTGTGCACACAAAAGTTCAACGCTCTCGGTAATCACAGAAATAAATTAGTAATAGCCAGGGACTAAACTAGCACATGATAAATCATAGCAAATGAACAAATTGTCTTTCTATCAATTTAACCCCTCGAAGAGTACCTAACAAAGAAATGATTGATATTTACAATGACAAAATTATTCAATTCTTCTGCCATGCCATGCAGTCAAGATATTTCTACGAGATTTATTTTTTCACCTACGGACTATTAAAAAAAACGCATCAAAATTCAAAATCCGTTGCGTAGTTTTAAAGATGTACGCATACATAGCGACAGACAGACAGGGAAGCGACTTTGTTTTATACTATGTAGTGATAGTGATGTGGACCTACGTCATTGAAATAAAAATAAATAGGAATTACGCACGTACAAAGGATGTTACGAGAAGCAATAAAGTTGTCACAGTGTATCAGTAGGTTTCCGCAGGGTGGACATAATCAGGGCCTGATTGAGACGTTCTGAGTCATTGGGTCAGGGGCTTTAATCCGCCCCTGTGCTTACTGCCCCTAGTTATGGACACGTAGTTAAAATGCTGCTATTGTCGCCACCTTTTAGAGGTGTTAAATACTTTTGGCTTACCTAAGTACCAGTAGGTATTATTATTAATATCTTCTTTTTGTAACATTATTTGTTTCATCAGGAATTTCACGAAAACCATATTATTGTCAACGTCACTGAAATCATCAAACAGTTAAATACCTAGAAAAATGGATACATATACTCTTTCGTATTCAACTGTCTGTCCACAAATAAACTATGGGTATTTCAACAGTTCTAGAAAACATTCTTTTGATCCGTTCAACTATTTACATCCTCAATTAGTTATCCTCAAACAAATGATATGATGGACGAATTTCACCTTAATCAACTGAGGGTAAATGTTTTAAATTTTAATTTGAAGATTATATTGAAGATCTTTAGGGGAGGCCTGTGTCCAGCAGTGGACGTCCTATGGCTGAAACGAACGAAATCTACATAAGGAATTACCAAAAAACACTTAATTAATCTTATTTTACACGACATGCAACATCTTAGCTGTCCATTCGTCCCAGTAGTTTTCATATCGAGTACGTGACATTGCATTCCAAATGCCCTCTTACTGGATGCGTCCTGCCCCCGAGCCCCCGAAGCCCCCGAATGGGAGCCGAGGGATTACAACCGCCCCCATATTTGCTCTGGTAATGCGCTGATACGATGATAATGTGCCGAGGTGTGCACACTCGAAAATATCGTTTTGAGGAACATAACTGTTACATTAACATAATCTAGATCATTACTTATTTTGCTTACTATCTAGTAAGCTTGTTTTAGGGTAATGATTTTTCAATGTATTTATTTTTTATGTTTGGTAGATCTTTTTTAATGATTCACGTCTAAAGTTGGTATTGGAAAGCATTAAGGAACATCTCATTTTCATAGGACATTCAATGTCCATGACATCAAAGGTTGTGGACATTTAATGTACTCGTACATGGCATCAAAAGTTGTTTGTATTTTTTTTATTGCAATAATTTGAAAACAAAATCTACGCACAGAATCTAATACCACCGTATTTCAAGAATTACAATAATTTAGGCTAATAAAATTGAGGTTTGTAGATTTTTATGTGAGATCCGTTAGTTACTTAAATGACTGTAGTTTTGTACCCATTCTTTGTAGGGATAATATAAAAGTAGTATATCTTTTAACATAGCAAAGATTTCATGAATTAGTTACGTAGCTTGAAGTTTAAAATAAACTTTGGGTTTGCTGAATCCGCATTCTTCAATATATTTCTCGGAAAACGCTAACATTATCCTTAGTTCTTTAAAAATAACTTCTAAATACTTCTAAATAGTGTTTGTTACATGACTCACCCAAACTAAATAATACCGGGTCAAATGTTGATACACACATATCAACATCATCATAAATTAAAAGATATCAAGTTACGAGCGCTGTATCACGATCAAAAACATTGCAAAGCAAAACTTTGTGCGGGAAATAAAGTGGTTTGAAGAAAAATATCGCGAAGCATTCCCGAGTTATGAATGCGAGATGTAATCCAAGTTGGGAACCGCTGGAATTACTTCCGACACGGAACTGGATCTCGTGTTTTATAGAGTTTTCACATTTCAAAGTTTTGTTATATTCACAGACGAAGGCGTTTAATTTTTCTCGTGTTTTGTGACTCTTTCAAAGTTTATTACAAAATGTAATTTAAAAAAAAAATTACGTAAGTTAATAAATGTTGGGAAAGATAGATTCAGATTTCAGTCATGCTGTTTACAAAACGTAAGTCTAATAATACATAAATTGTACACCTACAAATGGCATGACATGCCATTCTGGCTACTAAAGTACAGTAAACTGGATGCTTTTAGGAAATATATATATCAAGATTTACCGATTAAATTTTTTAAGCCACATTACTTTTCACCACATTTAATTTGACACTAGTTTTAGTAACTTCTATCATTTCGGTTAATTTCTGTGGTACATTTCTTCGGAAAGTTAACTGTAGGGTAAGTCCCGGATAGATGCCGCACTGGGATAGACGCCGCGTTTTCAAAAACTCCAATAAGCGTAATTACCTATCACTTCTAATGCATGTCATAACCTTGCTCTGACCTCGCCCCCCACCGGTCAGTCGCTTGGCAGCGTGTGCGACAACAGTGCGCAACTCTGTGAGACATGAAAAAAATTTACGCGCGGAAATATCCTTCATATTTATAAAGACGTGTTTTCGAAAGGTGAATATTTTTTTTCTGATCAATGTTTTGTTTTAATTTTTAATAAATGATAAAGTTAAACTATTATACTGGCTTTCAATGTGTATTTTATGAAAAAAACCTGCTTAATTTTTAAGTATTTTTAAAAGGCATCTATCCTTCACTAATTGGATAGATGCCTCGTTTTAAGTTGGGATAGATGCCTTTAGAGGCGCATAACCTTCCACCAAAGCATCTATCCTGGACTTGTAAATAGTAAATACTCATATGAGAATCAATTTGTTGCGGTGTGTATATGTCCAGAAAATACATACAAAAACCAGGCGCCATAATTTGCGTGCCAGAAAATAGAATGAAAATGATTTGGAAGCTGCTTTAGCAGATTTTCATTTAGATTTTTTTAAGAATCTTCCGAGAGTAAATATAAATTATTGATAAAAAATATTAAGCAATTTAACTTTGGTACCTACTCGTTATCATAAAAATATGTTTTACTGTCGCTATCTCTTTCATTTTGATATATGTATAGATCATATATAAAAGGCATCTATCCTTTGGTTTTATAACATAATTGGTTTTCCAATAAACAACATAAAGGATAGATGCCTCAACACAAACGTTTAAATATACTTAAATTATAATAAAAAAGTAACGTAAATGCGTTGAGAATGAAAGTATTGAGCTATGCTTTTGCTTAACATGAGTATTGACAACGAATATTAGGTGGAATGTGTTTTTTCGTTGGAGCATCTATCCTTGACCTTGATACATAGTAAATGCTCCTTTCAAAACTTATCTATGTACTTTAGGTGTATCATAAATTCATAATAGATTATATTTACGCATAACTAACTTTAATAATAAAAGTATTTCTCAATGTGGCATCTATCCTTCGGTCTAATTTATCAGGCGGGGCGACTATCCGGGGTGGGGCATGTATCCGTGAAATTTTAGAGGTCGACAAAAATTGTTTTAGTTCCTATTATTCATGGTTTTGACTGCTGACCTTGTATACTAGACTGTAGTCTAAAGATCATACTTTGCGACCGCATAACCAGTTTTTAAATATTGTGATTAGTTATGAAGCTGTGAGACTTTTTCAAAAAGTGCGGCATCTATCCGGGATTTACCCTAGATATCAAAGATCTTTCACACTAACTTTCCCGCTTTGGTGAGCTCAGGCTCTGGTAATCAAATTCAAATTTATTTTTTTACACTTAGGTACGACGTGAATTTATAATTTTGTGACAAATTTTATTAAAACTAAACAAACATTTTACTTCAACTGAAAAACGAAGTTCGAATTGTTCGAATTCACACACGGAGCAAAATTGAAAATTATTTGAATTATTATTTTCCCAGCTGAATCGTTTATTTTTTCCAATGTAAACGTCAATTTTGCACTGTATTTTCAAGGGAGTAAACAAACGTTTTTCACTGGAATATTTCGCCAATAAAAATGCCTACAAACAAAACTGATTGCCAATCAAAAACTCAACTCAACGTGCAATAGTTTAATATTGTTTTAGTAATATTTAAACGTAAATAACTATCTCTTTATCCGACAACTTTTTACAATAAAATGTCACCAAAAGGATAATAACAAACTTGCTCATAACAAGATTATTTTTTGCAAAAATTAGCATGACCGATTTCACCCGTGTACAGAATTCGCGAATATTTCGCACGGATCTATGTAGCATTTTTCACATTATTGTTGATTTATCGAAAATGGCTCAGCCGATTTCAATAAAATTTAAATGGGACCAATTCCGAAGTATATTCTTTCCAATAAAAAAAGAATTATTGAAATCGGACTACTACGAAAAAAGTTATGCGTTCATACATAAAAAAAAATATACGCGTCGAATTGTATACCTCCTCCGGTGGTTATTTGGGCAAAAATGGACACTCTAGTCTTACTTACCAAGATTTTTATTTAATTTTTAGGGTTCCGTACCCAAAGGGTAAAAACGGGACCCTATTACTAAGACTCCGCTGGCCGTCCGTCTGTCTGTATGTCTGTCTGTCACCAGGCTGTATCTATTTTTTTTATTGTTGTTCCTCTTGTACTTCCTTCAACATAAGTCGGAGACATTGTCAAGCTGAACATTTGCTTACGCAGTTTTCTGTTTTATTAATGAACGGCCAATTTGATTGCCTCATGCAGCATTAGCAGTGTGAGCATAAATATGACATGCATATACACATATAATTATACATATGTTACACTATAAAATAGGCACATATGTATATGTTACAAGATATGTTGCAAGAAATAATAACTTACGTTAGTTTAATTCAAATTAAAATTGTGTATCTCATGAACCGTAATAGTTAGATAGTTGAAATTTTCACAGATGATGACTCATCACGTATTTCGCTTGCCGCTATAACAACACATACTTAAAAAATAAAATAATATTTGAGGGGGGCACCCATACAACAAACCTGATTTTAGCTACTTTTCGCTCGATCGATATTAAATATGATAACAGGTAGACGCTTGAAATATTCACAGAATTTTGAGTTGTACATTCACTTGAAAAATAATTAATTAAATTAAAATAAATATTTTAGGGGGCTCCTATACGGTGCGGAACCCTTCGTGCGCGAGTCCGACTCGTACTTGGTCGATTACTTTACTCATTTAATTACCTAATACTTTTTCGAAAAGCGAAAATGAGGCACTAGCGCATAATTTTACTTACGTTGTATGGGTACCGCGTGTTCAATAGTTTTGAGTAAAAAATCCATGAAATAAATATAACGGGACAATAGCTTTAAGTTTAGCGGAACGCCATGTCCTTCGCTTAAAGAGTTCTCTATAATAGTAATCATACGTAATCTTCTGTGAAATAAACTGATTGTTCGTGACGTCGCAATTTATCTCCTCGCCCGCTTAACCCACGCCACGCCACACTGAAGTATTGTTGGGTCAGATGGTACAAAATAATTACCACATTGAATCACCATAACTGATGCGGATCCTTTTATGGATTCGACAAATAAATAAAGCCATGACCATAGCAGCTAGACGTCAACATTACGACATAGGCCTGGTAATTTATAGATTTTCACTTGGACCAACTTGTATTGATCATCGTCTGATACATGATACAAAATCACACACTCCATGTGTGAATGTTCTCATTTTGAAGTGGTTTAAAAAGCAATTCTACCCACAAATCGTATATTTCGTGTGGACTGCGCCACAACTCAATAACTGCAACCGAGTGCAGCTGCCGGATGGACAAGTCATCGGCGATAGCTTCAATCGATTAAATTTGATCGATTACAATTTTATCGATAAAATCGAATGTGTTTGCGCATGTCAGTGATAAAGGATTATGAGTATAAGGATGACCTATAGTTTAATTGAACAGAACTTTCTTCATCATTTTGTACTCTGACCTTACTTTAAGAAGTTACCTATGTGTAGAGTTGTGAAATAGGTAGTTATGTAACGAGACGCGTTATCTACATTAATATTGTTACGATAATCAATTAAAACGCCGATTTTTCACTTTGCACTTTATTGCACAAAATCACAATTGACACGACACAACTGGTTCGCACAAACACTTCACACTGGCACTGATATTCACACAAACTAGTCACTTCACAACCACTGGCACTTACTGCACTTGAACACGAGATGTTTTCGCTCCGGTATAAAACAGGATAACTGAGACGAACGAAAACCATCGCCCTATTTATATCGGAATAAAAGTTCCCTAGAAATCTCTAGAATCTTCGGTGCCATTGTGAATGACAAAATAAACAATTTAGTATTCCGTTGGTGCCGGCAAGGACCTCAAAATAGTTTTTAGGGCACTAGAATTGTATATGAAGTCATAGTAGGTACTATTCGAATGTATCGGTAGTATGATTCAAAATTATTCAGAACCCAAACATAATATATCATTTGAATCTATAGTCATACATTTTTCGCGAAAAGATACGATATGCGACAGAGATATACCATCAGCCCCATCGTTGAGTATGCAGAAAACCAAGGTGATTCTCGAACGGCGGGAGGCACAAAACTGGAAAGAATAGAGCTCGCGTAATCCAGAGGACGCTTTTAACCACCAGTGGGTGAATATAGATCAAAATTCGAATCGTTTCACCATACCTTTCGCTGTGCACTTCATCTTGCACCCTCATCATCAATTCTCAGCCATTTTCTGACTCAATAATTCCCTTTGTGACCGATTCCCGTCGCGTCGCAACTTCATTGATTAAAACTGAGTGCAAACGCTCAGTCCATCGCCTCAAGCGGGCCTTTGTTCCTAGCGTGAAACTTTTTCTTCGTCTAGCCGCGATTGAAAATTTAACAATGTTCTTTGAAACCTAATACCGCGTCTTTGGGTGATTGCAAATGGTCTTATTGTCTGTCTGGGATCTTTATTATTTCTATGTACGAATGGAAACCTTGAATAACAGATTGACTAGCTCCACTTTTGAGCAAAGTGTGGTCTTCTAGGAGAAGATTGTAATAGCATATCCACATCCTGAAGGTAAGTTACTTTCATCAATTGAAATTTCGGCCAATGAAATATACATACAGTTCTGTAGTTACTGGTGGGGCCGTTAACTATACCTAGGCCTCCACTCTCTACTTTTTGACCATGACCAATGTAGAATGCATACATAACTCTTACTTATATTAGATTATTGTATTATCAGATGCCTAATGTACAAACCAAATACTTTGATAGTACGAGGATCAAATTCTACTGAGCCATCTTAACTTAAATTTTGTTTGTAACAGTGTAAGTGCAATATTTTTGCCCCACAAAGTTGAAGCGACGCAGAGCGTACGTAGCATTAGTTATAAGTTATAAGCGCTGGGACTCAGGTTGAATAAGAATGAGTTCTAGCTCTCCCTCAGAAGAAGTTTCCTAGCGATTCCCTGGAGACGGCGGGAAATGCATGAATGGGACATCTAAGTATGTGTGAAGCAATCCTAAGTAATAGGTATACGGTAAACTGTTGTTGACATTATTTTACGTTATTTCATCGTTATTGTTACTAAATTAACTTTTTAAAACCAGTTGAACAAGAAGGTTTTTTTTGGTTTAGAAGAGAAAACTTCTTTAGCGGCGTTGTGCACTTTTTAGAAAGGGTAATAATGTTAAACTCGCTTCGCTTCGCTTCAGGACACGTGACCCTGATCGAAAATTCGTAAAACGGCGCAGTACATTTGCGCAAGTGTGGGTGTGAGATATTATATTTTACCACATAAATGATGGTACTTTATATGTTTAAGTTTTTACTTCTGCCGGCACTCCCGGTGTGCAACCTCTTGTTTTTTCAGTATGGGATTGTCTTTTAAATTTTTTGTATTTCTTTTACGAATCCGGAGTTTTCCATTGGCATTCAGTCAGTGTGATAATTCTGGCAGCACAGCCTAACTTGGTGACCTAACATTTAAATTATCTCTAGATCTAACAGAGTTCGATAACTGTGTTAGATCTACTAGGTTGATATAATAGACATAGAAAGTTATTTTTGACATCTATAATTTGTCTATCATAAATCTAACTAGTTTTCATGTGGTAAATAAATATTATGGTAAAAACTCGACAAAAATATGGGACAGCTGATTTTATACGTAATTTCAGGGGTTGGTACCAAAGTGAAATTTATTTTTATTAATGTACACACCTCTACAAATTTCTACACTTTGCAAAGCAACACAAAACAGTACCTACAGTTGGATGTACAATTGTGCATCGTTCGATACATCATTTAAAAGTGACTTGGAACTGTTCCAGACCGGTCATTTATCATCACACCCGGGGATTGCTCAGTCAATGGAGGGAGTTTAAACTTTTAACTGTATTGTGCATTATTTACTATTTGCTCGGCTCCCCTTCACAATTGTATTGTACAATTTGGTTGAGTAGAGACACCATGTTAAAGGTTTTTGAAGGATACAATTACGTTTTGTTTTTAGGTAAGTTGGTACTCCGTAAGTTTGATTAAGGATAGTGGAAAACTAGTAGTTTTTTAAATTTCATTTGGAATTATAATATTAGTAAGAATTTTATGCTGGGCGTATGATCTACTGAACTCATTTGAGAGCCCTGCGAGTTTTTTATGGCATTGGACCATTTTTATGGTATGATGGTATGGTATCCCTGGCAATAACCCGAGTTAATACTCGTAGTCCTGAAGATAATCAAATATTATTTTTATACCTGTAGTGGCAACAATCTCGCTTTACTTATATTTGTGTCGGATATAGTAGGATTTAAACAATTTAAGACCAACGGCCCGCACGGCTTTATAAATTAATGAATAGGACATACAGTGAAAGGCATTAATCCTACTAATATTATAAACGCGAAAGTTTGTGAGAATGGATGGATGGATGGATGTATGGATATTTGTTACTCTTTCACGCAAAAACTACTGAACGGATTGAGATGAAACTTTGCAATAATATAGCTTATATATCAGAATAACACATAGGCTATAAATTATAATGATATATTGCGTATGCGGGCGAAGCCGCGGGTAAAAACTAGTTACTAATAAGATTGATCTGTTCATTTGTAGACTAATAGAATGTGCTAACGTAACTCTAATTATGACTAAGTAATATACACTTCAAAAGCACAGCAACTTTTTTCAAATTTCCACAAAAACACGGGCTTTCGTAGCCGCATGTTACCGTTTTTTGTCCCGCACAAAGGTGCAGAACCCCACTGTGCGCGTCTTGATAACTTCATTGCGAATCGTGAGTGCACGGACGGCGTTGTACTGAATGAAGCATGACTTGCAGTTCCTTTTGCTGGCAAAAACAGTTTATTGAAAAGTTTTTTACGTATATTAATGTCATCTTACTCATTGTGTACCAGCTTCTAGGACTCAAATTATCAATAGTGTTTGTTCTTTTTTATCTACATGATCATTATAAAGAGTTATCTTTGTGATAAGCATTTCAAAAATCTGAAGCGAACGCAGGATTTGAACCTTCGATAACTCGTTAAGATAAAATCTAGTGTGGAAAGCACTCAAAACAAAAACATAACAATGATCATTATACCTTCCTACTTAATCTTTTTTATAGAAAAAGCGTAAATTTTAATCTTGCTATACATTCAACTCTGTTTTCTACTTAGCTCATAGATACCTACATTTGTCAACCCCTGATTAACATTACTAGACATCTTCAATCCAACACTGTTTTATAGTTATAAGCACAATTATTTAAGAACCATCAGACTGAACCAGCTTAGAATAAATATTGCAAAATATAAGTAAATGTCGTAACATCAAGGTGTAAATTTATCATGTAAAATCGTAGATAATTTAGCTCCATAAAAAATTGAACAATTTTTTGTTTAAAACCGGATTTAACCGGTGGTTTTAACTATATTTTAAAATTTTCACCTTTTTAATTACTAAAGCTTTTAAAAATATTATAAATATATAATATTGGTTACATCCAGTATGCTATTGTCCACAGTAGGATGCACATATGCAGGTCGAATGCAGTGAACTCCCCGGGGTCTAATTTTCGAAACCCTGCCCTGAGGGGACTTCGACTTTTCCATTTTCATAGATCAACCTAGAGTTGTTAATACCACCTTGCACCAAAAAATTACGACTGAACTCTAATCAAAATTCAAAAGTTAAAGAAAGCGCTATATTGTTAATATTAAATTTTTATATACAAACTTACACTTTTTACTATGAAAAGAAAATCACCATTAGCTTAACCTTATGATACTCATGAGGACTAGTGCTACAGAAAGTAAAATGGTGAATTGAGTAAGTAATACTAGTACCTACCCCAGTAAAATAGAATTAAACCTCGCACTAAAGTTCTGATTCAATTTTTCTTTTTTGTAAGATTTAAGATCACTTATTGAGCATAAAATCACAAAATTCGTATAGGTGGAGCTTTAAGCGCCATTTGAAAAAATGTTTTTGGCCGATATCTCGAAAAATATTCACTTAAGGACTAAAGTTATTGAGACCATTATTATAAAAAAAAACAATACATCTTTTGTTGCCTGTAAACTTTTTTGTAAGATTTCCGTTTACAATTTATGGCTCATTTAATGAACCAGTTTTTCTAACTCGTTTTTAGTCATATGTTATTTGAGTATCTATATAAGTCTATTACATTCTTCTATTCTGCAAACATCTCTATAAAGATCCCAACTAATTCTTATTCCGATGCCATAAAAAATACGTAGAGATCCGGCGTTAATCTGCTAGATGTTGTCAGCGACGCCGGGGTCCCCAGTTCTGTTCCCAGCCCGGCAATATTTCAAGTGCAGGATTAAAACGTCTATAGTAAGTGCGAACGAGCTGTTTGTCCGTGACACATTGCCTTTGATCTAAGTTTAAATTTAAGGGCAACGTTTATGACCCTGTCCTTTAGAAATCTTTTTAATCTGACTTTCGACCCATTTAGTAGGGCAATTCGGGTGCAGATGTTAATATAGCTTATTGGTTTTTGCATTGGAAATAATCTTATAATCCCGGTTAATATATAGGACATGGTTATTCCCAGTTCTCACACGAATACCTTTACTCTTCATTTTCAAATTACTTACATTGTTACTGGATATAACAGATATGTATTTTACATAACTGTTTTTTTTTCTAATTTAGTAAAGTCTTTTGCAAGCAAGAAGTTTTTTTTGTAAGAAATCACCTATGGAATGCGATCTAACACTTTTTATGTAAAGTTCCCACTACCAACCTTTTTTCCGTAGAACTATACACATATAATAATTAATTGATTTCATTTAAATTTTTTTACAAACCAATAATATACAGAGAAATAAATAATGACACCCAAAAAAGCGATAATATTGTACTAGGTATCAAATGACAAGTTTTTAAAATTCTCCGAAGCAATGTTCATTAAATGCCAAAACATAAATCTTGGCCAAATTCGTCGTAAAGTTCTAATCTATTCAAAACATCAAGAAACCTAACGATTCGTGGAAAGGCCACATTTTAGCAAAGACCATACATAAATACTAGCGACTTGCCGTGGCTTGGTATGAAATATTAGCTTGTATTTATTATTTACTTCACACGAAAACATCGTTAGACCACGCTAACGAATTTCTTTCTTATGCGAGTCCCATACGAGTACGTCTGTAAAAGAAATTCGTTGACATACGTACAGTCATTAGCACCAGTCACCGTTCAAGTAAGCCTAGGTCTTGCAGTGGGTTGTTTGAAAAAAGGCTGGTACAGTGCAGTAGTATCTATTTGATTGATGAGCTGATGACAAATATGATTTACCGTAGAATATGCGGTAAAAAAATATCCATATTTTAATAGACTTTTGGTAGAGTAAACATAGCTCAATTTTTTATGGTTCCGTAGCTCAAAAGGAAAAAGCGGAACCCTTATACAATCACTTTGTTCATCAACTAGGCACTTTTAAGGAGCCTTTCAGGAAGGATAAAATATAAATTATTTGATTGCCAGGAAAAAATATTTTGTGAAATATAACACTAATTTTATGCCACAACGATATTTAGAGGTTGTTAAATAGGTACCGATTAAATTTTTAATCAAATATTTTAACACGACACGTCGTCCACGCGACAGTTATGGGGGAAGTCCCCAGTCAACTTAATTATAGTTTAAACTGTGTAATAGCTTTCAATTGCGTATAATTTGGGTGTTATTTATTGTCGAGTAGTGTGTCCAAATATGTCAACGTGCTATTGTAGAATGTGTCAGAATTAATCAACTTATTTTTTTTACCCTGCTAGCAAGTCCCTTCTCACTCCATAATAGGTATCTACTTTCTCCCGAGATTTAGGGAAGCCTTTGTTTCGGATAAAGACACACGAATATCATATGTAGCAAAAATCATAGGTCACAATAGTAGATTGTATCATATGGGAGCAAAATAAGAAGTGGGGGATTCTAGAGTAGAATCCCGAGCGTAGCGTTAGTAGAATCCTAAACGTAGCGAGGGATTCAAAGTACGTCGCCCAACCCAAAAATATATTTTGCGCCCGAGTGGTACACTCTACTTTTTATCCTCCCTCTCACCTCTATGAGAAAACAAAAGGCGCCTCATATTTTACTATAATATTATTATTTAATAAAACTTAGAGTAACAACTAAATTGAAATTAAATGGTATCTAATAATAAAACAAATGATAACTTATATTTACATTCTTTTCATTAATTTTCTTGGCGTTGAACACTACAACTTTACAAATATTTTCAAATTTAAAAAGTGCGCGGCAAAGATAATTCCGTCGCACTTATAAAGTTCCTTATAGAAAACACCTCCTCTGGGCGCACTTAAAGGCGAACCAAGTAGTCCTTTTCGAATAGATGTGATGAAAAATACCATGTTTACGAAACATATTGCAGAATAGGGATACATTCTGCAATGCATGGGAAAAATAATTGTGTAATTATTAGCGTTACGGTTAGGGGGAGTTTGGAGCGAAATTAGGTTCTTTCTAGATCAAAACGGCATATCCCAACGTGCCAGATCTGTGATCGTAAATTTTACCAGAAAATCAGTGTGGACCGAAGAAACGATTCCGGAAATCTCGGATAGCGTAAAACTGTGAACCTACACTAAAAATTAATCTTTTAATATGCAAATATTTAGAGAGAATCAAAGAGATATCATTTATATCGCGAGGATACACAGAAACATAGAATACACAAAAAGCATATAATGGACTATTAGTTATGCTATTAGTATTTGACTGCCTCGGTGGCTCAGTGGTTAGTGACCCTAACTTCTGGATCAAAGAGGCGTGGGTTCGATCCCCACCAGGGCAAATATTTATGTGATGAACATAAGTGTTTGCTCTGTGTCTGGGTGTTATTTAGTTACTATCTATATAAGTATGTATTTAAAAATAAGTATATGTAGTATATCAGTCTCTGGCAGCCATATCACAAGCTTTGCTTAGTTTGGGGTCAGAGGCCGTGTGTAAAATGTCCAAAAAAAAAAACATGTTGGCTCATTTTTGGGGAAATTGCACCTTGGAATGATTCAGCTTTCTAATCTCGACATATTTTAATTAGATATACCTACTTAATACTTAAATCGTAACCCGTAATATTCTATAATCGTAATATTCTATTCTATAATCTATAAGTATACAGGGTTAGTGGTAATCAATTAGCATCATTTTAGGGGCTTATTCAGTATATCAAAATTAACAACTTTTGTTCAACGACTTTTATCTAATTTCAAAAAAGAATGCTGTTCCATAGCCAATATTCACCTTCGACAAAATGCAAGGCAACAACAGCGCTTTTTTTTTGTTTTACAAAAGTCGCAAAACAAAAGTTGTTAGTTTTGATGTACAGAATTAGTCCCTAAAAAGATGCTAATTGATTACCTTCGTGGTAATCAACCCTGTATATAAGGGTTGGTGCATCTATGTCAAGTCCACTTTGAGTTATGTTGCAGAATAGCACTTTCGTTTCTTTTTTTTTTATCAGGAAAAAAATATTGTCATCTTTTTATCTGCAGCCAATTTTTTTTTTATCCTTTATCTTAGCCTTTATCCATTCGGCCTTTAGATACATACCATATAGAGATCTAGTTCTGCCGTGGTACTTACAGCCTTGGACAAAAGTATTAGGCACCCTGTATTTTCACTCTATCTTCTAAACTAATTTCACTCCTTTCTGGCATTTTTAACAAATTAGGTGTCAATTTAATCACATCAACAGAAATGAAAGTTTGTTTACTTGTTAGAGTCCAGAACACGAGTGACCAAAAATTGACTGATAAGACCGAAAGAAAACCGAATCCTTTGTTTTCGGTCACCAGGTGTTTTATGACATTAACAAAGAGCCACTTGATATTCTAAGAAGTTATTTATGACCCCGGTAAGCCATTTAAGATAAGCACTCAGTTATTACAGTATTGGTTAAGTAGTAAACATGCATTTTGATTTTTTAAAGGTACCTAATACTTTTGCCAAGGCTGTACGTACTTTATACTAGTTTAATTAATCCGGCACTGGTTGAACAGTCAATCAAAATCATTATGAAAGTTAAATAGAGACCGAAAGGCGCGTGTCATCGCGTCCAATAAAGCAATTAGAACCGGTTAAATGTTTAACTGCCCGAGTGGTGACTTACTGAATACTCGCTGACTATTTATTGACGTTAATCATCTTATCTGACCGTCAATAAATAAAACTTGGTGTGAACTTGGATGTGTAAAGCAGTAAAGGTGGATGCGGCATTTTAGAATCTGGATTTATTGGAAGTAGAGGGATTTAACGACATTTTACAAAAGTGGTGATTTCATTCACGTAAAGAGATAAAAAAAAATAGAAGCATTTTATCCATCAAGAAAAAATGCGAAGTCGATGATTTTATCGGACTATTTTGGTTTGAAGATGCATGTTGTTCGTTAAAATCTTTTGCCAGTATCCCATCACTCGTATCATAGCCAGCATCCGTTGCGCATACTTACCTTATAATTATGAAACAATACATATTTTCTAATATAAATTAGACACGGTATCTTCTAGAATATACAAGAACATGAGACTGTACACACTTGTGGCGTGATGATAAAAATATGTATACTTAAGCAACGATTTACTTAGTAATTTATTCACAGACATACTCGTAAGTTTATCCAATTCTAACCTGATCGAATGAAGATAGATATATGAAGATATAGCCCGTCAAAGTCCCGCGTGACGTCACAAGTGCCATACAAATTTATAGACTTCAGTAAGAGAAGTGACTTCACGACCCCCCACTCCATGCCCCACTCCCAAACTTTGACAAGGTTTATCTTTGTCATTTGTTGTTTGATTGACAGAAGAAAAAATACGTGTCTGATATTTTTTGATAATCTAACTCACCGGCTAATTATAAATAATAATTTTATCACCCAGTCATGGTGCTATTATACCACATCCAAATACATAAAATAATCCCGACTCTCTGTAATGCACTAAGCTCAATTCATCATAAAGTTCACTCTGTCTCTTTCTTCCCGTTCTTCCGGAATGCGACAGCCAATGCCTATATTTCATCATTTACCCATCACCGCGATGTAGACATATTCTCACGATGATCAAGGATGATCAGTGATCACGAGTTAGATATGATCTCGATTACTGAGGCGTCGAAACGGAAGGGTTTCCGATAGGAAAGAGGAAACGCTCGGGAGGATTTATGTGTTTGTTTGTTTATAAAAGTGTCGGGTAATGGGTCGGGTTAGCAATAAGTTGTTTTATGTGTCTCGAGAGATTTCTGTTGTTTTGTTTACAATATGTTTTTTCAAGAAAAAAATGTGCAAATCGATTTCTTAAGTATTTGGTGGAGAGGCTTGAGCATTCAGGGTTTATAGTCTTCTATCTTGACTATTGGATGTTCTAATCACGCTGCTTGCTCTTTGGTACGTTTAGTGAACGGCTGTTTTTCATGGTCTCCCGGTACATATATTTTTTCAACCTATGAATTGCTTTTGTTCATGATAAAAGTTTCAGAATCAGAATCGTTTATTGTCAAACATGTGTTGTTACAGATGTTACAAAGATATTAAAGTCTCAACAGCTTCGTCCATCATGAACATACAATATAATATTATGTACAAAGAACTTTAAAATAATTATATTACATTTTGTCAATCATAATACATAAATGTCAATTAATACATAAATTAAAATAAAATTGACAAAATAATTATAAAATTCAAACAACTTAAATTAACAACTTCAGATTTTTCAGTCGAAATAACACATCACCTGCATTATGTTTTACTTTATCGTTCAAAAATTCGCTAACTGTGTAATAACTCCTCACCACTAGAAAGTCAAACAATTTCCCTTTGAAAGAAGATATGCATTCCGATTCCAGCACTGATTTAGGCATGTTATTATAAATTATAGGATCCTAAAATCCTTATACGCTATTATGCTTTGCGTGCAGTTTCCCCAGAATATAATTCCGTACCGCAAAGTAGAGGTTACTTGCTTTTCGGAGTTGGACAATGGAACAACAAATGGAATAACAATTAAAGAAATCATACACCTATATCTCGATAAAACGCAAAGTATTAGGATAGGATTTTAGTGAATCGTTCCTGATATTTAGTGAAAAGTTTTTTTGTAACCCGTGAAGGTATTACCTAAGTAAGGTAACTTCCAGCTCAACAACAATCAGTAAAACATTTTTCTTATTTACAAATTAAAAATTAAAACATTTCTCGAAAACAAATTTAAATAGAAACTAAAGCAGAAAAAGAATAAGATCAAAAGTTACCAAAGTTCAAACAGCAAACAGGGAAACATTTGGAAACTGAAAACAAACAACTAGAAGCTATATATTAGGAGAAGCTGTTCGGGCCTGATAAGGAAGCCAATAATACAAAGTTACAGGATAAGGCGGCTGAGACAATGCGTCCGAAGAGCTGGAGCTACGGATATTTACGAGTATCGGACTCACCTTGCACTTTGTACAATAGACAGAATGCTTATCTTTCGCCTCTTAGTTCATTCACCAAACTGTTTACCTTCTAAAAAACTTTTCTTAACAGAAATAAGCTTGATTCCCACCACAGTGGACGGAACACCAAAGCTCTCGAGAGAACTTTGGTGTGCCGTCCACTGTGTGACTGTGAAAAATGGAAAGAGAGAAAGGAAGGCATTGCCCAGCAGCGGGAAAATAAAGGCTAATATAAATATCAGACATTTATGTGGTCAATAAGTATAAGCTGGTATAATAAAATGAGAAGTGATAAGGTAATAAAGGAAGCCAATAATGCGAAGTTACAGGAAAGATAAGCGATGCGCCCTTAGAGCTATAGATATTTACTAGTCTCGGACTCACCTTGCACTTTGTACAGTTGGAGCTCATCTAGCGGTACATATTTTAAGTAACAATAAGTAATAACTGAGTATACCCAACTTAGATCGGAATTGACAAAAAGCCCACATTTCGCCCTTTCACAGCGCCCTTTAGTTCAACCGCCATTTTATTTTGATTTTCTTTGGGGATGCATTTTCAAAAATATTTTCTTATCAGAAAGATGTGTGGTGAGTATATAATGAGTGGATGCTGGTTCGGAATCCAATAATGTGTTGTAGTAAGATACAGGTTTATCCAGGTGAGTATATAATGAGTGGATGCTGGTTCGGAATCCAATAATGTGTTGTAGTAAGATACAGGTTTATCCATAAAATTTTAAACAACTTTACCAATTTTACTTTCTTACCAAGACCTGACCTGTACCAATCTTATAGTCCACTGTTGACAAATAGATCTCCTAATAACCACCCTGTCCCGGTGCGGGTCCGGTTAGGTGACTATGGACTGAATGTCATGCAATCCTTTGTTATCAGTATTATAAAAATATTACAAAACACAAAAGCCGGCGTTTGGTGTCCTATAGTTATACATATAATGAATGAAAATTACCAGGATAAAGAGTGCAGTATAAAGTTAAACAAAATACTGAAACACTGAACATATTATACCCTATATATGACACTTCCCACAATGCCAACGACTTGGCTCATCTCACCGCATAAAAATACATAAAATTTCCATTCATAAAATTGATATCGCATAACCATATCCCTATCTCTATTACGACTATTGCGTGCCATAAATTCGAAACATGCGAAGATACCAATTCGATGGCAAAGTACATTTTTACAGCGGATGAGTTACGGCTAGTTCCCCATCTTGAACGGCGTAACTTTGCCGAATTGTTCCATAAACCCCATTCGATTCGAGAGATAACATTATGGTTGCGATGACTCGGTAACCTAGTTTCGACTTTTCGGGACTGAGGAATGACAGTGCTAGATATTCCACGGTATTTAGCGGTATAAAAAATATCCTAAAGGTAGATTATTACCAACTCGGATTAGGTTAGGTAAGTAAATGATAATTTAGTTGTTAAAAAAACATGTTATTTTAGTATTCATATTTTTCGTTCATTATTATTTTCTGCCTAATTATTGAAAATTATTTTACACTTTTTAGTTTGATATGCTATGAAAGCGTGTTTGTTTAGTTTTTTTAAAACTATATTCATTTTAACTTTTTAGAAATCGAATAAATGCATTGTCATCGGTCTTTGATAGATGTGCAAAGTTTAAAGAAAATCTGATCGCTCAAAGTAAGGCAAAATTGAGCTCAAAAGGGTTGGTTACAAGCAAGCAAGCAAACATACAGGTGATACAGGTGAAACTAATAAAATCGTGATAAAAATAGACCAATTAGGTACACTGTTCTAGTATTTTACCAGGTACATTTTTCTATCGAGCTTTGATGATAAAAATGTTGCAAATGAGTTTGAATGGATAAAGCGATAGGAGGCAACCGAAAAAAGGATGAATAAAGTGATTGAAAGTTGTTATTTGAGTAAACTAAGAGTGAATTCAGATAATTATGACAAACGATGAAGATGAATCGAAGATCTGTGTATACTATACCGACCGCACAAAAATTAGTGGAATAACGGAAGTCAGATGATGATGACACTGATGATTGATGATGATTTCATATCTTAGTTATGTGAAAATTTGCGATAGTCTGAACCAAAACACGAAGAAACATCTTATGTTACTATTCGCCAATATTATCAAGACTCTGAAAACGCAGCTGCATTTAATTCGTGCGCCTGGTTTTTGCTTGTTTTCCGGTTATACAGTCCTCCTCCACTGCTTTTAGGGAGTTTCAGGGAAACGGGGGGTTCCACTCGAGCGAACAATAACGAAATCAGACAGAACATTGTTCGTCGAGTAATGAAATCAACTGTGGTAATGGAGAGTGGCACACGAAAGGCCCTCACTTCGGGAATCTTATGAAGGAAAAATTACAATCATTGTATTATTTGAAGGTTGGATAATAATGCCATTGTATGAATTAAAATAAATCTTCATTAATTTTGATTTGATGAGATATTATGAGAGTGTTTTACTAATGCTGATTTTATAAAATTCAAATGAGATGTAAAGCCCCGTCATATTTAAACGCTAACTAAATCTTCCAGTCCATTATATTGCAGTATAATAAAATACTGTTTAGTTTATTGATAAATGTTTCTCCAAGAGATCGTGAATTATATACTCCTGTGTCCCACAGATTAAATAAAATAAGAGCGTCATCATGATAATTTATCCCATTGCGTATTTCTGGGTAAGTAGGTAGATAAAACTTCAAACTGTAAAGTAAAAAGAAACACAAATAAAATGGCTTAAAAACTGGTAGGTAAATCAATTGTTGGCCTTGTCGCTTAAAGCGATCACTTCCAGACAACCTTCTCATAGGCTCTTCTTTACGGTACCATCTGCCGCCTGACCCATCCATCAAGTGCTTGTCTTGAAATACGAGTACATATTCATTGACGCTTGTGAACTGTAAAAAAATCTCAATCAAAAACTCTACACATCAAACACAGACATAAAACCACCGAATTTTAACGGAAATCACGTCATTTATTTCCTAAAATGTCTTGATCTTCCAGTTAACCTATCATCAATGCAGTACGTTCGAATAAAGTCAGAGAGGGATAACACATGGTTTCCTGAACAAATAGAAGATTAGTTGTATGGAGACGATCGGAAACAGTAACGGAGCTGCAGACACATTAAGAGGTCGGCAGTGAGACGGGAGCTCTTCTATTCAAAAACAGTCAGCTGCAGAAGTGCAAGTGTAAGTTCTTTTACGTAAATGTTTATGGTAGCTAGCATCTATGTTTATCATCAGACTTAAATAGATGTCTTTTTGCCATAAGAAAGTAAACAGCTTCCAGATTAAAAACAAAACTGTGAGTATTCTTTACATATTGCCACTGTACCTTCACCGTGGCTCCCTAACCCAGGTAGCAAAGTGACGTCAGTGACGCATAAACGACGTCACTCTTAGGTCATAATAGGGTCGGTCGTTAATGCGTCGTCAATGACGTCATAATGTACGTCAATTAAAAGTCATTATTTCGACGTCTCATATTCACCATAAAATTGACGTTTTATTGACGTCCATTTAGGGTCAATATCAGGACGTACTATATTCGCCACAAAGTAGACGTTTTACTGACGTCCATGTAGGGTCAATATGAGGACTTACCATATTCGCCACAAAGTGTACGTTTTACTGACGTCCATCTAGGGTCAATATCAGGACGTACCATATTCGTCACAAAGTGGACGATTTACTGACGTCTATTCAGGGTCATTATTAGGACGTATCATATTCGTCTCTGGTGGACGTTTTACTGACGTCCATTTAGGGTCAATATCAGGACGTACCATATTCGCCACAAAGGGGATGATTTACTGACGTCTATTTAGGGTCATTATTAGGACGTATCATATTCGTCTCTAGTGGACGTTTTACTGACGTCCATTTAGGGTCCATATCAGGACGTGCCATATGCGCCACAAAGGGGACGTTTTATTAACCTCTATTTAGGGTCAATATTAGGACGTACCATATTCGCCACAAAGTGGAAGATTTACTGACGTCTCTTCAGGGTCATTATTAGGACGTATCATATTCGTCTCTGCTGGACGTTTTACTGACGTCCATCTAGGGTCAATATCAGGACGTACCATATTCGTCACAAAGTGGACGTTTTACTGACGTCAATTTAGAGTCAAAGTCAGGACGTACCATATTCACCACAAAGTGGACGATTTACTGACGTCTATTCAGGGTCATTATTAGGACGTATCATATTCGTCTCTGGTGGACGTTTTACTGACGTCCATTTAGGGTCAATATCAGGACGTACCATATTCGCCACAAAGGGGATGTTTTATTGACCTCTATTTAGGGTCAATATTAGGACGTACCATATTCGCCACAAAGTGGATGATTTACTGACGTCTATTTGGGGTCATTATTAGGACGTATCATATTCGTCTCTAGTGGACGTTTTACTGACGTCCATTTAGGGTCAATATCAGGACGTACCATATTCGCCACAAAGGGGACGTTTTATTGACCTCTATTTAGGGTCAATATTAGGACGTACCAAATTCGCCACAAAGTGGAAGATTTACTGACGTCTCTTCAGGGTTATTATTAAGACGTATCATATTCGTCTCTGGTGGACGTTTTACTGACGTCAATTTAGGGTCAATATCAGGACGTACCATATTCGCCACAAAGGGGACGTTTTATTGACCTCTATTTAGGGTCAATATTAGGACGTACTATATTGTTTGCACGCGCGCTCGCATCGGTGCGGACGTGTTTACTTTTTGTCGCAGCAATTATTTCTATTTAGTTCGATCGCAATGTTTACGTTTTGCCGGGCTTGTAAAAAAGACGTTACCGGTGAACTTATAATGAAGTGAACATTATCAAACTATGAAAAAGTGTATCATATATTGTGTCTCGGTATTAAAAGACGAGATTTCGAGTCTTTTTCTACGGACTATGTGCGCCAATGGATATGCCCGATGTGTGACAGCACAAAAAGAAAATGTGCTGGGAATGACACGCCAGTTCGCACTCCAGAACATAGGAAGTTACCAACAATAGCGAGCCCTAATTATGTCAATAACCAACGGGGTAGCAAGTGCAGTCAAATGGAAGTTTCCGTACTGGAGAATGACGGCGGTTTGTTATCAGAATTCCAAGAATTTCGTCGGGAACTTAGAAAAAGATTACATACGCAAGACCAACATATTTTACAAATTCAAAATGTATGTACAGGTACTAATGACGAAATTCAGGTACTAAAGACCGTTATAAAAGATAGGCGATGTTCGTGCGATTTGACCTCAATAGATACCTACTTAAAATGCTTTGCGACCGCAACCAGCGCATCGAGTCATTGTAATGTAATGCACAAACAAATCAAATAATTTCAAGTGTCAGCAAAAGTCCGATGCAGGTGCAGAAACAAGTTAACACCAACCTGATTAGTGATAACAGTGCATTAGTAATTTCTCCAAGAGATAATAAATAGTTAATCTAAATGTGCCATGGTCATAACATTGCTATGGGATCGACATTGTAATTTTAAGACTATGGATTCATAACAATTATTGATTATATATAACAGTCTATGTATGTATATACTTCTTGAATATAAATCTATTATGCTACTTACATTGTTTTGTTTGGTTTCATCCATAGTCCTAAGAGTCTGTTCAGGGTACGTGTATAATATAGGATGCCTGCTATCGCAAACTAAATCCTAAATTCTTTTCGTCATTTACTTTGTTCACAGGAAAGTGACTGGGCTGTACATATTAGGGCAGCCATCGTCGTTGGAGTATCGTCATTTACTTAGTTCACAGGGACTGGGCCATACATACAAAGGCAGCCGCCGACATAGTAGTGACGTCATACACAGGATTCACAGTAACGTCACTATGAATACTGTATATGACGTCACTCCAACGTTAGTGTCTACCTTAATATGTACGGCCCAGTAACGTCCCTATGAGTACAGTAAATGACGTCTCTCCAACGTAAGTGGCTGCCCTAATATGTGCGGCCTAGTGACGTCTTTATGAATACAGTAAATGACGTCGCTCCAACGTCAGTGGCTGCTCTAATATGTACGGCCTAGTGACGTCCTTATGAATACAGTGAATGACGTCGCTCCAACGTCAGTGGCTGCCCTATTATAAACGTCCAAGTGTCGTCTCTATGAATGCAGTAAATGACGTCACTCCAATGTCAGTATATGGCGTCACTCCAACGTCAGCATATGACGTCGCTCCAACGTCAGTATATGGCGTCACTCCAACGTCAGCATATGACGTCACTCCAACGTCAGTATATGACGTCACTCCAATGTCAGTATATGGCGTCACTCCAACGTCAGTATATGGCGTCACTCCAACGTCAGCATATGACGTCACTCCAACGTCAGTATATGGCGTCACTCCAACGTCAGTATATGGCGTCACTCCAACGTCAGCATATGACGTCACTCCAACGTCAGTATATGACGTCACTCCAACGTCAGTATATGACGTCACTCCAACGTCAGTATATGGCGTCACTCCAACGTCCTCCAACTTACGTCATGAGGCTGTGACAAATTGTCGTCATCTGAAGAAACTACCGACGTCATGATAATGACGTCTCTTACGTCGAGCAGTACCGTAAACGGACGTCATAATAACGTATAAATGCTACCTGGGAAGCCATAGTACATAGTACCTACATAATATGCATGATGATTGGGTAAAATAAATATTTATTATAATTAGTCCTTGAGTTAGATTATCGAAACATATTGGACACGTATTTTTTCTTTCGTCAATCAAACAACAAATGACAAGGATAAACGTTGTTAAAGTTTGGGAGTGGGAGTCGTGACGTGACGTCACTTCTCTTACAGAAGTCCATGCATTTGTATGGCACTTGTGACGTCACGCGGAACTTTGACGGACTATATCTCCATCAATTTTTGTTTAATTGACAAAAGAAAAAATACTCTATAAAATTTAACTTGATCTCTGCGACAGCTGTCAGAAAAATCACGCCTATGAAGTCCTGAATACCTTAATAGTACAGACAGTAATAGCTCTATGTACAGACAGTACCTGTCAATGTCATACTTTATGGGCATGTCGATTAGTGATGGGCGACGAATGATCGTGACCACAGAGTTTTAGATAGAGTTTTAATTAAAATATCGATAGTTTATACTGCCGATATTTTAAATAAAACTTAATTTATCATTAATTTTATTGTATATTTTTATATCATTACATTTTTTACATGTGTAATTAAATTAAACCCAATTATATGTTACATTAGCATCGATAATAGTGAAAAACGTCGATAAATACTATCGTTACATTTTATGAGTATTTAATTAATATCATAACATTATTTACATGTGTACATACTTGTGTGTACATCTTAAATAATAGTATGTAAATAAAATCCAATTTCTCACCTTCAAGTACTCATTCGATTTCATTTCAACATTGTTTGAAAATCGATTTTTTCCACCACTATCTCAACTCTAAATATGTCAAAATGTAACTGTCGCAGAGATCAAGTTAAATTTTCTTCTTCTTCTTAGTTTTGGCGTCGCATTATTGTGCATTTGCCAGTGTCAAGTATAAAGTTTTAATAATTTTTGATAATATTTTATCAAAATAGTCACTGTCGTAGTCTCGTCATAGTCCAATAAAGTCGCGGTCAAGTCCAATCATAGTCCAAGTCATACCTCAGTAAAGCAGTGGAGACTTTACTAGAGGCGTCTATGGAGTTTTGGTAACAACACGGAAGAACATGATACGTCACATTATATCACTTGCCTACACTCATGCACGTAAATCAGCTCATAATCAACGAAATACCACCATTTTACACTAATTATCACTGATAAAAACACAAGTTTAATAAAATAATACAATGAGGCGACATGATTTTTCCGCGTTCCCGCCAAAACTCCAAGTTAAATTTTATAGAGTATAGGTAATATTTTTTGATAGTCTATCTGACAGACTAATAATATTTTTTTAGTCATCATGCCTGTTGTACTCGTATATAATGCTAGACATAAGCCCTTCCAATAACACCAGTTTGAAGCAGCTTGTATCCAGCGCGTACCTGAGGTCTTGATACGGTCAACCGTACTAGGTATGTAGGTATTTCGGTCTAAAATAATGGTACCAAAACACACCAATAACTTATAACCACAGTTCATTAGTTTTATCATTGGAATATTGTACTCTCAGAAATTATTTATTTTAAAAATAATGTATGTAAACAAAAACAATACAAATTCTAGATCTTTAGTCATAGCGCTTCTAACGACGAATTAAATAACTGTAATAATTTTGGAACTCCTAATCTTATGTAGATTGCTATCACTAAGCCAAACATTACTCTTACACAAATTCTCGTATTTCTGAAAACCAAAATAACGCAGCTGACTATACTGGAAACAAATATTTTGAGTGGCGCGGCGGGGAGACGTTGACAGACAGATGGAGTGGTGATGCAGTAAACGCACGCGTGAGTTCAGGGTATGAATGTACTGAGAACATCCCTTGCGATAAAGTAAGTAGGTGCCTGATAAGTGCTTCTTAAAAACGTAGATTTTAGTTTTTTGGCTGAAACTATAGGAAACCGATTTAAACGACCCCCGAGGCCTACCTACCTTCGACGTAAAGAGTCCCGAGTTCGATTCCCAACGCAAATCAACGATAACACCTAGAGCAAGACAGAAAATGGACTGTCAACAATTTGTTCGTAAAGTTACCAAAGGCCAGCATTATACTTTCCAGATGTTAAAAATGCTGGGTTTCTAGAGTAGCTAAGGTAAACAAGACCGTGGGAACAAGCTGTATAAACACCTACCTGCTGCTTTTCACTGAACTTTTTTTTGGAACTCAATATGGGTGGTACTGACAATGGAATAGTGAGTAAGTTTAATAGAGTCGTCTTACAGCCGTGAACAAGATACATACTAAATGTTTCTTAACGAATTGAGTTTCTTAGTAACATCTAGTCAGAATTCGTTTCTATTATGCTTGGAAATATGTCCGGGGACTTATTTTTGAACTTTGCACACCTGGGAACGTACACGGAACTTTGACAGTGACAGCTCTAAAACCATTAACCATATTTTTATTATGTTCTCTTCCAAGGACTTTGTATACTATCTGGACTGCGCACAGACGAAATTTGGCTCAAAGTTAGTTTAGGAAAATTCAACCTTAATGCGTTGTAACAAAACATATATTCCTTTGAAATGGTATAAGAGAGACGCTGTGCCGAGTGAGACTTCCCAAAGTGATGAAGTTGTCCCGCTCGCACTATTACCATTTCGAAACGACACTTATATAGGGTAGAATTATTACCTGTAAAGCCGCGACTGTCTTAACCATTTCTTAGTTTTATTAACAATGTAGTTTGATAAGATTTTAGTTAAAATTGCGAATAGATGCCAATAAAACAGAGTTTGATATTTATTTTGTATGAATATACCTACGTCTTTATGATTAACGGTTATTTTTTATTTTTGACTAGAGTATCACCGTCGATTGCAAATGGCGTACTATGGTGTATACAAAGAAGTGTAGTAGGGTGACTATGCTGGACATATTTCTTAAACATGCTGGGTGTACAATTGGTGTATAGTCGTGGTTGTCATTTTTAATTTTTTTAGGTTGTAGATTTCAAAATTGGCATCCATGTTGGAATTAAAAACGGCAGACGTCACTTTTTTGAAAAAATCATGGGTGTAGTTTTCGAGGTTTTTTGGGGTGTAGATTTCAAAAATGACATCCATTTTGAAATTAAAGATGGCGGACGTCACTATTTTGAAAAAGTCGTCATGGGTGTCGTTTAATAGGTTTTTGAGGGTGTAGATTTCAAAACTAGCGTCCATTTTGGAATTAAAGATGGTGGACGTCACTTTTTTCAAAAAATCGTCATGGGTGTAGATTTCGAGGTATTTGGGGGTGTAGATTTCAAAAATGACATCTATTTTGGAATTAGAGATAGCAGATGTTGTTTTTTTGAAAAAGTCGTCATAAGTGTTATATTTTGAGAATTCGGGGGTTTATATTTCAAAATTGGCATTCATTTTGGAATTGAAGATGGCGAACATTATTTCAAAATGGATGCCAATTTTGAAATATACACCGCCAAAAACCTCTAAAACTACACCCATGACGACTTTTTCAAAAAAGTGAGTCCGCTATTTTTTATTTCAAAATGGATGCCTTGTTTACTACGGAAGCCTTAAAATTCTGTTAACTACGGAAGTCTATTCGTGGACAAGTTTTCGTGATTATGATTTTTCGTGATAAGGTCTATTTGTGACAAAGTTTCCCGTGAAAAAGTTTTTGTAAAAAAAATGTTCGTGGTTAAGTACTGACACGGGTTGCGTGATATGTGTCAAGATTACATCTATGAAATTTAAACGTTGTTCAACACCGTAAATATGGATTCCAGACCATTACTGTCGTCACAAAAGTGAAGGAACTCATCGAGATCTACATTTCCGATGACAGCTGTCAAACTTAAAAGTGGTTTATCTCCGTCATTATCGATTCTAGACCATTGCTGTCTTAACAAAGGTGAAAGAACTCTTCAAGATCTACATTTCCGATAACAGCTGTCAAACTTGAAACTGAATTATCTCCGTGTATATTAATTCTAGACCATTGTTTTTATGGGGATTGGTTTTAATAGAAATCTTCAAGGAAGGCCTATGCCCAGCAGTAGGCGTCTTTTTGCTAAAGCGACGACGATGACGAAGGACGACGAATTAGGGGTAAGATAACTGCGATTCCTGCGTGCAGTAACATTCCAAAGAAAAATTATATCCCAAGATGATCGAGATGTTTTGGTCATCCTACTTGGAAAAGAGACACAATCATCTGATGTGGTATCCTTGTCGGCACGTTTTTCTTTGCCAGTACTCAATCCTGTTTATATGATAAATCCATGTTCTCTTCTTAGTTAACGTTCCATTTCACGATATTACCCATAGCAGTTTACGGTTTCTTTTAAAATTGCCATGTTCAGCACTGAAGTTTTGCGTGAAATGGATAATTTCAAATAAATCTCGAGGAAAAAAAAGGTGTCCGTAAAGATAAGTATGTATACGTCCCCAGGCGTGCAAGGCTCAAAAATATGCTCCCAGAACCTAATTTATTATGTCACTGCCTAAATGATTAAGACTTTAGCGCAAAGCGTTACTTCGTAAGCTACTGCAGGGTACAATATTTCACTGTCCTGATTAATCATCCTGTCTCTAGGCTGGAACACCAACTATCGCCAGGAGTGGAGTATACACTAGATGCCGTTGATGATCTAATAAATTATCCCGAGTAAAACCACGGCGTCGAGCGCTGCCAGCGCTGGCGACAAGATGGAGTTGGCTTTTCTTACGTGCGAAACTCATAAATATAGTCAATGAACTGTGGTAGGCTAGGTACTTTTAGGTAGGTTATATTATCATCATCATTATCAACATTTCAACTATAGGCCGTACTACTGGATATTGACTGTCATGGCTGAATATAAAGTTATACTGTTATTTGTACAAATTGAAATTAACACTTTTTAACACCAGTCATTTTTGGGAATTCCTGTGAAAATAGTTAAAGGCTTCTGTACTCTGACACAATGGATTTTCTTTCAATTAATCTACTCATCACGGGACCTTAATACTTTGAATAATTTCATGAGCATTAGCCAAGCATTTACAACTTACTTAACGTATAATGTTATTCGCTACGGACTACGAAAGCGAATCTAACGATACATTATATTCCTAATTGGTGTTGTAATTGGTATATGCTTTCTCTTATTTATTGTTAAATAAGCTTACAAATTTAGAGCAAATATCTATCAAATACTTGCTCGATGCTTAGGTACATAATTATAATAAAATCAGAAAAGAATTTTGATTCGAACACAATTAAATAATGTGACCGTATTTTCTTAATGGATAGGGTAAGGTTGCTTAAGTCGTACCACAGCCTAAGTCGTACCCCGGCAATATCTCGTCTGATACTTATAAATTGCGCCTTCTAGTAATGCCAAAATAAACTTTTCAGTCGAGTGAGCAAACATAAACAAATAGACCGCCGACTGCCTTCGTGAAGCAAAAATATTTTAAAAATAAGTTTTTGATACAGTCTTCAATAAAAAATTTGATTCATTTCTAAGCTTTTTTATGGCAGGATCTTTTTTTTTATTTTGATTAATGTGTAACATTTATTTGGCAATTGTTGCCGAAGATAAGTTTTTGAAAAACATTAATATACCTATTTTCTTTATAGATATACGAGTTTCTATGATTATTAAATAAAAGCCAATAAAATAAAGATTCAGTAGATGTAGATGATTTTGTTTTATTTCAATTTCAGTAAATATTATAGTGTAATTTCCTTAGGGGGTACGACTTAAGCAACCTTACCCTACTTATCTTCCACAAGTGTTTCTCAAATTAAAAATAATCGTAGCCTTATACAAAACACTACACACACTACTACATAGATTCAGCAAGATCAATTACATTCCATAATGGCCATCCTATAATAGACATTTTATAACTATTTATATTTATCCATCATCCATCCATCCATCAGCCAAAGGACGTCCACTGCTGGACATAGGCCTCCCCTATGGATCTCCAATAAGACCGGTTGGAAGCGGCTTGCATCCAGCGCGATCTTGCGGTCTTATTGAGGTCATCCGTCCACCTTGTGGGTGGACGTCCTACGCTGCGCTTGCCGGTACGTGGTCTCCACTCGAGAACGTTTTGACTCCACCAATCATCAGTCCTTCGCGCTATGTGCCCTGCCCATTGCCATTTCAACTTGCTAATCCGTTGGGCTATGTCGGTAACCTTGGTTCTTCTACGGATTCGATATTTATCCAACCAAAACGAATACATAAGTAACAAAACACTCCTCAATATTATCTGTGCCTACGTTATTAAAACCACCCGTCAATACACCATAACAAGCACACATCTCACAAATAAGCACATATCGTATGATTTGTAACCACAAAACAAACACGTATGTAAATAAAGAGTTACCTCGCGACGGGAGTTTGGCACCATACAGAGAGTTCTTACACGTTCCAACCAGATAAATCACTCCACAAAACATACTCTATGTTTGGGTGAAATAAAGTTGAATTTTCAATGGTTTATAAATCGTAATATCAAGGTTAAGAACATGTAACAAGACCAGAATTTATGTAGACGCTCTGACGGTTCGCCGCTTGCATATATCAATTTCTTGTTCGTGTAAGAGATGATAAATTAACCAAGATATTGGTATGCGCGGCGTTGAGTAACAAATGATAACTCCTCAGTTTTGTTTGTTAAATAATAAGTTATTCGATTGTTTTATGTTAATCTTATCCGCGGAGGAGCGGAGCTTTTTGGTTGGTGGCGTGACTGCTAAAATCGCTTTTATGGGTTTTTTAAAGATAATGAACTTGAATAGTGACGCGAAGTGATTGAATGTTTAGAATAAGTACCTACGTCTCATAATATTTACAAGCAAAGTAAATCATCCGAGACTCTACTTCCGGTTTATACTGTTTTTCAGTCAACGTCCGTTAATTTTCGAAAACAACTGAACGAAAGTTCAGCAAATGTTTTATCTTATGTACCTACAAAAATCGTGTCACAGTGCTTGTAATTGAACTCCTGCAAAACGTCTTGATCGATTTTTATAATTTATTTTTCTTATTGGGCTAGTCTAAGAATAAGTCGTAGGCAATTTTTGTGCCCTCAGGCCTTAAGAGTGGCTCTCTTCAGAATTTGCAAATGGCAAAAAGATGATTGCAGGTCCAGCTAGTATTTTATAATTATAATAAAAATCAAAGTACCTAAGTAGGTATGAATAAACTGCACAAAACGACAATTAATTAATTACCTCTCTACTCTGCCTAGCTATACAGTTACTCGTACACCCTGAGAATAAACTCCAATAAACTTTCCGAAAGCAAAATAACTCCATTCCCAATGCAAATACTGTCAAATAAATCTGTATTAACAAATCAAAACAAAAATATTAAGCCAAATTTACGCGCACCAATTCTTCTCACGGATGATATTAAGTCATTTAAAGTCCATTTAGAGAGCGGTATTATTTTTCATAATTAACGAAGCTGTTTATGATTTAGTGGGTTTCCTCCGGAGCCGGACATTTTTGCGCCTCTCCGGGACATAAATAATGAAATTAGGGAGCTTACAACATTGGATCCGGCCTGTTCAAAGAGGAACACTCATAAATGATGATGGGAAACTCGTGTTATGGCCTTTCGGAAGTTGTTTATGTAATTTTTAAATGTTTCGTAACGTTTTCGACGTGAAATTTACACGTGCCGAATGTTAAATTGGTATTAGAGGCCTAACTCGTTGTTTATTTTTTGTGAACTTTAACCATGTTGGACTCTAACAATACTTAGGTACCGTTTCAGTTTCACGCACTATAATAAAATTCTAAAAGAATGTTGAAGTCTCATCGAAATTCAAAAAGTGAATTTTATTTACTTGATATTTTCGATCCATAAGCAGGCATAATATTTGTACATATTAAATCCAGTTTACCATGAATGTGTTTTTACAAAACTATGTAGGTATCTCTCAAGCTCTTTCTCTGGCGTTTAGATATTTTCACCTTATGTTTCTCAATGTAGCGTCTATAAAGTGACGTTTTACCGTACTTCAGTCAGTTTGTTGACGAAAGTACCTAGTAGGTATATAATACAAAACGAAGATATAGAATCTTGAAGCAAGGGTATAGATGTTTTAATTGCACCACGGACATACCTATGTGTGCCACACGGCCGCACATGTATGTAGAACTAGTCCTGTAATAGCAAAAATATGTGCCGTTTCATATTTTTTGTTTAAATGCTTGGATAGCTCATTAAAAAAGTCCTTTACAACCAAAAAAGAATTAGAGCTGTTAAGTGTTATAATTCCATTTCATTTCAAGCGCGTGCCGTGCCGCACAGTCGTACTATGACTAGGCCTGAAATTGAAGAAAAAGCTGCTAATTCATACTTTTTGTTTAAATATTAAAGACTAGCTTTTACCCGCGGCTTCGCCCGCGTTATTATTTGATTTTGGCTTATGTTTATTTCGATGCCTACCAATTTTAGTAAAATATTATCCTAAAATATATGCTAACAAAATTAGTAAGTGCGCCACAAAATATTGCCTCAATTCAATGTAAAACGATACTCAATTTCAATTCAAATCCAAAAAAATAGTACATCTCAACCAAAACACAACACTATGTCCATGGCAAAAATCAAGAACCACGATTTTTCAGGATAAAAAGTAGCCAACGTCCTTTCTCAGGCTTTCTGTGTACCAAATTTCATTGAAATCGGTTCAGTAGTTTTGGCGGGAAAGCGCGACAGACATACAGATAGAGTTATTTTCGCATTTATAATATTAGTAAGGATAAGGATAACTCATTGAAGAAAGTCCTTTTACGACAAAAAAAAATTGAGTGTTCTAATTGTAGCGCGGACACGTGCGTGCTGCACGGCCGTCCTGTAAATCATGGGAGAATAGACGTCAGGACGTGCCGCAACGTACTGCAATATGCTCGCCAGCGATGTCACGCTCTTTTTGGTTCTTTGCTGGTTAATAAGCTCAATGGACCTTAAAATATAAACAAAGTCAAACTTTATGACGTTTGTGAACACTAATCGCTTAGTGTTCACAAACGTAGTCATTGTGCAGTAGAAATTTATTCATTTGTCAGCGGCGCAAGGGGTAAAGATTTCCGTACCTTTCAGCTAACTTCACAGAAGCAATTAAAATTTAATCGCTTCTGTAAAGTGTAATAGTAATTTTATTCGGCCTCATAGGAATGCTTAGATAGGCCGCAATGTTTTCAGTATATTTTTAACAGAGATAAGTACTTAGTCAATCTTCACTATCGCGATTCTGAAATCTCCAAAACAAAATCTGCTGTTTCGTACATTTTATTGTTTAGAGTTTCAATTAATCTTTGATATACGAAACGTATATCAAAAATATATTAAAGAAAACAGCTTTACACAAAAAGAAATAGAAGTCACCTATAAAAGCGAGGTAGATAAGTAGGTAGGTGTTCTAATTCATGGGAGAATGGACGCCGCTAGGACGTGCTTCAACGTTCTGTGTTGTCACATTGTGCTCGCCAGCGCTGTTACGCTCTCTTTGGCCCTTTGCTAGTTTATAAGCTCGATGGAGCCTGAAGCGAGGCTGTCTCTGGGTTGTTTAGAGGTACAGATAAGTAGTTGTTATTAAGCCTGAGAGGACGGAGATTACCTTTATTGTAGTTATATTTTTTTAAAGGCTGACAGTGAAGCCTAGCTTGGTGCCATCATTTAAAAATAAAACATAATTCTCGTTTTTTCGGACCCCTAATTAACGAATGTTGTTTTTAAACTTTCGCGATTTGAACACATTATTATTATATATACTACGGGACTAATCGCGCACTAAAATTACGAGATAAATAAATACCTCCTTATCCCGACGTTTCGGCCAAGTTGCAACGACCGTGGTCACAGGTAGAGTAGGTATTTATTTATCTCGTAATTTTAGTGCGCGATTAGTCCCGTAATATATAATAATAATGTCCCCAATTAAAGAATTAACAACTAATAAATTTCACCAAAATCATTACCTAGCCCTTCTCAATATTCGAAATATGTGTTTGTAATTTAAATTTACGCGTTAGTATTAGGATACGACGAAGTTAAAATAGACCACGTCAACTAAATTCCCATATGAATTTTAAGACTAAGAATTTCAATAAATTGATCAGTTAACTTTATTAACTCTACGACTAATTCTATTTCAATTTAACTTCGCTCTCGAACTAATTTTCCCTGAGATTTATAAACTTCTATAAAAATTGATTGAGTATTAAAAACTGATAGATAAAAAGAACGCGCAAAAAAGTATTTTTAAGAAGTCTGCCGCTTGTAGATGTGTGTACCTAAATGAAATTATTATTACCTGGAGCTAAAAGAACAATACTAAATACATAACATATAAACATATGTATTTAGTATTGTATCCAAGTAAATAAAAGTATTCCCGCGTATTTCAATCTTTTTAATATTTCTTCGAAAAATCTGAATTCACAACTAAAACGTCTAAGTAATATCTGCCTATAACTGAGAATAACTTTCAGGCCAAAATAAATTCGAAAATTAATCCTGTTCCTCTTCTCTTCAATACCCCACGGAAAATCTGTATTCACAGCAAAAAAGTCTTAAGAAATTACGAGAATTATTTCCAAGTCAATTTATAGTTTATCATATTTTACGCCCAACGTTATGGGGGACCCTCGAACCTTTTCCGCAAATTGCTGACATATTATTGGCAATAGACAAGATGTAGTGCGAGTCCTTGCGCTTTCGGACTTCCGACTCGTAAGTCACCCTTCTATTTTGCTTCGGTTTCTTCGCCAATTTTTTTACACAAACACTTTTGTATGTTAATGCTAAGTATTACCAACTTTTACGATGGGACCATTCAGAAATCGTGAAAATGAAATTCGCTGTTCTTCATAAAGTCGATTCGACCTTTCCCTATGGACTTTTTACTCTCATTATTATGATATACCTACTACGGGACTAATCGCGCCATCGGCCGTGATCCCGTGACCACGGCCGATGCAACTCGGTCGAAACGTCGGGATGAGGTATTTATTTATCTCGTAATTTTAGTGCGCTATTAGTTCCGTAGTATATAATAATAATGTGTTCAAATCGAAAAAGTTTAAAAACAACATATTTACCCTCAATTCCAGGGTCGAGTACATAGTATTTTTATAATCCCAATTTATTATTTAGGACTTTTATATAAAAAACATGACAGTCCCATTGTACATTCTATCCTCTATAGTTATGTAGTAAATGTGGGTTACGATGGTTTTGAGTACCTACCACAATATTCTAGAATACGTCTTACACCAAAAGCAGACTTCTTGTATTACATATCAATCTAAAGTCTGTCTTTCCGCTTAAAGTAGGTACGAGTACAACATAGGTGTCTTCAATAAATCTTAGGAGTCTCGAGTGAATAGTTGTCTTCTAGGTAAGCGTGCCACAACGTGGACCGCATAATTATTTGTTTAACATTAGGCATATGTAGTCAAACGAAAACATATCAGGAAATTAAAAAAAAAATCTAATGACGTCATTAAATAACATGATTTTATCTAACTTTTAGCACATAGGTGCCTCATGCCTGCTCATGCTACTCTATGGTACGGTAAGGTAAACTTGTTACTTTTTACTACAAAAACTAAATTGCGTGTTATACATCTTTTCTATTGTCTTCTCTACTCCTACAGACAAGAAAAACCTCGAGCCTTTTTCACCCAATTTTATCTTTTTAAGGTTCTTATTACACGGCTGAAATTAAAAACGGAAGGGTCGCTGCCGTGTGAATTTCAAGCCCGAATAAATGTTATTTATGGTCTCAGAGGGTCCTGTCTTCACTTCTTTCAGTGTTACCAGGATAGTAGTTTTCCTGTAACAATGTATTGTAGACTTTATTTCTTAAAAAATTGATGATGATTCACTGATAGTGCTATACGACTACACGCGTTATTTTGCGAAGTGTAAGGACTCCTATAATACGATTACGAGTCTAATTAATTATTATGTAGGTACTCATATTTCGTCATCAATATACAGAGTTATTTCTAATAAATTAGCATCCTTTTAGGGGCTTATTCTGTGCATCAAAACTAACAACGTTTGTTCTACGACTTTTGTCAAAACTCAAAAATTTTTTTTGTTGTTCCATTGAAAAATATAGTTCACCCGCGACAAAATGTATGGAAGAGCTGTTTTTTTTTAGTTTTGACGAAAGTCGTAGAACAAAAGTTGTTAGTTTTAATGTACAGAATAAGCCCCTAGACGGATGCTAATTTATTAGAAATAACCCTGTATAACACAACAACTTTAACCATAAGGCCAACTCCGAAATCTTGAAAAAATTAGCTACTATATACCTACATTTTGTCGAGAGTCTATAAACTTTTGTAAGGAACAGATGATTTTTTTCGGGGTCATAGTAAAAGTTATTCTTAATGATAATTAAGTATATAGGTACCTATACATCTGAAAGTCCTTGCATTTTTCCAAGCAACGACTTGAATACCTTTTTCAGATAATGTTTATGGTTCGGAGTCAACATGGCAAAAATAATTGCCCTGTAATGGAACTCCATTATCTGTGTTCATGTCGCAGATGACTTCTTTTGAGATTTATATGAGCTAGTAAATTTAAATCTATCATGATGCCAGAAAATTCTGACCACATACTATTTTTAGAGTTTTAAACACTAAGCGTTGGAAAATGTTTGCTTAATTTGATTTTTCGGGGTTACATGATCTGTCTGGCAACACTGGCCAAATATATGTCTAGTACGGGTCAAATATATCCCAAAATTAGAAAGGAAGCTGCGTGTGAGAGATAGCCTGGGTGAAATTTATTCGAGTAATACGTCCTTTAGTGCGCCTTCGTGATAAGGGTGAGACCTCTGCCCAATAAATGTGAATTACAACACGCATTCGTCCTTCGCTGTCGCCGAGTAGAAGAAATGTACAATTCTTTGAACAAAGAAAGATGTATGAGATTCTGAGACGTGCTACTTAAAACATTCTTTAACGTAAGCTGTTTTACTGCTAGCCAAGTTTTCATTTATCTCTTTCTATGAATCTCGCTTCTCTACCATCTGCTAACGTTTTGTATCCTCACTACTTAAACGGAACATTGCGGAACACAAATTACATACAGTACCTATATTGTAAAGGCAGTAGGTTCAACTACCTATCTACTATATCTATATATAGTAGTTATCTACTTACCTTGATCACATATTGTATAAAGATATTTTCTTTTTCCTAGTTGTGGGCAAATGCCAATAACTATCAAAATATAATTTAAGTTTAATCTTCTTGGTTAATTGAAGTGATAACCACTTTTGTTTTCAAGAAACCTATATCGAAATGCATCAAAACCTTGCATATAAGTTCAAATACCTAAGTTTACTTCTCAGACATTCGTACATGTCTAAAGTTGGACATAGGTCACCACCACACACCACAGATATCCACTTTGTTGACGTCTTACGCTGCGCTTGCTGGTACGTATACGTTGGTAATAAGGACTTATTCGGAAACTTTACGACCCCATATTTCCCTGTAATACCTGCTCAATGCCGTTTCTACTTGCCAATTCGCTGAGCCAAGTAAAAATTATGAGAAATACTGAACTACTTCTTGCAACACGCGCTGATTTCTTTAGACTTGTAGATAGGTTACTTACCTTACTTTAACACTGTCTACAAAACCCAATAAACAAGCCACTAAAGTAATAAAATTCTTAAATAATAAATAAATCATTCTTAAATTCACAGTTTTCCCTAAAGTACCTACAAGAGTTATCATTCATCTCGAAAATATTCTTCGCAAACCAGTAATCCTAACTCATATCACGTTACGTATTAAAATACCGAATTCGCAAACGACTCTACGCTTCATACATAAACTACGAGCTCAGTACAAAATTTGCATGAAATTCATGAAGTTGGCACTAACCTGGCACTACTCGCAGCGCTTTTGCATACAAAATATGCACAAATAGTCCACGCGCTATAAGATTTATAGTAGTTTGAATTTATTGAGGAAATTTTATGCGTGATGTGTGTGAGAAGATAATAATATGGCTAAGTTGTGTGGCAAATGGAATTAAAAAGTTAAGCTGGCTTCAATCATAAAGAAGCTAACAAAAAATGAGAGTACCTAGTAAAAAATATTCTATACCAACTTTAGCATAATGACTACCTCGGTGGCTTAGTGGTTAGTGAACCTGACTTCTGGATCAAAGAGGCGTGGGTTCGATCCCCACCCAGGGCAAGAATTTATGTGGTGAACATAGGTGTTTGCTCTGTGTCTGGGTATATTTAGATACTATCTATATAAGTCTGTATTTAAAATATGTATATGTAGTATATCAGTCTCTGGCAGCCATATCACAAGCTTTGCTTAGTTTGGGGTCAGAGACCGTGTGTAAGATGTCCCCTAATATTTATTTATTTAATAATACAAAATGTGAATAAGATTTTTGCAAATTGATAAACTTTTTATTTCTCACGCATACAGAATATGTAAGTGGCACATTGTTTAACTATACTCTATAAAATTTAACTTGATCTCTACGACAGTTACATTGACATAGAAGATTGACATTTTTAGAGTTGAGATAGTGGTGGAAAAAATCGATTTTCAAACAATGTTGTAATGAAATCAAATGAGTAGTTGAAGGTGAGAAATTGGATTTCATTTACTTACTATTATTTAAGATCAAGTAAGTACACATGTAAATAATGTTATGATATTAATTAAATACTCATAATAATGTAACGATAGTATTTATCGACGTTTTTCACCTTTATCGATGCTAATGTAACATATAATTGGGTTTAATTTAATTATACATGTAAAAAATGTTATGATATTAAAATATACAATAAAATTAATGATAAATTAAGTTTTATTTAAAATATCTTCAGTAAAAACTATCGATATTTTAACTAAAACTTTATCTAAAACTCTGTGGTCACGATCATTCGTCGCCCATCACTAATCGGCCCATAAAGTATGACATTGACAGGTACTGTCTGTACTATTAAGAAATCCAGGACTTCATAGGCGTGATTTTTCTGACAGCTGTCGCAGAGATCAAGTTAAATTGTATAGAGTATAATGTTTTTCGTAATAGACACACAATTGATAGCGTGTACACAAATAGTTATAATTTAGGTTATTTCGGTACATTAGAAAGATTTATCAGCTCTTAAATTTCACTGAAAATAATCCAATACCTGAAATATCTGTTGGTAATTCATCGTTAGAAAATAATTTACTTCCCAGACAGATTTCTTCAAAGATTTGTCTAAAACCATAAGACTGATCTTCCTAGAACTTCTCAAAGCGGGAAAACTGAGAATTATTAAAGACATTTCTCAGTTTCTTTCAGAGAAATCAACAGTGGCTCCTATTTCCAACTTTTCCATCCACTTGGTCTTAAAGTACGTGACCTCTTTATCCAAGTAAAATCTTATTTCAGGGCGAAGGTGTTGCCACTAGGGGGTGATTTGCACGACAATGGGCGAATCGAGCGCGTTTCAGCGCATTTCAGACAAGGTAACGTGGGCAGGTCGTACCGGGAATTTTAATAATGCACGTGTTTATGAGGAAACTCACGGTAAAGAGGTTATTTTGTAAATCTCGCTGCTTTTGTTTTTGTTGCGAATATAACCGGATTTAGGAAAGAAGTTCGTATTTCGAGAAAAACGCTTATTGAGATGAGAAACATTATGAATGTTTGATGATCGAAGTATGAGATGAGATTTATGAAATAAAATTCTATTCTACATTTAATCATCATTCATTTAAAATGGCAAAAGAAAATATTTCTCTTTTTCGAATATATGTATTTCTGTCAAAATACATCCCTTCAGCTTTTGACCTGATAGTTATGATGACCTATATGGGTTAAACAATAATACTAAATAGTAGTTTGACTAGATGTTGGTCAGCGATCACCGAAATTAAGCAACGTTCCGCACGGTCAGTATTTGGATGGGTGACCGCGGGTGGCATTTTCCAATTAAGCGTTATCGTGGCTCGAATGACACATTAAATTGTAGGTCCCGGTTGTCTTAACCGTTTAGCCATGTCAGAAGCCTTCAGGCGGTCTAAAAACTCTGACACCAGGGCTAGCCACCCGGCCTGCACGAACTTACTTTAATCATTATTTACATTTGAATCGAAAAATATTATCTTTATCAAAATAAATTATTTATTTGCCTGCAACCTAAATCACAGTTATACAACCATTCGTACCAATCAGTTTCCTTCTATTGACCATGACTAAAACCAAATCATAATAGAGCCACCGGCCCCATACAATCAATATTAATTCTACACCTCTCAACAATAGTTCCTCTCTAATCAATAATCGCTTACAACTTTTGTGCCGATTTCACACCAATTGTATAGAAATCGCGATTCCCCCGTGAAATCGAAAACGTCATCGAATGCTAAACCCTGTATTGTGTGACAAATCTTTGACGACAAAAAGCTTTTGTAAGACGCCATATGGTGTGGAAGGGCGGCCTCGCAAAGCTGTGGATTAAACATTATTAGGACTATGCGTACTGCGAAGCATTAGATATACTGAGAGATATGTGATTGGAAACTATTTTATTTATAATACTTTCCACACTATGTTTGTCTTCACTTACGCTGCAAGTTGGTAAAGATAAACAAATTAACTAATTTACTAGATACAGTTATATATGCTTAAAAATACCATTTGTAAAATCGTAATTAAAAATGATGAAATAACTATTGACTACATAGATTAATAATAAATTAATATGACAAATGTATCTTAATTATTATTGCCAACATTATTTAGATTAATTTATAAGCTTCCTTTGTAATATCTCAGTAATGATATAACTTATCTCGACAGTTCAAAGTGACATTTTGCTAACAAAAGCAGCGCAAAGTTCAAAGATACGAAGAAAATTAATTGTTATTTACAAATAGGTACCAATATCAAGTTATCGCTATAAATCAACCGTACTTTATTTTGTTTTTTTTTTTCCAGAGCTGTCCAGCTGTGAAGCTCATTGGCAGTACTTACAAGAAAGTTTGATATGGGTACATAAGATGTAAGCCGTGGTGGTCTAGTGGTAATGACAACCTTACAATCGTGAGGTCGTAGATTCAAACCCGGTCCCGTAACATTGAATTTCTTGGAATTCATGTACGGATTATCACACCACTGGCTTTTCGGCGAAGGAAAACTAGCATATGTCCAAGGAAGAAATTTCATGGCATATGTGAATCCACCAACCAGCACTGGGCCAGCGTGATAGCTTCATGGGTAGGCCTACGTCTTGCAGTGAACTATTAAAAAGGCTGGTACAGATAAATGACAACATCCCTCTCTCACCGTTAATTGGGTTTAAGTACGAAGCACTGTCGCTCTGTAGTCATAGCAAAAAATTTCAATTTTCACGACGAGCGTTAAACTTCTTCGCATCGCTTGCAGTGTGTCAACAGACTCTGTACGTTAGTTTAGTAGTAACAATCGAATCCGACTGCAGCAGGCAGCCTGCCATGTGTAATTCTAATGTGAAATCCATTTGTTACTAATTGAAACACGACACGAATCTACTTTATGCTTCTCCGCCCAGGACTGATCGAGTGGAGAAATCTGGTTTGAGTTCTGTAGGAGAAATAATTTGAGTAAATAATAGCATTGGTTGTCAAATATAGTGAATGGGAAAATTATGTATCACACAGATGAAAGTAGTAGTAACTATATTCTTTTTCTATTTTCACTCAATACCGACCTTTAGGTATAATTAATTTTCGCAAAAAATGGCACCATCGACTTCCACCGTGTACAGAATTCGAATAATTTGTATGAATCCATGTCACATTCATTATTGATGATTTTATCAAAAAAAGGCGCAGCCGCATTCGACAAAATTTAAAAAAACTTCAAGAGATATAAAAAAATATTTTTAAAATCGATGAATATGTGTATATCCATGAACATACACAAAAAAAAATACATACAGACAAACATTGTACCTCATCCTTGTTGGGAGATGGTAAAAACAAAACCTACTCCATAGTTGTAATGTTTTTATGTCATAATTTAGCATGATTGGGAATCACCAAAGACCTTTTTTTTTTTTTTTTTTATTTTTTTTTTTATAAAATTTAACTTTTTTTTTTTATTCATAATGACAATACTACACTACTACTACATAGAAAGCAATTGGATCATCCACAGACCCTTGAAGGTCTAAAGATAATCCAAGTGCTCAAGCCCACTGCCAGTTGGCAGCGTGCCCAGCATGCTGGCAGCATTGCCACGCTGAATGGCAATGCTTATACGTTGAGCCAAATAAACACCAGCATTTTGGTCACGCGTCGCGTCCACCAGACGCTCAGAAAGATTTTTGAAAACGAAATGAGCTCCCGGCCCCCACGGACCCAAAGTCTCAACTCCAAATGGCTCAAATATGTAACCACTACCGAGGTTAGCATATTTGCGCCGCTTGTGCTGCTCAGCCGAATTGGCCGCCGCTCCAGCCCTACTCTGAGTCTCAGGAAGATGTGACGGTGCCAAAGTATCGACGCAAGTTGCGTCCCATACTAAGGGCCGACCACACTTCCATGGGACCAGCGTCATGCCGTCAGGCCTTTTGCCATCACCACGCGCCAACCCACTCGGTTCGAGTACGGCTGCGATATTGGCGGTGACAAAAGCCCTGCGTATGACATCATTAAGGCTGGCGTGGCGTCCAATCCGACCAGCGCTTCTTGAGCAAGAGAGACCGTGGTGACCGAGCTGGTCAACTGCAGTACCACACTGACAGCGATGGGCCTCACAACACCTTGCACCCAAGCGTAAGCTGACAGCTAGACGAAATGCAGTTGGGTCTAAAAGGTTACCAGTATTGAAAGAGGGCAATGCTTGCAACCAAAGACCGGACTCCCATACAGAGACTGCAAGGATACGAGCGCGATCCGCGACGCTAGGACACGTATCTAGAAGAGATTTCCGTGCTAGTTCGCAGATCGGCCGATCCCACAGTCTCTGCGACGATAAAGTCTTTGGAAGCTCGGTATTTGGGCAAGCGACCCTCCAAGCATTCGTTGCCTCATTCAAATGAGCTACATCTACGCCAGAACGGCCTAAAGAAGGTGCGAGGATTTTTTCAATCAAGTTCTGAGTACTATGAATGGAGGACAAGAAAGCTGGTAAAGCAACACTTGAAATTTGGCGGACCCCTAGCCCTCCAAGCCTAACAGGCAAGGAGGCTTGTAGCCACGCCCTTTCACTCATGTCAATATTCAAAACCGATACTAGGGACTGCTTTACAACATCGTCTAAGCTCAAAAGGAGCTCATTGTGTTTCCACAATGGACTACATCGTAAAGCGTACATAAATTTTGGAACAAACAGACAACATCTTATAATGGTAAAAGCCATGTGGGCGTTAATTTTGAGTAGCCTATCAGAGGCACTCAAAAAATTTTGAATTTTTTCTTGAACGAAAGGCGGAAAAGACTCATCTAATATCGGCGAACCTAGAAGGCGAAGAGAACACTTGTCTACCGATTTGATGTTAGGTGCCAAATCATTAAATTTGTTAAGTATCAAATCTTTATCCGGACATGAGTCGCAAACGAAAAGTTCGCATTTCGAAAAATTTAGCTCCAAACCAATTTGACGAAACTCGTCAATAAGAATTTCCAAATCACGTAGGACTGTGCTCGCATCGCCACCCAAAGTCCCGTCATCCAGATACCAAACGTTGAGTTTAGATTGGAGACGTTGAACAATTGGATGAATGGCCAGGCTGAAAATGGCTGGTCCGAGAGGGTCACCTTGTTGACAGCCAACGGAAGATAGCAAAACATCATTTTTGTAAATTAATTTAGTGGGTTTGCCGTAGCATTGCCAAAGAAAATTGAAAAGATCGGGAATTTTGTCTTTGACCTGTGCCAACAAGGCGTCTCGATTAACCGAATTGAAAGCATTTTTGACATCCACCTTAAGCAACACCTCTCCACAATTTTGACCGAGAAAAGTACGAAGCGAATGAACAGCAGCCTCACATCCACCCCGCGAACCAAAGCCAAGCTGTATTGGTTGAAAAAGGCTACTCAAAAGAGCAACCTTTTTTCCACAACCTGCTTTGGCTGCGAGACGACGATATGTGGTGCCAACAGCAATAGGTCTGATGCCACCATCTTTTTTGACAAGTGCGCATAGGTTAGCGCCATACAAGACTTCGATGACGTCATCATTGACCCGCCCAGATAACATGAGATTTGCCAAACCCGTTAATTCTCTCAAGAGAGACTCAGCCACCTCACCAGAGCTAAAAGATAGAAGATCTTTTAGATGTTGAGGCGAGAGACCATCTAGGCCTCCGGCTGAGCCGCTCCGAAAAGAAGAAACGGCCGCTGCAATCTCCTGAGCTGACACTTCAATGACAACGTCATCAGGGTGTGGTGGCTCAGGCAGGTGGAGACATGCTGCCGGCGGATGCTTGTCACGGAGTGACTGGACCGTATCGGGTGTGTGGGGGGCAATAGTGTCGCTGGAGAACAGGACTCGTGCGGCGCCTTTGATATCGCCATCACTAATTTTGCTCTCTACTATTTTAATAGTAACAGAATCGTCTGTTTTTTTAGAATTTGGTTTATTCTGCCTTGTTGGCGGAATAATGCTTTCAAAATCTAAAGAGTTCTCCTCCAATGCGCTGTACTTTACGCAATTTTCCTTTACCCTAGTGGTAAGGGATTTTTTGTTTGTTGGGTCCGAATGTACGTAAAGCACAACGTAGGGAAAAGTCAAGAGGTGTTCCCAGGCGTCTAAAGAATTTTTAGAAATAACATTCCGAATAGCAGCAGATAAACACTGCGCAACCGAAAAACGTGCACCACGCGGGATGCGTTTTAAAACAGGAAGAGAACTTTTGAGTGAGCTAAGAACCTCCCAAAGCGGTTTGGAAGGAGCAGCAGCGCTCATGGGACTGCTTACTTGTTCCAAAGACCTTGTACTGGTATCACTCAAATTCCAAATCTAAATGCTAATATTTAAATTTCAGGCGGTAATCATAATAATAATTAAATTCGGTAATCAAAATGGTTTGAGTAAAAATGCTTATAATTTAGTTTATTGAAACAGGCGTTACTTTGCGGAAGTTCATCTTCAAATCCTTGTTTTGAATAAATGTTAAGTGTATTTCCTAAAAAATATTTCTAACATCCTTGTTTTTAATAAATATTTAGAGTATTTAGCGTGTATCTGTGCTTTTATATTTCAACCTTTGTCTAGAAATCTGTGAGGATGATTCAATTTTTGCTCGTTACATTCCGAGTCTGAAAAGTATTTCTATCCGGTAAAATCTGGAGACTATTGGCAAATTGCCAGCGATTTCATTTGGGTGAAATTCTAGAAGAAATTCAATGCCAAATCCGAGTTTTATCCCCGACTAATCAATATCGTCTTTTTGTGTTAAAATGTACTTAGGTACAATTTATTATGTTTCGAAGTAGTTGTACAAGGAGTAGTTTTCAATATAATTCATGAAGAGTTCATTATACCTACTGCGTAAGTAAACACAGAAATACATTCAGTTGCGTTTGGTACCTTTTATTACCGTCCTTTGATTCGTTTTTTAATCAGAAATGAAATAAACATAGACAATGTTGTATCGTTTACTCTACCCACTCTACTCTATTTACTCTTACTCTCTGTACTCTTTACCTAACAAGGTTATTATCAGTCAAACATATTCCAAAATGGGCAAAAGTATTCCCTTTAATTTATTGGGCAAAAAAGACCAAATATCTGCAAACTACTAAAATGTACAGAAACAAAAGGCACAAAATAATAGTTGGGTTATAATTTATACACTAAATATTCAAGATAAAATCCTTGCACTTCAACCCACTGCTACGAGTACAATACAAATTAATTCCTGTACATTTATTCCGATGCCGTCTGACGGTGATATAGTTTTAACACGTCTCATGCAGCTCCCTGCCGCGGCAATAAATTACTGTGCAATTATAATAACACACTTGAGCAGAACTGCAGGAATTGGAGGGGGCGTGTACAATGCACTGCGTGCTCCACGACCATTACTTTTACATTAAAAATTGCTCTGCATACAATTGCATGGGGATTGCATTATTGGCACAGACACATTTACTTTTGGTTTCATACTTAGGTATATATGTAGGTAGATACTATTAGCTTAGGTCGTAAGTTCCAAGACTTTTGGTAGTTATTACTTTTGGTAGAAGTATTTTGAACCAGCGACTTGTGACGAAATCTAACTCGCAACCACTTCTGTGTTTTTGTTTATGTATATTTTCACTTATTACTAGGTCTTACGAATATAAAAAGAAATGCTTAGGTACCTATCTAGTATAAGATACTTTATTCAAGGTGATGCTTTGCAAACTGCTAGGACTTTCATACATCTTTATACCTACTCATAATTATGAACAATACTTGTACTTCTAATGAGACTAACCTCTAAAAACAATCAGCTGTTCTATATACAAAAAGCTCATCGACTCTCTTCAAATGAAACAGCTGATTTTTCACGTTTTTGGGATTGGTTCCATAGTAGATGTTGATCATAATGATGAGTTCATAATCACTGTAAATAGGTGCGTTGGATGCAAGCCGTTTCCAGCTAATCTTATGGGATATCAAAAGGGGACGCCTAAGTCCATCAGTGGACGTCCGTTGTCTAAAAAGAGCTGATTGAATCTGTGTCCAAATAAAATATTTATAAACTACTACTACATAAAATCAATTGGATCATCTACAGACCCTTGAAGGTCTAAAGAGAATCCAAATGCTCAAGCCCACTACCAGTTGGCAGCGTGCCCAGCATGCTGGCAGCATTGCCACGCTGAATGGCAATGCTTATGCGTTGAGCCAAATAAACACCAGCATTGTGGTCACGCGTCAGGTCCACCAGACGCTCAGAAAGACTTTTGAAAACAAAAGAGCTCCCGGCCCTCACGGACCTAAGATAACTGCTGGTATACATACCGATACAACAGCGATTAAGTACTATACGTCCCAGTTCGATTATAACGAGTACAAATTACAATCGGCTGTTTGACGATCTCGAATGACATTACAGGGAACACAAACAAAGAGGGCTTATGCAATTATTTACAGTAAATTGAGTTGCAGTTAAGTTTATCGAGTTAAACGTGAATTACGAGTCTCTTGTTCCCGATTTACATCGATTTACAGACGACCGTTGCCTGCTGCGTGTTGCCATTACTCTGTGAATAATATGACCTATTGATATAAATGTTAGGTTTGTTTTCATACCAAATCACAATTAAAATTATAAGACCAAATTTTCATTCAATGAAAATCATTTCCGACTTAGTACAAAGCACACAGTCTTTGATATTACCTACGAGTACTCGATCTACGATTCCGTTAAGTACAAAACATTCGAAGAAAACAATTCATCCATACATTTACAGTATTTCAAAAATACCTTTTTAACTTTATTATGTATTTAACTTAACTTACAAGTAGTGCGTCGACCAGTCGCAAACCTATTAATTTAATTTTACTTACTCTTAACAACAGTGGAAGAACTGTATCAATTAGAGATACAGGTAGGTAGTAGGTTATCCTATAAAGTGTAAATAAGATTAATTTTCAGGAAACTTACCGGAAGGTAAGTTTCCTGAAAATTAATCTTATTTACCATCCATACCATATATCCATATCCATACGAGATGATTTGGATAATTATTATTGAACGTCACTACGTTCGTTTAATCATCAAGTATATTAATCGCTTTAAAGTATAGCATAGCAAATTGTAGAGCATAGCATAGGTATATAAATAAAAATATATAATCATAAAGCCATGATAACATCCACAAAGTCACGGAGAAGCATCAAACTTATACATAAATCGTACCAGACTTCATTAATTTGCTGACAAATAAGTGTTGCGTTTAACTATTATTCGAATTGTCTTGTCTTATTCAAAATTTTGTATAAGTTTCCAATCACCCATCAAAAAAAAACTTCTTATAGTCCAGCGGTACATTGAAGTGTAATGAATACCTAGAATATGAAAAGAGAGCACATTTCTTATACGGTGGAAAATATTTATCAGTTTTTTCAACTATAACAGGTTAACTTGTTATCTTAGCAGTCTAAACATGGCTCTAAGTTCCTAAACATAAGTAAAACAAGTACGGTTGTCAACAGAGCGTGAATAATTGCAAGTTTTGCGGAGCAGCACGCGCCGCACCTCGCGCCTACTTACTTATCGGGCTTACACGACTGAAAGAATATCGAGAGCCTTTCCATTGACCAACGTTTTCTATTACATATTAGACTATAATCATCTGTAGGATATCCACTACTGGAGGCTCCCTCCACTTGGACCCACAGCTAGGCTCCACTTGTGGATCCGCGGATACCTTTTACTCCTCTTAAATCCACCGTGGATTCATGGATACTTTTTTTTCAGTTTAATACACTTGTGGTGTATTCATGGATACTTCTGTTTCAGTTTTATTCCTTTTCTTTGAGAAGCACTTGAGCAAAAATCCTCAAGCTGAGCACTTGAAAGTCTTGTCGCGGGTGAACGATGAACCCTGTACAGGGTTAATCTTGTGGTAGCTAACTACGGCAATGACTTTCTTACAGATCTTATAGGACCGGTTCGAAGTGACATATTGTATCCAGCACGATTTTGCTGTCAAGAAGTAATGTTCCTAATATGAACCCAACTCGAAGTAAAACTATAGACGCACATTTTCACCTAATAAACTAATTTAAAATAAAGTTCCCGGTATCAAACACAATTTTACTAGTAGAGCAAAAACTTCCAAAACTTTAGATTAGTTCTGAACAATCGATCAACGTAAAAAGTAAAAAAACACTATTAGGGCCATTGAATTGGAACAAGGAATTGAATTGCGAATATAAAGTTTCTCATTCCAGTATTCTCGATTCCTTTGTTTAGATGAATTTCTTTGCCTTTTTCCTACTAATCAAACAAACATTGCTGAGCGAGAATAAGCAGCATGAAGTTTTTAAAGTATGCAGGAAAACTGTTCTTTTGTTGAATCGCACTGTTAAAATAGTTGAGTATCTATACGACTCATAACCATTACTTATAGTATTTTATAGATACAAAACTAGTATTGCCAAACGTGATACAAGCTTAGAAAGGAACGACGCCGTTTTCAACTTTTAAGTTCACATTTTAAAGTGGATCGGATGACAAGTTAAATTGTGGGTGTCAATGATTTCGTTTAGCCATATCGAGTGGGCTGAATGCTAATACACCAGGACCTTCAAAAACTTACTTGGCAAAGACTTAAAGAAGCATACAAGCATGAATGGACAAATATTTAAGTCAAGCAAACCATCAGTATACAAAACCAAAAACTAAACTGCTACATAAACCACAAAAAGACGTAACTTTACGACACTGCGCCCCTGTGCCCGATTTACCTTGAAAACGTTCTACTGCTTCCCAACAATGGGCCTCGTTACACTGAGAGAAAAACTAACAAAAAAATAGTAATCTTTACTAAAATTTTACTAAATCCGAGGACAACAAATGACCTGTAATAAATACAAATCGATTTTTGTAAATGCAATTCGTAGGTATTACAATATCAGTTCTGTTATATGTAGTAAGGCCCCAGTAGTTTCAATAGATTAGCTTTGTAATATCTAGTAAAGTCCATAGTACTCTTTACTAAAATGTTACTAATCCCGAGGACAACAAATGCCCTGTTAAAAATACAAATCGATATTTAGTAGGTATTACTAATACCTGTTTTGTTATATCTAGCAAACTCCTTAGTACTCTTTACTAAGATTTTACTAATCCCGAGGACAACAAATGCCCTGTAAAAAATACAAATTGATATTTAATAGGAATTATTAATACCTGTCTTGTTACATGTAGTAAGGCCCCAGTAGATCCAATAGATTAGTTATGTAATATCTAGTAAAGTCCTAGTTTTTTCGAAATTTTAGTTCTGTATCATCTAGTAAACACCTAGTAATTTTGATGGATTCGTTTTGTAATATCTAGTAAGCCTTAGTACTTTCGAAAGTTTGGTTCTGTATTATCTGCTAATCACCTAGTAATTTTGATAGATCAGTTTTGTAATATCTAGTAAGCCTTAGTACTTTCAAAAGTTTAGTTCAGTATTATCTAGTAAAAGTCTAGTAGTTTCAATAGCTTAATTTTGTATTATCTAGTTGATTTTTGTAATTTCTAGTATAATTTCTGTGTTATCAATTTAGTGAACCCTATCAATGTAAAAGTTATAAAACACTTCAAATCGAAATATTAAAAACTGTATAGGTACCTGCTTATAACAATGACCTATAAGTATACAGTTTTTGATATTTCAATTTGAAGTGTTTTATAACTTTTTTATGGATAGAGTTTATTAAGTAGATATCACAGAACTAAACTAGACATTACAAAAACCAACTAAATAATACAAAATTAAGCTATTGAAACTACTTGAGTTACATATCTTACAAAACGAATCTAAGGTTATAAACTAATACTAAATGTAAGTTACAAGGTGAATAATAATTGTAGACATAAAAATAAAGATTCAAGTGAAGTCATGTTTATTAAATATTATACATGTAATATATAACACACGAAACAGCCACATTTACAATAAAACATAATTTACATTGCCGGCGAGTATAATGTATTCACGGAGAAACCCAGTTACTCCGTAGATTCTGGGTAAAATTGTCAATTTTCACTTACACTGGTTAAATCTGTACTTATGACACTTAATTAAACACAGTTAGTTGGTACGCACTGAACTTCATCCTCCATGTTTACTCTACTGCACGCAACGACGAAATGGCTGCTGGAAAGACGGGATCGTATTCACTGAGACCCCAGTTACTCAGTATGACTGTATAGCTGTTATAACAATGACTCCTGGGTAAGATTGTCAATTGTCACTCAGAGTGTTTAAATCTGTTGGTAAAACACAGTTTGTTGGTACTGAACTTCACTCTCCTTTACATGTTTACTCTACTGCAAGCAACGACGAAATGGCTGCTGGAAAGGCGGGATCGTATTCATAAAGCAAAACACACCGGACACTTTACTGGAAATAACAAAACATTTCGTTGAAATTACTTAGCTTATTGCTGGATTTACAAAATAGACCAAAAACTAAATGTTTCTGTTGCATTAACTAAAGTATTGTAGTAAAATTACAATAGTGTCTTGAAATTAATAAAGCCTCATGCTTGAAATTATTCTTCCTTTCAATACAAATGACAATCGTGTTTTTAAAATGATTAAACCCACGCTTGTAATTACAAAACAAGGTAAATCAATTTTTTTTCATCTTTCAAACCAGAGATATATCAGATACCAATACTTGTCTATACCAGTACATATCTAGGTACCAACGCGGTGGATTTTTTTTGTAAGTACATAGTACTAATAGCCTAAGAGCATGTCAAACCCTACGAAGTACTCGTATGATACAATTTTTATTGGATTTTGTTAAATGCACCTTTTTATGTTAGTAATAAGGAATCATACTATAGGTAACGTTTGATGAAATATGTTAGCATGCACTACAAATGACCTATAACTAGTTGTTATTAATAAAGTAAGTAAGTAAGTAAGAGTAAGATACTTAGTGTACTGAACTACTGAAACCAAAGTCAAAGCCGTCAAATAAGAATATTTCAACGACGTTGGCGGGAACAGAAAACGCGGCATCAGAAAAAATCTTAATGCCAATTAATGCAATTAGAATTAATGCATAAGTATTAATTTGAGATTTTTCGAGTATTAAAGTGTAAACTTATCTCGCATATTATTCCAGTAACTTCAGTGCCCTTACCATGACTTTTGATAGTAAACGTAAACTTTTTTCCGTTTCTGTTTAATAGCTTCATATATTTAACCATACCTTATTAAATTTTAGAGTCAAAAATTTGCTATTTATTTGTAAGCGTTTAGAATCCAGCAGCTATGCTTATTCTTCATTTTTTTACTCTTGACTCAAGACCATAGCGTAAAATCATTTTATTATAATTTGTTCTGGGAAAAATATTGTTACTTACTACTACTTACGCGTATGATCTAATATTTGCTATTGTTATAGGCGATAAGTTTACGTTTTACGGCTAATTTTGACAATTTTATTGTTTTGTCAATTGTTTGTTTTTGAAAAGCAATAATGCTTTGTTTGGGAATTTTGGCATCTTGTAATTTCAATTGAGATTATTATCGTAAGAGCGCTTATAATGTTTGTTTCTGAAAAAACAGTACGTCATATTTTGATTCCTGTAGGCCACGCGGGCGAAGCCGCTAAAAGCTCATAATAATTAAAGCGCGTTCCTTGGAATTACAAAAAGGGATAAATTAATTATATTTGTTGTACCAAATAAAGTTCTTGCTAAATTTTACAAACGTGTGTTGAAATAAATAAAACATGTTGCTTGGAATTACAATAACGGAAACACTAAATATTATTCTTGTACCAGTTAAAGCAATTTCTAATAATTACAAACTAGTGTTGAAATTAATAAAGCGTGTTGCTTGTTATTGCAAAAAGGGAAATATTAGACATTTTTGCTGTACCAATTAAAGTTATTTTAATATTTACAAACGGGTGTTGAAATTAATAAAGCATGTTGCTGGGAATTACAAAAAGGGTAAAACAAAATATTTTTGTTGTACCAATTAAAGTTATTTCTAAAAATCACAAACGTGTATTGAAATTAATAAAGCATGCTCTTTGGAATTACAAAAAGGGGAAAACTAAATATTATTGTTGTACCAATTAAAGTTATTTCTAATAATTACAAACGAGTGTTGAAATTAATAAAGCGTGTTACTTGGAATTACAAAAAGGGAAAAACTAAATATTTTTGTTGTACCAATTAAAGTTATTTCTAATATTTACAAACGCGTGTTGAAATTAAAAAAGCATGTTACTTGGAATTACAAAAAGGGTAAAACAAAAGATTTTTGTTGTACCAATTATAGTTCTTTCTAACAATTACTAATGCGTGTTGAAATTAATAAAACGAGATGCTTGGAATTACAAAAGGTAAAAACTAAATCTTTTCTTGTACCAATATTTTTATATTTTCTAAAAATTACAAACCCGTGTTGAAATAAATAAAGCGTGTTGATTAGAATTACAAAAAGGTAAAACTAAATATTTTTGTTGTATCAACTATAGTTAATTCTTAAAATTACAAACGTTTTTTAAAATTGATTAAAAGTATTACTTAGAATTACAAAATAGATAAACTGTTAGAAACACAACTACCTTTTCTTGAAAATAGTAATCGAATTTGCGGAATTTACAAAACTCTAACAATATTTACTATAAATTTGTAATAAATATTAAACTTTTGCAATATCTGCATTTACTAAAATCGTATTTTAGGAATTACAATTACAAAAACAAAACTGTTAGTAAAAAATAATAAAAATTGCAAATACAGCAAAACTTTGGTAAATTATACTAAAATTTAGTGTTTTCGCCAAATACAAAGGACTTTTGTAATATTTAGTGGCGATTTTTTTCTCAGTGTACACTTGCCGTGTATTACAGATTTACGGTCACCAACAATAGCAGTTGTTATCGCCCGTGGCAAGAAGGAAACTTGATGTGGACGGCGGTAGGGTGACACGATCGGGGGAAGTAGCTCTATAAACTCGTAGCGGCTTCGTAGCAGCGCTACGACATCACTTTTTACCGACTTCCAAAAAAAGAGGTACTATCTTTGTCTGTATATGTTTTTATCGATATTTTCGTATTGGCATACTCTCGAGGTTTAAGTTTTATCGAAATCAACTGAGCCGTTTTTGATAATAGGTAATGTATCTACATGTCACATCGATTCGCGGAAAATATTCAAATTCTGACTCGGTGGAAGTCGGTGGTACGATTTTTTGCGAAAAATAATTAATAAATATAGATGTATTGATAACAAGCAGTGTATGTACTGTACCAGCATTTTAAATGGACACTTTTGAATACAGGTATTTAAAAGTGACTGCCTTGTCTACGTTACTGCACCGGTTGCGAGTTAATATAAATATGGTAGTCATGGTAGTGTTGTTATTGTTATTAAAAATGAACGAAAATTATTGTACAGAAGATGACTAAAGCAACATCGGAGACAAATAAAAATCTAAACTATTGTTATCATCATCTAGGACTAGACCGGATGAAAAAGAATTCAATAATTCAAAAAATCTATTTTAAATGGAATAGTCTAAAGTATAGACTCTTACCTGACGCATGAATCATTTATCTGATTCGAGAATAAATATTTTATGAATCTTGTCACACAGTTGTATAAAAATAATAAGTATGTAGGTATTGGTGAGCTTATAAAATCATTGATACTAAAAAAAAGTTGTGTTACATTTAATTTTATTTGCCCCACGAACCCAGTCCTGACTACAACCTCTCCGCTAGTTTACTTCATTTTATCGTCCATTGCGAATTGCGATTCGAAGTACCCATTCAACTCAAAAACACTTGCGGGGGTGTACTTATTTCTGGTTTACGGCTATGGAAGTGCATTCAAAGTTCTTATTTGTCAAAAAGAGAAGATACTTACTCCTGCCAAAGGGCTTGCTCCTTTATCCATAACCTTTTGGTCCAGAAAAATCAGTTTTGTATATGTTATGAAAACAAGGCTTATACAATAAAAATATTTTAATTATACATAACACTATTGTCAGTGTCTGTATCTGTAATTGACCCTGACACTACCCGAAAATAGTTTTAGAAACTCGTGCAATCTTGTGGTTTGGTATCTAAAAGACACCATCCAAGAATAATCTCATCGTATACGAAAAATATCCCGACTTTTTGTGTAGTACGAATACACTTACCAAAAAAAATACACCAGAATCAACAAAAACAAAAATATTGTACGTCGTTATCAGCACCTAAGTAATAAGTCGCAAAAGGCAAGGCAACGGTTTCTTAGCTAATTGAACTAAGTACTTGATATAAAGCAATTTCCATCCTTACCACCATCTTTTGGTGGCTTTTATGATGGTAAAACAAAGATGTGATAGAAATCTACATTGTCGGTATCCATAGCACGCGTCACTTAATATCTGTATCATTGTAATGTACTTTATCACTATGTCAGTGAAATTGTAATCGTATTCGTCTTGGCTCGATTCCAATTTGAATACAAATGAGCGTACAGGCATTAATTTGAGCCCATCGATTGGAAGCATTGGCATGCGATACAGCCTACTGGATGTCTGCCGCTGCGGTCTGACAGTGTGTAATTTGAATTCTGCTCTATGCAAATTTATGAACAGAAGACGTATGGATCAGTGACTATAAAGGTGCTATTTGAACCGAGCTGCCAACTGCAACTGCTGGCAGCACTTGCAACGGCAGTAGTAGTGCAGCTGTGGCGGACTTCAATTTTGTTTAACGACAGTTGCACTACTAGTTTTTATCAGCAGCTGCACATGCTGTCGGCAGTTGCAGTTGACAACTCGGTTCCAAATGGCACCTTTAGCTTAGCTTTAACTAGGTGTTCACCCATGTGAAGTAATTCGGATGGGTAATCGCGGATAGATTTGTCAACTGATCGCTACCGTAGCCTTAGATACCGCGGCAGGCTGACTAATGAGGAGTCAACGGGAATAACAAAACGTTGATTAACAAAATGGTGATTCTTGCTTTATATTCTTGTGAACATAAATGTGGCCCTTAAAACTTCAGAGCCAGTTAGAACTTTCATCCTTAATTCACGCGTTTGTTTGTTTGTTCGTTTTATCAAGACGTAATCACCTATACTGAAGATTATCTTCCCATACAGCATTTTTCACAGTCTAATGCTAATTTGATACAGTTTGTTAGGAGCCCTTTCAAATTTCAGCCGACAAAACAATCGGCTGTTTCTCTATCTAAGCCATTCGTGGTAAAATTAATAAATAATTAAATAAAATACTGTGCGCGAATCATCCCAATGATGCAAAGTATTATCACTAAAATGACTACACTCACGTACAATAAATGATGCCTACTACAGAAGAAGTTGGCTACGTATATTTAGCTACAAAGAATAAATAGCAGTACAAGTACAAGCTTTCAATACGAACAGGCCTACTTCGCAATATTTTCTTTGAAGCACATTGTGAAGCAATACTGTAATTTTCCGTTCGAGGCCCATAAAGGAAATTCCCTCCATTCCCAATTTCGATAGGTCTATCCTTGGATCGGCTTTTATAAGCTTTCAAAGGTTTCCGTAAGCCGACACTTCATTTGCTTCAGCCCTTTACACAAAATGTTCCATCGTACGATACCTACGCGGGAATAAATTACGGAACATGCTGAGTAATACATAATATATAAACATACTTGGATGCCAATGTTTTATAAGCAGATTCAGTCGTTAAATTGTAATAACCTTGCAATTGTCCTAGAATGAAATTCCGGTTTAATGGAACCTAATAATTTTCAAAGAACCTACTGGCTTTCCAGTGCAGGAAAATATCGTGGGAAAGCATCATAGGTGTTTACAATAATTTGTTATTATTTATTTCATTGCAACCAATGAGTCTACTTGAAGACTACGAGTACAACGAATTCTATTTGTCTCTTTTTAACTTAAAAAGAAATTGGTTGGTTGTGATTTACGTGCCTGAAGTAGTTCTATCAGGCGATCTGTTTACTTTGTAGAATCATCGGTAGACGTTACCATTAAAATATGTATGCATATTTGAGATCTTCCCATATAAATAAGATACACCCCATATAAGAAACAGAAAAATGTAAGTAGGCATTTAGTTACTTATGCAAAAATGTATCCAACAGTTCACTTAGTGGTACAAAATCTCAACTTTCCTGCCCTATTAAATTTCTTGCACTGTGAATAAACTTGATATAAACACAAGAAAACACTCTCAGCACATTAAGAGAGATAAATCCTCAGAGCCGCTCCAATTCTCGTCTAAATCTGAGGTCAAGCGCCGCATTTCAGTCGTAACTTAAAATTACTTTCGCATAATTTTATGGACTTCTTTACAGGGGCGGATCCACCGTTATAACGGTGCCCATATCTTACCTATAAGCAAGATGGACATGCCCACAACCTGAAATAAAAAAATATTTATTTATTGACAAAAAACTTAGCCAAATATTTGTCATGCTCTGGACCCCACTCTAGTAAAAGGGTTTGGAGGCCAGAAATAAAATATTTAGTTAATCGGTTTAAAATATAAATCATTTATTTACCGATATTTGGTAGGATAGGTGCGAGTGCGGTCTAGCACAGCTCTATGAGAACAGTGGTAAGGAATTCATAATAAGTAGGCTAAGCATTAAAGCTGTAAAACAAAGGGGTATTTTACTATAATGTAAACGTCGTGAAGGAAAGAGAAACACTCACATACATTACATGTTAGAGTGAGATAGATTAGTTTTTGTATCATATTCCAACACGCCCCCTCAAAAATTAATCTACATAAAAATCAATTCCTATTTCGATAACGAAATTTTATACGATTAAAATAACACAACACACCTTCCTACCTTGTCTGGGGATACATTCAAATTGGTTCAACATTCGTTGCGCAGGATTTGGGAAAACCCAGAAAAACCCAATCAAACCAATTATTGATCTTAAATATACTGTTTCAGTAACTCTACAATTTAAATATCAAAATGTTATTTATTTATGCATACAGTGAGTTACATAGGCTTCAGTAATTGAAACTACCTTTTCAATAAGGTATAGTATTGTGCTCTGATTCATATTGTTCAAAGAATTCAAACAAATAGTGTGCTTTGATGATTGTTCTAATACTACCACTATAAATATCATAACAACAAAACTTTTCGTGACATAAATATTTGGCTCAGTTCTCAAATGTACTCTTTAAATTAAATCTATGGTCCCTTTCAACTTTTTCAAGTATCGTAGGTCCCTTTTTAAAATGTATCAAATGATTGTTATTGTTATCAAATCTGCTGGATGTTTACAACATTATGTCGGTTGATTCTACAACGGGCTTTTGTATTATCGTTAGAACTTAAACCCATTAAATTAACTTTGATATATCGATACCAACACCGACGGCACTGACGCTCATTTATGTAGGTTTGTGTATTCATGGTTGAAATTTCCAAATAGTGTAATAAATATTTTAATTTAAATATGTATTCTGGTCTAATTTGATTTGATTATTAGACCATTCAACCTTCAAATCCAAGAAAAATAAGTTAATGTTGTTTAATGCATCATTTGATCTACAGTCCATCAAATCTAAGAGGTACCGTTTGACGTTTCATATTTTTTCATCCCATCCCTATCATTCAATTGTCAGAACTGTCAAACGGTACTTCTTAGATTTGACGCAGTCCGTCAAATCTAAGAAGTACCGTTTGACAGTTCTGACAATTGAATGATAGGGATGGGATGAAAAAATATGAAACGTCAAACGGTACCTCTTAGATTTGATGGACTGTAGTATTTATTTTTACTAGTGAAAAAAATCTGAATTTAATCTTTTATCACTTGTGTTTAAAGCAGCTTTTGATACCGAACTAATATCAATGTAAAGAACAACAAACAATATATTTGTAATCGTAATTAATTATATCTGAAAGCCTTTATATTATCAATTCATCATATACAGCACTTTCGACCATTAGGAATCAAAAACAAGCTTCGTGCGAATTATTTCATAATATATCTCTTACTTTGTTTCGCAAACAGATGAATGTGTAGTTTGCTTCATGATTCGCTATAAAATTTAATTTCTTATTTAGTTTTTATATCCTTGAAGATGACAAGGGAAATCAGGTCGATTTATAAAGTTATTATCAAAATATAATACAATTGCAAAATATCAGTTATAGCAACTGAGGCTCCAAGACATACTTTTTGCATAAAGTCTTGTTTTTTCATTTAAAGAAAATACAATTCTAAAACATATCTATATTCGGTGGAAAATATGAAAATATTTTTCTGATGCTGATTGTGTCGTAATTAACTTTGTATCAGTAATTTAGATGTGCTATAATACTGCACATATCAATATGATCATCGTATAGAATTTATTGTTAAATATTCTTGATCACATCTAGCAGCAATAAATATAAATATAGTTTTCCGAACTCATCATTGTAACGGAAAATACACCATAAAGATGCCATTGCACATTTTAATTACGTACGTGTTCATTTTTTATCTAAGGAATTATACAATTTCCTTTTTATATAATTTACCCACATATTACACAGCAGCGAAATACATGTATTATAACAACAATTGTGAATGCGCAACAGTTCAAATAAAACACATTATGTGTTTCAATATATTTGTAAAACACAGAGGACACATTTTATTCCTCTCAGTCCTTTCCTTTAATCATTTTAACTCTATAATTTTATTTATTATATCAAGCTCTTGTCAATTATGTCCAATGTATTTATTTATATTATTTATTATTCAAATGAATATTCTGTTTGCTCATCTGTTTTAAGTTTTACAGATTTATTAGGTGGTGAACCTAATCTAGCGGAAATATATCTGGAATTTTCAGCAAAAATTCCTACAGATCGTAACGATCTACCAGATAAGAGCTAATTGTCTCTCATCCATTTCCTGGTTCTATAGAGTTCACTCTATTGACCACTGGCTTTATAAACCTTTCGTTTACCACATCTCACACCTTGTATTCATTCGGTTCATACTAATTTAGTGTACTTACTTGCAATATATCTTGACTTTAATAAATTAATAAAAATAAATTCATTAAACTTAATAAATTGGTCATTTAAACAAAAAAATAGTCTTCAATAGAATAGAAGTCAAGATTTATGTACATTATTTTATGATTACATTTTTTTTTGTGTATACCTGGTTACATATACCAATAAAGTCATTGTATCATTGCACCACTAATAAAATTAGCATCAACAATAACAACAACGAAATCGATACCAATAAACCATAGAATAACACCAATAAAGTCTATGTACCATTGCACCACTAATAAAATTAGCATCAACAGTAACGACAATATTGTTAACAATAAATCAAAGTAATCGGCCAAGATAACTTTCATTGATTTTTCATCACACTTGGTTCCATCGTTAAAATTTTAATTTTGAACCGAATAATACTGCCGCCAGATGCGACTAAATTTATAATTTATTGGTGTGTTAGCGACGCACAAAATGCGTTATTCAGTGCTTTGTAGGGCTCAACATCTTAGGTTTCAGAAGCAGTTGCCACTGACTTCACCTAGATTATTTTCCGAGACCTTACTTCTGAACGTTTCATACAATACGTTCTTTATTCTCCGTACGTAATACGTACTATTTATCATACCATTTATTTGTCAGTATGATGCACTGTTTAGTGGTAGCCAAATACCCGCTATAATATTGCAAACAGAACTCATTATCATTATCAATTATTCATTTGACAAACTCAACACCATTATTTACACCATTGACAATTTTTAACTTTAAATTATATTGAGCTTGGCAAAATAATTTCGGAAATATCGGAAGGACCATAGGTCACATAACTGTATGCACGTCAAATAGAGGGTGTTTAATATTAGACCTCTTTGATCGGTTACATTATTAATTCACCATTAATACGTATATACTTTGCAAAGTTTATCATTCCGTCGAATTTATCGTATTCGCTCTCAATCAGTGAACATTACTTTGCTTTTTAACAAATCATTTGCTTTGCCAATGGGATTAATATCCAACAATTTGGCCATTTTTATCATTTACGCCTCTATTTAATGAGCTATCAAAGTATAAAAGCAAATATCTCAACTGAGTCATGCCCGATCAAAATACGTGTTCAAAAACTCACCCATTTCCATCGCTTTACCTTTTGCGTTTTATGTACCTGTTCCTCGCTAGGTTTGCCAAAATGACTGTCAATGTCATACCGGTCTGCTGCTGTCTATTTCATCTAAGTAAGATTTCTGGACGATACAGAACGTCCTGTAGCATTCTCTTAGCACGATCTTGGGCGTCATCACTTGAAGTGTATAACTTGAAGTGTTACTTTCATTATCGCCTTTTTTGTGTTGTAAAAGTCTATTTTTAGCCATAGAACCATTTGTTCGGGTTTTGGGTCAACATTCCGTGAATATTTGTAATTTTCATCAACCCTGATACAAAAAGTTTATTTGTACTTATAAGCATGCGCATTCAATTGCTTTAGAAAACTTCATTGGCTCGTTTTCTTTTTGACTCTTCCGTCGCAAATAATAGCAAGCTAGACACTTTTTCCTTTTATTTTGTACTCCATCAATATTCCAAGTTCGCAAATTAGAATTTACAGGTTTAAGTTTCTGCGTCGTATGTATAATTTGTTTACAGCTTATCCTGGAGAATATTCATCGAGATTTTCAGAAAAATCTGGTCATCGTCTTTTCCGCATTCGTTTTATATCATTCATTTTCCATCTACGTGACGATTTTATTTAAGTCGGGGATGTCTCCTCAAGCTAGCTTCTCAATGACTATTGCCATTTGCCATATATCACAGCATCATAATTTACTCTCCGGTAGCCCCATAGATAGTGAACTTATCTGCTTCGTCTAGTTTGCAGTTGCTGCAGCAGTATTCGAAACTAGTTCATTAAACATTTCGAAATGTTTGATGAAGGGCTCATCTTCTTGTAGATCATCTCCCAATTAATCGCTTTGGTCAGCACGTTTACTTCTTACACAGAATTAGCTCAAATATATATGGACTGTGAGTGATGTCCTTTTCTTAGAGCCATCAATACTTTTTCCAACATAAATTGCGTCCAATTTTGAGAAAACATTCGCAACTATTACTTCACTTGCGAATCCAAGCAGAGAGTCAGCCACGATAAAGTCCTTTATGGCTCTCTGTTTTCTGTGCATCTCTTGATCACATGAAGCAAATAGTTCTTTCACTGCACTATATTTTGTCCACATATCAAACAGTTTGATGTGATACTTTAATTGTGAATTTTCTATGAATATCAATTCACTAAAAGTTACTTTACAAACACAGAACGTTTATATTAGTAAAGTCCGCACCGATTTTAGTTTTATTATTTTTATGGCACATCAAGTCACTTTATTAAAACTTTAAGTATTTTTATAGTGACTGGGCCCATAACCAAAAGGGTTTGGAGGCCAGAAATAAAATATTTAGTTAATCGGTTTAAAATATAAATCATTTATTTACCGATATTTGGTAGGATAGGTGCGAGTGCGGTCTAGCACAGCTCTATGAGAACAGTGGTAAGGAATTCATAATAAGTAGGCTAAGCATTAAAGCTGTAAAACAAAGGGGTATTTTACTATAATGTAAACGTCGTGAAGGAAAGAGAAACACTCACATACATTACATGTTAGAGTGAGATAGATTAGTTTTTGTATCATATTCCAACACTAGTGACCTACCTGTGTTATGGGATCCAGAAGTCAAAATTGAAGCTCTGTTTTTGGGGACGCCAAAAACTCCTTCCTGCGGTTACGACCCCATCTGGGCCTGTGTTAGATATGCGTTGACCCTTGATCTACTAGTGACTTTTGCTCGATAAATTATGTACTTCAGAAATAGTTCGACCACGACGTCGCTTACCATCAGGCGAGTTGGTAGTCAAGCGCACACTTATTCGGTTAAAAAAATAGTGCGAGTCAAAGTTGTTCGAATGCTCGGTGATGGTGACCACAGCATTTTTCCGAAGCACAGATCCGCACCTGCTTCTTTATATTACTTTTTTCCCATTTCACCCTCGCTTCTCATTATCCCCGCTCCGCTTAATGTAGGGACCATTGGAGCGATTTTATACTGTAAACAGAATAAATTGATACCTAGTGACATAATAGTTGAATGATACTTGGCTTGGAGTCTTGAGGGCGCAGGTACAATTTCACTTGCACGCTAACTTTATTAATTAGTGCACCGATGAATTGATTGTTTTGAAGTGTCATCAGTTATGAGATAATAAGTGTTTGGATTTAGGATAGTTAAGAATATTTTGGAGTTGGTTAGTTGCTAACGTTCACAGTCACTTCCTAAAGTCATTTTTAGAAGTTATGAAGTACTCTGACTTATCGAAAAGTATAACATCCAGTTCATAAAAAAAAATCACACGCAAATAGTTAATTACGGTGTGGCTAAAAAAGTTAGTTGTGATATAAAGAAATATTTACAAAAACAGAGTCTGTTTTTTATTGTAATAATAAAGAAAATTCAGCCATAAGATACCTCGTAAGAAATTATACAAACGACATTACGCTACCTTACCCTCCTCCCCCTCGAACCCATCATCAAGCCGACCATTCCAGCATTTTTAATGTAAACAAAGGAAATATAATTAATCAAAGTCTTGCCAGTATTGTTTGAGAGCACGCTCAATTAGTTTTCTTCCAGTAAAATAAACACTCAGCGCACGGCGACGAAATTAACAGAGGTAAAGAACGGGGCACACTTTGAGTGTTTGTATACCTTCATACCTTTTGATGGTAAAATAAATGTTTCTGTAGAAATCAAGGAGTGTTTATCGACTTTTGAATGGCCTAATAAAGAAGGTATAGAAGATTGACATAAAAATGACGAGGCGAAAGATTGTTTTCATACTGTAGCACAATATTGTGATGACTTTAGGTCTCCGTGCATTTTTTAACAGTTTTTATTTTTATTTAGATAGGTGATAACAAAAAGAACTCGTTTATTCTATGTCGAATCCATAAAAGGATCCGCATCAGTTATGGTGATTCAATGTTGTAATTATTTTATACCATCTGACCCAGCAAATACTTCAGTGTGGCGAGGCGTGGGTTAAGCGGGCGAGGAGATAAATTGCGACGTCACGAACAATCAGTTTATTTCACAGAAGATTACGTATGACTACAATTATAGAGAAAACTTTAAGCAAAGGACATGGCGTTCCGCAGCGTAACGCACGCTGCCACCTTTATCAAGAATCACAACTCGAGCCGTTCTAAACACAGTTCACCATAACCTGCATTGAGGAAGGAATCAAATGGAGATGGTGTAATGAGATTTAGATACTATGACATGTAATAGTTTAAAAACCGAAATAATAATCATATAGGCGTCTCTTTCAAATGTACGTAATAAGAATAGACCAACATTATACAGCACAGTTTCGCTGTAGTGTCTATATTTTTCGTGACGTGTCGCGCGTGCCTGGTCCGCCATATTGAGTCGAAAAACAATAGCGATGTTCTTATTATATCAAAAAAACTATCGATATTTTGGTTAGTTTTTATTTGTGTTATTGATTTGCTAAAATTTTGAATTTTTATTTCATTTCACTTTTCATGTCAAATTTGACAACTGTCATTCCAGAATTAATACAAGTAAAATGGCATGACAGGTGTGAAAGTAACAGCTGTCAAACTTAGAAGTATTATTATCTCCGTAACTATCGAAGCTAGACCATTACTGTCTTAATAGCAGTAATAACACTCAATGAGATCTATTAGATTGTTCTAATGACTGCTGTCAAAGCTTAAAAGTGAATTATCTCCGTAACCATCGAAGTTCGACTATTGCTGTCTTGACAAAAGTGATAGAACTCAACGAGATCTACATGTCGGATGACAGCTGTCAAACTAAAAAGTGAAATACCTTCTTAACTATTAAAGCTAGACTATTGCTGTCTTCACAAAAGTGATAGAGCTCAACGAGACCTACATTTCGGATGACAGCTGTCAAACTTAAAAGTGGAATATCTCCGTAACTATTAAAGCTAGACTATTGCTGTCTTCACAAAAGTGATAGAGCTCAACGAGACCTACATTTCAGATGACAGCTGTCAAACTTAAAAGTGGAATATCTCCGTAACTATTAAAGCTAGACTATTGCTGACGTGACACAAGTGATAGAACTCAACGAGACCTGTCTACATTTCAGATGACAGCTGTCAAACTTTAAAGTGAAAAATCTGTGTAACTATTGACCCTAGACCATTGCTGTGTTTACAAAAGTGATAGAGCTTAAAAAGATCTACATTTGATGTGACAGCTCAAACGTAAAAGTTGATTATTTCCGTAATATTGATAGCTGTCATCTGAAAGATATCATATCTCTCTTTGAGCTTTATCACTTTTGTGAAGACAGCAATGGTCTAGCATCGACAGTGACGGAGATAATCCACTTTTAAGTTTGACAGCTGTCATCCGAAATGTAGAATCTCATATCAGTTTAGTGAAGAAAGCAATGGTCTATAATAGATAGTTATGGAGATATTCCACTTTTAAGCTTGACAGCTGTCATCCGATATGTAGTTCTTATTAAGTCCTATCACTTTAATTCTAAGTCATACCTCAGTAAAGCAGTGGAGACTTTTCTAGAGGTGTCTATGGAGTTTTGGTAACAACACGGAACGACATGATACATCACATAACATCACTTGCCCACACTCATGCACGTAATTCAGCTCATAATCAATTAAATACCACAATTTTTCACTAATTATCACTGATAAAAACACAACTTTAACAAAATAATACAATGAGGCGACATGTCTTTTCCGCGTTCCCGCCAAAAAACTCGTCCTACCATTCTAGTGTGGATTCTTGAATATGACAACTGCAACCTTGACATCTGTAATTTTTAGGGTTCCGTACCTCAAAAGGAAAAAAACGGAACCCTTATAGGATCACTTTGTTGTCCGTCTGTCCGTCTGTGTGTCTGTCAAGACTCCTTATCTAGAGAACGCGTAAAGATATCGAGTTGAAATTTAAACTGTATACGTATGTCAATGAACTCTTGCTGTTGTGTAAAAGAAAAACTTCTCAGTGTCAGTGTCGTTTAAAAAAGTTAGAGTCGTTTATGTCGTAAAAAACAGCACATTTCGACACTCACAAAAATCAAAACCTACAGGGTACTTCCCGTTGACATAGAACTATGAAATATGGCGAAAAGAGAAGAAACGATTAAATCTGAAAACTGCACATTTTTATTTAAATCACAAAAAAATAGGGCCTCAAAATTCACAAAATATGGGCTTAAAATTCAAAGTGAGTAAATCGTATCATGAAAGGTGTCATGTAAAAGAACTTCATTAGCACATGCTAAAACAGGTTCTTAATTATTTTAACAATGTGTTTGTACGGAACCCTCGATGTGCGAGTCTGACTCGCACTTGTCCGGTTTTTTAAATAAAAGTTTGCCATTATGTTTGATTCGGCTAAAATTAATTTGTGTCGATAGTTTTATCGATAAGTACGGGGAAATCGATAAGTGTAGTGTGTTAGTAACAACACTAATCCGCCGTATTATGTGCGGTGGGTATACAGGTTTTTCTCGTCGTTAGGGCAACTCCATTTGATTCCTTCCTCAATGATAACCTGTGACATCTCATCTCGCACCGCCCATAGGCCGATCATGCGATATCGCTCGAAACCTCCTTGGAAACAATCAGCAGCTTTTGTTACCAGCGTTACCCCAGGAATATTGCCACTATCATTCCTAGTCTTCCAAATTATACTAAGTGGCACTAAATAAAAATAAACTTAAAGCTATGGTCCCGTTATATATATTAGGTATCTACACTGCTGCCTTAATATTCTTATACAAGCATAATGTTAAGGCAGCTTAATATTTATGATGGATGGTAAAGTATGAAGAAAGGATCACGTGAAAGCCTACCTGTAGAGATGTGTGTGTATGATTACGATTTTTTCACAGACTAGACCGACGACTACTGAGCAACTTCTACAAATAATTTAAGTGTAAGAACAGCTAGAATTAGTTATTTGCTATCGTTTTTAATAAGGATATTTTTAAAATGAATTTTAAAAAATGTACAAAAAACAGGCATTTCCAGGTTTGAAGTGAATAAGTCTCATCAAAGCAAGTGAGTGCTAACCTTTAGGGAAAACTCGCGGAAACTCCAAGGGTGGAAATTAGACGAAAATGTAGCAAAATTAAACTCACCCCGGATATCGGCGAGATTAGAAGTTAAAAGTAATCTGCGGTCGTCGACAACTTGCCTTTTGCATTAAACGAATGAAGCTTTGGTGTGAAGTTGAGAAAAGTTGTTAACTTTCGGCGGTTGACTCCGGGGGGATTGTATGAGTTGTAAGTGATTTTGATGCTGGTTTTCGTTGGGTGATTAAAATTGATGGGAACGATAATTTGGATTATGAGGATATGTGCTGAAATTGCGGTTTCGTTTAAGCTGAAGCTGTGCCAGTCGTCGTCATTATATTAAGTCATGTGATGTTGGCTATTGGACATAAGTATCTCTTATAGATCTCCAATAAGACTGATTGAAAGCGATTGGAACGGTGCTCCCGCCGGGTACTTGCGTCCCTAATCAGGTAGTTTGTCCACCTTGTTTGGTGGACGTCCTATGCTGCGCTTGACAGTGGTAGTCTCGATATGGTCTTGACTCAAAGCTTCCAAAAAAAGCAAAAAACTTTACTTCTACATCATCCATCTATACTTACATAATAGGTGAAAGAATTTTATTTTTAGTGCTTCTCATAGTGTTTCATTTAAGGTTTATCTCAAAGAGTTCTTTTTGCGACAAGTTTTTGAATAGTTTTTCGTAAAAAAGGTGAGTAAAAGTTTTTTTTTCTTCTGGGCTTCTACAACATAGTCCAAGACATTTGATATCTGAATACAACTCTTCCCCTCAAACAATTTCCATAACAACACAATTCGTATTCGACATAATAATATCGTCTAAGAAATAATCGTACGCGATGCAGCGGGTACTGATAAGGAAGGAAGAGGGCTTATCTGGCTGTGGGTCGGTCGATACCGGGCACGGGAGTCGCATACGAAATCATACCGGAGTAGGATACGCGGAGGTCTACCATGAGGTCGAAGTTTTCTAACATTAAGGTAATTAATTCAAAGTGGTAGTGGTAGCTATCAAAGGTAGTGGTAGGGTTCAAATCTCGGTCTATACCATTGTGCTCTTTTTCAAAATAAGGATCTTATTTTGTAATTTCACGCCACATAATTGGGTACTTATATTGTTAGGATATTAAAATTGGCAGCTCTGTATACCTACAGCTACACTGCGTTATCCAGAACTGGTGTACTAAGCCGAAAGGAGGTAACTCAGGCCATCACTGCATCATTGTTATTGTGAACAAGTTTTACTATGAGGCCAATCCGGAATTGGAGAATAACAGCTATTCCATACATTTTGTCTATTCCGAATTGCAGTTTTGTATGGAACAGCTGATTTTTTTTTCCAATTTTTGGGTTGGCTTCATAGTAAAAGTTGTTCATAAGGATAGTCTTAATCACCCCCCTTGGTTTAGTACAGGGTAAGCAGATAACCCTTTACACTTCCGTGGTTAGTTCTTAGGCGTCTTGAAAATTGGCCATAATATTGGACAAAGCTATTCGCATAAGTACAGCTGAAAGGGGGTGATTAAAACCATTATTATCAAAAACTATTGCTGAGGAACCAATCAGATTCATACATTTTGTCGATTCTGAGTTGGGATTTTGTACGGAACGGCTGTTTCTTTTTTTTTTCAAATTTCTGATTGGCCTTATTTAAAAGTTGTAAAAGTAATTCAGATTATTGGTCTAAATCTCCCCCTTTCAGATTAATATACTCCATGCAAATAACCCTGTATCTTCTGCATCTATACACATGATGATCTATTAACATTTTTATAAGTATACCTATAACTATACAGGGTTATTTCTAATCAATTAGCATTTTTTAGGGGCCTATTCTGTACATCAAAACTAACAACTTTTGTTCTGCGACTTTTGTAAAACCTCAAAAAAAATTAGATGTTTTGTCGCAGGTCAACGATATTTTTCTATGGAACAACAATTTTTTTTTTAGTATTGACGAAAGTCGAAGAACATAAGTTGTTAGTTTTGATGTACAGAATAAGACCCTAAAAGGATGCTAATTGATTAGAAATAACCCTGTATATAAGATACTCGTATGCTTAAGCATTGCAATGAAAGTCCTGATTTAAACAATAAGTGAAAGAGATTAAATCCTGCAACACAGGCGCAGCCTAGTGCAGGGTCTAGGATATAACTGCTACTTACTTGTATTACTTGTTATAACTGCTACTTACTACTGCTATTATAATATTAAGTTTGTTTAAATTAGTTTTATATGAAATGTTTAGGATATTCTACAATGTATTATCGATGCTGAATAAAGTCATTCATGTATTCTTTCATTAAGAGAAACTAACATGAACACATAGTAGTTCCCCTAAAGCTGGGATAGGCGGAGAAAAATTGGTGTGTTTATGTGTAAATTGGTGACCCTTTTTGCGTTTCTTTGTACAATAAGGACAAGCTACGGATTTTGTTTTGAAGCTAGGGCTCTATCAAACGAATACTTTGTAATGTAAGTCTTGGGTAAGTATACACAAACTTTAGACTATATTATTATTCATTGTGTTTCTTTTTTATTTTCTCTTAACAAAGCTCTTTAAAAAAGATAGAGCGACAACATTACCGAGATCGCAGGTGCTAATTGGACCTGTCTAGCGCAAGACCGAATTGTATGGCAAGACATGAAGGAGGCCTTCAGCAAGATTTGGGTGCCCTAATATAAATAAGTTTAATATTAACAATCAATCATTACTATTTTTGTCATCATCTTGTTAGTTCTTAAATTATGTAATCCAAATGTATATCATTATTATGAAGGGCTAGTAAAGGCTATGTTATTTTATTTATTTAAAGCTCTTTTACCTCACTCAGTCTGTTGTCGCCACCACCTATTTAAATAAGTATTCTGTAGTTAAAAAGTACTTATTCTTTCAAATAAATTTATTTTAGTGGACCATGCAATAACATCCCTTTCAAAAATAATTCCTTTTAATTTTGTTATTACAACTTTTCTATAATTGTTGTATTTTCCCTAATTTGATTGTATTTGTACAAGTAACTTAGGTTTATCTACATATAGAAAGAAATAATGGATGATTTTTTGTGTGAACAATGCGTTAAGTAAAGCTCGTAGGTAGGTGATGTATGGAGACAAAGCCGTGGACAAATGGCGTTCTTTCATCGGAGGAACAATGGCAGTGGGCCAGTGGGCGGACACGGGACTGCAGGCTGTACGACGGTGCGATGTTGTGTTAGAATTAGAACTGTACTGAGTATTTCTTACTACTTCTAATGTGGAAACTAGCGATATGAGCTTTGGTCGGTCTTTCTTTGGCTGGTCTTAAATAAGTCGGGTGGAGCACTAGTTGCCTTGGTATATGAGTTTTTGAGGTGTCTGAAGATCTTTCACAATATTAAACCGTTAAGACAATCGGGGCCTACAATTATTTACCATATCTTCCACGATTGCTCCATGACTATGTTGTTAATGCTACCTGCGCTCACCCATTCGAAGACTGATCATGCTAACACTACTCACCGTATCTTTACTTCGGTAGAAATACTTATGAACTTACGCTATAAACTTTATGGGCTAGCCATTTACTTACTTTATAGTATAAAGTAAGTAAATGGCTAGCCCTGGTGTCAGAGGTTTAAATCCGCCTGAAACGGTTATAACAACTAAGACCCATAATTTAAAGTGTCATCTAAGCTACGGCAGCTCTCAGTTGTAAATGCCACCCGTGGTCACCCATCAGAAGACTGGCCGTAGCAAACGTTACTTGTGATCAGTGATGATCACTAAGAAACATGGAGTAAAACAACACAAGTCAGCACTTCTGTTGTAAGAAACTGTGACGGAATCATAAAACAACAATAAAATTAATTAAATTGAAAATCTTAGTAATAGATTACCTATAAATTGTAATAAAAGTAACTCCTACTCATTAATCATCTTGATAACAATTCAGCTTTCAAACATCGATCTAATCACATCCAAATCGGCCCTTAAGAGGTATGCACTGATATTCACACTTAGACACAAACACTTACGTCAAACTAATAACACCCTTTGACTCGGAAGTAAAAACACACAATAAACAGTATCTAACTTAACATTTCTACACTCACATAATAGGTAACTATACCTATTGCCATCTAAATAAAAGTACCCAACCTTTCTATATTCTGAGTACAACTTACGAGTATCTAAGCAGCACAGACGTGTGAGGTGATTAGACTAATAGCCTGCCATTCCTCAGCCTCATTGAGGATACTGTCGAGGACCACACAGATTACAACAATAGTTAGTACTAGGGGGGGTCAGCGACCCCGCCACGTGGTTTAACATTACTTAAACTGTAATTACCTATTTAAAGTAACGGTTATTGGGAGGAACGAGGCTATAAAAGATAAGAATCGTTTTTCATCCGAATCGCAGGGATTGTATCGTGTTTTTCTAAGTTGTAGGAGCGGTATCATCGAAAATATTTTTTAGTTTTTGAAAATTCTTATTAAACTGATAAAAATAATTTGCCGAAATATTATTGTCAAGCCAAAATGCGCAAGCCAGAATGTTGAAATCCTTAGCAACATAAACCTACTCCGCGAACTTCGTAAACTCTATACAGTTGGTAAAATATAAAGTCGATATAATTGGTGAAATAATTATAACTATGGTGATCGACAAAAACCTATGTAGGTATTCACGGTTTAGCAGCTGTACAATATTTTCCATAGTATGCCATTGCAAAGCCGAAAACAGGGCATAGTACCTACTCTTAATATTATGAACAACTTTTACTTTAGGCTAACTGGAAAACCAGACCTACAGCGTCGTCTGCTTACCCTTATACATACCAACATATATTTGAATGGGGTCTCTACAGTATGTATACTTCTTCCACACACCTCTAATTATTCGTCATATCTGAATTCTAATTCATATGCTCAGTTTACTTCTATCTTTCACAGTTTGCACACTTTTTGTAGGTAAGAAAATCTGATCCTCAACTTTTTCTAACTGCAATTATACTGCAACCTATACTCTATAAAATTTAACTTGATCTCTGCGACAGTAGAAGATTGACATTTTTGGAGTTGGGATAGTGGTGGAAAAAATCGATTTTCAAACAATGTTGTAATGAAATCGAATGAGTAGTTGAAGGTGAGAAATTGAATTTCATTTACTTACTATTACTTAAGATCAAGTATGTACACATGTAAATAATGTTATGATATTAATTATATACTCATGATAATGTAACGATATTATTTATCGACGTTTTTCACTATTATCGATGCTAATGTAACATATAATTGGGTTTAATTTAATTACACATGCAAAAAATGTTATGATATTAAAATATACAATAAAATTAATGATAAATCAAGTTTTATTTAAAATATCGTCAGTATAAACTATCGATATTTTAATTAAAACTCTATCTAAAACTCTGTGGTCACGATCATTCGTCGCCCATCACTAATCGGCATGTCCATAAAGTATGACATTGACAGGTACTGTCTGTACTATTAAGAAATTCAGGACTTCATAGGCGTGATTTTTCTGACAGCTGTCGCAGAGATCAAGTTAAATTTTATAGAGTATAATACTACTGCCTAGTTACGAGATGTCTGTTTTATAACCTATGGCTCTAGTTACGTACATAAATTACAGGCATAAGGCTAGTGTGCAACATGCGCTCCCGCTAATCATGCATAAGTTTCCAACACGTTAGGCTCCGTGCTAGCGCGGCTCAACCACGGCACCGTGTAACCCGGCCTTACTTCACGAACTTCCACTTGCTCAGGAAATTAAGCTTTGATGAAACTTGCCAGAGTTTATACTCAAACGTGTAACAGTTTAGTGAGTGTATTACCTTGATATTTGTTGTTGAAGTGGTCTGATAGACATTAATTAAAAAGCATCATCCTCACAGCTATTTATATAATTCTTTTCACTCCTATTCTAATTACAAGGTGTTGTTTTGCATTATTACCAAATCTAGAAGAAGAAATACTCATTAGAACTTAATATAATACGTGCTGTCTACCTTACAACTTATGCTTCATGTTACGTACTTAGATTGCAGGCATTATATAAAGGCTAGTTTGCAACATGCGCTGTACCGCTAATCATGCAAAAGTTTCCAACACATTAGGCTCCGTGCTAGCGCGGCTCAACCACGGCACCGTGTAACCTGGCCTTACTTCACTAACTTCCACTTGCTCAGGAAATTAAGCTTTGATGAAACTTGCGAGAGTTCGTACTCTGTAGTCAGATGTGTGGGAGTTTACTCAGTACACTTTCTTGTTATTTGCTATTAAGGTTGCGTTGGCGTTGAGTAAGTTTGTATAGGCCTTCGCCGAGTTGCTAGCTCTACCTAAAGGGTTAGCATATGCACCCCGACATAATTTGTAATATAATTTTGCTTAACTTTGATATGACGATAAAATTATGTCGTGGAGTGTATACTAGTCGTATCTACTTGTTCTAGAGTTTAGAAACCGTCTGATAGCCTCTGACATGGCTACAAAGTTGAAACAATCAGGGCGTACAATACTATTGGCTGATATACGAAATACCTACAATTTATTGTAAACTCTACGTAACGGAACTAGAAAAATAATTATCTTTCAGAAAAAATGGCCCGACTTCAACCATCAGAATTAGAATAGTTCGCACGAATCGATGTAGTATTTCATCATTATATATATATATATATATATATATATATATATATATATATATTTTGGGACATCTTACACACGGCCTCTGACCCCAAACTAAGCAAAGCTTGTGATATGGCTGCCAGAGACTGATATACTACATATACTTATTTTTAAATACATACTTATATAGATAGTAACTAAATAACACCCAGACACAGAGCAAACCTTTATGTTCATCACATAAATATTTGCCCTGGTGGGGATCGAACCCACGCCTCTTTGATCCAGAAGTTAGGGTCACTAACCACTGAGCCACCGAGGCAGTCAAGCCACCGAGGCAGTCATTTCACATTATTTTTGATTTATCAAAAAAGAAAACCGTTTCGTCGGTTAAAAATGGAATTGTAAAAATCTGTAAGGAATTGAAAATGTTGTCCGTTTTACTTCCCTCATTAACGTATACCAGAACTATCTGTCTAAATGCAGGGGAGAAAATAATAAGAAAACAGAAGTAAGGCGCGTGTCGCCACGTTCGTTTTGGGCTACATTTGGCGGCGCGATCGGAGGCGCTCCGTCGACGGCTCATTTGGCTAAATACTGCACTCGGCGCCAACGGGAGCATTTTGTCCCATTTCCAGACAGACTCATTTCAACCGACTTCCTAAAAAGAGACAGTCTTCCAGTTTATTTTTTCTTTTTGTCTGTATGGTTTAATAGTATAATATTTTAATTCGTAGTCTTTAAGGATAAAAAATGTAACGGTGCTGTAAGTTACATTTTCTATTTTCTTTTTTATAAGTTACATTTTCTGTAAATAAACAAATTGAGATTGAAATAGTGTTGCCAGAGCAAATAGAATTTAAAAATCTCTGTAATTTTGGTTAAAATTAGGTACCAACACTATACTAGGTACCAACTCTACTGAGGCATAATGTTTTGGCTGATAATTTTTTTGCAAAAAATTACATGTCATACTTCAACCGTGTGAATTGGCGAATAGTTCGCAAGGGTCGATGTAGCATTTTTCACATTATTGTTGATTTATCAAAAATGTCTCAGCCGAATTCGATAAAACTTAAATGGGACCAATTCCGAAGTATACTCTTTCCAATAAAAAAAAATATAGAAATCGGCTTACTACATAAAAAGTTATGCGTGGTTATTTATACTTTAAAAAATACGCGTCTAATTGAGTACCTCCTCCGTTTTATCGGTCAAAAATGCAGCAAATGTCTTGTAAAAGATTGCTATGCGAATACAATACAATACAAGAACACTTTATTGACACCACAAGTAGTAAAACATAACAGAAGATGATAAAACGACAGAAGAATGGTACAAAAGGCGGACTTATTGCTAAAAGCGATTTCTTCCAGACAACCTTTAATGTGTGGAAACATGTAATTGACATGGACGGTGGTGGTGGACGATAAATGAATAAAGTAAAGCTATAATTATCCAAAAACAATAAAATACACTACATAATAATAGGCAAATACACAAATACTTCTTATAATACATACAATAAAAATAAGCCTACTTACATAAATAAATAAATACAGATAGTTAAAACGTAAGTGATAAGTAATATCAGTCTTTAAAAATGCTTAGCTCGGCGCACGTCTGATGGTCACTGGAAGGTCATTCCAGAGAGCCACAGCTCGGACACTGAAAGAAGAATCGTAAAAGACAGTATTGTGAGATGGAGTTGATAGAAAAAGATTGCTAGAAGACCTAAGATTGGCAGAGTGAGTGTCACAGAGAAAAGTGAAGCGTGAGCTTAAATACGAAGGAGAAGAAAGCTTAAAGAGAACGTTGTAGAGAAGGGAGAGTATATGGGTATCACGGTGAAGACGGATAGCCACTTAAGCTTGTACGAATATGTATTTTACTTTGTCGAGTACCTGCAATCGACAAAGTAAAAGACATTTTCCAATACGCGTCTACATCTGTAACTCAATGTAAACTATTCGGGCCATCAGCAATGATTACAGACGGAGCAAAACTATCACGAAATTACTTGCAGACAATAGCATCGATTTGTCGCAGCCATCAGCTAAGGGCACCTCCAATATCTTACCGCGAGGATACAGAAAAAGGAGGCGCAGATTACTAAAACTATTTCCCACTACGTAGGTAGCCTAAGAGAAGTAAAAGTTGTAATTTAACTAACTGCGTGGTTCGCAACTCAGTACATACTGCCTTCGAATAGACTTCCAGAAAATAAAAAGTATTCAAATCGGAATAAGTAGGTACTTAATGCCGATGCCGATTAATTTTATTATATCTTTACGACATTCGAGTAGCCATTTGAGTGCACTTATTACGAGCTAGCTCGTTCAGTGAAAACCCGGCCATGAAGGGAAGAAAAATGACAGCTTTAAAATATGTTCATGAATATTGCTCTGAATATTGTCCCACAAAATGCTTTCGGATAACCGAGGGATAATCCAATCACTAAGACAAATGTGTCTAACACATTGTCTCAGGGATTGGTTTAGGTAGATAGCTAATTCAATTGTAGTACACTTCAAATCAACAAATTAGAATTTGCTGAAACACGGTAAGTCTGCGGTTCTACCATTTGGATTGCTGTTCAGAAAGATTTAAAAACTTATTTGTCTCTCTGAAGCTCTTTACTCCGCGGTGCTGTTAACGAATATTCTGAAGCTGCGGCTTCCAAGGCTTCATTATGCAAAGTAAGGAGGGTTCACACTACCTACGTGGAGGGCGTCTGTAAACACAGGTAGTGTATTGCGGGGTTAACCTGAAAGGGAGCGCGATGGTTATTGAGCTGGAAGGCCGTGATTTAGCTCGACGCTTTACTAAAGCTTCATCGTGGAAAAAATAAGTATATTTGACCAACGAAATGGAGGAGGTACTCAATTTGACGCGTATACTTTTTTTATGTATATATTATATTGATAATTATTTTTTTATTGGAAAGAGTATACTTCGAAATTGGTCCTATTTAAATTTTATCGAAATCAGCTGAGCGATTTTTGATAAATCAACAAAAATATAAAACATGCTACATCGACCCGTGCGAACTATTCGCGAATTCTGTACACGGTTGAAGTCGGTCATGCCATTTTTGCGAAAAATAATTATAAACTTGTTTGTTAATATTTTGTTTGTCAGGTTGATGTTATGCGGCTGACATTTCGAGTTTCCTAATAATTTGTATACACCTACAAAATGTGTGTTTCCTAATAATATCTTCATATAAATTGTACCTGCTAAATTCGTCGTTATAGTATGTATATGAACGTAATAGGAAGTTAACCCGCCATCCAATCTCAAAATACCTGTATAGAGCCCTAGTTAAACTGAATTTTCTCCATCAAATCTTGAAGTTGTAGAAAAAAATAGAGTATATTCTAAGAAATATACGGTAGGGGAATCATTATCTCGAAACCCAATTCAAAAAACTTCGCTCGATAGAAATTCAATGCGAAGATACTGCTTTTTATAACAAATTCTTGATTTCTAAGAAAGTTTATTGCATTTTTAGGCACTTTTCTACACGTTTACAATTTTTTTTTAATCTGCTATTTATTCACATGAATTGAACCATGGCTTTCATCCATAAAATTTAGGAAAATGTGGTAATATCAATTTTATATTGATTTTGAATGCATAAATCGGGCGAAACCGGGGACGTATTGGTCTTCACCCGCTCATATGAAAAATTCCGCTAATACTATGGCGCCTTAACAATAAAGCGCTGAGAGCTCCGCTGCGTTCCCCTGAAGATTCGGAGCTCTGCTATTGAGGAGGTTTAGGGGGTACCATCATACATAGTCCGGCTGCACCCCGAAAGTCCGGGTATCTTGCGAAGATATCCTTATAGAAAAAAAAACATAAGTCAAAAAGCTCTAGATCCGAATAAATTAAATTCAGTAGGCAAGTTTAGATCTACTAAGACGTACTGTACAGGGTAGCACCAATGGTATTTTACTGCACCGTTGGGTATCAGGCTACAAAAGAAGCCCTTGTTTGTAAAGTCAAGTTGCAGTCAGTCCATGATTGATGCGAACTGAAGTCAGGTGCGGTGATCAATCATCGACGTTTTTCATCGGTTTACGTTGGATTTATTCGGCCATCGCAAAATTGCTTGCCAGATTTACTTTGGGGTACTCAGTTACAGGCTTGCGAATTTTCAATATGTTTTGGATTATTGAAAATGTTTGCAGTCATTCACGATAAAATAAAAATATATGACGGAGTGAGACAGCATATCTGGTTTTAGTTGAAAGCAATAGTGATGATTTTAAAGTGGGTATCACCTGAATGGGGGTCGCACGTGGCAACACTGCATGCTTGTGTCTTGTATCGGAGTTTTTGGCGGGAACGCGGAAAAGTCATATCGCCTCATTGTATTATTTTGTTAAACTTGTGTTTTATTAGTGATAATTAGTGAAAAGTTGTGGTATTTCGTTGATTATGAGCTGATTTACGTGCATGAGTGTAGGCAAGTGATATAATGTGACGTATCATGTTCTTCCGTGTTGTTACCAAAACTCCATAGACGCCTCTAGTAAAGTCTCCACTGCTTTACTGAGAAGAAGAAGTTGAAAAAAAGCATTATTTAAGACTTCGACTGAAGGACTCTGTATCCATGGTCATGAATAAATAAAAAAAAAATAAGTGTCTTGTGTCGGAATGAAATGACTTTGACAGATGACCAAGAAACGTCATGCCATTCCGAGCGCAAGGCGGGTTGCACCCGTGCAAATCCATTGACTTTGAAATCTGTTTTCATCCTCGAAAATTCTTGTTAAATTGATTACCAAGTGATACTAGGTCAATCGAACCACCCGTTGCAGTAGTACAGAGTGTTTATTTTGGTGAGATGGACAACTGGAGACCGCCGGCGAGCTGTACCAATGAATGACCCACAAATAACGATGGCGGGTGATTGAAACGATCACTCTCAGACCCCGACATGTATAAATTGTCAAGTGCGTGTCAAGACACGCGTATTAAATGCTTCCGTAGATGGTGATGATGATAAAAACCAATTTCACGATGTCACTACAGGGAAAATGTAATTGAGTACCTATGGAATATGTTTGTGAGGTCAATGACCTCTTAGCATGCATGTTTAAAATGTCTTTCTATATAGCTTTTGCGTTTATTTAAATTAGTTCACCTACATTTACTTTAACAGATACAGTACAATAATATTTCATACAATTTCGATATCTCGCCTCAGCAGTACCTCAGCAGTAGTTTAGGTACTACTTAAACTTCAATAGGGTCTACGCATTGAACTAATGGTCTACAACTTACGACTCTATCTTGATAGGTAGAATCATAGAGCACACTATGACGCCTAATAAATACAAGAAACTAAGAATTACCATTAATTATTATCATTGCCTTAAAGATAATAGGGCAGTTGACTAGTATTGAATTAATTAAGAGAATTTTGCAATTAATCATGATTCGTAAACTGAAAAAATAACTAAAATTGGCTAATCCAGTTCAGAGATATAATTATGTAAGCTTGTAAAGATTTTGGTAGGGATAAAGAGGAGATGTTTTGTCCCTTTCCCCACAAAGCATAACATAAAGAATGGCGAATTAATGATAATTACGGGCTGCGACGTTATATTCTGCTATAATTTCTTAGTTGATTATATTTTTGTTTTCGTTAATCGGATCTGTTTATGGTTAGATTTTACAAAAGTGCATAAAAAAATTTCAACTAGCCTATTATAATAATATATCTAACTAGTTTTTACCCGCGGCTTCGCCCGCATACGCAATATATCATTATAATTTTAGCCTATGTGTTATTCCTATATATAAGCTATATTATTGCAAAGTTTCATCTCAATACGTTCAGTAGTTTTTGCGTGAAAGAGTAACAAATATCCATACATCCATCCATCCATCCATCCATCCATCCATCCATCCATCCATCCTCACAAACTTTCGCGTTTATAATGTTAGTAGGAAGCTTTGAGGAAATATTACTACGTACGTAGTAATATAGCTCGATGGTAGGAAGTAGGATTTTACAATAGAACCCTTCTTTGGAAATGCACGGTATTCCAAAATATCACCTCAAACGTCTCTCCCTTTCCCTGATTTTAATTAAATTATTACATAACATTAACTAAACGTTGCCAGATGTGTCGTACACTAATAACCACAAAAATTTTGATACACGTGAGACCAAATAACTTAATTAACAATAACCATAATTTAATAAATGTCCCTAACACGCACGCAACTTAGTTTAATTATGTTGCCTTAAACGTTCCCAGGCCAATAATTAACATGTGTGGATAAGGTATGGGGCCCTGATAATAAAATTATACGTAAATTATAAAATTTAAGTATTGTATTGTACCTACTTATTAGAATTTCCATTCTACTTATTATTAAAGGTTAATAAGCCAAAAGCTTCAAAATCAAACTATATGAACGTTAATTTTGCGTGCAATCGGTGCAAGTACGAGTATACAGGGTTATAAATACTAATTGACTGCCTCGGTGGCTCAGTGGTTAGTGACCCTAACTTCTGGATCAAAGAGGTGTGGGTTCGATCCCCACCAGGGCAAATATTTGTGTGATGAACATAAGTGTTTGCTCTGTGTCGGGGTGTTATTTAGTTACTATCTATATAAGTATGTATTTAAAAATAAGTATATGTAGTATATCAGTCTCTGGCAGCCATATCACAAGCTTTGCTTAGTCTGGCCGTGTGTAAGATGTCCCAAAATATTTATTTATTTATTTAAAATCAATTAGCATCCTTTTAGGGGCTTATTTTGTACATCCAAACTAACAACTATTGTCAAAACTCAAAAAAAAATTGGTGTTCCATAGAAAAATATCGTTCGCTCGTGACCGATACGGATTTTATTTTTAGTTTTGACAAAAGCCGCAGAACAAAAGTTGTTATTTTTTATGTTCAGGATAAGCCCCTAAAAGGATGCTAATTGATTAGAAATAACCCAGTATTAGGGGTCCGAATCCTAACTTTATATTCTACAAAAATCATTGTCCCCCTTATACCTTGTATCTAGTAGGTATACCATTTGTTAGTCGTCGTCAACACACGCTTACGTGTATTATACGTAGGTACAAATACTTTAATTTGTTTCTAAATATTTAAGAGGATTAAGAATCGACCAGTGTTTTCGCAATTTCTATAGAATATCGAGAAAATTCGCGGTACATTTTTGATAAAATTTACGTTTAAGGAAAACTCTTTTCATCCCTTAAATTGTAACAAAATGTTATGTTTTTGGTGTCAATCGCTTGAGTAAGAAATATTGCGCGTTCGTACTTCCTAAAGTCTTATTTTATTCAGAAAAGTTTTTAGTTTGTGTAGGTATATTTTTCAGCTTCGCGTAAAAATATGACTTTTTTAACTGTAAGGTTTATAACTTCAGGGTCATTTAAAAAGTATGTAAAAATTAAGACGTATTATCCTAGTGATTGAAGTGCTGATTATAATTATGAAAAAAATCAGATAATATTTAGAGGTAGAAAACAACTTATTGTTTTTGTTGGACAACTTTGCGCCTCACAATTGCCAAACTAAGCAAAGCCAGCCAAACCAGTAAGTTCTATCAGAACTTTTAGGAAGAACTTCCACCAAGTGCTTCTCTTAAAACTTACTGGCCTAGACTTAGATTTGGCGGAATACAGGTGCTTCTAAGAGAAGCTCATTCTTGATTCATAATTCTCAAGTTTTTAATCTCGATATCAAATCAAAAATCACACCAAGAGTGAAACAACCTTCCCTGCAATTTTAATTAGAGATTGGCCCTTAGGAAACAAGAATTACTACGAACATACTTACTACTACGTATTCTGTGCTATTACAAAAGTTGGGGGTGATAACGAGTCCTCCAGGGAGCTGTGCTTTCCCCGATTTTCCATTAAACAAGCTATTTTGAAAACCATCAACTTGATAGCATCTAACTAATCTCAGAGGGAAATAAATAGTGGAAAGCGAGTCTGTGGTTTGACTGATGTACATGAATCTATACCGCAGTTTATAAATTATGGTTTTTCCATCGAGATGTAAGTACATACCTATACCTAATATGATTTCTTACACCGCGCCTATGTCTATTTATTATAATAACAAATTTACACATTGTTATCCGTAGTAGTTTGTATAGGATTTTCTTAGAACACAGATTTTTACTGGACTTGATCTTCAGTTTCAAAAATGACAGGTGTCAAAGGCTAAGTTTGAGCGGCCTTGATCGGCCTATATTTATTTTTTGTCAATAGTTGTATCGATAACATTTGGTGGATACGTTATATTTTTTTTAAATGTGGCTAGTACCATTACCAACATCAAAAGAGGTTTTAAAAAAATACTAGGTAGGTAAGTATATATTTTGATTGTAGTTGTGTCACAAGGAATAGCTAAAAATTAAATTGTACATAGTTGTGCTTAGTTGGACGTAGTTGTGCCATTAGGAATACATATTTTGAATGTCTAACTAGTTCTACGAAAGCAGTTGGTCCACGAGGAACTCCTCATCAAAACTAACAACTTTTGTTTTGCGATTTTTGTTAAAACTCAATAAAATCAGCTGTTCCATACATTTTGACGCGGGTTAACGATATTTTTCTATGGAAGAACGATTTTTTTTGAGTTTTGACAAAATTCGTAGAGCAAAAGTTGTTAGTTTTGATGTACAGAATAAGCCCCTAAAAGGATGCTAATTGATTAGGAATAACCCTGTATATCCTGTTTGAATGAAGCATGATCCTTCTGTTGCTAAGATCATGGGGACATTCAAGCCTAGGTAGTTTAAATATGCACTTACCTCACTCTTAAAGTTTCTGTTTCTGCTATGAACTTGGAGATCACTTAAAAATAATTATAACAGCAAGATGTTATTCCACTCGCTGGCCCATTTACGTAAATCCTACCCTCCTCGATCGATACTTGTTCAAACGTAAAATAATGTTCGTTCCCGATTTTATTGCGAGCTCAGCATCCGCTGATTAATTACACGGAATATCCGTACATCCGCCCGTTTTGTAAACAAACATTATTTTTTAGAGATTCACTGTTTTTGGTTTGGTCGGACTCGTCGTTTTTGAATCTCCGTTCTTGTTTCCGTCTTATTTTGTGGGTTTATGAAAATTGCTGAGGATTAATAGTACATTGTACACCGAGGGGAGAAAACAATCTATTTCTGTTTGAGAGTACATATGTTTAAGCCCGACAGCGGACGCCTTAAAGGAAACTCTAGAACAGAACTATAGAACTTTTTCCCGAGTGATACATAGAGCTTTATGCTATACTACACCTACGAGGAAAATAAAATACAATATTTCTTTAATTAAAGTTTAGGAAGTAAGTAATTTATGACTTCTTGGGCTGTATTTTTTATTTGTGGTGGCGTCATCATTACAAATTCGTCTACAGTACCTAGCTTTTAATTTTCTAAATAATTTGGAAAATTATTTAGAAAATTAAAAGCTAGGTACTGTCAAATTATCAATTTAGTTATAAACATAATTTAACGCAACGAAATAAATTGCCGCGCTTTTTTTCGCATTGCAGAATAAGGTTACCATTCTCATTTCATTAAAAATAGAAAACAAAAAAAAACCGCCTCTTTTCTCTAATTATTTGATATAAAACCTTTTTGAGATTTGAGGTTTGTATGTTCCCCGCCACTTTTTCTAATTATTTCATACAAAACCTTTTTGAGGTTTGATGTTTGCATTTTTTTTATGTTCGCTGCTAAAGAACAAAAGAAAGCTAGCCGGGCAGTAATGGATTTTCATACTACATTCCTGCCCTGCTTCGGAGGGCAGTAATAAAATTCCATATAACTTTTCCCGCCGCACATTTTAAGGGAGAAATCACGAACTTTGTAATCCGTTTATAAACGAGTAATGAGACACTTTTCAAGTGGGTGTGGTATAAAATGGTTTTTGCTTTCGAAAGTCTTCTTCTTTTGTTTGGCGTCGCATTGTTGTGCATTTGCCAGTGTTAAGTATTAAGTTTTAATAATTTTTGATATTTTATCAAAATAGTCACTGTCGTAGTCACGTCTTAGTCCAATGAAGTCGCGGTCAAGTCCAAACGTCGTCCAAGTCATACCTCAGTAAAGCAGTGGAAACTTTACTAGAGGCGTCTATGGAGTTTTGGTATCAACCCGGAACAACACGATACGTCACATTATATCACTTGCCTACACTCATGCACGTAAATCAGCTCATAATCAACGAAACACCACAATTGTTCACTAATTAACTATCACTGATAAAACACAAGTTTAACAAAATAATACAATGGGGCGACATGACTTTTCCGCGTACCCGCCAAAACTCTTTCGAAAGTCAACCGTAGGATATCAAACTTTTGTGACTTAAGCCCACAGAAGAGAACGTCCATCGACAAGATCACTAGAAAAGGTGTATGCAATCTCTAGGTAAGGTCTAAATAAAAAATAAAAAAGTAAGGTCTATATCCAACAGTAAACTTTATGGCTAGTATGATGATGATGATGATAGGGAAAAAAATGGTTAGCATTATTTTATGCCTAAAGGACATGTCCACAAAATGTATGGAGGCTGGTATAATAATAATCAAAAATTCTAACCACAACACTCGTTGCATTTCAAGAAAGTTCATATTTTTCTAAGACTTTTACATCAGTTAAAACCAAAAAAGAGCCCTCCGTTTTTTTTTTTAATTAATTTTGAATCTATTAAAATAAATAAATATATTTGGCTCAATAGGTAGTTTATCTCTAGCAACACTGATTAAGTAACCTCCAAATTGTTAAATAGAAGCTGTTTTACCAATAAGACACAGTTTTTAAGCGTTCATTTGTCACATTGACCTACTAACTGGTCACACTGGTCGGTTATAATTTTTAATTTTAGCAAATTAAGAGATGAATGTGGAAAAATCAGCTACTAATGCAAGTAAAATAACGATAGAAGCACTTTATTATTGATAAATTGCTAAACTAGAAAAAAATACATACAATTTATTCCTTACAATTTATTTCTCACATTTAAAAAAATATGGAGGGATAAAAAAATCTAAGTTAAATATTTCTGAGAAGCCCATAAATCAAGCTTTCAAATGATGTATGTCATCTTGGTTAATTTTTTTTCTAAATAATATACCACTTGTGGACGTCAGCTTGTTAAGTTTATTACACGTATTTATATAAAAATTAAAAAAATATTTTATACGTACTAATGTCAATGTATCTACTACCAATTACCTAAACCAATTATATTTTAAACAGTTGTACCTAGTACAGGTATTGTGGAATTTCTAATATAGGACTGCATCCTTTCTATTCTACAATCACAAGTGTAAAATAAATGACCGGAAATCCCAACTCTATTTTTTATTTTTAAATAGCTGCACGCATGGCATAGGCCTGGTAATTCAACCTTAATTAATCCATGGTAGCACCGAGCTAACCGAGTAACCCTCTAGATTTTTCTACATCATTAGACGCTGTACCGCTTGTATTTTAGCGAAAAACACTAGAGAAACAGCCGTAAACCTATTTATACAGATGCGTCTTTAGCTTCCCGCTAAACGTGATCAAAACTCTTAACATGTATCCAATGTTGCATATCGCAGGATTTTGATGTTTTGACATTACAAGCAAAAAAGCGCAACTCGAAACAAATCGAAGCAGCATCGTAAAGCTGGAAACATACTATCGGACGCGGCTGACGGACGCGACTGACAGCCGCGACTTAGCAGTGTGCACGTCTTAAAACATCCGGCGCGCCTGATCGCTCTCTGACGTCCGAACGCTCAAGGTCAGGCCAAGGTGACGTCCGCGACTTATGTCTGATAGTGTGCACGGCTCAGTGTACATTGATTGTCTAGATATATATCAGTCGCGGCCTTCGATCAATTATTGATCGAAGGTCGCGGCTGTCAGTCGCGTCCGTAAGCCGCGTGCGATAGTATGTTTCCAGCTTTAATGAGCTACGATTACGTAGCGGTCAGCGGTGTCATGAACTCATTGATAACTAAAGCTACTACATTCAGCCATTACACATGTTATATATTAATAACCTTTTTACACACCTAAAGTTTTCAAACGTTCCCGAAAAGGCCGGTAGGTAGGTAGTTTCCGTGGGTTCCGTGCGACTAATTGTCATTCTTTACGAAATTGTGAAAATGAGAATCATTTATTAGATATGTATAGGTAGTTAGTGGTTAAAAATGGTTTTTATATTTGCCACGGTAGATACGCTAATTAAATTTCTATATAAATTATTATAGATACTTTTGCCTACTATTTATGATTACACCATCCTGTAATAAAGGTATTAGAAAAACACAATTTTATTAGTGTAACACAAAATGTTCTAGTTGGCGTTACGCACGGAAGCATACAAATACTGTCTCTGGAGAAAGGTCTCTACAGAGAGAAACAGCAAAACCCGGTCTTTCCCCCGTATTTTATGGGAATGATAACCAAGCCATGAGTATAATTACTAGAACTGCACTCAAATTATTATTACCAATGGCCGTTAGCAATAAAAACACTCATTTCGGTTGTGGATTGGTTACGAGACCCAATAACGAGTCTCTGATAAAAGTAAATGTCCTGGTGATAAAATTACGGTCACCATAAAACGAGAATGAAATACTTATATGGAGGTAGGTAGGTTTATTGGTTTTTAGTGGTGGACTTCTTTGCTGAAAACATATATCTGAGGTGATTGTGCACTTCTGTAATTAATGACCGAGGAAAGATAAGTAGATACAATACTTAGCCTTACGCAGAGTTCGGAGTAAGTAGTTGGCCCGTGTTTTCTTCTTTTTCATAACTGGTAAAAAGACGGACCAACTACTCCAAAGAGACTTAAGCTGGAAACATACTATCGGATGCGGCTTACGGACGCGACTGACAGCCGCGAGTGATAGGTATCTAGATAATGAATGTACACTGAGCCGTGCACACTATCGGACATCAGTCGCGGATGTCACCTTGGGCTGACCTTGAGCGTACGGACGTCCGAGAGCGATCTGGCGCGCTGGACGTTTTAAGACTGTTCACACTGCTAAGTCTCGGCTGTCAGTTGCGTCCGTCAGCCGCGTCCGATAGTATGTCTCCAGGTTTATTTTTTTTTGTATTTATTAATAAGGCCTAAATTGTCAACTAAAAAAGGAACAAGAATGAAAGAAAACTACTGAATGAAGTAGAGTTCCTACTTAAGTATTTCAGAAGAGTTCATAAGTATCTGAAAAACATTTAAAAAAAACGCCCCATCAGCAAAATGTCACAAAAGCAAAACGGCATAAGAAACAAGAATAGTAGGTTATTTGCCTATTTGTACCTACTACACCACTAACAGAAGTAGCAAATGACTGGGAAGAAACAAAACGACATGAGAGCAGAATAGATATTCAGCATGACATAAATATTATACAGGGCACAGAGAAGACTTTCCAATCTCGTCGTTTAGTAGCAAAAAGTAACAGAAAAAAAGTTCGCAGTCGGTAGGATTCGAACCTACGCTCCCAGAGGGAATCTGATTTCTAGTCAGACGCCTTAACCGCTCGGCCACGACTGCTACGAGAATTGAACTGAAAACGACTTTCACACAACATATGAGAGATAATAAAAGATTTAAAAGTCTGTATACATTAGCGAGATTTCGCAATCAAGCGGACTGCTACCGCCCACTCACCATAATTCCTAAACAACTATTCTGCTGACAGAACAGGGGCATTATTTTTGACTTCCGGACGGTCATATACGGAACTGCTATGGAAACAGCTAGGACGTATATACCTACCTACCTCAGTAACCATAATTATGTAGACTATTTTTCGTCAATTTCGCACTAAATTTCCGATCCAATTTTGTCTTTACGTATAATAATAATATGTAAATAAATACGTTTCTACGTATATCAATACGAAACTTTACGGATTCACCATACAATCTGTCAAAGTTCCGTATACCTACGCCCGAAGCGTTCGAAACTCAAAAATAATACCCCAGCGATGAAATGATAGGTGTCAGCTGAGCGCCGCCGTCGCGTCAACGTGACGAAAGCAGGTTTATGCGAAACTTTATATTTGAAACCTATTTATATATTTTTTTTATCAAGACTGCAGGAAGACGCTACATGCAAGCAGCTTCCAACAGGTCTAAAAACAGGGTTGAATCTATAATCCATTCATCTATCATCCAAACGACGTCCACTGCTGGGCATAGGCTTCTTCTATGGATCTCCAATAAGACCGTTTGGAAGCGGCTTGCACCTAGCGCGATTCTGCGGTCTTTATGAAGTCATCTGTCCACCTCAAGAGTGGCCTATGTCTAGCAGTGGGCATCGTGCAGATAATGATGATAGTTAATCTGGTCAACAGCATGTGGTCAGCAAAATCAGCAAAATGTTACCACCCACCTTCTACTTAAAGTAGAACATTTTGCTATTCGATTTCTGTAGGCGCTACAAAACATTCATAATTTTTTTGTAACTGCTTCATAACTAACAAAAACATCAAGAAACATCAGAAGTAAATTATAAAAAAATATAACTTTTTAAATATACCTACAAGCTTTTGAGATTCTGGATATCATGTAGCAGCAGAGTGCTAGCCAAGACAAGTAAAACAAGCCCAAACAGGACAGGTCTATATTAATTAGTACAAGAGTTCTTATGGCCACCTTCCGACTCCATCATCAGATCAGCTCCATGGTTACCATATTATGGCATTGTCACGCGTTATAAATATGCGTGCAAAATTTCAGCTCAATCAGAAACCGGAAATTTGGTCAAATTTAACTTGCAAGATTCCACCGGAACTTACATACATCCATTGCAAGTTAAACAAAAGCTTGTAAAAACTACAGCCGTATTGCTAACCTTGTTATTGGGAGTCGATTGTTCATAAAGTACCTACCTACTATGTTTCAAATTCTTGATATTGGGCATTACATACATCTTGCGAGCTATCTAGCAAGACATTAATTTATTGATTAAATTACGTCGATAACTCATTTATCGGTGCACTACGATTAAAACTTAGAGATACGAGAATTATGGAGCTTATCGATGTGTTATTATATTGTGTGAAAATTTGGCAACGGTGAACGGGTGGCGCCGTGGCTTAGTTGGTTAAAGCGCCTGTCTAGTAAACAGGAGATCACGAGTTCGAATCTCGTCGGGGCCTACTGGTTGCAACTTTTTATACCACTACATTATTATTCATTAGAAATTAATGTCCTACTTAAATAGCTTGTTAAAATCATAGAGAAAAAATATAGATCGAGAAGTCCCTCCGCGCGGAAGAAGTGAAACTTCGTACGTACGATATATTTTGAGCTAATTTCACGACGCTCACACTGTTTGCTTCGCTGCATAGCAAGAATACCTACCACACGCATGTGCTTGAGATCTACCGACTCACACTCTTTCACTCTCCTACTTTCTACCTTTGCGTATCTTTCTTTCTCTCACCCTCTTGCGTGGTAACATGGTAGCGTTAAACGTTTAACGCAACCTCGTTGGAAGTCGCATTAGAAGTTTTACTGCAACAAGGTTCTCTGATCTGTATTAGAACCTCTGTTAATCTGTATTAAAACCTTGTTCTCTGATCTGTGGTTAAAATATATCCATTTCTATGTAGAAATGTAATATCAAATGCTTTTGTCAGTCTCGGTTGATTGGAAGAGATTGCTATTATTAGCAATAAGACCGTCAGGACCGTCGTTAATAAAACTAAGTAATACTTATCTGATTCACTATCGAACTTAGCGTATATAGTGTGCAACTAAAATCTTTATTCAGCTACTAAAATACTGTTTAGAATCAGGATCCTTTTGGAAAATTTCATTGACCATTGTGAATGTATGGCCTGATGCTCGATGAACGATTTTATTTTTATTTTATTGAATTTTTTTTTGCACACCGTTCGTCTACACATCTCAACTCTGATGTATACCTAAATAAGTCTTAAAGTGGTCCCTGAATGTGATTTCCATTATTGCCAAGTTTTATGGATAAGGCAAGCAGCGTAGCCAACGTCTACGTTTAAACCCCAAAAAAGAAAAATATAGACTTACTGTAACTGTAGATTTAGTTTTGTATGTTCGAATAGGGATGTTTTGGAATTTATAGTTTTTCCGATTCTTCTAGTTATTGATTTTTTAACAGCTTTAGTCTAGTTTAGGATTGGCAACGCTGAAGGAAAGGCTATTTTGGTGAACCCGTGGCAGCTTAATTATGCAAGCTGTAGTCTTGTATACTTAGGCTAGGTACTGTAAGGAATGTTTTCAGTGGATACCTAAAGGCCAATGACAACCAAGTTTCAATATTCATCACTCGTTTATTCACATTTTTTCGTCTTACTTTATTTACATGAATGTACAAACAAATATCGCATCAATTGCTATCACCTTAAAAGAAGAATAACATGAGTAATGGTCAAGTACAAATTACGTATTCATGTACCAGAAAAAAAGGGAAACAAAAATGAAATAATTTACAATAGATAGTTGATCATTTTGCAGAAAATGATTCTTCGGTAGTCAAAAATTCGGTACATAAGTTTTATCATCATTGTATTTTCATCCAAATAGTCAGACACACAAGTTTATTTTGTCTGAAATAAATCGCAATATCAACCATAGGCTGTTTTAATTAAAATTTAATAAAGAATTTGTGAATTAGAGTAATGATGTGATAAAATTGTATCATTTCTAAGCTCAAGCGAATTTTAAATCTTTACAAATATCGCCGTCCTTTTTTCACAAATCAATATGAAAAGAATTAAAAGAAGATGTGATGATATTTAGCCTTATTAGATTGATTCAATTGGTCAGATATTGCGAGTGGTGCAACTAAATCGATGCCATACAAAAGATTGAGAAGACCCTCGCTTCCTTTTTGGCACAACATTTCACATAAATTTAAAAAATACTAGAAAAAAATCTATACAATTATATCAATAGAACTATGTCGATGCTAAATATCCAGTCTTAATTTAATAATAACGTGTCTAAGGAATTAAAACACATATAAACATCTAAAACTTTCATAAAATCTGAGGCACGTTCAATATACGTATAATACAGTTACAGATGTATTTTATTTATTTATTTACATTTTGTTCTTAAGCTATTATGGCAGTGTTGAGGTTTAAAATAAAAATTTCGAGTTGTCACACAGTGTTCGAAAAATTAAAAGGTTTCTACGACTAGCCGCGCAGTATTAGACATTTACAGACACAAAAAACATATTTTCATGAAAAACATGTTAAATTAAAAATTAAAGCAGCGTATTGACTAGCGAGCGTGCGAAGGCAAGCGACTCTCGGCAACTCAGGGGCTCTATATTATATCCTACGCCCAGGAACGCATAATTATATTTACGGGCGACTTTTTTTTAAATTTATTTAATATTTCCATATCACGCAAATCTTCAGTACTAGACATGGCAATTTTAAAAGAAACCACAAACTGCAAAAAGGGGATATCGTGAAATGGAACGTTGATTAAAAAGAAAACAAATATGGCGCATGGTTTTCGAAATGTCACAGTCAAAGTTCCGTATACGTTCCCAGGCGTTAGAAGTTGAAAAATTGAGCCCCAGATTGAGCTACTCGATTAGTGTTGGAAAAAGCTCGGCATAAGGCCCAATTATGAAGGCACCATCGTAATTATGATAGCTAATTAGATTTTCTGTTTTTTTTTTTTTAACTTTAGTCATTCGAGAGAACACTTTTTAAGTTGCTATTAAATTTACGATGGCGCCTTCGTAATTGGGCCTGTAAGCTTGCCTGCGTCGCACGCACCCGCAATCGATGCACGGCTTCATTTACAGTAACATAAATACGATTTCAATACATTTATATTTGCTACAGTGGGTACCTACACGAAGGCTCTACATATTTCTGAATTATCGAGATTTTCTGAGTCGCTATCATCATAACATATTTCAAACTTTAGAACAGTGACGAAAATCTCAATCGTCCAAGAATACCAAGAGTTTCTAAGCAATGTCTGTTTACACAAAGACAGTTAAAAGGCAAGTAGTATGTTCGGTGGTCAAATAATGATACGACATTGGTCAAAGTGTTGGCTAATAAGGACTCAAAAACATCACAAAAATGCTTTTCTGCTTTCTCCAATGCAGTGAGATAACTACATGTTTATTCTGTTGTTCTATACCTTTTAATTACCGCCTTTGTGTAATCCAAACTGATAAGACGCAGATTTAAATTAAGATTTCCTTTTGTCCCCTCAGATAGCAATGGAAGACAAAAGGCCCTCTTAAATTACAATCGGGAAATAAAACAAACATACTTCCCGCAAGTACCTACTTAGGCAATTTTTGTCGCAATGGTTTTGAAAAAATTCAAAACTTAAAATAAAATACTAAAGAAAACATAATATTTCCTTCAAAAAAAAATTGATGTCTTTGGAAAGTGTAAGGACATTCAGAGGCGTAATGCTCTAGATGCGATACGAACAACTTTTACTACCGGAACAGCGACATCACGAAAAAAAACATCAGTTGATGATCGCGAAAACTGGCGCAACCGAATTCAACCGTGTAGAATAATTCGCACGGATCGATGTAGTAAAAATGGCTCAGCCGATTTCGATAAAATTTAAATCTACATTTAAAGTAACCTTTGAAGTATGATCTACTAAACAAAAAAAAGAATTATCAAAATCGCACCAATCTGAAAAAAAACATGTTTTCAGCTGGATCTCTACAAAATGTATGGAACAGTTATTTTTTCGCGTTTCGCAATTGGCTTAACAACACCTCGAAGATACATTTAATTAGTCGCAAGTTTTTGGCATTCCTTTGCCTGAATTACTAGTTTCTCGAAATGTAGTACATAGGTATTGTTGTAATATTGAAGTGCAAAAAGTATAAAATTACCTACACGGAGGACTTCTACAATGGGTTTAGAAATATTGCTCCACGAACAATTCACCCATTTTGCGTGTGATAATTGACAAAAGATATATTTCAGGACACTGCGCTCCATTTGGCTGCCATATTGGTATTTTGATAGCACTCATCTGGCGCAATAAATTATTCTGCTCTTATGAAATCATACTTTAGATATAATAAGGTTTGTGTATTTATCTGTAAGCTGTAAGTATCAACGGAGAGAAAGAGTGATCAAAAAATGTCTCATTCATGATGATTAGGTAGTAATTTTAAGACAAAATTTATATAATTATTTAGCTCTAATAGAATAAGCTAATAAACTAATTGAACAACACTAATTATCACAAATAAGACAAGTATTTGTGTGGTCTAGTTTTCTTATCAGATCGCGGAATACTTGGACTGGCTTATTGCGCTTTAGATAAATTATTGTGGATCAAACCAAAGGTTCGCTATATTACTAGGTCGCTATTATTTCTTATAAGCAGATAAATCTGGAAGAAAAAAAAAATTCCAAAAAAATATTGTTTACTTAGAGACTACACAAAAATAAAATAACGATGATGAACGTACAGGGTTATCAGAGATGGTGTAACAATATTTTTCTCGAATTTCAGGTTGGCCCCATAGTAAATCATGTCCATAATGGTGATCTAAATCGCCCCCTTTTGGCAAACCAGTAAACCTTTTCTGAAAACCTCTGTATAGATGCTTTTCCGCGCATTTCCTTTTTTTGTATTATTAAAGTTCGTTTTACATAGGTATTATTATAAACAAAACGTTGGTATTTTAGGACTCAGACTCAGTATCGCCAACGAATCTTGGCAGGCTTATGAATTTCCGGCTGGCTCTACAACAGGGTCTTTATTCCCTAGTGACATACCGCAGGTAACGTGCCTGAGGTGTTTGTTTTTCTTTCGCGAATTTCAAACTAAACACCTAATGATTTCTTCGTAGATTATGATGTTAAACCGAGTTTTGGTATAACATCAGAAAAAACTATAAATGATAAGAATTTCTTGGTAAACAAAACTTACCTTAGGGCACGTAACGCGCATTTTTTTCTTATAAAATCACCCTGCAATAGAAAACTCTAGAAGTCAACCCGAATTCTAATGTAGGATGCGCAATACGCGTATTCGAAAAGCATAGCATCGACCAAGAACCTCTGGCCACACTGTATAGAACAGAACCAACATGAAACAAATTATTAACCAACGAAAATCACATCAAAATCCAGTTGCAAACAAACATCATTCATTCTCATTGAAATCAGTGGTTCAATTTATTCATTCTAATATAATGGAGCGTATGCAATGCCTGATTGTTTTGCATTGTCAAAGTAATTTAATGATGTGCAATGAGCGCGACTAAATAAAGAACATTTGGAAATCAGCCTATTTCGGTTTTGTAGAGCTTATCTACGTCTCGAAAACCACCATTGGATAAACCAATGACAGAAGTCACATCACGATGGTCTATTCTTTATTCGCTATTACTGTACCTTGTTTAATGACAACATAATTCTGTAGAATTCTTATAACAGAAATTCACCGTGTGTCAAAAGTATTGTAATAAACACAACAAATCAGAAAGCTTAAAGAAATGACTTCGTTTTTAACTACCTATATTTAAAGACTGTTAAGTTGTAGAAAGCAGTATCCATCAAAATCAAGAATATTCTACATATTGATAATGGAGAGCAAAAACCTTGCAGCCAATATACAAAGAAAATAATATCAAATATAAATCAGATCATAACAATTTACTACTGATGACAATTTTACAAAAGAAACAATAATGATTACCATGTGACAACATTCAACTTCAAAGAAAATACAATTAATAATTTTATCACTTAGAAAAAATCAGTCTCTTTTAAACATAATCACCTTAATGCACTTAAAACGCGCTTACATTCCAGTAAGGCCTCATTGCTCTTTAGTTTATTTTATTTGTTCTAAATTGTATAATTTAATCACTACCGTCACTTGTCACTTTTGACACATGTCACTTCTTGACACTTGTAACTTCTTGACACACGTCACTTGCATCAGTTGCATCTGTCATTGTCACTGTCACTTGTATAGTGTCTTCTTTGGGTAAGGAATGGTTTACACGAACCTAGTAAGTTGCGTGTGGAAGTCCCGAAGGAATATTTGAAGCTGCTGCAGCGTTGGCCGGTCGTCGGGGGACATGGCCCAACAATATGCCATTACTGCAAACCTGAGGACAATGAGAATAAGTTTGTAAACTGTATGTCATGGCACATTATGTTTCGATCACTAAATAGGCTACAGATCAAACCATCTTCTAAAATGAAGTCGAGACCTTTAATTAGTTACTATTTTGAGAAACTTTAAGTAGGTGGCTAATATTTTTTTATTCCAGCCCAGTTGGTGTACCAGAACCTGAGTCTAACTTTACCAAAAATACGATATTCGTCTCTTTATTTTAGACTAAACGCGTGCCTTTTAGGCGTACGGCTGCATCTTAGCATCACAGCTTAACAATAATGGCAAACCTACATATTATGTATTTATTTATTTGGAATATATAAAAACATTGAAAACGTCAATCAAAAGCTTTACTCACAGTTCATCGGGACAATTCGCCGGCTGCTGCAACCGGTAACCATCCCTCAAGTAGGCCGCAACTTCGAAGGGATCAACCTCAGCATACGGCTGATGCGCCAACGTCGTCAGCTCCCATAGCAAAACTCCCAGCGCCCACACGTCAGCCGCTGGACTAAACTGTCTCTTGGATAACGCTTCTAAGGCCAGCCACTTGATAGGCCTGTTTTCGTTGTCTCCTAAGCAGTGGTAGTCGGCAGGGAAAAGGTCCCGCGATAGAGCGTTGTCAGCGATCATCACTCGCAGATTTTCGTCCACTCTGTTGAAGGAAAATATACCATGAGACATCGCCCAGAATTTACTTTTAGAAAATAGACTCATCTAAAGAAGTCCGGTTTAAAAACTTACATGCAATTTCTAGCAGCCATGTCTTTATGTAATACATGCTGCGAATGCAGATACGCTAATCCGTCTAAAGCATGTAGCGCCATCCGGACCACTAATTGTGTCGTGAGAGGCGGCGGTGGCGCAGCGCTCGCCGCTCCACCCACCGTCACGCCTCGACAAGCCAGTAAGAACTGCTTCAGGTTTCTCCACGAACCACTCCACGGATATAGCAGGAATGGAGCTGTCTGGTCTTCGATACTGACTCCTAGAACGGACAACACCCGCTCATGGTGGAGCCCGTAGAGCATGCAGCCTTCTTGGAGGAGAAGCGATACCTGCAAAGGAAGATTGAATTAATAATTGCTGTCAAAAATAATACTAATATTTTAGACCAGATAGAGTCAATGGTTGACCTGTACCTGAACTTGAGAAGCGTGTTCAGCAACAGTTTTGACGAGAACTTCTTGTTCTCTAGCGTCTTCATCCGCATAAGTTCCCCTGTAGACTCGACCGAATGTGCCTTCCATGGCCACGGATCGTAGTCGTACGCGACATCTCTGGATAGTAAGTTCGGCGATTCTCTGTTGCAGATCTCTGGCTCTTTCTTCTGCTGCGGCAGCGGGCAAAGATGTCGGGCGTCGGTAGCTGGTGTAGCTGGCGGCGGACTTGCAGGAGGAGTCGGGCAGGAAGGCATGGGCGTCTTGTTCATCGCTGCGAGCTCGGCGTAGCTTTCTGGCACGAGCGCGGCAAGCTGCGGCGGCCACGGCAGCCACCACCAGCACCCCACCAGCGCACCCCGCGCCCGCGTAAAATATATCCGCCGACGTGGGCGCGTGCGGAACGCTGTCCACTCTGACAGCCGGACGAGACGCCTCTTTAAGGCATATTTTCCTCCGACGGAAGTGCAAAGTAGTTGACGAGGAACCGGTCGAGACGTTTAGAGAAATGGTGATGTCCACTTCTTTAGCCATAGTGTGCTTACAAGGCAAATCGACTCGCCAAGTTTGCGGCTCCGTCGGAACGAACCCGTTGCTCGATATGTTGAATGTCGGCGTGTACATCGCATCTGAGTTGTTCCCCACCTTCACGTCCAGAGTGTACGGTAACTGCAACAAAATAAACATCCCATGACCAAACGTGACATTTCTTTCTTACAATCAGAAGAATCCATGGAGTTGTCATGTAACGGTATGGTTTTATACTACCTAACTGTAACAGAATGCTCGATTGACGCACCGCGGCACGCGATGACCCTAAACGGTCCATCTGAATCCGTGACCGAGTCAGCGGATCAAACGTCGAAATGTGACCCGGCTAGTATCCGAGATGCGGGCACGAACGTCTTTCCTTATAGGGCATATAAACTACACGCATCGTTACCTCCGGCGTGGATGGACATCGACGTGAATTTGCATAAAAGGTACGTACGGCGTGTTCGAACCGTTCAGGTGCTTTATGTTTCCCTTTGTGGCTGACGTGGATATATTGTCACACGGCCGGCGCGGCGCAGAGAAGCGCAGATTCGAACAAGTGGTCGGATGAAGAAATGTCGAGACTATATAAATATTTTGATCATGATGCGCTCATTATTCAACTAATCATGCAGCTGCGTTAATGAATGGTTAACCAAACGGCGTGCGCGGGCCCTTTGACCGGCCCATCAGACATGCATTACGGAATCGGGATGCTCGTAAAGCGTAGGTGCGACACCGGAGCCGCTAATTAAATATTATCACCGCAGTCGGTGCGCACAGACAATGGTGGCGCGATCGCTCATCGGCGCTAGTTAACCGGTTACCAAATATTTAGTTAGCTAGTCAAAGGCGCCGCTACAGCAAATAAGGGAGAGAGTAGGGCGGCCGAGGGGCCCGTGCGATCTGATAGAGGCCGCACAAAGCTGCCGAGATGCTGATAAGGGCCGCCGACCGCTGATCGCGACCGAAGCATATCCCACATTTGCTTTTTAAATGCGGCATCAACCTTTCTCGTCTCTAAAAGCCGACAAAATGAAACGTTACATACATGAATCCAAGCCGAAAAGAATATTGCGTATCCCTATTTTATGACTTGCAAATAACAGCCTTAATAAGTAGGAGTTCCACTGACAGGTTCAGTGAACTGAGCATGTTTGCGGGATGGATGCCTCTCGTGATACTTTTGTTTGGCCGCTGAATATGTAAAAGCGAGCGAAGAGGCTTTTCGGATCAAAATCAGACTTTTTGACGGCTACAGACGGCCGTCAGTTCGCAGACGGCAGCAGATAAAATAAATAAATGCACATAATATTTGGTTAGCGATGCAGGGCGCAGGATGCAATGTAAATATATGGCGAAGGCAAACGGCTTCGTGTGCAGACAGCCCTAGATTTACATGAGAGGCGGCACTCGCTTGAATTAGATACAGACGAGGAAATCAAAATTCTGTATATTAAAATAAGCCGGCGAAGATCAATCAAAAGATATAAAACAGTCGATACGAGATAAAGATATTATTATCGAAACTAGTTCCTACATTCCAAATTCCGGCGGCGGGTGGCAAATTACCATAAGAATGGCTTGTTTGCCGATGTGGGGTGAAGACGCCCGTCTGCTGTTTGCGACTTGGCAACTTTCAGCTAATTACATGTTCGGCAAAATATTTTTATACGATGATTTGAAAACATTTAAAAATAGTATCTGCAGTACAGGGGATAAAACAAGTCATTAACTATGAGTAATCTAAAAAGTTGTTCGATAGCGATGCGAGATCCAAACCAAGTGATTGATTCAATAATTTCGCATTCAGTTCATGAAGACAGATCGATTGTTCGAATACGGTCGTTACTATTGAAGACTCAAGTTTATGTCGATCATGCTCGCTCTCATGGTATTTCTAATGAGAGGAACAGAGAGGGACATAATACGAGGGTCAAACTGAAAGTTCTTAGAAAATCAAAAACTGATTACATTAGCCAGTTATTAGTTTTATTATATCTTTTCAAAATATTGTCCATTCACGTCAATACACCGCTGCATGCGATGGAACCACTGGGAAAAGCACTTTGCCCACTCGTCCTTAGGGGTCTCTTCAATGGCATCGCGATACGCAGCCACCGCTTCTTCAGCATTCATAAACCGCTTTCCTTTAAGTTTTTCTTTAATTTTTGAAAATAAATAAAAATCACAAGGCGCGAGGTCGGGGCTATACGGCGGGTGACCCAGTAATTCAACGTTTGATGTCGCCAAATAGTCGATCGTTCGCTTGGCGGTGTGCGATGAGGCGTTGTCGTGGTGAAGGAGGATCCTACTGCGAGGTCGTTTCTCTCGAACTTTTTCCAAGACAAGTGGCAAACAATTGGTAGTGTACCATTCTGCAGAAACTGTTTTTTGATCCTCTAACACAATTGTCGCGAAATGACCTATCCTTCCAAAGAACGAGGCCACCATTTTTTTCCCCGCACTTCGATCTCTCTTCACTTTAGTTGGCAACTCCTCGAAAGGAAACACCCACTGAGCAGATTGTCTTTTGGTTTCAGGATCATAACAGTAAATCCAGCTTTCGTCACCTGTTAGTATGTCGAACACAGCATTTGAGTCACCTCCGTTAAATCTTTCAATCATTTTACGGCACCAATCCACACGATGGAGTTTTTGAGCCTCAGTCAAATTATGAGGTATCCACCGGGCGCAAAGCTTCCTGACCGCTAAATGTTCGTGTAGGATTTTGTGCACTTGACTCATACCGATGCCTAAGCTTGTCCGAATCTGCTGATAGGTCACTCTTTTGTCAGTCTCTATCATACGCCGCACAACACAGATGTTATCTTCAGTCGTCGCCGTAGAAGGCCGTCCCTCACGTAAATCATCAGTGAGATTAGTGCGACCACGTTTAAACTCATTAAACCAGTTGTAAACAGTCGCACGAGATGGGGCTTCATCGTGAAAGGCCAATCGTAGTCTATCATAACTTTCTTGTTGACTTAAATGACATCGAAAGTCATAAAAAATCATTGCACGAAAATTTTCTCGTGTTAAATTCATGTTGACGTGACACAGACAATTTTCAATTTGCCGCCAAATCGTAAAACAAATGACAAATGAATGAAGTATATACTCAGTAATATTGGCAAAGAGTTCTATTTTCAAATTATAGAATTATTTTTTTATTATATTGTTTATAAGTGGCCAGTTCTAAGAACTTTCAGTTTGACCCTCGTATCCAACGCATAAAAAACTCAAGTATTGCATCTATCACAGTGGGTTTTTAGAGGCTCTTATAAATAAATCACACATTAACATAAATGATGTCAAGAGAAGAATAACAATTAGGTAATTGTTGAGAGCAGCAGCTCATGTCCTATTGTATATCTTTTTACTGGATTATTCCTTACATGAAGAATCATATTACAAATATAATGAGCTATTTTAATATCTATAAGGAGCAATTGTTTAAATAATTCATGCAATGCCATTTCATTTTTCTTCGTACTAAATGAATACTTGGAACAGTATGAATGACATCTCGGAAATAAATTACTACAGCTAGTGCGATCTACGAGTATTTATAAAATCCGGGGGAGATGGGGTAAGACCTACACTGAAGCCATTAAAACAAGTTCAAATGTGCCATTGTCTGAGGTCTTGTTTTAAATTATTTCGCTTTATTTTATAAGTTTTATAACACCGGTAACCTCTGGTAATAGGTATTACTCTAAGGACGTCCAGACAAATTGTCAACAACATGTACCGCAACTGTACTTACAGCTCCGCTACTTCAGACCAGACCAGTGTCTGATAAACACAAGGCGAAAACTAAATGCCAATGGTAAGTCAGCTTCAGTATCATCAATCATCACCATCAATGCCTTCTCAACAAAATTATTTCTAAAAGGGCCCATTCTCATGGTATATCAGGTCATTTCTTTGAGTAGAAGATCCGCGCTGCATTGACCAGTCTTCAGTGCCCAAAGACCTGGACATTGACCGACCTAATGGAAACCTTCCTTACTAGTTGTTAGTAGGGTCGTTGCTCGGGTGTCACCACACCGACCCCACGAGACCGTATGCTAATTCCACCAAACGCCACAAGCCGCCAAAATTTCCCACATAAGTGCTGGAATATATTACTGCTACCGTCGGCGGTTCCTTTGTAATGTTTCTTCACCCAACCAGTCACAGAAGAATCAGTCTATCAACCAAAAAGACAAAAGCTTCCACTCACTGGTTTCCTAGTAAGGCTCTGCCACGTAAAGTGCAGCTCTCCGATGGTCGCAGGCACTGGCACCACGAAGTTGAGAGCATAGAAGTTGATCTGCCCCTCTCGCACATAGTACAACTCTGCGGTCAAACCTATGGACAAAGAAATAGTAAATTAGATAAATGAATTAATATTAGTGGACATCTTACACACGGTGTCTCCCCAAACTAAGCAAAGCTTGTGATATGGCTGCCAGAGATACCACATTTACATGTATATGCTTATAGATATATATATAGAGAAAACACCACATAAATACTTGCCCTGGGTGGGAATCGAACCCACGCCACTTTGATCTCGTAGTCAGGGTCACTAACCACAGAGCCACTGAGGCAGTCAGGTAAGGAGGTTAGGATTTGTAAACAAAATCAAAACTTAAATCTTCCTTTAGAACTTTAAAATCCCGATGTGAAACCTGTAATGTAACCATCAAGTTTAAGTGTGCTCTGGAGTAAGACATTTTGATTGTTATTTTCAATTTCGAAACTTATGCTTAAGATGTCTTAAGTGGACTCTCGAGTTGGTGAACTCGGGCATTCAATCCGGTATAAAGCTTAAACTTGGCTTTAAATAAAATCTTGGTAATATACTTTAATTCCGGATTAAAATTAAGGAAATTAAATCATTGTTCGGAATGAAACTCCAATGAGGTTATTTGTTTTGAGTCTTCCGTGTTTTAAGCCCCTTTTATTTAATATTCTATTCACCTTAATACTTACATTCTAAAATTCATTTCTTTTTTAAAAATTAATGTACCTTGATGCTAGAAATAAATTTTAGAAAAAGAATACCCATAATTATTTTTTGCAAAAAATAGCATGACCAACTTCACAGATACAGAATTCGCGAATATTTCGCACAGATCGATGTAGCATTTTTCACATTATTGTTGATTTTTCAATAATGGCTCAGCCGGTTTCTATAAAAATTTAAATGGGACCAATTTTGAAGTATACTCTTTCCAATAAAAAAAAGATTATTAAAATCGGACTACTATGAAAAAAGTTATGCGTGGTTAAAAAAACATACGCGTCGAATTGAGCACCTCCTCCGGTTGGTTCGTCGGTCAAAAACTGAGAGATAAATCTATTCACCTTGACTGGAACCTGTGGAATCGAAATATAGAAACAGCCGTAAAATTTTACGAGAAACGTCGAAAGCCGACGCCAGCACGTCTCCCATTCATCACGAAACAATCGCCCAAAGATATTGTGATATTTGCGTCAATCAAACTGAAATCTATTGCTGACAGAGCACCGTCAATAGCCAAATATCTGCGCAAAAAGTTCAATGCGCACGCGCACAATGTCGGCGAGATCAAACGGCGGCGCACAAAGAAGCCGCAATACGACTCCCGCGCCACCTGTCCACAAATCATGGGAACTGATTTAGAGAAAAAAAACCGTTGGACCGGTTTAAGGAAAAATGATATGGACCGAGCGAGTTCTTCGCAATGTTTTGATATGGGAGTAAAAATAAGAAATTCTAATCTGAACGAATATAAAACTCGAGTCAAGTTTATCTAAGAATCGGAGCAAAAACATGTCCAAGTTATTTACTTGATGAGATCTCCTAATGCAAGCTTCTTGTCTTGGAGAATTTTCTTGGAAACTTTATATTATTCACGTTTTTAGCTCGTTAGGGACCAACTTACACAATTAACGGTTATGAATGTTTCATATTTGGTATCTGTCGACTTGTTACGATTTGCCCCGGGGCTTGAGTAGTAGGTATATGTAGTGTAGTAACCATAACAGTATGTAAAATAGTTGCAATGCAAACATTATGGGCGGAGCGAGCGATCGGGCGTCGGATAAGGAGTGGCTCCGTTTACTCGGAGGAAATATTAATTATAAACCTCTATCAAATATAAAAACACAAATTGCTTCATTGGAGTTTTTTTCGGCGAATTCCGTAATAAAGGCGTGGACTTAGAGTAAGGACAGACCCATCAAATAAATTATATTCTGTACAATAGCACGAGCTCTAAGATATATTTATCATCTATATATGTATTTATCAATTATAATAACTATAAGACCATACTTTTTTTTTAGACACGGTCTCTGACCCCTGAGACTGATATACTACATATACATTTTTTTATAACATACTTATTTAAACAGTACCTAAATAACATCCAGACACAGAGCAAACACCTTCATTCATCACATAAATGCTTGCACTGGGTGGGAATCGAACCCTCGCCTCTTTGATCCAAAAGTCAGGGTCACTAACCAGTGAGCCACCAAGGGGGGCAGTCTTACTCACAGTCAAACGTAACATTTACTATATTTCAACGAGTGTATTTTTCATACTGAACAATAAAAATGTTTCGGGTTTCATGTTAGTCATGTAAGTATTTGGACATATCCTTAATTTAAAATCCTTGGATACTGAAACTGGTCAACATTTTTTGATATAAAACCAGTTTTTTACAAAATATGAGCAGCTCGTTATAAATTTATGTAAAGTAACAGGACACTGGCCGCTGGCGGGCACGACGCCATTATCAACGCGAGATATTATCGATAAATATTACAGTCCTATGTAAACACGTTTTAGTAACGCGTATGGTAATGAGATCTGAAACACTGTTGATTTAATTAACAATTTTAACGCCCGAAATGGGTATTTGTTTACTGGCATAATGATAAGGTAAGTATAACGAGGTAATAAACCAAGATAATCGCCTCCATAATGCTCGGGTCACACACGAGACGACAAAAGCCGGGACGTCCGACAAATCGCCTGACAGTTGCGCCACACTGGCGACTTCGAAACTGATATTTATGTTTATTGCTAACTTTATTTTTATATCACTTTATTACGACTGTGAAATCTTTTGTGGCTATTCAAAAGTAAATCTCTTCGGCTATAATCTAAAACTGCCGCATAATTAACGCAAGAATAACTTAAAACTTAATCGGCTATCTAAACGATTTCTAGTTAAACAGATGCGTCGGATATGTTTTGAAATATTTAAATCGCGTTATAAAAAATCAGAAGCCATCAAAATAATTAATAAAATTAACGTTCTCATAGAGAACCGGCGTAGAATATCGTGGAAGACATCTTAGCAGTTTAATCACGGGTTATCTACAATGGAGATCTCTAATTCTCAACATAAATTGGTTCCAGGAAAAGTTGTAAGCTTCAAATTAGGAAACAGAAGCTCGCTTAACGAAAAGTTTGGTTAAGTTACTCTTATCTATAAGTCGTGGTGGTTTAGTGGTAGTGACACCCGCCTTACAATCGTGAGGTCGTGGGTTCAAATCCCGGTTCCGTACCAATTAGTTCTTTGGGATTTATGTACGGAATCTAACACCACTGGCTTTTCGGTGAAGAAAAACATCGTGAGGCAACCTGAATATGTCAGTAGAAGAAATTCGATGGCGTATGTGAATCCACCAACCCGCATTGGGCCAGCATGGTGGATATGATTTAACCACCCTTCATGGGTAGGCCTACATCCTGCAGTAGACTATTGAAAAGGCTGATACAGTACAGAACTCTTATCTAATGATGTCATCTATATGTATAATCCAAAGGGATTATACATATAGATGACATATCAATATCTCTCATCAATATACACATATCTATGGCTCTAAGCGGCTCTATGTGTTACATATAAAAATAATTGTGGCTTGAAATAAATAACTTCTGGGAGAATTTGTCGATTACGTAAACTAAAATATTGAACCTTTTATCTTTGTACTTTCAGTTTAGGTTCTATTAAAAACTACTGGTAACAACAAATACAGGGTCATGCAGAAAGCACACACAGTTGAGTTTGCGAAGCCGAAAGAAGCTGAAGCTGTATAACGCTTTCGAACGGGGCATTCCTGTTCTCATATCATATAAGTAGTCACCGCTTTTGTAGGCATGTATTTACTCAGGGGTTACACATGGTGGTAAAGCAGTGTCGTTAGTAGGGTCGTTGCTCGGGTGTTGCCACACCGAGCCCACGAGACCGTATGCTAATCCCACCACACGCCACAAGCCGCCAAAATTTCCCACATAAGTGCTGGAATACATTACTGCTACCGTCGGCGGTTCCTTTGAGCGGCGGCGGGCCAAAGGGAAGAAGCACTTGATACGACAAATAACTAGAGATAACTCGCACCCGCCTCCTCAGGCGCCCACTTTTTCTGCTTATTCCAACTAATTCCCTGAGACAGTAACGGTGTTTTTATGGTTTATCGCAAATCAAGCGCTTTGTTTTAAAACCGCGGGGAAATGGTAGAGATTTTTGATAGTCGTGATAGAACGCAGCCACTGGGACTTTGGTGATTTGTTAGATTTTGCGGCGCAACTATTTTGAAACATAAAAGACAAACAAAAATCAAAAATCTCGAGCCAAAACTTCGATAGAGCTTTCCTTTCTTTTAATTTATTGCAGAAGTTTGGCAATTTTCGTACTGCCCCTTCAGGACCCACTCAATGGTTTTAGACAAGGCGGGAATTATGCTATCAGATATTCTGTTTTGATGACCCGGTACCGGGCCGCGACTCGGATAAATTAAATGGGAAACGTAGCTCTAGAGAGCACTAGACTGCCGAATTTACAGAAATACAAAGGGTAAATAATAATAGAATACTTTAATCCGCGTAATAAACCAGACAATTCATGTTCATCATCACCACACCAAATACCCTCCTCATATCGTTTAGATCCCCATTTGACAATACGCACAGAAAAGAAATTTAATAACTCGAATTCCAAGAAAGCATCGCTCAAATCGCGTGTCTACCGAATTCAACATTCGCACCTCCGAATAAAGCAGAATAAAGCCTTCATTACATTCACAAAACCCCATTTGTGAGGATAAATAGAACGGGGCACAATAGATGCTGATAATTCGTATAGAAAGTTCCCCTCGCGAGACTGGAGGTGGAATTATGCGGAGACGTGCAAGAAAATAAAACAAAATGCAGGTGTCGCTCGTGGAGAGTACTTGTGCAGCAATCGGATATGCGGCTAACGCGGTTGTTGATCCAGATTGGAATTGCATGCTGTCCTGTTCGGACTTCTTTACACTCTCAACGCCTGTTCCTGCTCGCACTTGCTTGCAATAAGCTAGATGACTAAAAAATATATTTAGTCCGAGAGTTAGATTATCAAAAAATATTAGATACGTATTTTTTCTCTTGTCAATTAAACAAAATTTGACGAAGATGTCTTCGTAGGTGTCCTTATTTTTTGTACTACAAATGTATAGACTACGTCGCACTAGTGACGTCACGAGCCTCCACTCCCAAACTTTGACAAGGTTTAAATTTGTTATTCATTGTTTGATTGACAAAAGACAAAATACGTGTCCAATATTTTTAATAGGTACCTAATCTAATTATAAAAATGTTTTTTTTTACCCAGTCATCATGCCTATTGTGATCCAGACCGTAGTCGGCCTCCATAGTCACTTGCTTACTTGTTTGATGGAGGTAGAAAAAATCCCCATGACCAGAAAGTTACTTCCATATAAACCACAGTATTGTATCAAAAAAAGCTTTAAAAAAATTCGTACGAAAAAATTACATCACACTGCGCTGTTTAGACAAAAGCGGGGCTCCCTAATGTAGGGATAAAAAACTTCATTATTTTCCCCTTGCATAATGTTATACCAACAGAACACTGGCTCCACCGGAAAACCGCTAAGTAAATAAGTTGTTTATAAAGTTTACGGCTGAAGCCACATCCCATAACACGGTGAGATAATGTATTATCATAAAAGTTACAATGTGTTAAGAATAGCCGTAGTAAAGGCTCGGAATGCCAGGGTATCCAGGCAATGCATGTTGCAATGGTGACAGTTTTATTGGCGGCTACCGGAAAGCATAGTCGTAATGTTAGAAGCGAGCCAGCGGCGCGTAGTTAGCGCAACTGCTTTTAAAACTGGCGAGGAATAAAACTCCTAAAGTATAGAGTAGAGCTGGTGCTGGATACTTTTACAAGCAGAACACACATAGTTTGAAGTCGTATGCTATTGGCAATAGCACGACATTCCGTTCGACAAAGGACAACCAGGAAAATACAGCGTTTAAGATTGCATGACAAGATATACGAATATAATAAATACGAGAATACTTAGATAAATTCGACTTTTTGTAACTACAATATACAAGTAAAAAACACGAGCGTCCTATTTGTAATACGAGAGTCTATACTTAAAGTAACATTACTTATTAATTCTATTGTTAATTCAATAAAAGAAAAAGGAGATTGAGGTGAAATGGACCACACTCATCTAAATAAAAAACTGTATAGAACCACAGGTAGTAAGGAAGAAGAAAATATCTCTACTGGAGAAACGAGTGATTTAAATAGCAGTTAAACTGATTTAACCGTTCTCGGAGAGACGCCTGGACCGAATTTGTCGCGATAATTGTAAACACACATAAAACAAGATGTTTAAAGCGCTAAAGATAGTTCTAATTGCTCGTTAAAACACTACTAACAGTAAAACGCATCAATACCATTTCGTGGACAGTTAAATGTGTAAAATACGGAAATGTCCATCGTTTAATAGTTAAATTTATGATCAGTTTTATTACCCGCCCAGTAACAAGGTATGTCACAAGGCCTGAGAAAATATTTTCCAGAAGCGTGGGTAAACATTTTGGTACTTAATGCTATCACAAACAAATCTAAAACCCTAATGTACGATTTACATCTAATATATTAGAAGCCCGATATTTAATTACCACAAGAAGAGAGGACTTTTCTATCAGCCCAACCACAAAACTATTCGACAATTGCTTAACAGCATTACCGAAAAAAATCAATACGAGTGCAGTCAGGTGTAAAAGTTTGAAGTTTTTTCAAAGTTACTGTTCCGGAAATGAGCAGGGTAACACGATCCCGAGGTTCGTCTATCCGTTTCTTCATGAGTTCGCTTTGTCCATTGCTTAACAAGATTTGCCCTCCACAATAACCGATCAAAGCTGACATAAAAGCCTGTGAATTGAAGTCTTTAAAAGGAATACCGAGGTGCGAAAAGCTTTCATATTTGCCTTTTTGGTTGAGCGACGAAGCGCTGGTTGCGTGGCGCAAACGCGAGTTTCATTATCAAGATTCTTTCGTAAAACAAAGGCATATTTTTGACAAAGAATGAACGGAAAGAATTTAAAGTCCAACATTAATTTTAAGCCCCTTTGCGTAGGTACTCTAAAACGCTCGAATATTTTATTTTTAGCAAAATAAACGTCTATAAACTTGACAGATTTGCATCGTCAAATATTATTTACGGTGCGTCATTGTTTACGGCTCAATAGAATATGGCTGCGGTAAATCAAGCTTTCCTTTCCATTTTCTCGTTCTTACAGAAAATGTACATAATAAAATCAAGGTGTAAGGATCGCGAGAGCCTGAGGGCACGAAGGGAGGAAGGGCGAGAGTAATGCGTGCAATAATCACGGCCATCTTTCACCACGCAGCGCACCGCCGTGTTACACATACCATTTACCCCAACCTCCCCCGGCCTGTATATTTAATTACACAATAATGTAGCAACATTAGCATTAATTAAACGAATTTGTTGAATTAATTAGAATTCTACCACCTTACGCGCCCTTTGAGAATCCTTGAGAACAGGATGCGTTGGTTACACAATATAATTAAATATACGAGGGGTGATCCAAAAGTAATGATAATCAATAACAAACACAATGAATAAAATAAAAAAATAAATTTATTTCTCAACATAGTCTCCTAGCAAGTCTATACATTTAGTCCATCTCTTTTCTAAACCTAAAATTCCCTTAGAAAAAAAATCTTTATCTTGACTCTCAAAAAAGTCCTCAACCGCGGCCATCACGTCGCTATCATCGTCAAATTTCTTGCCTCGGAGATGTTCCTTGAGTCGTGGAAAGAGATAAAAGTCACTGGGGGCTAGATCTGGTGAATAGGGGGGGTGATCCACCAGCTCAAAGCCCGCTTCCTGAATGGCAGCCATGGCAATTGCAGCTTTGTGAACCGGTGCGTTGTCTTGATGGAACAGCACTCCAGCCCGCAGTTTGGCTCGCATTTTCTCCTTAATAGCCTCCCGCAATCTTCTTATTTGTTCTGCATAGTAGGAGCCTGTAATAGTGGCCCCCTTTTCCAAGTAGTCCACCATGATTATTCCTTCAGCGTCCCAAAAAACAGACGCCATAACCTTCCCTGCTGAGCTTCACACTTTGAATTTCTTCGGCGTCGGTTCATCGGATCGTTTCCATGTCATCGATTGTTGTTTTGTTTCAGGATCAAAATGGTGGATCCAGGTCTCGTCCATGGTCACAAAACGTGACAAAAAATTATCCTTGTCTGCCTGGAAATTTTCGAGATTTGCTCTTGAGATTTGCACTCGTTTCTTCTTTTGCTCGTCGTTTAACATTTTCGGTACCCAACGCGCGGAGACCTTTCTCATATGCAATCCGTTCGCAAGGATTCTTTGAATGCTGCCATATGAGATCCCTGTGATCTCAGCTACATGCATGATAGTCACTCTTCGATCTTCCAATACAACTTCTTCAACTTTTTTCACATTTTCTTCAGTGAGGGACGTCGATGGGCGTCCTTCGCGGTGTTCGTCTTCCGTCGATGTTCTTCCCAGCTTAAACTCCTTAGCCCAGCGTGCAACTGTGGAATATGGAGGAGAAGAGTCCCCTAATGTTTCCACCAAGTCGCTATGTATGTCTTTGGTAGACATTTTTTTCAAGCAGAGGTATTTAATGACAGCTCTGATTTCGTGTTTTTCCATTTTGATGTTCACTCCTTGACAGTCCGTATTCAAATGAATGTAGCTCCCGGGAATCGTGGCCTATTTATATGATTTTTTTTTCCTGAACTAGTTGGTAATTGAGCAAGTGACTGATATTTTTTTGTATTTTTGTGTGCAGTAGAAATAACTGATTATCATTACTATTGGATCACCCCTCGTACCTGCTAACGTCCGTCGTAGGTTACTTCAGGAATAAAGTAAAACAGAAATACATACAAGGTTTAGTACTATAATTTTTTTAAAGTTGATAGATAAAATTTACAAACATAAATCATACTTTATCAAAGTCAGGATATATTTGAATAATTTTATCCTTTTAAAGCAATTGTACTATTTGTCCTACCACGTTATCAGTGACAATTTTCTTCTTTGTGAAAGACACTTGGTCTCCAGTTTATAAATTCAGTCTTAACAACTTATTATAAATTGCGATGATCAGATAATTACACGGAGACGTTAAAAGCGCATTTGTAATTAATTAATCGAAATAAAAACGACATGTTAATTGAGGTGTAGCCGATAAGTGTGATCGCCGTATCAACCAAATTAGCCGAGTTCTCTTTACTCTTATTTGCTCGTAAAACGGGTTCCCTCGATCGAGTTCTTGAATTGGCTTTTACCATTGCTGTTTCTACACGCGTGTTTTACGTAAACTTGCTCTTATAAGCGGCAATGCTTGGAATTGCAGGAAAAGAAGTCGCCCGGGAAAGCAAAATGTATAAATATCTCGCCAGTGCATTGCCGCGCTGATTGATACCCGTTTTTGCCCGCGTGCCCCGCTCCGGGCTAAGCCCCGGGAATTAGTTTGACAGCCGGGATCTTTTCCCGATTTTTTGCTTCGACAATACCACATGTTTATTAGGATTTCGGAGCGCTAGCGTTAATTAGGTGTAGCGGGGCGGATACAGCAGTGATTAATCCCCGAAGTTTATATCTAGCTCATTAGTCGCGACGCGCTGTATATTTACAAAGGCGCGAATGATCCAATAAACGCTAGTTAATTCTTCGTTGTTTGCTATTATCGGCCGGCATATGTTAACGGCACAATAAATAAAGTGTTGTAATAAAACAAACATGGCCCGGTTGCGATCGGTGCGAGTGCTGCGACGATCGATTTATATTCCCTAAAGTGTTTTTGTTTGTAGTAAACAACATCCACCTGTCTTTGGATTACGTTGCGAAAACGTAAACATTAACGTTAATGTTATAACGTCCATTTATAGCGCGAGGCAATCAAAATAAACCGTTTGTGCGAGCAGTAAAGTTACATCGAAGATTGGAAGAAACATGTCATCGCTGAGTTTAGTCTGCAGAACTGCGTGTGATAGAAAACTTATTAGACGGTTTCTTAGCAACAGAAGCTATGCTATATATGCTAAATCTATTATTTACAGTTTAGAAACTCTAGAAACTCGTGCCGATAATGCTAAAGTATACGATAATAGCTTTTCGAACAACAGCAACAATGTTCGTGTCCGCCCGAGGACCGCAAAAACCACAGGTCGAACTTAGATGGCTGCGGCTTCAGGAAACTGCGTAATGGCCTCGTTGAACGACGAAATTGCCTGTCCCTGGGGCTCAGCAAACAGAGTACGTAATATGAGACTTGACACAAAAACAGCACCCATTTCAGTCGGCAGCTCGAGTGCCTCCGCCGCTTGACAAACGGCTCTCCGGCAGCACGTAAACTAGAAAAAATGCAGCACGAACAAGCTCGTGACGCGCTTCTAAATGTTGCGAGATTATAAACAGTCCTGTCTTTAAACTGAGCTGGGTCATGTATCGTTTAAATTCCTACTTACTGAGTCAGCCCACGTGCACCCAAACAACTAACATTTCTCCAACTTATGAGTAAGATTAGTACAATCCATCGCGCGGGGTTATCGTTCGGTAGCTCTTTTCGTAAAAAATCGGTTCCTTTTCGTGTCATTCCAATCGGTTATACCGGCGCTTATCTGTATCCGATAAGGAATATGTCAGTATAATCGTGGTGCTACCGTATTTTAGTTTTATTTGGGAAAATGGCTCGCGTAGTCAGATGTACAAACACACGGGAGCGCGGCCACCTAGTGCTGAAACTCCCATCGTTTGTGTCAAGGCAATTCAAACAGCAACTGTGTGCGGAGTGGAGGTGTCCAATAACAAAGCACACGAACACGCTTGTCAAATAACGCTCACCAAATATTATCCGACCGCCACACTGTATTATTTGGTGGATTTGTACTAACATAACGAGCAGAGGACAGAAGCACGACGACAGGACGGTGTTTACTTTGGAACTTAGGACGATGTTATAAAGATCCAACCGAGGGAGGGAAATGTTTAGTCCCGCATAACAACAGCGAGTGACGCGAATGTAAACAGTAATTCTACTCTGACAGTCGCAGCGTTAGTTGGACAAGAAACAAAAGTATAACAATACTGGAAAATGTTTTACAAAATCGTCTGTTGTACGAAAGCGTAAAGAGAGCATTTTGCCGAGAGCACTAGTGGAGGGCCCTCGAAACGCGCGTCGACGCCAGCCTCGCCGGCTCGACCCACGCTGTTTACACCTCCCAGAACACCTACGTAATATATCATCGTATCATACTGAATAACCCTTCAGACGCTACGGCAAAAAAGGGAAAAAATGAAAGATCCAGTTACCGAGACTCGACCACAATCGAAATTGGTAATCGAACGCCCGACCGAATAAATTGAAGTCGATCAAAAAGTATCGCGAGCCCGTCTCGAAATTATCGAGTTGGCAACCGTTCAGAACATAATTTACCCGCCGCCGTCATTCATAATGGAAATCATAAAATTTTAAAACATCGCCGTAAAGTAAACAATGGGCAAAAAGAGCAAAATTATAAACGGTTGGGCGAGAGCGTGCCCTCCGGTGCCTCGCGGTGCACTCGTGTTATTTCCAAGCTCTTATAAAAAAAAATTTTGAATATCAAAAGAATCAACGCAGCTTTGCACGTTGCAAATTATGGTAGAGTTTTTCAACGCGAAGTTTTAGGGGGATAGAATTAAGCATTACTTGAATATTTCAGTTGTAAAATCGGTTTTGGGTCATAAAACGTTATTTAAAATGTATAAGTAAGCTTTCTATAACAGTAGCAACACGGACAGCCATAACAATCGCGATTAGAATCTGAACCGTCGAGTGGAACAGACGAGCCTGTTTAGCGATCTAATTACACGGTTTTCCATGGCTTCCGTCACGGGACCAATTTCCGGAGCACAGCACAATGGCGCCCGGTCCGGCGGGCCGGGACCGAAGCCAGCCAGAGGTATCCAATTTTCATCGGATCCGCTCTAACTAGGCGTAAATGCTCAAAAACCATTACGAAGCTCGATAATAAGCTCTGGCTATAAACGACACGTATATTACGTATAACCCGACACCATTCAACTCTCACAACATCGTTTATCGACTCAATTTATAGCAGGCCAGCACCTGAATACCGATACCCGTATGGCCCTACGTGTCATACATATCGCCCTCATAAAACCGAGTATACAAATTCAAATGTGAGAACGCTTAAATATGCGTGTGATTCAAATCGAATAACAAACATTCAATTAATTTTATTTTCCCAACCGACCATCGTCGCAGGATAACATCTGTTTCGAATATAAAATACACCAACACATAACAGAGCCTCTCTCAAACCCCAATAAAAATGAGACCCACACAACTGTCAGACAAAAAACAATATAACATAAAAACTACCTACACGTAGATGTTAAAATTTGATCTAACGACTTCAAAGGATCCATTATTATTAATAACCGATGTCTAAATAAAAATAAGGACATAAAAATATTGAACAAAAAAAGGAAGATAAGGTTTATTCTTCGATACAAGACATTTATTAACACGGACGCATTGGGCCGAGATAAAACAAACATGGCGGGCGGCGCGCGCGCATAAACACGGAGTTATCGTGGGAGGCTGTCACAACACGCGTCCAATGGCCGGCCACGCTGACGGCCGGTGAAAGCTCCACAAGACACCCCGTAATACGACATATGAGATGATGTTATCTCTCCCAAGCATTTCAAGCCTACGCACGCTGTTGCATCTACTCCCGCTCATATTAGAACTCCGGAATCCGATGTATCGATTTTCATTAACAACAACGATAACCATCGACATTCAAATAAGTTTACAGCATATGTAAATATTTCTTGTGAAATAGTTAACGACGTGAAAGCCTCTGCCGTTGTACAGCTCGACGGGGAAGATAAATCTAGAGCCACTTTTCAAACTATCAACGCAAGACTCGAACCAATTAACCCCGTAAATGGGCTATTCAAATGTAACAAGGTTGTAATAATAAGAAAAGCGGCGCAGCGCGTTTATCAACAAGACAAAACAACAAAGAAACGAGTCGTTATCCCCATCAGAGATCCATCATCGAGCGAGGCCGGGATGGATCGCTCGCATTATCCCAACAAGCACAGATAGCCGACCGAGTTTCAATTGCCTACAATCTGTCCAAGTCACTTCAGCCTCGTCTCGTACGCCATTTCCGACCATTTCAATATTCCCCGAAGGAATAACTAACAAGGTTCATTCGTTCCTCGAAATGATCATCTTAAATTAAACATACATACATACTTGCGTATCTTGACGATCGTGACAGCAGGTGATTTAGTTTTGGAGAATAGATGTACAAAAATTGAGATGGCAAAGGGATACGAGCCAAAATTGGCACCGACAAGATTATTATAAGTGTGACAGATTTCCTTGAATTTCGTAAAACTGCATAACAAAAACTTAAGAGGTTGCAACGAGAATGAATGCGGCTGTTTTAATTAACAGTTTTAATTTTAAGTAAGAAATATGAATGAGTTAATTGATATTATGGGCTGGGAACGTCAAGGGGAATACGCCCGGCGCGGGAGATATAACCATAATTTTATAATAACGGCGTGCGGTGTCTATAAATCAGAATTAAGGATCTAACCAGAAGAGATTCGGCTTTCGGCGTCGATTAAAGTCGAGTCGAAAAACAAACAGGGCCTCGGACACGCCCATCGCTTTTTAGAGGCCCGCGGGCGAGAGCCGAGGGTTATTCCACCTGGCAACCATCACAATTAGACGAAGCACTTTTATAAAACGCTACCGGTTCCTAAGTCATAAAAGCACGACATACAAATTATCTTTTTGCTTTTTTCTATTCCAAGTCACGGCAGACGTAAAACAAAAAGCCAGCACACGCACGAAGCGAGCCAAACTACGATCAGTTAAAACGGTAGCCTTTAAAAAAATAAACGCTACGAAAGCGAATAACAAGCGAATCCAAAGTCGGATGAGTTTCGAACAGCCACGACTCTAGCAAAAAGTAAAAATACGGCGGTTTTAAATTAAATTAAAAAGGCAAAATGGAAGGTCCAGAAATCGGACTAAATCGTTAATGAGGCGCATGTAGGATGTGTCCTAATGTATTATCTGATGGTCTGAACGAGAAAATGCTGACCCTAACTGCGAACGAAACCGCGCTTTTCAGCTCATTTAGTTTTAACCTCGCTGACCCTCGGGCTTGAATAAGTGGCGAGAGGAATTAGCATACGGTCAATATTAATCTTTCGCACGGGCTCGCAACGTTCGCCAGTAACTCGAAAGCGGAAAATAAAAATATAGGGCCGTAAAGTAAACATTTCCATTCAGCACATTCTCGTAGAGATTTCCGAGTTGAAATTGAATTTGCATTTGCAAGAGGTGTGCTGACTGCGCCCACACCTCGCTTGCATTACCGCCCGCTTGCGTTTCTCTTTATTGCCTTTACTTCTCCCAAAAGGCGTCGCGCTGCATGAAGTTTTTTAAGACTTGATTTTTTTTATGAAATAAGTTGAAGTTGCAGCTGCAGCTTTAAATCTTATTGACTTTTATAGCGAGTTATTTGCATAGGTTTTGCGTGGCGCATTTGGTCCAGGCAGAAACGTGACCATAGAGCACACGACATTTCTCTCGATCACGACCGGGGACTGCGATGCAATCTGGCAGTGGGACACTGGCGTATGGTAATGTAGGCACGGCGGAGATCCTGCGATACCGCCGCCCGGTTACACAATTAACCTAACAACCCTACATGGTTCGTTAACGTTGGTCCGATCCACCAACTGACGATAGACTCGACGTGGAAACGTCGCTTGTTTGATGTTTCCAACTGACGTTTAGGAGAAACATTTGTTTATGCCGATGCAAATTTCTACGAACTCTGGCCCTCATTATTGTCCCTGTTTTGTTCATGTTATAGAGCAAGTTCTAATTCTTATCTTGACCATAACTGACGGACTCAAAATGTTTCCAATCCGGCTTCCATAGCGATAATATCTAATAATTTAGGTACGTACAATTCAACACAATCCATCATAATTGATTAACGACTGCGTCCGAGAGGCGACACGCTGCGGTGTAAGAGATGTGAGAGAGTCGGTTACACGTATCTTATAAAAATCCACATGCGGTCGTAACACGTCCAGTTAACTTCGGTTACGGGCGGTAAAATAAACGCAGCCTCCATTACTGTAACGTATGTACGTAACGCCAGAAATAAAATACAAACGAAAACGTAATAGTAATGACATTACGAGTTGAGGAAATGACTCACGTATTCAAATATCCGACGCCTCTGAAACGTTTAATAGTGATGTGGAGTTGAATCTTTTAGTTAAGATACATTGATAAGTTTAATTAGAATTACAGGTAAGATAACTCTTGACACCACGATCAATTTATTGTAACAAAGGATTATCTGAATGGAAAGATTTATTCAACTTACTTTACTTACCTATATTTTAGAAACGATGATTTCTGTGGAAAAATTGTCAAAGCTGAAACAGAGGTACAAACAACGGAGTCACGTACCTATCAATTCACCCCTAACTACGTCCGAGTCCAACACAGCATGTAATAACGACCTCCGAAGCCCAAATATTGGTTCACGCGCACCTCACAGCGGATTCAGCCAATATTTGTACTGTACGAGTGTACGACTGCTTCCCAGAGTGTATTTTCTTATTCAACAACTTCCACCGTTCAACGCCCGCTGGCTTGTCGTGTTGTTTGCCCAGACAACTCTGAAGACGAACGGGAAATAACAGCTTTCTATGCAGTAGCTAGAAATAATGCACGTCATAGTAAACCTGAAGATGTGAGATCTGGGTAAACACTAATGAGTAAGTACGACGTATAGTTGAATCAGCTGTACGATACGAGTACGATACTGATAGTTTTAAATAGTATTAGAATACCATCCATAGAATCCACACTGCATTTAGTAATAACATTCACTTTACATTTTCAATAAAAAGATTTGAAATGTAAATAGAGAAATAGAAAAACCCGTCCTGGCACCCTACGTGACGTAATTTATACGCTTATGTAAACAAACTTACGGGACACAATGAGACCGTCCGTGTCCCCGAGGATCGGATTGACAAATTCCTGTTTATTTTATTGATTTAGAAGTGACTAGACAGTATTCAGCCGGCTGCAACCCTTGTTCGGGATCAGAATGTAAATTTCGGGGCATAGGGGCCCTCGCAGCGGGCCGCGCGCCGCAGGAGGTCGGGTCCCGAGGAACACAAACCTCATGACTCCGTCGCTGCTCCATGCTGCGAAACATAAGACTTCACTTCCAGACATTTACAGGCTCGGATCCCAAATCAATCCGCGTCATCTCCGAGCTATTTATAAAAAGCTGATTGTTGCTAAACAAGCGGGGGCCACACAGCAAACAAAGCCCACACGTTATCCCGCGTGGGGCGACACTCGGACGCAAAGATAGCATTTGGCTGGTATTATTGCTATCTGTAGAGCCCCGCTGGGATTTACGACGTCGTTCCTGGTGGTCTGACCATTGATAAGACCTTTTTTTCATGGCGAGCTTAAAACAGTCCATGACAATATGTTCTGAGTCAAAGCTATGAAAATGTCAACTCGAATTCTTTGACACGAGAACATAACTATCTAGACAATACTTATGACTCACAAGACATATTTTTCCAATCTTCAAATAAAATTCAAATCAACCCCCATCGCGTTGCATTAGCAATAAACATGGGACCACATAAATCCAGAGACACGTCGGTTGCCCGTCACCTATAAACTGTAAGTATGCATTCATCAAACCGAGGCAACGCGACGGCCACCAATAAAATGTTATTATTTAGGAGCTCATAACCGACAAGATTTACTGATCATAAAACAACTCGAGTTGACCGCAGCCGTATATCGAGGATAAGATTGCCTTTATCCAAAGGTAATCCTAGTTTCGAGTGGCTGGAAACTTGGAACGGTTATAGATGACCAGTCTTCATTTAAAGCCATGATGGATGTGTTCGAGTGGCAGCCATATCCGGTGCAAGCAAATTTAACTCCGAATAGCCTTGTTTATTCAGGGGCGCAGTGAACCATTAAAACGCAGTCGCCCCGACCACGTTTAATTCTCCAATACTATCATAATCTTCAACTTAATTGCTTTCTTACTAAGCCATAAAAATCGAAAGTGGTCGCTCTGCTCCAATATTTACAGCTTTCTCGATCTAAATGGGTAACAATATTGAAATTGGAACAATTACCGACGCGATAAAATGCGTCATGGTTATAGCATCACCGCACTTTAGAGGCAACATTACAGGCAGAGGACTTAAATTTGTTCCCCCTATTTAAGAGTCGAGACATAAAACGTAATATAGTCGATCATAAACATTTATGACAAAAGATCTCGTGGCAAAAAGTAGAGTATTGTCACGGGTCTATTGATTAATTTGTTTCGCCATTAGAATTCTCTTCACGGGCACCAAAACGTCCCGGTGGATAACATCGCATTCGAAATTCGGGACATTATTTATGGTATGCCATTCTCTTCAAAGCACTCTATGATTTACAGCCCAGGACACAAAAGCCACTGCCTTATTATGACGTGCTGTCCTGCATTGTGCCACCATATATTTATTCGACCGATTGTCCGCGATGTTTGTTTATTTTTGGTCCTTCTCCGTAAATACTGTATTGTTACAAAGCTTTGACATAATTGAGTGGAACCATATTTCACGGTTTTTAAATTGCTGCAAGTTGACGGTGATATTTTGCCAACAAAATATTTTATTCAATAGTTTTCTTAACTCTATTGGGAGTCAAAGAAGAATGCAGATTGTCTAACTCAACTCACGTGTAGATGGGTGCCTACTTAAAGCGAAACCAGCACAAGCAAGACTGGTTGAACAAACATAATAAGTGCTTTGATCCGAGAAAGTACTCATACATCAAGTTATCGAGTCGTTAACGAGGGAAAGAATGGTGTTTCATAATGATAGTGGTAGTGTGGTTAGAGCTGATTAACACCGCGTGGAGGCTAAGCGGGTGTGTACATACTGCGAGACTCGAGAGAGGCAGGTATGGCCGCGCGGACGCCCGCCTTGTTTGCGTAGGGAGGGCTACCGAAGCTTGTGTGTGGTCTCAGCCTACATACGTTTTATGTTTCCAATACCCACCTTATTTTATGTATTCGATAAATAAACTAAATAATAAAACCGGCTTCTCTGGAAATAATTTTAGAACTCGCACCGCTCAGACATCAGAAATGTCGATCGTTAAACCCTTTCCTCGTCGAGTGGCAATCGAGCGACTGTCATCTCGAAAGAGAAACGATGTGTGAAACTTTGCGATCTTAATGTTCCCTCAGAGTGTCTCGTAAGTGCATTTAACAATTTAGATAATGGCCCAGAAGCGCGAATGTTTCGCACGTTTAGAACATTACTGGGCTTGCGGAGAGATGATCTCTGACGCGAGAATAACCGTTTCGATTCGTGAGATAATGTGCGTGGAGCTTCCACTATAGTATATTAAATATATTACACACATTTATTCGCATATTTTTTGTTGAAGCATAGAGCGGTCGCGTGCCTCGGTTCCCATCCGCCTATTCAATTACGGCGTACACCAAACACAATTGTCGCGGCGTTATCCCTAATGGGACATTTCTGAACCCTGAATAAACGTGGAGGAGAGTAAAATACCGGTCGTGTGGCATCGCTACAGGAGTTCTAATAATGTTCGCGTCGCGGTATGCGTCACGCGGCGAGATATTTCCTCTGTGGACGATTAAAATGATAGTTAACTGGTGACGTGGGATTATGTTGGACCATGCAGACGGATATACATTATAAGTCTACCAAAACAAATATAGAGCTATTTAAATAGCTCTCCTAAACAAAACAGTTGTAATGCCATTAGCGGTTAATGTTAACGAGTGTCCGCGACGTCGCGGCGGCTGCTATTTCAGTTTGGGCACATTCCTCTTTTACACATATCATCTATCACGGTCGGGGAGCTGTCAGGTTTTAAACTGGGCTTAAACTGGGCTCCGAGAGCGCGTCATCGTTGGCAGCTGACGGACGGCTCATGACGGCCCATCAAGCGTCAGTTTGCCGGACGAGGGTGCAGCAAATGACCATTTGCCCTCTGTCAAATCTTAAAATATTTGCCGTATACGGAGGCATCTTGATATCAAAACGCAACAGGCGCCGATATCCACTGCTCTTGAAAAACTTGCATTCAGTTAATTCTCCAGATACCACTTGACCAAGAGTTGGAGCGCCAAAGCGTGTCGAACGAGCTATCAATTTGTCGTTTCGAATTAAGGAATTCCTTTTTGTGAAGTTTGAACGAGGCACCGGGCGTTGCACCTCGTTTCGAAAAGAATCGTTTTTCCTCGAAGTCCCATTGTCCCGATGCAGCTTTCGGGTCCTGCAGGCCTACGATGCACGACTCAAACAAATTTTGTGCTTTCGTTCTATCGTATGAGAATGAATACGCTTTACGTTAAAAAGCCGACTTTTGTCATGGCGCAAGTTCTAGGCTCACAGGTCCCATGAGGGTACTCCCTCCGCGTCGCATCCGATCTCAGAACTCTCCGAAGTGATTACGTCCGTGACACTTTTGGTTATTGGATTGAGGAACTGATCCTTGATTGAATTTTGGCTTAGAGTACAATTTTTACGACTCCCAGAAGACGGTTGGACTAAATGTGCAATTCAATAACGCAATCTATTTATCTCTTCATATATGCAAAGCACGATCTATGGAGCTATTATCAGAAATCTTCGACAAATAAACCATTATTTTTATCATATCGCTGTAACAAATTACCAGAAATTCGACAGTCACAAAGCGTAGTGCCACATGCGCCTGCGTCGCTGATCGATCGAAGCTTTTTGTCGCGCTGACGTCTCCATCCATCCCGGGCAAATTGCCGTCACCGGGCATCCCGCGTCGAGGTGTGATCGAGTGCCGACCCTTCAAACCCATAACCATTATTTTGAATATACCCTGCTATCGATCACAGAAAAGCTAAAAAAGACTTCATCTTTTTCATCTCGCGACCGCACTTGATGCATGGCTTACATACTAGACAAATTGGGAGTCTTAGTAGTCATAAAGAATGCTTGTGTTCGACGCCCGCGTCGTCGTGCGTCCAAATTTTTCACTGTCTATAACAGAAATTTACATACTGTTCGGTCTCGGAAGTTTCCCATGTCGCTTTACGAAATGAAGCTCGCGCTTTGTATAAACAAATTGGCTTTCTTGTCTCTGACTCAATGGACGGTTGCAGTTATTTATAAAAGATCTATTTATTCAGCTGCAAGCCGACCTGAATACACGTCCAAGATGTCACGAGTACTCACGACTATGAACACAAACTATGATTCGATTGTACAAATAACTTTAGAAAAATTATAAAAGTTAAAAGTAAAATTGTACTATTTTTTACTATTGTAGAGTAACACGAACTACATGAGTTCAAACAAATTTGATAACACGATTTAAAACATGGAAAAGTTAAAAAGTTCTTCCAGATGAAGTCTTCAAAAAAGAAAGCTTAGAATAACTAAACAACAACATTATTAACTTAACTACCCACGTGCGCTCAACAATCGGACAAAGAAAATTAAAGACACGGCTTGACATGACAATTCATTAAAGTTGCATGAGTTGGTTAGACAATGGATTGCCGAGCTTTAGTGGTTCTACGCTGAGCGCATTCACGTAATTGAAAATAACGAGTTGCATATTCATGTAACTTCACTCGGGCCCAGCAATATCTCTCTCGTCGCCTGCGGTGCACGCACGCACTAAATCTATTTTAGCCCTCTACATTCTAAACTTATATTACCTAAGTACTTTGAGTTAATCCATTCAACCTTTTATAATTAAAATTCATATTTGATATCCTGTCTATTTTGCTACGCATGAAACGCGTTTCATTAAAAACAATTTATTCCTGATGGGCTATTTCATTTGTTTTCCTACGCATGGATACGCTCGGTTCGATACCTCGTTTCGGATGATCCAAGCTTAAATAAATTAAATTTTAATTAAACTCATCAGGGATCGTGTTTAGCCTAAGCCCCACCTGGCTGCGGGTGACATATTACACCCTGCGGATTAAAAACTCAGCTCTTCTCCAGTCGCCCGTGAAATTAAATTTATTTAGGACCCTCTCGTCATCATCCCGCGTGTCAACGGTATTTACATAAAGAATAGTTTCGAGAAGGACGCGAGCCCATATTTATATAGCGCCGTCGTTAGCTGTTTATTGAAATATTTCATTGTTAATTCTCCAAACGACGTCTCCGTTTAGGGGGACGAGTCCCGAATGGCGTTCACTGAATGCAGCATTAATAGTATTTATTAAAATAACAATGTGTCCATTCTGGAGTGTTTTTATTATTCTATTCTTGGTGTCGTACCTGATGAAAATAAAAAGTTATCTGACGATGCAGTCCGGATGCAGCGGATAAGCTTCGGGCCCGGACAATTTACACGTAGGTGAGCGAGGTATACGTGGAACTGATAATGTTGGCATAGGTCGGGAAAAAACGTCAAGATCTCCCTTCTGATAATGTCAGGCGCGATAACGTGCCGGAAACGTGACGAACCCAAGATATGTGAAACAAACAACATTATTTGAAGATAAATAAAAAGTCTTAGAATATCGATGAAAACCGTGGCATCTGAGAAAGTAGGTTATCAGATAACGCTGATGCATATTGGTCACCGTGTAAGGAGGTAATGATGTGTCTAGGCTACGGAACCTGATACGACAATCATAATATCGGGTTACTTTAAAGTTTTTTGTTGCTTTTCTCACCCACCGCAGACAAGCCACGTAACCGTAGACTCGGGAAGATCTTTTTACCGGTGACGGATGCTGTAACATTATAGCCGAGTGGAATATTTTGATTCTATTACTGAAAGCAGACGGCTAATTTCATTCTCGTAGCAAAAAATAATACAGCTTGTACGTGCTTAATCTCATATCTCAGGAATTTAAGAAACCGTAATCGGTTGTATGATCTCATGCTGCGGTTTTCGCTACTGCAAATTGCGAGTTGCTAACTCGTAAACGAGTATTACAACCTAACAATAAAGTAATAATCTTGCGTTTGGATCACGGAAATGCGCCTGCGATCCCTTTCGTGCAGCTCGCGGTCGTGAACAATGCTATCTCACACCTTTTCTTGTACACAATGGTCCATGTTATGAAAAGTAAAGGAGTAACAAGTTGCGATGCAACTTTCTTGACTCAATTAAGTTAAATTGACAATATCTAGAGCAGGCGATAACAATAGTCGAATCTCAATTGTAAGACAAAGGGAAAGGAACAATGAGTCAGACCTTGCAAGTTGGGCCATAGCTCGTGCCCGCTTTGTTTCTTTAGTCCTTTAGGCTGCGGTGGCGCGATCCAAGATACCAGGTAGCCATAAAACAAGCTGTCGTCCGATATTGCTTCACTGGCAACACGTACAGGACAAGTAGCCCTGCACCTCGTTATCAGCGCTCGGATTTATGAAATATGAAAGCGATAAGAGTAGAATTATGGCTTTGGTTGTATTTGCTTGGATAATGTTTTGCACATGTATACAATAGTAGATACTTATGTAATTGTGTAAAGCTATGTAAGAATGTATCGTTCGTTCTACATTAGAAAGAGAGAATATAATTGAAAGTCAGAATATAATTCTTGCTCTGTGATCTTCTACACGGAGTCCTCTATTCGGCGTATGAAAACTTTATCACCTGCATAAATGGATATTCCGTTGAGTTCAGAAGTCAATTTGCTACCGTTATCACGTCTTAAGAAACGCAGTTATTCCCATCAAGCAATAAATCAAATTGATTGGCGTGACCTTGCCATGAAAAAGCACCCATATAACAAGCATTACCATAAAGAATTTGAAAGTATTCGCGATCGTACGGTTTCTAATCGAATTGGGAATAAAACTCGAGTCAGGCGAGCCCGTGTACATGTTTAGGCGTCGAGTTTATTGGCTTTCCACCATGGAATCACCATAAATGTCATGTGAAATAAATTACACATAACGCAGGTACCCGCTGAGCTGATCGGCCGTATAGATTATTGGGCTTGTCTGTTAGAAACTTTTACTGATACGAGTACGACTGGGATGGCTCATGGGACATAGTTGCTAGGAGATAATTTTTATGTCGTTTTCGTCAATAAATTATATTTTTACTGGCGATTATATCGGAGATGAAGAAAAAACTGGCGTCTCTGTTTACCGAACTCGAAGCCTGACAGTTGTTTGACAGTTTGTTTATCCTTTATCTCTTTTTAAACTTTTCTCGTCTCGTCGGACTTTCGTCCTTGAGATAAGTCGTATAAATAATCGGGATTTGAATACGTCGTCGAAGTCCCGTTCGGTCCTTTGCATTGTTTATTGAAATTCTAATTTTTAAGCAAGAACAAAGGACAGATGTTTCGTCGTTGACAATGATGAATTGGACTCCATAGCTTCTGCTCTCGACAATAAGATGGGACAAAAAACGTAGTTATTGTACGGAGTGTCACATAGTAGTTGTTGGTTATTCTGTGACGTCGGTAAGCCTATTACACTTACCTGCGCAGACGCAGTCACAGATAAATGTATAGTTGGTGAGCAGGCGCCTTAAATCTGTCACTTTGGCTTACCCTTTTGGAATGAAATGACAAGTGGCTAGGTATGAGTTGTGACATCTGTCTAATTAAAGTATTATCTATGAATTAAGGCCTCGGGATTATGTTTCATGGCGCTTTAATTAGTACATATCAAGAATAAATAAAACACTGCAAAGTACGATGACCAGTAAGTACCTATTAATAAGCAGAAAAATATTACAAAATACGTAGATGAATAGTTTGTAAAGGCTATTAATTAATTAAGTAACTGAAGATGTGAAGTCGTAAGTAGATTATCCGATTTTCAGACTGGGTAAGCCTATATTCTGTATGTTACTAAAACACCGGTACAGTTCAGTAGATCTTCAAATCTTGTTATTTAATGGTTAATTAAGGGAACCAATGAGACTGAGATGATTAAGTACACATTTTTATAATAACAAAGGCTTTTCTAGGAATACAGCCACATCCCTCAGATAGAGGTGCACTGTCATTTGCCAGTATTGTCACTAAAATAGTGTCCAGAAAAGATTTATTGTTATATATAACTTGGGGCTTTCTTTGTTAAGAGACTACACTTTCTACATGAATGTCTTGGAAACTACTATAGCTGTGTTAAAGGTGTTGATTTTTTTTTAATAGACCAAGTGGAAGTGCCAACATATCCTTGAGGCCTTTATAAGACTTCTACACTGTTATAAAATGTCCATTTAATAACCTTACTCTCAGCAGTCAAACATTGAGATAGCTACATACCTACAGACAGACCTATGTACCTACGTTATTAAGTTTGAAAATGATAGACACACTTTATAATGCAGCATACAGCCTAAATATTGGAACAGCCAAGATACAGGCCAAGACTTCTTAGAAAGACAAAAAAAGTGATTTACATGTTAGCCATACGATTCAATGCAAAACTGTTTTGACTGATGTGCAAAGTGCATTTTTAGGGTTTAGTTTTTAGTGGTTACTTTGCCTTCCATTTTGCTTTCATATGTATCTGGAGAAAGTTGAACAAGCTAAAAACCAACATAATTCCATTCAATAGACTTTTACCGTCTTACCAAAAAAAAATTACGCACTCTTTAGACAATGTTGAACAGTACAAATTGCATGGTTAGACAGTGTTTAAGATTATTGTGGTAAGGCGGTTATTGACTAGCCACTTACCTTACTTACAACCAAATTAAATTCCTTGTCATATTAATATTTGAATGATTAATTGAATAGGTTTTGTTTTGTTTATTATTTCGATTTAAGCATCATGTTTACATAAAAAATGAATAAAATAAAATTTACCTACTTACATTATAATTATTATACCTACTATCTACAGTTCGGGTTATAATTAAATACTATGATGATAAAAAAATAGGTGATAAATGCATTCTACACATTGAAAAACTAAAGAATCTCATTTAGTTCAGAATTTGATACTATGTAATTTTAGACATTACTTTATGCTGAGGTGTGTATTGATAAAGAATTTATTATTTTAATAAATTGAGGTCCCAGTCATAATATACTTTCTTTGCTTTAGTTACTAAACAAGTATTTGAGCATGCATAAAGAAATTAGAAGTTTATTTGAGTAGTATGTACGATTACTCCAGCGATTTAGATAATATTGATGACGATGAGAAAATAGATTGGTTCTTTTAAACAATTTACTTCGATACAAGAAACCAATTTCACAAAACGATGATGCTCTTTTAATAGCAATATGTCATAAGCTGATAGTACAGTAGTACAGTACAGATAGCAGTGATAGAGAAGAAGATAGAACAAACTGTGTGAAATGTATTATAGATATAGATTGTATGGGAATCTTTAAAGTTGACTATTATTTCAATAACATCTATTACTGTTTTTTTTATTATATGATTATGATTTATTACCTAATGAAATCCGGCGGAGGGCATTGCTATTCCAAAGCACAGGTTTGTTCCTAGCTTAGATGGCAATGTTTCTTAACTTGTTAAATAGGTAAGTGTGTATTTTCATGACTAGCGTTTAATATTATTGATAGGTAACGTTTGTAATATTTGTTTAAGTAAAGTTTTTAAGACCACAGTAATGCGCTGGATGCAGGCCGCTTCTATCCGGGCTTATTGGAAATGCATAGGGGAGGCTTATTTCCAGCAGTGGACGCCCTACGGCTTATAATGACTATGATGAATGTTTGTCAAAGCTAATAAATTTAATTTCATACATACTAAATATTCAATTGCTTTGCTGAAAAGCCAGTGGTACTACCTATCTGAATCAATATATGAATTTATTCCAAGAGCTCATTGATATGTGACAGAGTTATGAACCCACTACACACACTAGTAAGGCGAGTGTTCTTCTATCAGGGCACTAAGGCTTCATGGAAAGGCCTATGCTCAGCAGTGGATTACTGGTTAAAGTAAGTATCTAGGTAAATAAAAAATAGAAGACTAATTCTATGATGATAGTGATAATGCCCAAAATATTTGACAAACCATTTATAAGGAATCGACTTAGTTTACAGATATTAAAGTTATGCATGTGACCTTATGACAACGTCCACAAGAATTTTTTAAATTATACCACTAATGGTTATAACGCCTAACCAAAACAGGACACCTGTTATCCCATAGCAACACAACAATTCAATTTGCCGGCATTAAACAATCACTACAATTTCGATAGAAATTAAGTAGAAGAACTTACCCAGCAGCCTCCAGACTTCTGCGCTGCTCAGGTATACATTCAGGTGAGCCAAGCACGCTGGCAGCAAGAGAAGAAATCCTAACCACCTCATAGTTCCAGTCTCTTCTTCACCAAACCCTCAGATACTCGTCCCCGACGATGCTTAGCAAGCAAAGTTCAATAACATTACACATTTGTTTCACATTTTCATCCACCGTCAGACAAATTCAACGGTGCAAGTCCCCGACGATACAAGATTACAGTCACATAAACTTACAAATCCACAAAATATTTCTTGAATTTAACTCGATTTACGACACGTACACGCAAAAGCATTGAATTTTATTTGCAAATAGTAGTAACAGATCTGAATTGTTAACGAAAACTGTTTATAAACAATGTTATTGTAAACGTTATCGCGAGTCACAAAGCGACACAACCACCCCGTCACGCGTTTTCTGTCAAACTGGTTATTTTTGTTCTTAAATTTATCTTATCTGTGTTGTTCTCTGCTTCGTTCGTTCGTTCTATTCATTACAGTGTGTTTAGTCTAGGTTTTGCATAGTATACTTAAACTTTCGCGTTTGAGTGTAGCTCCATACATTTTTGTACAGCGCCCCTAGCGGAAACGAGCAAGAACTAGTCGTAAACAGATTTGGTAGTATAAGATTACAAAACGGCAGTTTACATGCTGTTTTGCTGTTTCGTTCAGTCATACACAAAACAGCGTGTAACTTTTTGTATCAAACGGCAGTACGAGTGTGCACTTTGACAATTTACCAACCGTATTTAAAACAGTGAACTTGAAGTTTACTGTTTTCAAACTCACTGAGAAATATTAGGTGAGAGCGTACATTATTTCTTCAAGAAATTGTGCAGTGTAGCCTTAATGTATTTCGAAGGCTGTATTTTGTCGCAAGATTCATCGCAAAACCCAAAACTTTGCAATCAACTTTGTTAAAACGTAAACATTTATACTTATGTTTACAAGTCAATACTACGGGTCAAAAGAAAGAAAATCAGCATTACAAGGAATATAGTATCGTGAATATAACGCTCAACAAGAACCTGTGTCAGTCAACGAAGTCAACTTTAGAATTAAGCTCAAACAATAACATCTGGAAGACTGGTGCACCAGTCAAAAGCTCAAGAGACAAGTTAATGCCAGTGCCAATCCGGAGTATCAAACATAAATCTTCTGCTAAAATAATCTCCTCCTGTGTGTTTTCCACAATGCATGCTAAGTGTAACAATGTGAAAAGAACTCGGTGCTTTTGAGATAAATATGTGTTTATCCAGTAGAAATCACACACATATGCAATAACCTTCCAATTTCTAGTAATTGATTAGGTGACTATCATGCCTGATCTACTATTTATGTTTGTATTGAATATCTCTTGTTTTTGCTTTAAAATGAACTATCTATTATTATAAATTGCAATATTACTTATACATGTGTGAAACTTGTGTGAAATGCATTGCATAAATTTAAACTTATGAATGTTGGGAAGTAAACATTAAAGCATAGCACAGGATTTTTCCTTTTTTGCCCTTAGCACTATAGGTAGTCAACTGTTCTTGTATGAGCAAAAGACAAGCAGTTGTTAGGGATGATTTATATTAGACCGGGCCGGGCAAAGGCTGTGGATGGGTCACTAATGAGACGTTGCATACATTTAATATGAAACTTTATATTATAACGAGGCATAAACATGTCCCTTCTGGGCCCAGCATTGCCTAATATAAATCATCCCTTAATGTAGACAGAAGTTATTTTACTGTTCATTATGGGAACCTAACTATCAATACACAATAATTAATTACTTACATTTTTCATTTGAATATGTATATTTTATTAAAATAACGAAAATTCATACATTACATGAATTGTAATTATTTATAAAACAATAATTTTATATATTATGAAACAGTGGAAAGCAGCGGCAGGAAAATTTTCAACGTGCTAAACTTTTAATTGTATTCAAGCAGATAGGCTTCTAGTACGCTGTGATTTCTTCCAGTTGTAACTCGCAGTAGCTACTTGGTTGTTTGTTTACATCATCTTCACAGCTGTAAAAAAGAAACAATTTATATTAATTTCTACATTTCTCATTCATATGAATGTAGGTAAAATGATTATAAATTGAGGTCTGACAATATAATCCTAAGCCCTAGGTATTACGGTCAAGTTAAATTAAGAATTTTTGATTTGGATTAAGTAGTTAAAATCACTTATTGGCTATGAAAAGCACCATCAGTATCATCCGAAGAAAATCCACTGCTGGACATAGGCCTCCCCTATTGATTTCCAATAAACTGGTTAGAAGAGGCTTGCATCCAACCCGTTCCTGCAGGCTTAATTATTAATTATATAATATACCTACTTACCCTGAAGACAGCCTACGTTGCACCCCGGCAAGATGTGGTTTCCATTCGAGTACTTAATTTACAGCCAATATTTCTATGAACTGTTAAGTATTGCTAATTCTTTTTAAATTGAAAATAGTGAACATTGAAATGTAGGAATTAAATAATAAATTCAAATAGGTTATGTTTTGATTCGATTTTTTCCTTGATTTATATCGGCTACCAGGATCAATTTATAATTTTTCCTAATTTGTGTTATTTTTCCCTAATTGTCAATATTTCAAAAAAACATTTCAAACTTATTTGAAAGGAAAGTTCTTACTAAATAATTTACGACAATTTCAATTAAATAAATATTTTCCCATTTCACTTACTTCATCTTACTCGTGTCGTATTCTTATTCCGTATAATAATTTGGTGTGTACTTAGGTATCCATAGTCATTCTGACAACCTCACCTTCATGAATCTGGTTTTGCTTTAAAAGAAGAATTCCAATCCCACTTGATATAATCATTATCCTTTCTTGGCAATGGCTAATTGTTTATTTTTTAAATGAGAGCATCATTACTCTGGCGATTCCAATTATTTTATGACTTTGAAACTGAAATATAGGTAAAACTATAATAACTATAATATAATGAAACTATGAATTATTTTCCTGACAATATTATTATTTTTAATTTAATTTCCCCAAATTTGTGTAATTTTTCCACTAGTTGGTAATCTTTTCGTAAAAGATTATAACTTGACAGTGACAATGATATCTCTCAGCCAAAATTTAAAAAAAAAAGTATTCAAGCACATTTGCCAATGTTTATTTTAGAATATTTAATATTTTATCATAAAATAATGTAAATATAATATTGCTCTATTACTTGTTAAATTCCATTCTTTATCGTAAAATAATGCGGATATCGCTATATTACTAATTAAACTTAATTCATGCTGTGATTGATAATCACAAGTAAATTATACAAAATGTTGGTCTATTAATTGTTTCTCTTTCCCGCCAATACTATTCAGTTTTCAAGCTTAAACAGTCGGATTAATGTCAAATGCTTGAAAATGGCGACGTATATCCCTATCTCTTATTATCCACTGATGTGTGAAAGAGACAAATGAAGTTCATTCATTTTCATTCTTGTCATGAAACAGTTTGTTTTCATGTCTAGACTTTTTATGATTAGCGACACTTGTGGTAAGAAAAATACCGCGAACATGCCGTTTCGTGTTTACTCCAGACTCACTACAGTTTGTGTATTGGGTTAACTTGGACTAAGGCTACAGAACATTTCATTCGTGTATTACCAGATGCAACATTATTATTTTACTAAGGAAAGATATATTAACACAGCAGTACTTTTATCTCAAAACCATTGATAATTTAATGTTTATTTAAATTAATTAATATACTTAAATGTATTGTAAAACGAGCGAACGGAGTGTTCTTTTTAGTTAGATAATTTTGATTTTATATTTCATTATAATTTAATTGTGATTTCACCTCTCCGGATGTGGATTCCCCTCTACAGATCGCATTTCGCAACAAATCTTGACGAAACTTGGTATTGTACCCTGAACTTGGTCTTAATATCGTCGACAGCGATTTTTTTTATTGAGAGGTTACATCTCTCAAAAAGGTGGTAAAGCTGTAGCTATATTTATTAGATTCGATAATATGTTGCAATATCATTTAGTCAAACACAAACCTAGTTGAAATAAAAAAAAAAAAAAATCCTAGCGAGACATGCGCTTATGAAGATTCATAAAAACAGATTATTCCGAAAAATCAGTTTGATTGATGATCGATGGACTATCCATGGAATAAAAATACAAATACCTATACATCGTAAAATATTAATTTATTGATAAATATACCTACCTACAAGTTTATCCAGAACTGATATACTGAGCCTAAAACAGATTTCAGACCATTATTAGGAACAACAGAACTTATACTACGGAACCAACACAGAATTCAAGAAAAAAATTGTTTTAAATGTTTTGTTAACATCGAGTTACATTTTCTATGGAAGGCTTTTTTTTTGAGTTTAAGGGTCCATTATGGCTCCATAGTAAAATATGTTCACCGACGTGGTTTTAATACCCTTTCGGCTTAGTACGAGGCAAGCAGATATTATATCAAATGTTCCCTAAAAAAAGTTTATTGACTGTCGACATTTAAAATGAAAATAATAAATATCAGGGACATCAGTTACACACGGTTTCTGACCCCAAACTAAGCAACGCTTGTGATATGGCTGCCAGAGACTGATATACTTACTACATGTATTAGTCATTTACATATATTTAGATACACACAAAAACTGTTTTTTATCGTAATAATTGTAGTGGCACGATCATTCTAAGCGTTTGGCTTGGGACACATAATATTATGATGTTTTCACGTAAAATTATCGTCCATAAGACAGACAAACAATTTTTTTTCTAATTTAACTTTATAGCCTTAACGGCTTAAGCTCAACAGTAAAAGTTGGTTAGAATGATAAATTCATAATTTATCATATTCCAGAAAAACCTAGAAAAATTCGGTTGTCAGAAAAATATTTGATACCCGGTATAATTTCCGAGGGGAATTAAAGGGCGACCACATAGAAGATGGAAGGATGATATTGAGGCAGTGGCTGGCAAAATATGGACCAGCACTGTCCAAAACAGGAGCAAATGGCAAGAGTTGGAGGAGGCCTACATCCAAAACTGGATGATCCCAGAAGAAAAACCTGACATGTCCAAATTTAGCTATGACTCAACTATTAACTAATTAAATAATAATGGAATAATAATACTTTTTTTTCTTTTTGACATGTAATTAGTCCTAGTTATAATATTGAAATTTTATTGTAACCTACTTTTTGACATGTTAGACATGTACTTAATTAATTTTGTAATATGTGAAATAAAAGTTTTTTTTTTTTTTTTAATAATTTCTGATTAGGCAACACTGAATTTTTAGATGCAGTGATTTTCGTTCATTTCGTTCGCAGGTATTCTTGAAGTATTCGTTCTTCTTGATGACTTTTTGTAGTTCCGCAAGATGTTCACAGATGGCACACATTTACGAAAGTCTAATCTTTATGCATAGATGTCGCTGCTATTTACGCTATAAAATAGTTTTTATTTGCGAAAAGCTGCCGAATCCGCGGTAGTATAGTGGTAATGGTAAAGTATCCCCGCCTGTCACGCGGGAGACCGGGGTTCGATTCCCCGCCGCGGAGTATATTTTGCGTTGCGTCGTAGTATTATTATATCTTCTTTGGTTGCGTTATATTTTTCAGCACCAATTATAAGTAATTTAGAACGCCATTTTCTTGACTGTACAAAAGTTTGCTGATGTAGCTAGGGTAAATACTGTATTTTTATCTATTTTTGAAAATACCTACCTACTACAGAACAGTGATAATTTATTGTTAAGTATAATTATGTGTGCCATTTATTTGCAACCAATCTTACTAGAATAGACCGAATTAAACTGAATGGCGTCTCCGATAACACTAGTCGAGTCGTTTCTTGGTTAGCAAATTCATCTATTAACTAGGTAGGTATATTAGCGCTGCCGCCGTTATATGCTGACTTCTAAACTATCGCGATTTGATTCTTAAAAAATATAATGAGTTATATACCTATTTATGTCGAGTTTTCGTGACGCGATTAATCCCATAGTAGATATATAAGAATAATCAGACGCCATTAAGTTTGATTCGATATTTCGACCTATACCTACCTTGTATAGGCCGAATCATACAAGGCGGCGGATGTGAAGTTATGTAGCTACAAGCTGCGCAATATCCGATCCTGACTGAAGCTCACATAAAGCTGCGCGTTGATTGGGTTTCGCGGTGCTTGTAGCTAACTTCTCATCCGTCGACTTGTATGATTCGGCCTATACCTACTAAGATCTACAAAAAGTGCGCTCGGTAGGGATAAGTGTAGCAGCCGACACCGCTAGTTTAATTGACAACATTTCAAATTTTTAACATAGTTATATTTATTTATTATCTGAAAGAATATTGCAAAATAACATATACGTATTTTTTATTTTTCCGATTTGACCTATATTTTCTGTAAAATTAAGTTTTGAAAAGTAGCTTATTCTAAAAGGACGTAACTGCAAAATTTAGGACTCATAAACAATTTTACTGAAGCCACATTAGAAAAAAATAGGTGCTAGCGTTGCTGTCACTGTCAATGCCAATCAATCCGTCACAATTCACTACAAATAGGCCAGGAGGTCAGCGCAAAAAGTCCACTATGTACCGTGGTATACCATGGGAAGAAAAATATAAAAAATGTTTAACAACTGCCATTCACCTGAAATATGTAACAGGGTCTGCCATACAGGCTTTAATCATTAGCACTTCTTAAAAGAAGAAGAATACGTAGTACTAGTTCCAAGATACTTTTAAAATTCAAACGGATTCTTCCACCAAATGCTAGGGAACCCAGCTGACTGACTCCAGGGTATTGATGTACACCATTTTGATAACTTAATACCAATAATTCAGCTTTTGGAAAGTATTTGCATTTTTTGCGTTTACCTCTCGGGCTTAAAGCAAAATAAGTAATTTGAAAATGACACTGACATTTTATTTTTAAACTACATTTTATGTGTCAACACTGTCAGTGTTAACTGTCATTTTAAATTGCTGGTATTTTTTTATCATTAGCAACTGAACTTTTAGTATAAATCCCGAAACGGCTTGGGTGAGAGTTTTTATCTAATATCTTAGCAGTTACTGCACTAAAAATTTTAGAAAAATAAACACAATGATCAGCATCCCAATATCTCGAAATGGTTTTGGAATTTCAAAGCCTTGTGAAATATGAAAACATGTCAATTACCCCTTACTACTGCAGTTGAAAGTTGGTAGAACAGCAATAACAAAATTGTTCATGTTACTACTGGCTATGTACACACCCACGCAGGAATCAAAATGCAAAAACAATTTTTCAAAATAGACTTTTAATACAAAATTACATAAAAAACTTGATCAATTCAATAAATACGTCTCATCCTTTGGTAATAAAATCGATTTAAAAACTGATTATGAAATCAAATTGTTAAAAACATAAATACCTACTTACATGAAAAAAGTATAAAAGAATATAAAACTTTAGATTAAACAATAATAATGGCCACGTGATCGACGACAAAAGTTACATCTAACATATAGGTTACGCGGTACATAAAAGCATACGAAAATAGAATAAACGACACGGAGGCACGAATATGGCACAGAGGAACTTTCGGAGACGCGAGCGCTCATTTCTCTTTGGGCTTCTTTTCCTTCTTGCGGGGAGGCGGGACGGGAGCTTCAGCGCCGGTCGCGGCGTCGGCGTCCTTAGTTTTTTTCACCACTTTTTTGACGAGTTTCTTTTTGGGTGGATCGGCAGGCGCGGGCGCGGGCGGTTCCGTTGCGGCCGCGGCGACGGACGACTCTATCCGCGCGGCGGTGGTCTCTTTGGGCTTGACGCCGATCTGCGCGAGGGAGACGGCGCCGACGGGCGGCGTGGGCACCTCGGGCTTCTGCACCGCGAGCTTGGAGAGGGGACACGCGGGCGCGTCGACCGGCGTGAGCTCGCCCGCGATGATGGCGGAGGCCAGCGAGGCCGCGTCCTCCAGCTCGCTGTCGGGCGTGGGCGCGGCGTCCGCGGCGGCCGGCGGCGCCAGGCTCAGCTTGCCGGCCGGCTTGCGCCCCTCCGCTACAACACACACCGCCCTTATTCTCTCGCTCGGTTACGCGCGGCGGTTAGTATTGCGGTCACATTACAGAGCAAGCTCGGTTAGGGCCTGGAACAAAGTCGAGGGAAAACGAAGCTGTACACGGTTATAGAAACGGTGCAGGCGATAGTTAGCTGGTCAGTCAGAGCCGAAGCGATCATTACAAGGAGAATTATTTTGTAACTTAGTTTGTATCAGTCTGGATCGGTACTGGCGATAGGGTAAAGATTAAACTGGATACGAAGTTTTTATGTATGTATATTGTTCGAGATCTAGTGCTTGCGTGTGCGGTGACTACGGTGTAAATGTAAGCTTGAATAATGTTCCTTGCAATGTGTGAAACGAACATGTAAAGCCAACAAAACATAACAAGGTGAATATTGCTGCAGTTTCCTGGGAAGCTGCAACAATCTCGGTAGGAAGGCAGGAACGACCGAAAATGACGCAGCTGCATTCGCAAGTCATTTCGATAGCTCGGCGTTCACTCATTTCGCTAATCATCTTGGCGTATAGACTATATGAGGGGAAATCGTAATTATAGCCAGGAATAGCTCCATGAGTGTTCGACCGACAGCCCTACGCACTGCATCCACTTGGACGCAACCCAACTACCACGAAACTCTTCACAATTTTAGAAAACGATAAAATTACACTGAATTCCATTAACTTTGTTTTAGATAAACGACACGTGACGGTTTGCAACGAGTGCGCGGACTTCACAGACAGAATATAACGATACCCGCCACCACATCGAAACCTCATATTTGCCCGGAAAGAACGTAGTTGCGTTGGGCCCAAGTGAGGTATTTACTTACCTGTTCTATCAAAGCCGCGTCTCTTGCGCTGCCTCCTCGGTAGCTGGGTGAAATAACAACGATTTTGAAACGTACGCTCAGTAAATAAAGATAAAAACCAAACATCACAAAACGGCACAAAAGAAAACATCGAATTCTACGATCGACCGTGAACATCACGGATCGGCGTAAAACGGATGCGACTGTATAATATTAGTGTAACAAAACTGCAAAATGAAATCGGTGAGAACTGAGTGCAAAGCTGTTAGGTTGTCGTTTTAGCGGTATACTCACATTTGGCAGCTGGAACCGCGGGCGCCTCTTCTTTGGATGGGGTGTTGGCCAACGGTGGGCTGTCTGTGGTAGGGGCTTCAGCCTTGGCCGGGGCTTCCTTATCGGGAGTAGCGGGGGTCGCAACGGCAGCTTCTTTAGGCTCGGGAGCAACTTCAGTCTTTTGTTGAGCCTCCTCTACAGATGCAGCCTCTGATGCCGCTACTGTTACGGGAACTTCAGCCGGATCGGCTGCAGGGATTGGCGCCGGCGCTTTTGCCGCGGAGGCCTCTACTGGGACTGGAGCCTCGGTAGGGAGGACTTCTACGAGAGCTGGGGCGTCAGGAACTTCAGAAACAGGCGCGGGGGCTTCAGCTGGCGGAATTTCTACGGGAGATAGTACGGGGGCTTCTACTGATACTGGAGCGGGGGAATCGGCTAGAGGTGTTTCTACTGCCGCAGGGGCTTCAACTGTCGCCGGAACATCTGCTGCCGCGGGGATTTCAACAGTTGCTGGGGCCTCTACTGCCGCTGGCACTACGGGGGCTTCAGGCGCGGGAGCTACGGGAGTTTCAGGCGCGAGAACTGCGGGAGTTTCAGGCGCGGGAGCAGCGGCTACTTCAACTAGAGCTTCTTTAGGAATAAGCGGGTCTTCAACCCCTGGCGTTGGAGGAGTTACGGTCGGCGAGGCCGGCACTGGAGCTTCGGCGGGCACAGCTTCTTTGGCGACCTCTACAGGCTCGCTCACGGGCTCTTTCACCACTTCGGCTTCCTGAACTTTAACTTCTTCAGGTGCTGGTGAACTGGGCTCTTTAGGCGGAGAAGGTTGTTTCGGGGGGGAAGCGCGAGGCGTGCTCAGGGTTTGGGAGATCTTGGCCCAGATTTTATCGAAAGAATCGGCGCCCATGTAATCGATGTTACCGGCCTCCCAGCCTTGACGGCGGGTGAGGTCATCCAAGGCTTCGTATGAGGTCGCGCCGGGGACCACTCGTGCTAAGTTACCAGCGACACCGCTCTGAAACACGCGTAAAATAGTTTTATTGTCGGTTTTCAAGCCTCAGTATTTTACCTCAAAATTTTAAACATTGTATAATGTTCTCTCATTTCTTCGTGTAGATTCCTATTTTAGAATTATTACAATATTGTTAAGAATAAATTTGGTGGGTGCGTGCAGGCACATTTTCAGGGCTTCGGAACACAACTAGGCATGCAAGCGAAGCTACTTCAAATATATCGTGAGCTTACATTCGGCTGACAATCACTTCAGGCCTGGAAGCGAATTAACAATATTTACCTTTATAACTGCATCGGTAGCTCAAAACAAACTTACTTGCGTCTCGTCGTCACTCGGTTCGTTTTCCTCGGCCGTCTGGTAATCTTCGGGCGTCGGAGAATCGGGCGGTGACGGCGAAGGGGAAGGGGTGGGGGGTATCTCATGCGTGCAGATTTTACGTCCGCGAGCATCGATCGTTGCCCTGTGCCGCAAATAGAATCCATCGTATGGATGCCTAGGTATTATCTCCTCGTAGTCGCTTTCAGTTTCAGAAATATCTCCATTCATCAAACCGTTAGTACCGTTGGCGACCACGTCTATCCGCAGTCTGCGAGGGCGACGGTTGCGTTTCCTTTCTGGCGCCACGTGGACGTGACGAACCTCTACCTCGTGTGGGTTTGTGTGGGTGTCTGAATGTTCAAAATACACATGTTGTACCTGTTCAGTGTGTTGATGGTTATGATGTTTGTTCGACTCATCACCACGATGATACTGCGACTCATACTGATTATGATCACTATTGTATGATTGTGGTTCAGCGTGATGATCATCGAATGAATGACTAGATTGTTGATGGAAATGATACTGGTGATGATGATCTACGTGGTGATGTTGAATGCTTTGTTGAGAAATATCTTGAGTTTCACTGTGCCAATGTTCTTGATGTTCGTTTGACTGATCGTGGTAACTGTGTGAGCTTTGGCTGTGATTATAATCATGTTGTGGAGCATTTGGCCTGTGTTGTTCTGAGTGTTGGTAACTCTGATTATATTCTTGTTGCGGAGGCTCGTTATGGTGTTGGTAACTTTGATTATAGTATTGTTGTGGAGGCTCGTTGTGGTGTTGGTAACTTTGATTATAGTATTGTTGTGGAGGCTCGTTGTGGTGTTGGTAACTTTGATTATGGTATTGTTGTGGAGGCTCGTTGTGGTATTGGTAACTATCGTGATGACTGTAATGTTCATGGTGATGTGTGGTTTGCACGGGCCAGTTCTGCTCATGATGCTGGTATTGCTCGTTAACTTTTTGAGGCTCTTGTTCTTGACGCTGATACTCCCAAGCATATTTTCTTATTTCTTCTAAATTCTCTTGTATTTCTTCTCTTGACACATGCGTGTGTTGAACATTTTGTTCTTCAGAGAGAGGTGGTATGTTCCCTCTGTATGTTTCCCAGCGATCGTGGATATCTGTCATGTCTATGTTCCTTTCGGGTAACTCCTCAACAATTTGGGCATCGGGTCGATGCCAGGGGAATTCCGATTCAGGATCCAATACTGGTTGGTAGTGGAGGCTTTGGCTCACATCGTGGGGAGCTTCCACCGGTGGCGGCTCTCGGTTCTCCACCTCAACCTATTGTTGAAGTGAAACAACTCAATGGAAAAGCATGCAAATAAACACCTGAACTAAGCTGCACGCACGAGCAACATCTACAAAACGGTGCAACGAGCTTTGTCCAAGCTAATATTAGTATTTAAATACGATAACATTATAAACATACAAAAGTTATTTCTTCAATACAACAATGGAATTTATATTTACATAAATGGAATATTTACATATTTACAGCTGAGATGAATATTTACAATTAATGTATGTTTATGAAGCTATTGCGGTGAGGTTTCACCAAAATACCAACACCATCTAATTATTCCCAAATTAAATTTTACCAAACCTGGATGAAGCGACTGTCAGCCGAACGAATAAGTAAGAAAATGTTAGTATTTTGGAGAAACACAATATAAACGAGCATCGAAACGCTTCAAGACAAGTGCAAATAACAGCGCTAGATATAGTGCACAAGCTTCATAGTGCAAGCATTACTGGATTTTAGTCACTCGGGGATACACACAATATCAAAACAATCGAAATATTTAAAGTTGTATCTTCAGATTCTTTGAACAAGGCAGCATGAAATCAAAATAAACAGTATAAGCCTAAGCCTAAATAAACTGTGAATATTATAAGACTAAATATATCTCACCTCTGCAACATTAGGTTCCCATTTTGGATGCTTGGAAAACATGTTGTAGTGTTCAGTTCAGAAGCTAATGTAAGAATGGATCAATTTACTATGCGCAAGAATATCTAAGGAACAGTCTGCGGTCGAGACAGGAGACCGCAAGAGGAGGGTAAGATTCCAACCATCTAGGTATCGAGTGACTAACCTAAATATAGATCGCGAATGGATCGTTTAAATGGCGTCTGTGGTTTTGTTCTATTTCAGTCCAATCACTAGTAATTTGATGCTAAATTACAAATATCAACTTTCAGAAAACTTGATCGGTCTAATTTTATCTAAGGAAAAAAATGTCATCAATATATGCAAATCTTTGTTAATCTCAAGGTAGAAATTAAAGTAAATTATACTAGAATCTTGGATGTAAAATGATCAGGAAAATAGTATTTCAGACTCACCATTGAAGTATCGAGCTGTGTGTGGACTTGGCTCGCGAATATATCCCACCAAATCTGGACTAATCCGCGAATGTGATCTGGCGCATCGACTGTGCGAGATTCGAAGTTGAAATGTTGCAACCATGGCTTGGCCGCACCGATGAAGTGAATAATCTTCAAATCCTGGCCGTAGCTAGAAATATAAATAAAAAATCCGTGAAAAAGTGCTCGCCATAGGTACGACGTCCACTGCTGAACATAGGCCTCCCCTATAGGTCTCCAACAAGACCGGTTACCGATAAGGTCATCGGTCCATATTGTGGGTGGACGTACTTCGTTGCGCTTGCCGATACGTGGTCTCAGCTTGAGAATTTTTCGACCCTAACGGTCATCTGTCCTTTGCTATTTGCCCTGCCCACTACCATTTCAATTTGCCAATCCGCTGGGCTATGTCTGTAACTTTTGTTCTTCTACGGATCAAAGTGCTAATTCCATGAAAAGACAAAGTTTGATACCGATTATATATATATATCACATTCCGCCAAACATAGTTCTTCGAATAGTCTGGTTTGGTTTTCTACGTTTGATGGAATTTCGACGAATAAATCCCCTGTATCTTCTATTTTTACAAAGCGCAAAGTTGGCAAGCCGCCTCAACCTAATAGCAAACAGTAATTCCTAGCCATATTGGCTCCATTTAAGAAATTGATTGAATTACGATCTGCTGTGATAAGGTGGAATGTGTAATCGATGACGCCATCAGCATCTTTGTTACAAAAATGACGCTGCGAAAAAATATAAGTGTGTGTATTTGGAGAGAAATAGTTATTTATTTATTAATTCAGTAAGTTTGTATAGGTCAAATCAAACTAGTCGGCGGGTGTGAAGTATGCTACAGGCTGCGGGAAACCCAATCAACGCGCAGGTTTATGTGAGCTTCGGTCTGGATTGGAGATTGCACAGCCTTTAGCTAATTTTACATCCGCCGATTTGTATGTTTCGATCTATACAGGCCGCGTAGTTAACCCTAGAGTCAGAGTTTTTAAGCCATTTAAAGGCTACTGTTGTAGCTAAATGGTCAAAACAACCAGTGCCTACAATTTAGCACCCCAAATCGAGCTACGGTAGCGCTAAATCGCAAATGTTCTTCGCGGTCACTAATCCGAAGACTGATCTTACTGAACGTTACTGCACTTTGGTGATTGGTATGAAACACCTAGTCTAGCAACATTGTGAACGCTACTGTTTCAGTTGTCGAGACTTGACGAAATAATAAATTCAAGTGATCTGAATTGACCTTATTGAGATCACTTGAATTTGTTGTTCCGTCTCAGTTTCACGGTCATTTTTCCAAGTCAAATGAGTTTGACGAGGGACGAATACAAATTCGAATTTCATATTAAATTTTTTTTTTAAAGTTTTTGAGACTTACTGTTTCAATGCAGGTAGATATGAGTAGAAGGCAGCTGACGTGACGTTGTATAGGAAAGGTAGGTGCTTGTTGATGTCTCCACGCGCCCAGTTAGAGAAGAAGGAATTTAATAGACCCTGGTCACCACCTGATGAAAATATGAATGAAATATATTTTATACAATGTAGCATCTATCAATAATGTTTAAATATTATTGACTCCATTTTTTTCTCTAAGACTAAACTATATTAAGCTATATTATATGTGGATACAAAGAATATATCAACAGACATATTGTAGCTGTTATTCAAAATTGGTGAAGCGTTAAGAATAGCGGAACAGACACAATAGTGTGCGGGCTACAGACAGCAAACATACTCTCAATATTAATTGTATGCGTCTTGTGACCAGTCAATTTTGAAAAATAATAAAACCTATACCGCCTTAAACGCAAAATTACTTCGGAAATCGGAATAGTACATGTTTGTCTTTTACATGTGACTTAAAATTCACAAAGAAACAAAACACTAACTTTGCGTTAGTAAGGTCTCTAGAACCTATTATAGGGGGATTAAAATTTACGAGTAAACCTAACATATGACTGAAGTTTAACTCACCGTCAAAGCTGCCTCGCTCTTGTGCAAAGGTAATCAGCCTACTGAAGGTGTCAGCAGAAGGTGTGAATACAAAAACTCCAGAGTTGAAGCAGTCGGGCCAACCGACGTCAGGAGCAGCGGAGAGTTCTTCGCGCTCAAACAACTCGTCGCTGTTTTGAACCACCTTAGGAAGAAAGAATATGATGTTGAGATTTCGTATTAGCATTGCCAGCATGCTGGGCATGCCAACTGGCTTGGCTTGAGCGTTCGGATTATCTTTAGACCTTCAAGGGTCTGTGGATGATCCAATTTCTTGTTATGTAGTAGTAGTTTACGACGACTGTCATTCGTAGACTTAGAAGATACCTATTCACTCTGTGTAAGCTCCGGATGATATTTTAAACAAGAAAGCCGGCAGTCAGTTACATTCCCTGGTTCTACGGATCAGAAACGTTAAGTCAAACTGATTAAAAATTGAATAAGTGGATATTTCTGATTCTAATTACATTTTATCTTCGCAATATCACTTGTTTAACTTTTTATATTCTTCGTTTGCTCTGTTTATTAGAAATTTAGGTACTAGTCTGATTCTTTACCTGAATGCTATTCACGGTTTAGAGTTTGGCGAATGCTACTGTATCTAATTTACGAGTAACACTACTATTTCTTCCACATGTAGCTAATCTATTACCTAATTTTCGTTATCTATTCTTATATCACCTATCGTTAATTACTCGTAGCATAACTGAAATTTGAATCACAAAGTGTCGTTTTTAGCTACGCTACATAAACTTATTCTCAGTATATAAATGAAAATTGATGAATGGATAAACGTTAACTAAGTTATTCAATTTTAGATTCTGGACGGTTTCGGCTTCAAAATAACTGGTGTTTCAGGAAGTCGACACGTAAAACAATTAGAAACGATATATAAGTCATTCCTGCTCATGTATAGCGTGATGTTTTCCACGTGAGTACATTACTAGAGCTCAAATATTTATTTATCGAGCTCTCTTATCGCCACGGATAAAACTTCAGTTGACTCAATAACCCGCGATAAAATTACGAATATAAGTCAATGGATCCTCGCGGGACACTATCTTGTTGTCAAATAATTCTATTCAATCGGTTACATAATTTTGGTAAGTGGGAGGACTTCCATTTATCTGGATTCGTCTGGAGTTGTCCAGACTATACTTATTTGGCATTTGATCATGGTGAAAATATCAGGGTGATCCGGTTACTACTTTCTAAAAGTTTGTAGATAAAAAGAGGTTTTTTTGCTATGAGAATTCTCCGTGCCACTCGTGTTTCCCGGCTCTTGATCAGAACGATTCTAGCAAATGTGAATTTGTTAAACTTAGACATAGAGGCAGGTAACGAAACTAATACTTAGATCGATGTACATAATAGAATAGAAAAATCTATACCTACTCAATGAAAAGAGAAAGTCACATAAAATGTCCCATAATTCCAATCCGCCGTCATCGCATATGCCTTCGAAAGAAAATTAGAGAATGAAAGTGAATCTGGATGTGGGCCAAAAGTCGGGAAGAAATATTTGGGCCACGGTTATGTTCCTCGTCATCTCGTGTTACCCGTCCACGTCCGGTAACATTGACTTTCTTATCGCATAAACAATTACATGTCGAAATAGATTTGATGCGTTTCGTAGTCGTTAATCGAACATCGGCTCGGAAGTAAGCTAGTCAAGCATACACAGACGACCTCGTCATATCTATTCTAGGAAGGATCTAGATGTTTGATCGGAGACGTTGCTGGGTGACAACTATATTGACTGGACACACACGACAATTTAGCAAATGGCGACTATTTTGTTGTTACCAGTAAATCATTCTATCAAACAATTTACCGGTGCAAACGAGTGCGCGAGTTTCCAAACAAGCGTTTTTAATTAACTATCTTCAACTCAACCGCCGGAGTTATCTCAATTTCTTTTGATATTAGCATGGCACTCGCAAGTTGTTTATCTTGACAAAATTGTTTTGGTAATCGTAGGTACTTAATGCATGCAAAAATAAAGTGAACATGCAAATGTTTATACAGAATATCGTACTTGCACAACTAAATCTATCATGATTTAAGAAAATTATGTTAATATATCAAAAGATTATTATCCTATTTCTGTCAGTCTTGTTCACAGCACCTGACTCGATCAGTTATGTCTGGCGCGGTTACAGCTGTATCGCAGTATGCCTACAATTCTCCGGTCGGAAGGGCAAGATTTACTGGCCATTCAAATCGTAAAGCATGATAAAATTTCATTTAATAATGTGATTCAGAATCACGAATGCAATCCAATGCCTAGCTGGATTCGCTTCGGAAACTCGAGTAACTCCACCTCAAAACGGATCAAGTTATTTGATTGAAATTGTAAATAATAAAATGATCAAACTTTGAATGAGATAAGCTGTTGAATCGATCGTACCTACGAGTAAGTATACCTCGTACACAACTATACTCAGAAGTAAAGGATCATCTCCTTTCCATCAAATTTCTAGCAAAATACTATTGTCCTATTTTAGCATCTCATTATTGCATCTAAGCGTAGGATTTATAGTGACGCAGTAAGTACACCATGTTTAATTTGAAATGACTGCACGTTTAATTATGTTTGGTACACAAGTATGATATTTGGCTAAAACTGATACCCAGCTGAAAATATAACCCGTTACACTCCAGAAGTAGATGGCCAATTGACCAACTCGCATCTCAAGACCGTCAAATTAATGACACAGTACAGTTACCTACATGAAAATATAGCAAGTCGTTAAAGTGCATCCGAAAAACATTTGCTATTGGCCTGCTTTCGTTGGTTTTCCATTTCTTTGGTCAATCAGATACCTACATAACAACAAGTTATTCGGCCTATTTCTAAAAACTTGATCATAGTCAAGGAATGTACTAGATATTAAGCCAATGAGTCCTTAGGGAAAACTTAAAAGTTAGGTACCTACTTGGGGAGAAAGAAAAAGAAAGGAACTATATCAGTGACGGAAAACATTGCAAGGAAAAAGGGAGCCGTATACGACCTTATAACAATTCGATGACGTATCTAAATGCACCAACCCGCAACGGGCCAGCGTGGTGGAAATGGTCCAAATGACCTGTGGGTAGGTTTGAGTTTAGCAGAGGATTATTAAAAACATCGTTACAGTAAATTAGAGAACGCTTAAATCTAGCAGTTAAAATCTTATGGCTGTAATGATTGTAATGATGAACCCATTTGATCTTCTCCCTAGCATATGTAGTAGATATTACATTATCATTGAATTCTTACCAAAGTATCAGCATCAAGGAATACACATTTCTCATACTGAGTGAGGTTCCAACAGTGGATCTTTGTGAATGTGATGCCAAGCTCAGGCCGCTGCAACAGCGCCAAGTGAGCAGCATCTCGGGAGTCCAGCACGTCTACTGTTATCACTTCAGCAAACACTGCGCGAAGGCGCTCTCTGAAAACAGCATGCGTTAGTTATTTCTGGACGAATCTTGGCATACGTGTTCGCACTCGTTTCCCTCATTTTATTACTACGACGGTTGTTTACTAGTGAAGCCCTCAAGGGGTGACGCCATGTAAATACGTAAATAGAGATTTCTGAACAGTAAGTGTTTGTAAAGTAACTGTTTTATTGTGTCAGTTGAATCATTCCAGGTATAAGATTACTCTCCTACCGCTCCATTGATCTGTTTGGTAGAGGATAGACCAACCTTCTTTTCACTTCCTAGAGCCGTCAACTACGAGTAATACTGTTGACGGCTGTTATATCTTAGCAGTTTACCTCATGGCCTCAGTGACTGAAGGTGTGATGAGCACCACGGCCGGGTAAGCCGAGTTGACGCGACGCAAGGAGTGCGCCAGCACCAGGGCACCCAAGCCATACGAGTCGTTTGTGGCTAAAGTCACCCATGCTCGATCTGAAAATGATATTATAACACATTTTCACAACGACTTTGACCGGCGAAATATTATTTTTTGCAGAGGAAATAGAAAATGTGCCAAGGAAAAAACTGAAGTTCCGCTAGATTGTAAGAGTGCTTTTACGATATTAATGAAGTCAAGATTTCTTGAAGAAGTTTAGTAAGGAGGTGAAAGCAAGATACTTGTCGCGAAGTGTTGTACAAACACCAGTATCGAAAATATATAAATAACTACACGTAATATGCACCTAGATGATATTTTTTATCTATAAAACAATTCGAGTTTATCCAGTTTAATTATATGTACATACAATTGCTCCATTTGCATGAATGGAATTCGAATATAAGAGGAATGACAACGTATCTACCGTCATGCGCAAAGATGAATTTAAATTATGTTTGATTAGCTATGTGCGAATCAATTCACAGCTTGCATGTGGTGCCAAATACGTAATATCCAAAATAACTGGAAATCTTGGCTATGGGAAATTACGTAGATCTATATTTTAGTGTTTTCAATGTTCCGTGTGCTGTCGTCATAAAAAGATGTTATTAAATGCGCAGTTTGCTTTAAGAAAACACGATGTTGAATATGATTTTATTGGCACGTGTTAAAAGTGCTGGCGCCCGCGCCGATTTTCGTTTAGTCTTTGCGTATCTACTATTTATCTACCTGTCAATACAATGACACGTGTCGTCATTAACGACTCATTAGACACAATAAAAAAGTAAGTAGCATTATATTTATCGCCTGTCGAATTAAATGTCAGCTCATCACCTATTTTTGTCACTCATTTGTCTGAACTCTTCATCCGCTACGTTCAATCTTTAGTCGGCTAACTAGCACTTTTATCCATCAATATATGATTCTTTAGCTATGTAAAATCTAAATCTACGTTGTATGTAAAGCTCCAGGCATCCTAAAGCGTGGGCCACATACACCCATGTAATAGACAAAGTGCCGCACGTTCTGTTCCGAAATAGCGCGACACAAATAAAATTCAAAATAAAACTACTGAATAGCGTCAGATATTCGGTGGCAAGACTGGCTAGCTAGTCGACGCCTCGTATTCCACGTCCACAATTAAACTGGTAATCAGTCTTGCTAAACGACAGTTTCCAGAGCTGGCACTGCAGTCTAGCTAGAGGCGTGGCAGGGCAGATTTAGACGTCAGATCTTAGCGAAAAATATTTCAAGACCACAAGTCATACTGATGATTTTTTTATCGACACACGTGTATACGTACGGTAGCGATTCCTAGTCCATGTCCTTTATGAGTCCATTCAGAGGTATATTGATTTGTTTTATGCTATTTTGGACTTAGGAAATCTTGAGTTTATCAGGTCATCAGAAATTATGATTCAGTTGATAGAAAAGTAGTAAGAAATTATTATTTTAGTTTTCAGCGTCCATGTTGTAGTTTGACTACGTGTTCGTTAGCGATCATCGATGTTCAGCAACGATCAGCACGGTCAGTCTTCGGATGGGTGACCGCGGGTGGCATTTACAACTGAGCGCTGCTGTGGCTTGGACGACACGTTAAATTGTAGGCCCCGGATGTTTTAACCGCTTAACCATGTCAGAGGCCTTCAGGCGGCTTGAAAACTCTGACACCAGGGCTAACCACTCGGCCAACACGATCTTAGTTTTGATAAGAACTCGAATGATATGTTATTTATTTATTTTATAGGACAACTATTTCATCCCCAGTTAAAATACTTTTTTGTTATTTTACATTGTTTTTATTGTCATGGATTTATCAAAAACGATTTCCTAGTTCCATTAAAACTAGGAAATCGTAATAATCTAATATGGTGAATTTAACAAAATATTAAAAATACCTAAGTATGTATAATATAAATAAATATTTTTGGCATCGCATTCATTTTTAGGACGATCAGAATTGGCTTACAAGAAATTTATGAAGGCATAATTACATGACTAAAAGAAGTAATCGTTAAATATCCACTTAATATACAGAAATAAAATAAATGCTGTTAGCTCACCCTATTTATATGTAAATAACGACGCCCCAAGGTCATATTATAATAATATTCAATATTTATTCTTATTGGGTGAATATTACTAACGACAATTTTTATTAAATCAGTTCAAAAACATTAACTTCCACCAAATCTAATCTAAAACTGTCTCAGGAAATGCCGTCAATCAGTGAGGTCATATCTGTTTGGTGGCCGAATCGGCGACCACTAGATGTTTGTTTATTACACAAACAACTTGCACATCAACATCATAAAGTATTTTAAAGTCTGACAAACCGATATCATTGCCGGCACCTATAACTCTGATTTATGTTCCCGTATGCTCCAAACTCGTATTTAGATAGAGGAAATATTTGTAGTGGCAAAAGGCACCCCAACAACCAACAAGGCACTTGAGAGGCGAGGTGCAGGATCAGACGCGATGCGGGAGCAATGTCCCTGTGGTTTCTATTTAGGTGCAGCCGGTCCGGCGGGATGGAACCACGCGGGCAGTCGACCGTTTAGCGGAATAAAGGAATGCAACGGTGACGTGTCCATATTAAACTTTTAACATGGTCTCAAATTAAAAAATCATCCGTCACTAATCGATGAAGCAAGAAAATGCACCTGCACTGCACCACACTTTCTAAGTTTACTAACCTACCTATCTTGTTCACGCTAAGACAACAGCTCTGCGCCAATATTTAACGTTCTATACGATAAGTTCAGTGAAGTGAAACCGTAGACTCAGAGAAAGCAAACAGTCAAGTTTAACATTATTTACTAGCAGGTTTTGACGCGAGTCAAAATCATTAAACTTTTAGAGGAAAGCCTTACCTAGAGGCTGTGAAAATCAAAGCTATTGCGCTTACACTAGTTATACTTAGTGCACGAAATAAAATTAGTCAATTTAAATATAGGACTCAAATATTTGTGTTTCTATTTATAAATGTAACTAAAAGAAGGATAACAACAATTCTATAAAACTCAGTTCAGTGAGTTTTAAATAAATCAAAGGGCATTGCTTTTACACAAATGGCGGGGTTCATTTGTAGACTTCAAGCGACAACTTCCTGGTTTTATTCTTGTCTATTCTGGAGTGAAGGAACTGATGAGCAGATTCGCGCCGTAATGCATATCCTTTGCAAAACGATTTTAGACTGTCGTTGTCTTTCTGAGAAAGTTCTAAATTAGAAGTTAACGATCTTTACTTGACTTAACATTGTTGGAAAGCGAATTGGGCCCAGGGCCAGTAATATTCTATTCAGTGAACTCAGACTTGAGCAATTTGAATAATGAACTATTATTATGTAAATTGAAAGATATGCATAGCAATATTATGCATGGCACAATTTACATTTTGTCTTCTCCTTACAGTTTTCCATCAAGTAGATACCTATCCAATGCAATATCGATGATCGCATGACTGTGGCGCCATTTAGCCCGCAACCAGGTCGAATGAACCTTTGTGGTAAGTATTGAATTTCAAGTAATAAAACCACAAGCAACTACAATCTACAAAACATGATACTGTCAGCATTCTATTACCTACTTATCTTAATCGCAAATGGGCCAATTTTTTAATATATTTAAAATTGACAATACTTAGAATGGAAGAAAAGCTCATTCTGTGTCTTACTGTGCATATTATGGCATTTAGAAAGAAAGAAAGACATATTTATTAGTTACACCTTAGTAATTATTTTAACTTTTTAGGCCATTTTGGTCTTTATATACACCAGTTTTAGTATAACAACTTATAATTTTTTTTTCCATAAATCCCCCTATATAGTCCATACTCCATACACGCTCAATATTTATCTGCTCCAGCTTTTATCAAGTATTCATTATCGTAACAGCGGCAATTTAGACAGTGCACTGAGCGCTAATATTGCGCTCACATTTAAACATTACAATGCCCGCCATTATAGAATTCTATAACAGGCACATAAGGATGATAAGGAGAAGGCTATGCCCGGAGTTTTCTGCGAAACCAATATTGTATTCATAAACTGACACCAGGGCTTGCTACCCGGTCTATACCAAATTACTAATTTAGATTTATACAAAGTTCATCTAACTAAACGGATTATGGCAACGGATACATCACACGCTACACTGACAGCTTCTTCTTTTCCAGTCGATTATGCGTGCTAAAAATGTTATATTCCGGCTTTTGACCATAAATTGGCCACCTCAAAGGCGTTATCTTTAGCCTCATCAGGTTTTAGGGCATGTTGCACAGTCGGTCAGATGTGACATAGCCTGCGGTCTTACGCCGCAGAGACTAACAGCTGAAGCTGGAGGAAAGTTCTTGAATGAAAACTATGTACCACCAAAAATGTAGGACGTTCATCTACAATAGTCACCAGGCAGTAGACGCCCAACGATACCCCTGTCAAACTCTATCATCATCATCATCAGCTTATTTCGGCCCACTGCAGGGCATAAGCTTCCTCCCCCTTTCGCCAACTATCCCTGTCCTGTGCCAGTCTCATCCAGGTGTTGCCGCAAAACTTTTGGATGTCATCACGCCACCGTTGTAAGGGACTACCGCCCCCCCTACCGCCTAAGCCAATAGCAATCGTAATAGCAATCGTTTACGACTTCATTTTAGTCATTTGGCACCGCCTATGTGACGTTAGCCATCAAAGTTGTTCATTCAACGATTGCTTTCGCAATCCGCGCAAAGCAATTGATTGCTAACGTCACATAGGCGGTGCCAAATGACTAAAATGAAGTCATAATCGATTGCTATTACGATTGCTATTGCTTAGGCAGTAGGGGGGCAGGACTGCGCTTCCCGTCACGTGAAACTCTATCATAGTTTTTTTTTGCGTCATAGACTTTATAGTAAGTGTAAATGTAAATTAACATAAACTTTGTTTTGGTCAATCAATGACGTGACTTGCTAAAAACATCATTACATAAATATTTCAGTAAAAGAATGAACAGAATGTCACGGTCAAGACTATGTTATAACTGCACTTGTCTTGTGCTTGATAGCGCTTGCTGTTGATAGGCGCAATGTTTATGAATGTATTTACAGATAAGCTGTCTGTTTACGATCTCGTACGAGATAATGTGAAAACTATTATTGGACGCAGCAATACATTAGTAATCTCTAAATATTGATAAAAACTTAGCAAAAGTAAATAAATCGACGACATGATAATTCATAAGTAGGTATAGACAGGCGACATGCAAAATACACATGATTCGAAACAGGACTGGCAAGAAAAATATACCGAGTTATTCTAGATTCCTTACAATGATAGGAATGATTTTAAATGACTTGTTTGAGATATTTTTAGAATTAAAAGATTGTAAAATCATAACACGGATTATTCTACTAATCAAGTCGGCAATTAATTTATATGCAAAGAATGTTAACTAAATTTTGAAAATAGTGTTCACGAATATAACGATGTGTTACTTAGTAGAAAAATTAAATAAAATCATTTTCTATACAGAACAATAACGATGGAATAATTAATATAAATCGTAAAAGCAATGACCTTTAAGATCATTGGTGAGAAGACATTCTAATAACGTCTATATCTAAGGACTAAACATATAAAAATATTGAATATGGAAATGACGGTAACGAATAGACTCTGTTCGAAATCTGAGACTGCATTTCCAGTAATCGCGTAATCGTTGGCAAATAATAATATATTTAGTTTTGCCAAATTTAATGGCACTGATTCTCTTTTAACGGCTAGATCATATCTATAGATACTTGGAAAAATATCTCAATAAAATTAAAATAAATCATTTACGTAGTAATTAAAATCATTCCAGTTATGCAAGAGTTAAATCTACCCTTCTTTCAAATAAATAAGTACGACACATTTTTAATGGCATTCAATAATCCCTCGCTAAAACAAGGAAATTGAATGGTGAAAAATTGCGTATAACTAGATGAGATTTATAAGGAAATTGTTACAAATACAAAAGTATGCTAAATAGCATCGAACTTACTTGACATTATGAGGCCGGGTGTAGTCTCGTGCGTGACAGTTCCAGTCACCTCTAAAAATCACGAACTACACGCGCTCTTCGCGCAACACTAGCAAATGCACGCAACGTGCGCGACCGGCGACCGCGACCCCCTCGCTCCGACACTCACACTGGCGTCACTAGGAACTGCGTACCTACATGGCGAGTACTCACACACCTACAACATAGCTATCAGTGCGCATGCGCAAGCGTAATCAAAAGCATTCTCAACGTGGCAATATTATTTTACCTTATACTAATGTTAAAAGCGAGAAAATTCAAGCAAAAGCAATTTTTTTGATAAGCAATTAAAGCAAAAAAAAACTGATTTAGCAATGGCAAAGAGCGTATAATCAATACTCCTGTAAATGAAGCAGACTGGCAACTCTACTGAATCAGCTGTTCATAGCGATCGATAGATGTCGGTGGCAGTCGCTTTATTTTCGTTGCGCCCCGTATCCGTATACATAGCGGTATCTGTAGTAAAATCACTCCGCTATTCAATTCAATAGCCACACATTATTCGGGCTGCGGTGTCCTTTGATCATTATTTGGGCATTATTTCGGGCCGATGAAGGAATCCGACGAAATTATGTGGCTTATAACACGCAATATTCAATATTTATCGATAGGTCTCGTTCATAAACTGTACTAAAAAGCGAGAACATTTACGAGAATGGCATAAACTGCAAGATCGCGTGTTGTGTTTGTTTTCGGTGTTTCGGTGGTGACGAACGTGACGATGGCCAATTCCCCCACAAGTATAGAAACGCAAATAGACAGTTTTTTGGAGCAGTTCAAAAGGAGTGCCTCCAGGGCGATGGAAGAGCGCATGGAGTGGCCTGATGGACCCTCACCAGCTGTCGTCAAGTCCCGCAGTAGCTGCTTCGCTATAGATGCAGCAGCTGGTAAGTACATACGTCCCTGCACAGTAAGCAAGCGGGTAACACATTCAGGGAATGACTCATCCAGAAGAACCTGACCTGAGAATGTACTGCGACAAAACACATCAGTCTCAATGTGACAAAGAAAAAAGTCAATAACTAAATACATAGATGCTATAACTATTTACATTGGACTGAAATCGAACTAGAGTTATAATAATATTATTGAAAGATTTGTACTTACCGTGTTATGAAAACACGAATAATATATTTATAACGAATATTTTTCATCATACTAAGTAACTAAACTCCAAAATTTCCATCTCATCTCTTAATATCATAAGAATAAATACGTAATTTATTTATAGTGTTTGCATCTTGCTAGTTGCAGGACGGCACGGCAACCGAACCGGCAACCGCAATCTGAAATGAATGAATGAAATGCAATTTCCCGCCAATTTTCTTTTATTTTGAGTTGACACGATTTTGACATTTTAATTTCTAAGTCGTTGAGAATTGAGATCATAACAGATAACACACGTCCATTTTAAAAAAACTGCGGTAAATAGATTTTTTTTATCACCATTATTTACAATTACTACTTATACCAATTAACAAATTAATTTAAAGCCAGGAAATTAACCTTGTAATTTAATTTTATTAGTCCAGACAAGTTTACCTATTTTGTGATTTGATGTATTACCTCTTTTTATAAGTACAGGTGTTTACTTTTTTTTCTTTTATTAAGGCTCCTTCACACTCATTTTGCATCATTAATTCATGTTACATAGATAATATTTTTTGTTTTGATTTTAGTAATGTTTTGTACCTACTAGTCCTACTACAACCAACGGACTCAGATCGTCAACAATTTTCTATGTCACGAAATTGTTTTTACTTTATTCCATTGCAATATAATTATGAGCATTTAACTGAATTAATTTGTAACTAGGTAATAGTTTTAGCACAAGCTGAACATTAAGTAAAATGCAATTAGGTTTGTCTATTTTTGGTTCCACTAAAAATAATCAAACTAATCTCGATGTTTGAAAGTAAAGTCAGAATACTGGATGAGTTAGAGTAGTCTTGGTGCTTGCATAAATAATTTTCTCATAGTAAATAAAAACTACTTTCGTCGAAAAACTATCTTTAAATCGCCCACGTTTAGCCGTTTGAGGACCTTGGCACAATATTCAAATTAAACATTGTATACACTCATAACTGCTATCCTATTTACGACGACGAAAATTTACTTTATTGCCAACTTCCTTATTTTTTCGATAAATCCAATATATTAGTGAAGAGTTAGAGCATACAGATTCTGTAGTAAGTTGAAGATTCCCGTGATATTATTTTATGAAATGGCCAATGGAAAAAATATAGGTATGTGAACAAGGATACGTATTTACCGTATTCATTCTGGAAGTTACCATAGTCATTTTAATCATTATTTGTAGGTACTTGTATTCTTTTGAGCAATTACTTAAAAATATAATATTCATTAATAGTATATTACATGATATTTTGCAACTAGGTGCGTGACGTGTCTCTAGTAGTCTCCTCGTCTAATCTACAGGGTGTTAGGTAGAGGGTCCGACAAACCAAACGGACGTATTCGGGAAGCCATTAGGAGAATACAAGTTAGCCAAAAAAATTCCCTGACCCCCAATTTTTTTTTCAAGATTTTATTTGTTAATTTTCCTTTCGTCACCAAAATTGTACTTATTTACCTCTATAACATTTGTTAAATCTATTTTATACTGGATATTATTATTTTAATTTGGTGTCTGATACATTTTCAGGCCACGCAAAGCAAAATTAGATGAAAACCATAGCTAACTAACTGATTTAGAGCTCATAGAGTGAAAAAATGACATGAATTTTACATCAAAGTTCAAATTTGACAATGATCTAGTTAAAAAACCACTAGCAATTCTGGAGGTAACATGCATTTAAAAACTTCACTATCTATTACTTATTACAACGGCATACTAAATTGGTATAATACTTATCAACTTGTTGAATAAATGAGGTAGAAGGGAAAATTCAAACAACAGAAATAAATACAAAATTATTATTATTTTAAATCTTGTTAGAACACAGCTCCTTGGTTACGAATACACGCCCGGCATCTACGGCGTATTTCTTTTGTAGTAGTGTTTAGTGTCATTTCTGCTTTCATTTTTGAAAAAGTATCTTCAATTCTAGTCATCAATTCTTCTTTGGTATTTACTTCGACTTCGTATACCAACTCTTTAGCACGTCCTCAGACATATAAATCGAGCGGTGTTAGGTCTGGGCAACGTGCGGGCCATTCGATTGGGCCACGTCTCCCAATCCATAAATTAGGGTAACAGATATCCAAATACTCGCGTACTATGTTGCGGTAGTGGGCCGGACAGCCATCATTCTGAAATATGAGTGTCCGCTCATCTTCAAAAATTGGCAGGTGGCTAATTAATTCCGGCTGGTCATTCATTAGAAATTCGAGGTAATTTTCTCCATTTAATGTATCTGGGAGATAATAGGGTCCTATGAGGTCTCTCCCAATGACACCTGCCCATACGTTAACCGAAAACTTGTGCTGGTGTGAGGTCTCTCTGATCGCGCGAGGGTTCTGTGATTCCCATCTGTGTAGATTATGTTGGTTAAAGATCCCATCTCTCGTGAATTTAGATTCATCCGTCCAGAGAATTGTCTTCAGAAATTCGTTGTTATCTACGTCCGAATGAAGAAGAAGTCGGCAGAACTGTAAACGCCGCTCTTGGTCCCCTTCTACTAAATCTGAAACAAAAATCAACCGTTTCAGAACATGAGATGGGCAAATTGTACGGCAATTATTATTATTGTATGTAGAGCGAGCTCTAGAAACACCACTAAATTGTTACCTATAATGGGCTTAGCTCGAACTCTACATTACCCAAAATGCATACTTACCACTGAGCTTGCTATAAATTTAATGTCACTCGAAAGCTGATAAACTGCTATCAACGAGGAAAAGCTGCGATGGAAAGATAACAGACAAATTCAGATAGGTGTATGAAACTAATTAGGTAAGTAAGTACCTATAATATCGTTTATGAAATCTAACTAATGAGACTAAAGAATCAGACTACTGAGTCTGTAAGTATCCGGTTCATTGCTAAAATGATAAATCAATAGCTTCTCAGCGAAAACGATCAAAGTGAAATGGTAAAAAGAAAAAAATATGAAAATGCACTGAACTCGCAAAAGCAGTCCATCTAAAAACGCGTCCACCTGTCATCTCCCTTTAGCAGGAAGTGCATGCATATTGGAGCAGGTACGGATATTTGTGTGAACTCATTAATGGTTCCTGTTGCCCTCGCTGGCTGGCAATCAGGATGCTGATGCTCACATGAAGCCTGTTTTAGATTTTCCCACTTAATGGAATCGGATACGGGATACGTCATGTCTGTCTAGACGACTAAAAGTTTAGGTACAACATATATCTAATACAGTACAGGTTACTAATCTAGGTAAGTAGGTATACGTTTTTGAGACTTCTCGAGTTCAGAAATTAATCTTGAGATAATACATACATTAATTATTTTTTGATAAAAACTTAACAATCAATCTCTCGCAATCAGTTTCAAGCCGAAAGTAGGTATAGTGTGACCATAGCAATTTTTTATTTTGCTGTAATGTTTCTGTAGGCACATCAATTTTTACTATTTCTTTGTAACTTGAAGCGAATTAAATTGTTATGGCAATATCTCGGCATGTTTCTGTACATATATGTAGAAAAAGAAACTAGGCGAGCGGCCCATAAATAAAGAAATTTTACATAAATAACACCCTTATAATCAGTATTAATTGTTTTCACAATTTTGTCATATTATTTTTTTAAAGCTTTTGTAATATTTATTTGTTTGTTAATTACAATATATTTCTAATAGAGTACAGTGAGAGTATAAGAGTGAAATTTACTATTATTTTCACTATTTTGCTAAATAATGTTTTTAAATGTAATTTTAATTCATTGTATTTTTATGTTTGTTTTAATGATTAAGTAAAACCCCTTGCCTACAACAACATAGCGGAAATCCACGAAACAATTATTCAAAACAAATATTGAAACATGAATTTCCGCAAAGTAACGCCTGATTCAATCAACTAGTTTAATTAATTCACTGAAGGAGCTATAAATTTTAGCTATACCAAAGAAGATATAATAATACTACGTAGCTATTTACAGAGTATACAACCCTGTAGTATACAGAAATATTGTGTACTGTCCCTTGCTTCCCCTAAGTAACGGTTTCATATATACCCTTGGTACTTTTGGTACGCTACTAATTTAATATAATAATACCTACATGGTATTGTATATAAATATAATTGTATATAAATACCCGCCGGGTATGCGTCACGAAAATAGTTAATGATTGTTGGCGTACGGTCTATGTATTGTAGATCAACGATCACTTTTGTTCCACTTCGTTGCGGACCCTCCTAAATGCACAAACCTGGCGAACAAGTTGTATAGTAGGTATCAACATTGTATTTGTAAAAAGATTCTGATATGAACTCTCATTGCTACGACTCTACGAGTACTCATACTGAAGCAAAGATATAACGTACATGTTAATATTATACTTCTTTACTTATATTAAAATAAATTGTTGAAAGTCATTTCGTTCAAGAAAGATTAGTACTTCTAGTTATGAAAACAATAAAATTTATACAATAATTTGATAAAATATAATTAGCGTGCAATACGAAATATTCTCTCTATCGGGCTTTGCATCTTCCTAACCAAACACCCTAACGTCCCTAACCAGAATTAATTTTCATTTTAGATGTTTTTTTAAACTAATTCATAATGTACGGTTTAATATGTCAGAAAATAATTATTACTGTTTAAAATGAAACTGTGATATCGGTAAGTTAATTCAACTTATGCTCAAAATTGGGTTTGTGTGCAAGCTCCTCTACGTGTTATATTTGTTTCGAAAGCTATAATATATCGGAAGTGAAGCCATGAATGCTAAATCTAAATTCCTAAATTAATTTAAGATTACTGTACCATGTATAAATAATAATAATAATAATCGCAGGGGCGACTTTGTGGCGAGTCGTCGGTGAGTGGCGACACCGCGAACCCTGATTCCTTGGGGCTAAATGAGACCCCTGACTCCTTTCTTGCCTTAACCGTCCGGCTAGGAGTGGAAACCGCAAGAGCTAAGAACCAAAGCTCCAGGGTGGAAGTGTTTAAGGGCATAACGCCGCTAGTAGCTCTTAGTGAACGCGCAGCACACCTCTCGACACCCTAAGCCGTCCACACCAATTTTGCCCCTCCGGCGCCAACTTAAGGTAGCCTTTATGTGGACGGCAAGTCACCACCTGCTACGAAATTTAGAAATGGGGCATATATAGCGGGTGCCGAACCTCATTCCATAGTCCAATGTTACAGAACATTTAATATTTCACCTCAATAGCCCAGTTTCAATATTTCAAGTCTTTTTATATGCCATAGTTTGTCTACAACGCTATCCTTTTTATACGTACTGCTGTTTTTTATATTTCAAATTGTAAAAAGGGCCTCTCAATGTTGGCTTAGGCTCCATTGATGCCTAATAAAGGACCAGGCCAAGCCTGTGAATTCGACTGAATAAAGAGAAATAATAATAAAAACATTATTACAGAAACAAGATCCATATTATGTAACGAAATAAATAAAAATTTAAAAATGAGTAATAAACGAAAGTTTATTGTTCAGGTATTTTTTTTCCTGAAATGTAAATAAATCTTTACCGATTCTGATAAACACGGTGAAGCTGCACCTTAAACAAATTTTAAATTTTGCCGCGCAACTACAAACCGAGTCGATACGGAAGCGCGCTAGACAAAAGCGCTCCCTAGTGGCGGCGCACTGTACTAATTTACGTGTTCTGCGGCGTCCTCCGATTTTGTTCACGGAAAGTGTATCGCCATATTGCTTCCGTGAATTCAGTGAAATAATTGTACATTTCTCTTCATTTATGACTGCAATATCAATATGAAGTGAATCAAAACAAACCTCAAGCGCCCGTGGACTGCTAAGACACGTTTTTATCAATCTCAGTTCGTGATTCGTGACGAAAAAGGTAAGTTTCATTCTTCGTCTGCTTTGGCTATATGGCCCAATATTCCACGGGAGTTCGATCCGCTATGCGATAATGAAACTTAAAAAATGCGATTAAGGTTAATAATTGCGCGGTTTTTGTTATGTTTATTTACATGAATTTGAAAACTTAACGCGGTTTTCTAGCAATGTGGATTTCTACAACCCCTCGTTGAAGTGGGAGCTAGCTATCGGGGCGGGTTTGGCCATCGATGTGTACATACGTGTATGTACGTACATGTGATTTGACATGAACGATCGGTTGTAGCGTGGAGCGAGCGGGCGGGATGTCATTTGAGAAGATGGAAGTGGTGAATCCAGCTGAGAAAGAAGCCAGCGAGGTGCTGCACTCGCTGCTTTCTGTGGAGCGGCGGAGCGTCGACAGCAAAGATGCTATCATAGTGTCGATACCCGCCGACCAGAACGGCGAGTACGGCGAAGGAGCACAATGGCACACTCCTGTCATGGGCCAACATTCTGTCTTTGAGATGACCACCGCTCAGAACTTGCAGCAACATAGTTACAATGGACATCAGGAGCAGGTAACCTTTGTTTTATTTATAAATCATGAGGTATAATTATAAACAATCTTAAACTTTGCAGAAGGAAAGCGACCCCAGCAAATGTTAAATATTTTGTACTCGTGAGCATTCCATATCTTAGGAACTAAGGTATATTAGATTTGGGACTGCCGTAAAGCAAAGTAGATACTCCAAACATTGACAATACTCAGTATTTGCTGTATAATTTTCCAACTTATGTACTAGGTACCAGTGTTATTATTCCATGATCTCAAGTTCAATATTGTGTCAATGCATTCCAGGTTTTATGGCAGAGCCACACAATCCAAGTTGAAAATGGCTCAGGCCAACTGCAAACTATCCCAGCAACCTTCACAATGGAGTTTGGCACCCATGTTGACACAGAAACTGCTGACTTGGATGTTGACACCAAACCTAAGATGGAAAAGAAAATGAAGAAAAAAGTGAAGATCGATACCAGTGATGATGAAGTCATGGACAATAAGTTAGAGGATAATCCAGCACAGGTAAGTTTTATTTTCACTTTGTAAGAGTATCAATCTGTAAGTAACAAAGCACAGTCTTGCTAAAGCGTCTTTGTTATACCTATGACAATCAAACTTTGGAGCTGGCAACTGCAAACATAAAGCAAATACAGCTATTATGTACAGGATGTGTAGTTTGAATCATACCATTTGGTGGCTGTAATGGAGTTGAAAAGTCCTCGAGTGGAGACCACATACTGGCAAGCACAACGTAGGATGTCCACCCACAAGGTGGATGGATGACCTCATTAAGACCGCAGGATCGCGCTGGATACAAGCCGCTTCCAACTGGTCATATTGGAGATCCATAGGGGATGCCTATGTCCAGCGGTGGACGTCCTTTGGCCTTTGAATGTTAGCTGTAGGCTAAATCATACAAGATGGCGAATTTGAAGTTAACTACAAGCTGCGCAAAACCCAATCAACGCACAGCTTTCTGTGAGCTTCAGTAAAGATTGGATATTGTGCAGCTTGTAGCTAACTTCACATCCACCATCTTCCATCTTGTATAATTGGGCTTATACAAGCTGTGGATAGCCTAATCCTGACTGAAGCTCACTTAACAGCTGCATTATCCACAGCTTATAGCTAACATCACATCCGCTAAATTGTATGATTCGGATTATACAAACATACTCTACATGTATATAAGTACTTTGTATCATGGACTAGGTGGACGGATGTTTATGAAACAGGCATTTCCTGAAATCAGTTTTAGTAGATTCTGTAAGAAAAGCTTAAGCTATTGCATATTCTTATTAAGTATGGGGACCACAGGTCCGTCTAACAATACTGATGTCCCGCATGGGGTGTTTAGTGTGATTCCCTCAAGTGTCTACCCATGTTAGCCACACTGCTTAAAACTAGTAGTTCTCCAAATAGTAAACCTTACCACTTTGACCGCCTTGGGCTACTGGCGCATCTGCTAACTGCTGCATGTACTGCTATAGCTATAGAGTGTAATTTAGACTAATGTGAATTAATGGCAAGCTACAAAATAACCCCAGAGTACCAATACATTCATGAATCTGTGGTATTGTTGTTTTTAAACTTTCGCGATTTGTACACATTATTATTTTATACTACGGGACTAATCGCGCACTAAAATTACGAGATAAATAAATACCTCCTCATCCCGACGTTTCGGCCGAGTTGCATCGGCCGTGGTCACGGGTAGACACTCGGTCGGGATGAGGAGGTATTTATTTATCTCGTAATTTTAGTGCGCGATTAGTCCCGTAGTATAAAATAGTACTGTGGTATTGTGATAACAACATAACTAAAGATTATTTTTAGTTTCAATGTTAATTTGGTACCTACTGTATTCACATTAAAAAATCTTTAATTAAAGCAGTAACTTAAATATCCTGATAGATCCTTTAGAGTTGGAAACAAGGTGTTTAATTTAATTTATGTGTATGCACCAATTTTTCACTCTTTGTTTTCAATATAATCCATTGTCAGGAACTTTCCAAATGTCAATATTTTACTCTTATTGGCAATTGCAATCTTAGTAATATTGATCAAAATATTATTTCAGGTGAAAGAGAGGCTTGGTAGAGGATGCGACTGCAAAGACAACTGTTACCGCGGCCTCAACCCTGAAGCTGTCTACCGCCACAGGCTGAACATAGCTGAGCTAACCAAGAGTGAACACGACATGTATCTCATGGGTATCACTATGGCCAGCCTGGCGAATCCAGCCGAAACCTCACGCCACAAAGTCAGAAGGAGATTAAGAGCCTGTTATGTGTATCAAGGAAGAAAAGTATGCCTAGAGGCTTTCCTGTACCTAGAAAATGTAACCCATTATCAACTCAAACGCATCAGGCAGCACGTCATGACGCACGGCGTCGCGCCTCGTATACACGGAAATGTCGGAAAGAAACCCTACAATACTTTCACCCTTGACATCTACAAACATGCAACAAACTTCCTGAAAGAATACCTCAAGCAACACGCAAGCTCCCCCAAAGATGTACAGCCGTCAGGCGATGGGAAAAAAGGCAGCAAAACTGTCATCATCCAAGGAGACTCCAGAAAGCATTTGTTCGAAGCCTACAAAGAGTATGGGGAGATTCTAGAACCAGGAGTGAAGCTAATGGGGTACTCCACTTTCCGAGCTTTCATGAAAGACCAGTTCCCGCATGTCAAATTCGCGACGAAGAAACAGGAGCTAACGAAAGAGATGGTGCCGTTCCGCAGCGGCAAATGTATGTCGTACGACAAAAACAAGGATCCAATACGGTTACAGGCCGAGAAAGAGAAGGCTGATGCTAAAAAGGCAGCTATGGATGCTAAGAAGAAAGAGGAGCAGGAAAGAGAACAGCATGTGCAGCAACAACATCAACAACAACAGCAGGTGCAACAGCAACAGCAGCAACAACAACAACAACAGCAGCAACAGGTGCAACAAGTGCAGGTGCAACATCAGCAGATGCAGGGGCAGCAGCATGTGGTGATCCACCAGCAACAGCCGCAGCAACAACAGCAAATGCAACAACAGATGCTGGTGCCACAAGTGTCTCAACACCAACAAGTGTTGACTCAGCAAGTTGGTGGCGTGCAGCAAGTGTCGCAGCAGCATTGTGTTCAACCGCTCGGTGTCTCGGAAGAGAACGGCCAGCCGGTGGAGATGACTCAGCAAGTCATTCCTTTAGCGGTGGTGCAACAACCTCAGCAGGCGTACATCGTCACGCCGGTGTCCCACTTCCAAACCCGAGTCCAGGGCACGTGGTACAGACATTGACACCCGTCATGTCTCCTGGAGCGCGCCCGCTGAGCCCGACTACGTAAATTGAGATCTCGCGCCGACTGAACTGTTGTAAAATAACTGAAACTAAATGTTTCTCGACAAATAATTTTAAACGCCACACGTAACTTTGGCAATAAGTTAGCGAGGATAGTTAGGTCACCCTTTCAGTATTGGTCAGAAGACCGATTTATGACTATCTTTTAAGTGTAAGTGAATCGTATACACCATTTTAGCGGTTAGCTATGTAGTTTATTTTATAGTTGTGTACCTACCTACATTATTATTTAAGATGTATGTACGACCCATTATTCTTATTTTTAAATGCACATTATCATGTAGATGGATTGCAAGTGGGGGGAAAAATCTAAGACCATTGAAAAGACAATTTACTATTCACTGTGCATCGGCTGCTGGAGTTGAATAAAATGAATGGCTGGAGTGACGAGATATACATTAAATATTGTCTCTGCAGCTTGTTCATACATTTCTCTCTTGTATTTTACTTACAGTAGCTCATTAGTGAGTTAAGTCCCTATTAGATTATTCTTTCTGAAACTGTCTTACTCATATCATATCAGTATGAAATGAGTGAGTAGACCAATTTGATAAAATAGTTATGGCGCAGCTTGTAGCTATCTTCACATCCGCCAACTTGTATGATTCGGACTTTACTGAGAATATAAGGCCTGTACTGATCTCATAACTCTTGAGTTCATTTGCTATTTAAACCTTCTTTTTTTAAATAATACATCTACTGAATAATGAAAATTATTGTTTGGAAAATTACTCAATTTTCCCCGTTATAAATGATGCAATGGCTGCAGTTTAAAAGTACTTGCTGATTAAAAAATGCGTTCTATCGCGTATTTTTCTGAAATTAAAATGCGTTCCATTGCGTATTTTTCTGAAATTAAAATGCTTTCCATCGCGTATTTTTCTGAAATTAAAATGCGTTCCATCGCGTATTTTTCTGAAATTAAAATGCGTTCCATCGCGTATTTTTCTGAAATTAAAATGCGTTCCATCGCGTATTTTTCTGAAATTAAAATGAGCAATGGTTATTCTTATGAAAAATATTTACATATAATTTTTTCATTCACTCACTAATGAGCTACGAGTGAAGTTGCCGGTGTCAAGTCTTATGAGGTAATGGTATGTATGTGAGGTTATTATTTTTACCACCGTTTATTTTTATTTATCATCACAAATGTTCATTGAGGACATTGAGGTCGATTTTTTATAAAAATGCAGTGCCTTCAACTCATGTCATTTTGGAATGTTCCATTTCTTTTTTTAATGTAGGGTATAGTATCGGTATAATGAAATATTGAATGCACCATCTGTGGATAATGATATGATGGATTTTAAATGCTGTGTGAAGACTATGTCGTACTGAATTAATTCTTCGATTTATCTATTATTGCCTTTCAGAGTTCGAAATTGTGTGGATCCTGTTCCACTTTTTAAGTTTTTAATGACATTATCAAGTCTCGAGATTAAGGTGCGAATATTTTAAAAGCTGTCAAAGGACGCTAATATTTTTTTTTATCATGAAAATGTATTCTATAAGTTCATTCGGGTTCTGAGACCCTTAGAAGGCATCTCCAACTGAACAGTTACAACAATGTTCAATGAATACTGTGCAAATACATATCAGATAATAATATGCAGTATGTTACTGCTGTTTTTGTGTTTTATTTTAGCATTTTTTATAGTGAAGGAGATAACACTGATGATACTCAATTTCAAATGCATGTCAAGTTTATATGTTCTGGGGCCATAAAATATAATCATTTATTTCCACGCCCTGGCATAGCTATACCTTACATTTTATCGTTTTCGTAAATTACGCGCGAATTTTGAAACAGTAAAATTAAAATGCATTTTTGAAGCCTGATTTTTTTTGTGGTTTATTAGCCCTACAGAATCTAATTGAGATACTTTTCAAAAATGACTTTAATATATGATACCTGTGATGCCATGCTATGTGAAATACATATAAATTATTTTACAACTTTTTAAGTAGGTTGTGTATTAATTAGGTAAGGTGTTATCTCCTTAGAATATAAATATCCAAGTCCACTGGTTTAACTATAGCCAAGTATATAATTATGTCTTTGTACTGTACATAAATTAATAAACTGTTTTTTGGTTATCAAATAAAAATATGTTCAGAAATATACACACAAAAAAAAAATAAGCTACTTAATGGTCAAGAGACAGTGTTAGTGTGACGATTGTGAAAATCTCATTTAAAGTAAGGTTATTTTATGTAATTTAATGAAGTGTGTAATCATAATCAACTTACCTATAGACAGTACAGAAATGTGCCTAGAAACGTATGCTTATCCGTGTATTTTTATAGTGCAATGACATGGGAGATTCGAAGCAGATTTTATTGCGTAGCAGGCCTAGCATGCGACCAGTGACAAGACTTGAATATAATAATATAATCAAATGTAGTAACTGTACTATACCGGCCTTTTAATGCTCTCGGCCCGCGTATGCAACCAATGTTCGCAACTGGTTACCTATGAGGAGTTTTTCCTTTTCCTGCGCCTAATAATCGGTCCACCGTTTTTAGTCTATCGCACGTTGTGTAATGTAGTAATGTAAAAAAGTCGTTGATTGCGTACACGGAAAAAATATTCTTCAATGGCAACTAGTTGCCTACAAGAGCAAAAAACTCATAGGAAACCAGTTGCGAACATTGGTTGTGTACGCGGCCGAAAGCCTTTTGATAGCCTACTGCTGAAAAGCACCCACAAAGGGCTACTCTACTAGGTCATATCCACCTCTCTAGCCCAGTACGAGTTGGTAGTTTTGATTTAAGCCATCGCATTTCTTCATAAGAAACGCCTTGCAATAGTCCACTGAATAAGCCTATAAATGGCGATTGACCTATATCCACCAAGCTGACCCGTTGCGGGTTGGGGGATTCACATGCGCTGTCGCATTTCTTCACAAATATCCACAATTTCTCTCTAACGAGGTAGCAGTGACGTCGATTGCGGATGATTTCGCGCGCTATTATAAAGTAATTATGAGTGACCCTATTTTTCTTCTCGTTCTCTTTTAAACTAATTAACTTAGCATGTGTACGTCGAAAGGAACACTTCGACGTGTGAAAATGTGACAGATATATACTTCGCCATAATTCTGTCTCGTTCTGACACGTCGAAAGAAATATTTCGTGGCGCGCATCCTAGCCCGGCTGGTTAATTTTTTACATAAATAGTCGATGTATAAATAAATAATCGTTTAATAATAGTGATGAGGTATATTATTATTTTACAGCTATATACGCTCTACCAAAAATATCATCAAAATTGCCAATTCTTGTCACATTGCGCATGCTAGGCTCGCTGAATGTGTAATCATACGTGTATATAGACAATATAATTTGGACGGATCTAAATTGAAATACGAGATAATATTTACAATCTATTTTTCAACGAATTTGCTTCGGATCGTAGTGATTTGCCCTTAGCCTGATATTCGGCATCTATGTTCCAAATTACCGTAGGAAGACATGATGTGATAGAAAATAAAACTTTTTTACGCTAAACTGTTTTTGATTCGGTTCAATTTTTATTATTGGTAAGGTTAAACGCAGATTACGCTTTGTAAATTCCTTACTCGGTAATTTGAACTGCATTACGTATGGCGTCGGTTGGCAATTACCTTATCAAAGTGTAACCTGTTTTTACTAAATAAAATCCCTTAAGATATCCCATGTGATTAGATTTGTTTTGCACACAGATATTAAGCTCAATTGTAGAGGAGCCATCGTAACTATATTCTCTCTAAAATTGAGCTTAATATCTGTGTAATCTAATAGTCTAATTATTAGACTATTTCTGTTTCTTTTTAACTTGAGGCATTCAATAGAGAGAACTAATTATAACAATTTTTACTTTGCTAATTTTACGATGGCGCCTCTAAAATTGGGCTTATTATTTATCTCACACGGATTGATTTTTTTAAAATTAGTTTACATATTCCTATCTGACTGCGTCTATTTTGGGAGCACATAATAAGTACCTACCTACCTATTTAGTGCTGGTTTGAGATACATTTGCTTCTGTTTCGGTCCCACGATTACAACAGTATGCTCAACTGGTTGTTTCGTAGACTTTCGATTCCCTTCTACACAATTGATTGATCCGTTAAAAAAAATGTACCAATTGCTCAACTGACAAAAACGTGAATCCTTTCAGTGATACCAAAGAATAGTAGGTACTAACAAACCTATAATCTAAGGGTACTAAGCTGATACAAACCGGCGCGGCGTCTAAAGAATAATTTTAAATGAGTTGTCATTGAGTTTGATAGATCTCGTATTTCACCAGGGGGTAATCCTGTTTAAAGCGATTGGTGTCGAGGCCCACGCCATCCTCCGGGCCGGAGATTGTCTGCGGCCGGGGGTGTGCGTTCGTCGCACTCGTTCTGCCTCAGCTCATTGCTCGCCAGCCGGCCACTACACTCGCCAATTTAATAAATTCTCTGCGACGTCGTTCATTTGTAAACAAAAGTCATTGTTTCGGCCTCGATCGGCCAGTTTGACGATGGTGACTTGCCTTAGCGGGCGCGCGCGGCGTCATCTCGCTTGCTGACCTTCGCGACACCGCGATGAAGTTTTGGAAGTGTAGTACGAAAGCTGAAAGACGCGCCGCCGCTTTAGGTGAGTTTTTTTTTAATTTAACATCAATAATTTCCCTGAAATTCCGATTTTTTAATTACTGCATACAGGATTAAGGTTGTTTAATACTTAACACGTAAAAGTAATCGACACTGCAGTAGGTATATAATAACAAGTATTAATGCCGATATACGTTGTCTGTTACTCAAGACATTTCAATCCTTTCTTTATGCCTTAATAATATTTTGTACGTTGAAATAATTTTAGTACTGCGTACTACCGTGTATCGATAATAACTTGCATAGAGGACATTATTGTTAAAACTAAAGAAAAAACAGTTAACAGTTACAAAAAACTGTTCCATAGAAAAATATCGTTCACCCTCGACAAAATGTATAGAACAGAATAAGCCCCTAAAAGGATGCTAATGGATTAGAAATAACCCTGTATAGGTAAGGTATGATAACTCGTAAGGCTAAGGTATTATTGTCTAATAAAGTGGTAGTTACAGTGCATTATATCCAGAAAAAAAAATAAACAGAACATTAATTTTCGCCGGCAAATTCCTATGTGTAGTGTAGAGAACCGAGCAGCATCCTATTTTTCGCGCCTAAATAAGCAGACCGGCCGACTTGTTTAATGATTGTAATCATTAACAGTCTTAATTCTTTTGGAGGATCTATGTCAAGTGGATAAGAAATCATTTGGCAACAAATTGGTTCCGGTGAAAAATTGTTGAGCTTCGAATGCTTGAACGTTAGCGTTGTTCCAAACAAATGAACGGTTTCAGAATTCCGTTGTGAAATATGAAAGCCTTTGTAAACTTCGTGAACTTCTGCCAAGGAGTCACAAAGTCCCATAGCTTCTACTCTCATGAAGCAATAATAAAATAAGTAGTTTTATTATGACTTACTTTATTGATGTCAATGGTCTGCATTTTAAAAACAACCATTGTCCCTTTACACAATGACAATGTTTAGAAAAGCAGCGACTAGCATTTTTTTGCGTAGTGGCTCCATTAAATATTGGCTATATCTAGATAGCATTTGGAGTTTTGGGAAAATGTTTACGGAACAAATGTCTTCACCTATAATTCACCGAATATTTTACACTTACGGAACCCTCAATATGGGCATGTTAAATCAGTATTACAGCGATGACGTTATCCAACTTGTTACCCTGTGTTGTGGTTTAACTGCTTACCTACCAATTGTTAGCAGAATACATTCCTACGCTGTGGTCGTAATGCATCGTAGTTAGGTAAATAGACCTACCTACTTATTGTGCATTGAATAAGTTTGAATATCTATCTTCTTTAGTTTCTATTTACAGTTTATTTCTACTTGTAAGCTTACTAAAACTACATAATGTATTCATATGATGTGTTCAAACCGTTCGCTCACGAAGTGTACCATAAAAACATGACCTACTCGGTAGATACAATATTTACTTCAATGATACTTCAGAGTAGCCTTTTGACTCTCTTTTTAAAGTTAATAGGCATGTTGTAGTAAAACAACCATGTAAAGAGTACCTATCAGGCGTAAATTCTTATTGGAAATTGTCTCGGTCACTAATTCTTTCATGACATTTTGAATACGCATAAGCCCATTTTTTTCTCTCTTCTGTGACTATTGAGCCGTTGATTATATTTTACGATTCTTATGTAATGATGATTTTGGCATTTTTTACTTCTATCTCCATGTAAGTTCATACTCATTTAAGAATCTTTGGAAAATGCTGATAGTGCTAAAGTTGATCTTGTTAGGAAGAAGTTACTCATATTTACCAGAAGTTACCACCAAGTTCAGATTAGCCGAGCGCGGCTGCCAATCTTTATTAATTTGAGTGGGCAGAGACCACCCTTTCTTTTTGCCAAGTAAGTTCGTTTTATTAGGTCTGATAAATAAAGGGCGGACGGGCAAAAACTAATAAAAGGGAGTAGAAATCTCGGCCATTTGATTGTTTTGTTTTGACGTCTTCTTGCTCTGTTACCGTGTCTGTGATGTGTTTGTCTTGTGTCTGAGTAGATTTTCGTCGTTAATTCGATTTAAAAGAATAGAGTATCTGTATTATGTATATCGATAGTAACTATAAAGATGTTAAAATGTTTTAGGTCCTATTTTAGGTGAACTCTACATTGTGCAGAAACACCTATCTATACCAAATCCTTTACTTTGAGAGCTGTCCTGCTGTGGAAAGAACTGCTATTAGACATGCTAAATCCCTCTCCATTAAACATCTCGTTAATCAACATTATCTTTCCTTGTGATAGCTAGGTATAATTGGTATATACTATGTATTTATTTATATATGTATGTATGTATACACATTGTTAGTATATTTATAAGATAAATAGGTATTTTATTTATGTCACAGTAAGTATGTACCTATACACTGCCGACCGTATTCCTATTCTTTAATTTATCTCCAGTCCATCCAAAGGTTGCCTGGTAGAAATCGTCAGAGGCGATAAGGCCGCCCTTGTACAACATTTTTACCTAAATAGCTACTCTAATGTGTTTATAATATTGGTGTACAATAAAGATATTGTTATTGTTAAACTACGAGTACCTACGACTTTTTTGGCTGGATTATTTTTTATCTCAACATTGTAGTACTTATAGAAAAGTGCATCGGAATTTTATTTTGTACCACTGAAGATAAAAAAACAGTCAGTTGCGCTTCTCAACCAATTGTAGGCCCCGATCGGTTTAACCGTTTAGCCTTGTCAGAGGTCTTCAGGCGGCCTAAAAACTCTGACACCAGGGCTAGCTACGCGGCTGTTACAAACTTATTTAGCTAACTATTAAATTGCTCGTCTCCCCAACGACCTGTGAAAATATGCCCTAACTAGTTGACCCGGCGAACTTCGCAATTCATGCAATATCTTTATAAATTAGAGCCTGTGTGTTATTCTGATGTATATGCATTACTATTGCAAAGTTTCATCTCAATCCGTTCAGCACCAGTTTTTGCAAACATCCATAGGTACATACACACTTTCGCTTTTATAACATTAGTATGATTAGGTACCTAAGTACCTATAAACTAATATTCGTAGAATATTAGGCCCAATTATGAAGGCGCCATCGTAAATTTAATAGCAACTTAAAAGTGTTCTCTCTATCGAATGCCTAAAGTGAAAAAGAAACAGAAATAGTCTTATTAGCTATTATAATTACGATAGTGCCTTCATAATTGGACCTATTAAGCCCGATTACCCCATCATAATTATAATAGCTAAATAGCATAGTTCTGTTTATTTTTCACTTTAGGCATTCGATAGAGAGAACACTTTTAAGTTGCTATTAAATTTACGATGGCGCCTTCATAATTGGGCCTAATATTCTACGAATATTAGTTTATAGGTACTTAGGTACCTAATCATACTAATGTTATAAAAGCGAAAGTGTGTATGTACCTATGGATGTTTGCAAAAACTGGTGCTGAACGGATTGAGATGACTTTTGAGACACTTTTATTTTAAGTTGCTATTAAATTTACGATGGCGCCTGTTTTAGTTTGCTTTTAAATTTATGCTAGCGCCTCTATAATCGGGCTTATTACCTTCGTACGTACTTACGTAGTTACGTACTTACTTTAAAAGTAATAGGTACCCACCCTGATGTCCATTAGAACTCTAGTGTACCTACGTATCTTGATTGTTGTTGTCTACTGCTTATTACTTATCAACGGTGGGAATATCTGGATTTGTGAATAAAACCTTCGATTGAAATGTTACGTCTTGGTTGCATTTTTTACAATAAAAACGTTGCGGCAAGCATTCTTTTCCACTTTTTCATGACATTTTAGTGGTTATTCTCATTTGGTTACAAACAGCAAGCGCAAATATATTCCCATTTGTCGCCACCGTCGCCGAATAACGATAACATAATCTGCCGTTAGAGCCCATTATGGATATCCCGACATCTAAAAATGTCTACGCGCGACCTACGCGAAACGTGGTTAGGTATCGAATTCTAGAGTCGTTTTTCCAATAAAACCGAATAGCTGCTATTCGTTCTAATTTGCACCTACCCAATGACTGCCTGTTTGACCGTTCCGTATATACATTTACACTATCTAAGTAGGTACTAGTACCTAAGTAAGTGCTAAGTTCGTAATACTTTTAGCGAATTTATTTTTTATTTGCTTTTTTATGCTCTCCTTGTTTTACTTTATTTTAAGTTCTTAATATTCATTTAATTGGATTTGAGGCCACCCTCGGGGTCGCAGTGTCTAATCGCCTACTTTCTAAAAAATTTCCTCATTTTTAGATTTCCTACAGACACGACACGACGAAGAAAACTAAAGGTGGGCACACACGGTCAGTTAAACTGATCAGTTTTTCGCGTCACTCCAACTGGGTGCTCATTCAGTTAATGAAAAGGTGGGAATTGGTGGTTCCATATTTGAAGACAGTGGAGCCATGGTATTTCTTCGATAACTTGTGTTAAGTGTTTCAATTTTTCATGAGAAATTATTGGAACCAAAGTTGTTTGAAATTTGATTTCCTACAACTTTTATTCTCATCAACTTTTTCTAGGATCGATATTTTTTTAACAAACCAGTGGTGCCATGATGTTTTTTCGATAACTTGTGTTATTTCAATTTTTCATGAGAAATTATCAGAACCAAAGTTGTTTGAAATTTGATTTCCTACAACTTTGACTCCCATCAACTTTTTCCAGGATCGATATTTTTTTTAATAAGTTAGTGGTTCTATTTTATTTCTTTCATAACATTTTATTTCAATTTTTCATGAGAAATTATCGAAGCCGGAGTTGCTTGAAATTTGATTTCTTACAACTTTGATTCTCATCCACTTTTTCTAGGATCGATATTTTTTTAACAAACCAGTGGTGCCATGAAGTTTCTTCGATAACTTGTGTTATTTCAATTTTTCATGAGAAATTATTGCAGCCAAAGTTGTTTGAAATTTTATTTCCTACAACTTTGATTCCCATCAACTTTTTCCAGGATCGATATTTTTTTTAATAAGTTAGTGGTTCCATTTTGTTTCTTCCATAACTTGTTTTTTCAATTTTTTATGAGAAATTATCGAAGCCAAAGTTGCTTGGAATTTGATTTCCTACAACTTTGATTCTCATCAACTTTTTCTAGGATCGATATTTTTTTAATAAGCCAGTGGTGCCATGATGTTTCTTTGATAACTTGTGTTATTTCAATTTTTCATGAGAAATTATCGGAACCAAAGTTGTTTGAAATTTGATTTCCTATAACTTTGATTCCCATCAACTTTTTCCAGAATCGATATTTTTTTTAATAAGTTAGTGGTTCTATATTGTTTCTTCCATAACTTGTTTTTTCAATTTTTCATGAGAAATTATCGAAGCTGAAGTTGCTTGAAATTTGATTTCCTACAACTTTGATTCTCATCAAATTTTCTAGGATCGATGTTTTTTTTAATAAGCTAGTGGTGCCATGACGTTTCTTTGATAACTTGTGTTATTTCAATTTTTCATGAGAAATTATTGCAACCAAAGTTGTTTGAAATTTGATTTCCTACAACTTTGATTCGCATCAACTTTTTCTAGGATCGATATTTTTTTAATAAGACAGTGGTGCCGTTTTGTTTATTCTATAACTTGTGTTATTTCAATATTTCATGATAAATTATCGGAACCAAAGTTGCTTGAAATTTGATTTCCTACAACTTTGATTCCTATCAACTTTTTATAGGATCGATAATTTTTTTAAGAAGGTAGTGGTGCCATTTTGCTTCTTCCATAACTTGTGTTATTTCAATTTTTCATGAGAAATTTTGGAAACCAAAAATGTTCGAAATTTGATTTCCTACAACTTTGGTTCCCATCAATTTTTTCTAGGATCGATAGTTTTTTTGATAAGACGGTGGTGCCATATTGTTTACAATAGCACCACTGTCATATTCGAAAAATATCGATCCTACAAAAGTTTATGTGAATTAAAGTTGTAGTAAATCGAACTCTAAACAACTTTGGTTCAGATATTTTTTTATAAAAAATTAAAATTACGTGAGTTACTGAAGATTCAGTTAATCATCGAAGTGGTACAAACATGCAAACCATCGCAGTACCTATCGGCAATAGTTGACTACATTAGGACCCCTCTGCAATTATTTGATAAACAGATGCGATCATTTCATCATGTGTGCCCAGCTTCTGGTAGTGGTTTATACATGGAGCCACCAATTCCCACCTTTTAATTTACTGAATGAGCCCCAATTGGAGTGACGCGAAAAACTGATCAGATAATGTTTAACTGACCGTGTGTGCCCACCTTTAAGGTGGGCATACACGGTCAGTTCAACTGATCAGTTTTTCGCGTCACTCCAACTGGGTGCTCATTCAGTTAATGAAAAGGTGGGAATTGGTGGTTCCATATTTGAAGACAGTGGAGCCATGATATTACTTCGATAAATAGTGTTAAGTGTTTCAATTTTTCATGAGAAATTATTGGAACCAAAGTTATTTGAAATTTGATTTTCCATAACTTTGATTCCTATCAACTTTTTCTAGGATCGATTTTTTTTAATAATCCGGTGATGCCATAATGTTTCTTCGATAACTTGTGTTATTTCAATTTTTCATGAGAAATCATCGGAACACAAGTTGTTTGAAATTTGATTTCCTATAACTTTGATTCCTATCAACTTTTTCCAGAATCGATATTTTTTTTGCGTTAATTCAATTTTTCATGAGAAATTATTGGAACCAAAGTTGTTTGAAATTTGATTTTCCACAACTTTGATTCCTATCAACTTTTTCTAGGATCGATATTTTTTTAACAAACCAGTGGTGCCATGATGTTTCTTCGATAACTTGTGTTATTTCAATTTTTCATGAGAAATTATCGGAACCAAAGTTGTTTGAAATTTGATTTCCTACAACTTTGATTCCCATCAACTTTTTCCAGGATCGATATTTTTTTTAATAAGTTAGTGATTCTATTTTGTTTCTTCCATAACTTGTTATTTCAATTTTTCATGAGAAATTATTGAAGCCGAAGTTGCTTGAAATTTGATTTCCTACAACTTTGATTCTCATCAACTTTTTATAGGATCGATATTTTTTTAATAAACCAGTGGTGCCATGATGTTTCTTCGATAACTTGTGTTATTTCAAGTTTTCATGAGAAATTATCGGAACCAAAGTTGTTTGAAATTTGATTTCCTACAACTTTGATTCCTATCAACTTTTTCCAGGATCGATATTTTTTTTAAAAAGTTAGTGGTTCTATTTTGTTTCTTCCATAACTTGTTATTTCAATTTTTCATGAGAAATTATCGAAGCCGAAGTTGCTTGAAATTTGATTTCCTACAACTTTGATTCTCATCAACTTTTTATAGGATCGATATTTTTTTAATAAACCAGTGGTGCCATGATGTTTCTTCGATAACTTGTGTTATTTCATTTTTTCATGAGAAATTATCGGAACCAAAGTTGTTTTAAATTTGATTTCCTACAACTTTGATTCCTATCAACTTTTTCCAGGATCGATATTTTTTTTAATAAGTTAGTGGTTCTATTTTGTTTCTTCCATAACTTGTTATTTCAATTTTTCATGAGAAATTATTGAAGCCGAAGTTGCTTGAAATTTGATTTCCTACAACTTTGATTCTCATCAACTTTTTATAGGATCGATATTTTTTTAATAAACCAGTGGTGCCATGATGTTTCTTCGATAACTTGTGTTATTTCAATTTTTCATGAGAAATTATCGGAACCAAAGTTGTTTGAAATTTGATTTCCTACAACTTTGATTCCCATCAACTTTTTCCAGGATCGATATTTTTTTTAATAAGTTAGTGGTTCTATTTTGTTTCTACCATAACATGTTAATTAAATTTTTCATGAGAAATTATTGAAGCCGAAGTTACTTGAAATTTGATTTCCTACAATTTTGATTCCCATCAACTTTTTCTAGTATTGATATTGTTTTGAATAAGATAGGTGTGCCATTTTGTTTCTTCAATAACTTTTGTTATTTCTTTCTTTCATGAGAAATTATTGGAACCAAAGTTGTTTGTAATTTGATTTCCTACAACTTTGATTCCTATGAACTTTTTATAGGAAAGATATTTTCTTCAATAAGATAGGTGTGCCATATTGTTTCTTTAATAACTTTTGTTATTTTTTTCTTTAATGAGAAATTAACGGATCCATAGTTGTTTGAAATTTGATTTCCTACAACTTTGATTCCCATCAACTTTTTGTAGCATCTATATTTTTCGAATAAGATAGTGGTGTCATTTAGTTTCTTCAATTAAGCTTACCAGCAATAGTTATCAACATTAGGCCCCCGCTGCACTGATCTGATGAACAGATGCGATCATAGCATCGTGTGAGCTCAGCTTCAGGTAGTGGTTCAAATCGTGTACCACAAATTCCTACCTATTAATTTACTGAATGAGCCCCATTTGGAGTGACGCGAAAAACTGATCAGTTTAACTGACCGTGTATGGCCACCTTAAGTAGGGTACCTACCTACAATAATCTTTGTTGATGTTATCTGTTTTTCCTGTGTTTTGTTTTCCTCAAATAAATATCTATCGATCTAATTAAAAGTTATATTTGAGTACTTAACTACTTGACTAACTAAAAGAAAAATGAAGTTTAGACCTACTCTACTTGATACCCGACATCAATATGATTACGGTAACGAACCACTTCGCAATCCAAAACCAGTAGCCCTCGCAAAACCTATGCAAACTTAATTGCAAACTTAAATTATCTATTACCTAATAATATGTATTTCAAAATAAATAACACCCCCGCATCAACGTAACATTTGAAAATTAAAAACAAATAAAGAGAGACAAAAGCACAATTATAATCTCAGAAGCAATGATGACTGGTATATGCCACAAGTAAGGCTTAGCAAAGCTAGAAAACAAGGCATCTATAACAAAATTGCTATGTTTAAAAAGCTACCAAAAGCTATAACTAAACTACATGCAAATGATTTTAAAAGGAAACTAAAGCAATTTTTCGAAATCAATCCTTTTTATTCCATCAATGAATTTATGAGCATGCATCTTCATTCTTGTGTGAAAAGGACTCTGATATTAAGTAGAACGAACAATAAAAAGAAAATTAAATTACGTGTAATATTAATAGATAATTGATGAAATTTGACTTTTTAACTTTATTATGTACTGGACATTTTTATTTTTTATATTATTCTGTGCAATTTGTTTTCATTTAAATTTACTGATCGTTTTTATTATTAATTGACTGACATTTATTTTCTTGTCATACGTTAAACTTTTATATATATTTTTTAGTACATTTTATATTTTTTAACATTAACATCATTAGTTTACGAGTATGTTATCAGTTTTGGACTATATTTTCATTATAGTTTATATTATTTTTGCCAGACTGCTAAAATTTATATAATTATGATTTTCTTTTGATTGTAAATTTGACGTACAATGTAACACACGTAGTTATAAGGTCAATAAAGTATTCTATTCTATTCTAAATTATTTCCCTTTTTCTTTTCCCTGGCAGTCAGGTGAAATGTTATTTATTTTACCACTACAATCCTCATACAATCTGAATTAGATTCAAAACCTCGTTAGTAACTTGATTGGTTTTTGCATTGTATAGACTAGAATAGTAGATGCACGTAGGAGTTACTATTTTCATTCCTAGTGTCCCATATGCCCAACGTTCATTCCCCACACCTTTGTACCTACTCGTACTAGCTCCAACGGTCTCGGTTAGCTTCAAAACCACCTTTAACTCGATTGCTTTTGCATTGTGTGGGGACATGTAATAGTGTGGAAATAACATGGATGAACCAGCCTCTTGTTGGTGGAGCAAATTCCAAGCAAAGAAGAAATTCATGCAAATCCTGTTATGGCTTTCACCTCTCGGCATGATATGAAATCCCCTATTCCCCTATTTGACTTGATCTGATATTTGTTGCTCTTTTTCTACCGTTTTTTTGTTCTGATTTGATTACTAAGTTTTTATTTCATTTTTCGTTTTCTTTTCAACCGAGAAAGCGAGGAGAGAGGGAATCGTTTCAATCTGCAGACTCGCTCTCAGAGCTCATAGAACGGAGGGGTTAGTACAAGTTTACTCGTAAATTGAAACTACAGTATTTTCCGTATGGCTAAATACATTTTTGAACAGCGCTCCTGGCGAAAACGAGGAAGAACTAACAAAAATGTATGGAGCCATACGGAAACGCGCAAGTTTAAGTACTGTACTGTACCAGCCTTTTTTTTAATAGTCCACTGCAGGACGTAGGCCTACCCACGAAGGGTGAAACTTGCAAATAAAAGTTTAAGTAAACTATGCAAAACCTGTACTAAACGCTCGGGTCCTGGAAAGTATAATAAAATATAAATAACAAATGAAAGCATGAAAGCCCTATGTCCTGCATCACAGGTTGGAATCTGAGCACCGATGGTTGCTTTGCCCAAACAGTCAAACCTGTGCTCGTACCGATTAGCTAGAGCGAGCCTGAATTGGTTGACTTTCGTCTCGCCTTTTTTCCAACTGAGATAGCTAGACCAAACAGTAACTCGCTTTAAACTTATACTTCGGGTCCTGGTAGGTACTTTTGCTGAAAATAACAATATACTTATAGATATAAATATATGTAGATAGAAAGCACCTGAGTACCGGTGTCCTATATCCATATCCACACTTCCTAGTAGAGTACCTACTACGCACTGAGCACTTTCTTTGGTTCACGCCTTTTCTCTAACTGGAAGAGCGAGACCACACAGCAACTCTGTGTGAACTTATAGTTCGAGTCCTGGTTGGTTGCCATTTGCTGAAAATAGCAAATGAGAATATTCCCAATGTCCCACACGACAGGTAGAAAGCACCTGAGCACCGATGTCCAACGTCCACGTATAGCCGCTCCCGCTGATTGCTATGCGAGTCGCGCTCCAACGGTCCTTTGTTTGCCAAGCATTGTCCAAACAGCCAGAATCCTTTCCAACTTTTATTTCACTGACTCATTGTTAGGCTTCCGATGACGCCTGTCGCGGCATTGTTTCAACGATTAATGTGATTCTGCACCATCAAATCACGTACCTAGATGTCTATAGATTTATCGGTACAAGGTGATTGTTGATCGGCTAACATGAGCAGGATAACGTAACCAATGCTAAAATTCTATGCAGAAAATACGATTTTTGTAACTGTTGCACTACGTAGTTTTTAGCCTAAATCAGAAGGCAGACGAAAAAAATATTTAAAAAGAAACTAAACGGCTAAATGGTTAAAACAACCGGGACCTACAATTTAGCATGCCATCCGAGCCACGGTAGCGCTTAGTTGTAAATGCAACTCGCGGTCACCTATCTGAAGACTGACCGTGCTAAACGTTGCGTAACTTCAGGCAGGAACAGTCTAAGAAGTAGGTACATTGATAAAATAAGGCTTTTGAAGTATTATCTACACTAATATTATAAAGAGGAAAAGTTTGTATTTTTGTGTGTTTGTGTGTGTTTGTAATGAATAAACTCTAAAACTACTGTGCCGATTACAACAATTATTTCACCATTGGAAAGCTACATTCACCTTGAGTAACATAGGCTATATAAACTTATTTCCACCCGTGCGAAGCCGAACGGGCCGCTAGTACATTTTACAATGCATTTTTAGAAACCCTTTGAAAAATACACCTATTTCTAGGCTAGGTGCCCAACTGCCCGCCTACTAAAATGGCCGGTGTCCGTAGACTCTAAGCAATCATACTCGTAATTCACACGTGCTCACAACAACACAATAAATCGTAGACATAACAAAAGCAATTGCATGATTTTATTAGCCTGTCTCGAAAAATCTCACGTCTCTATCATTTTTACGGTGGATATCTATTCACAGTAACCACTTTGAAAATATTTTCCCTTATATCCCAAGGGTACACTACAGTTCTAAAATTTAGGTCTTTATACGTCGATCCCGATTCTGAAATATCAAAGCGAATCATTGGAAAGGAAAATTAGGAACATAACTCTACATACTCATAGATTGAATAGAGAATAACATAGTAGTCAATTCATACCCTTAGAATATTTAGGTAACAGAAGTGCGCCGTCCTTAGGGCGATATTTATCGATATGGATTCTCAGTACTAGAGTAGGTACCTGAATACGGAATATAATTAATTGTACCTTTATATCTATAGACCCTTTACACGCGCGTTGCCAAGTCGCTGCCAAAGTTGGATCGAACTCTTCATAAATTCGTAAGTTTTTTGCCTTGTCTGTCTTTTCACCTAACCATCTAATTAATAAATAGACTTGAGCTCTAGTGAAAGAGACAGAAACAATATAATTAGGTGATTTTTTTTCTAGGATTGCATAAAAGTTCTGTTCACCTAACCATCTAATTAATAAATAGACTTGAGCTCTAGTGAAAGAGATAGAAACAATATACTTAGGTGATTTTTTTCTAGGATTGCAAAAAAGTTCTCTTCCACATTAAAAGTACATCGACTTTCGACAAAATAAATGGAACAGCTGATTTTATTTTCGCGCTATCAGTGCTGTTATCATACTAGAATTTGGTCAGAGTGACAAGTACAATGATACCCTGAAATACGTCCTACGCCTGTTTTGTATAGAGCTGTAACTTATTCTAATAAATGTCCCTTTGTATCAAAATATGACTCCGCAGTGTAGACAATATATTATGTCCCTACTGTTTCATAACAGCCGAAAGTAGAGCCTTTCCCAATTGGTAAGTAAGCAATATTATGAAACAAGTAGACCTACATAATGAGGGTAAATAATCGAAGGAACTGTCCTTGAAAGTGCTTTCCTTTCGCTGTTTGATTTCATCAACATAACGACGAGTATTTTCTGAAACACGCTCGATTTATGCCGATATTATCATATCGTGGTACCGCCAAAATGTTTTCGAAGGGCGAAGTAACTTTTAATGTCAAATATGCTGTTTCCCGTTGTATAATTCGTATGATTCATTCATTATAGATTTTCTCAGATTACACTGCATGTCGCCAAGGATACGAAAAGATAGCATAATAATAATCTAGCCTAATCTAGTAATAGCCATAGAAACTTTATGTAGGTTAGAGATTAGGCCCAATTTTAGAAGCGCTATCGTAATTTTAATAGCAATTTAGAATGTTCCTGTTTCTTTTTCGCTATATGCATTATATATGCATTTGATAAAGAGAACAATAAAATGTACGTTGCTATTAAACTTACGATCACATCTTTAACATTGAGCCTGTATAAGTATAGAGGTCATTTATTCACTTCAGTTTAATCAATGATGTCAAACATACCTACCTAGCCTTAAATATGAAATAAGTGATGCTTCCAGAACAACCACTTAGCATCACGACATTATCTTTTCCACTTAGAAGTGGTTGCCATTCAAGTACTATAGCGTGGTTAACGGTCATCATAAGCTAAGTCGTCGAGTCCATATAAGTCAGAGTGAGACATTAGTACAGCGCTATTTAAGCCCAACGAGTCTTAGTTAAACAAAAATATCACAGTGTATAATAACCCAAAGCCTGGTTTTAAGATGTCCTATTTAAATACACATAGACAAAAACAATACCTACCTAACAATCTGCATTCGTTTTAGGATTTAATTTATTCCACTTCTGCGGTGCGTGAACTAAACTTTAACTAAAGGAATCTTTGAAAAGTCTCAATAGTGAAAATATACTTTAGAAATTGGGACAAGAACAGACTGAACAGAGCAAAGTTTGTTTTCTTCTGTCCGGCTATTTAGACCAACATCTTGCCTAAACTTTCACGTTGAACTAACAAGGCTTTGAAGATTTAAAGTAAATACGCTGGTGGCTCAGACAGAGCCGTAAATAATAATTAAGGGAAGATAAAATAAATGTTTTGGTTCATAACTTGTCTAAACGATGAACCCTTGGGTTGCCAAACTCCGCGAGAGTTGCTCGTAGATTTAGATAAATGTAGAGTTTAGAAACTTGAAAATTAAAACTTACCTTCCGCCTTAGATAAAATTTAAATGTCATTTATCTCCGATATAATACCCTAATTCACTGTAAACGATAACTTTGTCTAAATTTTAGATGTTTAGGTCCTTCCCAGACTTCGTATTAATTATCCGGACTCTATGGATGAAAGGAGTTGTACCTGATTTACAAGGAACTCGGTATTGAAATTCTAACCAAGATCATTCAATTTTTCTAGGAATGTACTTAATTTTTAAAGCTCCATTGAGTAATAAAAAAAAATATATAGCCCTGCATTTTTTTTTAAATTATTTTAAAAAAGTATATTGGAAATTCAATATCATATTTTCTCAGAAAATAAATAGGGCAAATAAGCGCTAGATAGCCCTTCACGGGCTAAATCATGACACGTCAGGTTCACCTACAGTAAACAGTCCTAGATCTAGCTCCAAAAGGGCTAAGGTGGCAACACTGATCGAAAATCAAATTAATCAATCAATTTCTTTTGACATTGACATTTCTATTATACTTTATTTTTTTAAATTAGCTTCAGATTAGCGTGTTTCTTTACGAGATATCCGTTCCGTTTCATGTTACATACCCCAAATATCTATTATCAATTTTCTAAATATAAAATTTAATATATGTTTTTATTAGATAATAATTACATTTTGAATGCTCTTTATAAAACAGCAATCATTGATCTGGTTAGAATTTTTATTTATTTTAATACCGGTAACGGAACAAATCCTTTATAGGACTCCATCACCTCATTTCAAAGATATCTTCGTGCAGTACGTACCTACCCCCAAAAACGTCTAACGTAACGGAAATCCATCTATCCATGTAACATGACTATTACAGGACGAATCATAAAACTCGGCGGATGAGAGGTTAGCTACGCTGTGCAATATCCAATCTTGACTTGAAGCTCACTTATAGCTGTGCGTTGATTGGACATTGCGCAGCTTGTAGCTAAATTCTCATCCGCCGACTTGTATGATTCGGTCTATACTAACTCATATTTCCTATCACTGATTGGTGAAACAAAATAAAATAATTAATTAGACTCGCATCTTTCGATGGCTTCATCCATCCATCCATCCATCCATCAGCCGAAGGACGTCCACTGCTGGACACAGGCCTCCTCTATGGATCTCCAATAAGACCGGTTGGAAGCGGCTTGCATCCAGCGCGATCCTGCGGTCTTAATGAGGTCATCCGTCCACCTTGTGGGTGGACGTCCTACGCTGCGCTTGCCGGTACGTGGTCTCCACTCGAGAACTTTTCGACCCCATCGGTCATCAGCCCTCCGCGCTATGTGCCCCGCCCATTGCCATTTCAACTTGCCAATCCGTTGGGCTATGTCGGTAACTTTGGTTCGTCTACGGATCTCCTCATTTCTGATTCGATCTCGCAGAGAGACTCCGAGCATAGCCCTCTCCATAGCTCGTTGGGCTACTTGGAGCTTACTAATAAGGCCCATAGTGAGAGACCACGTTTCTGTGCCATAAGTCATCACTGGCAACACACATTGGTCGAAAACTTTCGACTTGAGGCACTGAGGTATGTCGGACGAGAAGACACTACGCAATTTTCCGAACGCTGCCCAGCCGAGTTGGATTCGGCGATTGGCCTCTTTGTTGAAGTCGGACCTACCTAACTGGACTACTTGTCCTAGGTAGACGTACGAGTCAACGACTTCAAGAACCGAGTTTCCAACAGAAATCGGGGTGGATAAAACATGGGAATTACACATGACTTTCGTCTTGTCCATGTTCATCTTAAGACCCACCTGTTGAGAAACCCGATTGAGGCCTTCGAGCATCGTGCTGAGCTCTTCCATCGATTTTGCCATGACTACTATATCGTCGGCAAACCGAAGGTGAGTGAGGTATTCGCCATTGATGTTGATGCCGAATCCTTTCCATTCCAGGAGCTTGAAGGCGTTCTCCAAAGTAGTTGTAAACAGTTTCGGAGAAATTACGTCTCCCTGTCTTACGCTTCTTTTTAAAGGGATCGCCTTGGAGCTCTCTTCCTGTACTCGGACCGACATAGTGGCGTTATTATACAAGCACTTCAACACTTCGATGTACCGATAGTCAATACGGCATCGTTGGAGAGATTCGAGCACAGCCCATGTCTCGACCGAATCAAAGGCTTTTTCATAGTCCACAAACGCTAAGCAAAGTGGCAGATTATATTCTTCGGTCTACTGTATAACCTGCCGCAGCGTATGAATGTGGTCCATGGTGCTATAGCCTTTTCGGAAACCGGCTTGTTCGCAAGGCTGGAAGTCATCAAGCCTGCGCTCGAGACGGTTCGTAATGACCCTTGAAAACAGTTTATAAACATGGCTCAGAAGTGAGATGGGTCTGTAGTTTTTCAATAAGGTGTTGTCGCCTTTCTTGGAAAACAACACCACCACGCTTCTGTTCCATGCTTCTGGCGTGATGCCCTCGAGGACGACGGTGTTGAAAAGCTTCTGGAGGACTTTTAGTACCGGTGTTCCACCCGCTCTCAGCAGCTCTGATGTGATACCGTCATCACCCGGCGCCTTGTTGTTCTTAAGCTGATTCAGGGCCATTCTAATCTCGTACAGGCTGATGTCCGGGATATCTTCGGTGAAGTGTCGGGTCAGCTTGGCTCTTGGATCTTTGGCCGCGCTGCCAACAGGCTTAGCGACCGAAGCATATAGCTGTCCATAGAACCATTCGATTTCCTCCAATACCTCTGCCTTGGTCGACGCTACACTGCCATCTTCTCTCTTCAGCTTTGTCAATTGGCTTTGTCCAACAGACAAATCTCTTGCGAACACTTTGGAGCCTTTGTTCCGCTCTATTGTCTTTTTAATATGTTTAGTATTAAAAAGACGGATGTCGTGTCGCAAGGATTTTGAAATTTGTCTATTGAGCCGCCTGACTTTGCATCATCGGAAGACTGCAGTCTTAGCGAGCGTCGTTCGGCCATGAGATTTAGAGTATGATCGGAGAATTTCTAGGTTTTTTTTAACGGCGGGGTCTAAAGAACTTAGCACCCACCGTTTGGACAGTTTCTACGAGCCCGTTGTTGATCTCGTCCACCGACGCAAGGTTCTCTAGGCAAGTAAAACGATTTGAGAGCTCGAGCTGAAAGTCCTCTGGGTTTTGGATATGTTCAAGAGTGGGTCGGAGCGTGGACTTCATCAGGCGAGACCTTTCGAGCTTAACATTAATATCTAATATGCCTCGTATAATTCTGTGATCGCTGCCGGTTTTCACCCTGTGGATCACAGAGACATCATTAAATATACGTCTCTCGGTGGTCATGATGAAGTCTATCTCGTTTTTCGTGGAACCATCAGGGCTCATCCAGGTCCATTTCCTGTGAGGCGGCTTCTGGAAGAAAGAGTTCATCATAAAGAGTTCCTCTCTCTCCAGAAAGTCAGCCAGCCTCTGGCCCCTGGGGTTCCGTTGCCCATATCCAAATTGCCCCACCCTCAGCTCATCATCGTTTTTTCTGCCCAACTTTGCGTTAAAATCCCCCATAACAACAGTGAAGTGGGTCTTAGACATATGAATGGCCCGACTTACGTCCTCATACATAGTCTCCACTTCATCATCTGGGTGTGCCGAGGTCGGTGCGTATACCTGAATGACCTTCAACGAATACCTCTTGGATATTCTAAGTATTAGGTATACCACCCTGTTCGACACACTTTCGATGGTAATAATGTTGTTGGTGAGGGACTTGTGAACGAGAAAGCCAACACCACCTTGGGACCGTTGGTCACCTTCCCGGTAGTAAAGTAGGTTGCCGGATTTTAAGGTTATCGTGTCCTCTCCCTCTCTACGGACTTCAGACAACCCCACAATATCCCAACGCAACCTACTCAACTCTTCTTCCAACTCAGCAATCTTCTCGTCAGTCCTCAACGTGCGTACGTTGTGTGTTACCAGGGCCAGTCGTCTTTTGCGGGAGTGGTAGCCGGGCGTCTGCCAGCGATTCTTAGCACCCCCTTCTCCGCCGTTACCAGGGCCGCTACCGTAGCCCCGGGCTAGCGGAGCTGCTGGGGACTGGGGGCCTGGTCTTTTTTGTTGTTCCATATTGGGTATTTGCCCGTAATCGCCGCGCTGGGCAGGCGTGGTGGCGATCGCAGAAACGTAGCTTCGCGACAGAGATGCTGCTCCCCATCCCTGCCCTGTGCCATTTTAGCTACGTTTTTATTTGAATGGTTATACCGCCATTAGTCGGTTCTGCTGTACCTCAGTCGGCTCTTACGACACCTGGTACTAGAGGGAGGTGCTATTCTACTCTGCCGGCACCCCACGGCATATATTCGATGGCTTGGATTACCATAATTATCGTATTTCGATAAAAAAAATATGTAGGCTCTGTTTCATTGCTTTATACGTAATTATTAATCTCTACTCATAATCTGATTCAATATCGATATGCCATTTTTTTCATATTGAGGGATTCAGTAATATGTTTGCTTAAATATTTATCTATAAATTGATGAAAGTCTAGTAATAGTAGAGCGCCTAACACTAGCATAACTTTCGAAGCTATGACTAGAAATTCAGAGAGAGTGTGTATCGGTCGGTCTCCCTAGGTGATTATGTATAATGTTAGAGATAGAGGTGACTGTCTGCATGCGTGCACTATTAATACATCGTCGACTGATGGTGCCCGAGTCACAGAGTTTATACTTACCAAATTTGTTTAAAAATCTGTTGCGCTATTTACAAACATTTTGGTGAGGCTAAGACCAGACGCTTCGCAGACATTTGGTCCAAGGTTTGGGTGTTACTGGAATTGTTATGAATTTGTTAGTAAGCGTGGTGAATCTTAGACGGGCATCCGAACAGACAGTGTATTGATTCACATTTAGACATTTGTATTTATAAAAAAATGTTTGTGAAGCGTAAAAGTAATAGGTAAGTACGCGCTAGTCATGATAAATTTTCCGTTAAGATAAAAGTTCAAATAAATTTTCAGATTTCCCATAGCTGCTATGTGCACTTTGATGGCTATGCGTCAGAGCAAAAATGTAACTAACTGCAAACAAAACAGTCGAACCTTATTGTGTAGCCAGCGAAAAGCTCAAAGTTTTATAAGTTATTTTACTGAGCCAATTTAGTATGGTACCATTCTGCTAGTATCGTAGTATCGTAAATCGCTTCACAATCCACGGAATATACACGCAAAAAATACAGTGTCAATTTTTTGTGCGTTCGAATGACGAGTTCACCAACGATGGGCGTCACGCATGCTCATGATAGGCCAGCGCCACTCAGAATCGACTTAAACTTCTTCATTTAGGAAGTCGCTTGTAAATAACCGTTATTTATTTAAATGGAGTGTCCAAATGAGACAATCATAAATTTTACAAAACCGCAATCACCTGTCAGTCACGATCCTGAAAAGTCAGTCCGGAATCCTGTCTTTACATTGTTGTTATCGGCTGCCCCTTTTCGAGAAGCCTTATAAGAAAACACGGCGGAGGACACACGCCGCTAAAAGCTGTGTATCCATTATGCGCTCCTGGTATTAACCTAACCGTATTCGGAAGAACAGCATTTTTATTGGCCTTATTTGCTTTTCGGACAAGGGTCATAAACCTATAGGCGGCACCAACCGTTCCACAGGAATCTAAAAGGAAAGTAAACAAATCAGGCAACCGGTTACAACATCTTACGAGAACGTAGCCCATTACGAAATTCTCGGGAGCTCTGTAGTTTTATAGCCAAAACAGACTCTCGTAAAAGTAACTGGGTCCCCAGTCGGCAACAACAGCTGGCGTGACGTGTTATCACAACAATGAAGTTCTAATCTAGCGCGTCACATGCAGATTACATCACATCACATCTCACATGCGTAGCATTGTATGGATGTAGGCCGGCGCGGCGGGAGCATCCCAGCGCCTTGCGGAAGGACGGCCGGCACTCAGTCCGCGCCGTGGTGTCACCGAAACAACATCCGATTCGCTTCATCAGCCCCGCTTTCCCGCGCTTCGAACCCCCGTTTCGAAAATTGCGAACTTCATAAAAAGTTTGTTACATGGTGATCATCAAGCGAGTGATATGAGAATACGTTTCGAAGTGCCCAATAAGTTGGAGATATCGTTCGGAAGAGGTAGTGTTTTATTTATTTTTGTGCTGTGATTATGCATCTACGGATTTGGAGAGCAGGTGAAAATTGCAAGTTGTTATCGTGTTATCGGTGTGTTGTAGACAAACGCTTACTTTCTTGAAAAGATTTTACATGGCTTATGGCACGTACGATGTTTTACAGTATTTTCATGGTAGGTTTTTTATACCGACTCTACTTACATTTGTGATTTCAGACAACTCGTAATTCCCTACACAAAAATATGCTAATGTGGCACGTTTATACCCTTTGAATTTTAAAAGGCTTTTGATACAATTTAGCCCTTACCATAACGGGCCTAACCGAAATCATGTGGAACGTTTGTTGCCTGGTCAAAGTCCGCAAACGAGATTTCGCGAAATAGGCTAGTCCTTTATTACATTTACCCTCAGACAGCCTCGACACGACACGTTACAAAAGGGTTTAAATAAAACCTACTTACGGCTTGTTCGCTTGTAGAGGTATCAGTAGCGGCTTGCTTGTGGTTTTTTTACAACGTGGATCGAAACAAGTTTCAAAATGTACCAGAAGCCAACGAATCTTTATCGGACCGGTTTGATTATTGTTCTTTTTGTGAACTAGTTCTCAGAGCACTTAGCCGAGGCTTGAGATGCTTAATTAGGAATATGATTGCGTACGTACTTCTATTTCTACGCGAATGATAGCTTAATTAATTAGACGTCATCACTTAATCAAGAAGCCGTGGTAGTCTAGTGGTAATGACACCCGCCTTACAATCGTGAAGTCGTGGGTTCAAATCCCGATCCCGCACCAATGAATTCCTTGGAATTTATGTACGGAATTTCACACCACGTGGTTTTCGGTGAAGGAAAACATCGTGAGGCAACCTGCATACGTCCGTAGAAGAAATTCGATGGCGTATGTGAATCCATCAACCCGCACTGGGCCAGCATGGAGGATATGGCCCAATCGCCCTTCGTGGGTAGGCCTACGTCCTGCAGTGGACTGTTAAAAAAAGGCTGGTACAGGTACAGTTACTTAATCAAGAACTTGCTTGTTTACCTATATGTATAGAGCATGGTTGAAAGATTCTAAGTAAAAATGTATAAGGTTCATGTCATGAACTATTCACCGACTAATAACAATTCACCAAATACAATAGGCATATTGTTTCGATTATTACAATTTGTATGGAAGTCAAAACAAATAAACACATTATACAGAAGTTTATCATATACCTATATTGTCTGACATTGTTGGCCGTTGTGGTATAAATTCATAATGAGACAGGTGTATTTTAGGCCTCAGGGGCCCTTTGCTGCGAAGATTACTATATCGTACCTAAAAGTTAAAACCTTCTGCTCAGATATGTAACACAGTCTGACATCGTGGCGCCATAGCTGAACGTGAATATGGCTGGCATTATTCTATTTCCTCTTGCTCATCTATTGTCACTCCCAACACTATACACGTCCTATTGTGGTTCTATTGAAACTACATACAGAAGCCACCTACGTATGAGTATGAATATCTCTCTGAATACATGGATATTCATGAAGCTTTTCAAATTGGATTCAATTGAAATTCAAAGATATATATTTGGCATTCAAAACGGCACAATGCTATAGATACCTACACTTGTGCAGGAGTAGGCTCCAAATTAGTCTGATCTGACACCTACTGAATTTACCTTTCTATAAGTAAGTACTAAGTTCAGGTATAAAAATCCATTGATGTCTTTCGCTGATAATAGATACTTGCATTAATGTTTTGGTGGCATCGAATCTTTTTTACACTCATCTGGCTTAAGGATACAGCAAAGTAGGAATGGAGATTTTGGAATTAGGCGTAGCAGCGGAAAGTTATGTTCGGCTCGGTTAAATATTTGCGATATTTTGAACCCGAATTATTTGGAGCCTCTATATTAAAAAAAAATACTAATGTTGGTGTTTATTTGTGTGACAATAAGGCTCTACAACGGCTACAAGATTACGCAGACAGTCGTTAAATACTTGATTAGTCAAATTCTATCAACGTAGGACAAGCGACCGCCCCTCTAACTACCCTTCTAGTATTCTGGAAACGCATCTCAAAAACGAAGATCAGAGGATTTTTTGGATATTGGATATTCTTCTTGTCCCATTCTCAGCTATTCATCACTTAGGTACAGATTTAATGCACTTTTATTTATACTCTATAAAATTTAACTTGATCTCTGCGACAGTTACATATTGACATTTTTAGAGTTGAGATAGTGGTAGAAAAAAACGATTTTAAAACAATGTTGTAATGAAATCGAATGAGTAGTTGAAGGTGAGAAATTGGATTTTATTTACTTTACTATTATTTAAGATCAAGTAATGTACACATGTAAATAATGTTATGATATTAATTAAATACTCATAATAATGTAACTATAATATTAATCGACGTTTTTCACTATAATCGATGCTAATGTAACATAAAATTGGGTTTAATTCAATTACACATGTAAAATATGTTATGATATTAAAATATACAGTAAAATTAATGATAAATTAAGTTTTATTTAAAATATCGTCATTACCTATAAACTATCGATATTTTAATTAAAACTCTATCTAAAACTCTGTTTTCACGATCATTCGTCGACCATCACTAATCGGCATGCCCATAAAGTATGACATCGACAGGACGTACTGTCTGTACTATTAAGAAATTCAGGTCTTCATAGGCGTGATTTTTCTGACAGCTGTCGCAGAGATCAAGTTAAATTTTATAGAGTATAACTTAGTTCGTAAAGCACATGTCAAGGCATATCTTATACCTAAGTAATATACGTTGTGTTAGACAAGCAATACAACCTACATTTTAATATCATCCGAAAATTCCCATTTATCTTTCTTATTCAAATACAAAGTCTTAGCAAGGTGTCTTCGCACCTGGGGCGGGATATCGCGTGCGTTTAATGCCACGGCCGTCGACTAATGGCAATATAACAACTGTGTTAAATGGTAACGTCAAGTCATATTACAATTACTAATCATAGTACATTAAGGCCTTCTTTCATGTCGATCAAAAAGCTTTTTGTCGCTTGACTTTTTTTAATTGTATCTCCCTGGGCCCTGCTTCTGTAAGGTCTTTTAAGTTGTGTTACGTACTTCGAGCAAATTTCTATAGAGTCACAATTGTGCAAAATAAGTATCCGAGCCAAAACCCTGCCCAAACTACGTAGTGGGTAGGGTTTTTAATTAGTCGTAAAGCGATTGCAAGCCGACTACAACGCTGCGCGATGCCAAAGTGCTCTGTTACAAGGTTACAACCACTAATCAGGTCGAGATTTCGGAAAACGGGTCATTGTGAATTATTTAATGTAAATATCTAAGTCGGTATGTATGATGGCGCTCGGACAGTTTTTTTTACTTTTTCACTTACGGAATTATTTATTTATTACGGAGCCACAGGGCTCTATAAATATTTTCTCAAAAGTTACGTACCAAATTATGGAATCTATGTGAAATGAAATGTCTTCTCTTGGTATTCTGTATGTCAAATGAATTGCGTTTCTTCACAATTTAAAATAGATTCCTTAACTGTGAACGTAACGTTACTTAAAGACAATACTGAAACAGGGTATTTGGTTTTCGAAACTAAGTACTACCTTGTTTTTAAACTTTCGCGAATTGAACCCATTATTATTATATACTACGGGACTAATCGCGCACTAAAATTACTACTGTCTACCCGTGACCACGGGCGATGCAACTCGGCCGAAACGTCGGTATGATGAGGTATTTATTTATCTCGTAATTTTAGTGATTCGCGATTAGTCCTATAGTATATAATAATAATAAGTACTACATATAATAAAATAGGAGGTAGATAGGTCAACATACTTGATCTCCAATACGTATCTAAGACCTGAGTTTACCAATTATGATTAGGTACTGTATTTAAACAACGGTTAGTGCATGGTGAGCAGCAAAATGATGATAACTAGCCGTTTAAGATTTAACCAACGGTTAATAAAATAAACATCCGTTGGTGATTTTGGGTCTAAAACACAAATTTATACAATCACACGTTTAACTTAAACAAGCGTTAGTGAACTCGGGTCTAACACTTTAACGATCAACATGGTAGATGTATACTGTACTGTACTGTATCAGCCTTTTAATAGTCCGCTGCAGGACGTAGGCCTACCCACGAAGGGTGATTGGGCCATATCCACCACGCTGGCCCAGTGCGGATTGGTGGATTCGCATACGCCATCGAATATTTTCTACGGAAGTATGCAGGTTGCCTCACGATGTTTTCCTTCACCGAAAAGCCAGTGGTGGGAAATTCCGTACATAAATTTCAAAGAACTCATTGGTACGGGACCGGGATTTGAACCCACGACCTCACGATTGTAAGGCGGGTGTCACTACCTCTAGGCCACCACGGCTTACGGTAGATGTATAATTTGTATCTATTTAAAAACTGTATTCTGTACTGTATCAGCCTTTTTAATAGTCCACTGCAGGACGTAGGTCTACCCACGAAGGGTGATTGGGCCATATCCACCACGCTGGACCAGTGCGCGTTGGTGCGATGGATTCACATATGGAATTTCTTCTACAGACGTATTCACTGCAGGTTGTCTCACGGTGTTTTTCTTCACCGAAAAGCCAGTGGTGTTAAATTCCGTAAAAAAATCCAAAGAACTCATTGCACTCAATCCTTGTCCCGTAACAAGGATTTGAACCCACAACTTCACGATTGTAAGGCGGCTGTTACTACAACTAGACTACTACGGCTTCTACTAAAACAAATCTATGGATATCACTTTCATTTATTATGCAGATAAGTCTGCATTTCACCGCTCGATAAGCAATGCGGCGACGGAGTAGTCGAAGATGAAGTATTCAAACCTAGGAGACACGAAGTTTCGATAATTTGGCCACTTATCTACTTGCTATTGGGTAAATTCTGAATCAGATAGATTCTGGAATCTGAAAATTTGTTATAGAGCAGAAATATATTAAGGTGACGCATTGATAAACTATAGTTTCAAAATCGAGTACCGCGCCCCTTCACTCGGACAAAATTTTACGCGGTCTCACTTGACAGGATCACGCCAGAGCGGCGGGCGGCAACGCTGGGCTAGCGTACGTGGCGCTGCTAACGGCGCGGCGGCGGCGGCACGCGTCAACTCAATTTGCCTAGAGCATAGATAATCATGGAGTCGCCTTGTCCTTAATCAACAATTTAAAAAAAAGGCAAAAATTATTTTGATCTTTTTAATGTTTTTTTTTTTCATACAATACAGGGTTATTTCAACTGCTGTTTTTAAACTTTCGCGATTTGAACACATTATTATTATATACTACGGGACTTATCGCGCTCTGAAATTACGAGATAAATAAATAACTCATCATCCCGACGTTTCGTCCGAGTTGCATCAACCGTGGTCAAGGGTAGACACTCCGTAGAATAGTGAGTCTACCCGTGACCCGCAACAAAATGTATGGAACAGCTTTTTTTTTTTAATTTTGAGAAATGTTGCAGAACAAAAGTTGTTAGTTTTGAGAAATGTTGCAGAACAAAAGTTGTTAGTTTTGATGTACATATACAGAATAAACCTCTAAAAGGATGCTAATTGATTAGAAATAACCCTGTATACAAATTAATGTTGATTATGTACAGGTATCATAATCAATGAACTTATTTTTATCGTGCTTCACACACTTAGAAAAGGGTTTGGATGCCAGAAATAAAATATTTAGTTAATCGGTTTAAAATATAAATCATTTATTTACCGATATTTGGTAGGATAGGTGCGAGTGCGGTCTAGCACAGCTCTACAAAACTTGGCCAAAACGTCTGCCAATTATGGCTGCAGCACCCGATAATGCAGCATAGTTTGTTCTGTATGAGCGTTTGCTCCAACACCCATCTACAATGACATCAATCATGGGAATGCCATCTTTTGTAACCCTGCCTTCAATAACAGCTGCTTCTTTCTCTTTTTCTCCGGCTATTTTCATTTCCTCCCAGGCAGTTTCTTCCCAATCGTCACAAACATCGTCCTGCATTTTATTGTAAGTGTGTTCAGACATAATGGGTAATCCTACTGCTGCGGAAAACTGCTTCAGTTGCGCGTGACCACAACCTGCTGCCATTATTCCTGCAACAACATCTTTGTTTACATCAGCCAAAGATGATTTTATTTTGTTTTTATAATTACACATAGAGCAGACAAATGTAAATTCCGATTGTAATCCAATTCGATGTTCAGAAACTAATTTCATTGAGGCTAATCCGCAGTCAAACAGAGATTCATGTTGAGAGAGTTGTATTAGTTGTGATGTAAAATGATTAACATCTATTACTCGATGCCCCAAGTCGGGTATTTCTGTATGAATCTGAAATTTAAGCACATATTTTAGTATTTATTTAGTTTGAATTTCTTATTATGTAAACATGCCTTAGCTATAACAAAATCCTTACTGTAGTTTCAGAGGTACTTTCGAATATGTATGGAATATCTTCATTTTCAGGGTTTTGTTCATTTAACTGAAACAAAATTACACAAGTTCAACTTGCAGACGAAGTAAAAAACGACATTTTCAAAATATAACCAAATCGACAACATCCTCTTTTTTGAAGTCGGTAAAAAGACAAGACAATAATCGCGATAGTTTAAAAAGGTACTTAAGTTTACCGTTTCCACCGAATCCTCTGATGTGGGCAACACATTTTGTAACTCTTCATTTTCAGGATTTGGTTCTTTTAACTGAAATTAAATTACTTACATTACTATTAAAGGAATTAGACATGTACAAAATGGAGTACAGTGGCGGAGGTATAGGTACTAACTACTCACTAAATACCTGGAAAATCTTTGTGATAAAGCAGGGAGAATAATTTTAATTTCGTTTATTTAAAAGAAGAAAAAATAATAACCCTATCGACAACTTCCTCTTTTTTGAAGTCGGTAAAAGACAATACTATAACCGTGATAATTTAAAAAAAGTGTTTAAATTTACCGTTTCCTCTGAATCCCCAGATGTCGGCAACACGTTGTGTAACTCTGCGTATGTTGGTGATATTTCTGGGTGGCTACAAAATAAAATGATGTAATTATATAATTATTAAAAAGTTAAAGCTAACACAATTATTTAGGTGATAGAACATCACCTAATAAATATCATTATTTTAGATAGGTTTCTAAAATATCAAGAGACGACTCCATAGCTTTTTGTTCTGATATTTGTTTCCTACAGTATGGTTAGTTTGTACAGACAAATCTTAGTAGGTACACACTTGAAAATAAAGAATAGACGGAGTATTATTACTAGATACTTTAAATTGATTGCTGACATGATAGATAGGTACTTGGCATGGACTCACTCTCTATCTACTGGCCCTGTTGAGGATGTGGATTGACAATCGTCAGGTTGCAGTTTCCGTTTTTTTGACCTAAAAAAATTGTAAATATAGGTAAATGCAGAAAAATTGAAGTACCTAGGTAGTAAGAATGTGATAATCCATAATCTGTAGACGAATGTGTATTTGCCAAATATAGACTTTATTATTAGGGCATTAGAGTGCAACTATTTATTGCAAGTTTATTATATATGTAATTCGACTTACCCAAACATTCCGTCATTTTTTTTAGGTTTTCTTTTTCGTTTTTGTAAAAACAATTCTTTCCGCTTATTTTTCCTCCCCATTTTCTATGCACACTTGTTCACTACTATTTACACACTACCAAATAAAAATACTAAGTACCTAACTTACTACCTACTATAATAATGTTCTAAAGCTACAATATAATATAGTACACTAAAGTCTAACTTATAATTTTGAAAATAATTCTGAAGTAAATTACTCGGTTGTCGTCGCACAGAGTACCTAGAAGACAATAACCAAAAACAAACAGCACGCATCTCGCGCCGTCCGTACTTTGCGGCGTTGCCAGCCCGACGCTGAGCGAATCATGCGCTCGTCGGAGTCGCAACGTCGCACCGGTACGGCGGCGGCGGCCCAGATAGTGCCGGATCAAATATTCTGAGCAAACACTGTAGAGTAAAAGCTAAACTAGAGTAGGCGCGAAGAGATTTGATTGAGTTTTTAATTAATTACTCATAATATACAATTTAAAAAAAAAAAATTCTCGGTTTATAATTAAGAAAAGGGATCTGGCTATTTTATTCGTAAAAAATAATGGGGTGTTGTCGCTGATAATTCTGAGCATTCGAATTACTAAAATTTTTTTGGTGAGCAATTTGTTTTATTTTTTTTTTAATAAAGCCGGTTACTTTTCAAAATTTTGTCCGGTTCATTCAATTTATTAAGATTTTCCCTTATCTATGACATTTTTTAAATTTGAATCGATATCATTCATCCTCTCACATCGCGCATTCAAAAGTACTCGTTTTTGCCGTTTTCGTGTTTCTCGGCCCGGTGCCTCGTCTTAAGCATACCTTACATTACATTTACATTACCAGCTGATAAGAAGTGACTTGCAGCCATTAACTGAACTGGCAAGCAAGGCATTGACTAGACATACAGACAGACTGTAGTGTTGGCTTAGCTTAGGTATTATCAATGCTATAATTACTTTTTGCAAAAAATGGCATGACCGACTTTAACCGTGTACAGAATTCGCGAATATTTGGCACGGATCGATGTAGCGTTTTTCTCACTATTGTTGATTTATCGAAAATGGCTCAGCTGATTTAAGTAAAATTTAAATAGGACCAATTCCGAAGTATACTCCTACCAATAAAAAAAGATAATCGGACAACTACGTAAAAAGTTATGCTAGGCTATACTAGTACATAAAAAATATACGCGTCGAATTGAGTATCTCCTCCGTTACGTCAGTCAAAAAGACAAATACTTACCTACTTAAATTACCACCTTTCCCTAATTGATTATAGACCTATTTTAATCTAATTTTACCTACTTAGCTGTCGAAATCACGCATTTCGTGTTACCTTCCTACGTCGTGGCCCTTTATCGCGACTTTTACAACCTTCACCATAATTTATGGCATGTTTTATTAATTTTCATGAGGTTTCCAAAACAGGGACACAGTTATTTCGTGAAGTTATTTACTTACGTTAAAATTTTGATCCTAATCAGACAAATCTCTTACAAGTCGTACAATGAAAAGTCGATTGATTTATAAATTTATTGAAGGTCCGTAATGTCCGTATCCATAAACACATAGGTGTACACATAGGCCTGTGTTTGATCGCGCTCTTTGATTATACATCTGTCTAGATGGACAAACATAAACATTATTCACAAAAAAAACGGCCCAGATCTTTGACAATGAGCGCGTACTTAATATAATATGTCAAACCAGTCAAAATTTGTATGGACAGGCACTGTATATGGACTATAATATGTTTTGGGCCGTTTTGATCAGCTAATTCGGTATCTAGACAGATACATAATCAAATATCGCGCTGGTGACAGTCATCTAAATGAGATAAAAAGAGAACATAGATTTGGTTCTTTTTCCGGCTCCCTCCACATGGATCCACAGCTCGGCTCCACTTGTGGATCCGCGGATACTTTTATCTCCTCTTCAACCGGCGGATCCATGGATACTTCTTTTTTCTCTTAAATCCACCGTGGATTCATGGATACTTCTTTTACTTCTTAAATCCACCGTGGATCCATGGATACATCTTTTTCCTCTTAAATCCATTGTGGATTCATGAATACTTCTTTTTCCTCTTAAATCCACAAGTGGATTCATTGATACTTCTTTTTCCTCTTAAATCCACCGTGGATTCATGGATACTTCTTTTTCATCTTAAATGTAAATCCACAAGTGTATTCATGGGTACTACTTTTTCCATCTAAATCCACAGGTGGATTCGTGGACATTTTTTTCCGCCTCGATCCACCAAGTGAATCTCAAAATAACAATATTTTTGTATGTCATTTGAACCCACGATCCGCTAACAATCGAATCAATTTATGGACCTATCTCCTTTTTATGGATTCCGCAACCAAAGGGTAAAAACGGGACTCGGTAGAGCCGAGTTGTGGATCCAAGTGAAGGAAGCCCTTTTTCCTACTGACCCTATAGTATCTGCGTAAAATGCAGAGACAGAAGCGGTACATCGAAACTCATAAGCTTGCATTGTTTGGTAGAACGTTATTATAATACCAAAGAAGATATAATAATACTAATACCTTCAGCTTGCCTTCAACAGTAACAGAAAATGTTATGTTGTGAATGATCCGCATGTCAATATTACATATCCGTGATGCAATAAATTATACATAGAGTATTTATTGATTACATCTCTTGCTTTGCTTATTACAATTTATTCAAAAGATATTCAAGTTTACTCTAGATTTCCCAAAGTTAGATGAATGTACCTAAGCGTAACACATTAACACCTGTAAACCAGCGCCTCAAAAAGTATAACGATCGAGTATGAATAAATGAAAATGTCGGGCACTACACCTGCTATCTTTTCACAAACAACATTGTATTTTGCATATCTCTACTCATAAAGGAAACAGTATACGGAACTCGCTGACTGTTTCTGTCACACCTACAAGCTATCTAAGCGTAGAAGCGCAATAACATCGCCGTTTCAGGCATGAAGTTGTTATCTTTATCTGTGTGTCGCCCGTGACTTAGATAACTTAGTAAATTGAGCTGGACGTACTGTAGCACAGTAGCAATTGCCTACAATTGTCAATGTGGTTTCATCGCGATGTACGTATTCTAGAGATGGTTATAGGATATTTTCTGGGGAACGGTTACATTTGAGCTGATGTGGCTGCAGAGACTATGACACTGCAAAGCACGGTTGTTTACAACGTTCCTGTTTAGTTCGCTTTACATTTGAAAAGTAATTTATGGGAAAGGTGACGTCCACAAGTGGTATAGTTCAGAGAAAAATCGAGCCAAGATGATACATACATCATTTGAAAGCTTGTTTTATGGGCTTCCCAAAAATATTTAATTTAGATTTTTTCACCACTCCATTTTTTTTAAATGCGAAAAATAAATAGTATGAAAAATAACAATACAGCTTATTATTTTTCTAGTTAAGCAATAATAAAGTGCTTCTATTGTTATTTTACTTGCATTTGTAGCTAATTCTTCCACATTCATCTCTTAATTTGCTAAAATTCAAAATTATAACTTACCAGTGTGACCAGTTAGTAGGTACAATGTGACAAAAAACACTTAAAAAGTGTGTCTAATTGGTAAAAATGCTTTTACTAAACAATTTGCAGGTTACTTAGTCAGGGTAGATAGAGATAAACAACAATTAATATTAAGCCAAATATATTTACTTATCCTAATAAATTCAAAATCATTTAAAAAAAACACCCGGAGGGCTCTTTTTTGTTTTTAACTGTTGTAATAGAATCAAAAAAATATGAACTTTCTCGAAATGTAACGAGTGTTGTGGTTAGAATTTTTGATTATTATTATACCAGCCTCCATACATTTTGTGGACTTGTCCTTTAGACGAGACCCAGGGTAGTATTATTATAATATCTTCTTTGACCCAGGTAGAGTTTGCTTGCTATTCATTGCGAAAGTGATAATGCTTAACGGATAACATTTACCAACTAGAGTTACTGAGTAGTAGAAGTTTAATAGTGAAGAATTATTGCAACTCGACATTGCACATTAGGCATTTTTAAAACTTTTAGGTTTGTGTTTAGTAGGTAGTGAGTTTAGTATTAGATTAAGGTATACCTAAGTGAATGTGCTGTATTAACTGTACCTAGTGTGTGTGTTATGTTCTAGAGTTTGTACCATAAATGTGTTGTTGATTATCTAGCTCTGTAGCGTATCTATGCTACTAGTGTTTTTAGACATTTGCCCGGTCCTTAACTATAGCTCAGTGCGAGTACCTAGCGTTGGTCTCTGCGTCATGGCATCCGTAACCATTGTTGTAAGCTTCCTCTCGGACAGCGGATAGACCTAGTCAGAATCTAGGCTGTTTTGAAACATTGCAATACCTACTCAAAAGACAATGTAAAAAAAGATCTATCACGGTTTTACTGTGACCTTTAAATAAGGTTCTGAAAGTCCTTGCCGGAAGTTTCAGTTTCACTTTTGCATTTGTGTAAAAACTCCTCTTTTGATTTGTAGACTGTGTGTAAAGCAGGATTAGGCACCCGACCTATATGATCTTATATGTTTTTTTGTAAAGTTCCAAATTGAGCTAATCAATATTTTTTAGGGTTCCGTACCTCAAACGGAAAAGATGGAACCCTTATAGGATCAATTTGTTGTCCGTCTGTCCGTCTGTGTGTATGTCAAGACTCTTTATCTCGGGAACGCGTAAAGATATCGAGTTGAAATTTAGCCTGTATACGTATATCTCTTGGTCTCTTGTATTTGTGTAAAAGAAAAACTTATCAGTTATCGATTAAAAAAGTTAGAGCCGTAATAACCGCATATTTCGACACTCACGAAAATCAAAACCTACATGGTACTTCCCGTTGACATAGAACTGTGAAATTTGGCGAGAAGCATTGTCTCAGAGTACACATATAGGAATAATTCTGAAAAATGTACAGTATATTTATTTAAATCACAAAAAATAGAGCCTCAAAATTCACAAAATATGGGTTCAAAATTCAAAGTGAATAAATCTTATCATGTAAGGTATCATATGAAAAACTTCATTAGCACATGAAAAAAACGGGTTTTTAATTATTTTAACAATGTGTTTGTACGGAACCCTCGATGTGCGAGCCTGACTCGCACTTGTCCGATTTTTTTTACCTATGGCAAGCTTAGATAATAACTCTGCTCTTTCAGTAGGTATATCTAGCGCTTGCAGTAGACTTAGTCTGGGCTTTTTCAAGGTCAGAATGAATAGTGAATCTTGTTACCACTTTAAGGGTTCTAAATATATGCCGTCGTCCATTGGATTTATCGTCAGCCCCCTGCTCTTCTTGCGTGTTCATCAGACTATTGAGGAGGTTTGAAATAACTGTAGAGTTCCTTGGTGATCACAGGATCACTATGGTATTTGCCTATTGGATACATTAATATTACATTTAGGTAGACGAGTTATTTCTAATGCGGTTTGGGAACAATATCTCCTAAATCTGTGTGCTTCATCTTTGTCTCGTCGCTTAGGTACAATCAGGCAGTACAAGATGGCATTCAAAAGTGAACTTATTCGCAATAGTAGAAGTTACTGTAGGAGACAAGTCAACGCTACTAAACACTTTCTATGCTATGGATGAATGTTATAAATCAAAAGGAGAATGAATCATGAAAAATGTGTATATCCTTCGTTGTTTCGTATTATTAATGTCACTCAGGCCGTCCGGAACAGTAGTTATCATTTCGTAACTGAAAAGTTTGATAGTTCAAAAACTTTTCTCATGACGATTTGTATTGTAAGTACAATACCTAGCATTTTGTCGACATTAATATAGTTTTATCACGGCAACGCTATTGTTGTTGTTTATTCAATTTTCATATCTACGAGCGACCTGAATAGGCTATTTGCATAGATCAATCTAATCAATAAGTAAAGTGGTTTACAAGCACAAACGATCCTCTACATTTACAAACCTTTTTTTTATTAACTTAACTTATATAACATTCAAAGTTTATTCTAAACTACCTAATAAATACAGGTACACGGACAGAATATAAAACCTACCTAAATACAAAATAAAAATAGCGTTTACAAAATCGAAACAAAGTCTGTGTCCGTGTGGTAGGCTTGCGGGGCGAAACGACCGCAGGACTCAGGGTACATACATTATTACATACATCGTATTGCACACGTATTATATGTACGAGGGTCAAACTGAAAGTTCTTAGAACTGGCCACTTATAAACAATATAATAAAAAAATAATTCTATAATTTGAAAATAGAACTCTTTGCCAATATTACTGAGTATATACTTCATTCATTTGTCATTTGTTTTACGATTTGGCGGCAAATTGAAAATTGTCTGTGTCACGTCAACATGAATTTAACACGAGAAAATTTTCGTGCAATGATTTTTTATGACTTTCGATGTCATTTAAGTCAACAAGAAAGTTATGATAGACTACGATTGGCCTTTCACGATGAAGCCCCATCTCGTGCGACTGTTTACAACTGGTTTAATGAGTTTAAACGTGGTCGCACTAATCTCACTGATGATTTACGTGAGGGACGGCCTTCTACGGCGACGACTGAAGATAACATCTGTGTTGTGCGGCGTATGATAGAGACTGACAAAAGAGTGACCTATCAGCAGATTCGGACAAGCTTAGGCATCGGTATGAGTCAAGTGCACAAAATCCTACACGAACATTTAGCGGTCAGGAAGCTTTGCGCCCGGTGGATACCTCATAATTTGACTGAGGCTCAAAAACTCCATCGTGTGGATTGGTGCCGTAAAATGATTGAAAGATTTAACGGAGGTGACTCAAATGCTGTGTTCGACATACTAACAGGTGACGAAAGCTGGATTTACTGTTATGATCCTGAAACCAAAAGACAATCTGCTCAGTGGGTGTTTCCTTTCGAGGAGTTGCCAACTAAAGTGAAGAGAGATCGAAGTGCGGGGAAAAAAATGGTGGCCTCGTTCTTTGGAAGGATAGGTCATTTCGCGACAATTGTGTTAGAGGATCAAAAAACAGTTTCTGCAGAATGGTACACTACCAATTGTTTGCCACTTGTCTTGGAAAAAGTTCGAGAGAAACGACCTCGCAGTAGGATCCTCCTTCACCACGACAACGCCTCATCGCACACCGCCAAGCGAACGATCGACTATTTGGCGACATCAAACGTTGAATTACTGGGTCACCCGCCGTATAGCCCCGACCTCGCGCCTTGTGATTTTTATTTATTTTCAAAAATTAAAGAAAAACTTAAAGGAAAGCGGTTTATGAATGCTGAAGAAGCGGTGGCTGCGTATCGCGATGCCATTGAAGAGACCCCTAAGGACGAGTGGGCAAAGTGCTTTTCCCAGTGGTTCCATCGCATGCAGCGGTGTATTGACGTGAATGGACAATATTTTGAAAAGATATAATAAAACTAATAACTGGCTAATGTAATCAGTTTTTGATTTTCTAAGAACTTTCAGTTTGACCCTCGTATTTATGTAAGTTTTAAATATATAGTATATGATCCAGATTTCATCGTGGTGCTCATAAAAACGTTTGATTATTTTGTACCATATATTATGTCTTATGGTTCTATTATAATTTATAGAATAAAAGTTAATAGGTATTTGTTATAATTTCTTTTGTCGAAATTATTTTATTTTTGGATTTGGAAAAATATTATCGTTTCGTTTTAATTTTTATAAAATCAGTCAATGGCTCTACAGTTCTTCTTTCTACTTCATTAGTAGTCGTTTTGAGGTTCTAATATTAAAATAAATGAGCTGAGAACCTTCTTTTTTAAGCCGGTTGAAAATAACGCTAAACATATAGCATAGCATGCGATTATAAAATTATCTGAAGTTTTAAAAATTGAGCCAATATAGCCACTATCGCCTAGCTTTTTTTCATTGAATTGTGATATTTTTTGTCCCATAGTCGTGTAGATGTAAACAAACAATTAGTTACGTAGTCTCAGACTGCTTAGCTCACTCAATCTGTTGCAAAAAGTATCGTCAATTACTTCTAACACGAGGACCGAAACGTGACTACATGCACTAAAATGTAAAGAATTACAGTAACAACATTCATTACGTTATTATCACGTGATTGCCAGCAACAAAAAAAAAAAAACACCGGTTTTACCCAAAAATATAATTTACTTCGGTCATCATTATAATTTTTTCGACGTCTACTGCTGGACATACGTCCCTGGCAAATTTTCACTAGGACCGGTTGATTGAGTGAACCTTCACATCCCTGCGCCTTAAGACAGGTCTATCCAACTAGATCTTACGCTAGCCATGTTCTACATTCGAGACATTCTGGCACTCTTGGCCTTAACAATTATACAAGGTGGGGTTTAGCAAAGAGGAGAGACTTTTCGAGGTGTACCTATATTATTTTCATCTTTATGAACAACGTTAACTATAGGACTCACTCCGAAAACGTGAAAAAAAATCAGCTTCTCCATACGTCCTTCGTCGAGAGTCAATCTGAACAGGATTTTCGCGGTTTCGCGGTTGATCCCATATTAAAAGTTTTTCATAATGATGAGCATATACGAGAATAGATACACCTCTGAAAATTTGCACTTTGCAAAGCAACATCCTGTAGAATTAAACAACCCTACTGTACCTAATTAATGAATTAATTCAGAGTACAGATTTCCATACATTTGACACGTAAATTCACTACAAATTATCCCATTCCCACGTGAGTGTGATTCGGTGTTACAATTGAACATTTATTCACACTCTCACTGCATTGCATTGGGGCTATTGTTTCCATTCCTTATTGATCATGTTCACAGACAACTCCAATACCTACAGAAAAATTCGTGTTTATTCTCTCACGGCTCGTACGAAGTCATTTTTTCTCATTGTCTCGTCTACTATTCTTATTTATTCTAAGATTTGGCCTTGCTACAGTATTATTTGCGAATGAGATTTTCATTATGTATTTTTCATTAGATTTTATCATTATGTAGTTATTTTCCGTTTACTAACTGTTGTTGTGCGGGTTTTCTTATTATCTTATGCTCTTTTATTTAATTACTGTAATAGAGACGTGATTTGGCTGGACTCTACGACGCCTTAAATAATTTAATATTAAAGTTAACTAACAAACTAACATTTCTGATTATAAATATTATCTATGTTCCACTGTGTTTGTTTATATTCTTAATTTTGTTACTCAACTTTTGAAAATGTGTAGACTGTCTATCCACACTATTTTTCTATGTTACTCCTATTTTCTGAAATAACGAACGATGAACTAAAAATATTAATTTTATTGGTATGTAACAAACATTAAAATACCTTAGACTCAAACTCGACCAATAAATATCTGCTGTTTACCTACTAAATCTGATCTGTCCATAGCAGCCGAAAAACTTGCCACGTGTATCCAATACCTATTAAATGTATGGACATCCTAAATTCAATTTCTAAAAAAATGAATTCCTATTCATTTTACAGTCGTTACGCAACACGTCTCATATACGCACAATTAGGTACCTAAATTGTGTTAGGCATACGGTACAATAGAGTGCAGTACACATGACTCAAAAAACACTGGTCATCTCGTTGTGCAACCGGCTTGCTCCCGGCTTCGCGCGGCCTACTTTCCGAATAGTTTCTACGTCCCATTTCATCAAGCCATCCATTATCATTTGTTGGAAAACCTAGCTGATGTAGTACAATCGTGATTTCAATCAATTATGTCCGTCATCTATGATTGACATCCATTTGATCTAGACCTCGCATCTAGTTCAACCGTTTGCAGTCGGAATTGCTAACATAGACATTAGACGTAGCTTGCTTTTCTGTTATTGTTTTTCTGGAATTCTATATTCTTGGTTTCATCGAGAGGCATACTTGTATAATAATATCCAAAACTTATTTATAGGCATGGTAAGTTCTACTTTTAAAAGCTTGTGTAGGTTTACGTTAAGCACGTGTCGCCATCAGTATCATCTTAGTCGGCACTCGTAGGACTTCCATTTTTTTATCGCTAATATATCCGCACTTGACCACCAACTCACCTGATAGTAAGGGATGTTGTGATCGAAGATGATGCACGCAGACCTAGAAGATACCAATTCACTCTGATCTTGAAAAGTTTTAGATTATATTTCTTAGGAAACAGGAAAGTAGGAAGACTGTTCCATTCCCTGGCGGTAGGAATCAGAAATGGTGAGTCAAACCGCTTTGTACGTATCGAAGTAAAATCGTCAGTGTAAGGGTGGTGTGGCGTCTTTCTACTTCCCTTGCTCGAAATGGACCTTCTTTATCGAGGTTATAATGCCCCGTACCAGTTAAAGCAACTTGCATATTTTATAAATCGTCTTGCATGTCTACTTTGCGGACCAACCTATGGTCTCTATTCAAAAAGTTAAACTCTTCCCTATCTATATTTATTTATTAATAATCGGCCAAGTGCGAGTTGGTTCCGTATGAAAGCCCCTTTAATATACATATTTTAATTTCGTTCAATTATTTATTTGTGAAGTGAATATTTAACTAAATATTCTGTAAATATTTCAAGCCGTCACCGTTATTAATATAGAGTGAAAAACGGCTATAAATTCAGGTTTGTTGAATGGGAGCCCCCCCCTTATTTTTTTTCTATGTTTAGTATTTGTTGTTATAGCGGCAACAGAAATACGTCATCTGTGAAAATTTCAACGTTCTAGCTATTACGGTTCATACGATACAGTCTGCATGGTGACAGACAGAAAGACGGACGGACAGTGGAGTCAGTAATAGGGCCACGTTTTTACCCTTTCGGTACGGAACCCTAAAATGTAGAGATTCGTCAAATAGCTAAAATTACGGATGCATTCTAGGTAGGCAATTAACATATTGAAGTAGCAGTTCTTGGCCCCCGAGTTTGGTGGTCGATGTGTCGTTATCATCTGCGAAACTGTCCAACTCCGAGGTGCTATCTTCCAATTCTTCACGTAACAGTTTTCGATGATGTTCCGTTTAGCAGTTCTCAGTGGTAGTGTACAGTGCACATTAACTTGTCAGAAAGTCCAGTAAGGCATCTGTGTTCCAGTCTGTTACCCGCATTCCGCACAATGGTGGCCCCGTTTGGTTTGCGATCAACGAGCGCTTCGAATTCCGAATTCTCAAATACCTAGGGAATACTAGCTAAATATGCCTAAAATATTTCTCTCAAATATCTGTAAATATTTCTAGGTCAAAACGTTACTGTTCAAAAATTGGATGGAGAGGAATTCGATTAAATTCACATAGTTTATTTTTACTGGAAACGGCCACGAACATAACACGGATTGGATTTAACTGATAACACAAATAACTTTTATTCAATAATGTAAACATATGCCGCAGATTAAATGCTTCATGCGCAATGCTATTGTTGATATTACCGGGAATCATTTCCGCATTGCTATCTGCAAACGCAGTCAATACCTAGGTTTATTGTTAAATCTACTTTGCCTATACTCTCGATTTTGGCGGTTCTTAATCGGATTGAAGTGTCAGATAGGAGACCCATCTCCGCTGATCAAAATTTTATCTCGTCGATTGTTGAAGAGTCATCGATAACGCGGAACGCTTCCAATTGACTGGTACTTCGTTCAGTTGCGGTCCAGTGCACGCATTGAGGCACGTCGTATTTACCTGTGATCACCGCGTGTATTGTGGTCTCGATACAGCCTTGTCCTATGGTTCATTTGCATGTAGTGATCAAAGGTCGTATGTCAGAGGGTGGTGGTGATGTCAGAGCGCGACAATGTTAGTGTGAGTGTGGTCGCCGGCGGCGCTTGCTGCCGCGTGCGCAGGAGGATGCAGTGTTTCGGATTCCGTGGTAATTACCTCTAATTACTCTCCACGCAAGACGGACTCGGCTTTAGAGATAACTGTAGAGCGGTAATCCGTTGAGTTAGTGCGCAGTTGTTTATAATTTTGGGCGAGTTTGTTTATCGATGCGTGAAATCGATCGTCCATATTTTTATGATTCGTTGTTTTTCTTGCGTCGATTGCGCTGCCGTAGCGACGGTCTCGGTAAGTGGAGTGGAGTGCTCGGGCGGTTAGTGCTTGGCCGCACGCGCCAGCGGATGTGTCGCCTCAAGTTCCGCGTGCTCCTCTCACAGATGAGGCTGGGCTTCTTCTTCCTCGGTACTAACTTTAAAGGCAAGTGGTGAACTTCGTGATAGTGAATTGTTTTTGTGACTTGTGATACTAATTTCAGTGCTGTTGTACCTATTACGTCATATATGTAAATAATGATACTCAATCCTGTTAAAATATCAGATGTTTCAACAGGAAACTCTATCATAATTCTCATCTATGAAATAAGACGCCCTGAAATACTTTTATATTTATATTTTGGATTTTATTCTCAAACGAAACTGTACTAAAAATAAATATATTCACAAAATTGTTGGGAAGGGTAGGATATGAAAGTTTTAGATGATGGTGTATATCAGGATCTTCGCAATGTATGCGTTCATACTTTGAGATCAAAGGCTTGCCTTGATAAAGCGTTCCATGCATACCTAATGAAAGCAAGAAGTTATTGTTGCTAGATAGAGCAGATAGCGAAGCCGCTATGCAAAACAACACGAAAGTTGGTGTTTAATCAGGTGAAGTCGAATAAGTTACTTAGGTATTTATACATGTTTTGTTAAAAAGAACACGTTATCATAACAAGCATAGTGGTGTACTTGTACGTTCTTAAAATAATTTGAAGTGAGCTATCTCGCTAGGGGATCGAGTTATTTCTGATATAGTTACGTATTATTACCCACTATACCTACATGGTTATATTTGTGGTGACTTGTTTGAATTCCCAAATAAAAATATATTACTTTTCTAATTACGTGTACATTTGAATAATAATGATTGATACGTTATTGGTTTTATATTGGTTACCTATATGCACAATATGATTCACGGTCCCGGTTTTTATCACCCCGCATTGCAACTCTCCATATTTATTTGTCATTGGTAAAACCATTAATTTATACAACAGTTTCAGCTATTTTGTTTCCTTTTAAATAATTACTAAATGAAGAGTATATTTCCTTTTATTTTAGGTATATGATTACATAAATAGGTACCTGTACTGTACTGCACCAGCCTTTTTAATAGTCCACTGCAGGACGTAGGCCTACCCACGAAGGGTGATTGGGCCATATCCACCACGCTGGCCACGTGCGTGTTGGTGGATTCACATACGCCATCGAATTTCTTCTACGGACGCATGCAGGTTGCCTCACGATGTTTTCCTTCACCGAAAAGCCCGTGGTGTGAAATTCCGTACATAAATTCCAAGGAATTTATTGGTACGGGACCGGGATTTGAACCCCAACCTCACGATTATAAGGCGGGTGTCATTACCACTAGGCCACCACGGCTTAATAATAGCATAGACAAAAATTTTTGTCTATGATAATAGGTTCCTATGTAAGTGTAATTATTTTAATATGTAGAGATAGATACTACACAAACAACTTAATCCATCGACCTAATTATTATAATAAGTACCTACGTACTCGTAGGTGTTGAATAAGTTTTTGAGATGCACCCAATTTTTTTTCTATTTTATTAAATGACTTTCTCTGTTTCTTTCTCTTGATCTTTTTATCTGGAGAAGCAGTTTTTTTTCCTCCTTATGGCGCAGTAGGTGTCTAATGAAATTATTTAATAGGAAATAATCTAAAACAGGAAATAACATTGCCCGTGACACTACAGGAAACAGAGTAGTGTAATGGGGAATGTACTTTTACCCGTAGGCCTAGCTTTAGTGCTAGTATTGGTAGTGTAACGGGGAAGTAAAATTTCCCTTTGCTCTACTAGTTGTTTCAAGCAGTTGATCCACGGGGGATAAACGTAGTAAAAGTTGGATCTTAAACTATACTCCATTCTGTGCGTACTTACCGTTATAGTATCTACCAGAACTGCTCATCTACCATTACTTTAGTACTTATTTCATACCTGAGTTCTCGCAGAAATTGACCTAAATCCCAAGCCTGCAAGATATACAAAGCCAGCCTGTATTGTGGCCTGAAGAGCTTGGAGGGTCCTTCGGGCCTCATTGGCATGCGGAGCGCCGCCTAATCTGTTCCGAAGGCTCCCTTCAAGACGCTGGAACTATGTCTTATACGAGGTGTTTTGGTAATACGGACTTCGGAATTCAATGGCGACACTATAGGATGTACAACACAACTAGTTGTATTCGCCATTATGACAAACTTTTACTATGGGACCAAACCCAAAATAGACAAACCGCGACGAAAATATATTAATTAGTAGTTATTTTTTCGCGATTTTGTTTATGACCGCATAGTAAAAGTTGGTCATGGCGACGAACAGAACTACACCCTAAAATTGCTAATAAATTCGTAGTCACCCGTATACAACTCAGTAACTTTCACTGTGGGACCAATCCTAAAACTACAAAAATAACACAGTTCCATACATTTTGTCGATACTTAGTCAATTCAACTTTTTCTATGAAACATATTTTTTCGTAATTTTGGTTTTGGTCCCCTATTATAGTAATAGGATTGTGCGTGAATTACCAATAATCCCGTACAGTAGGTGACTATAGAGTAGGTATATTATATAGGTGCTTAATACATTCAGAATCTTTGGTCAGGTCACAGGTGAAATAGAAGCAATTAGCTTAGTTCTAATCTCGTTGACATTCTCTTTTATCTGACATAATCGCTGAAGCGATCATAGAATTGCAAAGAAACCAAAACCAGTTTTACTTTTTAAACTACAACTAACATTTGAATGTCCAAGTTTTTTCAAATGTTAATTAACATTGCTCAATCATGAAATCGTCTCAGGCTTTATATGACTCTTGAAGTTTGCAATTCTTTAGTTCTCCACATTCTACTGTGTAATCTATGAAACATTATATTTACAAGCTATTTTTAGGTCTTTGTATTGATTTTACATGTCCTTTACTTAAACGCCTGTACGTTAATGTTCTTACTCTACCCTTATCAATGGCAGGCAGCCTTGTGGCGACCCGTGTACCTTCTTGTAATGTAGCTATATATTTACCTGTGCTTAAGCCGAATTCACATTGTGCGGAACTTGGATGAATTTTGTGATGTACCTAAGTCATGCATTAGTCGTATGGATTTAAATTAAAATCGAATCACACAATTAATCGTGTCATGGGAAATCGCTTTTGCAACAGGTTTTAAAATTGTATTCCTGTAATTTAATAATTTAAGTGTAACTGAAGAGGGTTTATATCTGTGACGATACAATAATTTTTCAGATCTATTATTATTTTCCGCATAAATCGCAATACCGACTTCCGCCATGTACAATGTACATCATTCGAATATTTTGCACGAATCAATGTGACATTCATGTACATTATTGATGATTTATCAGAAACGTCTCAGCCGATTTCTATTAAATTTAAAGACCACTTTGGAAGTATACCCTTAAGAAACAATTTTTTTTTTAAATCGGTTCACAATTTGCGTAGATATCGATGGACATACACAAAAAAAAATACATACAGACGAACATAGCACCTCCTCCTCTTTAGAAGTCGGTAAAAAAGACTAAAAACGTCAATCGCATTGCTACTTTTCGCCATAATATTTGGTGCATGTTTTCATTGCAAGCTCTACGCGATATTCTTTTTGGCGAACAAAAAAGCGATAAAAGATGGAAAGTTTACACGGCGATAGGAAGGAAGGAACCTAGATAGTTTCACAACGCTGTAATTATCAAAATTTTACATATCGTAAATTAATTCCAACATGCATGAAAGTAGTCTTGAAATGTAAATCGGGCTTGTACAGATCGTGTTATGCAATAAGCCTGTACAGTGTACACGCCATGCGGTTGCAGTGTAGGTTTACGTATTAGCGGCTAGAAGTATGTGAAGACTTAGACGCGTAGGCCTTGTAATCGCATAACAGTTGCAGTGTGATAAACACGGACCACGTAATTAACTAAATCTAATCTAATTAGCATTCATGTATTCTGTTCTGCTTCAGTTGAGATCGAGTGACAATATTATTACATCATCTATGTACGCATAAGCTAATTCCCTGAATTTAATATTAAAGAAGTCTGAGTAAAAATCTAAAAAATGTATATGTTTAAAATTAAACATTTAAACTTAAAAAATACATTATTCGTAAGTAGTAAGGTTAGCTAGTTTCCTACTAGCTGCAGAGACAAATTGCTTAACAGATTTATTTTCGTTTAGAATAATTTGCAAAAACGCTTTTGAAAAGTCTAACTGATCAACACAGTACATCAAAGTGCACTGACTGCGTCTTTGTATGTCGCATCACACAATGTAACAAAGGCCATTTGACTTCCTTTATGCTCTTCATTTAGTGGGTCGCAGAATATAAGTATACGCTTCGTATGTACCGTATTACTGAAATCGGCGCCCTTTTAGTTCATTTTGCCATCCGCATTAAGTCTTAAACTCTTGAAGAAGTTACAATTAACTTGACCTTTCGCGTTCATGCGTCGGTCAGCGAACTCGCTCTGAATAATAGCACTTGGCAAATGGCAATACGCTTTTATGAATTGCTTTATGGCAACACATATATCAAACGCTTTTAGCTTACTTCCTTTTGAAAAGCTTGTGGTTACCGTTAGTGTTATTATCCGGTAAACCCGGTGGTAATCTATGATTAGGCCTGTCAAAGCAAAAACATTTATACGGAAATAGTAGGAAAGTATATGGAGAGGTAATTAAATTACAAATATTTATACAGGTACTACTCACATAGCATTTTAATTTAAACACACCAAAATATGAGCTGAAGCATCATCGAAACGTAATAATTGTATGAGTAAAATTTTAGATACGTGATTGAGAATGCTTATCACTTTACCATATATGGGTGAAAAACTATTTGTGTAAATGCGATGAAGATAACAGTGTAGGCATTGTTTGTAGCATAGTTTGAAGTCATCAAACAAACATAGATATCAACTGTTTTATAGACCCACTGCCAATAGGGCGAAATCCCAACAGTAAATAACAAATAAACTAAGAAGTAAACCTAATAAATGTTTGTTCCTAGACAAATAAAGCGTCGCTCTACATTACCTACCTACAAACACGATATAGCCGGGCCGCAAACCACCGCGACATTCGAGTAGTTTTGAGGTTTGCTCATCCCTGACCTACTAAAATACAATCTGCTCTATGTGGGCGCTATGTGATATCTACACTTGATATTGTAAAGATTTAACTACTTCATGTCAATGGTTCACTTCTTATCCTAGATGGTTGAACAATTGAGTAAGATAATGTAAAGTTGAATACCATAATTAAATAATATTTTAAGAGTAGTGACATTATAATTTTGTGTTCTACATGGACGGAATCGTTCAGAAAATCCTTGCTAATATTATAAATTCGAAATTGTGTTTTTTGATTTGTTACTCTTTCACGCAGCAACAGAGCAACATACTGACTTGAGTTTTGGCGTGGATATAATTCAAAGATCAGAAAGTGACATAAGGTATTTTTTATCCCGGAAAAATAAAAGTTTCTTAGCCGCGGGCAAACGCTAGTTTATTATGTTGAATATTATTTAGACATCTGCCATCAGTCAAAATATGAAATGAAGTCAAGAACTTTTTGTCCTTATGAATTTTAAGTGCCACGAAACAAATGCGTACAAAGCTGTGGTACAAAGAATATGAATCAGCTCGTTATTTACTGAGGAGACTAGTTGAAATTAGAATTTGTATAACAACTTATTTTAGAACAGAAATTACTTGAAGAAAGAAAATGGATATCTACCGCGTACTCGTTATTAATCTCGTTATTCTTTTCTTTGCTACATATAATACAACGAAATAAAATCTAACTGCTCTACGTATTAAATAACACAGCAATCGTATTTTGTCTAGTTTTCTTAACAGAATCTTAGAAAAAGATGTTTTTCTATTGACGTTGAAGATAAGAAATAAGAATTTTATTTGCCTACGAATAACTAGTCAAATTGAAATATTCCAAAGCTAGACAAATACTAAAGGTACTGAAATAAATAAGTCCAGTATTCATCCATAACAACTTCTTATTTTGGTTAATTGTGTTAACAGTATTTGCGACAAACTTTTTTCAAACAATGCCCTTTCTTGAACTCATTGAAAGAGATACCTAAAAGATACTTTACGTCTCAATACCTATACCAACTCGTAACTGTGGTTAGGCGTGACCTACCTTTTATGGCATCCAATCTTTAACAATTGGATTATTTACTTGTCTTGTTATATTTACCAACAAATATTTTTATGGATAGTGTTGGAATAATAGCTAGTAGATACCTAAGGTACACGTATCGGCTTTGGTATATTAGATCAATTGATTTACATCAGTACGCGTAACTTGTGCTGTTATCATCATGATAACTAAATATTACTAGTATTCAATCCTATTTTTAATAATTGTGTTTCTTACATTTTCTCAAAACAACCGGCATCCTACCAGTAAACTAACCTACCTATTCATCAACATCAATTAGCAAGAAGAATGCTATTGTGATTAAAAACTACTTATTCATAACATAATCTCATAGTAAAACTAGTAGTTCTCCGAACAGTAGACTTCACGGCACGTCTCTTTATATGAATCTTCATAAGCCTATATCTCAACTTGCTCTTGACCAATTTCATACTCGCAACTCTTACTAGTAATTAAGATACTAAAGGATATTCCTGATTATTATTGTAATCGGATGATAAATGGCGCAACAGCTTTCCCTCCTTTTTGAAGGAAATACCAATCAAGAATCGCCGAAGACAACAAAAACGACCGAAAAATACGACCTGTAAATGAGAATCAACATCCGGATAGACGAAAGCAGAATCATATCTCTCTCACTTTTTTTGCTCGGTCGATTAGAACGTCATAATAAAACTAATAAAGACCACGCACTAGTAAGTCAAGAAAACTTCTGTAAAGAGAAACCACCCTGAAAATAAATCACAAGTTGTAAGCTCTAACGATTCCCACGGTAGCTAGGAATTAACGGTGAGGGAGCACGCGATGGTGCCTTTTGCTCTGACTACAAACAATTTTGGACAGGAATTAATGAGTTTTAGTGTCTATCTAGGTGCCATAATAGGGCTATAGACTAATCTCTATTTTCTAGCTGGACTTTTATTGTAGAGTCATAGTGGTTGTCAGTAGGTAGGCTAGACCTACGTTCTCTAATACCCTTGCTGTTGTACGTAGGACACACAGACCACTATTTATACTAGTAGGACACGTAGGTAGTTAGGTAGTGCCTACCATAGCACATTTGAGCGGTTATCCGACTTGCAAATGTAAGTTGGATAGATGACCAAATGAAGTATGGATGTAAGCTTCTTCTACCAAATTCTTTCGAAAATATATAAGTAGGGCTTGCACAGGACAGGAAGTTTATCCGAGAGCATAGGCCGTTCATGTACTCGTAGGTACTTTAACCTTAATAACTCTTGGGAAAATTAAATAGTATGTGATACAGGTAGGTACATTTTATTTAGACGACGAAAGGACGTACTTTTTATCTAAATAATGATTTTCCTTTTTGAAATTTAAATAACATAGTTATGCATACGATAGACTTATGCTGTGAAACCAAATATGTTTTGAAATAAAACTTTCCCCCAATTCGTTAGCAGGTTTTACTGGAAATTGCACGGGATTCGAAATCAAAGCGCATGCAGCCGAAGTTTGGCAAATGAGCAAGAAATTGGAGAACTCATTTGGACCGATCGATATAAAAGTGCGCTAACTTTGGGCAGCGTATTTTCGCCTACACTGCTCTCTATCAATTTCAGTCATACGTAAATATTCCAATTTGAAATTATGGCACAGAAACGTGGTCTTGCACGGGCCTTATTAGTAAGCTCCAAAGACCAACGATCTATGGAGAGGGCTATGCTCGGAGTTTCTCTGGGAGATCGAATCAAAAATTAGGAGATCCGTAGAAGAACCAATGTTACCGACGTAGCCCAGCGGATTGGCGACTAGAAATGGCAGTGGGCAGGGAACATAGCACGGAGGGCTGCTGACCAATGGGGTCGAAAGTTATCAAGTAGAGACCTGCACGTATCGGCAAGCGCAGCGTAGGGCGACCGCCTAGAAGTGGACGGCTAACCTCATTAAGACAGCAGGATCGTGCTGGATACAAGCCGCTGCTGACCGGTCTTATTGGAGATCTATTGGGGAAACCTAAGTCCAGCAGTGGACGTCCTATGACTAGAACCAAAGAAGATATAATAATACTACGTATAGAACGGCCACTCGTTACCCCCCACCCGTTTGAGTCTTCCTCACTTCCACCCCGCGTCAGGACACGATTGACTACTCTGCGCGCGGGCTGCACAGGCCGCTGCAAATACCCGTGTAGCGTTCGTGCGTATGTGTAGTGTCTGTGAATAAATATAGTGTTGTGTGCGTAAGACAGCAGATTTTGTATGAAGAAACGCGGAGTGTCCGGGCTGTGCTAGAACGACGAACGACCTCGCCTTTACGAACTTACTATCTAATGAGGCAGCTAATGAGGTATATTGTGATAATTCCAGAAGCAGAGTGCGATGGGTGCGGCGGCGGCGAGGGCGACGAGGGGCGGCACGTGGGCGAGCTGCTGCTGCCACAGTACGCACTGGCCACCGGCGGCCTGGCCAAGGACCACCGCCCGCTCATCACCTTCCCCGACAACAACAACTTCCACGTTCTCACCGCGCCCGAGTATAGGAAACTGCTGCTCTACCTCACTTCAGTACCTTCGTAAGCGTCCACTTATACCTTTTGAGTAGCCCGACCCAAAAAGCAGGTTATTAGTTTCTTGTCGCCACCAGCGGGTTGGCCAACCGCTCATCACCTTCCCTGACAACAACAACTTCCACGTTCTCAGCGAGCCCGAGCGGCCCGAGTACAGGGAACTGCTACTCGACCTCAGTACCTTCGTTAGCGCCCACTTAATTATTTTGCTTAGCCCCGACTCAAATAGCATGTTGCTAGTTTGACGTGTGGATACATATCAAAGTATCTCTGTAGCGGGTGTTTCTCTAGTCGACGAACATCCTATCCACGGTGAATTATATCTAGGATAGGATAGGACACGATAAGATTGGATGTCCGCGCCCCAGTATAGAAAACTGCTGCTCTACCCTACCTCATTTCAGTACCTTCGTTAGCGTCCACTTATTTCTTTTGCTTAGCCCCAACCCAAAAAGCATGTTGCTAGTTTGAAGTGTGGGTACATATTATATAGCGGGTGTTTCTCCAGACGACGGACATCCTATCCAATCTTTTCTATCCTATCCTATCTAGGATAGGATTCAGCAACATGTATCATGTAAAAGATTTTTGTGGTTGATCCCATAATGATGAATACAAGTGATATCTTCAAACATTTCCGTACCTTGTAGGTTTTGATTTTTGTAAGTGTCGAAATATGCGGTTTTTACAACATAAACGGCTCTAACTTCTTTATATGATAACAGAGAAGTTTTTCCTTTACACAACTGTAAGAGATCATAGATATACGTATATACTCGTAGTTTAAATTTCAACTCGATATCTTTACGCGTTCCCGAGAAAAAGAGTCTTGACATACACACAGACGGACAGACTGACAACAAAGTGATCCTATAAGGGTTCCGTTTTTTCCGTTTGAGGCACGGAACCCTAAAAATGAAGATTCTCTGATATGATTCTTAGCTATATTAAATAGGATCCTACGGTCATGACTTTCCAGGATATTTTTAACACTACACTTGATACTATTCATATAGGATACAAGTAAAATAAGCTTTAATTTGTTTCGTTTCGTTAAAAATTTGATCTCGGTTTGTAAGTCTCGCGACGAGTCAAGCTTTCAGTCCCATATTTTGGCATATCATCTTGCAGACAGCCAGGCGAGACAAGACGGCAAAAAATACAGACTAGTCTAGTCGCATAATTAGGTGGCAAAGCCAAGTCTGCTACAAAAAGTGGATCAATCAGCAGTATCGTCTTATTTTCATGATTTGTTTCTGTTTTCAGGTTATTAGAAGCCGATATGGGCTTTCACCTAATAATAGATCGAAGAAAAGATAGATGGAACTCCGTTAAAACAGTATTAATAAGGGTCTCAGTAAGTATCATCCATTACTCTTTTAGTATAGACTGAATCAATCTTCTTGGCGGCTGTAATGTTAGCTACAAATGTTATTTTTAAACTTTCGCGTTTTGAGCACATTATCCTTACGAGTACTTTAATAAAGAGGTATTTTACTGAGCATCTCATGCTTTATAGCGCGCTATAGCGCGTATAATGTTAGCTACAAGCTGAGGATAACTCGACTAATAAAGCTTGAAACATACTATCGGACGCGGCTTACGGCCGCGACTGACAGCCGCGACTGATAGGTATCTAGACAATGAATGTACACTGAGCCGTGCACACTATCGGACATAAGTCGCGGACGTCACCTTGAGCTGACCTTGAGCGTTCGGACGTCCGAGAGAGATCTGGCGCGCCGGATGTTTTAAGACTGTGCGCAATGCTAAGTCGCGGCTGTCAGTCGCGTCCGTCAGCCGCGTCCGATAGTGTGTTTCCAGCTTAGCGGCACGAGGATTGGTATCCACAGCTTGTAGCTAACATCACAGCCGCCCAAAAGTTTAATTCGGCCCATATTATTATATTGTAAGATTAAGAAATTTTCTTTTTGTGATAAACATTTCAAAAATTGACGCGTTCGCAGGATTTGAACCTGCATCTCTCTGGGATTCCGGCCCAGATGCTTTGTCCAATTAAGCTAAAACGCTGTCTGCAAAGGCGCCGAATTAGTGAAAGTGTTTATCATTTTTACCAACTACTACATTGTTGGATTAAGAAATTATATTTTAAAATGATTACTATCTATCATTTCAATTAAACTTAATGACATCCACAGCTGGACTTAGGTTTCCCTCTCATCGCAACTGATGGTCCTTTATAAGCCGATTGTCTGATCTCTAATGTGGTCTCCCGGGTTTAGGTCAAACTTATCAGATCTCTTGTCTATAGATGTACTTGGTTAAGGACTTTGAATTAGTTTCCCTTAAAATGCTATTTTGTCGTTTCAGGAATTCTTCCCGGGTATCATCCACACAGTCTATGTTTTAAGACCTGCCAGTTTCCTTCAGAAGGCTTTATCAGAAGTTAGCAGTAAACTGTTCAAAGAAGAATTTCGGTTCAAAGTTCTAGTCTGTTCTTCTGTGGACGAGTTGTATGAGTACTTTGATAGATCACAGTTAACACCAGATCTTGGAGGGGAATTGCAGTACTCACACGCTGAATGGATTCAACAGCGGATAGTAAGTGAAAATATTTTTAATATCATAAAATTAGTAATTAAAGTTAAGTGTAACTTAAAATGGAATGTAAAGGCTTAAAATGGAGTTTTAAATCAGTAGATTTAAAACTCGATTTTAAGCCCTTCTGAACTACTCATTTAAAATAGCACCATCTAGCGAATTGGTTCAGAACTAACTGTAGAATATTTATGGTGTTATCATCGGGTGCGCAAGCTTCCTGAATCGCACTAATGAAAGTATCCGTGAATTTATCGAGGTCTAGCAGGATGTTTTTCTGTCTGTATTGTTCAATGATGCCTTATCCTTGCGCACTGAAATATGGTGTTGAGATTTGGATGTTCGTAATGTGCTGATCGCTATTACGAACTGTATACTGAGAACAATACTAGGGATGCAACATCGTTCATAAAAAACATCGATATTGAAACATCGATGTTTTAAAAATTTAAACATCGATGTTAAAAACATCGATGACTATGAACGATACATCGATGTTTTTTCGATATTTTTAGGATTATATAAGTCATTGCATTAAATATGGAAAAAAATCGTTTTGTCAATACAATATGAAGTTTTGTGTGTTGTGCAAGCAATCTTAAAGCTATTTAAAAGATAGGTATCTTTGTAAACGATATATTGGTGTTTAAAATTGGATATGAATGACAGAAAAGATAAGAAAGTTGAATTAATGCTGTAGAAATATGAATCTAGAAAGGAATTATGGCGTTAAAATTGCATGATAGGATTAGAAAATATTGAGTGTTATAAAGAAAGATGTGCAATAAGCAGGGGATGTAAGAATGTCATAGAAAGAGGTGGATAAAATAATTATACTTTAGCTAGAATAAGTACTAATATTCGTACTGCCATCACTATTTGCGAATAAAAAAATCACGTCATAGGTAGATTTTATTAGTTCTAAGTATATTTACGAGAAAACAATGCCTAAATTACGTGAAAACAACTACACCTTAGCTAACCATCGAGACAATTCAAAATAATATTATTTTAAAAAGAGAAAATCAACAACCACAAAAACTTAACCAACAAAATATTTCCAAGTGACTTCCAACCTCGCATTTAAATAATAAACAGTTTAACAAACAAATTCTAAATCAATCACTACTTACGCAGATACGCAAAATAAGATGAAGACCGAAGTATTTTTCTTCGAATTGAATCTTAATTTTTGATTATAACTATCTACTTCGCAACAATTAGTGCTAGCTGCTATGCTAACCGTTTGTTGTTTATGTCAACGCTGACATAGACAATACAAACGCAACGACAAACGAGATTTATTGTGGCAAAGAACTGTAGACAATACAGCCAAGTTATCTGTAATAATTAATAGCCGCAGCCAATGTTTTTTTATCAATAGATAGTTGGCATTTAAAAAATATCGTTCATAAAACATCGTTCTCGATGAACGATGTTTCATCGATGTTAACATTATCAATATCGATGTTAAAACATCGATGTTTATGAACGATACATCGATGTTTTTAAACATCGATGTATCGTTTGCATCCCTAAACAATACCGTTACCGTCCTAAAACATGAGTATTCGCTTCGCACGAAAAGCTTTAAAGTGGATGAAATTTTATATTATAGTGATGAGATATTATTAGTTATCGATATACGAACAGGTCAATTTTAGAGGTCATGATTTTTACACCTACTTAACTTAAATTGCTTATTTGTGATACTTATTGTTAAATTTTTGTCCTTGATTGACAAGATAATAATTCAATTCAATTTATAAGAATGAAATCTGTGACGGCTGAAAAGGTAGGTATATTCATGAAAAAATGAAAGAAAAGTAAGATGCCTATGTCCACGTATGCTGATGACTACGATACGATAGCCGTCTTCATTACATGTCTACCAACAGCAATAAATAAACATTTAGCATTACGGATCTGTAATTAATAAATACAGAAAGACAACTCGAACAGCACCAGTAAAAAACTCAACGGTGTCATTTTTTGTCTAACTTAGCAACGCTTTCGTGTAACTGTACAACTGCGCCCTAAACTCAATCTCAATTTGCATCGACCATACGAACTGATCGTCGAAGTTTAATGACCGCTTAAACAGAGAAAATCATTATATATTTTATTACTGTATCACCGGCATGATTATTCATAAGCGAGTATAACCAGTTCTTTCTGAATTCCAGGCGTTAGAAAAATTCTCAACCCTCATGAAGGAGATCTCAAGTAAACTGGATGATTTCATGCATGAAATTGTCGACTGCGACATGGGGAACGACCCTACACAAACCAAAGAATTATTAGACTGTCAGGAATCTAGGTTAGTATGCGAGATATTCCATCGAACTGTCCAACTACTTACATAAAACTTTAAAACCAGTTAGAAGACATAGCCCCATGAGATCTAACGTCTTTCTATTTCTCTATATTTTTTATTTTTACGTTTTATGGAGTATAATGGTACCCATTTGTGATACGAGTTAGTGCTGTTGAAAAAAGTGCTTTATATAAAATCAGCTGTTTGATGATGTAGTGTCAAACCAGTTTTGTTGAAGTGTTACATTTAAATGTAAAAGTGAAACTGTTTGTGTTTTGGAATAATTTAATAGTTGATTATAAGACTCGTACGTAACAAACGTTTTTACCAATTTCTTTGAGAAGAGATATCTAAAATACCGAGTGATCGACCGACCTTCCATGTCATAGTGCTTAAGAATCTTTAAGTGCTCGTTTTTGTATGAGCTTGGTTCATTACGCACGTCAGCTGTGTTTTGAGAAGAGTCTATCACTTATTGAAAAACCTTAGGGAGGAGAAGGACCTATGTCCTTCAGCGGATTTGATGATGATCAATATTTCCGTTGCCCTGAGAGAATATGCATATTAATTCAATATACATCCGTAGTTTCACTGGAAACCATCAAAACTTGATTGTAAATTAAAATGTATTGCCCTAACGACTGAAAATATTGTCTCAAAGTACCTAACTGTCAGGACCGTCAGGAACGTTAGTTTTCTGCTGATAGATAGTGCAATCCTTGATTCTCCTTGTACCAAAAACCTCGAATTTGAATTTCGTAAAAATTGTACTTTTAGTATACCATAGATCAGGATTTTCTGACGTAGACAATAATTTTAAGTGTATTCGTCTGTATTTTCAGGTATAATGCTTTAAAAACCGAACTAGCGGCGGCGACAGCGCAGGGAGAAGACCTGCTGGCGCAAGTCCGGAAACCAAATCTTACTTATAATATTATTAGTCATGTTGCTGCCGTGGAAAGGTGAATATTATCTTATTCTTCTCTAATCTTTAAAAATAAGTGTTAAAGCAGCGAATTATCGCCTCACCTATACGTTATATACATCTTGAAAAGTCGTTAAGTATACCGAATCTATCGAAGCTTACATAAATCTTGTCTCTATCTTTGGACTAGTCGAATAATAAAGACATTTTTTTAAGAAAGAGAGTTAATAATTGATATAAGCATCGAACAATTTCGTCCTATAAAGCTAGACCTTGACCTAGACCTTGCAAATGTTAAGAAGTGTTTCGAATGCATAGGGAGGAATTATATTGTACAATAAGCTTTTGCTTGTACTTATTAGAAATCTGTGTCTAAAATCTTCCGCTAACATCAATAAAGAATTGAGTTAAAATTGACAAGGGTAAGGCACATTGCTATTATGCCCTACCAGCCAGCTAGAGCCGGAGTATTGGTGACCGCATGGGGTCGAAAAGTTCTCGAGTAGAGATTACGTACTGACAAGCACAGCGTAAGAAGTCCACCAGCTAGGTGAATAGAGGAACCTGATTACGACCTCAAGATTGCTCTGGATGCAAGTCGCTTCTATCCGGTCTTATCTATGCCCTGTCTAATAAGCGCCACACAAATCGGCGGATGAGTTGTTAAGCTGGAAACATACTATCGGACGCGGCTTACGGACGCGACTGATAGGTATCTAGACTATGAAAGTACACTGAGCCGTGCACACTATCGGACATAAGTCGCGGACGTTACCTTCGGACGACCTGGAGCGTTTGGACGTCCGAGAGCGATCTGGCACACTGGATGTTTAAAGACTGTGCACATTGCTATGTCGCGGCTGTCAGTCGCGTCCGTCAGCCGCCTCCGATAGTATGTTTCCGGCTTTAGCCGCAGTTGACACTTCGCCGTGATTGGCTAATTATTGCGCATGTGTGCACGATGCCGATGTCGCGTGTCGTAGTGCGTAGGGAGCGCGCGGGAGGCATGAAGTTAGCGAGCGGGTGTGCCCCGGCGTCTCGTCTCTCTGGCTCCCGCGTGTACCTATATTTCGACTTTTGCGCAGCGTTCTGAGCATAACTTCCCATCCGCCGATTTGTATAGCACTTAGTATGTTGAACTTTTTATCATATGGCTGATGGAAATAAAATCTCTATATACAGGGTTATCTGCTTGCCCTGTTCTAAGCCAAAAGACGAGACCATCATTATGAACAACTTTTACTATAGTGCTAACTCAAAATTCGAGCAAAAAAAATCAGCTGTTTCTTACAAAAGTCACTTAGTACAGAGCAGATAACCCTGTACCTAATTTTAATTAACCCTGTAGCTTATTAAGATTTTTTTTCCATACATTTATTTATTTATTTATTTGTCTGGAAGGAGGGAAGGGATGCCTTTGCCCAGCAGTGGGACAATACAGGCTCAAAATAATAATAATATTTCCATACGTCTATCAGCCACACATATTTTCGATTCCGAGTTGCACTTTTGTATGGAACAGCTAATTTTTTTCTCGAATTTTGAGTTGGCCCTTAGTAAAAGTTGTTCGTAATGATGGTCTTAACCACTTCGGCTAGTACAGCGTAAGCAGATAACCCTGTATAACTATATATTAAGATTTTATTTCAAACTAGTTTTCGGGCTAAATGCGATAAGCTTCAGTGGAGCTGAAGTTTCTACATTCTACATATCTACATGTTATCCTTATACTGAGACAATTTGTTCAAATCGCGGAAGTTTAAAAATAACACAAATGTCTACATGTAATTCATTGTTACGTTTCAGGTTGTTGGTACAATTGGAAGAGACTGAAAAACAGTTCGACAACTTCTGGCAAAAGCATTCCACCAAACTAAACCACTGGCTGAAGTTCAGAACTTTTTTATTAAACTTCAAACAGATGCAGGTAACAAAATTATACTTATTTCTAACTTATCGTACGAACTAATCTTTAAAGACATAAAAAATCATTTCAGAGCTTAATGACAAATCAATTTTTAGCTATTGGCAAAGAAGATAATAATAACTATTGGTTAGGCTTATGACTAAAGTTTGACAATATCTGACTCATGATCAGTGTTGTTGCAATAGTGATAGTCTATCGATAGTATCGTAAATAATATCGTGGCTTTGAAAATCAGTTATACTATCGATAATGCTATCGAAACTATTGACCCTTGAAAGTGCACCAGCCGGACAATACTATCGATAGCATCGATTGTTAAAAACAAATAATACTTTTGCCAGATGTCAATGGTAGGTATCGATATTATCGATAGTAGATATTAATAAAAATATTCTATCGATAATATCAACATGCGACGACAGTATCGGTTATTTTGAACAATACTGTCGATGAAATGATTTTTATCGTGTTTCAAAAATTGACGCGTTCGCAGGATTTGAACCTGCATCTCTCTGGGATTCCGGCCTAGATGCTTTGTCCAAGTTTCTAGCTTAATTGGTCTTAGAAACGCTGTTTCTAGCTTAATGGGACAAAGCATCTGGGCCGGAATCCCAGAGAGATGCAGGTTCAAATCCTGCGAACGCGTCAATTTTTGAAATGTTTATCACAAAAAGAAAGTTTCAATACTGTCGATAGTATACCTAACATTCTAAGCTATTTAATGATTTTCACTATCGATATTATCGCTGAATTTTGATATTTTCGATAGAACTCGATAGCGAAACTATCGCCTATCGCAACAACGCTACTCATCATAATGCATGCTGTGCATGCATGATGTAAAGAATGAAAATTCAAAAATATCTGAAATGGGCACTGACCTTATTACAGACACAGACAATATTAAGTCTTTAAAATATTTCTTGTTTCTTATCGAGCTAGCGTGTCCCATTTTAGAATAACAACATATAAACTAGACATCAAACTTGACATGGCCAAACATTTGCAAAGATTTTTGATTTTGTATAGTAAATACACTCATACAGACATACACTCAACTCAAAAGATAAATTTTCCGCTTCATTATTTCATTTCATCGTACAGCATATTTGTGTATGTAGGTAGAGTATTTTTTCGCTACGTTATTGGTCTGAATTGAAAAATGTGGGACTGTGGCTGTTGAATCCGTTTATGATTCCGATTTTGAAAATCAAACTTAGGCGTCTTCGGTGAGCACACTGGATGAGATTCGTCAGAGTTTTTCATTGGTTTAAAAACAAAAGCGTCAGACGCTGACCTCTTCCCGACAAGCTCCGATATATCCATACATTTCTCCTGATTTCTCTCTATAGTCGTGTTTTCGAAATTGGCCACGCTAATGTTCTTTCGTTTATAAGACTCAAGCTGATAGTTTAATTTTTGTATCTTTCTTGTTTTTTCCTCAACCGTAGCCGTCAGTTCCACTGCTTGTTTACTCTTCTTATTGAACTCAGCTTGCAAAGACGTTACCTTACGTTTGCACGTGTCTAATTCAGCTTTCAGCTTTTGAATGTTCAAGTTATTGACCTCTTCCATACATTGAAGTTTTTCTCTGGTATGTTTAGCTAAGCTCTCCTGGTATAGAGTTTCTTGTTCTACTTGGTATGACCAAAATGACATCGCTCGCATTGCTATGTCCATGATTGTGTCTGGCCTCATGCCTGCTAATACTATGGATCTGAACGTTTCTGCAGGCTTTAGATCTGCTTGAATCACGTCAAACTTGTCGCGTAGTTCCGTTCCGCAAGCTGGACAGGTCAAACAATTCTCAGCGTTTCTTTTGAATTCACTTTTGCCGTGATCCACACAAAATGCGTGAGAACATGTCGTCACCCATGCTTGATTTGTTAAAGGTTTTCTACATTTGCGAAAATTGCACACAATATCCATCCTTGATCTTGTTGGTTATTTACAGCAATTAGTAAAATTATTTCATTAATCTGAATTCTGAAAATATTTCTTGAAATGAAATGAAAATGTCATAGTGTCAAATCAGAAGTTTTTTTTAAGTTGCGTACATGTAGTTTTCTCTAAGGAGGTCACAACTATGTATTCGGTTGGTATTCGGTCATAGTTACATATTCTTTTTGGTCGTATTTTGTACAGATCCAACAAAGAGGCGAGGTTTAAAGCAGTTTAAAGTTTGGTTGTTATCAGCACAGAGGAAAACACAAACTTTCGTTCTATTCCCTTGTCCTGCATTTATCAGTTCATATGTTGTTTAATTAGTGACATTATTTCTTCGTAATAATTGTTTAAATAAAATTCATGCTGTTACAGGCGACTTTAGACAATCATCTAAAGACAGCGTGCGATATGACAGAGGTTGGCGAGACCGCAATCAGAGTGGATAATTTAATACAAGAGGCAACCGATTTTGAGAAACTTTGCAACTGTGACCTCGACACTGCCACAACAGTTATTGATGATGGTGAGAAAATGTTATAACTGTACTATTTTAAATAATTATATTTTACTATGTACTTTAATTTTTACCTTCGATTTCACCAAATATAATTATTATGTCAAATAAAACCTCTGTATAAAAGTGTTGTGACCTTTTTGGTTAGCGAATGAACCAAAGAACTTAATTTTGCTCCCTATTACATTCTTTGATTGCTCCGTTGAAAACTATAGAAATAAAGATCCTACCTCATATGATAAAATACGAGACATAATCTAAAGCCGGAAACCATTGAAAAGGAATCATTTCAATGCCGGAAACATACTATCGGACGCAGCTGACGGACGCGACTGTCAGCCGCGACTTAGCAATGTGCACAATCTTAAAACATCCGGTGTGCCAGATCGCTCTCGGACGTCCGAACGCTCAAGGTCGTCCGAAGGTGACGTCCGCGACTTATGTCCGATAGTGTGCACGGCTCAGTGTACTTTCATAGTCTAGGTCGCGGCTGTCAGTCGCGTCCGTAAGCCGCGTCCGATAGTATGTTTTCAGCTTAAAACTACTACATGACAAGCAATTGTATCATCCATAGACCCTTAAAGGTCTAAAGATAATCCAAATACTAAAGATGATACTACCTCATTGGTTGATTTATTCATTAGGCTTCATTTAAAACTATAGAAACAAAGAGGAGGTCGCAACACTTCTGTACCTACTGAGGTTGACTGACAATTAAAAAAAAAAGTTGTCAGAACGTCACATGGCTCAAAGAGAATGAATGAATAATCATGGCGGCGCAATGAAATTGGCGGCGGGAAACAATAAAATCCCTTTTTTTATTGAAAACGTTTATTACTGTTTGTAATTCGCTGTTTTTTGTATTTTCCAGGAGAGAAATTAATGCAAGACCCGCTAAGTTCAGTCGACCATATAGAGTCAAAATGCGAAGAACTAAGACGAACGAGTGCACTGCTTGTTGACAAAATACAGAAACGAAATACTTTACTAACAAAAGCACGTGAGCTAATGGACAGGATAGATAAGGTGATCTTTTTACTTAACTAAGTAGGTAATCAGCTTACTGAATCTTAGAAGTGCTTAGAAATAAGTACTTACGCTACCGAAAATATGCTTGGGCTGTAACTTACTGGACAAAAATGGACACACGAAAATATGTGCCTTGTTCTAGCCGAAAATGTTTTACAGAGCGTACGCAACACGTGTGAATAAACCATACCCATTCTATAGCGAAATGTACCTACATCGCCCTTCACCGTATACGCTAAAAAAACCTATTCCATACATTTGTCAAGAGACATTGAACTTTTGTACGACACTGTCCCTTAGTAGAACTTATTCATAATGATATGTTGGTATACCTTTATAAGCCAAGCAAACACAATTTTAAGATTATTTTCAGTTCAATTACTTACATTATTATAAGCCGAATATTACAAGTCGGCGAATGTGAAGTTAGCTACAAGCTGCTCAATATCCAATCAACGCGCAGATTTAAGGCTCCATCAAACACAGGCGGTACGAGCGGTAGAGCGGTACGAGCGGTAAAGGGCGGTACGGCAGTACCGCGACCGGACCTGTGTGAGCCCTTCTTATATAACCAGTACAACACAGATGCCCGCCCGTCTGCTATACCGCTCGTACCGCCTGTGTGTAAAGGAGCCTTTATGTGAGCTTCAGTCAGGATTGGATATTGCGCAGCTTGTAGCTATCTTCACATCCGCCGACTTATATGAATCGGTTTATATACAATCTTTAATTAACCACAATCTAGCAACATAAAATCGAATGCCCATCGAAAATGCCCGCCGTATTCTACTTACCTACTTGAATTTGATTGCTCGCTTTTGCTCACAGCATTACAGCAATAGGTACCGTTTGTTCCTGGGTCGTCAGCCCTAATTTTTTTGATAGCACGTAAACTCAGAGCAAATAAAAAAATCCAGAGGGAACGTCGTTAAACAGTCAAGTGAAGCCGGTTTTTTATACATGTGTGAGTGCGTCGCTGTTGCGCCGCCATAGTTTGACTGACAAGCCAAGGCGTAGTTTCATAGTTACCTGGATGTGTGTGTAATTGTCTGTACACGGCGAGGCGTAATTTTGGTTGGCTTCACTTGTTTGTTCACAACATTCTCTCTAGATTTTTTTATTTGCTCTGAGCACGTAAAGCCTTAGATATCTGACTGTCCTTGCATATTGCGAAGTATCCACTGATATTATTAGATATCTAAACTACTCAATAAAGTATAAAACACTATTCTCCGATTTTCGTTTTGATTCTATCGTATTTTCTGCATCAGGCGAACGAATGGTGCGCAACGGGAGTTGAGATCCTAGCAGGCGAAGGAGGGCTGATAGCCGTGGACAAGCTCCTGGAAGACGCGCAAAGCTTCGGCCTCACCGCGCCCGAGGAGTTCAGAGAAATGCTCATGCAGTCCGCCACGCAGGAAACTAGGGCTTTGGTCACGCAGGTCAGAACATTCTCTGAAACCTTTATAAAAAAAATAATATAATACTTTATTGAATTGAATTCAGTACACATACAGGAATTTTCCATGGTAAATTAATGTTTTTTGTCAACTTATTTTTTCTATCCGTACTTGGTTGCCTGGAAGAAATCGCTTAAAGCGATAAGGCCGCCAGTTAGAAACCTATAAATTGTACTGTTTTGTCCCTGTAATTTGTTTTTTATGTAATGTGATTGTCTAATAAAGTGTTATTGTTTGTTTGTTTGTTTAATAAGATATACTAAAGCTATTGTGTACATACAAGATAAATACTTAAATCAAACGTGAGTTAGTACCCAGACAAGAAAATCTGAATCCTGAGCACTAACGTCTTCCACCGCGTCAAAAAATTACGTGTACAAAATGCCAATGTATAAAAGTAAAAAGTTAACATTAAATATAATAATACAAAATTTTGAAACAATATTATCTTAGACATATCAAAAACACTTATTATAAAATTCTAATACTACCTAATTGATGAATAAGTAATATAAATACAAAGGGAATTTCATATATACGATAACAGTAAAATCCTAGGTACTGTAAATCACACGTCAATATGCCGGTCATATGAGTACTGTATATATTATAATAAATGGTTATTATAATATAAGTAGGTACCTAGTGTCGAGCGCACCGCTGCACCGAAGACAGGTATTGAATCAGTTGTGTTAATGTGTGCGTGCCTTATGAATACATGATCCGATTCAGATTTGGTTAGACCCAACCGTCAAATTGGAACGTGTGTAACGTATTCGATCCAATATTATTATTATTTAATTTCTTTGCCATGTTCATTTCGTTCAGCCATGTCAATAGCGTTCAGGTGGCTTAAAAATTGTGACACCAGGCACCAGGGTTCTAGCCACCCGGCTTGCACGAACTTAATGTCTTTGTCTCCCAATATTTCTTATATTAGATTACAATTACATTATTTATTCTGTGTAGGAATATAAACCAAATTCAATCAAACCTGTTAGACCCGTTTCCGACTACTATTTTGTACAAAAAATATATACAAGAATTGCTCGTATAAATAAAGATAAAATCCTCAAAAAAGGTCTCCGGGCCATGTCTACGTTTAGTCTCTGGACCTTCTTCTGTCTTGATAATTGTATGTGCATTGTTCTTTTAAATATGGAATCTCTAGTCGAAAAGTAATGATGTTCGTTTTATACAGGTGGCGCAAAGGGTAGAAGATGTCTGGTTGATGGTGTCTGTAAAACGAGCGTCGCTGCAGCGCGCCATGGCGCGGCCGGCGCGGCCCGTGCAGTCCGTGCCTCCCCACTCAGCCACTATACCAGCTAACGACACCCAGGTCAGTGTTGCACGTTCTTCTCATAGTTGTTCCACGGTTGCTAGAATATATTCCAAGATTCAAAGTGTGGAAGACGTATGGTTGGAGTTTTGGCGGGAACGCGGAAAAATCATGTCGCCTCATTGTATTATTTTGTTAACTTGTGTTTTTATCAGTGATAATTAGTGAAATTTCTGGTATTACGTTGATAATGCGCTGATTTACGTACATGAGCGTAGTCAAGTGATATAACGCATGTCAAGTAATGTGACGCATCATGTGGTTACCAAAACTCCATAGACGCCTCTAGTAAAGTCTCCACAGATTTACTGAGATATGACTTGGACTTGACCGCGACTTTATTGGACTATGACGTGACTACGACAGTGACTATTTTGATAAAATATTATCAAAAACTATTAAAACTTAATACTTGAGACTGGCAAATGCACAACAATGCGACGCCAAAATACAAAATAAGAAGAAGACGTCTGGTTGATGGTGTCCGTGAAGCGAGCATAGCTATTAGAGATACACGTCCTTTTCATCGGTTTTTCACGGTCGACAGAAGATATTCCAGGTTCACATGTAGAAAATATCTGATCGATGCTGTTTATAAAGTGAAGTGTCGCTTGATGTTTGAATTGATTGCATGTTAGAAAGTACTTTGGGAGAGTTTTGATTTCACAGATATATTAAGTCTAGTAAATACCATCGATGACGATAAATTATGACATTCATGACACAATTACTAGAAGTACCATTCTACAGATCAGCTGGTTTAAAAGTTACATTTCATAACATCATAACTGTCAGGTATTATAACTTTCGTTCACGTAGCGGTTTAAACTAACCTAACCGGAAATAAAAACACATGACGCAATTTACAATCAAAACAATCAACTAACTAACGATGGGTAGCGCAGCCACCTGTAGGACCGCTTTCTTGCGCCCGCGCATCTGTATGCCGCGCCGACCTGCGCCAGACACGATGCTTGCATACGAAATTTATTTTTATACAGTATTTTTATAAGACGGTAAGGAATCTTTGTATTATCATCATAATCATCGTGAGCTTGTAGTTACCTATTTTACCGACTTTCTAAAAAGGAGGAGGTTCTATGTTCATCTGAGTCCTGCGTCGTTTCGCCCCGCAAGCGGTTGGTCCCGCGGGGCGAATCGACCAAGACTCTTTTTGAAGGTCCCCATTCGGCCCGCTCCAAACAATGCGGGGCGAATGGGGACCTTCAAAAAGAGTCTTGGGCGATTGGCCCCGCGATTCACTTTTTTATCTGTACATTTAAGTAGAAAAGTAGTCAATGGAAAAAATAAACAATTGCATTATTTTGAAGGCGTCATTCTATGAGTACTATGGGTGTGTATGAACAAAAATGCATTTGTTTGAATGATGCAATTGATGATTTAATGATCATCACATGAAACCAATCTGCCGAATTGGTTTCACGTGTTTTGTAAACATAAATATTTCATTTGAAGCAAACAAATGAACCATTGGATGTCTTTTTATCTACAATATACTTTTTAATTTTATCTAGAATAAAAATATAAATGTCATGGGGCTCTTTAGAAGTTTGTGGGATTACCAACCGTGTCCCACGGCTGCCATGATAGAAAAAGATTTTTATGGTAAATCTGTCAAACTATGTCTCACAGAATTTTTTGAAAATCATTTATCTTCTATCTATATTTATAAAAGAAAGTCGTATTAGTTACACTATTTATAACTTAAGAACAGCTGAACCGATTTGGCTGAAACTTGGTGAAGAAATAGCTTAGAACTAGGAAAAGGATATAGAGGATACTTTTTTCCAGTTCCTTTTAATATATTTTTTTACTTTTACTTATTATCGGCAAAAGCTCTGTGTGCAAAAGTAATCCGTTTGCATGAACTTTGCTTTGACAGCTGTAAAAATTATAAAATGACAGCTGCCCGTCAAAACTGACAGCTGTCTGTTAAAAACATCAGCTACCTGTCATATAAAAAATGACAGCTGTCAAAATTAAAAGAGGTATATCTCTGTAACTGTCAATTTTAGACTGATGTTTTCACAAAAGTGATAGAGCTCAACGATATCTACATTTCGGATGACAGCTGTCAAACTTAAAATTGGTTTATCTCGGTCATTATCGATTCTAGACTACATCTGTCTTCAAAAAAGTGATAGAGCTCAACGAGATCTACATTTCGGATGACAGCTGTCAAACTTCAACGTGATTTATCTCGGTCATTATCGATTCTAGACTACGGCTGTCTTCACAAAAGTGATAGAACTTAACGAGATCTACATTTCGGATGACAGCTGTCAAACTTAAAATTGATTTATCTCGGTTATTATTGATTCTAGACCATTAATGTCTTCACAAAAGTGATAGAGCTCAATAAGATCTACATTTCGGATGACAGCTGTCAAACTTGAAAGTGATTTATCTCGGTAATTATTGATTCTAGACTACTGCTCTCTTCACAAAAGTGATAGAGCGAGTGTGATAATAAAGGCTCATAAACATACTATACTCTATAAAATTTAACTGGATCTCTGCGACAGCTGTCAGAAAAATCACGCCTATAAAGTCCTGATTTTTTTAATAGTACAGACAGTACCTGTCAATGTCATACTTTATGGGCATGTCGATTAGTGATGGGCGACGAATGATTGTGACCACAGAGTTTTAGATAGAGTTTTAATTAAAAAATCGATAGTTTATACAGACGAAATTTTAAATAAAACTTAATTTATCATTAATTTTATTGCATATTTGAATATCATAACATTTTTTACATGTGTAATTAAATTAAACCCAATTATATGTTACATTAGCATCGATAATAGTGAAAAACGTCGATAAAATACTACATTATTATGAGTATTTAATTAATATCATAACATTACATACATGTGTACATACTTGATCTTAAATAATAGTAAGTAAATAAAATCCAATTTCTCACCTTCAACTACTCATTCGATTTCATTACAACATTGTTTGAAAATCGATTTTTTCCACCACTATCTCAACTCTAAATATGTCAATATGTAACTGTCGCAGAGATAAAGTTACATTTTATAGAGTATAACAATTCATTTTATAGCGTTGCACATCTGTTGATTTTTTGTAGTCGGATTTTTATTTTATGTCATGTAATTTTATGCGTGGCTGTACCATAAGAAATACGTAATACGGATGCGGGAAATTGATCTTTATCAACGTGGGCCCAAACGACCTCTTCTTTCATAGTTCTCGGCGTTTCGCCCCGCGGGCCGAATGGGGGCCTTCAAAAAAAGTCATGGTCGATTGGCCCCGCGGGACCAACAGCTTGCGGGGCGAAACGCCGCAATACCCGTTCATCTGTATGTATTTTTTCATAACACCTGCTCGAAAATTACCCATTATATGTCGAATAATCTCATCGTAAAACGAGCAAAAAAAACGAGTCATTATTATCTTAACACAATCCCGAGGGCTATGTCAGGTCAATAATGTTGTATGAAACTCCCCAGGGAGTAGAGTGATTTGAATTTGGAACGTCTAATTCGTAAGAAAATTTCTCAATTTAGAACATTTAAGGACATCGTAAAGAGGTTTCATTTTGTAAAACCGAAAATAACCTCTTTACATTGCACGGCAACTGGCATTGTAAGGAGGTTCTACTCGACTTCACAGAATAAAACCTATTTGGTGCCCGTATCATTTCGATTTTATAGAAAAAAATCTCTTCGCAATGCCCGTGTTAGGCCATAATCGAGCTGGCTATGGTCTTATTTTTATGTAGTAGGTATTTACATTCTCTGTTTTATTATAAATTGTGTGCGATTCTATAAAATTAACTATTGTATTAATTTATTATGAAATATAGGCCCAATTATGAAGGCACCATCGTAATTATAATAGGTAATTAGACTATTTCTGTTTCTTTTTCACTTTAGGCATTCGATAGAGAGAACGCTTTTCACGTTGCTATTAAATTTACGATGGCGCCTTCATAATTGGGCCTAATACCGAGTTGCCTATTAGGCAACTCGGTGAATAGTGAATTTATGACGTAAGTATCACTCATATTCTTGGGTTATATTTTCTTGCAGGATGTATTAAAAGTAGAGTATGTACCATTAGAACCAAAATTGTCTTCGTTTTGGGCGACTTGAGCCCAAACTTGGCAACTTTATAGTTAACTCCCGAGCGCAGCGAGGGTGTTAACTATAAAGAGTTAACAATAGAGTCCCTCGCTACGCTCAGGTTCTAATTGTCGCCTGTGACATAAGACATCACTTGGTTCTCTTGCTACATAATCTACTATTTTATGTATGTTCATCGACATTTCAACTAAGTATCAACCAAAAACCTGTCGGTTCTGTCATTTTTTTTGCGATTAACAATATAATACTCATATTAGGTATACCAGAAAAAAATAGAGTTGATTGTGTAGAAACTGTCTCTAAGTATAAGTATTTGTCCCTATTTCAAAAATAGGATAACAGTACAATACCAAGATGAGGTGTGTTGGCTTACCTGTCTCCTCTACTTTAGGCAGTCCTCGACATCTTCGGAACAATTTACATTTACATTCACTCGTTTTACGTATTTGCCTTTTCTGGAATAGGCTATGTTATCTCGTCATTTTGCTTGTCTAATTAAACATCATACTACGGATATTAGATTGCAGATGGAACATTATAATCATTCTTCAAAAAAGTCAACTAGCAGAAAAGAATATATTAGGTAGAAGACTCGAAATACATTATTTTCCGTCTTGGGCAGTTGAAAATATTTATCGCAAATTGTGCAGAGATCTTTTACTGTTTCAAAAGTGTATTGCGTTTCTCTTTGGTATGCGGTACACGTTTTGAGGAACCTTTAACTTTAAAGAAAAACCTAGTGCTTCTCACATGTTTTAATATAAATGTTTCCTGTAACTGGTGTTTTATTTTCTAGAAAGCTACAGTAGCGTTTGTAAATGTATGAGATCAGCTTAAAATAAATTTGTTTTTTGCCGTTTTTTTATGCTTGCAGTCTATCGATTTTATATACATAACTTTAAATAGAGTTTGGTTAAAATAAATCACTGAGGTACCGTGGCTTTCGCCTATTTCAAACCGGTCCCTGCCTTAGAGCGAAAAATAATATTATATTACTAGCTGTAAAAGCACGCATTGAGGATTCCTTAAAATGTATAACACATTCTTAAAATGTCTCGTATTTCATTTTTGGGATACATTTGGCGCTGAGCCAGCTTTGGATTCTGTTCCACGTACATCACACTAAATTCATGTACATCTCATTACGAGGAAGCGAGAAAAAGGGCTCTTTATTATCTATACTACACAGGTAAATAAAATATTAAAATAATTATGGTCAACCCGTGATAACCACAACCATAACCCATAGGCATAGTCTTCCCTTAGTTTATGCCATTCACCTCTGTCCCTTGCATCCATTTATCAATATCATAGTAATTATTCCGTAAATACTTAAGTTGAGAGAAAACGCGTAGTTCTCGGTACATTTACGTACAAATTATAATCAAAGTGAGGCCTGCCCTATCGAAGTATCTGCCTAATGACCATAATGGGCTCTGCGGCCTTCTCATCGAGAGCTCACAAGAACGCGTTATAATTTTATGATTGCTGACCTCTAGAAAGTTATATTTATGAGTCTTGCTTATTTCTGTTCAATAGTTACAGTAGATACAACGCTAAGATGACTAAGAAAAGGTACTAAAATCTTTACAGGCAGTTCTCGGTTCATCAAACAATGCAGGTATATTAGAAGTCCCGATTTTCACCAAACTGCAGCGGCTACTTTCACAATACAATATGACTTTACTAGTATTAATGACAGTAAAAAAATATAAAACGTGTATCTTACAGTCAGTTTATGGACTTTCAGCAGATCGTAAATATCTTACATGTACTTTTGACTCAATCAGACCAAAGTTTATTATCGGACGTGCTCAATCGCAAATTTCGTGTTGATGAAAGAAGATAGCACGAATCAAATTAGACAAACTATGCTTAGGTCAGTGGGGCGTAAATATAAAGTTTGATACACAACAAAACAATCTGTCTGTTCGCTCTTCAAAAGTTCCAATCTTTAAAAATTAACCTACTCGTAGATATAGAGACAGACACATTAATTAATATTTTACTGATCTTGGGTTATTGGCGACAAGCTTCCGCGAGACTCTGGTATTATGCCTTATGACTGGTTATTTGTTACGTTATAATTTAAACCGATCGTATCTAATTTCCTCGTTAACGTTTATTCGTCAGGAAGTTCTGCTACAATAATTACTGTAAAGATCTTTTCAAAATACGATGCTTTAGATAACATCTTTCCTGTAATATCAGTGATATATGTATGAAGCACAAATTTTCGTGTTTATCAAGTTTGTCTATTGTATGTGTAGGTACGAGTATAGGAATGTCTTTGTAATGTCCTAGTGTAAGATTTCATTTATTATTGGTAAGAAGTTTAATAAGGTTGTGTAAATTTATATCATCAATTTTAGCATTACTGTTGTGCTTTGATGTGCTGGCACAGTAGAAAAAAAACGGGTTGAGACATTTGTCAAGTATAACATATTTGTAGTTAAAATACAGGATTTGTCTTTTTCTATATCATTGATCTAATACACATAAAATATCATTGTTCTAAATGCACTTAGCTCTCTATGTCTCTTCTAAAGCCACCTCTATCTATTCGCAGAACAGAGTTGCGGACATTTTGTAAAAAATACACCAAAGTTTAAACTCTTTGAAGACAGGAAATCGACATTCGATGTCGAATCGAACTCGCTGTGATCTTTTTTGGAAATTTATTTTTGTTGGTATACGAGAGATTTATTTTATGTTCTTCGATATTTATGTCTGCGGCTACCGTTTTCGTAACTCAATAATTAAGATTTATTTTATTAGTTTTAATTTCGATGGATTTAAACTCGAGCAAGGAAAGTTAGAAGGAAAATATTGGAATTCATTCATTATTATCAGCGTCGCTTTTTGGTGTTTAAAAATTTGAATCTATTCGTAGGTGTTGAAACTTGAAACTCTTTAGCATGTTATTATGTTTCCTTGGAAGTGAAACCATACATTTTAATATTATTATTACATATAATCAATTAATTTGGCAAAACTAAAACCTTTGTCTATTTTCTCTGTCTTCAGATTTTTACCCTACTTCCTGATAGGAGCTCTGCCGTCATGTGTTTTTATCTTCTAAAGACTTATGCCAATTACTCAAAACTTATGCACGAAGTACATATGTTATTTAGCTTTAACGATCACTATCTAATAGCGTGTATCTCGTAAAGTTACCCAATGAAGAAATATAATGAATGATATGCGTAAATATTTTTATTTAGCCTGTTCTATCAGCGCAGAATGGCGTTTGCCAATCTAGACTGTTTCATCGCAGTTTTCGTTTATAATCGCTGTTTTACTAATTGGCTTTTGAAGTCATATTACGGCATCTAGATTAACTATTAAGTCGGGGTGATGTCTGCCTACTTTACTATTGGTTTAATTAATTAGCAGAAAATGTTATTCGACTGTAGGTAGGTATATAATAGTGTAAGATTTATCTTTATCTTATGGAGCAACATGCCAAGTCAAGCCAAGCAACCTATTACTGTTGTAGCGTGTGATATATCTAGACTAACAACTCAAAAGATTATAAAGATATCTAAATTCTAATGTCATCGTACTAACTAATAATATGATCCGATAGTGTGTATTTCGTATTCTTTCACGCAGCAACGGAGCGACATTTTGCACTTCGGAACAGTATCACAAAATAATACGCGAGCGAAGCCGCGGGTATAAAAGCCATATTATGTAAAAATACAGCACTCGTAGCGTAGTTTGACTAGGTGTTTGTCAGCAATCAGCGAAATTAAGCAATGTACCGCACGGTCAGTATTTGGATGGGTGACCGCGGGTGGCATTTTTCAACTGAGCGCTACCGGCTCGGATGACACGTTAAATTGTAGGTCCCGGTTGTTTCAACCATTTAGCCATATCAGAGGCCTCCAGGCGGCCTAAAAACTCTGACACCAGGGCGAGCCACCCGGCGAATACGATTTTTTTTTTCAAATTTTTAAAATAATTACTTGTTTGTTTTTTTAAAGAAACTTGTCCTTTGAGTTGACCAATGCGTTACAAACAGGTGGCCTCATATAGTTTATGTATATGTATCAGAAAATATCTCTGTGTAACGATTTACCTCACGTCTCTATTTTATTCCATTTGCTTCTGAAGATTCGTATCATAAACATATCAGCGATACATACATACTAAGATAAAAAATTAATTGCAATATTACATGACCAGAATTAATCATGTCTGTCATTCGTATTTAACACTTGCTGTTAACATTAAAATATATCTCGATGATATTCATTGATTTATGAATTCCGTCGGGTCAATCCATATCTTTCAAATTATTCAAATTATATTAATTTGATAGTGTCAATTTGCGATACACGACTCTTCTTTCATCGCAGACGGTGATCTATATTTTGTACATATTTATAAATCGATTATCGTACATCACCAATAACTACTTTTTTACTTTTATTTTTTTGCTTACAGATAAATTACATTATGTACTGTACCAGCCTTTTTTTATAGTCCACTGCAGGACGTAGGCTTACCCACGACGGGTGATTGGGCCATATCCATTACGGTGGCCCAGTGCATGTTGGTGGATTCACATAAGCCATCGAATTTCTCCTATGGACGTATGCAGGTTGCCTCACGATGTTTTCCTTCACCGAAAAGCCAGTGTGTGAAAATCCGTACATAAATTCCAAAGAACTCATTGGTACGGGACCGGGGATTTGAACCCACGACCTCACGATTGTAAGGCGGGTGTCACTACCTCTTGACTACCACGGCTTCCATTACAGTTAAATTACATTACAGTTATAAAAAGCAATATAGGAATTTAAATATAAATTCTAATGATTTATACAAGTTAGAAAATTTTATCGGACCTAAATATAGAAATGTAGTCTAATCAATATAGGAACTTTGGTCTAAACAATTTAGGTACTTTGTTCTTAGCAATATAGGAAGTTAAGAACACACATAAAGTTTTAATAATCTAAGCAATATAGGAACATGAATATAAATTCTATTAATCTAAAGAATATAGAAACTTAAGATATATTGTATAGGCAATAATAGGAACACAATTATTGAAATTCTAATAATCTAAAATAATAAAATAGGAATTCAAATAAAGATATAAACATTCTCGCTGATTGGAAACACAAGTTTTCGGACAGCCAATATCATCAGACCTTCAAGAGTTATGCCACTTTCTGTAACCATAATTCATGGCCTCAGTGAAAGTAAAGGCGGGTACATAATAACACAATGTAACTATAGGGTAGCGTGCAATATCCGTGACGATACATGACCGGATTATGTTATGAACATGACTATGAGAACGTAATTCGTCAATGAATATTCAATTTTCATATTTGGAATGTTAATATGTCAGAAATATGTACAATGCCTACTACTAGTCCATGTTTTATAACACTAGTTTTGACTTCCGCGATCCACTGACCTATGTTTTCGCCTTGATTATTCTGCTCTCTCAAATTAAATCAAGAAAAGCTCGTACCTATTAGTTTATTTTTAAACATAAAAGCAATATATTGCTTCTCGTTAGCTTCCAGCACAACACCGGTAATTAGGTAGCTCCAGACTCAGATATTGCATTATGCATATATTCGTAAGATTGGATCAGAAGTAGAATTTCGGTACTTGATCAATAAAGCAAACAGCTGGAACTGAGCAGGGTAGGATCACAAACTTGCCTAATAGGGTAATGGGTAAATGGCCCGGGGCTTCTAAATTGTTGTACCATCGATTGCCTCACACAGCAGCTGTTGCGGACACATCAAACATTGCAACATCGCCCAATAATGTTGATATTTTGTCGAAAGCTCGGATGCTAACTTGCTCGCGATGATTTTGTAAACCGTAGAACAGTTACCTACTGTATTAGATTTCTTGTAATTCATTAAAATTAGTATCCACTCGATGTTTTACTTTTGAAGGTTTTTCGCTCACGTTTAATCTGATTACAATCTGCAATTGAACTAAAAGTTCCTAAAAGTACTTTTATTTTAAAAGATTTTTTTTTTATTTCGAATAGGTTCGCGTTTGACTACACACTGCCTGATGTTAAGCAGATGGGCGGTCTAGGGTGTAGCACGCTTACCTAGAAGATACCTATTTACTCGGGATTTGAAGACACCCACGTTGTACTTTAACGGGAAGACAGACCCAGGCAAAGCGTTCCACATTCCGGCTGTTCGTATGAGGAATGAGGATAAAAGAAGAGCTTTGCTTTGCTAAAATGGATAATAATGTTATTGTGTTACAGCAGTTGATAAAAGTAAAAAAAAAAGTTGATAATAATGATATTGTGTTACAGCAGTTTGGCCAAATTACATTGATAAAGATCAAGGTCGCAAAAGTCGTCATTCTTAATTATGTTCAAAAGAGACAAGAGTGTCACTTACGCTGTATCTATTATATAATGTGGTATCATGTTAGAAGAAACGCATAGGCTTGAAGCTGAAATAAAGCTCTTTGTTAAACTAATAAGCTTGTTTACTAAAAAAAATATAATTAGTCCGTCAAATAGATTATCAAAAATATTAGACAAGTATTTTTTCTTTTCTCAATTTAACAAAAATTGATGAATATTTAGCCCGTTAAAGTTTCGCCTGACGTCACTAACCTACTACAAATGTACCGGTACCGGTACCGGCTAGTGACGTCACGAGCCCCCTCTTCAAAGTTGACGAGGTTTATATTTGTCAATACTTGTTTGATTGACAAATAAAAATATACGTGTCCTATATTTTTTAATAATCTAACGGACCAATTATAATAATGATTTTTATACCCAGTAAACATGCCTATTGTAGTACGCGATACGTAATACCTTTCGAATACAGAGAACTTCAACTTCCCGCTCCCAGGAATGCACCAAGGCGAGTAGGTGTCCGGAGTCGACAACTTGTTGAAATATTGATTCGACACAGCTGCAGAATCCACGACTATCTGTACCTGCTCAATAAACCTCACAATATGCATGATGACTGAATAAAAAAAAAACATTATTATAATTTGTCAGTTAGTTAGATTATTAAAAAATATTGGACACGTATTTTTTCTTTTGTCAATGAAACAATATATTACTAAGATAAACCTTGTCAAAGTTTGGGAGTGGGGGCTGTGACGTCACTAATGCGATGTAGTTTGTACAATTGTTTGTATAACACTCGTGACGTCACGCGCATCTTTAACGGGCTATACGAGGGCTCGTATCTTCGTCAATCTTTGTTTAATCGACAAAAGAAAAAATACGTGTCTAATATTTTTTTTTAAACTATCTGACAGACTAATTACATTTTTAGTCATCATGCCTAATATTAGGGCAAAAGAGGATTATGTTTGCCTTACTAAACTTACATGCTTACATGCATTAGAAATAATAATATGATTTGGTTCCCTGCATGCTACGAAAGTTGCGATTTGCTTGCTTCCAAAATCATGAAGGTTTATATAAAAAAAAATTAAATGTAAGTAAAAGCTTTGTGTGATACTCATGTATAACGTTTAACATAAAATTAATTAAAACAAGAAAATGTTATTTATGTACCAAATCATGACCCTTTATTACAATATCTTTCAATGCACTTCACCTGTACAAAGTAGTAGGTATGTGGACCAGCAATACCGTTTAATCGAACCCTATACATTAATTCATAAATTTTATACTGTTAACTTTATATCTATAATCATAACTTCAACTAAATTGATAGTTGATTGGTTGCAGGAGTAGGTCGAATTTACGCCATATTTGGTAGTATCAATGTAATACTATTTCAATGAGCGTAGGCCGATGTCACATTATCATATGTAACATACATAACCTGCTGCAACTGGTCCTAAATCTAGAGCAGTGCTGTAATTCGATGATCGATAACCATAAAAAACTATGAAGTAACAGCTAAATGCGTAACTGTTCGAAAACATTTCAAGCCAAACTAGCTTTTTACTTAACTAAAAACCACCGTTACTGTAACTAAGTCATCATTCTAATCTAGCGGTTCATGCCATAAGTCCAATTTCAAGCTTCATAAAGCTCACGTGATGTATTTTTAATTACAGTTTTTTTATTATGTAACTTCGTTAAAATTTCTCGCAAATTACCGTTTTCTCATGTCTACTGGATTTAAGTATTTTATAGCAAGCGTTCTAAGCGACGCAGGAATTTTAACTAACCGTACTTGTAAGGCTTTTTGCAGGTACTTACAAGGTATGTTTGTTCCTGATGCGAGGAGTGAGGCTAATTGGATTTGAAGTCCCGTGAAGTTGAGTTCGTTAAGCTCTCCTTGGAATAGGAAACTCTTTGTTTAAGCTAGTGCCTATTCAGTTTATGGAGTTTAGACAAGCAGATAGTAACATTCCAGTCTCAAGGCTAAAGCGAACATAATCTTGTACAGATATCTACAGTCCATAAAATAGTATGTCATGTCCAACAATAGCAACCCACGTAATAATGTTTTCAATAGGCAATATAGCGTTCGTTGCAAAAAATCAAAATTAATTTAGTTCAACTTTGAGGATTGAATTTTTTCCCATATAGATTAATTGGTTTTTTTAGGAGTAGCTTATATCCCTGGCAAGAAAATATTCGTGAGAAGTAATTAATGTACACAAAAACACTTCCCTCTTACACTCTTCCCGGGTTTAGGTTACATCAATAGCCCATCGACAACTTCAAGTATCTGTTCTTTGTCGCTGCTTGGAAAATTTTGCTTTTCTGGTTTGTGTGTCTTGTGTTTTCTTTTTTTTAATGGACTAGAAAAAAGTATTTATTTTAAGCATTTACGACCTGAATCTTTCACTTCTTTCTGTTATGTATTCAATCATGTGGCCCAATGTATATCGATAATTCTCCAAACCCCACCTGTTTCCTGCCCACAGTTAGAGCATGACGGTATTGTCTTGCTTTTTGTGTCCTATCCGCTGCATTGTTCATAGCTGCTTTACTCTCCAATGACATTATGTTTTAAGAGTACTTAGCTCGTCATGAACTTGGGAAATAATTATGTTCCCACGCCAGCATATCGCATAACTAGTTTTCAGGCGAGGTATCAATATATGATCATACTTATCCTCAATCATAACTCCTAAAACTGTCTTAACAATCTCGTATTTCCAAGTTAGTAAAATGAAATGTTCCAAGTCGTCCACAAATCTCCAATTAGGAATACGTGGTGTATAGCCTAAATGCCGTTCGCCCACTCCCAGCCATATTTGGAGAGTTCTCTGGCCCTGGGTCAGTTAAAAACTTCTTTAGAAGCCTTTTAACAAATCGTGTATTGTTTAAGAACTGTAAATACTTATTCACTGGCTAAGAAATAACGACACTATGATGAGCACTGGGCATTCTTGACGTTTACTAAATGAAGCGACTCAAAGCAGTGAATAATTAACTGTTGCCATTTTTGCAGTTAGGCTCTCTTTGATTTGACACCCACATGGTCTTTACGTACGTTCTTCCGTTGTCTCCCCACATACATTTGCATTGTTCTAATGCGTCACCTTTGAGATACTTTTACTTGAATAGTTTTATAAGGATCGATCTTAAATTTTAGTTACATCAGCGTTTTTGGTTGTGAATTGAGTCTGAGTTTCTTGCTTTCTAAGTTTTTGTATCATAAGATTAACGTCAAGAGAAACGGAAACTGCAGTTTCTAACTAAGATTAAGTTAAATTAGACACAGCGAATAGCACTAATTTCATTATTAAAATAAGGATAATTGCGAAACTGGGTCGAAACTAAATGATGCAAGCTTCAGCTTAATCTTCAATGTAGGTAACACGTCGAGTTTTAATCACAGTCTTACCTATTTAAGTATCTAAATATAAGTGCGTACTCAATGCGTGCTCAATAAAATAGATTTGTCGCTATTCGAAATTCACAATCAACGCGTGTCAATCATGCTAGCCGATGATCAAAACGAAGTTCAATGTCGAGACAACATAAACGATGACGCCGCGTCTTCTTTCAATAGGCTACCAATAAGTTCTTGTAGGTATTTGTTGTTTTTGCCTCATCATTCTACATCACAATGCTGAGTAAAGAAATCGCGCCCGAGCTTCGGTAATTCGTCCGTTTTCTCTCTGGATTTATGTTATTAAAGTTTTACACGGGATGACTGAAGGGTTTCATATTACGTAGTCTAAATTATACGTTGTGATTGACATGTTTCTATTCAAACTTCGAAAATGTTTATTGCAACCGATTTTCATTATAGTCTGGACGAGAATTATCGTCTCTTAACTTTAGAGACATAATAAGTAAATTATAGTATATCTATTAATTGAGACATGTCAAAATTCAAATTTGATCAGCCACGGAGACTAATTTGGTATGCAATAAATTGTTCGATATATACTCGTATTCATATCTGTTCAATTGTGCAATATCGTCAATCGTTGCACTACTCTACAAAATCAGGTAGTAAGTTTGTTGTGATGTCAAAAGCCCTAAGTTACAAATAAGGACATACACGGTAAGCAGAAACTTGTCCTGCTAGTGCAATACCAGAAGCAAATTATTCTATCATGCAACCGGTACTTTAAAAAGGAATTCTGACTACATTTCTGATAAAGTACCGACTATTAATTACTAAACAAGCTTTCATTACCGCGTGCCACCGCACTTTACGATAGTTCACGTCCAAAGAGAGATCAAACGAAAGTTTTACACCACTTTCATTCAAATACATATAAATTGCAACGCGTGGTGGTTTCAGAAACAAAATCCAAATCACGTAGCGTCAGTGACCCGAAATGTGCACGCGGAGAATGCGCGCCATTATTGTTGAAAGTTTTAATGAAAAACTGCCTACTATTTATCAAAAAATCTATTGCATACTCTATCTGGAGATTTCATAATTTTAAAGCCAAGTTTACTATTGGTGTTATTGATGGCATGATGACTTACTGACTCAAGCAAGATTCATTGATGAATAGGAAAAGAAAATGCATGCTCCATTAGCTTGCGAAATGCGAACGACAAAAACGCTCGCACATTGGACGGATGGCATTGTAACCCAAATAAAGTGCAATCTGATGTTTTCTCGACTGTAAAATTATTGTAGAAACAAAGTATTCAATTTAATTACACTTTGTTCGTTTAGCAAGGTTGTAATATTTCCTCTCCTTTGTCTGTTCTAATTGAAGCACTTGTCGCTGCAAGTTTAATATGATTGCCTAATTGTTTATTAATTTCGTGGGAAGCTCTGATATACTCGCCGTCCTAAGCTGTTCTCGTGACCTTTGCAAATTACGAATATCCACACCTCATCAATATATTAAAGTTGGTGTCCTCGATGTCTAAAAAGTTTGTCGGTTTTATCTTATACATTTTAAATATACTTACATATTTATTTATATTTTTGTGACTTTCAGATCCTGTAATGGCTGTAATCCTACCTAGTAAAGTTTTCGTAAAAATTCGTAGAACAAGACGTATATTCTGGTACAAATTTTTGATCACCATTGCCTACTACCTCTACCTTTAGTGTACCTTAAGGACATACTTCTGTGTCGATATACGAATACAACTTGCCCAACACATTTACTTAGGTCATAATGTTATAGAAACAAGGAATGCATGTTTGTGTACAATATTTGTCAACAACTCGGTGTTCATCGAATGGCAAATTATTTACGAAGAAAACGATCTCCAACAATCTTTCAGTTTTATTGTTACGCAGCAGTCAAGCAGTTAATTGTTGACTTTAACTGATTTATGGTTAAATTACGTTAGTTTGATTTATGTGCGCGTCTTTATCTATTTTGATATTACTCATTGTTTACATTCATAGAAAGTTATTATTAAGTACTTATTAATTTTAATACAAAAATATTAACAAAAGTATTTCTATAATATAGTTCATTGAGAGTCGCGTGAAGCTTTCCAATTAACTTGGATATTTTTGTATGGTTACTTGTTTATGTTTATAAGGAGTTGGCTGAAATAGTCAATCACCGTAGTAAAATATGTCGCAGTGGTTATTTGGTGTTTGTCATATTTAGTGTCCAGAGTGCACGAGTGTGATGAAAGAAATCTATGGTATTTTTATTGCTCAGCATTTATATAAAAATCAATTTTATTTTAACTTTATCAAGAGTCTTCTTCAGTGTCTTTGAGTTTGTTGTTTTTGCTTTTGATTCCATTTTATTTATATTTTGTAGTAATTAGTTGATTTTGATGATATTTATCCATAGGGCATCCCTATGTCCTGTTTGTACAGCGTAAAGAACATCCATGTCAATACTGTTTTGTTAATCGAGGACTTGAACCGGAGGTGAGCGCAATACGCGCCGCGAGTTCGCGCGCGTACCAGTCTGTCCGATGAGCCGTAGCGTGACGGACTTGCGGCGTGCCGCCTCACTCGCGCAACCTCTTCTCGACTCATGTTCGCCTAGTACTTCTCGTCATCTCAAAACCTGATCTTCGCAGAACGTTCTCTCTAATCTTCACTAATTGTGGACTTCCTGAATTTCAGTGTTGTTATTTTGGAGCTTTTTAATTCGGAAATTCACTTTTTACACCCAATTGTCGCAGTTCAAGGTGTCAGTGACATTTAATTTCAGTGAAGTGAAGTGTTATGGATTGTGCGCCCCCACCGACACATCATTTGGTGATGCTGGTTTTGGATATTGTTAGCATTGTGGTTTGAGACTCTTTGTTGGTAATCGAGTATTTCGTGTACCAGGAGAGCATCCCGATGAAGCGGTCTACGTGGGTGGATGTAGAATCGGGCGGCCGACTCGGCTGCAACGGCGAAATCTTCTGGAGCGAATGTGCTGAATGTGATTGTGCATATTGCAATCCCAACTACGTTTGCGTCTGTAGTGATAAGGTATAAATATTTCAAAATAAGTTATCGGGTTGCATTCACTGAAATGAAAACAACATTTTTAGCAAACGATTTCCAGACAAAGAGACAGTGGATAATTAATTATATGCCAAAACGGATGCAGATAAATTATGTAGTCGGTGTTTCTGACATTTTGGCCGTTATGTAGGAGGAAGATAGTTTCAGATAAGGTAATTTCTATAAACGCTGTTATCGCTTTTGAGTTAACAAATATTTGCTAGTACATAAAATTCAAGGTCCGTCGACCTTAAAAATTCGAGCATCGTTGAGCATTAGGTAATCTCTATTTTTACTTCATACGCTTTGTGCTTGTGTAACTATTAAATTAAAGAGGGTTAAATAAGTACTTTTATCTAGTAATCAAAATATAGCTCCACATTGCGTATTATTTCTTTAGGAAATTTCTTGCAGAAGGAACTAGCACAATGCACAATAATATTAATAATATCACGTAACCAAAACAGTTATTCAAAACCTGTTTCAGCTATGTTTACCTGACTTGCTAACTTTCAATTACTATTGTCATAATAATTACACATATGCAATGACAGAACATAACAAGAATTGATATTATGGTTGGGAGTTATGGGAGCATCGTATGTTTATTTCATGTGAAAGACAACCTACTTTCATTCGGTTATCTACGATGTACTTAAACTCTACTAATTGATGCAAATCACCTTTGATACAACCATGATGTGTGATTGATGACTTCAGACGACTTCACGACGGCAAACCACTTGGTATTGCAATTTAATCACTTCTGAACCAGTTCAATGCCAACCACTTGCGGAAAATAGCATGCAAGCTATGCCAATATTAACATTCAGTCATTACCAATATTAACATTATTCTAGATCACTTCTCTGTTAGGATTATTTATGAACACAGAAACAACGTATGAAATATCGTTTGCCTTGGAATAAATCTCAAATTTCTAAATTAACTGCAGCCAAATATGTCGCGAATTACCAAATCATATTTTACGACTTTTGATGATGAAGCCTAAGATGGTTTGGCATCTCATAAATATTTACATTTTCGGTTACAGCTATTATCATTTCGATTCTAATTAACTACTCTCAAACGAAAGGAAAAAATAAAGTTTTGTTTGGTCAACTTTGGTAAAATCCAAACGAATACTTTGCCCAAACATTGCAGTTCTTTTAAAACTTCACCACGTTGTTCCCTTTTCCTTTGCAAAAAACCTGTGCAAAAAGACGCCTAGTCTTTATACCGGCTTTATATTTTGTCACATACAATGACGCTTCACAAAATGCGAGGAAAGTGAGACTCTAGGGGGATTTTTCTTTACCCCACCCGCCTTTGTCTAAAAGCCCCGCACATGAAGTGTGTGTTTTACGCTTGTACACCGTGAGAAATCTAGTTACAATATAGTTTATTGGTTCAGATATCACTCAAGAGGAGAAAATGAAATCTGTCTTTGTGGATTTGTTTCTTTTGAGAACTATCTTTCGCAATAGTGCTTTGTTTACATTAATACATACTTGATTAACTTTTCCAAATCTTCTAACCTGTTTAGTTATTTTTTTCGTTAAATGCATTCGATTTCCCCGAACTTATTTGCATTGTAGTCGTCATATTATTCTATGCTGTTGTAGAATGTTGACTAGTGAAGACGTGAACTATCTCTAGCATGTATGTTGAAGCAAAGTAAAGTAAATTTTATTGCTTTAAACTGTGTCTGTACAAAGCTGTTACAAGTACATTATTTGTTTCAACAGTTTGTCCTAGCGGACATGCAATATGGTAGCCACCCTAAGACTTAGACTAGAGACGTTATAGATGGGCACCTACCATAAGCATTACTTACATTTAATAATAATAATTAGCTATTTACATCATTGCTGTTTATAAAATTCGTATGTATGTTTGAGATCAACCATTAATAAATTATACAATTTATAACAATTATACCTATCTAATATTAACTTTATCTTATGTTTAAAATATGTTATTCTAAAAACCTGAGATCATCATTTTTTGACCGACGAACCACCGGAGGAGGTATACAATTCGACGCGTATATATATATATATATATATATATGTTATGTCTAACCACGCATAACTTTTTTCACAGTAGTCCGATTTCAATAATTATTTTTTTAATGGAAAGAATATACTTCGAAATTGGTCCCATTAAAATTTTGTCGAAATCGGCTGAGCCATTTTTGGTAAATCAGCAATAATGTGAAAAATGTTACATCGATCCGTGCATAATATTTGCGTTCTAGCGATGCGCCCCGGCTTCGCACAGGTGTATTATACATATATACATTTCTCTTGAATTACTCTATCTATTAAAACAAACTGCATCAAAATCCGTTGCGTAGTTTTAAAGATATAAGCATACATGGGGACAGACAGCGGAAAGCAACTTTGTTTTATACTATGTAATGATTCTGTACACGGGTGAAGTCGGTCATGCTATTTTTTGCAAATAATAATTATTATAATATAAGTATGGGGCCGATCCGTGCGTACATGCGTAAAATTCGTTCATATCATAAAATGATTTTTCAATTAGCCATTTCTTCAGAGATTTTTTAAATCTATTTCCAACTATTAACTTTATTTCATGGGGTAAATCATTGTAAGTGTATCAACACTGTCATGTGTGTGCTTTTGTGAAATATTGTATTGATAGCTTGAGGAATACTTATGTTATATTTGTGTTTGGAGCGTAAAGCGCTAAGTTATAACACACATTGAATATCGTAAACACCTGCCTGGATCTTGGTCGTTAATGTCAGTCTGCGGATGGGTGACCGCAAGTGGCAGTTATAACTATCATGGTCGGACATATAATATTGTGGACCACGGTAGTCACTAAGCCATGTTGGAGACCTAAGAATCTGATACCAAAATTAGCCATAACCTCACGGAGTACATATACAAAAACTAACACCAGAGAAATTTAGTAATAGTGAGCATCTATAATTTAAGGCATTTGTACAATTTCAGTTTATGCAACTGTCTGTTAACATGTCAGCGAAAATTATCAACGTAATCAATCTCAAGTTATTTCAAACCGGAGATGCATGTCAGACATACCTCTTACCATACCATACCTACATGACCTACTGTGATCATTTACATGTTACATCATATTCGTGACCTCCCTAAACGGCCATACCACCCGCATTCCTAAAAAATCGTAAGTACATTCCGAGGCAAATAGTGTCCTAATATCCTAGATTTTTGTGCCTATTGGTATGTTTGACATAATAGAACGTTTTTTTATCAATATGAACACATGAAGTTCACCAGTCTCTGGCAGCCATATCACAAGCTTTGCTTAGTTGGTGTCATAGACCGTTTTGCTTTATATATTTTTGTACCTACAACCTGTTTCTGCTACATCCTAATTTTCTAGCGCGAAGCATTGTTATTGCACATTGCTTTCGCACATATCTGCTAAGTAATTCAAATGACTATGATCACCACTTATTAGCTGTAAGCCTGCGACATTGAAACCACAGCTTGAGATAGCCAACTCTATCATTACAGGGGCATTAGCTGGGGCTCGCAGTTATTTCACATTGTTTCTCATTACTCGGTACAAGTTAGCTTACTTACTATTTAAATTGTTCATTCAAATTGAGAACATAATGAATCTGAAAGATAATATAATCAGTCATCGTAGAAAGGTCGTATTCAAAACGCAAATACAAATTGCTACATTAAAGGGAAATAAACATTGAAAGTGAAAATCGACAGAGATTTACATTTTTGAAAAGCAGAAGTGGTTCTTATAATATGTAATTGTGTCATACTTACATCTGATCAGAAACAAGTTTTAGGTACGTAACGCTGGGCGTAAGCCTTGTTCCGGTGTTCTCGTAGGGAGCCATCAAAACCGTGAATGGTCGTTTTCTGATTTCTAATAGATGCATTACCATATCATGGCCTTTCACGTTCAGCGTATTGGATAACTCACGCGATTTTTTCATCACAGATTGTATTCGGTGTTGTGCCCAATCTGTCTCTCTTTGCACGTTTTGGACGTTAAATCTTTTTCAATTAGGTATTGGATTTCGTTTCATTTTGTGAAATCGTTTCTGATGTATAAATTGTATTTTTACGGCATAATGGACATATATGTAATTAAAATATACGATTGTTGGTTTTATAGGTTTGTAGGCTATCCTGTAAGACAAGAGCTTTACATGAGTAATCAATGTAATCATTATAATTATACTGATAAACTCTTAAGTCGACACTGTCTCCCATGAAGAAATGATTACATTACTTAGAGAATACCTAAAGATGCCACGAGCCCACGAGATTGGTAGTGATTAGATATGTGCTTATATCTGTACAGATCTAAAGATGGTGGCGGTGTCCCTATTAATTTTAACGATTTGCCTGTCTGTTTCTATTTCTCGTAAATAAATCATTCCAAATTTTAATATGTACATACATAAATAATACTGAATTTGATGTTTAAAAACACACATTTTGTCATAAGGTGTGTTAAATTGAATTTAAATAAATAAAAGCTAAATAGTAGGCGATGACGATCAAATGAGGATACAATTGATTTAAAAATAACATCGCAGCATTGATTTGAAATACATCACTGTAGTAGTTTCCTGTAGAAGCCTATGCTTACAACACGTACTGTCCTTATAATTTAATTCAAATAAATTCAAGTGACATAATGTTCCAGATCTTTGATCTTTAAGCAACTGTGAAATTGTGTAATATTGGTGACCCAGTGCTTGAATGTGAATGAATTTGTAATGTGCGCGACCCTAGGATTTTGTGATCTTCTTGCCTGTAACAAGTTGCTATAATTGTAAAAATTACTTAGTTTTGCCCCGTTTAAACTTTCCTCAATCCACATACCTACTATATAGCTAGATTAAGTTACTGTAGTTGTTACTGTTCATCTAATTTGTAACATCAGAAAAACTATTTGTATTTCGAAAATATCGGTATTGTCGGTAATATCTATATAAATAGCAATAAAGAATATTCAACCACGTATTCTGTTACGTGTTCCACAATGTTGTTAAATGCTAGTCTGTTGTGCTGTTTACATATTTCTAAAAATATTAAATTTATATGCATAAATGAGGCAAAATTAATTAACTGCGTGAATTGAAGGAAATTATATAATTTGCTAATTAATTCATCATTATTAAATTGATGTACCTAATCTGCAGCATGGGCCTTCATAATAATTTGATAATTAAATTACGGAAATCATCATATAAAAATAATTCAACAAAATCTTTTAAACTCTACATTTTAAAGAATACAAAATGTATAACGACTTTTGACATTAGTACGATTATGTTAGAATTGTGTAAACAGCTCGGCTAAGTGTTTAGCGTCGGAGGCGCTAACTTCGTGTTTGAGGAACAAACAGCTAGCCCCATTAGTACGTGTTGCTTTGCAAACAACATGCGCTACCGGTGTCATTTCGAATATTCAAGATAAATAACATTTTTCTGAAGCACTGGCCTCTTCCTGTTGTTTTCTTTTGACGTTACGTACGGTATACATATCAAGATTTTTCCCAGCCTCTACAACCTGACCCGTACGTTGCATGTCGTTGAATCTAGTTCCATAAAGATGATACAGACCGATAGCAATGTTACTCGGATTCGATGTGAATCTGTGAATTGCGTCAATGTTAGCAACAATGACTTAGATAACACGATTTCGTACCTATTTTTTCATAACATTTACATAGTTGTGTAATTCTTCGGTTATATTTTGGATACAATAGTCTTTGCGATTTCATTGCAGCATCTCTGCTATTGATGTGATGGCTATCTTCACCTATTTCTGGTGATTTTGTTTACACATTGGGTCATTGCCCTTCTTCAGTTAGACGCATTTGTGTCGTCTCGCAGTCTCCCACATCCATCGGGCTGCGGTTCAACTTGTTTAAACCAGGCTTTCCATAGGATGCGGTTTGTGGCTCGAATTCCTTTTCTGCGGCATCTCTGATTTTATGAGATCGTTAAGTGATTTGTTCGTTTTACAAACCTCTTTACACGGCTCTGCTGTAACTTTTTGTTTGCCTGTACAAAACACGTATAGCTGGTTCGCACATTAGAGGATTTTTTTTAGAGTATTATATCTTTGCAGCGCCCTAATGGTATCTGTCTCTTACTTCAATTAGTTTACTACATTGTTTAAAATTATTTTTAGAGGTTCTACGGCTATTGATTTATATTTTAATATATTTGTAGACAGCTTTCACGACGTGATCGTCGTCAATAAATTTTATGCTGAATTTCATAGCGTCTATTACGCAGTAACAAAGTTTCAATTTTTAAGTACCTGAAAGTTCCCATGCTTTTCAAAGTTGTGCTGTCATGTCTGTACGGCGTTCTACGTATTCCACAATCAGTTCATTTCCCGCGATTAAGTCTCAGTCAATTACACAGATTGCACGATTGCACGTATGCTCCGCGCCGGTTTAATTGCAAACTTCGGTTTCTCGGTGGTAACGGAATCGGCGCCGGGTGAAAGTATCTTATTGACCAGAGTGAACTCGTGCTCAGCTTCACTATTATGCTTACCATTGTAACTATTGTCAAGTTCACATCAGCAAAGTTCATTTCATAAAATTACCCTGCCGGTTTTTACAGAAAAAGCAAATTTTTTTTTACTGTGCACCATTCTTACTAAGCTCTACTTTATCGAATTCATTATGATGTAAAAATAATACAAGTCATTGAATCTAAAAACCACACAAGCTATTCAATGACGGCCAACGTTTAATATCAAATTAAATGTTAAATTGCGGTCAAATCCAAATCTATATTTACAGTTACTAAGTGAAGTCGCTTTGCTATTGCAAACATTTCTTTTGAAATGTCAAGTTTATGATTATAATCTGCATTTCGAATCGAACGATCCTTTGAAGTCTTTGAGCTCGCAAACCGTTGTCAATGATGATTATAGTGTCATGAGTATAGTAGAGTGCGTATGTCTTTGTTGTGACAACGTGAGTATAGCGGGATTTTAAGTATATGCTAGCACACGGCATGTTTTTAGACGCATTGTTTGTCGGCACTCACGTCTCATTTCCCCTGGCGCGATGTGGATATGCTCGAGGTCTAACGGACACTCGTCGCACTCAATGTTCCGTGAAACCCTCTAATGGTAGTATCGTGTTTAGGAACGAAAGCTACTCTTGCTACTTGATGTCGGAAACATGTTCACGTGACACCGCCAATACTAGCTTTAAAACGTACAATTTTAGAGAAAGTGCATTCGTGAGATTTTTTTTCACTCAGCATTTATTCCGGAAACGGATTAATCTCTGTAACGAAAGTACTATGTCATTTCTTGATCTCTGCACGAATCGGCTCGTGTTTTTTTAGTTCCGATTATTTATTCGATTTTATTTACCGACTTAACGATTGTATCCACAAGCGTTTACGAGGAATATGATACAACACTTTCCTACGAACAGGTTTCAAAATAATCGCCATGACAGCTCGATCATGACAAAAGATTACTCTCTCGTATGAATTTCTTATACATGTAGTAAAACCAGTATTGACTTTGACTAGATACTGGTGTCGTCATATTTCTTTATCGCTGCTGGCAAAGATTTTTTTGTCGAGTTCCTCGTTATTGCCGAATCTTCGCTTGGGAAAGCACCATAGCTGAATACGGTATTGTATCATCGATAAGTCAAACCAGTAGTAGAGTACTCCTAGAGTACCTACTTAGTATGCAAACAGGTCTACATTTTAAATTAAAATCCATTTCAACAAAATTACTCGATATAATGAACATCTTATATCAGGGGCAACAAGTGCAGTTCATCATCGCATAATTTAGCTGTTTTGAGTTTATATGCCTAAAAGTCTCGCAATAGATTGTAAGGACATGAGATGTGCATCTTGTCTCTATTATAAACACAATACCTATTCATATTAATATAAATCAACCTCGATACTAAGAAGCTGGAAGCACTTCACCCGCTCGATGACTTTATGACATCACAATTTGATTTATCATTCATGTTTATTTAGTTAGACAGTTCCGATCAACTGGCGTCAACAGGTCGTTGACGTTCCTTAACATAACATCCTGTGATCATATAAATTATAAATCTATGTGATTGGAGCCAATTAGCGCATCTTGTAATAATCCTGCTCTGAGAATCAAATCATGTATAATTTAAAAAAAAAACACTTTCGCTTAAAACACTCGATTAATCTAGTAAAGCCTAGTAAACCTGATTGAGTATTTGACATTGTTATTTATATCCCATGTCATGTTTACGAACGCTCATAAGTATGCAGTGAAAGTGAACCCTCCCGTGTGACGACATTAGTTACTTGTATGTTAAGTGAGGTCGCGGTTCAAATGTTGAAAGTACCTCCACATACTCCTTCACCATTACCATCATGCCATTTAATTTGTTATCAATTAAAACAGTACGCGGTTTTCCCCATTAGGCATACTTACTTACCTACTCGGTGTATGGATATATACTAAACCTTATTTATAAAACTTATTTATAAGTACATACTTAGTTAATGAACTGGTTTTTGTAACAAAACTTCACTGTTAACCCAATAGCTTAAATTCAAATCGCAATATTGTTGAATGAGCTTATTTACAAAAATAAGCTCAATAATACCTGTTACAGTTTTAAGACCCAAATTCAATCGTAAAAATTAATGACCAAACCAGACCAGATAATCGAAATATTTTTGCCAACAAGATTTTGTTTTGAACCATCACAAAGACACTGCAGAAAGATCTCGTTAAATCAAGGGCCACGAATTCGATCGGCTAGCTTTTCATTTTATTCAAATTTGAAGGTCGTATCAGAGGTGTTGTGCATGTTAAAATGTCGAGTTTCTACTGAACGTCCCACTTCCTTGCCCGTTTCCGCGATACCGGTTATTTTGATTGGCCACTCTGAGCAGCGATGCCATGATGCCGATGCCGTGATCATCGCCACTAACGAAATCTCCTCACTAAACGGTACGGTTACCGCCGCAGATTATCGGGGTCGACCGAATCAATTTTACGACACACTCTCTTGGTTTTGCTGGCATATTCGCAATCGCAACTTTTAGTCTTCTTCCTGATAATTGCAAAATAATTGCTTTGTTCTCCTTTAGCGCAATTGATGGCTTTTGTTGTGGGCTTTCGAAACTACCGAAAAAACTTTCAAGAATTCCGACTTGACAATTAATCATCTTCAGTAGCTTGCTCGGAACCATTACGGGCGTCCGAGACATTTTATGACGTCTATTATTACGTTGTTTATCGTCCTAAGTGGCAGTTATCATACTAAATTGAATATCTACAAATATAGCCGGAAGAATACTCTTTGACCTCATTAAAGTAACCCCATTCGCATATCTGTGAAATAACATTACTGCTATCGTCCTATAAATGTCACTATTTAGTTGCAGTTAGGAAGCGAGACAAGCAATAGACGAAACTAAGTGATGTATACTTATTTAAATATTTTGTGGTGATGGTGTCTATGGGTGAGACAATACTGTGATACACAATGACAATGACTTCTTCTGTGGCAAAAGAGCCAGACAGTAATGGTGTGAACAAAAAAAGCAGTGAAATATCATTAAGGAAGAAATATAATATACGCGATGTAGTGGTGCAGCACGAAAGAGTGGCCAGTGTTCAAGTTGGCTGGGCCCAAGTGATAGAGGAGCTACAATGGAAGTTAAAAGTGAGTTCTTCAATGTGCTCTTCAAAATTGTGACTAACAAACCTAAAAATAGCCTATTGCCGAATTCATTGAGGTTCTTTGAAAGTCAGGCATCATTTTTGATCTTGTTTAAATCTAGTGTTCACTAGTTCTATTCGCTTTGCTTTATAAGTCTTCGCTGTAGTAGTAGACTGTAGTAATGTAAAAAAAGTCGTTGGTTGCGTATGCGGAAAAAATATTCTTCCATGGGTTGCCATGGAATGGATAGTTGCCTACGAAGAGGAAAAACTCCTCGTGCACAACCAGTTAAGCATTTATAAGTTTCACTATGATGGACTATAAGTGCAACTTTAGATTAATTTTCACATTTCTAAATAGATATTCTTTCAAATGGAATATTCAAATGATGCTTCAGATCATAGAGATGTTTAAGATAGTTTTGCAAATAATGCTAATGTCAGACCATTTGGCGGAATGTCCTTGAACTGTGCTAACCAACTCAGATAAGCAACTGAAATAATAAATACTTCGTAGTTCACATTACTACGGAGTATTTTTAAAAGTGCCTAATAAACTTGCCATTATCAACTATGGGACCCATAAATATACTACTACATACTATGGGATCATTAATAACTTTTACTATGGGACCCACTGTGAAATCTCGGATAAAATCAACTGCACCTTATATTTTGCCGAGAGTCAATGAAATTTTTGTATGGTGCTGCTGATATTGCCATTTCGGAGTGGTCCCGTAGTAAAAGTAAAAAATATTCGTTATGATGAGTATAACAATGAGTCCCTCTACTTTGCAAAACAACACTTTACACAGGGTCATAGGTATTAAACGCAAAACATTTTCAGAGCGGGTCTAGTACATCTAGACAAACAACTTTTGTTCCAGGACTTTTGGAAAATCACGAAGAAAAAATCAGCTTTTTCATACAAAAAGTTCGTCAACGCGCGACAAAATGTATGGAGAAGCGAATCTTCAAAAGTCGTAGCACAATAGTTATTTGTTATACAAAAGCGCAAAGTTGCTTTTTAACCGCGTACTCAATTTTAATGACCGAGCAAGCGAAGGAGCACAAGGTCAAACATCTGAGTTATTCCAGTCTGTCCCCCGGGGGACAGAACAAAAAAAAAATCTTGTCCCCCGATTGATTTTCGGGGGACAGACCGGCATGATTTCACTCCTTAACAGTGCGGTCTGTCCCCCGACTAAATTATTTTTTTTTGCTTTTCTTCATCCGTTTTATATGTCGCTTTGTCATTTACGTTGGATAAAATACTAGTGATTTGGATATATCATCATTTTTATAAAAAAAAAATCTTTTTTCTATCACTCGGCCACAGATTTATTAAATCACTGTAGGTATTTTCGTAAAATCAAATCAGTATTCAAAGACATAATACAACTTACAATAACAAACTAGAAATAAGAATGTTTATTTTGTTTTTAAACGTATAGGACACAGTCCCACAAATCACAATAAGTATGTTTGGTACAATAGGGTAGTTTAACTGGTATTGAATTAACTAAAAGTATAAGGATTAGTCAATTCTGCAATTAATTATGATTCGTAACCTGAAAAAATAATTACCAGTTCACAGATATAAGATTATAAAGATTTTGGTAAGGATTAAGAGGGGATGATTTGTTTATGTTCTAAATTCAATTTTACTTTCCCATCTAGAGGATAAAAACGACTTTTGCACTTAAAAATCGAAGAGCAAAAATAGTCTTTAAGATGGGAGGATGAAAAGGTTGTTTGTCTATACGTACTAGACCCGCCCTTAAAAGGTTTTGCGTCTAATACCTATGCCCCTGTATAAATGTACGTAAGTGCGGTTCATACGAACAATCTTTCAGAATTTACCAAAAGTCAAATTCAATTTCACCGTATTCAATCCGATACGATAGATAATCGGCTTGCATCGCTCTGGAGGTTAGATTTATAGGCTCTCCCGTAAACTCCGACATGAGCTCCATTACTGCTGTGGTACAGTAACGGTGGCGGTAACGGGAGACCGCGCTAGTTATTTGGCTCTAGCCATGGATTACCCTCTATAGATTTCACATATGAGATTATTCGTCTCGTTGAGATAGTCAAATAAATGTTTTTTTATTAGCTTTCCTCAATAATTGTGTTTTATATCAGGTTAAATCTATTTCCGCCCCGGTGTCGTACTTGTTCATAGGCAACGCGACGACGCCGCGACGGTGAGTTCTTCGATCAACAGGCCCGATAGTCTCAGCTCTTTACAACTTTGATACATGAAAAAAACATTATTTTCACTAGATGTAGCAAATATTATTAGGTTACGTTAATCTTGACAAAATAAAATGTACCCGCCTTACCACAAAAGATTCAAACACTGTTTAACCGTGCAATTTGTACTGTTAAACATTGTCTAAGCTGTGCTTAAAACTTTTGAGGTAAGACGGAATATAACTCGAGCTTTCCTCTAAAACATTACGTCATCTATTCGTTATTCTGAGAGAGATAATCTGTGGCTCCAATGTTTACAGCTGTTCCTGCTCCTGCGATCATAATCGTTAAATGTGCTCTTACGGGATTAGGTACTTCTCAATGTATTTGTATCACGGCACAACAGTATTCTTAGTAGACAATATCTTAAAATGATTTATCGTATTTAGTCAACAAAATGTATCCTATCCATAAAAGTTTACACATAAATGAAGTTTACACATAATTACATAATATGTGCACATTTATTTATTCACCTAATAAATTCTACTAAATTAGGACGAACCTTCAGCTCTGTATACTTAACAAACATCTTTTAATAGTAGATTAGTTGCCAAGGGCTGTAAGGCATCAATTGCAGCCCCAATTATTTTCGCGCCCTCGCTACGCTCGTGCGCCTATATTTCGAGGGTGCAATTGGTGCTTACACCCGAGATAACTATTCTTCTTTACATCTCGATTTTGAGGTAAGTAGAAAAAAACCGGCATTACAAGAATTAAATATTGTTAATTGCTGCTTCAGCTTCCATTTTCATTGAAAGGAGAAATCGGGAGTGCTAGCTAGAGCTAGCACTCACGATTCAATGCTAGCTAGAGTGAAGATATAAGCTATCTTCATCATTTGAAGAACTCATGTTTTTTCCTAGTTAGCACGTAGTTATAAAAAAATCCCAAAAACAAACAATATTTAAAGTAAAAGTTTTCTATTCTCGCCTTTTTTCATTAAAAAGAATCAAGTAAAGAATTTTTTAATAATTTTTTTTCAAGAACCAAATTGAGCTTCGATATTTAAAATTGATGACTATTATACTCACACAAAGACAAGGCTGGATAGCAAAGCGACCTATCTTTGGTCATTGGGCTAAATGCATGATGACTATTGCCAGTATGATGGTTAGATGTATGCGAACTTTTTGAAAGAAAGAAGTGTTTTTTTTTATTTTTAATTACTTATCGCCCTAGGGCTTTTCTAGCTACATTATTACACTAGAGCGCTAATTAGCAAGCCCCATTTGGAGGTAATAAGAACCTACTTACCGAACATGAGATATATCAAACTGATTTTCACCATTCATTCGTAATGGGTTACTTGCCCTTGTGTGTTACTTAATCTTGTGTCTAATTAATATTATTTCTCTATTTTGGAATCGTGTCTATAGCTTACATGCTTTCCTATTTGCAATAGGCTCTATCTTTTCATCGCCTTATTCAATAGTAGATAGTAGTAAGTGTCGTTGTACTATTGTACATGTAATTTGAATCCATGTGCAATTATAAGGATTACGATTTCCATGTTTCGAAAAAAATAGTGACTGTATTTATTAATGTGAACAAGCGTATTTGTAATTTATTTATTTAACATTTAACATTCATAATAAATAACCTGTAATTCAATGTGGCATATTACCAATAAAATGATAATGATTAATCTAGGTAGGTACTGAAGGTTGAAGTACAAGATATCGAAATAGAGTCCTAGATCTAGACCAGGCTCATTAGTTGTCCCTTTCACAAACATTGTCCAGTCGCTAGTAAGATATTGCAAATAGCAAATAATGCACTAGATACAAATATCCATGCTTTTCTTAAATGATTGGGAAATTAAGGTTTACACTATACAGTGCGACTAAAGATATATAGAGACTGAAAAGTTACTGTTCAAACGAACACAATAAATAAATATTAAATAAGACTAAAAACTTGAAGAACTTGAAGCCGCAAATGCCGCAATCGAGTAATGACAGAAAAATAAAGATCTATACTTAACTGAGGAACATGCAGTAAACACTTTGAATACAGAGGTAAATTTAACAGCAATCCAAAATTGGACAATAGAAGGTAGCTGACAAGGATATAAATCTCAGAATACAGGTGGGTGATTCTGTATGAAAACAAGCACGTAACGCGCTCTAACGTGCTTTTTGATTTTAAGAAATTAGTATGAAAATTACTTATTTTTCAAATAGCATAACATAAACTCGGTTTATAATTTATTTTAACGTAATTTTACATTTATTAAACAGTTCTCCAAATAAAATTCAAGGAAATAAAAAAATTACTTACCGCGTTACGTTACGTTTTGTCGATAGAGAATCAGGCCTCAGAACATAATAAAATAATTAAATAAATGTTGGGAAAAAACATATTTACTCAGCGATAAAGTACTCAGATACGAGCAATGCGCCTCTAAATACTTAACAGATTTTACTCTCAACTTACAAGTTACTAAACTTTAAAATTAAATGACTATCTATTAAATAGTAAATGAATTAATAAATTTATTTTGTCTATATCTACTACAAAATTATTTTAATTAATGATATGATAACCGAGACATTTATTAGATGTATTTAGCCGGGCTCTGCATACCTAATTGAATTCGGTTTCGTCTTAAATTATGTAACTAAATATAGATATGTACTGATCAAATCAACTAAGTCACACAAGCTCAAGTTTTGCTGTATCTGCGAGATCTCATCATCATTAACTCCGAATTTAATTACACAAGATATTGTAAACTATGTTTGAAAAGAATTAATGTTCGCTATCAACTACGGCAGAGAAATTGAAACACATTTAATAACCAGTAGTCACAATTAAATAATCTACTACTTACATAACGTATTTTTCATTTTAATGATCGATACAGATTTATATGTCTAGTCTAACACCTATTTAAAACCAATTAATACTTGTTAGTTATTTACATACAAATTAGTTATCTTAATACTTAGCTGATGATTCGCATCAAACTGCAGTTCATTCACCGCAATACACCGCGTGCTCTGAGGAAGATGTTATTGATTATATTGACTTGCTATGTACCTATTACATTATTAGGTACCTGTAGGTAGATAGACCATATTCAGAGATCCTTATCATCTTTCAAAACGTCTAAAAGATGCTGCTTTACAAAGTTCTGGGACTTTGAGAGATATATGTAATTATTTTATACATGTAATTGATTGACACCATGAACAACTTTGCTGTGCAGCGAATTCCAAAATCACGAAAATATCAGCTGTTCTATATTGTATACTAAATATCATTATGTACTACATAGCTGTTGTATATTACATTTATTTTGTCCAGAGTCGATGAACTTTTTGTACAAGCCGAGCAAGACGATTCTAGACGTTTTACCAATATAATAATATTGATATTCGTAAATGAAACAAAATTTTAAAATAACCACTGTAAATATATTAATATTCAAATATTTGCAAACTAAAACTTTCTATGAAGCACTATAGATTGTAGAACGGAGCGCTATGAAATAATTTAAATAACCAGTCATAGCTGCAATTATTACAAGAAGGTAGATATTATCAGCAATTAATGTATACGTCAAAATATGTAATAATATGCCGTAAGTTATCTCTATAACTGGCTTCCTAAAAGCAGAGCGTTCTATGTTCGTCTGTATGTACTGTTTGTGTATATTTATCGATATTTTCGCCAATTCTGAATAGATTTCAACAATTATTTTTATTTTAGAAGGATATTCTCCCGAGGTTTTTATCGTAATCGAAATTTTATCGAAATCAGCTGAGCTGTTTGTGAACAATCAACAGTAATATAAAAAATGTATACGTCGAATCGAGCGAAGTCGGTTGTGCCATATTTTGCGAAAAAAAATCATTAAAAAAATAATTATTATTGGATGAACAAATTGAAATAAACTGAATTATAAATCAAACCACAATATGCCAACGTTTATTCAGGACGCGCACGTGGTGATTCATTGCCACTTGCGATTGCACGGATAATTCCTGTTAGATTTTTTTACTAATATCAGCAGAATAAAGTCGTAAATCCTGCAAAAAGTACACGATTATAAATAACTAAATGAGCGGTACTGGTGTATGAATCACAGCTGCGCCCGCGCCGCCGCGCCGGTGGGGCTGCAATTGAACATTATGGTCAATCAGTTCAAGTGCACATGCCGACGGGGTCACAGAGTACGGCCGTCGCTTGTACAGATTTTAATACCATATGGCACAAAACATATAGGCTATGCACGAAATGTCATTTTAATTAGGTTTATGGTGTATGCTTTACCGAGGCAGATCTTAAAAATAAATAATAGTAAGTCTGTGACGCATCCTCACCTTCTTAGATTTCTTTACCCCACTGCTAGGCCCTGGTGAGACTAGTATATCCGGGCTAGCATACGGACCACGAAACAATTCTTTCGACATATCAGAACGAGACAGAGTTACGGTGAAGTATATATCTGTAATTTTCCACACGTCTAACTCTTTGTGGTCGTATGCATAAGCTAGCAAAACAGGAATAGCTGGCGAAAAAGGGAGGAGGCTTATACCCTGCAGTGGGCTGAAATGAGCTGATGGTGATGATGACTGCTAGGGTAACTGCGTATCTTACCTGTACCAATCACTGTAGTAAGTTTTATTTTTGCCCAATGATTTTTCATTGTTATCTCATGTAACTAAAATAGAGAACTTTAGTTAAATGTGGTTCTCAATATACTTATTTTATTTAACTGCTATGATTTCTAATAATGTAATGACGTGAAAATGACGTCCAAATACTTTGTTATAGATACCTACCCCACAAGTATGAATCACAAATAAACTTTTATTTTACTTTGAATGGACAATCATGAATAATTATTACTGGTGTAACATCAAACTGACTTCAAACTAGCTCTCCTACCATTGTTTATTTGATGATGATGAATGACCTAACTAACCATTCAAAGGAAACAAGTTCCTTGTTAACGGCGTAGGAGGAACCTTCAATAAGATCAAAGTAGTTAACATTTCAAAAACGCTGCGGCTTTAGAGTCAGAAAAAATATTCCCAGCGCATACAAAGCACGTGTTCTGTTTACACCGACGATATGCCCGTGTGTCCCATCCCACTCCCTCTCCAAAAATCCAAAACAAAGGATGTTCACAGATGTTTTCTGAGAAGCATTTGAATGTACACATCAAGCTCAGTTTTGTGATCAATTGCTTTAGGACCTTTACACCCAATTTATGTGTAGGATTGCCTCGCTGACAACGTTATTACAACGAATTTTGAAACGTATTCGGAAGATAATTGGGTTGAGAAAGCGAAAACAACGTGATCCCAACAATCCCAAGATAGTTACTTGGGAATGAAGAAGCGGATCGCCGGCAGGTGTGGTGCTCTACTAACACAGACATGCCTGTATGAGGATACACTCACACAGATACAGGTTATCGTACAACGTGCCAGTGATCCTCACCGTACATAGCTCTCTGCATGTTGCCCTTTAGGTAGGTATACAGAATGCTCTGCAACTGCAAAGATGCTCTACCTTACGAGAACTTTTCATAAAAAAGTTTAGTGCAATATTTACGGTATTTGAAGCAAAGTTATAAACTTATAGCTTTGGTTAGTAACATATTTCAGAGACTGGTATATTTTAAGTATATTTTAAACATGGTGAATGTTTAATTGTGTACCTAATGAAATTTTAAGGTAAAGGCTACACAATTTATTAAATATCTAGTTTATCAACATTATCTCTCCTTGTGCTAGTTATAATTGGTATAAATTATGTATTTATATATATATGTATGTATTTTATATGTATATGTATTTTTACACGTTATTAGTATATTTACACAGTAGGTATACACCGCCGACCGTATTCCTATTATTTAATTTTTCTCCAGTCCATCCAAAGGTTGCCAGGTAGAAATCGCCAAATGCGATAAGGCAGCCATTCTACAACATTTGTAAAAATCTACATTAATGTATCTGTTATATGGTGTACATTGTACAATAAAGATATTGTTTGTTTGTTTGAATTAATATTTATGTGATAAACTATATTATAATATAGTATGTTGAACCAGTATTTGACGTAAACTACAGTAGGCATCGAAATCAAGGAAAAATGTAGAAAATCATCTAAAAGATTTCATTCGTTTAATTTCTGACTGTGGATCAATTTCACGATCCATACATTAGATAGGGTGGTACTAACTACTACCGTAAGGGAATTATTATTAAACGAATTTTAATCGACATAATTCTAGTTTTTGTATACTGAGCACAACCAGAAAAAAAACGATTCGAAATCTACACAACTCCCAATCTCTGTTTCAATAACATAGATTTATAGAATCACTATAAAATATAGGATCAAATCCACGAGCACTCGTTCCACGACAAATAGTTCTCATCAATAAAAGGAAAAATAAAGTGGAGCATCCTTCATACTAAGTAGAGGCAACATCGTTTTTTACGGACCCAACGTATTTCCTCGCCCCATCCCGGCACGGCTCCTTATTCTTACTCGCGTTCTCAACAGACACCATGTGCTTTTGCTCGACTTTTGAGGAACGTCCGTTGCTTTATTATTTACGAGACAATTTTAAAATTCTGTTTCGTTCTACGGAAAATGGTGGCTAAAGTATTATTCATTTACTGTGTGCTAATATACACGTAGCTCTAGTGTAAAATTATCCCAAACTCTCACCCGTATTGTAAGTAAATGATTAATCGAGTTTAAATTCAAACGCTTCAGTCCCTTCAGTAGTCGTACAATGTGTGGTGCAGTGATTGTGAACACAATTTATTTATAAATATACAATATCGTGCTCACTAAGCATGGATACGATAAGTGTTGTATTGAAAACGGGTTACAAAGTTGTAAAGGATTTTTCGGAACAACATAAACCTGTGAGTATTTTGGTTGTGTCCTGAAAAGCCGATGTTAGTTAGTTTTAAAAGTTTATCCTCTGTGCATTATAATTTTAACCTATGATTTTGTTTTATACTACGAGATTCGACATATAAACACTACATAATCTATTAATGCTCGAAATGTAGAGCAACGCTAAAAAAAAAAAGTATAAAAGTTCCTAAAGCCGAAATATCGCCGAAATCAAGCACCAAACGATTGACTTGTTCTAATAAATTATTATAAAAATATAACTTTTTAAATAAAAGCTTTTGAGATCCTGGATATCATATAGCAGCAGAGTGCCAGCCAAGACAAGTAAACGAGCCCAAACACGACTGGTCTATCATGTTTAGTACAGGAGTTCCTATGGCCACCTCCGGACTCCATCATCAGATCAGCTCCGGGGTACCTTAATATTGCATTGTCACGCAATATACAAATTTCAGCTTAATCGAAAACCGGGAAGTTGGTCAAGTTCTTGTTGGTCAACATCCACCCGAATTGAACAGTGACTGGTAAACATTTAGCAACCTTTTAGGCTTTTAGGGGCTTATTCTGTACATCAAAACTAACACTTTTGTTCTGCTACTTTTGTCAAAACTCGAAAAAATGGTGTTCCATAGAAAAATATCGTTTAGCCTCGACCAAATGTATGGAACAGCTGATTTTTTTTTTGTTTTGACAAAAGTCGCAGTACAAAAGTTGTTGGTTTTGATGTACAGAATAAGACCCTAAAAGGTTGCTAAATGTTTACCAGCCACCCAGTATACTTACATACATTTACATTGAAAGTTAAATAGAAGCTTGTAAAATTAATCTCTATTTAATGAGATCATATAGATTCCTAGAATATTTTAACTGTTCTGATCGTTATGCTCTTGACCTTCAGTTGCATATTTCCATAACCAATTGCTTGCTTTCGGTCAATAAAATCTGCTATTATTGGCAATCGCCACAAATGTTATTGTTAAGATCAAGGCCTTAATTCAGGTTTATCAAGAGTTCTGTAAAAAAAAATCAAAGGCAACGATGTACCGTACCTAACAATACAATTATTTCCACAAGTATTTTACGTACTTACTTTGTTTCCTGATTAGCATTCAGACCTTGCTATTCTATTGTAAGGACGGTTTAGTGTTCCAAAAATGGTTCCTACGTTAATCTAATACCGTGTTACAAAATTATTGCGGGCATATAGACCTAGAGACAATCATTTCATTCATTCATCCATCCATTCAATTTGCTGAATAGCTGAGGTCATCAGCAGGTCTAAAACGGCCGCTCTTGTCTGTGAAATAATTTCCAAGCTGTAAGAGCGGCATCTTGTGTCTCTGTTTTTTTATTCTCCCTGTACGACATGACATCTCCCTTTCTTTTCTATATGTACCTTTTTAAAACTAGCTGACAGGGCAAACGTCGTTTTGCCATATAAAATAAAAAAATATTATCACATTTATTCTCAGAAAAATCATAAAAATCGATCAAGCCGTGTCAGAGAAGTTCGGTAGCGAAAAACTGACACAAAGTTATGTATATTTTTACCCAGAAGAAAGAATCGCTTCTAGTGCTACAAATTCATCAAGTTATTTATAAGCAACGGTGGCTTTTTACCATCGGTAAACTCAACAACATTGTCATTACCTTAACATAATCTTGACGCTCAAGAAATATAATATTTTGTCTACAGATGGAGACGTCTGGTGGGTCGGAGAGTTCGGGCGGGGAAGACGCGGAGGCGCGGCGGTCGCGGCGCGGGCACGTGCTCGCGGAACTGCTGCAGACCGAGAGAGTCTACGTGCAGGAGCTCGGGTCTATACTCAATGTGAGTATTTTGAGTATATTCAGTATTCACGTCCTTTGTCAATGCTTAGTCACCTTAATCAACGCTTTGAAGCTTTCGAGAGTTCAGATGACTCTCTTTAAGGACTTTGTTTTTGATACATATGTATATGGTGGTGGGACCAGCGTTACATTTTGCGTTATTGCTATACTTTCCTCCTGTTATCCTCGAAGTCATATTTGGAATCTTTACATTCTCTCATTTCCATTATCCTTTCTCATTATAGTCTTCGTATGGTGTCTTAGATAATCCTTATATCCCACACAAAAAGTATATGGCTAAAATCTCGACACAATATTCAAAACCACGTAATGCCTGCATTAACGGCTTTTGCAGCCAAGATCGCGAATAGCGCGCCATTAAACATAACATTAAGCGAAAGCAATCGTCTTTCCTTACCATCGGAGTAGCGAAAGCTGCAATGATCTTCTGATTATCTTATATGGCGTGGTTATTAAATTAACATTCTACGTGGTTTGAATTCAATTTGACTTAATAAACTTAGGGCTTTCGTAATATGCAAAGCCAATTAACACGTATCTCTTGCCCTTACGTATTGCCTTCTACTACCGGAAAAGTTTTTGAGTGCTTTCTCTTTAAATTAGTCATCATATTAGACAATTATGATCTTTGAAAGTTGCTTATGATAATTATTGATTGCTGCTGCACCAAATGTGGATTATTTCTCAACTTCGTATTTTTTCCCGTGACGATGGAGAAGATAGCCACATCACTTTTAAAAGAAATCGTGGCACAGAAACCATACAATTCAATGCAATATGCAAACAGTTCCAATGAAGCACGATATCTCTGTTCCGTTGCTTCGCTCCAAAACCCATGTGTGCCAGAACCAAGTAGTGCGTATTCCTCCTCTAGCAGTCACGGACAAGGCGAGTCCGTGTATCTAAACACATATCTAGTGCATCACGCAACCATCGAGCCCATCGGGCGGAACGCAATGCACGCTACTCGTGTGCCAACTGCACGCCCGCACAGACCCTCGCCTGTCGAAGCCGCGCTCTCCAATCACCATGAAATATGGAAAATATAACCTCCATAAAACATCCGTGAACGTCAGTGTCGGCACGTCCTACTCCTGGTACTACAGAAAAAACGACACTACCAACACCCGCAAGAAAAATCGCCTCACGAGATCCGCCTCAGACTCCACACTCTTCAGCGACTACGCCAACCAAATATCATTGTTTGAGAAAGAAAACGCTCGACGCAAAAAGTGTAAGAAATCAGTGAGTGATGTGGGAAATACGCGCGTCAAATACAATCCCCGTACCATTAAACCGGTGCATATGGAACCGTTCGTTGGGAATTTCTTTTACGGTAAATCGCTACCTGGCTTTGAGAATTCGGAAAAAACTGAAGAGAAAATTACGTATTTACCGGATTCCGATGCAGTCACAGCGTCAGAAGATACTGCGCTAGAATCGCTCACGACGAACGCAAACACCATCATTGACATTCCTGAGTTGGTAAAGAATCCTCTTTATGGGTGTAAAGATTCAGATATTCACATCTCTACACCTGAATATTTTAGCGGATCTATGACTTCCAAGGATACTCAATTCCAATCATCAAGTTGTACCGAGCTCAGAAATACCATGTGCTCTAGCAAAAATCCCGAAGACGTCCTATCAAAAATTCTAAAAGACTACAAAAGAATTATGAAAGAATGGAACCACACTGTGAAAGATCATTGTTCTTCCACATCGCATTGCAGCAAGAGAGGATCAATTTTATGTGGCAGTAGTAACAGTGAAAGTTACGTTCGCAGTTCGAACTCGTCTTTGTCGCGTAGAAAACCGACCACATGTCTCAAATCGCTCAACAGTTACAATCATTACAGCTACGCCTACGCCTCTCGATATGGGCATAAGAAGTTAGAGAACAATCTAGAGAATCAAAGAAAGACCCAAAGCTTGAACAGAAACCAATCATTGGGTAACTGGGCCTCAACGTTGCAGAATCTAAAGAAAAAGTCAAAGTTTTGGAAGCTGGATGAAAGTTTATCGCCATCGGAGTGCAAATGTCTGGAAGCTATTTACAAAGATTACGATAGACGTTTGCAAGCATGGTGCGACACAGTTAGTGTATGCTCATCTCTTCTCACTCCGGTACTATACACGTTTATTTATCTAATTGTAGAAACTAGTATACATTACGTTCTCGATCGGTTTTGAAGCACTATTATATTTCATTCAAGCCTAGATTTTGCCCGGTGGATTGGTGTTATTATATTTCCTTGTGAGTTGTAGTATGCTGTTAATGTATTATACAACTATAACTACTAGTTCATTACCTCAGTACAAGGGTTCCAGTTTATTTGCTATATAAGAGATGGTTCAGTAGCAAAAGTTGGCTATATTGCCGAGCACAACGATACCCTGAAATATGTCTTTCGTATAGAGTTAAACCGCGTATCATATATCACGAAAGTTTATTTATTTTACAAAGCTACATTCTATACTTATGTAGTACCTACATTATACACATAAAAATTAATAATTATAATTATCATTGTTGAAAGCTATGTTGTAAAGACTCTCTCTATTCACTCATTTTACTCCAATAAAAGCATTAAAATGATAAGAGATATTCGCCACTTCACTTTTTGCTATACCTACGCAATGTATGGCAATGATTCATTCGAGCTTTGTATTGTATATTTTTTTATAAACGACGAGCTCAACGCTTCTCTTTTATCTTGCAGGGTTACAAAGAAGAGATAGAAAAGCCAGAGAACCAACACCTGCTGCCGGCGACGCTAGTGGGTCAGGCGGACGTACTGTTTGGAAACTTGCACGAACTGTTCACATTCCACCAAGACGTCTTCCTCAAGGACCTGGAGCGATCGATATCGGCCACAGAACTTGTCGCTTTGTGTTTTGTTGAAAAGGTAACTAGTATTTTCTAATTTTACGAGTATCTAAAGAAGAGATCAGCCACAGAGAACCAGCTCCTGCGCCCGGCGGACATACTGTTCGGAAACCTACACGAACTGTTTACATTCCATCAAGACGTCTTCTCCAAGAACCTGTAGCGATCGATATCGGCCAGCGAACTTGTTACTCTGCGTTTTGTTGAAATGGTAATTCAGAATTCTTCAATTGTATATCTATCGTTGGGGAATGGCTCTATGCCGTCTGAAATTTGTAGTGGTGGGGCTTGCTGACCTCGTTAGGTAAGAAGTACCACAGTTTTGCTTGTTATTCACTACCCAAGAAGTAAAGCACAAGCTTTACTGTGTCCCAGATCGAAGGACAGTTCCGGATTCCAGCGTTTCTGGGCAATGTGAGTTTTAAGATCTTCGTATTTCAGAATGAATATCGCAATGCAGTGCCGTGTGCATGTAAAAAAAGTTTTACCTTTCTATTTCATGCAATGAATTTCAGAAGTCTCAAGTTATAATCTCAAAATACTTACCGATATATTTTGTAATGTATAAATCTAAAACATCCTTCCTTCCTGGCTTATATGGATAAATCACTCAAAGAGCTTTTCTTTTCCGCAGAGAGAGACCTTCTTCAGACTGTACAGCTACTATTGCCAAAACATACCTCGCTCGGAGCGGTTGCGAGAGACCCTGGTGGACACACATTTGTTCCTCCAGGCTTGCCAGTTAAGATTGGGTCACAAACTGCCGCTAGCGGCGTACCTCCTCAAACCGGTGCAAAGGATAACCAAATATCAGCTGCTACTCAAGGTTGGTCACATTTGGAATTTTAGACCCTGGTGGACACCTCACATCTTTTCCTACAGGCTTGCCAGCTGAGATTGGGGTACAAGCTGCCGATCAAGGCGTACCTCGTCGAACTTGTCAACTGCTACTCAAGGTCGGTCACTGTTTTTTAAGTGATAAGCAGAAGTTTGTAGAAACTAAAATAAATTATTATTATTATTCCCGATAGAAATTGGTTCGAGCTAACAATAATGTATCGTAGTACTCGTTTAATAATATGAGATATAACCTGAAAAGGAATTAGCAGCGAATAGATCTTCAAATGGAACGACTAGATTAGTATAGTAAGACTATAGGTATGTGTTAAAATAACTAGCAATGCTTCTTCTGTGCTAAGAATATAATTAATATTGTCGTTTTACTGACTCTACTGGCTGGAACTATACTTTTAACAAAATCACTATGATATAGTAAACAAATGAGTAAACGATGACACTTATTTACATGTGTTTATGTTTTAAGCAAGTAGGTACGGCTAAAAATTCTAAAACATACCTTAGCATTCAAGTTTTTTTTCAAAAGAGTTTGAGAGTGTGACTAAATGCGGCTCATGTTACTCTGAATTCCGTGCCGTTGTCCGATAGTATTATTTTGCGTGAACCGCGTGCAACTTGTGGCAAATCGGTTATTTACTTGACAATGAAGCTTCCCCAACCTTAACCTAGCGTGTTTTATTTTAAACAATAAGTAATGACTCGCCCTCAATGTCCTCATTACTTAAACCCAAGAAGACTTTCACATTGCCCATATTCTATAGATTTTTAACAAACTTTTTGAATAAGCCTATTTTCAGCGAATACGCAGGTCATTAAAAAGTCATTTTACCTTCCTAATTATGTTTTGTCGGCACAGCGGTAGAGCTTTGTTGTAGAGCTTGCATATGGAAATAGATACTTTTGTTAATTATTCAACTGCGTATCTGCTTCGCACCTATATTTTTGATACTGGCTCCTTGTTACGCCTAACGTTATCACAGTCACAATAGGTATGATGACTAGGTATAAAAATCATTATCATAAGTAATTCGTTAGTTAGATTATCAAAAATATTGGATACGTATTTTTTCTTTTGTCAATGAAATAATAAATGCAAAGATAAACCTTGTTAAAGTTTGGGAATTCGTGACGTCACTAGTCCGACGTAGTAGTTCGTAGAACACTCGTGACGTCGTGACGTCACGCGGAACTTTAACGGGCTATTCATCAATTTTTATTAAATTGACAAAAGAAAAAATACGTCTTTTATATTTTTTGATAATCTATCTGACGAACTAATTATATTTTTAGTCATCAATTCTATTATCTATTTATCACCTCTACAAGTTGAGCAAAAAAGCACAGCTGTAGGTACATACTTTTCTTGGTCTATCTATTGTATCTTGGTATATCCTCCACCATTATTAAGCAGGTTAGCTATTCAGTGACTTACTCGTCTCTTCAAATATCTTCTTCTTATGAACAAATTGTTTGTCGTCCAGGATTTACTCCGGTACAGCGAGTGTGGATCTATGACGACAGGGCTGCAACAAGCGCTGGACTGCATGCTCGTGGTCCTCAAGTGCGTCAACGACTCCATGCACCAGATAGCCATCACTGGAGTACCTGTAAGTCAATCACATTACGATCGTAGCCATTTTCTGGGCTTAATAATTTCTTTTTCCATTTTCAGTTTTGGTAGTTAATTCTCCGATTGCTCTCGGTCAATTCAATTTTTTCGGGTAAAAACCCCAAAAAAATGAATTTCGCGCGTGCAATGCATCAACTGATTTTCATCGTAGATTTTAGTTGATGCACTTTTGTGGATAGATTGACCAATATTTTGGATTTTAGATGTATGTGCCTCGTAAACACTACTTATTCTGTTGAAATGTCGTCACTGCAGAGCAGGCAGCGGGCCGAAAGTCTGAGGAAGGCGGAAGGATTGGTACGCCGGGATTCCTCACCTCACACGCGTGTAAATTAAACACAATGAATCCGCTTGGTGTTGTTTAATGAGATCAGCATTAAAAAACGACAAGGGCTGTAATCTAACATAATAAATCAGCCCCACAGCACTAACATAAATACATTGAGACTGGACGCTGTAGAAAATTTAGTCGGCACGAGAAAAAACGAAGAATCTAAAAGGTACTGTGATAAGATGTCGGCAGGAAAAAAAAAGTGTTGCCAATCATCTATCACAGCTGTCACAATTTGGCGTGACATTCATGCCGTATTTGCTATGAGAGCATAATATATTTCTACATATTCATGGCCGCTAAATGAGTTTTCGTAAGCTTAAGATGAGTAGTTTATCCGTCAAAGTGCAAAGAAAAATACGCGCGCTTGACGAGGGCAACCACCTAAAAGTTACGAAGACATGTGATAAGGTTGAAATGCAGGAACAGATTGGGAGTCAGTAAGAAGTAGAAGACATGGAGCACGAGCCAATTGCATAGAACGCTTATTAGTGTCAATTTAATGAATTAGTAGTCGTAGCAAATCTTTGATTTTATATATCACCACTTTACAATTGGTAACGGATCCTTAATCAATCATCGACTCTACAACATTGTTTGGAGTCAATCTATACTTGAGAATCTAAATCCTAGAACTAAAATCTATTCGTTCAATTATCAGATTTTAATTTTTGCCTCATTAGAAAACAGACTAGCTAAGACTGTAGCCAACCCGAATATATTTAGTTAACAAAATCATTCTGTAAGTTTTCTGAGAATAGAGAATGTATGGACCGTTCAAAGTTCCTTCTATATTATCAACTCGTCTAATAAAGCAGTTAAAAACACTGGTTATGTCTTCTCAGTAGATAAGTTATTGATAGAGGTATTCAAACAGAAAATAACTTTATTACTTTATTGCCAAGTGACACCAGTGGAAAGCATATGGGTACTTCACGACTCGATTACCTGTCACCTAGCTCTAAGATTGATGTGCTAATAATGCAAATGAAGCATTTTATGTCGTATTTTTACGATAACCCCGGACCAGAGCTAAGTGAAATTTTGTTGCGTGCATGAACGTAACTCGCTTAATTACTGGTGTAATAAAATGTGGAAATATCCACACCTATTTATAATAGTCTATGTTGGTACATCAATTTATAGCGTTTATAAAGTTTCACTTTCTCATCTTCCCGGTTCTATTCCGAATTTTAATAACTCTATTAAGCCGTCATAGATATTGTAAGGTATTGAATCGTAAATGTTACATCGTAGTGCTTCAAATTTTGTATCTGCATTTTCTGCTTTCGCAGTTTCCAACATCAACATTGATGTTGGTAGCATTCACGCTAGAAAGGGCGCCGCAATAAAAAAAAGTCTTCAATTTTTCATGTCAAACATTGTGACGATTAAAAAACGTTGGTCTTACCCATCATCGCGCAACGAAAAGATGACACATAATTTTTTACGCGGTTTACATTTGTACTTTCACTGAAGGTGGTTTGGATTTGTACTTATCTATACTTATTACCTTTCGTCACATTTTATAACTACGAGTATTAACTTAGTTGATGTACGATTACATCTACTGCTGCTTGTAGGATTCCTCATAATCTAAAATCAAAGTTCATTTAGATTTACGTTTTCACATATTTCACATCTACGTTGTGTTATATTTTATTAGTCCAATATTATTTCTCTTGCACGTAATCCTCTTCTTCGAATTCGAGGAATTTAATTTTTCTTTGTATTCGATTATTTTATTCTGCACGTGCCGTGGTGATCTAGTGGTAATTCAATTCAATTCAATTCTTTATTAATGTAAAACTAAGTAACATGACACGCTAGAGTGCGTGGTGGTACAGGTGAGAAGAGAGGGACTCGTCCGCTACGGAAACGAGAGTAATGACACCCACATTCAATTCATGAGGTTGTGGGTTCAAATCCCGGTCCTGTATCAATTCTTTGTAATTTATGAACGGCCGGAATCGGATTTTCACACCACTGGCTTTCGGTGATGGAAAACATCGTGAGGCGACCTACATACGTCCGCAGAAGAAATTCGATAGCGTATGTGAATCTACCAACCAGCACTGGGCCAGCGTGGTGGATATGGTCCAATCACCCTTCACAGGTAGGCCTACGTCCTGCAGTGGACTAATAAAAGGTTAATACAGTCACCTTTCGTCACAATTCTTAGCTATGAGTATCATCTTAGTTGATGTAGGTACATCCACTGCTGCTTGTAGGATTCCTCTAAAATCCAAAATTATTTTTTTCACATATACTTCGCATCTACTTTGTGTTCTATTTTATTAGCCAGTATTCGTTCTGTTGTATGTAACCGTTGTACGTTGTGTTATATTTTATTAGTCCAATATTATTTCTCTTGCACGTAATCCTCTTCTTCAAATTCGAGGAATGTAATTCTTCTTTGTATTCGATTCTTCTAGTTATTATCATAAATACTCGCACCGTTGCAGGTGGATTTGAGCCAGCAGGGCGAGCTGCTACTCCAAGGGTCTTTCCTCGTGACGTCGGAGAACAAACGCGACTTACGGCTGCGGATACGGCCGCGCCGCCGACACATCTTCCTCTACGAAAAGGCTGTTCTGTTCTGCAAGCCAGCCACTAAAAACAGCCACAACAAAGCCACCTATCACTTCAAACATGATTTACAGGTATTGTGTTTCTAGACTTCATATCACTTTCATCTGTCACACTAATTTCGTTGGCGTTTAGCGCTACCATCGCCCAGATACGGCAACTTTTACATGTATAGGAAAATGAAATTGATGTTTTAATTTATTTCCACGCAATTTTTATTTTTTTTATTTCATATGAACCTTCTCCTTACAAGAACAAACAATTAGCCAAATCGGTCCAGCGGTAAACACGTGATACCGTGACCAAGGGAATTAGGGATTCATTTTATATGTATAGATCTATTAATCTGTTCACGGTTTATATAAAGGATCGCGTCGATCGATATATCTTCTTTTACGAAAAGGCCGTGTTGTTGCAAGCCACCTATAACTTCAAACATGATTAACAGATAGGTACCTACTTATTGTATTTCTGTATACCTATGCTTAACATTAAATTTGTTCACGGTTCATTATTTTTCATCCAGTCTTCGGAGTTTTATAAAGAAACGAGATCGTTACTTCAAATTCAAACAACACGAGATTTGATTCCGTGTATCACTTAAGAGGGCATTTTTGCCTATTATTCGCCTCTGCTGCTTTGCTTTTCAAAGTGTAAGAACTTTCAGAGGTTGGTACCTATATAATCATTATGAATAGCTTGTACTATGGGAGTTTATGACCGTCCCATTCTATTGAAATTCAAAGAAGAGTTTGTATGGAACAGATGATTTTTGTAATTTCGGAATTGATCATAAATAATAAAAGCAGTTCCCGCATCTCTGAAAGTCCTTAAAATTTGCATAGCATACCTTTCTATACTTTTCCTATTATCTAATTTTCAATCGTTATTTATACCTAGTTGTTTAAAACGTCCATTTGCATCAACTTGTATTGACTACATCGTGGTCTGTTACAGATGTCACAAGTCGGTCTGACGGAATCAGTGAAGGGAGATTTACGGAAGTTCGAAGTGTGGAGACAGGGGAGGAGCGAGGTGCACACTATCTCAGCCCCAACGGTGGACGTGAAGCGAGCCTGGGTCGAGCGCATCAAGCGGGTCTTACTCGATCAGCTGAAGGAACTCAAGGGAGAACGGGTCAGGCAATACGGGACGCATCAGCATCATAGGTGAGAAAAAGTTATATTGATAGAGACGCTGCTATATTCTACACGATATAAATCATACTAAATGATATGACTCATTACTATTTCAACCATTTCTCCATTTCAACCAAAATTATCCAAGAATTTAGACTACTCTTGCTAGAGCCAATTACGTATATTATTAATTTAAGTTTTGAAACTGGCCAATTTCCAAAGTCTCTAAAGAATGCTATTATTGTTCCTATCCATAAATCAGGAGATAAACACGTTGCATCCAACTATAGACCCATATCTTTACTAAGTGCTCTGTCAAAAATATTGGAGAAGGTAGCTAACAAAAGACTGATTAAATACCTAGAGTCTAACAATTTTCTCTCCAACAGCCAATTTGGGTTTAGATCAAATAAATCGACTAATGATGCAGTGTTACACTTAACTTCACTAATTACAAACTACCTTGATAATGGAGACAAATGCCTTGGGGCCTTTTTAGACTTGCAAAAGGCCTTTGATACAGTTTCGATACCTATACTGTTAAGGCGTCTCAAATGTCTAGGAGTAAGAGGGCAAGTATATCGGTGGTTTAAAGACTATTTGACTGGAAGAAGTCAAAGAGTAAAAGTAGACCAATACTTCAGTGACGATGAAGTCTGCACATATGGAGTCCCACAGGGAAGTACACTGGGACCAACTCTATTTTTAGTCTATATTAATAGCTTATGCTCTATAAGTTCTCCTAAAATGGAGCTCCTAATGTTTGCAGATGACACTGTCTTATTGTTTCATGGCAAAACTTGGGAAGATGTTAAAAGTGTAGCAGAAACGGGTCTTGCAACAGTTACCACCTGGTTAGAAAATAGTTTGCTCTCTCTTAACACCAGTAAAACCAAATATATCTGCTTTACCAAAACTAAAGCTTCGAATCCAAACAAAAATTTTTCTCTCCAAATTCATACTTATCCATGCAACCGCGAACCGACGCCAGATCCTAAATGTTCATGTACTGTACTAGATAGAGTAAGTAATATTAAATATCTCGGTATTCACGTAGACAAACACCTCAGATAGGACTATCAGATAACAACTCTAACTTCTAGAGTTCGTAAACTCATATATGTGTTTAAAAACTTAAGGTCTATAGCAAACCACAAGCTGTTGATACAAATTTACAAAGCTCTCTGCCAAAGTATTATAGAATATTGCATAACTTCATGGGGTGGTGCTGCTAAAGTACATATGATTAAGGTAGAGCGTGCCCAGCGTGCAATCCTCAAGGTCATGCAGTATCTGCCATATACGTAGATTCCCTACAATCGAGCTATATAAATTATCAAAGGTCCTTACTGTGCGTAAATTATTTTATTTTCATACTCTACGTAAATATCATCGCTGTGCGGTTCCTCTACTACCGAAACATTCGAAAAGAAGAGACCAGTGTCCAGTGTCTTCTATTAAATCCACGGTTGCCCAAAGACACTATTTACATATCGCACCCCAGCTATATAATGAACTGAAAAACATAATTAAAAACTGCAAAAGTCTTAGTAATTTTCAAATTAAAAGCCCTCTTACTAAATGGCTATTAGAGATGGATTATGAAGGTGCTGAGAGGCTAATAGAAAAATAATCTTAAATATCAATTCCATATAATTATATGTATATGTAATAATGAAACATTTAATTATTACACGTTTATTAAATTTGAGAAAATGCAATGTGGCAATGCCCTCTATCTATTTATTTATTTATTTAATTATATATTTATCTATAATTAGTTATATATGTATTTATATCATATGTTCTTCTAGCATAAACATATATACACACACACCCACACACAAAACACACACGTGTAACGCTGCAAACCTTGACTCTAAAGAGATCTTGTGTATTGCAGTGTTACGCACACACACAAACACACACACACATATACACAGCTCTCCCTTACTATAAACCTAATAACTTTAGATCTAAGTAAACAATTCTGTGTAACTCAGATTATTATTATTTTTTTGTCAGCAGTCATTGTAAGTAGGAAGGTACTGGCTCTTATAATACAGGTTTTGACCTAGCATAAGGGCCAGGGAACCAATATATCAATTGTGCTACTTAATTATACAAATAAACGATTTTGTATTTTTGTATTTTTTGTATTTTGTATTGGGATTTCTGATGTTACTAGAGATGAAAACAAAAAGAGATTCCATCAAATATTTCGCGTCGCACTACAAACTGGTCGCGCCATTTAACTAAAGATGGTGCATGTTATACATCTGTAGTTCTATTGAGATGGAGCGTGCAGTCGCTATGAAGCAAAATATTTACCTACGCCTCTCAGACGGTTTTCTTTTTTCCTAATTTCTACATATGTGGTCCGAATTATAGACGCTAGCAGACAGCTAGCTACGTAGACTACGTACGTCCGTGACGTTGAAATTGCGATAGCTGCGTAGTTATGCCAGATGTCACAGGAAATCGCCCGTAGGTACGTCAGTGACATTGATGTTCAGGGGGCACTTCAATGGCTTATTACAGAAGCAGGGTAATCTATCTATCGTTCCAGAACACTAATCCAAGCGAACTCATGGGACATTGCGCCCGCGTCCGAGAGCGGTCGCGGTGATAAGCGCTCCACCACCAACGCGGCCGCCGCACGCGCCGCCTCGTGTGACGCGCACGACGAGCCGTGCTGGTCCACCGATCCTTCCGACGACGAGGACGAGGACGCCGACCAGGCTCCGGTAAATATGAACATATGAAGTCCAGAGATATTATGGCGTCGGAAGACGGTCGCTGCGACTAGTGCTCCTCCGCCAGCGCAGCCGCTGCATACGCCGCCTCGAGTGACGCACACGACGTGCCGTGGTGGTCCACTGACCCCTCCGACAAGGAGGACCAGGCACTGGTAACTATGACTATAAATCAATTTTTGAAATGAAAGTTGACGTTTTCATTTGTACTCTTAGCGAAACGTTATGGTCAACCTATTTCTTCGACGACGACGCCAACCAAGCACCGGTAGGTAACTATGAATATCAATGTCCAATGATCGAACGGGCGGGCACGAACTTGACGCTGATGAGGACGAAGACGACGATGACGTCAACCAGGCACCGGTAACTATGAATATCAATGAACTCGAGGGACAATACGCTCGCGTCTAATAACAGCTCTAGGGTCAAGCAGACCATGCTCCGACGATAAAGACGACGGCGGTCAGGCAACGATAACTATGAAAAAAACGTGAACGACAGCTTGAGAGCCGTAAAATCCGTGTCCATTGGCGGTGGAATAGTTTCACCGACCCCTCATCATCCGATGACGCCTACCAGGCGTAACTATGAGTATAATAGACTCGTCGGACAACGAGCGATGAAACGTTTCAGCAGAATAGCCATGGTCCACCTCCCCCTCCGTCGACGACGCTGATTAAATACCAAGTAGTAGGTTAGTATGAATAGAATGTATTTATTGCATTTTTCCGATGAGTGTTCAGAGATCTAGTCCGATTATGCTGTTGTGTCAAGCGGTCACAGAGCTTGGCAGACATACAGGTCCTCTGAAGACAAAGACGCTGACCAATATCCCGGTAAATATACTAACTCACTAAGTTGTCCTAAAATGTGATTTGTATATTATTAGCACACACTTGTAACCAATTACATTATAAGAGAATAATAACTGTGAAAAGCGATGTTAACTTTTTGGATCATATCATCTATGACAAAATGGGAATATTGTAAATAGTATAACAAAAAATAATTGTTATTGAATTTCACGGGAATAATAGTAATGGCAGTAGCTTAATATGTATATTAGTTTGGTACGTGTCTTTAATAAATAAGTATTTAACTTCAACTAACATTACCTTAAATGCTTATAGTCGGGGTAGCTTAACTAAATGCGGGCCTAGAAATTAATGCTAACTAATTTTGGGTTTTGCAGTGTTGAAAGACGTGACGACTTGTATTGTCAGTAAGTGTATTAAGTTATAAGGAATGCGGGCTAAATAGTCACGGGTAGCGCACGTCAAAGCTGGCAATCCAAGCACCTGACATTCCCTGCTCCATTGAAATAATTCAAAAGAGGAAAATACCGGTTTTAACCACCTGAAACGAGACCTAACTAGAAGTTCGCAGTAGCTGCTACTAGTTTTAGTTCCCTCTCAAAGCTACGAAACATCTCGTTTGATTTGCCACGTTCTCCGGTCCGTTGGAATCACGCCACAGCATTTGTTAATTTAGCGTCCCACTTATCATCGCTTTTAGTTTGGAAATGATTTAGCGACACGAAGCACGGTCAATTTGCCGATTTAGTTCTGCACTGTCCACGAGACACTTCATTTTTACATTAGTAACCATAGATTATATTTTAACGGTGACGAGAATCTGTGAATTTTGACAGGTGTCAAAAAGTGACGCCATGTTTGTATACAGTGTCATGTTTTCAAAATGGCCGCCAAGTTGTATGTTGTGTTTTCAACAGGTGACGGCCGTGGGTCTCAACGGTACCATCCACAGAGTGGTACAGTTCTTTTCTGTCTCGGGCTCCACACAAGCCACCTCCACGTTTTACGTATCGCAATATTGAACGATAAACGTTTATGGCCCGACGCAGCCGTTGTACATAATGAAAAGACTGAATAATATATCCAAAGCTTAGTAACCAAAGAATATGGATATTTCGGTTCAATTCGCTGAACATTTACTGTCGTGTAAGTCATGTTTTGTTTGTTATGTCATTCATTGTCAGTGTGCTTTGATTTTAGTTGAATATGCGCTTGCTTCGATTCAGTGTATACCGTCGATGTACTTCGCCTTATATCTACATATATACAAAAATACATTATATGTGTGTAATTTATACAAAAATATACAACCATACCGTATCAAACACATAAATACTATTCTGTATACTTCAAATATATTTTACATAAAAATAAGAGACAACATTAATCACAGCTCGACACGGCATAGCTTGCTTCAATCACACATCACCGCTTTGGACGTGCTGTTTTCTTTAACTTTATTTTTGTGTGATTTATGAAATGAGTGTTTTGAATGACGTTGTGTGTGACACTCTACCTATCTATTAGTATTTCTATCACATTTACAGATTAACATGCCACATTAAATTTTGGACTGTTAGGCACTTTATTCATATTATTTTTGAGTGGCTATTTAGTTTATTTGTGCACTTTGGACGATGGACGTGTATTTGTTAGGTATATCTCTACTTTATTTTTTTTCAATCCCACTGTTTCCGACAAATTTCATACAAAATTCTATAAATATGGCGGCCTCACAAAAAAGAGGCTAGTCAATCCAGCTTTTTCGTGTTTAATAGGTATTTAATCAGGAAAATTCTTCACTTTGCCTTTAATAAAATCTCTATAACAAAGTGTAAGTACCTATATTATTACATCATTTTACAATACATATACCTACCAAAGTAAATATTTGTATGTTCTACACTAAAAATAGAAGTATGTATCCTCTAATAAGTATAAGCTACTTACTATGTGTATAAACGTAACATATACTATCATTATAATTTTATTACTTTAAGAATCGTGGCTTATTTATTAACACTTCTAAAACCTGCATGTTCTAGCAAAAAAAAGATTTGCAACTAATATTGTGCATGACTAAATATTTGTGAGAAATTATGTGTAAGTAAACATTAACAAAATACTCACACACGATATGAACATGACTAAAATATGTAACCATAGAATTCAATATAAATTGAAATAGGTATAATGAAAACGATTTATAGTCAAGGAATACTTACCTTTGTATAACTTCAGTTCTTCATTTAAAGAACCCACGTCAGAAGTAATTACGGTAATTACTATAAGTGTAGATTTTGTTCTGAAAGCAGAAGCTAATTGACTCATAAAATGATAGACGCAGACAGTTAGCGGTCTGAAATAGAGTACACACGTTAACTAGAATGGACGTGCCGTTGACGTTGTTCCACCAGCCATACCTACACTTTAGAGACACCCCAAGACCTTTTAATACCACCATCTTGCATCATGCCGTTCGTTACTTTTTTTACTGTGGATAATTCCGCGTTTGACCATCATCTCGCCTGATGGGAAGCGACGATGTAGTTGCGTCTCCGCAAATTATCAGGGTAAAGGTGTTTGCCCACTATAACGTACAATACCATCAACGTAATAGGAACGTGTCGGGCATATAAAAATATTTTTTACTGAAAAAAATGAGATCATGCACACTAAACCGTTCCATCACCGTCGCGTGATAGGCACAGAGCGTTTCGGCACCAATAAAATATTCTCGACTCGACGAATATCATTAACGTAGGTACGATATTTTATAAGCACTATGCCACTACAACGTAACATCAACATACAGGTACATATATGTTGATGATAGTACAGTGTATCGTATTGTTTTCCGTGCCTGATAAGATGTTGCCATCTGGATAAGGTGTTTTCGTAGAAAACGCCGTGCTAAATCCGTATTAAAATTTTGAGTAAAAAGCAGTACAAATTCTGTGTATAATCCGTATATCTATATTCCGTAATCCTAGAGGAGGGAGACTCCCCAGCTGAGCATGTGTTTTCTAAAATTGCCTCGCAAGCCTTTTTTCCCAAAATTACCTCGCCAAAATCGCAGTTCTTTCCCTCAGTCTATATTCCTAGCACGGTCATGGTATGGTTATAGTGGGCAGACACTTTTAGGACAGTTTTGCGGTGTCTCAGCTAGTGTCTTACAGTCGTGGCACATTAAGACTTGTTGTGCATTAGTATAAGGTTTGACGGGATGTGTGGTGGCGCAGGCGGTGGGGTGCGCGCTGGTGGCGCTGTCGGAGTACACGGCAGTGGGCGCGAGCGAGGTGTCGCTGCGGGAGGGCCAGCACGCCGAGCTGCTCAAGGTGGGCTGCGCCGGCTGGTGGTACGTGCGCCTCGCGGGTAAGTTGATTTACCGGCTTCTATCACTTCTATGTTCCATAGTACCCGCTTCTGGACTATATCCCGGGGTGCTAAATATGTACTGTGCTGACTTTGGTATATATGTGTCTCGTAGATTACCTTGGATTACCCCTCGTTTCTACTAATATTTCAACACAACAGTAGGTATTCATGTAATGCACTTATGCCTCATGGGATAATCTTAAAACCAATGCTGGACCAGTAGACGTAGTCAACTGGGCTGATTGATCAATGATCTAATTTAAGGGTCAAATATGTTAAGCCTCCAACTAAACAAGAAGAAAATTGACAGTACCCGGTAGTGGCCAATATCCCGAGCTGCTAAAGATGTAGGTACTGTCCTGGTTAGTGACACGTGAATAGGTTATTATTTGTGTATTTTCTCTAGGTACCTATCAATATTTTGCTATGGTGGTGGGACTGGTAGGCATTACCGATTGTGCAGTGTCCAGGAAACTTACAATACACTTATGTGTTCGACAGCGGGGAACGGCGAAGGTTGGGCGCCGGCCGCGTACCTCGACCAGCGGAAGACTTCGCGATCCTCGAGCCGCTCGCACGACCGCCTCCACGACCACTGAACAATCTCCCTTCGGTCACTCTCACACCTCACACACCTACAGTGTTCTAACAATATTAAGACGTGTTAAGTTCAGTTGAAAATCTTGAAATCAGGTGTGCGTAAGAATGGATTGATAAGTGGTGTCATATGAACTTCTCTGACTCTCTCGTCTCACACACCTATAGTGTTCTAATATAATTATAACGTGTTGCGAAACGTTAGCTTCACTTGAAAATATTATAATCAGGTGTGCGTTGGAATGGATTGACTGGTGATGTCATATGAACTTTACTTCGCTAACTCTCTCGTATCACACACTTATAGTGTTCTAATAAGTATATGATGTGTTGCGGAACATTGGCATCCCTTGAAATCAGCTGTGCGAAAAATAGGATTGACTAGTGATGTTATGTGAACTTTACTTCGCTGACTCTCTCGCCTCACACTTTCAGTCTTCTAATATTTCTATGACGTGTTGCGGAACGGTAGGTTCACTTAGAATCAGCTGTGCGTAATAATGGATAGGCTGGTGATGTCATAATATGAACTTTCTCTTCCCACTCTCTTGCGCCTTCGAATTCGTATCCGTGTTGATAAAAGCTAGTCTAGCACTTTTTTGATGGAACAAATTAGTCGTATCTTGTGTAGCGAAGCAAAGTATGGATTGCGTAAAATTCCTAGGCAAGCAAATGCGCTAGGACGACCACTGTACATTAAAATTGTACAATACTTTTTTTCAAACGTTGATAAAAATAATGATTCGGCATCGTGTTAGGAAACGTTAGATTCGCTTGGTGCCACGTTTGGCGTGTATGAAACTTAGATTGTTATTGGATCCTTGTAAACTAAACTAACCTTTTTCATCTTTCCCAAACTACTTTCTTCCCTTTTTCAATAACCCAATATTATCGATATAATATAAATTATAGAAATTAACGGAGTAGTCTTCATAGCCAGGTTTCTGGTTAACATGACAATAGCAGAGTTAAGTTTAAGGTAAACCGTTAGTGGTCAGTATTGGAACCAAGTGCCTGATGGATCTCATTCGTCGGAGATCATTTTAAACTTATAATGGCACGTGTAGACCCTTCACCGTCACCCACAGATTATCTCTTAAGGATTCCTCATTCTCGACAGGAACTGAACGTAATGAGACTAAGCGAGAAATTGATTTACCCACCAAACACTATGGGAACGGATTTTTATACTTTTTGCTCGCAACTAATATCGCGCAAGAGGGAGTCTATAGGAGGTAATCAATGCCATCACTCCACTTGTTAACTCTAGTATTATAATTAACGTATGTAAATGTTGTTCGAAACAAAAGCTTTATAATTAGCTAATTAGTGTTTGTCGTTACGATTATCCAAAGCTAAGTTTGTAAAGTTGTAGACATGAGCGGTGCATCCCTTTATTTGTACATATTATACGTTTTATTATGTAAGTACTTATAGTTATTTATTTTGTGCTAGTTGAGCTTTCGGTGTTGATTCGTGTTACGTTTTGGTACTCCATGACAGTTACTGTGGATCGTAGACAAATGTTTTTCTATTTGTCTTTGCTGTGGTTAGTGAACTACCCACCTTTTGAAAAAGTTGAAATTTCAACAAAACTTTTATAATTTTGATAGAATCAGGTCGTGATAAGTCTGTGCAAGATAGTAAGATCATTTCACCCCTTATCATACAATACAATAGGGTGTGCACTGTTTTGCTCGTGATTAATTAGTGTTAGCGTAGCGTGCAAGTATTCACATAGATAAGGAGAAAAGGTGGTGTGCCTCAGTGTTACCAGTCAACCGAAATAAAAAATACTAAGATTATAAAACAATATATGACAAGTCTATCTTGTCATTTGTCTATATTGTCATTTGAGTTACAAATTCCAGAATAAAAGATTTTAAAAATGATATGTATGTACCTGTTAAATATTCTTATTTTTTTATATTGTAACTTATTTCTGGAAACATTGGTATCCACTGACATGCATTGCACAGACTATAAATCGTTTTATTTTCATATCATTTGAGCGCTTCAATCGTATATGAGTATAATAGTACATTATGGTACAAGTGTGTAATGTTGGCGATTACCGCTGAGGTGGGCGAGGGTCTTAAGAGAGCCGAGGACGGTAATCATTAATACACACGTGTAGCATACGACGTTTTTCAACACACTTGTGAATAAAATAATACTAAAAAATATATATTTTCAACAGTGCAAACGAGTTGTGAAAAATGTTTCGAAATGGCGGGAAAAATTAATCAGTTTTCCTATGCGCGCGCAATGACAATCGGCTATAGACTAAAATATTGAGGTTTCATATGTACATTAATTTATTTGTGCCTACTATTGAACGCGATATTTTTGTATCGAAACTTTTTTTAAGAACAAAGCAATTAAACCTATAAAAAAATTGGTTGCCTGTAAAGTCGGTATACGGGCGAAAGTTTTACGTGACAACGACTTTGAGTGGTAAAATAATTTTAATGTGAATATTCATTCGTATAGTAGGAAGAAGGATGAAAATGTCTGTCTCTCTCGCTCTTAGGCGGGCTAACCATGACGCGTGCCTCTCACTCGCTCTCATTGTGAGCGCATAACGTGAGCGGAGCGTAACGCAGTTTCTTGAAGTGTCACCCGGCAAACCAATTTATAAGACGTTGTCACGTCAATAAAAAAAAACTCCATAACTCACTTGTGAATAATAGCAATGAAAAAGTCACAGTTTAATTACAAGTGTCATTATGTGCCTGATTGCGGTAAAAATAGAGCCACTTTATGAGCAAGTGTGTTGGAAAAAAAATTAACGTCGCAAATTCAAACTTTTTAGATATAACATAAATGTAAGGGACACAAATTATTATGTAAAGAATGTTGAATGTTTGCCGGAGCATAGAAATCGTGTTGTTGCTAGTCGATGTACTCTATTATTAGGAAAATTTTGACAAAATTTAACCATGTATCGTACCTTTGATTCATATCATTGTATCCACGTTTTTATTTTTCATATCATGTATGCCACAGTAAACTGTTGAGGCAAAGGTTGTAAATTTTGAAAAATGTTTTTGTATACACTCTGACATCACAATACATAAAATTTGATCGTTTTCTTTTGTTTTATTTATTTTGCATTACTTTTGTTTTAGTACGAACCAAAGTGACCCCTCATAATATAACCTTTAGTTACCAATGTCTACTGATCATCCAGTCTCTATGTAAAATAACTTGGGTTCATTCATTAAAACCTCATTAAATCTGTGGCTTTACTACGTTGCCATAAGAGGTCATAAGGACCTCAGAGGGGTTAGTCCAGGTTTACACATATGTTGAAACTACATATGTTTCCGTATGGCTCCATAAATTTCTGTACAGCGCCCCTGGCGGATACGAGGAAGAACTAACCAAAATTTATGGAACCACACGCGAACGCGATAGTTAAAGTAAACTACCTACGCAAAAAAGGCTCAGATGCGAGATTCCTAATGAACAAGGCGCTTAAATCGTGAAGCACGTGGTAAGATGAAAGATATCTCACATAATATTATAATAATAAGTACGTGATATATTTCGCAAGATATGGCACTTATGAATTTTGATAGTCACTGAACCTGGTGGGCATCATTTCAGATGTCAGCCCTTTTAGGTTGAAATGGCGTCACGTAGTTCAGGGACAAACGGCTATCGAAATTCTAGAGTGCCACACTGTCTTTAGCATATGACCACGAAAAGAGTTTTGTGTAGGTACGTGTGAAAAAAGACACATACTTCATCAAAACTCTGTCTCGTTCTGACACATCGGAATAATTAGGTATCTCGAAGTGCGTATACTAGTATACGCATTCCCGGATGGTCTACTAGTAGGTACCAAAATTGCGTACCTGTTATGTGATTTAGGCTTCCAGTTATGCGCGAATGGTTTTACATGAATGACTCTTCCAGTTTTCTAATTTTAGAGGTGACTCTTCCAGTCTCCTGGTTTTAGGTGAATGACTCTTGCAGCGGCAACATCGACGGAAGAAGCAGAAAGCAATGATACAGGGCCTCCGAGCTATAAAAACCCAGGGGACGCCTGATGATATCACGTTATTTATAGTTATAATTTCATTTCAAATCTCATTAAAGCAATAAAGTTCAAAATAATACACGGCTGTGACAAACTCAGTGATGAATTTTATAACGATGTTCGCGATGTACCTCCTTCTTTACATTACCTACCCATTCTATAGATTTGTAGGACGTATATATCTAGACTAAGTCTTTCTAATAAACTTTATATCTCACAGAATTAAAAAACATCACCCAGCGCAAAAAAGACGCCATAGTAAATGGTGAACCTGGTTTGCCCTTATAGTAGGTACCTACCTAGATATAGTACCAAGAGAACTTAGAGAATCAAGTCGTGTCTTACGTCACAAGCGACAAATTGGACCCCGAGCGAGCGAGGGAATTAACTCCCGAGCGCAGCGAGGGTGTTTTATTTCCGACCTATACAGGGTGTTAGTCTTAACAGCGTCATCAAAAAACTGTGGAAAATTAAATCAATTTCTGAATCAATTAAGTAAGAGCGTTTTTGTAAAATTCCGATAACAGCTTGCTTAGTTTTTCTAAGAGTTAAAATACGGTAACCCGTGCGTCGCGTCCAACATGGTATGGAAGCGCTCTGTAGGTAATTATTATTTACCTACGTAGCGCTGCAGTCTTTGCGCGCGCTATCGTTTTAAAATTTGTGGGACATTTTTCCAAAATTATTAGAAAATTAACCCTATTTTTTACATCGTTTTAGGCACCTATAAATGATACTGAACAATCCATTAAAAGGACAACTCTGTTATACCTAACACCCTGTATAGACATGTATAGCCGTCGACACGCATGACGCTTCAATTCTGTTAAAACTTTTGCGTGCGAATGTAAATATCGCTAACAGTGCTCCATAAAAGATCGCTCGATATACAAGGCTATTCAGTATGGGTGCAGTACCTACACCGAAAAAGAGCGATTTAGACCATCATTATAAACGTTTTTACTATAGGGCCAAAAAAATCACCTGTTTTTAATTCCGATTTGAATTTTGTATGGGACCGCTGACTTTATATTCATGAATTCCTGGTTGGCCCCATAGTAAAATATGTTTGGTAATAATGCTTCGAATCACCCCCTCTCGGCTTGGTAGGTAGGTTAAATATTTTTGAATAACCCTCCCACTAAGCGTGAAACTTGCAATAAGTTGTAGTTAGTTTCCCGCTAAGCAAGCAAAAATTGCAATAACATTTCTGAAAGTAACGTCAACAAGCTTGTAACTTACAAATAGGTATAAGGTTGCAACGTTCATGCAAGCTTACAGCGAGCTTGAAACAAAGTCCTAACGGCCGCGCTGTATACACGCTATATAAACCTATATAAGTGCAAGTTACAGGGTTTATATACAGCGCGGCCGTTAGGGCTTATAGGGCTATAAAGAGACCGACGACGTTGTTCATACACAATGCGGGCTGCGTTCAATTTAACCTGACTGCAGACCGCAGAACGCAGCCAGTGTGGTAAATCCTTTAATCTCCACTATTGGTATTACCTGCCAAAACTATGATAAACTTATGTCGAATCAAACATATTAATGGTGTCTGTGAAACTACAGCTTCAAGCTGCACAGAATCCCACCTCTCACCTCGCTGCCCTATAAAGCTACTGCGCAACGACGTGTCTTGTTCACAGCCGCCATTTAGTTTGAATCGTATTTAGGTATACTAAGCGTAACTTTACCTACTAAGATCATATTCTTTAAAAATACGATCTCTAGAAAGATTTGAATAGTACCTGCCTACCTACAAAATCCTACAATACACTAAATAAGTAACTATCTAGGCCGAATCATACAAGTCAGCGGATTTGAAGTTACCTACAAGTTATCAAGATATACCTAGCAATATCCTAAGCTATGATTGATTGGATATTGCGAAACTTGTAGCTTGCTTGACTTGTACGATTCCACCTATGGCTGGCTGGTCCCCGTACTAGATAAAGATACTGTGCTACAGGTACCAGCGCCCTCCGTAAGATGTGTATTATAATGCAACATAAAGTGAAAAACAACTGTTTCAACGTTTTAAAAATACGTATTACCTATGGAATCTACGATACATGGCGCTTTTTAATCGGCTATTCTAGAGATCTTTATACTTACGGTGTTGTGGTTGCAAAAGGTACTTGCAGAAGTGTAATGAGCACATTTATATAGGTTTATAAACAACTTTTACTACGGGAGTCGGGATCAACAGTGAAATCGCGAAAAAGCTGCTCCATTCATTTTGTCGAAAACCAATGAACATGCAGAAAAATATCAGCTGCTGTATGGAACTTTTTTCGCGATTTGGCTGTTATAGGTCCACAGTAAAAGTTGATATTACTTAAGTATTTACAAAACAACACAATATAACGGAGTATGAGAAAAAAACCGGACAAGTGAGTCAGGCTCGCACATCTAGGGTTCCGTACAAGTCCAGAAAATTTCACAAAATTGGAAAGTAAGTTGTTAGAATCCCTATGCCTTACATGATACGATTTACTCACTTTGAATTTTAAACCCATATTTTGTGAATTTCGAGGCCCTATTTTTTGTGATTTAAATAAAAATATACAGGTTTCAGATTTATTCCTCTATGTGTACTCTAAGACAATGCTTCTCGCCAAATTTCATAGTTCTATGTCAACGGGAAGCACCCTGTAGGTTTTGATTTTTGAGAGTGTCAAAATATGCTGTTTTTTACGATATAAACGGCTCTAACTTTTTTAAACGATAACTGAGAAGTTTTTCTTTTACACAACTACAAGATACCATAGATATACGTATACAATTTAAATTTCAACTCGATATCTTTACGCGTTCCCGAGATAAAGAGTCTTGACATACACACAGACGGACAACAAAGTGATCCTATAAGGGTTCCGTTTGTGGTACGGAACCCTAAAAATCAGCTGTTTCATTCATTTTGTGGATTCTTGAGTTGAAATTTTGTATAGAATGACTGATTTATTTTTTTCAAATTCCAGGTTGACACCATAGTAAAAGTTGTCTGTACTTATGTCCTTTCGGCTAAGTACAGTTAGTAAGTACTTAGTAGTGGATAACCTTGTATAAGTATATTGTTTTGAAATGAAATTGCAAAAACAAACTCCTTTTTTGGTAGTCGTGTAAAAAATATGCCATGCCAGTCTAGGCACGTATACCCAAGTTATCCTCAGTCCTCAATAGCCAGCACCTTGCATAGCTCATGACAATAATAATTGCCGCTGGCAGGGTATCAGTCCAGTCCTGTTCCAGTTATAACGACCAACAGCTGCTGTAAGCGATACTTTCACCATATAATAAGCCCGATTACAGAGGCGCCAGCGTAACTATATTAGCTAAATACCTAGCATAGTTGTGTTTCTTTTTCACTTTAGGCATTCGATAGAGAGAACGCTTTTTACGTTGCTAATTAATTTACGCTGGCGCCTCTGTAATCGGGCTTATTATGTACCTACCTACTACTTGTAGAATGAAGCATGTTTTTCTAACAAAATATACTATTATCATCTATTATAAAATAAATCTAGGTATAATGCCAGTGTGGTGTAAAAGGACACTATAACCGGATACTAAGCCCGATTACAGAGGCGCCAGCGTAAATTTAATAGCAACGTAAAAAGCGTTCCCTCTATCGAATGCCTACAGTGAAAAAGAAACAGACCTACCTATGCTATTTAGCTAATATAATTACGACGGAGCCTCGGGCTTACTATCTACTGAATAACTGTTAAGTACATAAATGTTTTTTTTTTGTACAAAATTATTTAAAGCAGTTTTAATTCAATCTATGTATGTACCTAAACTCATTAAAATCAATTTGCCTTGGTCGAGCTTATAAGTACCTACATGATTTTTACATTGACAGACACTTACCTTTATGTAAATTTTACAAAGTCGAGATACAAATGCTATCATGGAAAATATACTTGTAATACAATATAATATACCTACTGTAACCATTTAATGTCATTTTATTTTCCTACCACACCCTACCTACATTATGAAGTAAAGATATGGTCGAACGCAAGCCTATTTCTAACATGATTAAAGAGCGTCACCCATATACCTAAGTTCTCACTCTGACACCAGGGCTGGCCACTAGGCCAGCCACTAGGCTAAACACGTAGGTAGTTTAATCAAGTGTTTCTTAGCGGTGGACGAAATTAAGCTACGTTCATTACAGTTACTTCGAATTTCGATTCGCGGGTAGCATTTACAACTGAGCGCTGCCGTGGCTCTGATGACGTGTTAAGTTATGGCTCCCGGTTGTTTTAGCCGTTTAGCCATGTCAGAGGCTAGCAAGGCGGCTTACAAATTCTGACACCAGGGCCAGCCACCTATATATAAACTTACTTTTCTAAAATTAAATTTAAAAATATCTAAAAGAAAATTATAAAACATAACACTATCCAGAGATAGAACAACCGAAACTAGACATAAAAATATCAAAAAACACGCAACATATCCCAGACCGAATGGCAAATATTTCCAGCAAGATTATGGGTTCGTATATTTACCATCCCACGTCTCAAGATGTACCTACGCAATAGTCTAAAAAATGTGTAGGTGTTATTAATATGCTATCGCTCCACCATTGACGTCGTAATATATTTCTGTTAGTTTCAATTTGCAATAGTTTGCTAACCAACCTACAAAACAGAGATACAAAATGCTACGTCAAGTGTGCGCGTTACTGGGTAAATATTATTTCTTCTGAAGCAGAAAAAAATATACCATAGTTCTTGTAGTGCTAGCTCCAATAGGGAAGTTTCCTTTAACATAAAAACTAAAAATAATTATATACATTTAAAGACGTTAGAATTATATTAGACACAGTGAAAAAATTACTCGAATATCTTAATAAATGACAGAGTTATGGATGTCTAAACATGACCGCACGAAATCAAAAAACCTCGCGACGGATTTACGCGTGTGACGTCATTCGGCTTCAGAGCCGCGCCGTAGGTTAGGCTGGAGTAAGGAAAAAAGGAAATAAAGTGCTTCATTCTATGCTGGGTATTTTTCTAAGCCACGAATACGTTCTAGAATATCATTGTACTTATCGTTATGTTATGATCAACATTTACTATGGGACTAACCTCCCAATATAACGAATAAAAAGTCAGCATTCCCATGATTTTGTCGTGAGTAAATGAACTTTATTTCTAAATGGAATAAGACTTGGCGTGTGTACCTACTGTTCTGCGGTTATTACATCTGTATATATTGACTAGTAGTTTTCAAAATAGTAGACCTCACAAGTATACATTTTGGTGAACATTTTCTGGTAAGTAATCAGTTTTCAAAAATGCACAACTTGCACAGGCAAATATAATCATAATTACAATATTCTGTCCTAAAATATCATTGTAAATTATGACCAAATTTTACTATGGGACTAATCCCCTGTATAGGGTTATCCAAAACTTCTCAGCCTAATATTTGTTCTTATAAAGTCATTGTAGGTAATAGGTTTTTCAGGAGTTATTTTTTAGTTCCGAAAATGACAGATGTCAAAGTGACAGCTGCCATTATATGACATATTATTATAGAATTCATACTAAAGTTTTTTTTTTTTTTTTGCATCTTCCACCTCCTTTATTAAGGGTGGTAGGGTAAGGCCTCGGGCAAACAGCCCATTACCCTGGCTGCAGCTCATGGAGCATCAGCTCCACGGTCACGTTTCTTGCAATGCTGGCTGTACGCTCTCAGCAGTTGCTGTGATATCGTCATCGACTTCCAGGAGCAGGAGTATCTCTCTCGGAAGCGGTCGTTTTAATTGGCTGTCGTCGTCAGGTGGGCGTGCATGCAGCGGAGCGATATTATGTAGATGGGTATGAGGCCCATTATCAGCTGCATCGTACATGCGACGTGCTAAACGTGCAGCAAATTGACCCACCGCATCCATTCGAGTGTCTCGAGCGATAACGTCGTTCCGAACATATCTGCCAGCTCCTGTACACATTCTCAGAGCGATATTCTGTACTGCTTGAAGCTTCTGTTTGTTGGTCGCTGAGCATAGGGTGTACCAAGCAGGCGCTGCATACGTAAGTCGCGAGCGGACATATGTTTTGTACACACCTAGTTTTGTTTTCAGAGGCAGCTTGGAGGTGAATATTGGACGGAGGAGAGCACGGGCTGCTTTAGCTTGATTAATGGCATGATCTGTTTGCGGGCACATTCTCAGTGACCGGTCGATATAAATGCCCAGATATTTGACCATTGGTTGCCAGTCTACTACTTGACCTCTAAGTTTTAATGGTGGGGGTAGTTTTCTCTGGCCGCTGATCAGCAGCGCGGCCGTCTTCCCTACGTTGACGGCCATGCGCCACTTGTCGAGCCATTCTGGGAGCAGATTCAGTACTCGCTGCACTTTGTTAATAGCTTCGTTGGCATCTTTTGAAGATGCTATGTATGCGCTGTCATCCGCATATAAGGCAAGCATGACATCCTCCTCTCCTCGTCGAAGGTGTTTTTCTCCCAAAGTTGGAATATCATCCGTGTAGAGGCCATACACATACTAAAGTGGCATGACAGATGTAATCCGAAATGTAGATCTCGTTGAGCTCTATCAATTTTGTGCCTAAAGTAACGGTATAGAAACGACAGTTACGGAGATAAATTACATTAAAGAGCTGTCATCCGAAATATAGATATTGTTGAGTTCTATCACTTTTGTGAAGACAGCAATGGTCTAAAATCGTTAGTTACAGAAATAAACCGCATTTAAGTTTGACAGCTGTCACTTTGAGACCTGACATGTCATCCTAGTATGGATTCTAGAATTTGACAGTTGTCACTTTGTTCAGTCATTTTTAGGGTTTCGTAGTAAAACGAGGAACCCTTCAAACTTCGTTATGTCCGTGTAACGAACGGACGCCGTTTACAGACCATATTAAAAACTTTCCCTGAAAATTATTTTGAGCACTGTGGAATCATAAATTTTAGAGCTATAAAGAAAAAATTGAAATTTTTAAACATTAAGGATCATCGACTTCACATGTATATTTCATACAAACAAACAAACAATAACACTTTATTAGACAACCACATAACATAAAAAAATTACAGGGACAAAACAATACAATTAGTAGGTTTCTAACTGGTGGCCTTATCGCTTTAAGCGAATTCTCCCAGGCAACCAAGAATTCATACTAAATTACGTTTTCCTAGTAATCAAACATCTAATAAATTGGTTTTTATCATCATCATAATCATCGTCACGTCTACGGAAGCCTATCATACGCATGTCTTGACACGAACTTGACAACTTATTGGGAAAATAAAAGTCTTGAAAAAAATATCTAAATTATTTTATTAGAACAAAATATATTACGCTTCACCAGTTCTAGCTATCTAACCCTGTATAGGGGATCAGTCCCAAACTCTGACACCAGGGCTAGCCACCCTGCCTATACAAACTTACTTACGTAGTCCCATTATATACAATAATTTATCTTAGTAAAGAACCTTACCATTTTTATGATTAAGAATATATTTACCTGTGAAAGTTGTGCATTTTTGAGAACTTATTACAAAAAAATGTATACTTGCGAGGTCTACTGTTTGGAGAGCTACTAGTTAATGGTTACAGATGTAAAAACCGCAGTACACTAGACATATACACCAAGTCTTGTTCCATTTAGATATAAAGTTCATTTACTCACGACAAAATTATGGGAATGCTGACTTTTTACTCGTTATATTGGGAGGTTAGTCCCATAGTAAATGTTGATCATAACATAAAGATAAGTACAATGATATTCTAGAACGTATTCGTGGCTAAGAAAAATACCCAGCATAGAGAAAAGTACTTTATTTCCTTTTTTCCTTACTCCCGCCCAACCCACGGCGCGGCTCTGAAGCCGAATGACGTCACACGCGTAAATCCGTCGCGAGGTTTTTTGATTTCGTGCGGTCATGTTTAAAAATTCATAACTCCGTCATTTTTGAAGATAATTGAAAAATAAAAACACCATAATTTATTGCAGGCTTAGTGTAATTTAATAAAAATAAAACTAGAAAACGGGAAACTTCCTTATTGCAACTTTCTAGGAAAATCTCATATAGATTCTTTGAGTCACAGTCCCTTAGTGAAAGTAGTAAAAAAATATCCGAGCGCCGTCATAAATGCCGACTTAGGTACATATTTACATAAAATAAATCACAATGTTCCGTTTTATCAAATCTTGACGTTATGTCACCTAATTAGTACATTGTGACCGAACACTTTGGCATCGCGCGGCGTTGTAGTCAGTTTGCAATCGCCGTACGACTAACTAAAAAGCAGGTTTTTGGCTCGAACACTTTTTCTGCACGATTGTGACTCTATAGATATTTGCTCGAAGTATAGATTAATATCTTAGATTTTATAGATAGCGCAGTGCTTGCAGTTATAACGTAATTATTTTTCGCAAAAAATCACAACACCGTCTTCCACCTTGTACAGAATTCGAATGATTTGCACGAATCGATGTAATATCCATGTACGTTTATGTTGATTTATCAAAAACGGCTCAGCCAAAGTCAAAAATGGGATCACCTCGGAAGTATACTCTTTCGAAATAAAAAAGATTTTGCTAAATCGGTTTCTAATTGGCGAAAATATCGATGAACGTACACAAAAAAAAATACGTACAGACGAACTTAGTACCTGTCTCCTCCTTTTTGGAAGTCGGTAAAACTAATCTTGCCGTATGGTACTAAGTTTTAAGCTGTTTAAACAGATTTCGAAATAAGTCGCGCTTATGAACATGCATGTAAATAAACAAGCATAAATAAAATAAAAATAATGTAATATGTAGTACTAAAACATTAAAATCTAGTTACATAACCGAATGTAAAGCCAACTACTCAAGGTTACACAGCATAATAATTTGTTATCTCTAGAATTAACAGTGAAATGTTAAATATTAAGATAAACATTATCACTTGTCGATAATAAAACAAATAGGCCACGATTCATGTTGTATTTATACAATAAAAAATAGTCTCTAAAATAGATAACTAGTTCATAATAGTAGCAAAACAACAGTTGATCAATTAATTCGTATATAAGAAATTTGTACAAAACATTTTTGCTTAAGTTATTATTGAGAGGCCTTTTCCCTATTGAAGATTCTAGTTTTGAAAATATTGTCGATCTTGCTGAAGACATCCTCGGCAGATTTTGAAGCGTCTACCCTCCAATGGAGACCTTTCCTCATGTAGTAGTCGACGAGCGGGACGGTCTGAGTATTATATGTGTTCAAACGCTTCTTCAAAGCCTCTACGTTATCATCTGAGCGTCTGACCAGAGGCTCTCCAGTGATATCATCAGTCATCGGTTTCTTAGGAGGGTGGAACTCCTCATGATAGCTCCGACCGCTAGCAGTATGGATAAGTCTACCTGTGATTCGACGAACCAGCAAGCTGTCCTGAATTCCAAACTCAATAACAGCATCAAGGGCAGCTTTGCGCTTCGCCAACAAATCATCCAGCTGAAACATACATAGCTAAAATTAGGTTTTGCCCTATAAATCAGTCAACAAGTGTCAAATCTCTTGTTGTTAATTTGCCATGGCTGATTTGACTGAAAGCCAAATTATTTTGTGTTACGTAACATTTTGTAAACAAGTATTGCAAACTTATGGATAAAACTGTCCTGTGCAACTTCAACTGTGATTATCAAAAGAATACTGATTTTAAGCTTGAACTGCAAAATACCTGGTCTGCTTTTCAATATGGTCTTTGTACGCAGTTCATTTCAACATTATAACATTGTTTTTGCCAACTAATTAAAAACATTCCTAATGTTTTTGTTAGCTTGACAACTGAAGAAACAATATATCAATACTACAAAACATTAGCCTTAAACTTTTTCTTCTGAATTGAAGAGCTGTACTAAGTCAACTTACATAATAACTTAGAATAGTAACAGCATAAAGACTTTCCTAATGTTTTTGTTAGCTTGACAACTGAAGAAACAATATATCAATACTACAAAACATTAGCCTTAAACTTTTTCTTCTGAATTGAAGAGCTGTACTAAGTCAATTTACATAATAACTTAGAATAGTAACAGCATAAAGACTTTCCTAATGTTTTTGTTAGCTTGACAACTGAAGAAACAATATATCAATACTACAAAACATTAGCCTTAAACTTTTTCTTCTGAATTGAAGAGCTGTACTAAGTCAACTTACATAATAACTTAGAATAGTAACAGCATAAAGACTTTACCTTTTCAGCCTGTGGCACGGTTCTAGGGAATCCATCAAGCAGGAAACCATTCTTGCATTCAGGCAGATCGAGATTCTTGTCAATCATATCAACAACCATGTCATCTGAGACCAGCTTGCCCTCATCCATGACCTTCTTGAGGCGGCGCCCGAGTTCAGAACCCGAGGACACCTCCGCTCGGAGCATATCACCAGTCGAGAGGTGGCATACGCAAAACTTTTCCTTTAGGAGTGGAGCCTATAAACAAAGATGTACATATATGTACATATTATGAAAGAAATAATAATATTTTATAAATTATATTTAACAGGATAATTCCTAGAATAATAATGTTTAAATAATAAATGCATTGTATTTCCTAAAGTATAATAAACAGTTGATATAATTCTTTAAAGTCTGGTTCTGCAAAGTTTTATCATAGAGAGCAAAGTTCATTTCATTTATACAGTTGATTTCTGACAATGTAGTTGTTTATCCACTACCTACATCATTTAATCATATGCTGCAGGGGGCAGAAATCAAGGTCAAAGTTCAAGGAGCTTTTCAATTACCTGAGTCCCTTTTCCGGAACCTGGCGGTCCCAAGAGCACGGCTCTGATCCCAATTGGGTCATTGTCGGCTCTGGGTTTCACTGCTGTAGCAGCTGGTGCCATGCTGGATATTTTCTAGGTGAGGGTCCAACGAACTTAAAATTTAACAAGTCTACTGATTATTATGAATGAAACACAGGTTGAACGTTATCCGGCTACAGTAGCGTCACGTGCACTATCTACTTTATCTTAATTAGCGATGTACTAAGTACAATAAATTAAAAAATCGGACTATTGGCAAGCAAAAGCCGCCTAGCTAGCATTCGGGGTCGATGACGTCGGTTGTTAAACGTCAAATCAAATCATTAAATGTCATATGTCATCTTGACATTTCAAGCCAATCGCCATGGACGTAGTTGAATATGGAACAAACTCTCCCCCAAACGCATTGAGCCCCTGATCGACGTTCAAAAATCTTGTACTTTCTCTTGTGTTGTACTTTAAAACTCGGTTTTTAAAACCAGGTTTTTAAAACTCCGTTTCCAAATCGACGATTTTATGACGTTCCATTTGACGCTTTCCTCTTTAGAATTTCGTTTAGAATAGCCTTGTTCAGTACCATAGCGTTAATTTACTTAAATTTAATTTTTCACGCAACACTTTAGTACTGGACACGGCTATTTTAAAAGAATAGGTTAACTGCAAAGGAATAAGCGTCAAATGGAACGTCAAAAAGTCGTCGTTTAAAAAAAAATCGAGTTTTAAACTAGAAGTGTTTTGTACGTCGATCAGGGGCTTTACCGTCTCTGTTTCGTCGCCGCGTCGTGGGTAAAAAGAGAGGTCCATTAATGGTATATGATCCAGAGATATATCTAACCAAGGTGATATAGTACTACTCGTCCAGATAAAGAAAATATTCTAAAATGGCGGATGAAACTTGCAATTCCAGGAAATACGGTCAGCGAAAAAAATCTGGAACTCGTTTTAAAATACTGAGTACTACTAGTATCAATACTATGGTACTAGTATTAAAATAATACTAATATATAAATATAATACTAATATTGGTTTGTAAAAACTTTATTAATACTTGGATATTAATTTAATATACTATGTTATATTTCTTAGAATGTTTGGTGACTGTATTGGCAGTCGACAGTCAAGTAAAACAAAAAAAAACATCTGCAGCTGTCCAAGCTGTTTTGTAGATGCACCTGCGTACATTCTTTTGTGAAATATAATAATTTTGGCAACTTAAAGAAATATCCTATAATATATATATAATAAAGAAATAATTGGTATCCAGTAATAAGGATTCAGTTAAGTTAATTTCGAAACTTCCTTAATTTTATCTATATCGCAAGGTGCGTTCGTTTTGGGCTCGATGGCGTTTTTGACATTTGCGAAATTAGCGTTGATATGAACCGTTCGGTTTGGAAATTTCACCAATAATGATTCTTTTACTCACCACCCAAAACGAACGCTAAATTGTGAAACTCGAACGATCACAAATAACCCTCTCCTCCGCAGGTGGGTCAAGAGCTATCCGAACGGTGAACGAAAACAGTTAAAAATGCTACTTTTGCTCACACGCTCTCAAAACGAACGCTGACTATGATCGTTGTTGGCGTTTTTAACTGTTAATTTTGCCATCAGTAGGCTACCCGATCGCACCTGCAGTGGTAATATCTTATAGTCTAAAACCAACTATTGATCTGTCCTTTGTACGTTAAACTATATACTCTTACCCAAACCAGACCAAATAGTATTAATGCATATAATTCTCAACATGTTATACCATGGGATCAACCCTCTATGATCACTCCCTGCGTAGTTATCGAATTTTGAAATTAATTATTTTCATATATTAACAAAAATATTCACCAATTTACCTGCTTATTTCTAATAAGTTATTAGAACCGTTCATTGCATATTCGGTAGTATTAGACGCTTTTTACTGTAGTTAATATGTGTTGGCTTGTCATTTATTTATCTTATTAACATGGTTTTATTAGTTTAACCTGTATGTTTGCTTGCTTGTAACCAACCCCTTTGAGCTCGATTTTGACCTACTTTGAGTGATAACATTTTCTTTAAATTTCCACACCTATCAAAGATGGATGACAATACATTTACTAAAAAAATAGAAAAAAATCTATAATTGAAAAATAAATATGGTAAAAAAAACCTAGAAAACACTCTTTTATTTTACTCTTTTTATTTGATATGCCAAGAAAGCGTGTTTTTTAGTATTTTCTAAACTACCTAATATTGATTTTGGATCTCAGAAACGGCTTCAGTGATTTTGATGATTGTCATTCAAATAAATGTTTTTAAGTTCAATAGAGAACACAAAAGGGTCTACTATCAAATATATCAAAATATTCGTTCGCTGGCCTAAGTGTATGATACATTAAACAGTGTCTCAGTTTCATTCATAGCTGGTTGATAAAATCTTTTTTTTAAATAATTGTTTTCAAAACTCGGTAACTAACTACTGCACAGGAGGTGATTCTAGAGGGTTGGTCATGTGGGGTAAAATGTACAGGATAAATAAAATAAAAATAATAAATAATAAATCTTTATTACTCTATAGTTAACAAATTATAATACAATTTTAATTATGATCTATCATAACAAAATGTACAAAATATACTGTTGCCGAACTAGGCTAGTGCCTGGGTTTCAGCGTACCTCCCTTCAGGGTAATGCCATAATTAAGTGCTTACCAATTAAATTTCACTATAGGTTTTAACAGTTATTTTGTAAAGAATTTTCAACTTAAACTATTGTGAGAATAGTGTTGATTGAACCTCTCTTTGAGTAATGTGTGTGAGAGTGTAATGCATGTATGTATGTGTGAAACATGAGGTCATGCACACGTGTGTGTGTTTCTGTGAGTGAGAGTGTATTATGCATGTATGAATGTGAGAGGGTGTAATCTTGTAAACAAGACAACTTCTTTCGGTGATAATAGTATCTACCAACAATAATGAAACTATTTCAAAACTTCCATCAATTTTTCGGTTTCTTCTGAATTCATTAATTTTAGCCAATTTGTAATTTTAATTTTGATTTCATGCTTTGATAAATTATAAATATTCAAAATCCTATTAATTTTGTTATATAGAAACGGACCCAAAAAAATTAAAAATCTTCTAATAAAAGATGTGTTTATTCTTTGTGGTAGTCGGCAAACATCGTGCTTGCGTCTGTTAGGCTGAGTCTGAGGAACGTAAGCTATACGAGAATGTTGTTTTATTATTATACTAACAATAAATAGCTGTCGAACTGTAAGAACGTCACAACATTTATATAGTACAGTTGTGTCAAAAAGAATTGGTCTACCAGTACTGATTTTTAATACAGCGCGTTGAGAAATCTCAATGGGCCGCAAGGTAGTTTTGGGGGCTCCCCCCCAAGATGAAATGCAATATGTAATTAAGGACTGACACAAAGCTAGATAAATTTGTTTTATTACATCTGGAGTCGAAATTTTTCTAAGTTTCTTAAAAATGTAAAAAGTTTTACGTATGCGTTTACTTAAGTTTATTATATGCTGTTTGAAATTCAAATTATTGTCAATGAAGATACCTAAATATTTTACTGAAGTCGCAGAATCTAAAGAGTCGCAATTACAGTTTTTTGGCTTTACTGAAAGGCAATGTAAAGTGTGGGCAAATAATTTGAGATTATCAGGTCTACGAAAATTTGTGATTGAAAAAGTCATGTATTTTGTTTTTTCGGTATTTAAGGACAAGATGTGTTCATCAAGCCACCTACTAACATCATCAAAGCCAATCTGAGCAGCGTCATGTACCTTTTGCCACGTGCTATCTGAGAACATCAGTACTGTGTCATCCGCATACGAAATAATCTGACCGTTATTGAATTTAAGGGAGCACAGATTATTTAGGTATATTAAAAATAGAGTTGGGCCCAAAATGCTGCCCTGGGGAACTCCATATGTAATTGGCAAACCATCACTAATACGGTCACCTATCTTAACACTTTGATACCTTCCAGTTAAATAACTTTTGAAAAGTGCAAGTTGGTTACCCCTGATTCCTATACCCGCAAGCTTTTTTATGAGAATTCGGACAGAGACTGTATCGAAAGCTTTTGCCAAATCCAGGAAAATTGCGATGCATTTTTTTCTTTTGTCTAGGCTTTCTGATATAAAACTGGTTAATTTACTTACGGCATCATCTGTTGATTTCCCACGACAGAATCCAAATTGATTACTGGAGATAATTTTGTTGTGATCTAAAAAACTTATCAATCGATTATTTATCAAACGCTCTAAAATTTTGGAAATGGACGGTAGAATAGAAATTGGTCGATAGTTGTTGATACAGTCTCTGTCACCACTCTTATGAATAGGCAAAATAAGGGATCTTTTAAGATCATCAGGAAATACGCCATTCTCAAAGCTAAGATTAAAAATATGCGTGAGGGGGGGCACAAGGAAGTCTTTATTTTCTTTCAAGAATTTATTCGATATGCCGTCCCAACCAACAGAGCTCTCATTTTTTAGTCCTAAAATAAGTCTCTCCACTTCCTCCAAATCAGCATCAAGGAGGGCAAACGATTGCGCTTGCTGATTACCCATATCTGTATACTGAGTAGTTTTATTTTTATCTATTCTTATGTTCACAGCTAGATTTTTGCCAATATTGACAAAGTAATCATTGATATTATTAACAGATAAATCTGGAGTGCTAAACGTATTTAATAGTTCATTAGGAAGATTATTCACTTTACCAGTATCACATATCTCTCGGACCGCAGACCATATTTTCTTGCAGTTTTTACCAGCCTTTTCCAATATATCTTTATCATAGGCCATTTTAATTTTTTTAATGAGTGCATTACAAAAAATCCTGTAACGGGTATATGTTAATTTCAATACTTTGTCATTAGGTGAGCTTTTACATTTTTTGTGCAGATTGTCCCTATTTCGGACACATCTTACTAATCCTGTTGTCATCCACGGTTTTATAATTTTTTTACGTCCAGAAAGATACACCGTTGTAGTATTATTTTTTATAACTGTTTGTATTTCTTTTATTAGGTAGGATAAGGCAATATTAGAGTCTTTAGAATTATATATAGGGCTCAAGTCAATGCTTATAATATCTTTCTTTACTCCAATATTATGTATCTACGAATATTATTGCCTATATAATTGTTTTGGTCGGCACTCTTTCAGATATAGCCCAAAATGAATGATGTCTTTTAAACAGGGATATTTCTAATCAATTAGCATTGTTTTAGGGGCTTGTTCTGTATATCAAAACTAACAACTTTTGTTCTACGACTTTTTGAGTGGTTAAGAAAGTGCGAAGTAATGAGGAAAGTTATACATATTTATGATAGTAAATTTAAAACGTGTCGTGTCAATCATGAAGGCGCCATCGTAATTATAATAGCTAATTAGCATATTTCTGTTTCTTTTTCACTTTAGGCATTCGATAGAGAGAACACTTTTTAAGTTTGCTATTTAATTTACGATAGCGCCTTCATAATTGGGCCTAGTATAGCTTAAAGTTTTTAACGCTACGCTACGCTTTATAAGTTTAGTACATCGGCAGTCACACAGAAGAGAGAAGGTCTCTTTTCTGTGGGCAATCAGGTATTTCTCGGAAAAATAGATATTTTTATCGATTCGATTTTCGAATCGATTTTCAAAGTATTGATTTAGCGCAACGCTTCAAGGGGGCGGGGCAAAATCGACGCCATGTTTCCGAGATATGCTATGACGTAGCTATGATACGTTATTTTTGTGCTAGGGCGCCCCATGGATTTATCATATAAACAGGATTGAGTACTGGCAAAGAAAAACGTGCCGACAAGGATACCACATCAGATGATTGTGTCTCTTTTCCAAGTAGGATGACCAAAACATCTCGATCATCTTGGGATATAATTTTTCTTTGGAATGTTACTGCACGCAGGAATCGCTGTTATCTTACCCTTAACTTGTCGTCCTTCGTCATCACCGTCGTTTTAGCAATAGAACGCCTACTGCTGGGCATAGGCCTTCCCTAAAGATCTTTACAAAACTAATTTCCATAAAAGCAATGGTCTTAAACTCATATATACGGAGATAATTCAGTTTCAAGTTTGACAGCTGTTATCGGAAATGTAGATCTTGAAGAGTTCTTTCACCTTTGTTAAGACAGCAATGGTCTAGAATTGATAATGACGGAGATAAACCACTTTTAAGTTTGACAGCTGTCATCGGAAATGTAGATCTCGATGAGTTCCTTCACTTTTGTGACGACAGTAATGGTCTGGAATCCATATTTACGGTGTTGAACAACGTATAAATTTCATAGATGTAATCTTGATACATATCACGCAACCCGTGTCAGTATTTAACCACGAAAAATTTTTTCACAAAAACTTTTTCACGGAAAACCTTGTCACAAATAGACCACGATATCACGAAAAATCTTAATCACGAAAACTTGTCCAAGAATAGACTTCCGTAGTTAACAGAATTTTAAGGCTTCCGTAGTAAACAAGGCATCCATTTTGAAATAAAAAATAGCGGTCTCACTTTTTTGAAATCAACACCCCCAAAAACCTCAAAAACTACACCCATGACGATTTTTCAAAAAAGTGACGTCCACCATCTTTAATTCCAAAATGGACGCTAGTTTTGAAATCTACACCCCCAAAAACCTATTAAACGACACCCATGACGACTTTTTCAAAATAGTGACGTCCGCCATCTTTAATTTCAAAATGGATGTCATTTTTGAAATCTACACCCCCAAAAACCTATTAAACGACACCCATGACGAGTTTTTCAAAATAGTGACGTCCGCCATCTTTAATTTCAAAATGGATGCCATTTTTTGAAATCTACACCCCCAAAAACCAATTAAACGACACCCATGACGACTTTTTCAAAATACTGACGTCCGTCATCTTTAATTTCAAAATGGATGCCATTTTTGAAATCTACACCCCCAAAAACCTCAAAAGCGACACCCATCGCGACTTTTAGCAAAAAGTGACGTCTGTCGTTTTTAATTCCAAAATGGATGCCAATTTTGAAATCTACACTCCAAAAAACCTCGAAAACTACACCCATGATTTTTTTGAAAAAGTGACGTCTGCCGTTTTTAATTCCAATATGGATGCCAATTTTGAAATCTACACCCCAAAAAACCTCGAAAACTACACCCATGATTTTTTTAAAAAAGTGACGTCTGCCGTTTTTAATTCCAATATGGATGCCAATTTTGAAATCTACAACCCAAAAAAATTAAAAATGACAACCACAACTATACACCAATTGTACACCCAGCATGTTTAAGAAATATGTCCAGCATAGTCACCCTACTACACTTCTTTGTATACACCATAGTACGCCATTTGCAATCGACGGTGATACTCTAGTCAAAAATAAAAAATAACCGTTAATCATAAAGACGTAGGTATATTCATACAAAATAAATATCAAACTCTGTTTATTGGCATCTATTCGCAATTTTAACTAAAATCTTAACAAACTACATTGTTAAAAAAACTAAGAAATGGTTAAGACAGTCGCGGCTTTACAGGTAATAATTCTACCATATATAAATGTCGTTCCGAAATGGCAATAGTGCGAGCGGGACAACTTCATCACTTTGGGAAGTCTCACTCGGCACAGCGTCTCTCTTATGCCATTTCAAAGGAATATATGTTTTGTTACAACGCATTAAGGTTGAATTTTCCTAAACTAACTTTGAGACAAATTTCGTCTGTGCGCAGTCCAGATATTATACAAAGTCCTTGGGGCGCCCCTATGATATACTACATCCATGTTCGTTTTAATTTCACACTGACTTTGACACAAAAGTGACAACTGACAAAACAATTAAAAAAAATAAAATTATTAATAACCTCAAATCAAAATCCTGAGATGGCGGTAACGGAAAATAAAAGCAGGAATTAAATGTAACAAATGTAACAGTTATTTAAAATTAAAATAAAAACAGTGTTATGGCGGGAACAGGCGTATGGTAAGACTATAATTATGGTTTCTAAAGAATTAAAATAATGATAATTTGTTGATGTAAACAATCATTCATCTCTGTTCTTCACTAGTTATTGGAAGCAGCTTTGGCGTTGGACGACGTCTGAGAGCCTTACCAAGGCAGAGCTAGTCGAGGTGCTCAGCAGGAAAGATGTTGTCGAAGGCCTCCGTCAAGGGTTGTCTAGTTTCAAACCCAACAAGCCCGAAGAGTTCTCCAAATTACAAGCCAAGTATCCTGACCAGACAAAGATTATGAGTGTCATACAGACGCTGCAGAGTTACATCGTGAGCTTTGTCTACTACTCACCTAATTCACCAATGTTTTAATAACCAGGCTAATCATTAGCTATAATATGTATATTATTGTTCTATTTGCAGGATGTAGAATGCTTCCAAATATGGGAAATAGTGAAAAATCACTTGTGTGACTTGTCTTATGGGTCACCAGCTAATGCCCTTAAAAATGTTGCATTTGTTGACACCCGTCCTTCATACTTAATGCCAAGCTTGTGGCGCTTTTACTACGCTGAAAGATTGTTCCTGCTAAAACTGCTGCAGTACATATTCCAATTTAAAAATGAGCCCAACCACAAGTACCACATCGAGTTTTATAAGATAATAAATGACATAGGAGTTGAGAGTATAAAAACTTCTCTACTATCACAATTTGAGAAGATTCTGAACACTGCTCCACCACCGAGAAAGATTCAGAATGAGTTTTCAAGTGAAACTGTGAGGCAAGAATGGGCAGAGACCAATCTAAGAGAACAGCTGGCAATATTGCAGGTTTTACTGCAAATAGCAAATGAAGAACCTTTTACAGCTGCCGAGTTTAATAAATTGTTCTCATTGTTCCGAAAGCATGGCTTTGGCAAGTACCATGGATACAATGAAATGCTGGAAGAGCGGCACAGAGAGGCATGCACAAGGATTATGTACTTGGAGGTGGCTGTTTTCATGATGATTGCTGATAAAAGCAAGTTGTAAGTAAAGTCATGAAACTGAATTTAATACCTAGCTTTGTGCTATGAACAAAAATGTTTCAATTCAACAAGAATTATTTCATAAAAATCAATATGTAATCTTACTACTCATTGATGCTGTTTGTTGAGACCCATTTGCTGGCTCCTTTGAGATAAAATTCTTAAATCTGGCAATGCTTTTATTAATATAATAATAGGCCATTTGTTCTAATTTAGGAAGCAACAGGCAAATTCACTAAAATAAGTTTTACTGAAATATTTAACTTATGTTAACTGAGTTAATGTTATTTTAGGGGCCCTAAATAAATTAATTTTATTTATAATTCACAAACTCGTATCTAAATTTTCAGGCTAAATGTGTCTGCTTGGATTGACAGTACAAAAGAAGGTGTTGAGTATGAACTTACCCAATTGCAAATGAATGGGGAGCATAGTGCTATGCTCCTCACTTGGATGTTGTTAACATTACAGGTATTGTTATTACCCAGCTATTCTTTTTTTTTAATATTAAAAAAATATGCTTTTTGTTAAGCCCAAACATTTATGAAATGTAATCGAGCACTGTTTTTAATGCCAGTTTAAAATACCTCTATTTGATGGTCAAGAATGACAAAATGTCAATAATGGCTAGTCAAAAAGTATAATTCATAATTACATGTACTTATAAAGTATCTTAAATATAAAAATTACAGGTCAGAACTCATATAAAACAAATGTTGTTTTTAAACTTTCACGATTTGAACACATTATTATTATATACTACGGGACTAATTGCGCACTAAAATTACGAGGAGATATTTATTATATGAAGAGGTATTTATTTATCTCGTAATTTTAGTGCGCGATTAGTCTCTTAAAACAAACTTTGTTAATGATTTATTCTTTCTGATAAAATTTCAAAAATTTGTTTTGAATGTAGGATGTGATCCTTCCTCTTTGGATCACTAGCCCAACGCTCTGCCAAATGAGCTAACAGCGAGCTAGTTTCACAAAGACTCTTTGAAATAAACCTAGTGTAAGAAGCACTATAAATTAAAAATTATTTCTTTGTTAATGTAAGCTATCTAGTTCTGTGAGATTATCGGTGTTCTATAAGTAGCCCTGGAAAGGATATGGAAAAGATGCGGGTTTTGAAATCTTGCAGAAACAAAAGTTATACCAATAGAAAGATTACATAATTATCTTTTCAAAGACATATTTTTTAGAATTTTTTTCATCTCCATTTAATTTTCAAATGGGTTCTAAAAACATTAGAAAAATGAACTATGTGCTACACCAAATAACTGCATTAAGCCTAAATTGAAAAAAAAACCTGACAGTGACATTAAGAAACAGCAAAAGGAAATGACATTGTCAATATTGAACAACCAATAGAGGGCTGGTCGCCATGTTTTAAAAAATAAATAAATGTCAAACTCTAAAATACCAGCCCGCTATTGGTTGTTTGAAGATTCCTGTCTGATACGTAGACTACGTAAACCTCCTCTTAGTATTACCAGTTCAGTCTAAATATTTTCTACTTAACGAAATAAAAAAGAGATATTATAATAAAACGGCGATACACAAAAATATGTTTTTGCGTGAAATAATTTTCTTAAATATGGCACTAAACATTAATATAGCTCGCATCGCTGCCGGTTTTCAAGGACCGCCTCCCATATAAAAAGTTTACCAACTCCTTTCAGAGAAATTGTAGTGTTTTTTTATATTTCAGAGTCCCCAACATGCTAAACTGTTTGAAAGCCAGTACCAACAATATGGTGCCACCGCTCTGAGGATGCAAGTGTTTCAATTCTTTCAGCAAATGCTCAACAGTTCTGTATTTTCTGTAAGTTCCACCTAATTATGTTTAAGTGTTGTATGTCATAAGCCTGCTTGAAGCATATTATGATGACAATGAAAGCTCAAAAGCGACAAAAAAGTGAAAAGCTACTTTTTCTCACACATGCTTAGAAATTTGAGCATTGTTTTGACAACCTTCGAAAGTGTGAACCTTTTCCGCAATATCACTCATTCAAAACCTCCTGAATTATAATCCTACCGCTTAACTTCGTCATGGGGGCCGGGGACCCGCCGCCCGCGCCTGTCTCAGTCCCCTGTGTCGTCTCCCCCGGCGCCCCTGTACCGCGCAGGCGAGGACTTAGTTAAGCGGTAGGAATATTAGTATGTAGTTCTTTGAACACTAGACTCGCGACACATTTCTTTTTAACTAAATCTTCATAAGCCTATTTCTCGACTCGCTTTAGACTGATTTGGTTCATACTCACAGATCTTGTTAGGATTTAGATATTTTAGATTCTAAACAATGTTGCCAAACATTATCGAAATTGGCTGATAAATGATGCAACAGCTAACAAAATCTATTAATATATAGAACCTGTGTATCAAGTTATGCCGAGATCAGTTGAAAAATGCGACCAGCCGGACTAGGATGCGCACCACGCAATATTTCTATCGACGTGTCAGAATGAGACAGCATTATGGCAAAATATATATATACTCGTATATATGTCGAATCCTTAAAAGGATCCGCATCATTTATGGTGCTTCAATGTGGTAAGGATTTTATGCCATCTGACCCAACAATACTTCAGTGTGGCGTGGCGTGGGTTAAGCGGGCGAGGAGATAAATTGCGACGTCACGAACAATCAGTTTATTTCACAGAAGATTATGTATGACTACAATTATAGAGAAAACTTTAAGCGAAGGACATGGCGTTCCGCAGCGTAACGCACGCTGCCACCATTTTATCAAGAATCACAACTCGAGCCGTTCTAAACAGTTCACCATCACCTCTCCGAACCAGCTCTCTTTACAACTAACTCACAAGTGACATCTGTCAAGTCATTATCGCATTTTCCTTTGAACCAATCAGCAGCGTTTGTTACAAGCGTTACCCCAGGAATGTTGCCACAACCATTCCTAGTCCTTCGAAATTGTACTAAGTGGCACTATTTAAAAATAAACTTAAAGCTATTGTCCATCGGGACAATAGCTTTAAGTTTATTTTTAAATAGTGCCACTTAGTCACGAAAAGAACCGAAAAACTGACATATATATCGATATATGTCACTTTTTCGGTTCTTTTCGTGACTTTTCGTGGACGCATGCTGGACGAAAACCGTCATCTGGACAAACGAAAGCAAAATCGTTCGCTGACATTCGATCAATAACCTTTTCCAGGACAAATCAAAATGCGCTCTGATCGCTCGCCAGCGGATCTTTCACCTCCTGAACGACTTGTGCGACAAATTCGACGGAGACGGCACGCTCAGCCACCAGCCCGGGGCCATGGACCTGTGCGCAGACTTGCTGCAGTCCCCCGAAATAGCCTGCGAGTTCTGGAACCTTCATCAGAGAGACGAGGAGTTTGGAGTCGTGTCGTTTTGGAATACGGCTTTGGAGTATTTCCCGTATAACTTTGAGGCACTCTCGAAATTGAGCGCTGGACTTGCACAAGCTGGCAAAAGCAGTGTTACTAATGTAAGTACATTTTACATAATAATCATACTATCATACTAATATTATAAACGCGAAAGTTTGTGAGGATGGATGGATGGATGGATGGATGGATGTATGGATGTTTGTTACTCTTTCACGCAAAAACTACTGAACGGATTGAGATGAAACTTTGCAATAATTTAGCTTATCATCATACTAATATTATAAACGCGAAAGTTTGTGAGGATGGATGGATGGATGTATGGATGTTTGTTACTCTTTCACGCAAAAACTACTGAACGGATTGAGATGAAACTGCAATAATTTAGCTTATCATCATACTAATATTATAAACGCGAAAGTTTGTGAGGATGGATGGATGGATGTATGGATGTTTGTTACTCTTTCACGCAAAAACTACTGAACGGATTGAGATGAAACTGCAATAATTTAGCTTATCATCATACTAATATTATAAACGCGAAAGTTTGTGAGGATGGATGGATGGATGTATGGATGTTTGTTACTCTTTCACGCAAAAACTACTGAACGGATTGAGATGAAACTTTGCAATAATTTAGCTTATCATCATACTAATATTATAAACGCGAAAGTTTGTGAGGATGGATGGATGGATGTATGGATGTTTGTTACTCTTTCACGCAAAAACTACTGAACGGATTGAGATGAAACTTTGCAATAATATAGCTTATATATCAGAATAACACATAGGCTATAAATTATAATGATATTGCGTCAAAAATCAAAATTATGCGGGCGAAGCCGCGAGTAAAAACTAGTATATAATATATACATACATTTAACCAGGGAACTAACTGTTTTTCCCAATCGTTGACCAATAATTTTAATGAAAATCTTGCTATAAACTGATACAGCTTTTATCAATTGTAATTTTCACTAAGAAAAAACTTAATTCTACTTTTTTTAGTTACAGGTAACCATAATTATATCTTAAAAAGGAAAAATTACGTTTTTTAGTGAAAATTAGAGCTTAAGTTGATTATATTAGATAAAATACCGGTTTTAACTCACGTATGATATACGGCCGGGCCGCTGTAAAACCCGACCGGTTTCGTTCTTAAGTTGATTGTTATTTTAACCAATATTTTTTTGTGGAAAACATTGTCATCTTACTTCCTACTAATATTATTAACGCGAAAGTTTGTGAGGATGGATGGATGTTTGTTACTCCTTCACGCAAAATCTACTGAACGGATAGAGATGAAACTTTGCAATAATATAGTTTATATATCAGAATAACACATAGGCTATAAATTATATTGCGTATGCGGGCGAAGCCGCGGGTAAAAACTAGTATTGAATAAAAAAATAGTATGATATGTTGTTTAAGAAAATGCTTGTACAGTGTTATTGATAAATCAATCAGCATCCTTTTAGGGGCTTATTCTATTCATCAAAACTAACTTTTGACATTTTGTGGAAGGTGAACGATATTTTTCTATGGAACAGCATTTTTCTGAGATTTGATAAAAGTCGTTCAACAAAAGTTAGTTTTAATATACAGAATAAGCCCCTAAAAGAATGGTAATTGATTACCAATAAACCTGTATTTCAATGACATTTAAGCAAATTTTTTTCATAACATTTTTTACTTCCAGCTCTTAGCAGAACTCAAGAACTTACCAGTCTACACCGAAATCTACAACCCCAGCGCAGTTCGAGTCGACCCTATCGACCACGATAACGCCACTGTAAGCCAAGAGTACTACCCTCTGCAGGACCCCTCCTACTGCATAGAAAAAGGCTCCACAGCCACCATCATGCAGCGACGAGAAGGGGACATGATACACTTCCGAACACCTTACTCCTACTGGACTGTATTCAATAGTGAGATAAATAAAGCATTGGACAGAAAACAGCATCACCAACATATTGTTAACGTCGTTTTACAAAGGATTTACGAAGGTACCAAAGTGTTGAAAGGCGTGACAGCAGCTTTGGTCCCGTCTAAAGAGATTCCGAAGAGCTTGGTGGCGCCGAGTGAAGGAGTGTTCGATGTGTTGGTCCGGTTTATGAGGGCCGATAAGTCGCTCTTGCCCATTTTGGTAGAATGCTTAGAAGTGTGCACGGCTTTGATACCGCTGTTCCCGAAAGAGATTCATTTAAGGTAAGTGGGGATAGTGAGAATCACATTTTCACAGTTCGGATTATACGTATTGTACCAGACTTTGTTTTAAAATAGTCCACTGCAGGACGTAGTCCTACCCACGACGGGGGATTGGGCCATATCTACCACGCTGGCCCAGTGCGGGTTGATGGATTCACGTGCTTCATCGAATTTCTTCTACGGACGTATGCAGGTTGCCTCACGATGTTTTCCTTCACCGAAACGCCATTCATGTGAAATTCCGTACATACATTCCAAAGAACTCATTGTTACTGGACCGGGATCTGAACCCACAACTTCACGATTGTAAGGCGGGTGTCACTACCTCTAAACCACCACGGCTTCCATATACGTGATACTTCTGCTTCGCACTTTTCTCGAAATTATTGAGACATAGGGAAAAAGTTTACAATGTTTGAAATGAAATAAAATATCTTTGTTCGACACACACATAACACATACAAAAAACTTTTAAAACAAAAGTGTCAAAAGAGACTCACCTGAACCAAAGAAGATATAATAATACTACGTATAGAACGGCCACTCGTTACCCCCCACCCGTTTGAGTCTTCCTCACTTCCACCCCGCGTCAGGACACGATTGACTACTCTGCGCGCGGGCTGCACAGGCCGCTGCAAATACCCGTGTAGCGTTCGTGCGTATGTGTAGTGTCTGTGAATAAATATAGTGTTGTGTGCGTAAGACAGCAGATTTTGTATGAAGAAACGCGGAGTGTCCGGGCTGTGCCTGAACTATAAAATGTATGTTGATTATTATCAGTACATGAAAGACAGACAGCTGCTAACAAAGATTTAGGCACCATTTTGTCGTTGCAATAGAGCTCACTCGAGGTCATCATTATCCCTCTTAGGCTTTCATTCAGGTTGTATTTGTGGCACTCTGCACTAATTAGAGATTAGCCTTTTCTGTATAGTCTGACTGGTACACCATTTCTAGTAATGCAACATTGAAGTTGACGGATCTACCTTGCAGCTCTATAATGCGCATAAATATCATATAATTTTATAATCAAGCTCAAAATAGCTCAATTGGCTACAGAAAAGGTCCCCTCGGTGTTGTTTGCAAGAATTAACTCATAACAATATAACTTCTTGACAGACGAATCGAACTTACCGACATGAAAAACCAGATCTAAAGTTTTCGGAGACCAAAGCCTAGCAAGACGAAGTATGAGGTGGATTGGAGAGACGACCTCGATTAATATTCTGTTGTGATTTTATGTACATTAAGTATAGGTCACATGGCTGAAGTGATGATTATTATGGTGCTGATAACATCTAAAATGAATGAAACTGTATTTTTAAAGGAAAACGTGGCTTGGAAACCGTAACAATGGTCAAAATAATAAATATGTATGAGGCATGCAATAAGTGACCATGGAAAGTAAGGTCCATGGCTGAGATGATGATGATGATGGTGCCAATAACACCTAAAATGTAACTAGATATAATTTGTGAAGCGTATAACTGGCTTGTAACCCGCAATAATGCTAAAAATTATTATGTATGCTCCCTGTGGACACGGTAGGCCAGCGCAACGCAGTACTTACTTTTTAGAAATGGTCACTACTCATTGGTTTAATGTCGTAGGACAAAGTTATTAATCGTAATAGAAAGGTAGAAAGACATTATATGTTTTTTATTCCGACGTTTGATTTGGTAAATTTCATTCTTTTCATTTTTAAGTTAAGATGGAAAATAGACAAAAGTGTGAGGTTATAAAATCGTTTTTTGACAATATTTTTATTGACTACACTTACGTAATAGATGTCTAAGAAACAATAATGGGTCATTAAAATGCTTATCAAACGATACCCATCACGAGCTATTTGATGAAATAGAACCCGAGATATAAGCAAATATCTACAACGGTCGGCGGCCATCTTTGTGACGTCATAACTTCCAAAGTCTATCAGATATCGCTTGACGACCGCTGGATCCTTGGTTCAGAAACAATAACGAACATATTATGATACTAATTGTAGGTAAATAGAAGAGATGGCTACGAAAATCAAGAAGTAGAGCACTTTTTCAAATCTCGCCTCCTATCTATAGGTGTTAAATTTCCTTCTGATCAGTTTGAAGCTTTAGCTTTCTTTTTACATGACACGACCTAGACTTAAGTTTTTAGGAACATATTTTCATAATCTGATGAACATTGCAGGATGATCAATACTGGTCTGCTGCCTCGCATCCTGAACCAGAAATTAACCCACGTGGAGTACGCGCACGGAGCGTCACTAGACTCGTCCGCCGTCGGCTCATACCTGATCACCATAGAACAGCCCACTGGCTCCTACAAGTTCTTAGGGGCCTATATTGATATGTTGTGCGCTTTTCATGAAGTAAGTTTTGCAGCTATAAAAATAAATATCCTGTAAAAGCTGTAGTATGTACCTTGACAAAAACGTTCCAACAAAGTCGTAACATCCTTCTGTTTTAAATATTAATATTAGTGCACACAATAAAAAGTCATGTTTGTCCGTTTGTTTAGAACTATACTCTGTAAAATTAAACTTGATCTCTGCGACAGCTGTCAGAAAAATCACGCCTATGAAGTCCTGAATTTCTTAATAGTACAGACAGTACCTGTCAATATCATACTTTATGGGCATGCCGATTAGTGATGGGCGACGAATGATCGTGACCACAGAGTTTTAGATAGAGTTTTAATTAAAATATCGATAGTTTATACTGACGATATTTTAAATAAAACTTAATTTATCATTAATTTTATTGTATATTTTAATATCATAACATTATTTACATGTGTAAATACTTGATCTTAAATAATAGTAAGTAATTAAAATCCAATTTCTCACCTTCAACTACTCATTCGATTTCATTACAACATTGTTTGAAAATCGATATTTTCCACCACTGTCTCAACTCTAAAAATGTCAATGTCACACTGTCGCAGAGATCAAGTTAAATTTTATAGAGTATAATTATAACTAACTTTACAAAGTATAAGTTGGCGGTGGCGATTTGAGGAACTAAAACGGCTATCTTGAAAATTCACTTTGACACTTCCGAGTTCATAGTAAACATCGTTGCGAATATTTTGTTAACTACTGTGCCATCATCATGCCTAAAGTGATAAAAAGTGGTACAAGAGAAGCAGTTATAAAAGTACACTGACATTGAACACAGTGGCGCACAGCCGCACCAAGTTATACTTGCCGGACTGTATGTAATGTTTTCAGTCTTAGGATGAACATTGATATCTGTGGAATGAACCCAGTGAGCAAAAGTATCGATTTTTTGCTATTGGACCGCTGTGAGCATTGCAGTTTCCATTATTTGTAGCTTCAATACTACTGAACCAAAGTATACTAAATTTTCACGGTCCCCTCTTGTATGCATCTAGTCTAGTATCTTGCAAGTCTTGGCTCCTGCATACTCCCGTCTACTTCTCTTTCTAATTCTCCCCTAATATGCGTTTTGTTTTTTTATCAAGCTTCAAGAATATTTATTGATAACAGAAAAGCCATGCTGTTCGAAAAACTGTTACGAATCATGCGTGAGTTATTTTACTGAATGTTACAATCCGTGAATTGTGGTAAAATCTGTATATTATAGAAATATCAGTAGGTATCAATATTGTAGTAATTTGCCTTAGATATAGGTTAGGTTAGGTTAGGTTGTAATTATAGAATAGACATGATGACTGGGTAATAAAATCATTATTATCATTAGTCCGTGAGTTAGATTATCAAAAAATATTGGACACGTATTTTTAGGGTTCCGTACCTCAAACGGAAAAAACGGAACCCTTATAGGATCACTTTGTTGTCCGTCTGTCTGTCTGTACGTCTGTCCGTTTGTGTGTATGTCAAGACTCTTTATCTCGGGATCGCGTAAAGATATCGAGGTGAAATTTAAACTATACGCATATCTATAGTTTCTTGCAGTTGTGTAAAAGAAAAACTTCTCAGTTATCGTTTAAATAAGTTAGAGCCGTTTATGTGGTAAAAAACCGCATATTTCGACACTCGCAAAAATCAAAACCTGCAGGGTACTTCCCGTTGACATAGAACTATGAAATTTGGCGAGAAGCATTGTCTCAGAGTACACATAGAAGGAATAAATCTGAAAACTGTTCATTTTTATTTAAATCACAAAATAATGGGGCCTCAAAATTCACAAAATATTTGTTCCAAATTCCATTTTTGTGAAATTTTCTGGATTTGTACGGAACCCTCGATGTGCGAGCCTGACTCGCACTTGACCGGTTTTTTCTTTTGCTAATCAAACAACAAATGACAAAGATAAACTTTGTCAAAGTCTGGGAGTGGGGTTTGTGACGTCACCTCTACAAAAGTCTATACATTTGTATGGCACTTGTGACGTCACGCGGATCTTTGACGGACTATATCTTCATCAATTTTTGTTTAATTGACAAACGAAAAAATACGTGTCTAATATGTCTTGATAGTCTATCTGACGGACTAATTATATTTTTTTAGTCATCTTGCCTATTGATTAGAAAGCGCTTCAAACAAAAAAAAATCTCTTCTTTTTTAATAACTTGGCAATTTTATAACCGAGAAAATAATTTTGATTTTAGGCATCCAACGACGAACGAATCACTATTGAAATCATATTACCGGGTCTAATATTTGTATTACAAGAAGTATTCCCGAATGTATACGGCTGGAGATACAGCAATGCGGGTGACCGTCGGCATATGCTCGAGCGCTGCGCCACGTTTCTGGCCCTAGTGTTAGAGGACACTAAAGAAACTAGCCCCAGCATTAAACTGCTGAAACAAACCTGTGTGTTTAACCTGTTGCATACGGAAAATGCTATTGAGCTGTTGAAGATTATTTCTGTCGGTAAGTGGCTTTCGTTGCAATTTTTTTTTTAGATTGCTAGTGTTACAGACGTGTTAGTTTAGTGTGGCCCTAGTGTTACAGACACTAAGGAAACTAGCCCCAGCATTAAATCGCTAAAAAAAAACCTATTGCGTACGGAAAATGCTATCGAGCTATTGCAGATTATTTCAGTTGGTAATATATATTTCTGCACTTGTCGTTACTTTATTTCTTATTATTATATCAGATCGTTTGTCTCTTTTATTTGCGCAGATTTATTCTAATAAACCCGAAAAGCATAGGCACCTTTTTTTTTGACCCAGGAAAATCCTTTATGGATACCACACAAACCTGGGGAGGCCGGTGGTTATGTGGGAGTCCCCACCGCTACTCAGTGGCATACCCACTAAAAACCTGGGGTGTTTCCGACACTGCGCCATTATGTCGGGGCTACGGGCACGCTTCCGCACTCCTCCGCGGAAAGCATAGGCACCTAGCAGAAAAGATCGTCGTCAACTATTTAAAATTTTAAAATTTCTGTAGCAATTTGAAAAATCTTTCACTATTTGAAATTTCAAAATTTCTATAGCATTTGGAAATTTCAAACAGTGGAAGATTTTTAACCACTACGAATTGAACACTATTTTAACTCATTGTGGAAAATTATTCACCATTGCGTTGCGACATCCTTTCTTCAATAAAAACTTTTCATTACAGGTAACGACCACTTAGAGAGCATAATATCGAACGAAACCAACTGGATATCGGGCACTGGCTCCCAATACATATCGACTATACAACGCTGCGTAGCTATAGTCATGTTCGCATTACGTATGAAAGCTTTGGTTGGCGGGGCAGACGAGCTAACGCCGCTCGAACATCTCATATTCACCCAGAATAAACAGAAGGACGCCTTGAAAGTAGTCCCGAAAGTCGCGAGCTATATCAACCACGCGTTTAATAAGAGCCTGCCGGTTCTTGCTTGTAGACTGCTCAGGAGATTTGCTGCTGTAAGTATTACTTGGGAGATGGTTTATTAATTTTCTGAAGACAAAGTGTAATTGCGATTGGTCGTGAAAAGTAACTAAATCAGGATGTTGATATATGCTAGCGGCATTCCGCAGCTTAACCAATATTTTGGTTTAGCTAAACCAATATTTGGTCTGTAGATGAGGTATAGGCTGAATCATACAACTTGACGTATGTGCTGTTCCAATCCACCTGCAGCTGGTAGAGAGATTGAGTAAGGATTGGGCTATCCGTAGCTTGTAGCTAACATCACAACCGCCAAGTTGTATGTTCGGCCCTAAATAACACTTCAATCGAATGTCTACTAGCAAATGACAAATTAAACTAACAAACTGTAATTTATCTTTTTTAGGGATTTCAAATGTCACTTTTCGCATCATTAGATATGACTGCCTATCAAGTCCGCGTGATGTTTCTCGACCGATTGCGAGATGACTACGAAACTATGACGCTGAAAATCGCCATTTTGGAATTTGTAGCGACGTGCATAGGCAAGCAGCCAGGCCTTACTGAAGCATTCTTCATGATGAACCACGTCAAAGCAAAGGCTGATGAAACAGACAAAGACAAAACTGTTCAAGAGGCCAAGACAGAACCAAATGCGCGCACTGATGTCATGCACGAAGGTATTTTGGGTTATATGGCGGACTATTTGCAAACTATTAAATATGTAAGTGATATTCTAATGTTTTTTGTGTAAAAAAGATTGGTGTTTCACAAGGCGGTGTACTAGGTTCTAAATTATTTGTTTTCTTTATTGTTGTAGGATACCAAATCATTGCACAGTCCACTGCTAGCTTGCATTATGGCGATATTCCACGAATTATGGAAAAACAATATGCAGATATTGATCAAGAAATTGAGAGAAAATGCGAAATTCTGGGAGCACCTCACCAGCCCACTCTTCGCGGAAATCCAACCGGAACTGAGAACCTACTCTCAAATATTCAACGTCTTAGGAATAGAACTGTTCGTATCGAGGGAGAAAATCGATGATAACATGAAACATATGCTGGAAACATTTTTCGATACGGACAAGAAGAATTTGGACACTTGGATCGACTACATATTTTCCTTTAATGGAAGAGAAAAGAACGAGGCTCCGGATAAAATTCCCGTCTGGTTGGGTTTGTTGACTTCTTGGAAGGACTTCGCGACGATATTTTGTAAATGCATGCCGATAGGTTTGAACATCGCGCACAAAGCCAAGATGGTCGCTCCTTGCATGAACGCCCTCCTCGGTGAACTCGACGATCTAACAGACGGTAGGCTCGTGGTCATACTGGCCGAGCTCTACGTTATTATGCTGTCGAATTGGAAAGACGATTGCTTTGACAACAGGAAAGCCAGCGCGAAGCAAATCGATACTCTCCTAACTAAAACGGCTATCATTTACGATTGCCTTCACCCGAGAGCTATTCGCGCCATATTATCAATATGCACCGTCGCCATCAGCAGCTTAGACTACGAGATCAAAGCAAACAGCGTTACAGCTCAAAGTATCATACGATCCGTGACTAACATTAACAGTATTGAACTGGAAAAGCTGCTCGATGATATAAAAGACTCCCCGAAAGTGGAAAACAAAAATGGAATCACCATTGAAGAGATACCTCCAATAGTTTTATCTTTAGCAATGTTGGAGCAGTGCCTAGATCTGTACGACGAAATGTTCTCGGGTCTATCGCAGTGGTTCCAATCGAGTCGATTTATAAACAAGCTTCTGTGTTGTCTGCACACATCGTTGCATAACCGTCGTCACTACCAAACTTCATTAGCTGCACTGAGGTGTTTAACGTCATATTCCCGGGGACCTTTCTCGAAAGACCTTCTAGTGACTGATGTTGATCAATTCCTGTGGCTTCAGCTACTTCCTCCAAAGTTTGACAACAATACGTGGAAGCCTCAAGAGTGGTGGAGGGTTTATGCGTACAGTTTGGACTTTATATCGATGATGGTGATGAAGCATGGCCAGTTCTTTGCGAATGACGCTATAACCTTCGTTGGAGTGCACTTGGAACATATGGTAGAAGCCATATTGTTGCCGAGGCAGGTGTTTACTATTGACGCAGTGAATCTGTGCGCGTCCACGTTGAATCTGATCGTTCAGTTGGTGAAGTTTGAAGCGAGATGGCGCATTCAGAATATACATTCATTGATTGCGATTATGGTGAGTGCTTCATATAGAGTCTATTGACAGCTTTATAGATTATATCGTAAACTTTACAAGCGCTATTTTGATGTGAAAATTCGCCTTTAATTGACTAGATAATTCTCGTTAGGATGATATACGGTATACACACTCTAGGTAGTGCTTATATAATTAACTTTTTGTTAGCGTCGATGTTGCAATTCTACATTTTATTAACATCCATAGAAGCCGCCACCACTTCTACTTCCCAATAACCTAATTAATAATAAACCGGATAGACCTCACGAAAATATTTATCGGTCGAGCCGCTATGCTCCCGACTGGATTTGAAGTAGTTAGTATTCCTTCATCAGAACAATGCTCACGCGAGTTTCCATGAAGTAGTTGCCAATCTCCATTCTAAAACCAGGTCAACATTGGCTATGTTGGCTAAAACCTGTAGTCTTGGTTCCAACATTCCATTGTGTGGGTCCATATTGGACGCAAATCGAACAATAATCAAGGACGCAACTCATCGTCCAATGTGCGGCCCCGTCATAATGTGTATTGTATGTATTACAGCGTAGCATCAGCGTGTGCCTATACCACTGCGTGACCGTAATGTTCCGTTCGCGACGCTCTACACTCGACCCAGTCTTGCAAGCCGCTGACGAGGCCAGCAACCCGGCGCCCGCCATACTGCACAGGTAACGAACCTAACCTTTAGAGCACCAAAGTCACCTATACCATTATTTTTTCCCGCCATTTCGAAACATTTATCACAACTCGTTTTCACTGTTGATAATATTTTTTTAGTATTATCCTAAGTGTGTTGAAAAACGTCGTATGCTACACGTGTGTATTGATGATTACCGTCCTCTGCTCTCAATGGCGCCTCAGCGGTAATCATCAACATTACACACTTGTACCATAATGTAATATTAACTACTCATAGAAATAAAATGGAATTTTGCCATATAGGTGCGTAGATACTTTCTACTAGAAAATCAGATTTTGAGCTGAATCCGCAACGAAGTTACATCATCATCTCGCCCTTATCCCACTAGGTGGAGTCGGCACAGCACGTTTCCTTTCGCTATATTACTCTATCAAACGTCTTCATCATCAACTCCGTTCACACAATTCATATTCTATACCATTTTTGGTCTTCCCCTGCCACTTCTGCCTGCTTACCATCATATTTAGAGTTATATAGTAACCGGTTAACAAAGTTACAAGGGGTTGAAAATGGTAATAGTGGCTTCGAGAAAATGATGTTACAGCAAAAAGCGGTGTAAAGGACTTTGTTTTTTTTGTTGGACACTGTGTCTTGCCTCTAGAATCTAGAAAGATATACGTACCGGCGGAATACCACGTTCGTCCAGTTATTATTCTAAGGTCGGAAAAACGATGAAGCATGGACCAGAGGAGGTTTACAAATAATCTATAACAAGTTTTTCTTTCTCAGGACGTTAGAAATACTCCACGTGGCGACCCTCTGTCTGCTGTCGTTCAGTCCCGACCTGCTGTCCGTGCTGGCCGACCCCTGGCTGGACCTGGAGCGCTGGCAGCCGCTGGTGGAGCTCCACTTCGGCCCGCCCAAGATCTCCAACGATCCCGTGCCGCAGCTGACGTTCGGTATTCTGGTCTCGGCCATCTGTCTGCTCACTAGGTCTTTAAACCATGTAAGTATTTGTGACTATTCTGTTCATCTTACCATCGTTTCAGCCATAGAACAGCCTCTGTTGGACATAGGATTATTCCACATGATAAAACCGGTCAGAAGCGGCACCGATGAACATAGGTCTCTCCCATAGATCTCCAATCACACCCATCAGAAGCGACATGCATCCAGCGATGCACATGGCTACTTTGCCTGCTCTCGTTCAGTTCCTGCCTGCTGTCAATGCTGGCCGACAGCCCCGGGTTGGACAAAATAAATAATAGTTCACGGGTTACTCCGAGACAACAATAATACAAATAGCGAGCCTTCCAGACGCAATAAAGTGCAATTCACGACTCCGCGCGTTACTCTAGAATGTTCCTAAAAACAGTTGCCCTGCACTCTACTATATTTGGTGATTCAATAAAATAATTTTATAATCAAATAGAAAAGGAAGTTCCCGTTGCGGGCTCTGAAAAAGAGCCACATCTAAATGAAGTTCGAATATATCTAAGCGATGCGGGATCTTTCAGATTATAGTACACAAATGTTTATAGACTTCTAAAAAAAATATACTTACTCGTCTTTCTTGCCGTAGCGGAGTCCACGAAAGTTGAGTCGAAGTTTCATTGCTGATTACATAAGGATAATTTTCCAGGCGTATCACTCGGAAGAGGGTAGCGGGTCGCGATCACCGCGCGCGGGCTCGGGCGGGCGGCGCCGCGCCTGCTCCTGCGGCTCGCCGGGCGGGCCCGACTCGCGCCGCGTCAACCGCAGTGAATCTCTTACCAGCATCTCATCGGGCGCCAGCGCTCTGCCGCTGCTGAATGAGAGGCTCGTGGCCGGCGCGCTCGAGGCTACTGCTGCGCTGCTCGCCTCGCAGGTAACACCTAACAATCACTGGTTGAAAAAGAGACTTTCCTTTTATTCAATGGTATAATCCGCGCCACACAAGTCGGCGGATGGGAAGTTTGGCGCAGAACGCTGCGCAAACGGCAAAATATAGGTATGCGCGGGAGTCAGAGAGACGAGACGCCGGGACACACCCGCCCGCCAACCTCATGCTACCGCGCGCGACCTACGCCTCACTACTCTTCTCATCAGCCGACTTGTGTGGCTTCGATCCCTCTAAACGTTTGACCTGCCCCGTGTTGTTTTATTCCCTTTCGAGTTATTAACTGACTGTAATTATGCAACTCTTGCGTGCAGAAGTGGTACAGTATATTTGATTTTTCAATCGATGATGGCGCGGTGGGCTGTAAATCCATTTATCCCTGGTACAAATCCGTCTCGAAGGACCATATGTTCAGATCTAGTCAATCTTTCTTCGTGCGCTATTTATCGAGGGAATTCTAGGGCATTAAGCAACGGCTCATGTTTTAATATCTAGTAAAAATATTGTTGAATTATCAGGCTTACAGTATTTTTCTCTCCCAAGGCGCTGCTGGCAGTCCGCGACCCTAACGTCCCGTCGCGCCACAAGCAACTAGTGCGACGAGAGCTAGCCTCGGAACTAACGCCATTCCACGATTTCGTGCGCAAGCGCATCCTATGCGCCGCGCACTCGCGCCCGCACCTCTACCGCAACAAACTGGGCGCCTGGCCACTCGCACCCGACGAACAAGAACTTAGGAAACTCGATCAAGCGAGACACGAAAAAAACATAAGCGAAGTGAACGAGAGAGACATACCGCCGCCGCCGCCACCGAAGCGCGCTTCCACAGATTCCATGCGCGAGTACATCCTCCGAAAACATTACTTGGACAAATGTGCGCAAACGCCCACTAAAGGCCCGCCTTCGCCTGTCTCCCATTCCACGCCCACTTCGGATAAGAAGAAAGATGCTTCTAGAAGTTCGAAACGCGTTTCCTGGGCCGAGACCACGACGGACAGCGATGACGCTCTCAATGGCTCGTTGCAAGAAATCGAGCCCGTGTACTCGAATCTAACGGATGTCCAAATAAATAATGAAGATTACTTCCATTTTATGTCCGTTGTATTTCTTTATATTTGTCAAACTGAATTGTAAGATAGTAATTGTGTGCTGTTATTGAAATCCAATAAATATTTTTGCATTTTAAAGAGATTTTTTTGGTGCATATTTTCGGCAGCGACGTCTGCAGCGGCAGCGGGACCTCATTCTCTATCGAAAAAACGTATGGTATAATCCACGCCACACAAGTCAGCGGATGGGAAGTTGCGCGCAGAACGGTGCGCAGAAGGCAAAATATAGGTATGCGCGGGAACCAGATAGATTCGTGCCGGGGCACACTCTCCCGCCATCTTCATGCCTCTCATGCGCTCCCTACGGCCTTGCTCACCACTACGCCACTTGCGTCGGCATAATTAGCTAATTACGGCAAAGTGTAATCTACGGCTAACTTATCATCCACCGACTTGTCTGGCGCGGCCAATAATACGTTAAGAATTTTTTTTATTTCCGCGAATTTCGTTTCTAGAAATATTTTTGAGATATAAAATTGCGTTAAAATTAGGTAGGTAATTATAAACCGAATTTATGTTATAAGTAAAATTAATATTTTATCACACGAATTTCTTAAAAACAAAGCACGCTATAGAGGGTTACAAGCACGTTTTCATACAATAAGTTCGTCGCACCGTGTATGCCCAGGCCCTCTAGGATGCGACCATGAACATTACTTCATGGATGCGACCCACGAGAACGATCTTATTTCTAGTAAAATAGAAATATTCCGATACGTTTGCCTCCTGTAGTATTATTATATCTTCTTTGCTCCTGTAACATGACAACACACTTAGGTATATGTACTTGTGGCACTTTTGTCTACAAACTCTAACATGTGCACGCGAATTTAGCCGTATTTTGACATTTCACCGCGAATATCTTTTCGTCAAACTTTTTGAGGACGAAATACTACGAGATGGGTAAAAGAAACTAAAATAAACAACAAGCGTTGCTAAATTGTGAAGGATTTCTCAAATTACGGGGAATTATCTCCATTGGAGATTGTTGTGGGGATAGTTATTTTATTGTATCGATTTAGGGATGATTTATATTAGGACGGGCGGACGGGGCCCGTACGACGCCTGTACGACGCACGTTCCATACATTTTGTGTAAAAGCTCCGTACGGGCCACAACAAAAATGTATGTAACATGCTTCGTACGGGCCCCGTCCGGCTCATCACCGGCCCTTCCCGCGCCCGCCCCGTCCTAATATAAATCATTCCTTAGCGAGGTAGTTTTTTGCAACCAAGCTCCGTGCTGAGACTCCTAGATTGCAAATTGGCGAGGTATCAGTTTAGATTGGAAATCGGGATAATTTTTCTTCCCGGTATAGAGAATGTTACTTTGGGTTTTCGGGAATTAGGAAATTCGGTACATATTGGCAACGCTGTAAATATCAACTAAAGGCTCCATCTCACACAGGCGGTACGAGCGGTAAAAGGGTCTATCAAACAGAGGCGGTACGAGCGGTACGGCGGTACGGCATGCCTGCACACACTGACGCGGGCGCGGTCGGCGAACTCGGCGAACGCGACGCGGGCGGGTTAACAACAATCCAGGATTGACATCAAATAAAAATTCATTGCCGTGTTTTTGATTCAACAGAACCATAATTTCAATCCCAGCTATCATAATAAACGCAAAGGCCGTAAATATTTCTGGTTATCAGCCTTAAAAGACATGATCTTACAGGACGCTACTTTAAAAGATTTAGTAATTTAAAGTATTTGATGGCAGCCCTAGATCGCGAGTCCGCCCCGCCCGTCCGGACGCCACGCGGTCGACGGGCGCGGTACGAGCGCGGGCATAATTTTACTACTGAGCACTAGATGGCACTATCTTTCAAAGTTCTGCTGCTTCACACCATAGTTACACAAACCATATTTAAATATGTATTGTTACTACAATATCTAATAATAAATGCATCTTTATAGTCCTTGGTAGTTGCTTGTGTAGTCTACTGTTTGTAGAACTCCTAGTTATTACTATGCCGCAACTCAATTTTTCTCGTCTCTTCACCGTTTACTATGAGAAAACGAAATTAAAAAAAAAAGGTTCGCGGTCAATTGTATAAAATCACAATTGATCGCAAAAGCACCATAGAGCTGTTGGGGCTCCATCCAAAATCTTTGGATACGTCAAACTTCAGCCGAAAGAGTGTACAACTACCGGCATACCCGTGAGGCCTGCTATGGCCCCACGCGATCTGCCCGCGGTCGAGGCGCGGGCAATTGTTTACAAACGCGAGCCGCGACCGGACTAGTGTGAGCCCTTCTTAGACAACCAGTACAATACAGATGCCCACTCATCCGCTATGCCGCTCGTACCGCCTGTGTGTGATGGAGCCTTCAGGCCTGCTATGGCTCCACGCGATCTGTCCGCGGTCGAGACGCGGGCAATTGTTTACAAACGCGAGCCGCGACCGGACCTGTGTGAGCCCTTCTTAGACAACCAGTACAATACAGATGTACGCTCGTCCGCTATACCGCTCGTACCGCCTGTGTGTGACGGAGCTTTAAGGCTCCTTTACACACAGGCGGTACGAGCGGTATAGCAGACGGGCGGGCATCTGTATTGTACTGGTTATATAAGAAGGGCTCACACAGGTCCGGTCGCGGTACTGCGGTACCGCCGTACTGCCCTTTACCGCTCGTACCGCTCTACCGCTCGTACCGCCTGTGTTTGATGGAGCCTTTAATTTGTTTGTTGAAATGGTAGAAAATAGTAGAAAAAGAAGTAAAAAGTGAATCTGAATTTTTCATCTGACAACATTTTTAACATGGCCGCATGTTGAACGATACGATTTTCTTTACTGTTTGCCAAAATAAACTGAAATTGGCGTGATACGTGAGCGGATTTATGTCGATCGCATAGCTGAAAGACTATAATAAAGGCGGGACACAATATAGGTAAGATGCTTTAGTGATGAACACTGTTATGGTTGAGTGAAATTTTATGTTTGTCGGGCTGAGTTGTTTGTATCTTTCTATCAGTGGTTCAAGATGATGCATCACCCGAACATGCATCATCAGGCGATGTCGGGGCACCCGCCGCAGCACCTCCGAGGGCACGGCGCGATGCCCGCGCCGCACACGCTGCCGCCTCCTCTTCATGGAGAGAACAGGCACGTAACACTCACTAGGTAACGTCCGCTTTTTACTATTTTATTTACTAGTTATGTTTTACTTTGCATTATTAAGTTTATTTATACATATCGTGCCTAGTTCCCATTTATATTTACTTTGCGTGCGAGTGTGTTGTAAAGAGTAGAATTAGCAAGTATAGATCAACAGTTATTGATGTCCAACTATCTCCAATAAATCAGGCTAACATTTGCCGGTAGATGGAATTTCTCGTAAGATTCGCTTGTTTATTCCACTTAAATTAGATGCAAAATATTTTCATTGAATATCGATTTCCATGCAAGTATTGGTATGTAGAGAAAGTATTTTTGCTAGTGATCCAATGTTAAATCAAAGTGTAGTATTGTAACCTACTTATTTATTAATATATTTAACCTCTCAATACAGGAACCACAGTGACAATTATTATTTCAATAGCTACATTTTTTCACAAATTTATTTATCTGTTGTGTCTTGTAAAACAATATAAATGATATGGGATATACCTATTATTAGGATAAAACTTAAAGAGAAAGTTGATATGCTATCCTATCTCAAAATGCTGGTTTCAGAGTTTTATATCATGTTTGTCTGAAAAATCTCTGTTAACCCTATATCAAACCCAAAAAAGAAAAACAAAGTCTAGCCATTGACACAAAATGAATAAACCCTATATCGCCTGTAGGTGACTAAATCTGGTAAACATGATATACCTACATACAGGTTGTCCCTGAACTCAATGTTAAGCCGGTACGGGGCAAAAGGTGGGGTCACACCAGTCCCAGGAAAGATATAAAAAAAAATCCCAATCGATTAATTGAATTTTAACAGCAAAAAAAAAAAAAATATGAAAATCAATACCTTGAACCATATTTTTAGGTACTGTGGCCACATATTAATAAAATAAAATCAATATAAAAGAAATAAAAAAATATATATATTTTACAATTTTACGGTGATTTTTTCACTAACATCATTCTTAATAAATGTACTATTTTTATATACATTTTATAAAAAAATGAGGAAAATCAATACCTTGAACAATGTTTTTAGGTACTGTGACCACAAAGTTTACAATTTTATGGTGATTTTTTCATTAAAATGATTCTTAATAAACATACTAATGAATCACAATCACAAATCAAGCATAAACTATTACTAAGTTAGCTAAAATTAGTTACACCAAAAGATGGCCCATTTAGTTAAGTTTTTGATATGGTGCAACACTAGCTACTTTTCAGACTTTACACGACTTGTAGATTTTTTTTGCGAAATTTCACCATATTAAAATTCGAATACTTAAGTTTGATGACTTAAGTATACGAATTTTAATATGGAGCGCCAACCAGCATTGATGACTTAGTATGCAATTTTTATTATAGTGATATTTCGAAAAAAAATTCTACTTATTTGTGTAGATTGAAAAGTAGCTAGTGTATACCATTTCAAAATTTTAACTAAATGAGCTATTTTTTGGTGTAACTTGCAGAGGGTAGTACAGTACATTTTTATTTCTTTATGTAAGTCAAAGTTCGGTGATATTATTTTTTAAATTATGGTTTGAAGAAACTAAGCTAATTTTAACTAACTTAGTAATATTTTATGCTTGATTTCTGAATGCGATTCTTTAGTATGTTTATTAAGAATCATTATAATGAAAAAATCACCATAAAATTGTAAAATTTGTGGTCACATAAAAACATGGTTTGTGATTTTCCTCATTTTTTTATTCTGGCTGTTAAAATTCAAATAAGTAACCAACTGGGATTTCTTTTTATATTTTTCCTGAGACAGGTGTGACCTCCTCTTTCACCCAATACTGGTTTGACGTTGAGTTCAGGGACACCCTGTATAAAGCTTAGGAAATAACATTCACTGTGACCTTATGTTTGTTATAACTACCGTTGAAATATTATGTCACTAGCACTAAAACTAGCAGTATAACTAGCGGGTAACACACATGGGATTTTAATTTTTGTGCTATCCCATGGGAACATTTAATTCTTCTGGGACAAAAAGTACCCTATGTTACTTTCCATCTTTTAAACTATGTCCATGCCAAAAATCAAGACAGTCCGTTGCTTTGTGAAAGAGGAACAAACCAACAAACATTTGGATTTATAATATCAATCAACATAGTCCTACTCTCAAGCTCAAACCACCTTATTAATAAATGCTTAGTAAATACAGATTATAGGCCAAAACAAACTTTTTGGCAGCTCTGTGATAGCTACAAGCTGCAGATAACCCAATCCTTCCGCAGCTTAGTAAGATGTCAGGATTGGGTTAGCCGTAGCTGAAGCTAACATCAAAGCCACTAAAAAGATTAATTCAACCTATTGTTGGTCTGTATTGTGTCTTTTACAAGTGAATTTGAATTTTCAAGGCATATGAATTTAAGAGTGATATGGCCATATCCATCACGGATGCTGGTTGGTCGATTCCTGGATACCTCCTAACATACAACAGATATGAGTTATATGTTTAAACATGTTTGAGATTTTTCAAGATCATCATAATCGGTACAGCCGTTCTCGAGTATTGTAGATATATTTTTCCAATAGCAAATATAATTTTCTAATAAGTGCAGTGGTTACTGTTTACCTGGGATGTTTGAATTATTAATATGCTGACTCTTTCAACTTTACACATTTTCTTTTCTTTGTAAGAAAAAATACAAAAAATGTCCTTAATGCAGCATTTCATTTCTATAGTAATGGTTTCTGTTTAAATAATAACAAACTGTTATAAGTTTTGTTGTTTCCAATTAGATTTTTTCTTTTCTATATAAATACATACATTGTAGCATAAGGTGTACTTTCACACTAAAATCTGATCAAGTGCTAAATTATTAAATGAGAGGATACTTTTCAAATTAATCAACTTATTACTATCAAGATTTTTGTCAAACAAAGAGCTTAAGACTCCATAATATCTAGGTATCTCAAAAAAGTAGGGGAACTCTAATTTATAGTTTATACTATATATTATTTATACACCAAAGTGATTTGGTGTCTGTTAAATATTTTGAATGATCCCATGTAATGGGAAGGGAATACAAAATTTATGAAAAATCTAGGTGCTAGCACAAATCTATATAGTTAATATTTTATTAGTTATCATATGAAAATGTTAGTGTAATATTTAAAAGAATATAAAATATAAATAGCCTTTATTCTTTAGTATATGACCTTACAAAACATTACTCTTATTATTAATAAGAGTAGTGTAATAATGGAGTAATTTCTGTGATCACATTTTTACAAATCACCTAATTTCAACACATGTTTGATAGTGAATATTGGACTCTAGCCAGTGCGTAACAAAGCGCAGGATGAGCAACACCATTGAATTTAATGTTATAATCTACACCTGCACAAAAGGATTGTCAATTTGTCAATACAACTAAAGAGCTAAAGTCCATTTTGGCATGATCTCATAATCCTAACCCCCTGTCTCCTGTCTCTATGCACACACTCTGCCGCCCTTTTTTAACACATATTGAATGTGTTGGTAGCTCATACTTCAACACTGTTTAATAAAATAGCAGTGTTTAATCGCGACCATGGAGTGGAGACTGCTTTCAAATGTAAATTATGTGTAATTTGTTGATACGTCGAGGGTCTTTTGCGGCACTTTTTGTCACTGGAACTGGTTCTGAATGGAGTTGGCACAAAGGAACATATGACGACTCTATTGAGACCAGGACCGTATCTTTCTTCGTTGGCACTAATATATCGTCGTGCTGTTGGGGCAGTCGCCAGTTGAAATAATAACCGAATAAAGGACAGTCTGATGTGCTCAAGGTGCAGATGGAACTTTCCTCTGTTTTTGAGCGAGACTTAAATTGCAACAGTCTCATCTAGACATTTTTGTAACAAGGATGTGAAGTGATGTGGATATTGCCTAGTTGTGGTCCTTTGTTCTTATTTTTGTTCAACCTAACAAAGGTTTGTTTTACTAGATACTTTGTAAAGTAGTGTAATTTAAAAAAAAATGTTCTTCATTTTAGAATGTGTGAAATAAGTTTTCCCTTTGTTCTATTGTGTTATCCTACTAATATTATAAACGCGAAAGTTTGTGAGGATGGATGGATGTTTGTTACTCTTTCACGCAAAAACTACTGAACAGATTGAGATGAAACTTTGCAATAATATAGCTTATATATCAGAATAACACATAGGCTATAAATTATAATGATATTGCTTCAAAAATCAAAATATCATGCGAAGCCGCAGGTAAAAACTAGTTAGACATAAAATAATGCTGAAAGTCAAACAACGCTGGTGTTTGTCAGCAATCACTGAAATTAAGCAACATACCGCATGGTCAGTATTTGGATGGGTGACCGCGGGTGACATTTTCCAACTGAGCGCTACCGTCTCTGATGACACGTTAAATTGTAGGTCCCGGTTGTAACCGTTTAGCCATGTCAGAGGCCTCCAGGCAGTCTAAAAACTCTGACACTAGGGCTAGCCACCCAGCCTATATGAACTTTCTTTCTTTTATGCTGAAAGTTGCTTGTTAACTGCAAAGATAGTGTGGTAGTATTTTTTCTGTATCTATAGGACACACTCGCACGCAAATATTATCAATCTCAGTCTCCATAATCAGCTGTTTGTTTTCGTTCTAAAAAAAACTACTCTTACAACAATCACTTTTTGAGATTACGAGTGGAGTCCACACACTCACACGAAGCTTAGGACAAGGTAGATAGGATTTACTCAAGACTGCAAGGATGAATGGGATGGTCTAATTGGAAATCTCTTTTGGAGATCTATGTCCAACAGATCTGTAACAACTAGTAATGATAAAACTAATCATTAGGTACATAATTTTGAACAACTTTTACAATGAGACCAATGCCGAAATTGAGAAAAAATCAGTTCATTATCAAAGTCATTGAATATTTGTTATTGTTTGTAGAATTTTTCCTATGTGGTCAACTGTGAAATCGTGAAATAGTACACATTACAGCAGCGGTCAGCAAAAGGGGCATTGATGCAAGGGACAAACGTGTAAATGTTGGCTGAGGCACACATATGTAAGTCTATCAGTGCTTCTTTAGCTGACCGCTGCAGTAGGTAATGCACTATAGCAGAAGCAAGATACTAGAGAGATAATGTGGTCGACCAAAAAATATGAAAAATGTCTCGTCACTGTTGTCGGATCTTTCGCCGCGGAACGTCATTTTTGACAACTCGCGGCTAGATTTTCCATACATTTTTGCGGTTGAGAATTGCCTCAAGTGACCACAGCATTACACCTCTGGTACTATGTGGCAGAAGTCTTGTAGCGAGTATGTTTCGATGGCGTATTGTTTGGGCGCAGGGTGCCGCTGGGGCCGGGCGGCGGGCCGGGGCTGGGCGCACTGGGCGGGATGCCGGTGCACGCGCGCCCGCCGCACGCCATCCGCGCCGTGCACCACGCGCACCAGCACCACCCGCACCCGCCGGTAACCACACACTACTTTACTTTCTACTTTCCGACGATTCAATTTACAAAGTATTCCTTTCTGGTTTCTGATAAAATACACTAGTGCCGGCTAATGAGGCGTTTTCTAAAAAAAAAAAAGTAATGAAAGTATCCAATAGATGGCGACAATAGTTTGTAATCGTCGATCCTTTGACTATGGAAATCGTACTGTCATTGTCAAGATGTCTTCTTCTTTTTTGTGTTTTGGCGTCGCATCGTTGTGCATTTGCCAGTGTCAAGTATGAAGTTTAAATAATTTTTGATAATATTTTATCAAAATAATTACGTCATAGTCCATTAAAGTCGCGGTCAAGTCCAAACGTAGTCCCAACTCATACCTCAGTAAAGCATTGGAGACTTTACTATAGGCTTCTCTCTCTCACCCCATTCCAGTTGACAACGACAGATCAATTTATATGACTATTACGCCATCTAGTGAGTTTTGTGAAACAATTTTTTTTTTGGAAAACGCCTCATTAACTTTTCTAATTTCCGACGACAACTACCTACTATCAAACACATAATTTTTTAAAGTGTAAACTTCTTTAGTGGTTTTATGCATTTTTTGGGATGGGTAAAAATGTGAATTTTTTGTCAGGATACGTAACCTGATCGAAAATTCGTAAGACCGAGGGAGCAAGTTTTCACTTCTGCCGGCACTCCGGGAGTGCAACCCGTTGGTTTTTTGTTTGTTTCTGACGACAGCCACTACTAACAGAATAACCCTTTCTAGTTTATGTTGTAGGTTATTTTTAAAATTAGAACACTTACAGAGCTAGGTGCTGCAATTAGCTTTAACATACCTATGCATTATTGAATATAGGTTTCTGCCTCACTTACGGCAACAGTATCCAGAACACAAATAGCTCATAGAAAAAAAAAACAAATAGTGACTCATATGGGGCGTAATGTTCAGCTCCAAAACGTCCAAAGTTCGTCAACCTACACGCGCTTACCAAATTATGCGCCTGCGCATTGAGCGCGACCTTATTTCGAAAACCCATGTTTCAACTCTTTATATCTCTTGAAATTAGGTTTGTTAGCGACATTGCGGAGTTAGTTTGTAACCAAGGGAATAATTAGAATGTAATTTTAACGGTCGCCGTGTCGACAGCAACAGATGAAGCCAATGCGGCGCGGGTACCCGGGCGGCGGGTACGGCGCCGGCGCCGTGCTGCACACATACGCTCCCTCGCCGCACCACTCCGCTCACGCACACCACACAGGTATGTTAACGGTCGTCGTGTCGACAGCAACAGATGAAGCCGATGCGGCGGCGCCGTGCTGCACACGTACGCTCCCTCGCCGCACCACTCCGCTCACGCGCACCACACAGGTATGTTAACGGTCATCGTGTCGACAGCAACAGATGAAGCCGATGCGGCGGCGCCGTGCTGCACACGTACGCTCCCTCGCCGCACCACTCCGCTCACGCACACCACACAGGTATGTTAACGGTCATCGTGTCGACAGCAACAGATGAAGCCGATGCGGCGGCGCCGTGCTGCACACGTACGCTCCCTCGCTGCACCACTACGCTCACGCGCACCACACAGGTATGTTAACGGTCGTCGTGTCGACAGCAACAGATGAAGCCGATGCGGCGGCGCCGTGTTGCACACGTACGCTCCCTCGCCGCACCACTCCGCTCACGCGCACCACACAGGTATGTTAACGGTCGTCGTGTCGACAGCAACAGATGAAGCCGATGCGGCGGCGCCGTGCTGCACACGTACGCTCCCTCGCCGCACCACTCCGCTCACGCACACCACACAGGTATGTTAACGGTCATCGTGTCGACAGCAACAGATGAAGCCGATGCGGCGGCGCCGTGCTGCACACGTACGCTCCCTCGCCGCACCACTCTGCTCACGCACACCACACAGGTATGTTAACGGTCATCGTGTCGACAGCAACAGATGAAGCCGATGCGGCGGCGCCGTGCTGCACACGTACGCTCCCTCGCTGCACCACTCCGCTCACGCGCACCACACAGGTATGTTAACGGTCGTCGTGTCGATAGCAACAGATGAAGCCGATGCGGCGGCGCCGTGCTGCACACGTACGCTCCCTCGCCGCACCACTCCGCTCACGCACACCACACAGGTATGTTAACGGTCATCGTGTCGACAGCAACAGATGAAGCCGATGCGGCGGCGCCGTGCTGCACACGTACGCTCCCTCGCTGCACCACTCCGCTCACGCGCACCACACAGGTATGTTAACGGTCGTCGTGTCGATAGCAACAGATGAAGCCGATGCGGCGGCGCCGTGCTGCACACGTACGCTCCCTCGCCGCACCACTCCGCTCACGCGCACCACACAGGTATGTTAACGGTCGTCATGTCGACAGCAACAGATGAAGCCGATGCGGCGGCGCCGTGCTGCACACGTACGCTCCCTCGCTGCACCACTCCGCTCACGCGCACCACACAGGTATGTTAACGGTCGTCGTGTCGATAGCAACAGATGAAGCCGATGCGGCGGCGCCGTGCTGCACACGTACGCTCCCTCGCTGCACCACTCCGCTCACGCGCACCACACAGGTATGTTAACGGTCGTCATGTCGACAGCAACAGATGAAGCCGATGCGGCGGCGCCGTGCTGCACACGTACGCTCCCTCGCTGCACCACTCCGCTCACGCGCACCACACAGGTATGTTAACGGTCGTCATGTCGACAGCAACAGATGAAGCCGATGCGGCGGCGCCGTGCTGCACACGTACGCTCCCTCGCTGCACCACTCCGCTCACGCGCACCACACAGGTATGTTAACGGTCGTCGTGTCGATAGCAACAGATGAAGCCGATGCGGCGGCGCCGTGCTGCACACGTACGCTCCCTCGCCGCACCACTCCGCTCACGCGCACCACACAGGTATGTTAACGGTCGTCATGTCGACAGCAACAGATGAAGCCGATGCGGCGCTGGTTAAAGTTAAAATGTAAAAGAAATACAATAAAGGATTGATACATTTATCTACACCTGCACAAAAGGATTGTCAATGTAATGTTACGTTGACTTAATATAGTTTGATGAAGGTAAGGTCTTCTATTGTTTTATGGTAGACATTCCGCGCATCAGAACCAAGCGTTTCAAATCTACATTCCTCATACGAACAGCCAGAACATCAGGCACTATGTAGTCAAACGCAAATGTGTATGAAATAAAAAATTTCAAACAGCGCAGTTATATTATTTTAACTGGCTGCAAAATTCGATAGATATGGATTTTCATACAACTTTTGCCGGCCGCTGCTCGCATGTATATTCCCAGTACAGCAATTTCGATTTATCTTGAAGGACGTTATCAAAATAATGATTAAATTTTCTAAGCGATTTTGAGAAAAGTGGGTACTTTTCTCAAACAACGTGAGGAAATTACTTACTATATAGAATAAAAAACAAAATCCATAGTAGAAAAATAATTGATGTTGCAGCGTCGCCGCCTAGTGCCCGCGCAGAGGCGGGCGCGGGGCCGGGCGCGGGCGCGGGCGCGGCCGAGGGCGCGCCGCCGGCCGCGGAGGGCGAGGCTGCGGCGCCCGACGCGGACGAGGAGCCGCGCGCGCCGCCGCCGGCCAACAGTAAAGAGAAGACCCCCATGTGCCTGGTCAACGAACTGGCCAGGTACAATAAGGTACCAACTACACGACAATCACTCGCCGTCTATAACCATCAAACGAACAAGTGAAACGCCAACAAAGTAGTTAAATAAACACGACTGCAAAAATTCAACAGATAAACAATGCATTAGAAATAATTTAAATGGTTGTAATTATTCTTCATGAAATTTAAATATATCTATTTCAATGAAAAGGACTCAAAAATATACATAATCTCTCTCATTATATTCTTCTCTTCTTCATCTTCAAATTTAAATATATGAAACAAATCTAACAATACCCTAATTGTAGAAATCCTAGATTGATTTTGGAAGATACATTTGAATAAAATAAATTTACAAACAGAGCCTTTAGTCCTGCCCCCCGATCTCCTAAGCAATAGCAATCGCAATAGCAATCGTTTATGACTTCATTTTAGTCATTTGGCACCGCCTATGTGACGTTAGCCATCAATTGCTTTGCGCGGATTGCGAAAGCAATCGTTGAATGAACAACTTTGATGGCTAACGTCACATAGGCGGTGCCAAATGACTAAAATAAAATCATAAACGATTGCTATTACGATTGCTATTGCTTAGGCGGTCGGGGGCTGGTTTTGCTTAGTTTTCTTAAACTTTCACGTTCGCGTGTGGCTACATACATTTTGGTTAGTTCTTCCTCGTTTCCGTCAGGGGCGCTGTATAAAAATGTTTAGAGCCATTCAGAAACAACTGTAGTTTCAATTTACGTTTAAACCTGGACTCAACCCCTCAGACATACAATAATATATTTGCGATTGTTTTACCCTTCCTTAGCACTCTGGTAAAAATGTAAACTTACAGCTTTATTTCCTGTTCTAGATTAAGCACCAATACCGCCTCACATCAGAAACGGGACCAGCTCACAAGAAAGTATTCACAGTAACACTCCGCCTCGGTGATACTGAGGAATACACCGCTGAGGTGAGGGACTGCACTAAACTTCTAGGACCTATTTTAAAAATATTACTGACCAATGTGACAAAAGTAATCATGCTAACAGCTTGATTAACATTGTAGAAATTCATGATTGATTATTGAAGTTTGACATTTTATAATTTTGTTTGGCATGATTTTTGACTATTTTTAATTTTATTTTTCATTGACTTAATGGATTTAATGACTTCTGTTTGAATTGTATTAGTTATCTAAGTATATTAGAATTATTATTGTTGTAGGGTTTATTTATTTTCGAGTTGTAGGGTTAATTGTATTTTGGAATTGTTTTAGGGTTCATCAATAAAGCGCGCGCAACACGCAGCGGCGGACGCGGCGCTGACCGCCACGCGCTTCCCCGCGCCGCCGCCGCGCGCGCCCGCGCACCACGACCCGCCGCACCACCAACACCATCGACACTCCGGTACGTGTGGGAATGGAGCTTTATATATCTTATCTGGTATGGTGGGTCAGCACTCTACCACCAATGAATCGGATACATTGTATAGCACAGGCCTTGTTGTGCGTTGTTTGTTCAGAATTGATCTTAGTTCATCACTATACTGGTAAAACCTTTGTCTTGTAAGCGATTACAATATGTTGTTGTTTATTTACTTAACGAAATGTTTTCGACATGCGATCACATATGTATATTACTAGTTTTTACCCGCGGCTTCGCCCGCATACGCAATATATCATTGTAATTTATAGCCTATGTGTTATTCTGATATATAAGCTATATTATTGCAAAGTTTCATCTCAATCCGTTCAATAGATTTTGCGTGAAAGAGTAACAAACATCCATCCATCCTCACAAACTTTCGCGTTTATAATATTAGTAGGAACTTTCTACTTTCGGATGGCTAGAAAGGAACGTATAAATAAATTTTACAGATTGTATGGAAAATCCGTAGTTTCGTATACAAAAAAGTTCAAAAGTTATCAATAGATTCCCAGAACAAGTTAACGTATTGAGTATTCGCGTGTCCCCGCAGTGATGCCGACGGTGGAGCTGAACGCGCTGGCGATGAAGCTGTGCCAGCCGGCCGTGTACACGTCCGTGCCGCCCGTGCCCGTGGGCGCGCGGCCCGTGCGCGCGCGCTGGCCGCCCTTCCCCGCCGCGCGCCTGCCCGCCGCCACCACGCTCGTGTACCGCGTGCGCGTGGCCGTGGGCGGGCGCGCCTGGCTGGGGGAAGGCGGCACGCCGCAGGCCGCGCGGCACGACGCGGCCGCTCGCGCGCTGCACGACCTGAGGCAGGTGGAGCGCCCGCCTGACGCAGATCCTACACCACCGCCCGATGCAGGTAACACTACTCACCGCTAGGTGTAGCGCCCGCCAGACGCTACAAAAACTTGATCAACTTACTAAAATAACATATAACTTATGTACAAACTGTGTACTGATTTTCAACTTTATAGTTAAGAAATTCTTTATGGCTGTAAAACGTCTGCTCGACAAGCCATCTTTTGAGACGATGCTTAAAGCATACGAGACTCGTAGCAGTGGTGACACTGTCAGGCAACTTGTTGTACACAGCCGGCTCCATGACGTGAGTGAGTTTGTCTGTATAGAGTACTACTACATGTATAGAGTTACTAGTAGCTAGTGGGTGGTAACTCCCCGCCGCCGGCGCACTCGTCTACCGCATATCTGAGCGGTGTTCGGGAGCGGGGCTCGCTGGGGGAGGGGGGCTGTCGCAGCCCGCGCGGCGTGATGCGCGCACGACCCACGAGAATCCGGTGCCACAGTGCTACTCAGAATTCATACTCTCAAAGGCGTACTGCACGGAATTTAATGTTGATGATCAATCCAAATGTGTCGTCATGTCATAATAGCAGCGTTTTACCTGAAATAAAACGCATATTAAATACTTACCTTACTGGAAGCTTTTATAATGAGAGTGCGTATCCCTTTCCGTCGATCAGCTATCGTTTTCAGTCCCTTTAAGCGTTGTAACCGGAAGCCTCCAGGTGGCGCCCTTGTTGGCGATTGCGCGCCATTTTATTTTCTAGGAAAAATAGCGTGCCTTTTGGCCTCATTGCGTTAATTTTTGTAATTTCCACCAGGCAGAAATCAAAAGTAAAGCTTCCAGTAAGGTAAGTATTTAATATGCGTTTTATTTCAGGTAAAACGCTGCTATTAAATAGCTTGACCGTTACTGGAAGCTTTTATAATGAGATTCTGTTTGTTATCGCCTGGTGGCGTCACCTGGAGTGGGGCTTTTAATTATAACTTATAATTGTGTATTACGCCAATGTGATAACTTATGATTATGTATTACGCCAATGTGATTACGCCAATGTGAGATATATAGCTCTGGTGACAATTTAGTTTTTTAATTATTAATGATTTCAAATAAATTAAGCTATATTTATAGTGAAAAATGTCCTGAATATATATTTTTAACTCTAATCTCAAAAGAAAACAGACATCAAGAATCTTCCGGTCACTTCAAAGGCAAGATTACTTTTAATTTGCAAAATAATATTTTAACAGTTATTTAAGTGTTAACGTACAAAAAATTTACGACATAAGTAAAGCTTTACTATGTACATAATCCAATATGTACCAACGCGATTTCGTTGTGTTCATCGCATATCAACATGCATATACTTACGGTTAGGCTGGGCGGCTCACCCAAAAGTCAGGATTTCTAAGCCACTAGAAAGAATCTGACAACGTATTATAGATCCTATTGAAAAGGATTTGTTCGGCAATGATATTTACCCAAAATTATTGCAGGAATGCGATATGCATTCATATTCTCCGTCATTACTAAGCAGGCAGTCGCACTCGATGGAACTTTTAGAGTACTTCTTCCTCTTGAGTAGCGGTGGAAGGCTTGCTTAGCCTGTGCCATTATTGCAGTGATGCGTTATGCATTCATATTTTGCGTCATTGCTCAAGCAGGGAGTTCCACGCGATGGAACTGTTACTTTTTAAGTACCTCTCCTTCGTGAGGGGCGGTGGATGGTTTGCTTAGCCTGTGCCATTATTGCAGTGATGCGTTATGCATTCATGTTTTGCGTCATTACTAAAGCAGGGAGTTCCACGCGATGGAACTGTTACTCGTGAGGAGCATAGGATGGCTTGCTTAGCCTGTGCCATTATTTCAAGGATGCGTTATGCATTCATAATTTGCGTCATTGCTAAAACAGGGAGTCCCACGCGATGGAACTGTTACTATTCAAGTTCTTCTCCCTCGTGAGCGGCGGTGGATGGTTTGCTTAGCTTATGCCATTATTACAGGAATGCGTTATGCATTCATGTTTTGCGTCATTACTAAAGCAGGGAGTCCCACGCGATGGAACTGTTACATTTAGTGTACCTTTCCCCCGCGAGGGGTGGTAGATGGCTAGCTTAGCTTGTGCAGTTCGACACATGAGTCGACAATTTGGCAACAAATTTCGACTTTGTAAATAAGTAACAAAAAATAAATAAAATTGATGTACTTCAGATTTTGACCTCAAATTAGCAATGTAGAAGCCAATTCAGTCCATATCAAATTATAAGAAAATATTAAAAATGTGAAATACAAAATGTCACTGACCCACTAAAAAAAATAATGGTCAACCAAAAATGGCAGCCAAAATAAAATCAAAGTAATTATGCAATCAGCTGTCACGGTAAAGTTATTTGTCTCGTACTTATACTTACAGAATACATACATATACTAACAGATGTTATTAAACCTCTATAGATTTAATGGTCTTTGGAGTTGCTACTTAAGATTGTCATGCGAAGCAATAGTGCAGCGACTTAAGAGTTATTTTAACTGCTACTAAAAATGTACGAGAAATAGATTGCTTTAGTTCGTTTCAATACTAGGTTGGACAAACTCACTTAATGAATTTTAATAACTCGCAAAAGAAAACAAACTAAGAAATAACTCACAAAAAACACCACTGGCAAAATGAACCCTTTGAATTTTAATACCTCCCGGCACGACTGTAAAGTTGCGAATGTAGGATTAATCTGGACTCAACGATTAGTTTTATGTAAATCAAGTGATTTTAATTATATTTATTTAATTTAAATAACTCAAAATCAGTTAGGCTGATTTTTATAATATTAATATGTTCGATCACAACATTATCAAAAATTAAGTAATCTCATTAATTTTATTGATTGCGTAGGCGGCGTAAAGTTCGCCATTACCTATGTACTTGCCAGAAATATTCATAATATTTTATGAAAAAAGAAGGTAGTAGAGCTACCCTCCACACCAAAAAAGTTTTGTTATTTAGACTAGACTAGCCAGGGTTATCTGACGCGCATTTTTGTTTCAATCTATTTCATTGTATAAAGTAGGTAGGTCGATATGTTGCTGGGCCTTTAGTAGCTATGCATTTTGTTATGCCGTTATAACGTCAGTTATAATGAACCCCAATAATATCTACATCCTATAAAATGACGTTCATTTTATGGTTAACTTAAACAATGCTAACATAGTAGAAAAAGAGGGTACAGATAAAGTAAAAAAATAAATGTCGCAAGGATAATTTAAAAATCTTTTAAACTTACACGATTTTTATTAAATGCAAAAAACAAAGAGAGTATGTAACTCACTTTTTAGTGACGTATATCTATCATTTATGTTTCTCCTTATCGGTAGGAGGAAACTGTTCACGATTGCTATCCTTGCGGATAAGACATACTAATTTTCTCCAAATAGTTTCGATTTTAGTAGAAACACAACATAGTACTGCTGAAGCAAGTCTTGCTATCACCTTAACAGGGTTCTTGCATGAATGCATCTTGGATGGTTTTCTGTCCCGAAAATGTGAACAGACTTAATAGAGCTTAAATAGATGCGAGCTGTTTAAATATTTCTTAATGTTGTTACCATTTACAAACTTCCTACATGGAAAAGTATGATTTTTCTTATGGCATATTTTATTAATGTATTTTAATGATATAGCCCCATTTTACACAAGCCCTTACTTATTTTATTATTTTTGGGTATGCTACAAATAAGACAGCTTATTGCTTTGGTTTGAGATTACTGCCAGCCGGAAGAATATCACTACGTTTTTCAGTGATTTATTACAAGCTTTTGAATGCTTGACAGTTAGTGACATAATTTCACTACGTCAGGATTGCAATTATTGAAGTTAGGATCACATGAATTATTTTTATTCAATGTATTCAATGAAGCAACTGGTCTTGTAGCTATTAGTATGGAATCCCGGTGAAATTTTTAGTAAAAATAGCACATTTAATTCTGCTCTTAAAATATCGAATAAAACAGTACTCGCAGCTTATTAAGTTGGACAACACTAATATTACATCACAATTTCACAAGGAGCTGCGAGGATAGCATATTATAATTATGTGTAAAACATATTTTCACTCAGTCTTTAAACCTGTTACGCTAACATAATATGATTTGTAGAAGCACATTTACATTCAGTTTTTAAATTATTTGCATAAATCGTGTAGAATTCACTCAGCGGGAGTGGCATGTATCACAATAAGCACTGACTCCATGACGGCAGTTAAGGTCCGGTGAAGAGCTAAACGCGATTTATTTAACACTAAAAAGTGTTGGATCCACTGCATAAAACCATATAAAAAAAATATATTTTATTCTACAGGATACATTTTAGTTGGTGGTTGTTTCCAAAACACAATTCCATTATTTTTGCTCGATAGAAAAAAATCACGAAAATACCTCTAAAAAATGTTTTAACGATTAAAAATGGTATCAAAATACAGATCAATCACTCTGATTTTTTGACAAATATTTCTTCAAACAATAAACTAGTTTGTGGTTGTGCCACATTTAAAATTAAAGTAGTCGATTTCCCAAAAAATACATTTTTGTCATTTTCGAACATTTCTGTGAGCGTGTGTGCGTGAGCGCCTTTGTACAGACAGTCGCGGCCGAGGCCTCTAGGTGGACGGACGCGGCACGCTCTCCGAAGCGAAATTTTCGCCGATATTTTTGCTTATTTTACCTTTATATTCGTTAGAAACATTAAAATTTAGTTTTACGTGGGTATATTTTCATCTTTTTCAAAAGTAGAGTACATTATTTATCTTGTAAATATATTTTTAAATTATGGGTAATAAATCAAAATCCTGGGGTTCTAAAAAAGGTTCCTATAAATTAAAAGCTAAGAATATGAACGAAAAAAAAAGGTATGTAAATAATATATCCACTTAGTATCAGTGAATTTTTTGTAAGTTGTATTGTTTTCATTACATGATTGTCAGCCTTTATGTAGGCAAGTATCTAATCAGTTTATTTGGTCATCTCGAAACGTGTCTCGTTGGTGTAGTTGGTGTACCGACGTATTAGCAAGACTGAGGCACACGGTTCAATTCTTAGGTACTGATGTTCTTTTTTCTAATTTGTTGTTTGTTGTTTATTGTAAAATAATTATACAATGATTTTCACATAGGTATATTTATTCCACTTATGGTTTTATAATATGACGTAGTCTAAAAAAGTACCAAAATACAATCGTGAACAATATTACTAAAATATAATAATTGTATAATAATAAAATTATTAAAACTGATTTAAAAAATATTACTTACAGGAAAAAGAAACTCGGAAACGATGATCCCGACGATAATATGTCTAATGCGTAAGTACTAGGTACCTACCTAAAATGCCAAAAGTGTGTTATTTATATATGTGTTATTTATAATCATAAGCAAGTGTTTTATTTTTGCAGAAAAAGATCGCGGAATGAATATGACGAAACAACAGCTTCATCCTTCAATTGCGAAGTCGCTTCATACCTAAAGTACGAAATTAGTTTCATTCATTTTATACATTAGGTACACTGCATATATCAATATTTTGCAAAAACACAGTCATAACAGCAATGAATTTATCAAAAACTGGTGAGAAAATAATTAAAAAAATATTATACTTTTCATCACACGCATGATCCATCGAGCTAATATAATGTTTGGATGCGGCATATCACGTTTTTGAATAGGATCACCATTCCTATTACGTTCAGGATCATCAGGTTACGAAATGGCGAATACTTAATCTATCGTTGAAAATAAGAGCATAATTGTATGGATTTTTGAATCATCATCATCATTTCAGCATTTGTCGATCTACTGCTAGACATAGGCCTCTTATTTTTCACACCGTGTTTTCCGGTCCGGCGATATATGAATAATGCTGTAGTTCGAATCGTACAATCCGCGGATGTGAGGTTAGCTACAAGCTGCGCGATACCCAATTAACGCGCAGCTTTATGTGAGCTTAAGTCAGGATTGGATACTGCTCAGCTTGTAGTTAACTTCACAGTTTACATCCGCCAATGTGTGTGTTTCGGTCTATACACAATATTTGTTTTAATGCAATAGTGTTCAAACTAACAACCATATATAATAATATTTTGTAATTTATAGGTTAGAACAAGTCATACCACAGAATGTCCAGCATGAAAATCCAACAACAAAGGATACACACTTCAGTGTTGAAGTAAGTTTTTTCTCGAACACCGTAATGACACCGTCATTACAGTAGTACCATCATTAAATAAGTCACCAATATACTTACATAAATATACTTACTTAAATGTCGAGTACATTACGAATCTACATTAGGTATTTAAAAATTGCTACATTTTTAGACAAAGTTTTTGCTAACTATCATTATTTTTTAGGTAGAAAACAGTACACCTGAAAAGAAAATTGATGTTGGAAGAAGAATAATTAACGTCTCCCATTTTATGAAAAAGCTTGTTGAGATATCAAATCACGGACCATTAGATTGCGGACTGTCTTGTATTGAGTTAGTAGGAGAAAAACTCAATGGTCTAGCCTCTAAATTTACATTTTTGTGCAAAATGTGCAACAAAAGATTTATTATCAACAGTGACGGTAATAACTGTTTAGACATCAACACTTCTGCTGTTGCTGCTACCATTTCAATTGGGTGTGGTCATTCCCAAATGCTAGAGTTCACATCTGCTATGAACTTGCCAATAATGTCCCAGAAAACCTACCAAAAAAAACACAAATTGCTGAGTGACAATTGGCAGCAACTTGCACAAGATTCCATGGCTCAAGCTGCTGAAGAAGAAAGAAATCTAGCAATTGCAGAAGGTAGACTAACAAAAGATGGTACGCCAATAATTGATGTGGTAGCAGATGGAGTTTATGGGAAAAGATCATATAAAAAAAACTATTCAGCGTTATCCGGTGCTGCCGCAATCATTGGCAGAAAGACAGGTAAAATTTTATATTTGGGAGTCCGAAACAAATACTGTTTTAATTGTGACCGTGCCGAAAAGAAAAATACTACGCCGCCTGAACACTTCTGCTCTAAGAACTATTCCGGCCCTTCCACGGGTATGGAAAGCCAAATAATAGTAGAAGGTTTCAAACAATCTTTGAGTACACATGGTTTGATATATGGACGACTAATATCCGATGGAGACTCTAGCACATATTCAAAAATTTTGCAAGCTAGACCCTATCCCAATATTACGGTTGAGAAAGTGGAATGTAGGAACCATTTGCTGCGGAATTTTTGCAATAAGTTGCAATCACTTCAAACCGAAGTAAAATATTTAAAAGAACATAGAAAACTGTTAACCACAAAACGAATATTGACCATAAGATCTTGCATAAAAAAAGCAATCAAATATAACAAAAACCGTTCCAATCCAGAGGAGCAATTTTTGTTCGATGATATCTTGCAAGCGCACCACCATGCTTTCGGAAATCATCTCAGCTGCAAAGCATATTTCTGCGACAAAACAGGAAAACTGGAGAGAGAAGAGATATCAAAAGACTTTGAATTAAGTTCTCTGTGGCAGAGGATCTGCCTCATTGTACAAAATATTGCGGGACATGCTCGTAGTTTATTGCATGACGTTGACAGCAATGTGGTAGAACGTTACCACAGCGTTATTGCAAAATACGTAGGGGGGAAAAGAGTAAACTATTCCCTCAAAAATTCTTACCAAACCCGATGCACAGCTGCAGCAGTGTCATTTAATGAAAAAAATGCGCTATCAAAGTTGCATAAAAAAATAACGCATGCAAGCCCCCGTGGAAAATTAAAAATGTGGGAAGATAGGAAATACAAGAAAAATGTCGTAAATAAGAGATACACCAAAAAGAAAAGGAGGCTGATTTTTACCAAAACAAGTGACAAGGACTATGGTGAGGCATGTGAAAAGCCGGATCTACCAGAAGACGTACTCAACAGCATGACAAACATATTTTTGGAAAATTTAAAAAAGACTGATGATGAGCGGGCGACTATAGAACGAAAAACCATTCTGCAAAGAGCTAATGGAGAATGGCTTGAAATGAGAAGATCTCTTTTGACTGCGTCCAATTTCGGCAGAGTCATAAAGCGACGTAAATCTACACCATGCGCTAATTTGGTAAAAGACATACTGTACCAGAAAAAAATAGACAATGTTGAATCTATTAGTCATGGCCAAAAAAATGAAAAAACTGCCCTTGCTCAACTGGCCGTACAAGAAAAAATAACAATTAGACCTTGTGGTTTATTCATAGATAAGGACATAAGCTTCTTGGGCGCAACACCTGATGGATTGACAGGAGAAGATACTATCGTTGAGGTGAAGTGTCCTTTGACAGCAAATAAAATGGGACTTGCAGTGGCAATTGATAAAAAAAAAGTAACCTTCTGGAAAAAAACAAAAGAAGAGGAATTAGTTATCAATAAAAAACATTGTTGGTACTATCAGATACAGGGACAGTTGCATGTGACACAAAAAAGATATTGTCTGTTTGCTGTATGGGAGAATGAAAAAGTAAAGCTCAAGATAGAAAAAATTGAAAGAGACGACATCTTCTGGGAAAAGGAAATGAAAGCTAAACTGATCACGTTTTACATTGACTGCTTATTACCTGAAATACTAGATCCACGATTAGCGAGAAATATGAAAATTCGCGAGCCCTACATTGAAGATAAAAATATAGACCAAGACAAACGTGAAGACGAAAACCAAAACGAACGGAAAACCAGTGAAAATAAAAACGATGAGAATGCAGAAGAAGAAATAAAAGATATAGAAAATTGTGAACAACAATCGTCAACTCACACGCGATACGTAGATTTTAGTTTATTTTAAGATAAAATGTAAGTGGAAGTTAAAATTAAACGATTGACAACTTATTAAATTGACACGAGACATGCGTATGATAGACTTCCGTAGATGGTGACGATGATTATGGTTGTGATAAATACCATTTTTTATCATTTCTATAAATGGTTGAATACTAGAAAAATATAATTGGCAAAAAAAATATTTCAAGTCGATCCGTTGTTCTGTTGCTGCATGAAAGAGTAATAAACCAATAAACACACTTTCGGATTTATAATTTTGGTAAGGATTGAGATATGCGGGGCAATTATGTCAGCCGACCTCGTCACCGAGGGAACATTCTCCCGAACCCCTCTCGCTTTTCTGACAGTTCTGACAGCTCAAAGCTGTCCAAAAAACGAGAGAAGTTCAAGAACGCGTCACCTCAGCAACGATATCAGTCAACAGAATTGCCCCGCTGTTCTTGAATTATCATAATGTCAGTTCCATGCGATTTGGTTCATAAATGTTAAAGTTATAATTCTTTTTAACGGACGGAGGGACGAACACGGACGGACGGACTTGGGACTAACGAGCGGACGGCTGGACGGACACAACGGAGCTAATTATAAGGATTCCTTATTTAACTACGGAACCCTAAAAATGTTTTTATTACATAAGTACTTCACAAATAACAAAGTGCATTTTATTTCAATTATCCTAGATTCTAATTTTTAAAACTTCAAACTCATTTCCTTTAATGATGATATCGGATAGCATATTCGTTTACCCGGACCGCATATTGTACCTAATGCAATGGATGTGCACTGTCCGCGGTTGCCGCATCCATAATTTTCCTGCTTAGATCTATGTAATTACGCGCGACATCTATTAAGCAGTCTCGGCGAAATTTGATCACGATGTAGCGCATGCAAGTAGTTTTAGGCGCTGCTGCTAGATGGCGGTCAAATATTTTTATGTATGTGTGCGTGCGTTTTTGAATTCAAATTAGGTGTTTACTGCCTCTTAACTGATATGATGTAAAAGTGCATTGTACACTGTATCACTCACTTCCCAAGTAGAGAATTTCACAAAAAGCACTGATTCCCTGAGGGTAATTAATCCGATAGGTGCGCTAACCTGTTCGTATTATAATCTTATCGATTTTATCATTATATGATCGGTAAAAACCTGTTCATATCAAGCACACGCCACTGCTATTATGGTAGCTTGTTCCGTTCATAAGAAGGCGTTAAAAATACCGACCCCACAAGGGTGGTTCTCATGCATTGATGCATGGTAGTGTTGCTTCTTCCATAGTGTTCTATATGGTTTTGTCAAACAATTTGTTAAAAATAATCAGAAGGTAGGTAGTTATTGAAAACTACATTTACCCTAAAACGGTAGAAAAAATGTAATATCACGTATATTTCGAGTCGTGACAACAAAAGTTCCTCGCAAGGAGATGCTTAGCTAATCAGCAAGCTCAATAGAAACAACGAAACAACCAATCATTAACTCGTTATTTTCCAACACGTGTTGGAATCATTTGCACGCATTCTAACAAAGAAACTTATATCTAAGCACATCAAATTAAATATAACTTTGCACTAAATTTTATTAACTGAGCTAAAGTTCTGATCAATTTAGAAACTCGTAAGTAAAATTAAGGTCGTAAAGTGGGTGTAGTTATCGGCTATCGTAAGGTGCCGTATATTTTTCCCAAGTTGCTTGATACTGGGTTTAGGAAACCTAGGTAAATCTTACGGTGCCGAATATCTCAACACTGCAGTATTAAACTGCAGTAAAACAAAATTCTGCTGCAATATAAGCTTAAAGAAGTTCTTACAATGACTCTACTATGTACAGTAGCATCATTAAATAAGATTTAATATTAAAATACCCGCCCCGCATTTGATGCTTAATTTGAATGGTATTTCATATTTTCTAATTTGATTTTTGTTCAAGGTGGTCATCAGGCAGACATATTTTACAAGCAATATCAAAATATTGTAACATCCGAAAATAAGAAACTTCTTTAACTGAGGATGATAAATTTTTGCATTATTTCTTTTACTAAAAATCCAGGTATATCTAGGCATATCTCAAGGTGCCGAACACTGCAGTGTTAAACGGCTACTGCAAGCTTAATTTTACCAAAAATCCAAATTTCGCTCACCCATTTTCATCGATAGATTTCTCCATCTGGTTCAGCACGCTTACCCGCTGCCGAAAAAGTAGCTCTGCTTAGCTGACATCACACGACTTCTTGAAGCAGTCGCGTTCATCTATTTTTTAAAGGAATATATTTAACAGGGATGAAAACAATGGTATAGGGCGTCCGATCGCCCTATTTTAAGCACTTTTGGTTAAACACCTTTAGGCTTTGTTGGAAATATTTGTAAACGAACGGCAAAAGCCGTTAAAAATTAATTTATTAACAAATTGCTATGCTACGCTGGTTGTTAAACCTTGGACACAGTAAATTTGTTTTAATCCATTTTCTAGAGAAATAGATGAAATATGTGGGCACTTACTGCGCAGGTATACTTAGCTCCGTTATTTCTTGGAAATAACGTGTTAATTCCGATGATGAGCACCACCACGTATTCACTGAGTTTAATCTTTATATTAGTTATAATATAGTTAATAATTTTATAAAACAAACTGTGCAACAGGCCGGGAGCTAGCTAGAGCTGCCCGGAGCTGTTGCTTCGACGAAAAATTCAACGCCAATGAGGCCAAAAGGCACGCTATTTTTCCTAGAAAATAAAATGGCGCGCAATCGCCAACAAGGGCGCCACCTGGAGGCTTCCGGTTACAACGCTTAAAGGGACTGAAAACGATAGCTGATCGACGGAAAGGGATACGCACTCTCATTATAAAAGCTTCCAGTAACGGTCAAGCTATTTAATATATCTTCAGGGAACTATTTCTTTTTTTTATTAGACTACAAAACAGTATAAATGTGTCAATTTCACAACAATCATTGATTAAAAAATAATAAAAAAAATAAAAATTAACATTTCTTCTGTGACATCTCCCATATTGTGTATTATCCACACTCACTTCTATTCGATAAATTTATTAGTTGTTATTTGCATTGATTAACAAATAAATAAAATAAAAATAATAGATAAATAAATACACAAAAAACATAATTAAAAATTGTATTACAGAAGAGAACGGAGACCCGCTAACATCAGACGTAAAGTCTCCAGTGTCGCTGGTCCACGAGCTGGCCCTCAAGCGGAGCCTCATCGTGCAGTTCACTGTCAAGTCCGAGCGAGGCCCTCCGCACATGAGGGTGAGTGTCCCTGCTACTGTTTGACCAATAGCTAATTTCACAGCCGCCAAGGAATTTGATTTGGCCTATAAGCGCTTAATTCTGTACTAGATATGGTCTTAATTAACCCAGTTTTGTTACATAAAATACAACTTGTAGCAATAAAAATACTTTTAGTCTTACCAAGTCTGTATTTTATATTATTTTGTTTAACTTTTTTTGGGTTGCTGAACGGCTTTCGTCTGTCTGTTTAATAATACTCGGACCAACGAAGGCTACCGCTTATAAAACAACTAGCTGCCCGCCCCGGCTTCGCCCGGATATGATTGGCAAAAGGCAGACATTATAAGTATTGTGCATTTATATACCTACCACGTAATGTAGCTAAAGGTCACACACATGAACACCAACCAGATCTTCGATCCACATGAAGACCTTCTCTATACTTGCAAAGTTGCCAATACATTGTCTACATTCGAGAACTTTAAAGCCCCATCGATCATTCGTTTTACGAACTATGTGTGTAACTGCACATACCTATTCACAATCACTACAACAGAAATTATAATTCGTCTGTATGTCGGTTCGTCTAACTAAGGTTTTCAAAATCTGTACTGTAGGTAAATCTGTAATCTGTAATCTGTAGGTCCTACTACATAAATCGGCGCTTAAATAGAGGTGGTATATCCGTATGTAGCCGTGGTAATCTAGCGGTAGTAACATCTATCTTATAATCCTGAGGTGGTAGTTTCAAATCCTGATTCCATATCAATGAGTTTCTTTGGAACTTATCTACGCAATTTCACACCTCTGGCTTTCCCGTGGAGGAAAATATCGTGTGGCAACCTGCATCCTTACGTCTGTAGAAGTAACTGAATGACATATAGGAATCCACCAACCCGCACTGGGTCAGCGTGGTGGATATTATTTTGAAAAGGATTAATACCAAGATATAAATTAAGAGCCCTTTATTGCAGTGGCATTTCTATGTAATTTTTCAAATAAAAGAATACTTATTGTGGCTTAACTATAACAGTTAGACATATGTCGCTAAATTTTTTGTACTTAAATGATTATTTGTTCTACAAAGTCGCAGTACATTATTTTATTCTATCGTCAATGGTTTTCGCAGCGTACGCGATGTATAGAATATTTTAGGTAATTTTTTACACCTTGGGATACATTATGCGAGTTTAGTAAGGTTCCCTATTTTTTTAGGGTTCCGTACCTCAAACGCCAAAAAAAGAACCCTTATATAGGATCACTTTGTTGCCCGTCTGTCCATCTGTACGTCTGTCCGTCTGTGTGTATGTCAAGACTCTTTATCTCGGGAACGCGTAAAGATATCGAGTTGAAATTTAAACTATATACGTATATCTATATTTTCTTGCAGTTGTGTAAAACAAAAACTTTTCAGTTATCTTTTAAAAAAGTTAGAGCCGTTTATGTCGTAAAAAACCGTATATTTAGCACTCACGAAAAACAAAACCTACAGGGTACTTCCCGTTGACATAGAACTATTAAATTTGGCGAGAAGCATTGTCTCAGAGTACACATATAAGAATAAATCTGAAAACTGTACATTTTTATTTAAATCACAAAAATAGGGCCTCTAAATTCATAAAATATGGGTTTAAAAATTCAAAGTGAGTAAATCGTATCATGTAAGATATCATATAAAAGAACTTTATTAGCACATGCTAAAACAGGTAATTATTTTAATAACGTGTTTGTACAGTTTTTTTTAAATATTATATGTATAGCCTATGTTACACAGGGATAGTGTAGCTTTCTATCAGTGAAAGAGTTTTTCAAATCGGTTCAGAATTTTTGAGCCTATTCGATACAAACAAACAATCAAATATTTCCTCTTTAATATTGGTATAGATTATTTTCCTCGCTAGAGAGCTTCGATAAACACGTCCGATCGCTCCTAATCATAAAGTGCTGAGGGAGAAGCGCGGCCTCCGACGCGCTATTTGTAGGCACGCGCCGCCGGCCGGCCGGTAGGTACCTCCGCACCGCTATGTCCCTGCATTTTAAATCTGTAATATCTTCGGAAATATTCATTTAAATTACATGCTGCAAAGGGCCACATCGATCTATATTGAATGGACAATGTATTGAAGGTAACTTAATTGGATAAGGATTAATGTTGTGTTGCTTAAAATAACTTCCTTAATAATTCATCTTTTTCCGTAAAATTTAAAGGATAAAAATGGTTATTGTGGGTTATCCTTAAGTGATAGACATATACCATCGCGGACTTTTTTGTTGACCTTTTTAAGGTGTACAATACTGTAGTACATTATTTTGATTTATCTCTTGGGGTTCAGTCAGCGTTTGCAATGTAAGCGCAAAAAATGTGTTTATTTACGACATCACATTAGAAACCTGTAAATTCATCAGTGTTTCTCTACAATATTATGCATGTATTATACATATAAACCTTCCTCTTGAATCACTCGTATCTACTAAAAAAACGCTTCAAAATCCTTTGCGTAGTTTTGAAGATTTAAGCATACATAGGGACGGACAGACAGCGACAGCGACTTTGTTTTATACTATGTAGTGATAATAATCATCATCATCATCATCATATCAGCCATAGAACGTCCACTGCTGGACATAGGCCTCCCCTAATGATTTCCAATAAGACCGGTTGATAGCGGTTTGCATCCAGCGCGATCCTGCGGTCCTAATAAGGTCATCCGTCCACCTTGTGGGTGGACGTCCTACGCTGCGCTTGCCGGTACGTGGTCTCCACTCAAGAACTTTTCGACCCCATCGGTCATCAGTTCTCCGCGCTATGTGCCCTGCCCATTGCCACTTCAACTTGCCAATCCGCTGGGCTATGTCGGTAACCTTGGTTCTTCTACGGATCTCCTCATTCCTGATTCGATCTCGCAGAGAAACTCCGAGCATAGCCCTCTCCATGGCTCTTTGGGCTACTTGGAGCTTACTAATAAGGCCCATAGTGAGAGACCACGTTTCTGTGCCATAAGTCATCACTGGCAACACACACTGGTCGAAAACTTTCGACTTGAGGCACTGAGGTATGTCGGACGAGAAGACGTTACGCAATTTTCCAAACGCTGCCCAACCGAGTTGGATTCGGCGATTGGCCTCTTTCTTGAAGTCGGACCTACCTAACTGGACTACTTGTCCCAGGTAGACGTACGAGTCAACGACTTCAAGAACCGAGTTCCCAACTGAAATAGGGGTGGGTACAACATGAGAATTACACATGACCTTTGTCTTATCCATGTTCATTTTAAGACCCACCTGTTGAGAGACTTGATTAAGGCCTTCGAGCATCGTGCTGAGTTCTTCCATCGACTTTGCCATGACCACGATATCGTCGGCAAATCGAAGGTGAGTGATGTATTCGCCATTGATGTTGATGCCGAGTCCTTTCCATTCCAGGAGCTTAAAGGCGTTCTCCAGAGTAGTAGTAAACAGTTTCGGAGATATTACGTCTCCCTGTCTTACGCCTCTCTTCAAAGGGATCGCCTCGGAGCTATCTTCCTGTACTCGAACCGACATAGTGGCGTTATTATACAAACACTTCAGCACTTCAATGTACCGATAGTCAATACGGCATCGTTGAAGAGACTCAAGCACAGCCCATGTCTCAACCGAATCAAAGGCTTTCTCATAGTCCACAAACGCCAAGCAAAGTGGCAGGTTATACTCCTCGGTCTTCTGTATAACCTGCCGCAGCGTATGTATGTGGTCCATGGTGCCAAAGCCCTTCCGGAAACCGGCTTGTTCGGGAGGCTGGAAGTCATCAAGCCTGCGTTCGAGACGATTCGTAATGACCCTTGAAAACAACTTATAAACATGGCTCAGAAGCGAGATGGGTCTGTAGTTTTTCAATAAGGTGTTGTCACCTTTTTTGAAGAACAACACCACCACGCTTCTGTTCCACGCTTCTGGCGTTATGCCCTCGAGGACGACGGTGTTAAATAGCTTCTGAAGGACTTTTAGTACCGGCGTTCCACCCGCTTTCAGAAGCTCTGAAGTAATTCCGTCGTCACCCGGCGCCTTATTGTTCTTAAGTTGGTTCAGGGCCATCCTAATCTCGTACAGGCTAATGTCCGGGATATCTTCGGTGAAGTGTCGGGTTAGCTTGGCTCTTGGGTCTTTGGCCGCGCTGTTTACAGGCTTTGCTACCGAGGCGTAAACGTGGCGAGGCGTGATAATAATGGTGGTTGAAAATAAAATATACATTGTTCTTATTATCTTGTCAATATTGTTTAGGTGTTCGTAACAATATGCACGGTGGGCGACATGGAGACGGAAGGCGAAGGCAACGGGAAGAAAGTGTCCAAGCGTCGCGCCGCGGAGAAGATGCTGGAGGAGATGCGGCGCCGCTGGCCGCCCGCGCTGCTGCGCCCGCGCCTGCCGCAGGAGAAGAGGCGCCAACAACCCGCCAAGAAGAAACCTCGGAACCTGATCAAGGTAATACACACTTCATACTTGACAAACATAATAGAAACAAGGTTTTGGAAAGTTGCTGGAAGAGATTCTTCGCCCGCGCTTCTGCAGTTCCGCCTACTGTAAAACGAGGCTTATCTCTTAAAAAGAAACTTAGAAATCTGATCAAACCACACAATCGCTATACTTAGAGACTTGTATCGAAGCGTTGCGCCGCGGAGAAAATGCTGGAGATGCGGCGCCGCTCGCCGAACGCGCGGCTGCAGCGGCTCTGGCTATCGCAAGACAAGGGAAGGCACCAACCCACCATAAATTACACACACACACACACACACACACACACACACACACACACACACACACACACACACACACACACACACATTTACACAGTCCTCACTTGACATAATTAATTCCCTGATTTTTTAGCTATCCAATGGTGTACTTGAATTTAGGATCAGTGATAATAGATAAGAAACAGCTACACCAAACTGTATCCTCCGATTTGGGTATCATTCGTTTTCTTGACTAGCCTCCCTATATTGCAACTTAAAAGACGTAGAAAATCAGTACGTTGAGTAATACCAATGTATATTTGCAGGAGGCGGGCGAGAGCGGCGGCAGCGCGGGCAGCGGGGGCAGCGACAACCCCATCTCGCGGCTGGCCGTGGCGCGGCACGCCGTGCGCGCGCGCTCGCCGCAGTACCGCGTGGTGGAGGAGCGCGGCGCGGCGCGGCGCCGGGAGTTCCTGGTGCAGTGCCTGGCGCCGCCGCACGCCGCCACCGGCCTCGGGCCCAACAAGAAGACGGCCAAGCGCCGCGCCGCGCACAGTCAGTATACACCGCCGTACCGCACTACCGCGTGCTGGGGGACTGTCCTACACTACCGCTCACAATACTGCCCGTAGCGGTACTAAAACTTCAATGACCTTTTGCCTGTGTAACTGTAATCAGCTGTTCCATAACTAACGTCACTGACCTCAACATGTAAAGTATTTTTTAAAAGTGTTGTTTATTACATTGCAGACGTGCTGCTCGCGATGGAATTGAGCGCATCTGGCGGGGAGGGCGCGGCGGGCGGCGCGACCAGCCCCGAGGCCCGCACCCCCGCTCCTGCAGACTCCGCCGCCTCGCCGGCAGACTCCGAGCGGAAGGTAACTATACTCCTGAACATTAAAAAACACTGAGTGTTTCTGCGGTAACACTCATAGTTATAGTCCCTCCGAACTCTTTTTCCTTAGTAGCTAGCTACCTTGCGAAGAGAACGAGCTCCTTAGCGTGCATGTATAAAACACCTGCATCGCATACCAAAAGTTCAAACGCTCAAAGCTAGGTACTACGTACGCGTACAAGAAGTAGCTACTACGCTAGCAAAGGAGCACCGGCGTCGTAAGGACTAAAGTTCCTGCAATATATATCACAGATAAAGGTGACGTCCACAAGTGGTATATTATTCAGACAAAAATCGAACCAAGATGATATATACGTCATTTGAAAGCTTGATTTATGGGCTTCTCAAAAATATTTAATTTTGAAGTTTTTATCCCTCCATTTTTTTTTAAATGTGAAAAATAAATTATATGAAAAATAGTAATACAGCTCTGTATTATTTCTAGTTTAGCAATAATAAAGGCTTCTATCGTTATTTTACTTGCATCCGTAGCTGATTCTACCACATTCATCACTTAATTTGCTAAAATTAAAAATTATAATCTACCAGTGTGACCAGTTAGTAGGTACAATGTGACAAAAAACACTTAAAAACTGTGTCTAATTAGTAAAAATGCTTCTATTTAACAATAATGGAGGTTACTTATCTAGGATTGATAGATATAAACTATGTATTGAGCCCATGGTCTATTATCTTCAGGACTTGAAATGTACAACGATTCACATTCACTACATTCTGTCAGCTTGCGGGGAGTGAGGAAGTTACACATTGAAACAATCAACACACAAACGAAAAATAATTTGTGTTCGTATTAACGCACACAAAGCAAATGATGAACACATTCTAATAATTTTGCGTAGTATATTGTAAACGACACCCACACCTCTCAGTAGTGTAGCCAGTTTCAAATTTTATTTTACTTACTTCTCCAAAATTAATAGCTTTGAAATTATAACTATGTTAGAAAAGGTGCCCTGTAACGGCCATTTTCAATAGTTCACTGCTGAACATAGACTTAGCCACAAAGGACAATTGAACCATATCCACAAGATGGTACAGTACATATCGATGGATAGTAGAAATGGAGAGTACGTGTATGATTCAAGCATTTAATATACTATAGTGATATTTTACTGTTTATAAATACTTCTATATGGCTAACCAATAAATACCCACGAAAAATTTAAACTCATCTTAATCATAATTACTATCTAATAATTACCTTAATATTGGGTACTTTGGTACTGGCATCACAGACTGACTAATTTTTAGCATCCGTAGGGATTGACAAATATCGATGTCATACAATCAGTAATATCGATATTTTGCAAAATAAAGTCATTTGAGATTTAGCGATTTATTTTATTTTTTGGCATAATTTGCCTTATAATAATAAGAGTAGATACTTGTATTATTATAAGATAGAATATACTTTAGAATATACCGTAAAAATTTACATGCAGTTCTTAGTTAACTTGTTTTATATAGTTATACATAATTATGACCCTATAAGTGTATGGCAATATTATTAAATGTATTGGAACGATTTATTATTATGTTTTCTAGATTATCATTAAAAAATTCGTCTAATGTGTAATAACATTTCGATAATATCAAATTTTATACATTCAATGTGGAAGTTATAAAACTTTGTATGAATGGGACGGACAGACACAGCGTAGGTAAAATAGAGTATGGTTTGTAAACTCATAAAGTTAGAAGATTCTATCTTGTATAGGTACTTTGTACGCCAAGCCCAAAAAAACATTCAAACACAGAAACACAAAAACAATCGCATTTCACACGCTGACCGAGAGCATCAGCCTTAATTTCTTAATATACAAGATGTTGGTTGTAGTAGGCCCATACACAGATCTTTTCAATATTATAGTAATATTGACTCTCTTGTCCAATAGTAATATATCAAACACACACTTTTATTTTATGGTGTATTTTATCGATAGGATTTCAAATCGTATTCTGTCACTAGCAATCACTACCATTACGTTACGTCAAAATGGCGAATTTAGTGCAGACTTCATGATATACCATTTTAGCCTTAATTTCATGCGGGATAAGTTTGAAATTAAGAAATTCAATATATGTATGTGTGCTCTATATGATGTATCTATGGATGGATCTATTGATGTATCTGTGGCGCCAACAAACGATTCTCGCACTCTGTCTGGGTCATTGTTAGACAATAATAGATTGTAAGGTATGGACATATGGCTGAATGTTGAATAAACATGGGAGGATATGATTCTCGATTTTTGCCGTAGACTCCATTACTGAATCGATATATTCGATGCCGGTCCGAGTGAACTATTTTAAGTTTTTATATAAAAATAAGCTTCAATGAAACAAAAAAATACTAACATGTGAAACGTTACACCATCTTTTTGTAAAAGCCAATGCCTGAAATTGGCGCCTTTTAAAATTCGCGCGGCCATTAACCAAACCTTGTTTTTTTATTACAATAAGATGTTATAAACAACGTCTATTAAACAAAAAAATTCTACCCTCAGTCCGAGAAAAGTTATGAGAGTTAGAAGTTTGTAGATATTCATCAGGTTTTTTGTGAATATACCGCATAATAGATCATTTAACATCTAAATAATAGTTATATCGGTACCTACTATATTATGGTGCGCCAAGCACTCGTGATTTGACAGTGGTCAATGGCCGGCATTTTGGAATCGCCGCACGCACCGCCGCCGCCACCACTGAGGATGTGTATGTAATTGGCTGTCTCCTGTCTTACTCTAACGCGCACAGGAGCTTGGTTTGTTTCAATTTCTCACTTACAAACCGCCCCCATCCCCCCGCGCCCCACCCCCTGGCAATCGAAAGAATAAGAATTAACTAATTCTCACTCACGCCTCGGTACTCGGTCGGGGCGCGCTTCACCGGACCTACCACGCGCTTTTGCGCCACACACGGACCCCAACTCGCGATGCCTAGTGTCGCGACACCCAGCCATCGTGCCACTGCTGTCGCTTATGTGACGGGAGGCCGCATCGGGCCTCGCCACTACGCGAACCTGCCTCGGCGGCCGGGTTCGAGTTTCTCCCACAGTGCCAGCCACTTCAACATCGATACCAGCCACCATCGTGGCATACTACCGGACAACCTTGGGTAGGTGTCGCTTCGCCCTAGCGTGAGCTTGACGCCACCCAATCTGCGTCGTTGACCATCGTGCTCGACGACCGAAGCTTCAAAGGGGATGTTAGAGACGTGATCCCTGGCTCGCGCGGCGGCGCGCTTGAGCCGCGCTAGCGATCCCACTTCCCTTCTCCGCATCGCTACGAACCCCACAGGCTGAGAGAGCTCCGCTCCGCGTTTCAGTCGGTCTTGGTCGAGTGTACACTTCCGAGACTGACCATCCGAAGTCGCGTTCGCCTGTTCGAGTACGCAACCAGACCCGACGTGCGACACGTCATATCAAGTCAAAGAGGAAGAGATGCCGCCTGCACTTGGTTCAGTGCAGGTCGTGAAGATTCCAATCTGAGACAACACCACCAAACCATAAGATGGCCAACCCAATTCCACCTAGCCAAGATATGGCCAACGATGGCCACACTAGAGGCTAACGAGGGTGCTGAGCGAAGCCGCCCGTCCTCGCGGACTGGGAAGGGAACTCGCACCCTCTAAACATTGCCCCTCGGCCCTTAGCGGCCAAGGCGTCCAGCCGCCAAAAAAATATATATAGCTCTAGTTGGTAACCTCACTTCCGCCAAACACGGGGGGAGAAGAACCCGGAGTCGCGTCGGTATTAATTGTTCTATGCTCGCACGCCTCGATCTTTGTGTTATGTGAGCGTGTTTTGAATTATTGGTGACCAGTGTTTTAAAACTATGACTCGGCTTTTGTTTTAGGACTCTGATATCTATCTAGCACTGCTATGATTAGAAATCTCTGGTGTTTTCGTAGACAACAGATATATTACGCGGTATGCTTTATACCCGGTAAATAAAGGAATGAATGAACACTTCATTGCACACAAAGACACAGACATAGACAAAGACATTGTCGAAGTGATTTCTTCCATGCCATCTTTCAAGTAAATAGTCAATTACCGCATTACAGACAAAAACGGATAATTTGGAGATGAGGTTTGCAGAAGGCGAGATAGTTCCAGGTGCAATCTCACTCCTAACAATTCTAAAAGCATTTAACAGTTTTTATTTATGTCAACTTAACTCGTAACTTGCGCCTAGGTGATAAAAATAACCTTGAAAACAAATAAATCAAAACAAACTTCTAAGTCTTGTAACTCTTTTTGGACTGAAACTACAGCTGCAGCATTTCATAATCATCATTTGTTACACTATACTGAACTATAAAAACAAGGTTTGGTCGATGGCCGCGCGAAAAAAAAAGGCGCCACCTTCCATACAAAAACCGGCATTGGCTTTTGAGGTGTTACATTTATTTTCACACGTTCTAACTGCACAAGCTGGCATTTTTTCAATGAGCACTTCGCGCAGCGAATTCTATCAGATGACTGTTGAAATATCGATTGGTAAGTGGTTTTTATAAACGTGTAAGAATTATAGTTCTCATACCATGACGGAGGGGTGCACGCGTAGAATTCTATTCCCGAGGATAACTCTTCCAAGATTGAGCCAAATATATTTAATTATCCTAATAGATTCAAAATTAATTAAAAAAAATCGGAGGGCTCTTTTTTGGTTTTAACTGATGTAATAATAGACTCAGAAAAATATGAACTTTCTCGGAATGTATCGAGTGTTGGTTAGAATTTTTGATTATTATTATACCAACCTCCATACATTTTCTGGACATGTCCTTTGGTGAGAGCAGTTTTGATTCTTTATAGCGATGATTAAGCTAGAATTTAAGTTTGAAACAATTAATTTTGCAGGAAAGTGAAAGTCAGAATACGAGCGCGACCGGCGGCAACAGCGAGGTGCGACAACCCGTGCCCGGCGTCTTGCTCATGGACTACCACCAGAGGACCGGACAACCACTACAACCTAATGGTTTGTAACTACAAAACTACTCGCTACAAAATGTTAGGTTTTAAAAACTTCTTAAAGTGATTGGGTATTTTCTATTCGTTCTACACTTTTAATCTGCGTGCTGCATTTTCGACCAACAACAACATCGATTGTTCACGATAAAAAAATATTAACTATAGTACATACCTACGACGCACGTACTCGTAATACTTCAAGAAGTAAATCAGGTTTTAAACCACTACTTGTAGCTGGACTCACACGATGCGATGATCACATCAGTTCATCAGATTTGTGCAGCGGGGGCCTAATGTAGTTAACTATTGCCGGTAAGTACTGCGATAATTCGCTACAGTCGTGCGGCAAAAACGCCAAACGTGAAAGGGCTTCTTATTCTGTTGTAATGAAATAAACCTTACCCTCAGTGCGATGAAACCTATGTTCGAGTGATAGAAAATGTATTGTTATTTTGCAGGTGTGAGTGAGACGAGCGCGACGGGCGGGTCGGGCGGCAGCTCGCCGGGCGCCAAGGACCAGCTCATGTACCTGTCGCAGCTGCTCGGCTTCACCGTGCAGTTCTCCGACTTCCCCAAGGTGACCCACCCTCCTCTACTTTATTTATTTTGTAGTTCCTCAAGGTGACCTACCCTCCCCTACTATATTTATTTTGTAGTTCGTCAAGGTGACCCACCCTCCTCTACTATATTTATTTTTTAGTTCTTCAAGGTGATCCGCCCTCCCATACTATATTTATTTTGTAGTTTCTCAAGGTGACCCACCCTCCTCTACTATATTTATTTTGTACTTCCTCAAGGTGACTCACCCTCCCCTACTATATTTATTTTGTAGTTCCTCAAGGTGACGCACACCTACGTTGAAGTTGTAGTTGAGGAACTACAAAATAAACATGCTAGGCGTGTTCATTTTGTAGTTCCTCTTCCATATGAGTTTGTATTTTGTTGTTGTAGTTGCAAGGTGACACTCGCCTAGCATGTTTATTTTGTAGTTAATACTCCAAGGTGACCCACACTCTCTTACCATATTTTATATGTCTCAAAAATGATTTGATGAAAAGGTACACTGTTTGAACGGATGTATAAGACCGTCTATTTCTTTTGGAAAATCATATGTAAGTTTCACTTCACAACGAAATTTGTTCTTTAGTAACAGTGTATTTTGTGTTTGTTCCACAGCGCAACCACGGCGAGTACCTGTCGCTAGTGTCGCTGTCGACGGAGCCGCCTGTCATGTGCCACGGTGGGGGACCATCCACTGCTCACTCGCACGACCAGTGCTCGCGGGCCGCCCTTCGCGCCCTCGCGCTCATGGGGCTCGACACGTGAGTACAATACAATACTACGTTACATCACGGCGGAGGCCGTCCACTGCACATTCGCACGACCAGTGCTCGCAGGCCGCCCATCGCGCGCTCGCGCTCATGGGGCTCGACACGTGAGTACACTACTACATTACATCACGGCGGAGGCCGTCCACTGCTCACTCGCACGACCAGTGCTCGCGGGCTGCCCTTCGCGCGCTCGCGCTCATGGGGCTCGACACGTGAGTACACTACTACATTACATCACGGCGGAGGCCGTCCACTGCTCACTCGCACGACCAGTGCTCGCGGGCTGCTCTTCGCGCGCTCGCGCTCATGGGGCTCGACACGTGAGTACACTACTACATTACATCACGGCGGGGGCCGTCCACTGCTCACTCGCACGACCAGTGCTCGCGGGCTGCCCTTCGCGCGCTCGCGCTCATGAGGCTCGACACGTGAGTACACTACTACATTACATCACGGCGGAGGCCGTCCACTGCTCACTCGCACGACCAGTGCTCGCGGGCCGCCCTTTGCGCGCTCGCGCTCATGGGGCTCGACACGTGAGTACACTACTACATTACATCACGGCGGGGGCCGTCCACTGCTCACTCGCTCGACCAGTGCTCGCGGGCTGCCCTTCGCGCGCTCGCGCTCATGGGGCTCGACACGTGAGTACACTACTACATTACATCACGGCGGGGGCCGTCCACTGCTCACTCGCTCGACCAGTGCTCGCGGGCTGCCCTTCGCGCGCTCGCGCTCATGGGGCTCGACACGTGAGTACACTACTACATTACATCACGGCGGGGGCCGTCCACTGCTCACTCGCTCGACCAGTGCTCGCGGGCTGCCCTTCGCGCGCTCGCGCTCATGGGGCTCGACACGTGAGTACACCACTACATTACATCACGGCGGGGGCCGTCCACTGCTCACTCGCACGACCAGTGCTCGCGGGGCTACGGAACTTTACGGATACTCTATACAAGTTCCGTTTATGCTGTCCGGATGTCAAAAAAGGGCCAATGGACTCAAGTTAACGTTTGCTGACACGACTAGTGAGGGTTCTGTAAAAGACCAACATCCACGACACCCTCTTTGATTTTTGTGTTAACATCCACCTTCCGTGTGTTAACATACTCTATGATACCCTCAAACATATCCTTCACAATCTTCCATTTACCTCGTTCCGCATCTACATCTTTAATCAGTGTTCCCTATGTATTGAAATAACGTTACGCCCACGTTTTAATCTTGTAAATAAAATAACGATTAACTGAAAGACTGCAAATGTTGATATGGAACCGTTTTCCCAGGATGCAAGGCTCGGGCGGCAAACCGAACGCGATCAGCAACGGCATCACAGAGTGACCGCCGCCGACTCCCTTCTAGTTATATTTAGTTATTAATATATCTATTCGTTCTTCGATTCGGTTGCAATATCAAGTGAATATCTCAAAGCGCGAAATATATTGTTCGGGACAATTCTACCACTTGTATGATATATTGTAAAATGTTTCCAGCTATGACTTATTCACAAAACTATTTAATTTGATCTCGAGTCTCGTAGCTTCTGTTTTTTCTTATTTTGCTGTTAGAATAATTAAAAGTTTATTTTTATCGGTTCGTTCGTTACGAACCGCTGCCGAAAGACCTACTAGCTATTTTTATTAGCAGCTATTCGAGTACTTTGATGCTCATTTTTTTGTAACAGCACTGCCACTAATATTATTTGACGAAGTTTTTGACTAACCATCTGCGACGTTATAATTCATCTATTGGTTTTAGGCTTTTTCTCAATTTTCACTGACTTGTAATAGTGACATAAGGTTTAAAATCTCTATATACCTATACCATGATTTCGTTTTTTTATATCTATAGGATAATGAGTTGCTAATCGAATAAGTAGTTGACGCGATATAACGGAGAAACTATATAGAAACGAATGTATTTCGAAACGGAGGCTGTGGAGCCAAACCAAATCCGATGTCGGGACACGGCCGACCGCCGGCGCAGCGCCTCGGCCAGGCTTACCCCTGTACATTCCGTACCGGTCAAACCGCACAAGTCGTAACACCTATCACTGTGTATTTGCGTACATATTCCAGAGGGATAATATGGTCGATAGAGATAATCTGAAGGAGATACATTGATTTAATACGGCACGAGTTAGAAAAACACATGAAAGATAATCTCCATTCGATGGGTGAAGCCAGATTTTGCACTTAGAAACGTTAAACTTAAAATCATATTTGATAATTTTGACAGTTCAGCTGCAGAGTTCACAAGCAGAAAAATCCACCTTTTTTGTGGTAAAAAGAGCCCTCAACTGTTGTTTCTAGTAGTTATTATTATGTGACCAATTGTGTCGTAGAACATTTCTAATAGGCGAATCAAATTTCTTGTATTGGTGTATGAAAAGAGTCCTTCAAGAATCGATGAGATCGAATCTCTATCACACCATTCTCAACTTGAACGACTGTGTCGGCCCAAAGATCTCGTAATACGTTATTTATAGAGGGTACCTGCGCACGAGTCAAGTAGGCTTGTTCTCGTTTCAATTATGCGGTAAGTGTTTTAGTGTTAGAGCGCGGGTGGTCGGCGCCCGACGGACGCTGAAGTTGCATCATGCGGCCATGGTGACACTTTAGTTTAGCGTTGCAGAGGTCATCGCCGCAGCCCGACACCGACTAGCATTAGGACGCAATAACTATTCAATATTATTTTGTCTAACGACATAACTGGCGTATTGTAGACGTCGATTTATTTAGCTTCACGTACTTTCTAATGGAATTTGGTGATTTTGAATTTCCAAAAATTTATTGCATTCTAAGGACGGTAATTAGTGGTCGCCCTCGTTGTCGTAGGGTAACGGTGGTGGCTGCGGCGATCAGACCGGCTTGGCCTCGATTTTAACTAACCGTTTTGATAAGTTCCCAGACCCTGAGCTATGAAATGTGTAATTGTAGATGTAAAAAAATCGAGCCCCTAGCGTTTGTGTCCCTATCGACTTAGGCTAAGGTTGACGGTTGCTTCTTATTGTTATTAGACTGTGTAATCTATATTCAATACATTGCATGTGCTCTAATGTGTTAGTATAGAGTTTTACTAATGACACTTCATGTTTTTCTAGGTGTAAGTTTAGGGCCCATAGTCGTGTCCACAGTTATTTCACTGGCACTTACTAATGTAAAATATGTATAAGCAATCACCTTGATATTATGAATTTCTGACAGGTTGTCTTTCTAAACTATGACGTGAGTTATAAGAGGGATCTTTTGCGCTAAAACGAATCATGCTAAAGGCAGATACATTATTCAATTTTGAAAAACTATGTCTTTATAATAATTATTAAATTCATGGGTCATGTAATAGGTGCGAGTGATATACCTAGCTGTGGCATTACAATGCGGCTCTTATGACTCGGTCAAATCTCCGCTGCGAAAACGTAGCAGCGACTCTGCTACATATCTTTAAAAATGAAGCAAATCTGCTCAATCTTATGTAAAGAACAATGAAATTGTCATGTGATTTCTTTATTGTACAAGGGCAATGATTTCGCCGCATTTATTCAGTGGTGAAGTCACACAGCCACCAAAATAGATTCATAGTTACTCTCCGCGTTAGAACGGGCATTCGGCATTTCTTTTGTTTCACAGCAGACGTGGAAAAGTACTAGTTTTCGCAGCGGAATAATGACCAAGGTTATAAGAAGCGACCGGTCGGGCGGCGCCGCGTACTCGTTTGCCTACACGGGCCGGCGCCGGCTCGAGCGGTCGGTACCTCGCTAAATTGTACATTTCATTGTATTGGGTCCGACTATGATAAGCTTCATGTAAAATAGGTATTTTTTTAAACAGAGCGTTGCAGACACTAGCGATTGCTCACCCCGTATGATTCATTTTATTGGCCTATATTCAGACGCACGATGCCAGTACTGCTTAGCAAGGCTTGAAACCGGTTTAGAATTAAACAGAAATAAAACGGTGAAAACCGATTTCTCTGATTTTGTCGTTCAGAGCATAACCGTAAAAAGAGTGTTTTAAACCTTTATTTACGGGATGAATGTAGAAAGATCTGTTCTTAACCGGTTTATTAAGTTTAACCGATATGCGAACATTATTGCACGAAAAACCCTTAAAATTAAACTCAAGAGCGAAACTGAAACATTTCGTGTACGTCATGTATTAACAGGGCCTTAACCGGTTTTCAAGCCTTGCTGCTTGGTCTTGCATTCTTGATGCGTAGACAAAGAAAAATATGTATAGAGTTGCGAGTACATCTGAAGTAGCATCGTTTATTGAAACGCAGTCGCAGCATTATTGAGACTAGATTCAAAATATTGCGCGACAAGGATGGTAACGCAAAAATTGCTTAGCAACAGAGGTTTAGTAAAACTGAACCCGTGAGACCTGTGTTGCATTTAAACGTTCAAACTTTAATGTTTAGTTGTTTGACTGAGATATCACTCGTTAGCGGAATTAATGCAATAGCTGTTCTGATAGTGTGTTGACTTTGTGTGTCGCCTTATTTTTCCGATTTCAGCGGGGTGAAGTGGTTGCACTGTTACAAGTGCTATGTTGTATACCTTTACAACATATTTTCGTACGAAAAATATGTGTATGTATGTTGCAATTTAGCCAAACTGTCTCGCAGCGCCCTGACAGTATATTTAAAAAGTTTCTTATATAAGTGACCATACCTTGTATTGGTAAAACGACTTTAAATCGAGGCCATCGATACGAATTTCTTCTTGTAAATAGTTGCACAAGTGACTAAGCATAAAGAAATTGATTTTGTTGTTATTATTGGATAAAGAAAAATCCCCATGAGGGCATTAAGAAGCGTTTTATTTATTTTGTTCTAAGTAACTAATATTTTATATTATTACGTGGGGTGGAGCAAGTCCCAACTGAACTTGTGCTTTTAGTATCTTAATTTAAGAATATACAACAATAAAAGTTATGAAAAGTATGTGATATTTTTATTGATATTGGATCGGTCGAATCATACAAGTCGGCGGATGAGATGTTAGCTACAAGTACAAGCTCGCATACAGCTGCGCGTTCATTGGATTTTGCGCAGCTTGTAGGAATTTTGCTAAAACACGGGTTTATTCCCGGTGGTAAGAACGGTGAATGAATTACCGTTGTTACTACTGCTGTTGAAAGTTGTTAGAACAGTCAAAATAAATTACCTATGTTACTACCGAAAAACTAAAACAACAAAAAGAAACAAAATAGGACCTGTCATGCTAGAGTTGCATGACAGGTGTCAGTGACAGCTGTCAAACTAAAATATGTTTTTAGGATTCCGTACCTCAAAAGGAAAAAACGGAACCCTTATAGGATCACTTTGTTGTCCGTCTGTGTGTATGTCAAGACTTTTTATCTCGGGAACGGCAATCTTAGAGCCGGTTATGTCGTAAAAAACCGCATATTTCGACACTCACAAAAATCAAAACCTACAGGGTACTTCCCGTTGACATAGAACTATGAAATTTGGCGAAGAGCATTGGTCTCAGAGTACACATTAGGAAGAAATCTGAAAACTGCACATTTTTATTTAAGACACAAAAAATAGGGCTTCAAAATTCACAAAATATGGGTTTAAAATTCAAAGTGCGTAAATCGTATCATGTAAGGTATCATATAAAAGAGCTTCTTCATTAGCACATGCTAAAACAGGATTTTATATATTTTAACAATTTTTGATGAATGACGAGAAAAGTCGAAAAAAACTTTTGTCGTTGATGATGAGTATAGAGATTTAACAACGTACTTCCCAATTTCCTGAAATTTTCTGGATTTGTACGGAACCCTCGGTGTGCAAACTGACTTGCACTTGTCCGGTTTTTTTTTCAGGTTATTAGTTCAAATCAAAAATGACAGATATCATAGTGACAGCTGTCATTCTGAAATTCATAATAGAGTCGCATTACAGGTGGCAAAGTGACAGCTGTCAAACTTAAAAATGGTATATGTAGTCCCGTAACTGTCGATTTTAGACTTTTGCTGTCTCTGCAAAAGTGAGAGAATTCAACAAAATCTATATTTCAGATGACAGATCTCAAACTTCCCAAAAGTGAAAGAATATCTCGTCAAGTGAAAAGAGTATCTAATACTCAAGAGGCGACGAATGGAGATAAATTATTTTTAAGTTTGACAGCTGTCACATTGCCAATGTCTAATTATCCTTGTTTTTGCATAATACCCAGAAATTTTGTAAAAAAGACGTTTTATCAAATTTTATTACGACATATACACAATAAATAAAATTAAAAATATTTTTGTGTCGTGACAGGATAATGGGCGAGTCCTTCTTTACGACTAGAAACTGGTTGTGGGATATATCAGAAATTATACAAAAGATAAAAATAAAAACAATATTTTATTTAAAAATAGATAGCAATGCGTAACAATATCACCAGTCTTCAGTTAGACGCCGAGGTAATCATCGCCACACTGTGGTTGGTATATTTACATAATACTTGCGAATCTAAAGTAAATTAATAATACTAGGTACAATGGCAGGTGGGTTATTTTACGAATTTTAGCCCTAGGGATTGTGTCATGAAGCATAGGATGTCCGTGTGCTCCTCAATCTGAAAAAGAATAAACAAATACTGTATTAATTAAAAAATAACAAACAATTGAAAATAATATAATATAATGTCCGAACGACCGCCACTGGCGACGTTGGCACTAAAAATATTAACTGGTGCTAACGTCCTCCACTAGGGGACGTTTTAGTGGCGGCCGTTGGGAGTATATCGAAGTGTATTTTGACCTCCGGTAAGAGAACGCCATTAGTTGCCATTGATCTCATTTTAGTGCTGACTTACCACGCTAAGTGGGTTTAGTAGTGCTGCTATGAATCCGACAATCTGGCTAGAGCGCTTATTGTCTTAAACATTTAAGTTTAGAATACTCACAATCTTGGCGGTGGGCTTGCCCCCGCCGTGGCCGGCCTTGGTGTCGACGCGCGCCAGTAGCGGGCGCCGCTGGCGGGTGGTGGCGGCCTCGTGTTGGAGCGCCGCGATGAACTTGAGCGAGTGGAGCGGCACCACGCGGTCGTCGTGGTCGGCCGTCAGCACCAGCGTCGCCGGGTACTCGCTGCCCTCTGCGATACATACGCGTTATTATTTAAACATCATCGCAAAAATCGACTAATATCAGGAACGTTTTATGTCCGGTCTAGAAACACTACGACTCGCATTCACTACCTACATTCTGTCAGCTTTACGTGAGGCGCGGTGTTTATTGAAGTTTCGACCTAAAGCATATGGGGATAAAGTCGAAACTGTGACGGGTTTATGGAGCGGAGCGAACGAAAACAATGCAGCCCATTTACTGATAATCCACTTTCGCCTTAACACAATTGTGTAATGAAATGTCTAGTGTCTCGTAGCATAGGTACAATTTTTCTTATACCATGACAGAGAGACATACATGAGAATTCTTCTCCAGTAGCTAAATCCTCCAAGACTAATATTGATAAATGTAGACGAAAATACACCCGTGAGGCTCAGAGCAAATAAAAGAATCAAGAGAGAACGTCGTTGAACAGTCCAGTGAGGCCGGTTTTTTATACATGTGTGAGTGCGTCGGTGTTGCGCCATAGTACGACTGACAAGCCAAGGCGTAGTTTGGTTTTACGTGGATGTGTGTGTAATTGTCTGTACACGGCGAGGCGTAGTTTTGGTTGGCTTCACTTGTTTGTTCACAACATTCTCTCTTGATTTTTTTTATTTGCTCTGAGCCGTGAGGTGATATTTACTGCGTGTAAATATTGCATAATTTTATTAATTTATCATGTCGCAATAATTGATTAAATATTATTAATTTACGGCTGATATTACGATAGAAGTCGATTCAGTATGAAGACAATTAAATAAGCATGATGACTAGGTATTAAAAACCGTTAAGTTACATATTTTTTTCTTTTGTAAATCAAACAACATTTATACTACAAAGATAAACTTTGTCAAAGTTTAGGAGTGGGGGTCGTGACGTCACGTCTCTCACGAAATTATATTTTGTATGACATTCGTGACGTCACGCGGGATTTTAAGAGGCTTTATCTTCATCAAATTTTGTTTGACAGAAAAAAAAATCGTGTCTAATATTTTTTGATTACGGACTAGTTATAAAATTGTTTTTTTTCCCAGTCATCATGCCTATTTTGGTTTAGACTAAACCAAACTTTATGGCGTCTTGTGATCACGAGGCGAGCCTTTGCACCGTAGTTAATTCGTTATGAGCTGCGCGAGCACTGCGGATTTGCGCTTCTTGTGGCTAATTCATAGATACCATTACTTTTAGTATAAATAATAAAAAAAGTGTTACCGTCAGAAGGAATGCGTATGTTGTGTAGCGGCGAGTATTTGAGCAGGTACTCGAATTGCGTCTGGTTGTCGGAGCTGCCGTAGTCGGAGGTCCACGCGTGCCCGATCGTGAACTTCTGGAACCTCAGCATGTCCAGCACTCTGCAACGTGACGCATTATTTTTACATATAGGTGTGTACTCATTTGTTCAAATAAAGCAAGCTAGCCGAGGGAGCCATACGAATGAAATCGTGTTCTATAAACGAAGGAAATAAAAATGTTTTATTTATTTTTCAATAAAGTCAATACAGAGTTATCTGCTTGACCTTTACCAAGTCGATAGGAGGTGATTAAGACCTTCATGAATTTTTTAATGATGATGACTTTTATAAGCCAGCCAGAATAAAATCAGCTGTTCCATACAAAATTGCAACTCAGAATCAACTAAAAATGTATTATTATGAAACAGCTGATTTTTTTCTCGATTTTTGGGTTGGAAAACGTAATCCCATCGTAAAAGTTATACATAATGGTGGTCTGTCACTCAATCAACAGTCAATCACCCCCTTTCGGTTTAGTACATCAATTATTATTCTGGCTAACCCTGTATTACAGGACTTATCATGCGACCTATTCGAAACGTGTATTTCTCGTATAGGATATTCACTAGAGTTGACTCACCCGACTTGTACAACAGCGGCCCCGTAGAGATCGGGCCGCTGGTTGATGCAGGCGGCCACGAGCAGGCCGCCGTTGGAGCCTCCCTGTATGGTGATCAGGGAAGGTTTCGTGTATTTCTCCTGGATGAGGTACTCGGCGGCGGCCTGGAAGTCGTCGAACACGTTCTGTTTGTTGAGCAGGCGCCCGGCGTTGTGCCAACGTTCGCCGTACTCTCTGGAGAAATAATAACGAGTATTAAATAGTAAATAAATATTAGGGGACATCTTACACACGGTTTCTGACTCCAAACAAGTATTGTAAGATAAATTGGTAATGAAAGAATACTTCTCGAGAAAACAGCTTGTTTAAGAATTATGAAAATTTACGTGGTTTTCACACATTTTATACTATATATAACGGGACTAAACTCACGTGTAGGGATAGTCGTAACGACTATAGTTTCGGTCGCATTCGGCGACCTTTCTCAAGTTGGCGAGTGCTAGCACGCGGAGCCGTCTCGCAATAGTCGTTACGACTATCCCTACACGTGAGTTTAGTCCCGTTATATATAGTATAAAATGTTTAAGAATTCTTTGGATACTGATTACGTGGGTGCTTCAGCCTCCGTCTCTATTCTAATTCTAGACGGGGGTGATGTGACCCGCACTGACATCCCGCTTGCGGTGTACCTGAGTAAGCCACCTGCCGTCCCTAATGTTGGGTATGATTATATCAAGGCCGACGATGCGCAGCACCAATCTCGAATTAACAAAATCTTAGCTGAATGTTGATGTATGAGCTGCTAGTAATGTAAACGATATATACCTAATATATTTTATCTTAATGTCGTGATGCTGAAGCTCGGCCGGATGTTGATGTTGAAGCTAGAGATGTTGGGTAACGTGGTGACTCACCCGCCTCCTCTAATATTGGGTATAGCCACGATGCCGCCCAGGTGCTGCATGAACACGAGCCGCGTGATGCTGAAGCTCGGCTGGATGTTGATGTTGAAGCTAGAGATGTTGGGTAACGTGGTGACTCACCCGCCTCCTCTAATGTTGGGTATAGCCACGATTCCGCCCAGGTGCTGCATGAACACGAGCCGCGTGATGCTGAAGCTCGGCTGGATGTTGATGTTGAAGCTAGAGATGTTGGGTAACGTGGTGACTCACCCGCCTCCTCTAATGTTGGGTATAGCCACGATGCCGCCCAGGTGCTGCATGAACACGAGCCGCGTGATGCTGAAGCTCGGCTGGATGTTGATGTTGAAGCTAGAGATGTTGGGTAACGTGGTGACTCACCCGCCTCCTCTAATGTTGGGTATAGCCACGATTCCGCCCAGGTGCTGCATGAACACGAGCCGCGTGATGCTGAAGCTCGGCTGGATGTTGATGTTGAAGCTAGAGATGTTGGGTAACGTGGTGACTCACCCGCCTCCTCTAATGTTGGGTATAGCCACGATTCCGCCCAGGTGCTGCATGAACACGAGCCGCGTGATGCTGAAGCTCGGCTGGATGTTGATGTTGAAGCTAGAGATGTTGGGTAACGTGGTGACTCACCCGCCTCCTCTAATGTTGGGTATAGCCACGATTCCGCCCAGGTGCTGCATGAACACGAGCCGCGTGATGCTGAAGCTCGGCTGGATGTTGATGTTGAAGCTAGAGATGTTGGGTAACGTGGTGACTCACCCGCCTCCTCTAATGTTGGGTATAGCCACGATGCCGCCCAGGTGCTGCATGAACACGAGCCGCGTGATGCTGAAGCTCGGCTGGATGTTGATGTTGAAGCTAGAGATGTTGGGTAACGTGGTGACTCACCCGCCTCCTCTAATGTTGGGTATAGCCACGATTCCGCCCAGGTGCTGCATGAACACGAGCCGCGTGATGCTGAAGCTCGGCTGGATGTTGATGTTGAAGCTAGAGATGTTGGGTAACGTGGTGACTCACCCGCCTCCTCTAATGTTGGGTATAGCCACGATTCCGCCCAGGTGCTGCATGAACACGAGCCGCGTGATGCTGAAGCTCGGCTGGATGTTGATGTTGAAGCTAGAGATGTTGGGTAACGTGGTGACTCACCCGCCTCCTCTAATGTTGGGTATAGCCACGATTCCGCCCAGGTGCTGCATGAACACGAGCCGCGTGATGCTGAAGCTCGGCTGGATGTTGATGTTGAAGCTAGAGATGTTGGGTAACGTGGTGACTCACCCGCCTCCTCTAATGTTGGGTATAGCCACGATTCCGCCCAGGTGCTGCATGAACACGAGCCGCGTGATGCTGAAGCTCGGCTGGATGTTGATGTTGAATCCTCCGTATCCGTACACTAGCGCGGGGTTCGAGCCGTCCATTGCTATACCCTACAACATCACACTTCTGTACTTTACAATATCACATTTACATATGTATATGCCCTAAAACTTCACACTCATATACATAGGGTATATGAGTGTGAAGTATCATACTTATGTATACACTGAGTAACAGTATAGTTGGCATTATTTTAAATGCAATTATAAAATCCCTCTTCGTGGAACGTCCTGCACGGGGAGCATGGCAAAGGGACAATTAGTTTTTCCACCATCATATCCCTTCGAAGAGGAAATAAAGTATGGATTGACAATGACAGCTGACATTAAAAGTGGATAAAATGGTTTACTCTTCTTGCCGTAAAAGGATGGTACAGTACAGTACGGTATTTTTCTGATTTTAGGAAAATCTGTGGAGGTAACCTTATTGGCGCTAGGTGAAAATGAACGGTATACCGAAAAGTTGTGTACCTTTTTGGAAACGATGAACATGGGGACTTTAGTGCCGTCCTTGCTTGAATAGAATACTTGTTTGGCTTCGTACTGCGACGCGTCGAATCCCTTCACTTTCACTTCTCTGAACACCTGAAATGTACATTGTACAATAACTCTATATTATATGCTGTAATAACACAGGTAGACTATATTATTCAGTCGGGTGTCGCGCAGGAGTGCGGAAGCGTGTCCGTATCTCCGACACACGACGCAGAAGCGAAAACAACCCAGGTTTTAGTGGGTAAACAAGCCGGAAATATCTTAAATACCATCCCTACCAGCCCCCTACCGCCTGCTCGTAGTAAGTGAATCGCTTCTTCCTTTGATTTTATTTGATTGGAATGCCTTTCCTCCGTCATCATTTCCTGACAAATACAATCTGAATATCTTTAAGACGGGAGTGTATAGGTACCGAGTTGATGGCCAAATGTAGTCCTATTATGAATAAAAAAGTGTATAATTCCACAACTACCAGTCTCCTCTCCAGGCTGGTGGTAGGATTTTTCTGGATAAAAAAGGTAGACTAATAGCATAAACCGGATAGCTAATATAGACTTGGATGCACTTCTTTGATTCGTTATCACAAACGACAAAATTCCGTAGGTTACCGTGGGTTTGTAAAGTTGCAGCATCAACGCGATAAATAATGCCGGGTGTAAGAAACGATATGAAGTGGTAAAATATCTCGAGTCCTCTTGCCGGTGAAACCGACGAGGGAACTTCTTCACCATGTAAAGCCTAGGCAATAATAGGCATTAGGTCGAATCAGAAATGAGGAGATCCGTAGAAGAACAAGGCAAAGTTATACAAATCGTCGGATGAGAAGTTAGCCGCAGATGACACTTCGTCGTGATTCGCTAATTATTGCACATGTGTGCATAATACCGACACCGCGTGGCATAGTGTTATTACGGGCGTAGGGAGCGCGTGGGAGACATGAGGTTGGCGGGCGGGTGTGCCCCGGCGTCTCGTTTCTCTGGCTCCCGCGTATACCTATATATCGGCTTTTGCGCAGCGCTTTGCGCATAACTTCCCATCCGCCGATTTGTGTGGCGCTTAATATACTGACATAGCCCAGCGAATTGTCAAGCTGAAATGGCAGTGGGCAGGGCACATAACACAGTGGACTTAGAAGTCCTACGTGTTAGGACTTATCAGTCCTCAGTTCTCGAGTGGAGATCACAAGCCGTCAAGCGCAGCGTAGGAATTCCACCGACAAGGTGGACGGACCGCAAGATCGCACCGCTTCCAACCGGTCTTATTGGAGGCCTATTATGTGCAGCAGTGGACGACTTACGGCTGATGGACGGATGGGATTAGACATGCAATTATCCTTACCGTTGGTTTGTAAGGTTGGTGCTTGAAGTCGACGTGATAGATAACTCCGGGAGTAAGGAATGACATGAAGTGGTAGAATATCTCGGTTTGCGTCTTCTTCCCGGAGAAGCCGACGATGGATCCGACGTCCAAGTCGAACGTCTGTAGGAGCTCGCCGCTGTTGGCGCTGTGTAGCTGCAGTACGCTCTGTCAAACAAAATGGTTACTGTGACACGTTTTCTTTAATATATGTGTGGTTGGAAATTATCTCTAGCGACGCCAATGAGAAGTTATAAAATACTTCTATCATTGTTATGATTTTATTTTGAGTGCTTTCCACACTAGCTTTTATCTCAAAGAGAAAAATCTGAAGCGAACGCAGGATTTGAACCTGCCCCTTCGGATCACTAGCCCGACGCTCTAACCAACTGAGCCAGCCCGCCTCCTACGCAAGCGTCAAATCTTTGAAGTGCTTATATTACACCAACTTATAGCGTAATACTTCTATCATTTTCGGTATTTTCTTACTGGTAAGAGATAATTTTTTTAGACTACAATTTTTCGATTTTCTGTTTTTTAATTTTCTGTGCTATCTAAACGCTTCCTAATTTATTATGAATTTGTTACTGTTTGTTGTTATCCTTCGATTATAGAATTTATTATATATTTTTTTTATTATATATTATATTTCATTCAATTTTGGGCAATTGTTTATACTTATGCATTATTATTGCTGACATTGAGAACGTAAATGTTACATTGTAGTTAAACAAGGAATCTGCCCGTAATAAAAAAACCATGTTGTACTTTGTTACCAAATCTTTTTAAATAATGGTTTATTACCTTAACATCTCTGACGTAGTGAATGACTAGCTTATCGTTATCGACCGCAGTGGCCCAGTCGAGCACGTCGCTCGGGTGCTCCTGGAAAGAAAAAAACTCATCAGATTTGCTATTTATACTAAAATGGTTAATTCGGTTTATGGACGATAAACGATATCTAATTTTAAACCAACGTATAGGCCGAATCATACGGCGGATGTGAAGTTGGCTAGCTGCAAGCTGCGCGAAACCCAATCAACGCACAGTTTTATATTAAGATGAGGCCCTACAGAGCAACAACGCCAAGATTGGCCATCTAAGCCGAGATGGCCAACAGAACATGATACCTACGCGGTACGGATGAGAACCGTATCGTCAGGGAGGAGGAAGCGTTACACACCACCCCTCCACACATTGCCCCCTGGGCAGAGTCCCAGGGCGTCCAGCCCCAGCAAGAGGGGTAACCCTGACGCTGGTTTCAGACTCCCACATGAACACGGGAGGAAAAGGACCCGAATGAATGAATGAATGCACAGTTTTATGTGAGTTTTGGATTAGACATTGCGCAACTTGTAGCTGACTTCACATCCGCCGACTTGTATGGTTCGCCATATAAATATAGCAAATTTCCCCCCTTTTTGAGGGAATTACTCTACCCATTCACCCCCTCACATTAAAACCCCCTATCAAAACTCTCCGACACAAAAATTCTATTCATTTAAAACCAGTGTACCTACCAAGTTTCGTCGAGGTTCTTTGAAAAATGGGACCTGCAGACAAAAATCAACAACCGGGCAAACGAAAGCAAAATCGTCGTGTGGGAGCTTCGCTTCGCTTCGGTCAATTATGTGTTTACTCACAGGTATGAGTGTCTCCCAGTTCTCTTCAGCCGGGTTGTCGAGGTCGATCTTGATGAGTCGGTAGTTGGGCGCGTTCTTGTTCGTGCGGAAAATGTGTTTACTCACAGGTATGAGTGTCTCCCAGTTCTCTTCAGCCGGGTTGTCGAGGTCGATCTTGATGAGTCGGTAGTTGGGCGCGTTCTTGTTCGTGCGGAAAATGTGTTTACTCACAGGTATGAGTGTCTCCCAGTTCTCTTCAGCCGGGTTGTCGAGGTCGATCTTGATCAGTCGGTAGTTGGGCGCGTTCTTGTTCGTGCGGAAAATGTGTTTACTCACAGGTATGAGTGTCTCCCAGTTCTCTTCAGCCGGGTTGTCGAGGTCGATCTTGATGAGTCGGTAGTTGGGCGCGTTCTTGTTCGTGCGGAAAATGTGTTTACTCACAGGTATGAGTGTCTCCCAGTTCTCTTCAGCAGGGTTGTCGAGGTCGATCTTGATGAGTCGGTAGTTGGGCGCGTTCTTGTTTGTGCGGAAAATGTGTTTACTCACAGGTATGAGTGTCTCCCAGTTCTCTTCAGCCGGGTTGTCGAGGTCGATCTTGATGAGTCGGTAGTTGGGCGCGTTCTTGTTCGTGCGGAAAATGTGTTTACTCACAGGTATGAGTGTCTCCCAGTTCTCTTCAGCCGGGTTGTCGAGGTCGATCTTGATCAGTCGGTAGTTGGGCGCGTTCTTGTTCGTGCGGAAAATGTGTTTACTCACAGGTATGAGTGTCTCCCAGTTCTCTTCAGCCGGGTTGTCGAGGTCGATCTTGATGAGTCGGTAGTTGGGCGCGTTCTTGTTCGTGCGGAAAATGTGTTTACTCACAGGTATGAGTGTCTCCCAGTTCTCTTCAGCAGGGTTGTCGAGGTCGATCTTGATGAGTCGGTAGTTGGGCGCGTTCTTGTTCGTGCGGAAAATGTGTTTACTCACTGGTATGAGTGTCTCCCAGTTCTCTTCAGCCGGGTTGTCGAGGTCGATCTTGATGAGTCGGTAGTTGGGCGCGTTCTTGTTCGTGCGGAAAATGTGTTTACTCACAGGTATGAGTGTCTCCCAGTTCTCTTCAGCCGGGTTGTCGAGGTCGATCTTGATGAGTCGGTAGTTGGGCGCGTTCTTGTTCGTGCGGAAAATGTGTTTACTCACAGGTATGAGTGTCTCCCAGTTCTCTTCAGCCGGGTTGTCGAGGTCGATCTTGATGAGTCGGTAGTTGGGCGCGTTCTTGTTCGTGCGGAAAATGTGTTTACTCACAGGTATGAGTGTCTCCCAGTTCTCTTCAGCAGGGTTGTCGAGGTCGATCTTGATGAGTCGGTAGTTGGGCGCGTTCTTGTTCGTGCGGAAAATGTGTTTACGCACAGGTATGAGTGTCTCCCAGTTCTCTTCAGCCGGGTTGTCGAGGTCGATCTTGATGAGTCGGTAGTTGGGCGCGTTCTTGTTCGTGCGGAAAATGTGTTTACTCACAGGTATGAGTGTCTCCCATTCTCTTCAGCCGGGTTGTCGAGGTCGATCTTGATGAGTCGGTAGTTGGGCGCGTTCTTGTTCGTGCGGAAAATGTGTTTACTCACAGGTATGAGTGTCTCCCAGTTCTCTTCAGCCGGGTTGTCGAGGTCGATCTTGATGAGTCGGTAGTTGGGCGCGTTCTTGTTCGTGCGGAAAATGTGTTTACTCACAGGTATGAGTGTCTCCCAGTTCTCTTCAGCAGGGTTGTCGAGGTCGATCTTGATGAGTCGGTAGTTGGGCGCGTTCTTGTTCGTGCGGAAAATGTGTTTACTCACAGGTATGAGTGTCTCCCAGTTCTCTTCAGCCGGGTTGTCGAGGTCGATCTTGATGAGTCGGTAGTTGGGCGCGTTCTTGTTCGTGCGGAAAATGTGTTTACTCACAGGTATGAGTGTCTCCCAGTTCTCTTCAGCCGGGTTGTCGAGGTCGATCTTGATGAGTCGGTAGTTGGGTGCGTTCTTGTTCGTGCGGAAAATGTGTTTACTCACAGGTATGAGTGTCTCCCAGTTCTCTTCAGCCGGGTTGTCGAGGTCGATCTTGATGAGTCGGTAGTTGGGCGCGTTCTTGTTCGTGCGGAAAATGTGTTTACTCACAGGTATGAGTGTCTCCCAGTTCTCTTCAGCCGGGTTGTCGAGGTCGATCTTGATGAGTCGGTAGTTGGGCGCGTTCTTGTTCGTGCGGAAAATGTGTTTACTCACAGGTATGAGTGTCTCCCATTCTCTTCAGCCGGGTTGTCGAGGTCGATCTTGATGAGTCGGTAGTTGGGCGCGTTCTTGTTCGTGCGGAAAATGTGTTTACTCACAGGTATGAGTGTCTCCCAGTTCTCTTCAGCCGGGTTGTCGAGGTCGATCTTGATGAGTCGGTAGTTGGGCGCGTTCTTGTTCGTGCGGAAAATGTGTTTACTCACAGGTATGAGTGTCTCCCAGTTCTCTTCAGCAGGGTTGTCGAGGTCGATCTTGATGAGTCGGTAGTTGGGCGCGTTCTTGTTCGTGCGGAAAATGTGTTTACTCACAGGTATGAGTGTCTCCCAGTTCTCTTCAGCCGGGTTGTCGAGGTCGATCTTGATGAGTCGGTAGTTGGGCGCGTTCTTGTTCGTGCGGAAAATGTGTTTACTCACAGGTATGAGTGTCTCCCAGTTCTCTTCAGCCGGGTTGTCGAGGTCGATCTTGATGAGTCGGTAGTTGGGCGCGTTCTTGTTCGTGCGGAAAATGTGTTTACGCACAGGTATGAGTGTCTCCCAGTTCTCTTCAGCCGGGTTGTCGAGGTCGATCTTGATGAGTCGGTAGTTGGGCGCGTTCTTGTTCGTGCGGAAAATGTGTTTACTCACAGGTATGAGTGTCTCCCATTCTCTTCAGCCGGGTTGTCGAGGTCGATCTTGATGAGTCGGTAGTTGGGCGCGTTCTTGTTCGTGCGGAAAATGTGTTTACTCACAGGTATGAGTGTCTCCCAGTTCTCTTCAGCAGGGTTGTCGAGGTCGATCTTGATGAGTCGGTAGTTGGGCGCGTTCTTGTTCGTGCGGAAAATGTGTTTACTCACAGGTATGAGTGTCTCCCAGTTCTCTTCAGCCGGGTTGTCGAGGTCGATCTTGATGAGTCGGTAGTTGGGCGCGTTCTTGTTCGTGCGGAAAATGTGTTTACTCACAGGTATGAGTGTCTCCCAGTTCTCTTCAGCCGGGTTGTCGAGGTCGATCTTGATGAGTCGGTAGTTGGGTGCGTTCTTGTTCGTGCGGAAAATGTGTTTACTCACAGGTATGAGTGTCTCCCAGTTCTCTTCAGCCGGGTTGTCGAGGTCGATCTTGATGAGTCGGTAGTTGGGCGCGTTCTTGTTCGTGCGGAAAATGTGTTTACTCACAGGTATGAGTGTCTCCCAGTTCTCTTCAGCAGGGTTGTCGAGGTCGATCTTGATGAGTCGGTAGTTGGGCGCGTTCTTGTTCGTGCGGAAAATGTGTTTACGCACAGGTATGAGTGTCTCCCAGTTCTCTTCAGCCGGGTTGTCGAGGTCGATCTTGATGAGTCGGTAGTTGGGCGCGTTCTTGTTCGTGCGGAAAATGTGTTTACTCACAGGTATGAGTGTCTCCCATTCTCTTCAGCCGGGTTGTCGAGGTCGATCTTGATGAGTCGGTAGTTGGGCGCGTTCTTGTTCGTGCGGAAAATGTGTTTACTCACAGGTATGAGTGTCTCCCAGTTCTCTTCAGCCGGGTTGTCGAGGTCGATCTTGATGAGTCGGTAGTTGGGCGCGTTCTTGTTCGTGCGGAAAATGTGTTTACTCACAGGTATGAGTGTCTCCCAGTTCTCTTCAGCCGGGTTGTCGAGGTCGATCTTGATGAGTCGGTAGTTGGGCGCGTTCTTGTTCGTGCGGAAAATGTGTTTACTCACAGGTATGAGTGTCTCCCAGTTCTCTTCAGTCGGGTTGTCGAGGTCGATCTTAATGAGTCGGTAGTTGGGCGCGTTCTTGTTCGTGCGGAAAATGTGTTTACTCACAGGTATGAGTGTCTCCCAGTTCTCTTCAGCCGGGTTGTCGAGGTCGATCTTGATGAGTCGGTAGTTGGGCGCGTTCTTGTTCGTGCGGAAAATGTGTTTACTCACAGGTATGAGTGTCTCCCAGTTCTCTTCAGCAGGGTTGTCGAGGTCGATCTTGATGAGTCGGTAGTTGGGCGCGTTCTTGTTCGTGCGGAAAATGTGTTTACTCACAGGTATGAGTGTCTCCCAGTTCTCTTCAGCCGGGTTGTCGAGGTCGATCTTGATGAGTCGGTAGTTGGGCGCGTTCTTGTTCGTGCGGAAAATGTGTTTACTCACAGGTATGAGTGTCTCCCAGTTCTCTTCAGCCGGGTTGTCGAGGTCGATCTTGATGAGTCGGTAGTTGGGTGCGTTCTTGTTCGTGCGGAAAATGTGTTTACTCACAGGTATGAGTGTCTCCCAGTTCTCTTCAGCCGGGTTGTCGAGGTCGATCTTGATGAGTCGGTAGTTGGGCGCGTTCTTGTTCGTGCGGAAAATGTGTTTACTCACAGGTATGAGTGTCTCCCAGTTCTCTTCAGCCGGGTTGTCGAGGTCGATCTTGATGAGTCGGTAGTTGGGCGCGTTCTTGTTCGTGCGGAAAATGTGTTTACTCACAGGTATGAGTGTCTCCCAGTTCTCTTCAGCAGGGTTGTCGAGGTCGATCTTGATGAGTCGGTAGTTGGGCGCGTTCTTGTTCGTGCGGAAAATGTGTTTACTCACAGGTATGAGTGTCTCCCAGTTCTCTTCAGCCGGGTTGTCGAGGTCGATCTTGATGAGTCGGTAGTTGGGCGCGTTCTTGTTCGTGCGGAAAATGTGTTTACTCACAGGTATGAGTGTCTCCCAGTTCTCTTCAGCCGGGTTGTCGAGGTCGATCTTGATGAGTCGGTAGTTGGGTGCGTTCTTGTTCGTGCGGAAAATGTGTTTACTCACAGGTATGAGTGTCTCCCAGTTCTCTTCAGCCGGGTTGTCGAGGTCGATCTTGATGAGTCGGTAGTTGGGCGCGTTCTTGTTCGTGCGGAAAATGTGTTTACTCACAGGTATGAGTGTCTCCCAGTTCTCTTCAGCAGGGTTGTCGAGGTCGATCTTGATGAGTCGGTAGTTGGGCGCGTTCTTGTTCGTGCGGAAAATGTGTTTACTCACAGGTATGAGTGTCTCCCAGTTCTCTTCAGCCGGGTTGTCGAGGTCGATCTTGATGAGTCGGTAGTTGGGCGCGTTCTTGTTCGTGCGGAAAATGTGTTTACTCACAGGTATGAGTGTCTCCCAGTTCTCTTCAGCCGGGTTGTCGAGGTCGATCTTGATGAGTCGGTAGTTGGGCGTGTTCTTGTTCGTGCGGAAAATGTGTTTACTCACAGGTATGAGTGTCTCCCAGTTCTCTTCAGCCGGGTTGTCGAGGTCGATCTTGATGAGTCGGTAGTTGGGCGCGTTCTTGTTCGTGCGGAAAATGTGTTTACTCACAGGTATGAGTGTCTCCCAGTTCTCTTCAGCCGGGTTGTCGAGGTCGATCTTGATGAGTCGGTAGTTGGGCGCGTTCTTGTTCGTGCGGAAAATGTGTTTACTCACAGGTATGAGTGTCTCCCAGTTCTCTTCAGCCGGGTTGTCGAGGTCGATCTTGATGAGTCGGTAGTTGGGCGCGTTCTTGTTCGTGCGGAAAATGTGTTTACTCACAGGTATGAGTGTCTCCCAGTTCTCTTCAGCCGGGTTGTCGAGGTCGATCTTGATGAGTCGGTAGTTGGGCGCGTTCTTGTTCGTGCGGAAAATGTGTTTACTCACAGGTATGAGTGTCTCCCAGTTCTCTTCAGCCGGGTTGTCGAGGTCGATCTTGATGAGTCGGTAGTTGGGTGCGTTCTTGTTCGTGCGGAAAATGTGTTTACTCACAGGTATGAGTGTCTCCCAGTTCTCTTCAGCCGGGTTGTCGAGGTCGATCTTGATGAGTCGGTAGTTGGGCGCGTTCTTGTTCGTGCGGAAAATGTGTTTACTCACAGGTATGAGTGTCTCCCAGTTCTCTTCAGCCGGGTTGTCGAGGTCGATCTTGATGAGTCGGTAGTTGGGCGCGTTCTTGTTCGTGCGGAAAATGCACACAGAGCCCTCGTTAGTCACGTACTGGGGACAAGAGAATACATTACAGGCAATGTGATCATTTTGTAACACTAAGGGATATTTTATATTTAAATGAATATTCGGTCAGTAACAATTGGTTGGTTAGGCGTCCAAGCTCCAGTCTCTACATGAAACGTACCTACTAGGTACTTTCGGTGCTAGATCTCGGACAATTATTATTTTCGGAAGTCAAGCACTGAAATTTAACTTTTAGCACCTAAGACTATTTTAACAGCAATCATTTTGATTTTTTTTTCAGCCACGTGGAGAGTAGTATGAAAACGTTACAATTTTATACATTCGCTTTTTCAAATTCGAAAGGGCTCAGCCAGACATCGACTCCAGCACCTCACACCAATATCGTTTCAGTCATAGGGCGTCCACTGCTGGACATAGGCCTCCCCTAAAAATCTCCAATAAGACCGGTAGCGCCTTACATCCAGCGCGATCCCGCGGTCTTAATGAGGTCGTCCGTCCACCTTGTGAATGGACGTCCTACGCTGCGCTTGCCGGTACGTGGTCTCCATTCGAGAACTTTTCGACCCCATCGGTCATCAGTCCTCCGCGCTATGCGCCCTGCCATTGCCATTTCAACCTGCTAATCCGCTGGGCTATGTCGGTAACTTTCGATCTTCTACGGATCTCCTCATTTCTGATTCGATCTCGCAGAGTAACTCCGAGCTTAGCCCTCTCCATAACACACCAATATGATAAAAACAATATGTGACGTGTCTATTAAAAGGTTAATAAAAGCTTTCCATATTAGTGGCCGACTCAAGGTGCATAAGTATGGTGAGGAGCAAACTCACATCGGGGTCTTTAGTCGATAGCCAGCCAGTAAAAGTACAATCAAGTAGTCACCTCATAGTCGGCCTCGAACTTGTGCACGATCTGCATGAGAGGCAGGCGGCCCGTCACCTCGGGGTGCTTGGCCAGATCGGCGAAAAACAGAAGGTTGTCGCGGCAGTCCTTCACTGGGGAAACAATCAGGTAGCGCCCGCAGTCCGTCACCTCGGCGCCGCTGGGAAATAACATAATATATCCATATAAATACTGCACGCATGATCGTCACGATTTCTAGTCAAAAAAATCCTGATAAATGAATCGGGTATCTCCTCCGTTTCGTCGGTTAAAAAGTTTACCTATACTTTTTAACCAACGCGACAAAACGGAGGAGGTACTCAAGTCGATGCGTCAATTTTTGACAGAGTATTCCGATTTTGATCATTCTTTTTTTATCGGAAAAGATTCACGATATACCCCGAAGTAGGACACATAATTTGAAAAAATAGTGTAGTTAATTTTTAAATAATCGGCCAGGTGCGAATCGGAACTCGCGCGAAAGGGTTTCTGTACCGTAGTAGTACCGCCCCCTTAACCATACGGAACCCTTAAAATCAACAATAATTTTAAAATGGCATGCGAACTATTCGGATCTTGTATGTAGATTGCAATGTTGAAATCGGTTGTGCTATTTCTGGCAAAGGAAGACACAATTCGAGTTTTACGAGGGGCTGGTCGTAAAAACGGTCATTTCGTTTTGGGCCCTACAAAAGGCCTTCAACATCATTTTGTATCATGGCTAAAATGCAAAACCAAAAAGGTATATTTATAATTTTTTGGTTTTGCATTTGAAAAAAATACTTTTTTGGTGGTAATAACCAAATGGTGGTGGTTTTTTGGTGGTGGTGATTTTGGTGTATTTTTGGGGACCAAAAATAATTCGTATTTTTCGTCTTCTTCGTATTTTACATAGCAAAATCTACAATTCTATACTATAGAATAATATTTTTTTGAACTAATTTTGATTTGCTAATCCATATAACTTAATGCTTCTGAATAAAAACGAGCAAAACGGAGCCGCTACACTATGATAATATGTTACCTTGAGTAGGTTTGTCTCTAATGTTACTTACAAAAATCGCTAAATGTTTGTTCAAAGTGATTTCTATTTTCTATAACTAAACTATAAGCATTACACTACATATTAGCGTTGTTTATGTATGAACCAATGATAAAGAATAACTGTTGATACAATAACAGACAAATAGCCACTAACGCGCGTCTCTCTTGACACTTAATTTGCGAATTTATATCACTGTTGAAAGAAAAAAAATATACAAATTAAAATCACTTTGAACAAACACACTAAACTTGTAAACGAAGTAAGAAACGAGTTAAATAAGCTAAGATTATATAGCCCTATATTCTAGATATAAGTGTAATAGAAATAAAAAAGGAGTCAGCCAGCACCTTTTTTTTTTAATTTACTACCAAAAAAATTGTCTATGTATTGTGACATCGAAACATTTTTATACTGTGCGAACTGTTTAAAAATATATCAGCCGTAGTACGTCCACTGTTGGACATAGATCAATCTATAAATTTCCAATAAACCTGGTTGCAAGTATCCTATACAAGAAATCTTGCGAATCGGGTCACAATCTCACTGACGGCGGAGATATTTAATTTTATTGAGTAACACTAGACTATCCTCTACTCCACTCCAATAATAGACATGATGCCTTCTTTTGTCAATTTAACATAAATTCATGAAGATATAGTCTGTCAAAGTTCCACGTGACATAACGAGTGCCATAAAAATGTATAAATTTCTGTTAGAGGTGACGTCACGACCCCCAGTCCCAAAATTTGATCAAGTTTATCTTTGTCATTATTGTTTGATTAACAAAAGGAAAAATACGTGTTCAATATTTTTTTGATAAATATAACTCACGGACTAACTACAATAATGATTGTTTTACCCAGCCATCATGCGCATTGTAATCTCTAATATTAACATATGCAAGGAACATATTATTACTGTAAAGAACCTCCTTGGAAAACGAAAGATTTTTTTTGGAAGTAAGTTGTTACTAAAGAAAGCAAGCTTACATCCTCCACAGGGGCTCCTCGGGGAACTCGACGGCGATGACGTCATCAGCCTGCGGCGTGTTGAGTCGATGGTAGCACAGCTTCTGGTCGCGGTTCACTTCCGTCTCCGAGCCGTCCGTCTTGCCCGTCTGCTCTGGGTACCGCTGCGCACAGTACAAACTACATGTACTCGAAGCAATCAATCAACCTTCCTTCACAGAAGATACCAATTATTAATAAAATATAACTTGTTGTGAACTCCGACTATCATCAGATCATCGCTATGGTTATATATTATTACATTGTCACGCGATATACATATGCGTAATGCATAAGCCTTTTTAATAGTCCACTGCAGGACGTAGGCCTACCCACGAAAGGTGATTGGGCCATATCCACCATGCTGGCCCAGTGCGGGTTGGTGGATTCATTCACATACGCCATCGAATTTCTTCTACGGACGTATGCAGGTTGCCTCACGATGTTTTCCTTCACCGAACAGCCAATGGTGTGAAATTCCGTACATAAGTTCCAAAGAAACTCATTGGTACGGGATCGGAATGTGAACCCACGACCTCACGATTGCAGGTCGGGTGTTACTACCACTAGACCACCACGGCTTTCATGCTATCGTTATTTTACTTGCATTTCTAGCTGATTCTTCCACATTCATCTTTTAATTTGCTAAAATTAAAAATTATGACCTACCAGTGTAACCAGTTAGTAGGTACAATGTGACAAAAAAGCACTTAAAAACTGTGTCTAATTGGTAATACTTCTATAGGAGGTTACTTAACCAGGGTTGCTCGAGATAAACTACATATTGAGCGAAATATATTTATTTATCCTAATAGATTTAATATTAATTTTAAAAAAACGGAGGGCTCTTTTTTTGGTGGACTAGACTTAGACTCATAAAAATATGAACTTTCTCGAAATGTAACGAGTGTTCTGGTTAGAATTTTTGATTATTATTAAACCAGCCTCCATACATTTTGTGGACATGTCCTTTAACTTGCAAGATTTAACACCCTAACACATACATACATATAGGTACATAAAAAATATTAATATAGGAATAAACCTATCATTTGCAATAGTAATAAAAAAAATACTTTGAGTAGTTAGTACGTTCTTTATCTGTATTATATATTATGAATTTCACAAAGTTAGCAAACATTCAATTCGATAAAGACGATTAATGTATTTGAGTGCGTACTACTTACGATTGCAAACAGCAAATGGTTAGACGCATTATAATTATGGGTTGAAGGATCACTATCTAGATGGTTAATTAGTTCAAACCATAAAAACAAACATAAAAAACTTATCTGCAATGAATGTACTGCGACACAGTAAACTTCGACGTTTGATACGTTTTATTACAAGTAGAATTAAAATTTGCCAGTCATGATTCTTCTGACCCAAAATCAACACATTTTTTTCAAAACATTGTTAGTTTTAATAGGCGTTTTATCTTTTCATATAATTTATGTAAACAAGTGAACCTTCAAGTAAATGGTTATTGTAGGTCAAGCTATATGCTCCATCGTAATTCTAGCTTTACGAATATAATAAAACTAGGAAATGTGAATATAAAATCTAAACGCGTGCGGTTCACCAATGTCATGGTAGGGAAATAAAAAACATCAGATCTTCCTTCTTATTGATATTATTGTAATATCAAGCGAAGTTTTACCTAGGAATGAGGAAAGACAATAGGTCCTTACGATTCAACCTGCAAATTGTGATGTTTTTATTTGTTTTTTACCTTCCCGTGACATTGGTATAACGCAAGCACTTAAAAGGTGATGTCCACAAGTGGTATATTATTCAGAGAAAAATCGAACCAAGATGATATATACATAATTTGAAAGCTTGATTCATGGGCTTCCTAAAAATATTTAATTAAGATTTTTTTATCCCTCCATTTTTTTGATGTGAAATATAGATTGTATGAAAAACAATAATACAGCTATGTTGTTTTTCTAGTTTAGCAATAATAAAGTGCTTCTATCGTTATTTTACTTGCATTCGTAGCTGATTCTTCCACATTCATCTCTTAATTTACTAAAATTAAAAATTATTACCTAGCAGTGTGACCAGTTAGTAGGTACAATGTGACAAATAAACACATTCAAAAACTGTGTATAATTGGTAAAAATGTTTCTATTTAACAATTTGGAGGTTACTTAATCAGGGTTCCTAGAGATAAACTGCCTATTGAGCCAAATATATTTATTTATGCTAATAGATTCAAAATTATTTAAAAAAAAAAAATGGAGGGCTCTTTTTTGCTTTTAACTGATGTTATAGACTCAGAAAAATATGAACTTTCTCGGAAATGTAACGAGTGTTGTGGTTAGAATTTTTGATTATTATTATACCATATTATGTGGACATGTCCTTTATATTTAAAAAATGTAGTCGTTACAACAGTGGTGTATCTACTTAGTCGCACTGGGCCCGCATGGTGGATATGGCCCAATCACCCTTCTTGAATAGGCCTATGTTTATCTGTACACTATACCGGCTGGTACAGTATACCTACCAAAGTGAAAGGCTATTAATATTGCTAAAAAGGACCCCTGATTGACTTAAAAAGAATATCTACAACTTTTAATCAGACAAACATTAATTTATAAATGTAAATATATTTTTACAAATATTTTTTTATACAAATACTTACAGAGTAAAACAGTCCCTTGTGGTCCTTTGTCCACGACATCGACGCGAATTTGACCTTTTTGAGCACCTCGGGGTAATCCTCGCCTGCAATGCCACACATATTAATAAGAACGTGATCACTAAAGGTTTCTCACATGACAATTACAATTTGAAAATTTATATAAACTTAAAAAGATCAGTCCAGCCCCCCTACCGCCTAAGCAATAGCAATCGTTTATGACTTCATTTTAGTCATTTGGCACCGCCTATGTGACGTTAGCCATCAATTGCTTTGTGCGGAATGCGAAAGCAATCGTTGAATGAACGACTTTGATGGCTAACGTCACATAGGCGGTGCCAAATGAAGTCATAAACGATTGCTATTACGATTGCTATTGCTTAGGCGGTCGGGGGGCAGAGTATCTTAACTATAGGCCGAATCATATAACTCGGCGGTTGTGAAGTTTGGTACAAGATGAACAACACCCAATCCTGACTGAATCTTACATAAAAACTGCGCGTTGATTGGGTTTCTAGTTCTATTAATTTCACAGCCACCAAGTTATTTGATTCGACCTATAACAAGTATATTATGTTTCATTTCTAGTACGAACAGCAAGGCTGCGAAACTCTTTGGCTGGGACTGCCTTTCCTTTCCAGTAAAATCCGAAGGTCTTCAATAGGCATGATGACTATCCTACTTATCCTACTAATATTATAAACGCGAAAGTTTGTTAGGATGGATGGATGGATGTATGGATGTTTGTTACTCTTTCACGCAAAAACTACCGAACGGATTGAGATGAAACTTTGCAATAATATAGCTTATATATCAGAATAACACATAGGCTATAAATTATAATGATATATTGCGTATGCGGGCGAAGCCGCGGGTAAAAACTAGTAACAATATAATTAGAACTATGAAAAAATATTAGACACGTATTTTTTCTTTGGTCAATTAAACAAACATTGATGAAGATTATAGCCTGTCAAAGTTCTGCGTGACGTCACAAGTTCCATACAAATGTCATCGTCATTTGGTCCTTCCACCACCTTTTTAGGCGTGGTGAGAATTGGCCTCGGGGAGTGCTCCCCTTTGCCAAGGCTGGGCGCCATAACCCCTGGGGAATTTGTTGTGCCGCTGGAGCACTTCCTGCTCTATGTAATAAATGTATAGACTTCTCTGTAAGAGAGGTGACGTCACGACCCCCACTCCCAAACTTTGACTAGGTTTATCTTTGTCTTTTGTTGTTTGATTGACAAAAGAAAAAATACGTGTCCAATTAATAACTCAGTAATTATATTATTGATTTTTTTACCCAGTCATTAGGCCTAATAGGCAAGAGTAAACAGGAGTCACTTAGGTGAGCGTCTTCGCTCTAGACCGCACTAGGTAAGCCTGCTATATCATAGACCGTATTTTTGCTTGAGATTAGGCAGGATGAGACCAAACGCGAACCCATCTAAACTAAAAAAAGTCATACTAGTCCATAGTGTAGTGGGCTCACTTAAGTTTTGGGCTGCAGTTCACAAATCTGTGCTGGACAATATAACGTCCATCCATCCATCAGCCATAAGAAGTCCACAGCTGGACATAGGCCTCTCCTATGGATTTCCAATAAGACCGGTTGGAAGCGGATTGCATCCAGAGCGATCCTGCGGTCTTAATGAGGTCATCCGTCCACCTTATGGGTACTCCTACGCTGCGCTTGCCGGTACGTGGTCTCCACTCGAGAACTTTTCGACCCCATCAGTCATCAGTCCTCTGCGCTTGTGCCCTGCCCAATGCCATTTCAACTTGTCGATCCGAACCTAAGTTCTTCTATGGATCTCCTCATTTCTGATTCGATCTCGCAGAGAGACTCCAAGCATAGCCCTCTCCATAGCTCGTTGGGCTTTGAGCTTACTAATAAGGCCCATAGTGAAACGTCCCCCATGTATAAATTGTTAAAAGTATGTCAGACAGCAAAAGAGCACACACACAGATCACCTATAAAATCGATATACCTATGTAATTTTATACAAATTAAAGTAATTTATTGCCAGTGCTAGGAATCGTGCGCACTATGTCTAAGTAACAAGTAACGCATTCTGATAACATCATTATTTACAACGGGAAAATGTACCTCTAATGTATAGTTACAAGGTTTGCAACCAGAACACAAGGCAACAATGATGTATGCTAACTTCTTACCATAATTGAATGTTTACCTACATTCCATAAAAGGTTTTACATGCAGCCACAACAAAACTACATTAATGGTAATAAATAAGAGGTTCTATGCTTTTGTAACATATTTTATTTGTAGTCATAATTTTATAAAATATGTCACTTTATTTGTATTCTATAGAATCATACTAGTCGGCGGTGAAGTTAGCTACAAGATGGGCAATATCCAATGCAGACTGAATCTTACATAAAGCTGCGCCGCATTAATTGGATATTGCGCTTTACAGTGCTAACTTCACATCCGTCGACTTGAATGATTCGACCTGCTCTTTGATATAACGACGGTAAAATGATGACATATTATAAGAACTTGAATGTAAATAAATGTATCATTGTGATCATTTTTAGGGTTCCGTACCTCAAAAGGAAAAAAACGGAACCCTTATAGGACCACTTTGTTGTCCGTCTGTCCGTCTGCGTGTATGTCAAGACTCTTTATCTGGGGAACGCGTAAAGATATCAAGTTGAAATTTAAACTATATACGTAAACTTATGAATTCTTGCAGTTGTGTAAAAGAAAAGCTTCTCAGTTACCGTATAAAAAGTTAGAGCCGTTTATGTCGTAAATAAAGCATATTTCAACGCTCACAAAAATCAAAACCTACAGGGTACTTCCCGTTGACATAGAACTATGAAATTTGGCGAAGAGCATTGCCTCAGAGTACACATATAGGAATAAATCTGAAAACTGTACAATTTATTTAAATCACAAAAAATAGGGCCTCGAAATTCACAAAACATGGGTTCGAAATTCAAAGTGAGTAAATCGTATCATGTAAGGTATCATATAAAATAACTTCATTAGCACATGCTAAAACAGGTTTTTAATTATTTTAACAACGTGTATGTACAGAGCCCTCGATGTGTGAGCCTGACTCGCACTTGTCCAGTTTTTATTTTAACGACTGCGCTGAAAGCAAGCCACTACAGACCGGATTACACAAGTCTGCGGATACGAAGTTAGCTACAAGCTGCGCAAAATCCAGTCCTGACTAAAGCTCACGCAAAGCTGCGCGTTCATTGGATATTGCGCAGCTTGTAGCCGCTTCTAACTTCACATCCGCCGATTTGTATGATTCGGTTTATACCAACAAGTCTTATCGGATATCTATAGAGGAGGTATATGTCAAGAAGTGGACGTCCTATGGCTGAAACTACGAATCAACCATATTGATGTCAACTTTGCGATCCAAAGTATTACTACGAGTATATTAAACTCTAAAATACTAAAAAATCCATAACTGTAGCAACATCTTTCAAATATATACATCCATCAGCCATAAGAAGTCCACTGCTGGACATAGGCCTTCCCTATAGGTATCCAATAAGACCGGTTGGAAGCGGCTTGCATCCAGCGCGATCCTGCAGTCTTAATGAGGTCATCCGTCCACCTTGTAGGTGGACGTCCTACGCTGCGCTTGCCGGTACGTGGTCTCCGCTCGAGAACTTTTCGACCATTTCAACTTGCCAATCCGTTGGGCTATGTCGGTAACTTTAGTTCTACGGATCTCCTCATTCCTGATTTGATCTCGCAGAGAGACTCCGAGCATAGCCCTCTCCATAGCTCGTTCGGCTACTTGGAGCTTACTAATAAGGCCCATAGTGAGAGACCACGTTTCTGTGCCATAAGTCATCACTGGCAATACACACTAATCGAAAACTTTTGACTTGAGGCACTGAGGTATGTCGGATGAGAAGACGTTACTCAAATTTTCAAATATATCGTTCTGTTAATATTTTATGTTATACCAACATTCGGTGAAAATGTCAGTATGAATTAATCACACTAATGCGAAAGTTTGTGAGTGTTTATGTATGTTCCATCCATTTCCGGCTATTAACGTTTCAAAATGGCGTCATCGGGTCCTCTTTTGGCTACCGGGTCAGATAAGTTTGTGGCACTGTATCAAACTATACAATAAGGTTAGAAAATGAGTGTTTCAGCAACATACCTGTAGCAACATCTTTCAAATGTATCGTGATCCAATCGGAGCCGCTCGCTGAGAGGCCGTAGGCGAAGGTGCTGCCATCTTCCGTGAATCTGCTGCCAGAGAGCGCCACCGTGCCGTCCTCGGATAACGTGTTGGGGTCGAGGAAAACGCGCGGCTCGCCGTCCAAGCTGTCTTGTACGTATAACACACTGGAAAGTAGAACAATTAGTGAATATTTAAAGCTCTAGCCAGTAGCATGAAAAGTGCGATATTCGAGGTATCTCTATATGTCGAATCATACAACTTGGCGGCTGTGATTTTAGATACAAGCTGCGGATATCTGCTGCCCAATCCTGACTGAAGATCACTTGACCCTCTGGGTTTTTTTGTCAGTAGCACCATTGATTAGTTGATGCCTTCAGGCCCAGAAAATAGAATTTGGCAAAGGTTGAGTTCCTATGAGGTTGCATACGTCATACATCACTTCATCATCATCACTCTGAATCCTTAAAAGTTGAACTTATTTCAATGAAAGAAGACTTAGCTAATCTGGACAAAGAGCAGAAAGTAGGGCAGACGCCCCGGTTGTGGTCACTTTAAGAAATGTCAGTTTATAAAAATTCGTCGAAAATACAAAAATATATTAAGTTGAGATTTTAAAGTTGCGATGGATAGACGTTTGTCTATTATTTTTTAGATATAAACACTATGAGAAAAAAATCTATTTTCACAAGTATTTAAATGAAAAGTGGGCAAAAACCAATTTTTATTACAAGATTGATAGAGTAGGCACTTTTGGAAGATTTTATTATAACTTGTTACGTTAAGTGATGACTTAGGGATGATTAATATTAGACCGGGCCGGGAACGGGCCGAGCCCCGTATAGGCCCCGTCCGGGCCATAGCCAGCTCACTAATGTTAGACGTTGCATACATTTCGTATGAAACTATTTATATTACAACGTGGCGTAGACGTGCCCCAGCCCTTGAGCTGAAATTTTGCACGATTATGTATATCGCGTGACATTGCAACAATATGGTACCATGGAGCTTATCTGATGATAGAGTCGAAACGTGGCCATAGGAACTCCTGTGCTAAACAAGATATACCCGTCGTGTTTGTGCTCGTTTTACTTGTCTTGGCCAGCACTCTGCTGCACCATGATATCCAGGATCTCAAAAGCTTGTATTTAAAAGGTCTGCACATTCAGCTCAGCAGGATTTGTCAAACTGCAAAGCCGAGCCGAAACATCTATACGGCTTGTAGCTAAAGCGGTCTACACACCAAAGCCGCTGACCCGGCGGCACAGCCCGGCGGCTTAGTGCCGGCGGGTTAACCTGGCGGCTTCAGAATGTCCAAGCCGAACGACTTTGCCGGCGGCACGACAGCCGCGGCATGTGGTGTTCTAGTAATTGCCAAATAGTCGTAGAGATGCCGGCGGGCAACTGACTGAGTGAGTGGAGAGGGATGCCGTCGGCATCGGCATGCTGCCCCGCCGGCGGCATGATTGTACAAAATAAGGCCGGCGGGTTGGGCCGGCGATCCGTGCCGCCGGGTCAGCGGCTTTGGTGTGTAGACAGCTTAAAGCTGTCTACACACCAAAGCCGCTATAAGCCGCTATAAGCAAACAGTATCAGCAAACAGCGGCCAGGTTACGTGATTCGACCTATAACAGGTAGGTTTCATACCAGATTGTGAAATAAAAGACAAAAACACTCACTTCTGATTCTGCAGGCCGGTATTTTTGAAAAAGAAGTAGCGGTCGCCTCTTCTGAAGGGGCATGAGTATTTAGGATAGTTCCACAGCTCGGTGAGTCTTTCGTGTAAATTAGACTTCACCGGACAAGCGTCCAGGTAGGGCCGTGTGATTCTGTTTTGAGCATCTACAAATTCTTTGGTCTCGTTGGAGTCGGGGTCTTCTAGCCACCGGTATGGATCACTGATCTGTAACCAAATTTTAATAATTATTTATCGCAAAAAATGGTCTGACAGACTTCAACTGTGTACTGAATATTGTTGTTGATTTATTAAACACATTACACATTACTGTTGATTTATTTAAAATGGATCAGCCAATTTCAATAAAATTTAAATGGGACCAATTTCGAAGTATACTCTTTAAAAAAATGTTGTTCCATAGAAAAATATCGTTCAACCTCGGTTTTTGGGATAAGTGCTAATAACTGCACATGGGCGTAAAGTGAATATTAATTAATTATTCACTGTTAACTTAGATCTTGTTGTAACGAAACGGCCAAGTCACATATATCGAATAAGGTGTAAGAGTTTGTGGAGTAAGGACTTGTAGAGTTAAGACGTGTAGAGTTAGAAGCTTAGCTCTACATAAGATCTGACAACTTTTTGAAAGTGCTAACTGTGGTCTTGGCTATATTTAACATGGAAATGTTTTTGTTGGATTATATTATACTTAATACATCGCCCACTACTACGAAAAAAATTGCCAAATTTTAATTGATTAGAAATAACGCTGTATATACGCTTCGAATTGAATACCCCCTCAGTTTCGTCGGTAAAAAAATTGGAATAGAATATAATTAGAAAAACGATTGCGAAATATACCTATTTTAATAACTCGAGATAAACATAAGAGTAACTATACATTAAGCCCGATTACAGAGGCGCCAATATAATAGCTAAATAGCATAGTTCTGTGTCTTTTCCACTTTAGGCATTCGATTGAGAACGCTTTTTACGTTGCTATTAAATTTACGTGGCGCCTCTTTAGTCGTTTCAAAATCCGGTATAACCACTAAGAAATAGCGCTAGGTATAAATCAAGCTGCATATAACATGTAAACTAACATTTGTGACCTTTTTTATCAGTGAGGCAATGAATCCAATATCATAAATAACTTATCATAAGATAGTTTATTGAATCAGGCGTTACTTGCGGAAGTTCATCTTCAAATCCTTGTTTTGAATAAATATCTAGTGTATTTTCGCTCAGTCGTAGGCATAAAAGTTAAAGGTACCATTCAACAAACCAAATTAAATGACAAACAAAAATTAGTAATTAATCAAATCATAAATTAATCATTTAATTTGGTTTGTTGTTTGGTACCCTTAACTTAAGTGCCTACGACAGAGCGGAAATATATTTATTCAAAACAAGGATTTGAACTTATCATAATCTACGTAATGTTCTGCACCAGTTTGCTGTTTGATGAATCAAAGTAAAGCGATTGGCCCATATCCATCACACTGGCGCGGTGCGGGTTGATGTCGTGTAAGGTGGAGGATGGAAGGGATTGGTTGGGACATACTGGCATTTATTTATATTCAAATTTTAGCCCGGGGTCCTCGGACTAGAGGTTAAGAAACGCTGATATAAAGTACACACCGCGACGAATTTCAGTCTAACCTCACTCGGTAAAGCTGTCTGTGTCTATAATTTTTTACCATCATTAAAGTCTCAAATTTTTAGATTTATTGAGCGTAACGAATTGCAAAACTAGCTTTTAAGTGCAAATTTGTACTGGGCTTTATTTTAAAAACAATTTTTTGCTGTAGACTTGTACTGTTAGGATCAGGTCAATGCCTTTTTGAAGACATGAATATCGCTGGTATGGGAGATTATCTATTCCATTGTAAGCAAATATATTTTTATGTACTCGTATTTACTCGGGACCACCGCTTACGATATAAATGGACGTGATCGAAAAGCTAAACGAGTTTTTAAAACGGTCTTGGAATAATAAATTGCATTTTAGTTTCAATATGGATTCGTGTTTGCTATTGTCAGAGAATGTATGGTATTGTACGTAGCCTGAAGGCTCATCCACACGATGTAACTGCAGTGGCTTTTATTGCCGTGTACATTTTTTTTTTTTTTTTTTTTTTATTTCAAATAGGTTTGTACATGTACCTCAAGCTCCAACTCCAAGTAGCCCAACGAGCCAGCGGGGCTATGCTCGGAATTTATCTGCGAGACCGAATCAGGAATGAGGAGATCCGTAGAATAACCAAAGTTACCGACATAACCCAGCGGATTAGCAAGTTGAAATGGCAGTGGTCAGGGAACATAGCACGGAGGACTGATGACGTCGAGAAATCCTCGAGTGGTGACCACGGAACAGTGGACGGAAGACCTCATTAAGACCGCAGGATCGCGTTGGATGCCATAACCAACAGGCCTTATTGGAGATCTTTAGGGAAGGCCTATGTCCAGCAGTGGACGTTATATGGCTGAAACGAACGAACGAACATGTAGACACTTGGCCAATGGAATGAACCCATCGAGCAAGTGCTCGGTGAATGAACCATATTTTTTATGGTTCTTTGGTATTTATGTCTCGTTTTAATAAACGACAATAAAATAAGACAGCAATATATTTGTTCCATTGTTTTGACTAACCGTGGTGCCGTTTTGGCGTAAATTAGATTGGATACCATCACACCGGCGGCATCGCATGTTTTGATACACAATATGGAGCGGATGTGAAGCCGGTTTGTTTGATTTTGTCTTGATATTCAAAACTCTATTTTTAAAATATGTCATTTTAGAATGTTGTTATAATGCAGAATGTCGATCAAAGCAACGTGCGATTCAGTGTGACTGGGACCTTATAGTAAAACAGTAAGCTATGCCATTTCAGAAGAAAGAATTTAGCACTTGACAAAGTTGCAGCTGTTAAGTTACAAAAATATTTAATTTTCACTTCAAAATTACTGTTCCATAATTATTTATTTTCGCTTATTTTCGTCATCAGTATAAGTTGTTTAAAAAGAGTCATTTATAGTTTTCCGATATTTTATTATTTATTATATATATTAGTTTATTTTATATTTTGTATGAGTTGGTTATTATTAGAATTTATTAGAATGTATGTTGTTTAAGTAAGTATATACATATATCACTTTCATACACACCCCGTCGCCTAAACCTTTAAATTTATTCTTCACAAGTAACGGTTGCCTGGAAGAAATTGCTTTTTAGCGATAAGGCCGCTGATTGTAACACTTACTATAAGTTCCTAGTCTAAGTTTCCCTAGTTTATGTTAAGTTTTGGTGTGGCAATAAAGAATTTATCTATCTATTTTCCATAAGAAAATTATGCCTAGATGTACCAAATCTTATTTTACGTATGTATCAAAAATTCTAAATTCTTATAATATGTATGTACCTAATCGTTAAGTAAATTTAAATTTCAAGCCATAGGTTAGCCATTTCACAGAATACTAAGGACCTATGTTGATGTTACCAGCACGAAATTATAATAGTATATAAAATATAAGAGCATACAAAATGCTTGTAAATTACTCTTCGTCAATAAATACAAATATTTTATGCTCTATTAATGTTGGTTTGTTATGCTCTACTGGATATTCATTATATCTCATGATGGTTTAATTTTTTGTGTACAGAAAAAACATCCTTCAAAAAGGCTAAGGTGAAAATGATTAGATAGCTTTTTTCAATAGTTCTATAATGCTGATTAATAGTGGTTATTATGAGAGTGCTATAAACAAACTAAGCTTGTTTTTTGTCACTGTTTAGTATTTTTTGTTTGAGGTTTTAAATTTTAAACCGTGCGGTGATCCCGGATGCGAAAATTAACAAAACATTTCTCTTTTTTCTAAGACAAGATTCGTGAATAGATTTATTATTGCTATGCCCTCAGACCAAATAAAAAATCAAGACAGAACGTCGTGAACAGACAAGTGAGGCCGGTTTTTTATACCTACATGCGGTGAATGCGTCAGTGTTGCGCCGCCATAGTTCGACTGACGAGACAAGGCGTAGTTTCTTTGTACGTGTATATGTGTAATTGAGCCCGATTACAGAGGCGCCATTGTAATTATATTAGCTAAATAGCATAGTTCTGTTTTTTTTTTTCACTTTAGGCATTCCATAGAGAGAACGCTTTTTACGTTGCTAATTAATTTACGCTGGCGCCTCTGTAATCGGGCTTATTGTGTACGTACACGGCAAGGGGTAGTTTTGCGGCCTGATTTGTTTGTTATCAACATTCTGTCTTGATTTTTAATTTGGTCTGAGCTTTTGCAATTTTTGTTCTTCTCTATTCTTGGCCTTAAGCTTGGTTGCTTGCAAGACATCGCCATTGGCGATAAGGCCATTTAATAGCCGTCATTACACTGATGTGTGTCAATTAATCAACAGGTAGGGACACCCGCCTAACATCGTGAGGTCGTGGGTTCAAATCCCCGGTCCCGTGCCAATGAGTTATTTGGAATTTATGTACGGAATTTCACACCACTGGCTTTGCGGTGAAGGAAAACATCGTGAGGCAACCTGCATACGTCCGTAGAAGAAATTCGATGTAGTATGTGAATCCACCAATCCGCCAGCGTGGTGGATATGGCCCAATCACCCTTCGTGGGTAGGCCTACGTCCTGCAGTGGACTATTAAAAAGGCTGGCACAGTACAGTGTCAATTAATTAGCTTAGACAACAGTGGTTATAAATAAAAAGTTTAAAAGTGCTCAGCAAAAGTTATAGTCATTCGCATTTTATCACCTGTTCTATGCATAAATTGTTCTAAAAATCTGTTGAATATTTTTAGTACACCTGACCAAAACTAGTCTTTTATAGACGATAACAGTAAAGAATTTACAGTTGTTCACTAAATACCAGGACATTATAAAATAGCGGTAAGTCATACCTCAAACAACATCCATAAAATACACTTAGTGACTCAAGCTACTAACAGAATAATTCTCGCAAACTGCATGCTAAGGTATCTGTTACCTGTCAAGGCTGTGAACTTTATTACGACTAGTTAAGGGTCAGAATTCCGGCGCCGATGTTAAATAACACCCACATGCAGTTAGTGACACCAGACTTCATTAGGTTAATGATAGACAGGGAGATAGTTGTTTGTAAACATGGGGGATCGTTCTAATGGCACGATATAGCTGGCGCCTGGATCGATATCGTATAGGGAATTAGCATCTGGTGATATCGATTAGACGTCATCAAAGGTGGTTGAAGGACCCATAGTTGTCAGAGTAGACAGTTTTAGCTGTGAGTTTTAGGATACTCTTAAATAGAATATAGGTTGGGTTGTCATGTGGCCAAGGAACGCGTGCTAAGAGTGGCTGGCGATTAGCAATTATTTTTGATGAAGGATCTTCTGTATTTATAGTGCAGAATTTTATAGTTTAAATGTGCAGAAATTGTGTAATCAGCTGAAGGATAATTACACAAATCTCGCACAGTAGTTGGAGCCAGCACCCTAGGAGGTAGGTGATGCCCTAATGCCCGTATAGGGTATATAAAGGCAGGACATTAGATGTTGCATAGTTTTACTAAGTAGAGCCCGTGTTGGAAAAGGCCCTCTGAAATACTCTGATGACAAATAGTACCTAATGGCTTTTGGCCCTCTTTCATCAGACTATAGACCTTGTTATGATACGGGTAACAAGAATATGGACCTCTCTTTATATCTGACTCAGTGTTTCGCGCAAAGTATAATGCAGCGATCTTTGAAAATCTAGAGCAAACAGGTAATTTGTAGGTAGCATCATAAGGAATGCAGTTCAACACCTATTTAGTATAGAAAAGTGGATGTGAAAGTCAAAGATCATGTCTACAACAGGTAGCGGCACGTAACTTTAGCGCTGAGCGAAGTGAGCTGAGTGAAAGGGGATGGCTGCGCATGGTGACAGCCATCCCCTCCACACCACCCTCAGCGCTAAACTTAAGTGCCGCTGCCTTTACTTACTATTATTTGTATTTTTATGATACTGTTTCAGTTTTATTTTTGATTTGTATTCTAATATTTCTTTTTTGTGTAACTAATTAATGCTACTGAAATTGTAAAATCTAAAAAGTGTGCTTATTTATTTAAGTATACTAAAAATTTAATTAGGTAGAACTTTTAAAAATTGTTACCAGACGATTCCAAGTGTCTACGGAATAAAGAAATTTTGACTTTGACTTTGTAAAGGTAAGTGTTGTTCTTTAGGAATTATCAACGTCTAACAGACGAATAAATAATTATAATCATTTGGATATAATTAGGCATGTACCTAGATATGACAATGACCGTGACAGAACTAGTACGATTAGGCTGATCTCTTTATAGGAAGATATTGTTCCAAATATAGTCGATACAGTTGGTATGAAGCAGTCGATAGTTAAGCTCGAAACATACTATCGGACGCGGCTTACGGACGCGAATGACAGCCGCGACCTAGACTATAAAAGCACAATGAGCCGTGCACACTATCGGACATAAGTCGTGGACGTCACCATCGGACGACCTTGAGCCTTCGGACGTCTGAGAGCGATCTGGCACACCGGAAGTTTGTATCTAGTACCTAGAACTATCTATGTTTGCGATACAATAACAATATCTTTATTGTACACCAAATAACATAAATACATTAGAGTAGCTATTTACAAATGTTGTGCAAGGTGTTCTATTCATTATCTAATAAAACAAGAAATAACGCAGATATCAAATCAAAGGACGACGACATTTCAATAGGAAAACAGTTACTATACGCAAACGTTCATAAGTGCGTAACCGCGTGGTTTGGCATGACATGACCTTACCTCTGTAGCTTCTTTTCTATTTATTATATTCAACAAAACAATAGATTATATTAACCATTGACCCAAACAAGTTATTAAAACAATTCGAAGATTCGTTTATCACAGATTCATCCAAACACTTCATTCAAATTTTTAATTTCATGGATCCACCAACTCGCGCTGGACCAGAGTGGTATAAAATATGTAGATAATAATATGGTCATGTCGCTTTGGGTGGGTTGAATTGCGGACTATTAAAAAGGTTTAGTACAAACAATGGCTTTTCATTAATGGGTTAGTCTACATAGACCTAGTAAGCAGCAAATCCATCTGTACTGTATGCAGATTGCTGAATGTACGAAAACTTAACAGACCGACAATTTCTCATCCTGAACCTGTTTAATGAGCATTTCTTAGAAGCATAAATTGTAAGCAGGATGCTCAATGCTCATACGTCGCGTCGTTGCGAGCGATTCCCACCATTCCCGCGAAACAAAGTGTTTTGTTTAAAAATACGTTTGACTTTATAATGAAATGCTTTACTTTTGCCTATGTATTATATAATTACTATGTTTTAGTAAGTATTTACCTAACTAGAACTCTTTACCTGACTTTAAGTTCCAGGTTCAAGCTTAAGTCATAAGTTTTGTGTAGACATGTGACAAGGAAAACGTGATCTAAGAACAGCGACTCGTTTTCTATAGGTCAACCATGATCGAAAATGTAGCATTTTCCTGTTGAGTTTATATATATGTGTATTCTAAAGGTCTGCACATTCTTAGTTAAAAATTAATAAAACTTCAGCATTACTTTCCCTGATAGCAGTAGTTTGAAGCTTAATTGGACTTTTTTGTAGAGGGGTGCTATAAGTTTGACTTGTGTTTATGTCTGTAGCGTCATAAAGTTCCAAACGCATGGTCCGATTCAGACGCAGCTTTTTTCGTTGAGAGGTAATCTTATCGAAATAGATATTTTATTTCCCAATTAATTAATGAGAGCCTTAGAGAATCAATATACCACACCGGTTAATGAGAGCTTTCTAATTTTCGATTTTTTTAATTGTGTAAAGTACTCACCTTAACACCGTGGTATACATCGACGACGCTGTCGTCTCTCCTCGCGTCCGGATAAACAAACTCCATGGCAGTGTTGGTGGCAGCTGCGCGGGAGCACTGCAACAACGCACACACTGACAAACACGCTAGCACTGTCGCGAGCATCCTTAACATATCCCCGCTGAGACGCGGCGTGGACTGGCCGACTTGCCCGAAACAAATCTCTTATATTGCAACCACGAGTTCAACATCAAAACGTATTCGCGCGAGTGCTTTTCACGCTAGAATGTCGGCAGTACGGGCAGGCATTTTCTCAAAACGACAGATGTCAACGTGACGTGATTTTGTTTTATCTGCTGCTATGGTTGCTGGCAAAGGTTAAGGTTTTCGTTCCAGATATAATCTTGATATGGGGTTTATTATTCTACTCGTATCGGTAATGAGATGATCATAATTATAGTGTCGCTGAATGTTATGATGTCGAGATAACAGACAGTTTCAATAATAAGTATAGCATACATCAGCGAGAGTATGAAAAACCTTAGTAGAGAGGTTCACACAAGTATTCTAATAAGGGCTAATTTCGCTAATTCTTCAGCGAAATTGATCTTAGGTCAATGAAACTACGTAACATCATTGTCTTGAGTCCATAATACTAAACTAGAATTTGTTACTGTTTCAAAATAGACTTTCTGTCCGGGTTTCAGCTTATATTCAGCAGTGCTAGGTATTCCCTCAGGATATTCGTGATTTACAAGATGGAAACATTCAACTGATTTAGCCCATTAAAAATGTATCTTGCGAGTTATAATTTGACACTGCGCGACAATTTTATCAAAAACTCAGTGTTCTGATCAATCAAGACTTTGAATTTGATATGGGCGCATTTTATACACATAAATGTAGATATAGGTTACAAGTATTTTAAACTTTAATATAATTTACCGGTTCGGAAAGCGAGGTAACGTGCGGGCGGCCAGTTGCTCAATCGCGGTTTGATTGGTTATTTTGAACGTGAGCTATTAATGTTAAGTATTATCGAATGGTTCAGGCATAACAAGGTGTTGTAAGTTTGTAAGTAAATGCACGATAACATAATACTATACATAACGTTATCAGTGAGCGTGAGATAGAGCAGACAACGGATGCAACATTATAGTTACTTACAACTATAGACGTATTGATGATAATTTTAATTAAGTAGATACGCAATTCGCAGTTCGTTCAGTGGCGTTAGTCGGTTGACCAGAAGCAAGTGAAAAGTATATAAGGTCTAGTACACGATTTATAAAAGATAAAAAAAAGAAAGGATAAAGCCGTGGTGGTCTTGTGGTAGTAACACCCGACCTGCAATCATGAGGTCGTGGGTTCAAATCCCGATCCCGTGACCAATGAGTTTCTTTGGAACTTATGTACGGAATTTCACCTCATTTGCTTTTCGGTGAAGGAAAACATCGTGAAGCAACCTGCATACCTCCTTAGAAGAAATTCGATGGCGTATGTGAATCCACCAAACCGCACTGGGCCAGCATGGTGGATATGGCCCAATCACCCTTCGTAGGCCTACGTCCTGCAGCGGACTATTAAAAAGGCTGGTACAGTACATGATTTATGCTGTCATCTTATCCTCATAAGCCACTGCTGGGAATAGCCCGCCCTTTGCCATTCGCCTTTGTCCGACTTGTCCTTTGCCAACTGCATAAATGCTATACAAAAATTAATAGTCCGGCAACCCTCTCCTGTGATCTTAAAGTGATCAATAACAGGCTGAATCTTCGTGAGCAGGTTAAGTTAGAAGAGACGCCCAGATTAGTCTTATAAAAAAATCTCGATCGAAGTAGCTGAAGTACTGCGCAGGTATAAAACATGTTGATTTGGTGGGGTGTCTATAAACTATAGCTAGCGCACATAGATTATAATAAGGACTTTAGGATGACCATCGAAACACACATTGTGATTTGCAACCTACTTTAAACTCGAAAAGTTTAATTAGCCACCAATTACAAGAACGTTTATTACAATGTTGTATAGGTAGCTTCAAACTTAGTGGCGTCTGTGAAGTTAGCTACGACCTGCGCAAAACCCCACTTCACCCCCGCTGACTTATAAAGCCACTGCGCAACAAATGGCCTCGTATTCGCAGATGCCGTTCGACATATCCCTACGTGGTTTCATCGACGTCTGTGGTAGTTTCCTAGTTAGGCTTTGATTTGCATTTTACAAGTGAGGAGCATGGTTCATAAATCATAGCAGTGTTTATTCCTAAATTTAACGATATTTCCAGAAGAAATCCCTAAATAAGAAACCCTAGGGAGGGTGGAGTCTCCAGCGCAAAGCTATTGAAGTCATTTTACTCTAAAAAAATCCCTAAATCGTGTGACATAACGTCATTTTACCCAAATGATCCCTTTATCGAGGGACAAGAAGTCATTTTACCCTAAAAATCTCTAAATCCCTGTTTCAATTCAAAACGCCTTTAGTAGTAACTGAAGCATGCACTTTCGCCCTAAAATAGGGCAAAATCCCTTAACCTTTAACTGGTGACGTGCGGTCTCACAGGCCGAGCGGGCAAGCGAAACTTCATATCACCCCCTTCCCCGCACTTCCCGTGTTTGAGCGCCTGAGCTGAGTAGCTTCGAGTTTACTAAACTAAACTAAACTCAGTTTAGTATCGCCAAGGCCCTAGAGCGGGATGGTTGCGTCGGCCAGGCCCAAATCAGTAAGTTAGATCGGTTTAAAATTCTCAAACGGCCTCTCAGACCTCATGTCACCACTTAAGTAACGTTTTTGGAATTTAACTATATTGATTTATTGCGACAAAATCCTGAAAACACGGAAATCCTGTGCAAGTTGACCTCCTAAATTGAACCGTAAATCGAATTACCAATGTATGTCATGCAAAAAACATGTATGTTTGCAGTGTGCGACGCAATTATGCCCTAACTGTCAAACAAAATTACTAAAGTTCGACAATTGTCATTTTGGAGACATGACACTTATGATAAGAGTTAATTTATTTTTGAAGTTGATTAGTGTTTGAACTTTGATAAAAAAATATATGTTACAATTATGTCGATTTTTAATATTTTACAAGCAATTCTTGATCTCGTGCCTAGTTTTTCGATTATATAGACCAAAAAACTTCGTAACTACAAGCACATAGTTAAAAATTATATTTAGACTACATTAAGTTGTTTTAATTTTTACTTTAGTATATAATTTAACACAAAATATACATTAGGATAACCTACCATATTTAATATATGTATTATAGACCAGATAAAGTATCGGCCTGTCAGGCCGCACGTCACCAGTTAAGTTACAAAAAAACCACGTCACCAGTCAAAGGTTAAAGTGGAAAAACTGATTCATGGTTGACCAGGCTAGCTAGACAGAGATAGATTGCGCATGCACTATGCACAATAGAGACAAAAATAAACAAATGTAGGTTCTTACAGATAACTCACGTACAGTATTTATTGCGAAATCACAGTTGAATGAGGTGTTATTAGGACACGTTTAATTGAGAGACTGCAATTGAATAGCACTGGAGGTATTATTTGGTACGCTATGTCACGTGGCTTATTTATTAGTTATTATCTGATACTGTGTTTGTCTTTAGGAGTAAATATATAGGCCGAATCATACAAGTCGGCGGATGTGAAGTTAGCTACAAGCTGCGCAATATCCAATCCTGACTGAAGCTCACGCGCGTTGATTAGATAATGCGTGGCTTGTAACTAACTTCAATGACAACTATTCACAGGAGTCAATTCAATTAACTTTTTATAATAATAATTAACGTTAATTGCAATTGCTGTGAAATGAGCTCCAATCCTCGCGCAGCAGTTCAGTGAGCTTCAGTCAAGATTGGGTTTTGTGCAGCTTGTCACTAACATCACTTATAGCTGATTAATTTTCCTGATTTCGGAGTTGATCCTATAGGAAACTTAGAACAGCAATTTTTTTTCACTATTTCAACGTTAGTCTCGTAGTAAAAGTTATGAATTGTGAATACAATGGTCTTCTTCCGGATTAGAACGGTTTTTGATTTATATGCGTTACTACAGTTTTTTTTTTTATTATAGTTTATTTTGATTTTTGAGCTTTTCCGTAAGAATCTTTTATTTTTCCGGGATTATACTAGCCTATGTTACTCTTCGATCTTTGAACTATATCCATGCCAAATCAACTCAATCCGTTGCCTTGTTGCTGCGTGAAAGAGTAACAAACATCCATACATACTCACAGACTTTCGCGTTTATAATATTAGTATGATATACAATACAGGTTTATTCAGAACTGGTGTACTACGACGAAAGGGGGTGATTAAGACCATTATTATGAACAACTTTTACTATGGGGACAACTGAAAATTCGCGTTGAAATTTTGTATGGAACAGCTGCTTTATTTTCTCGAATCTTGAGTTGGCCTCATAGTAAAAGTGGTTTGTAATTATGGTCTCAATCACCCCTTTCCGCACAGTAGGTACAGGGTAAGCAGATAACCCTGTATAAGTAGGTTGAGATTATAATAGTACTTAGTAGGATATTACTACAGCGGCTGTGCGCCAGAATGATAACCATTACGTAATTTACCTAATGGGTAGCAATAACTAAATAAAATAAAAAAATTGAAAAACGCGGAGCGTGTAGACTCAGTACACACTGAGTCGTAAACGATAAACAAACACTTCTTTTGTCAAAATAATCCATCATAGTAATTCAAATACCAAGGGAACAAATAAGATACTATTATGCATATTATGTAGATAGATTTTTTGTGTGTGCAATCATATAAATTATTTTATTTTTCTTCATCTAAATTATTAGTTATCTATTTAACAGCGATGACCTTTAGGAGAGGATGGCTTGATATTAAGATGAGATCACTTCCAAAATCTGCACAGAGATGAAAAATTGATGGTTAAGATCTTTGACCTATTGCTTTTATGGTTCCTCAGTAAATTAAGTAGTCTTATGTTCTATGACGTGTACAGTACTAAACTATAACTAACCGCCTTAGAGATTGTCTATTAATCACAAAATAGGCCCAATTATGCAGGCGCCATCGTAAATTTAATAGCAACGTAAACAGTGTTCTGCTATTGAACTCCTAAAGTGAAAATGAAACAGAAATAGTCTAATTAGCTATTATAATTACGATGGTGGCTTCATAATTGGGGCTAAAGTTTTTAGCAACCTCCTCCTTGGTGATATGTGGTGAGGTTATAGCCCCTTCCTAAAAAATACACATAATATCTCATTATATCACTGCCCCCAACAACCCTTCTTGGGATATCTTGTGATTTTTTCCTAACTCCGCCCCCTCTTTCGATCCTCACGTGATTAATGGACAATGCCTTATATTACCCTATTAATAAATTCAGAGTTACTTTGAAATAGTGGTCAATGGTTTTTTCTTTCTTTGTTTAATAATTTTATGCTTTTGCATTAAACTATGTTAGATTAGAGGCCTTCAGGCGGCTAAAAACTCTTGACACTAGCCACTATACTTTAGAAGTTATTTTTTTATTCACCTCTAATAAATTAAATATGGACTAAATACTCCATTTAATAAATAAGATGGTGAAAAAAATTATTGATAACAACAAGCCACACGAGTAATTTCTACTATAGCTGTTTCTGTACTGTAGTAGGTTTAGAACACTGAATAAAATATAAAAATATCTAGATAACCACAAACATTGCTTGGTTTCTATTATATTCAAGATAACTGACAGACACTAATACATAGTGAAATTATATTTTCCTATTTATATATGAGACTTGTTAAAGACAGGTAAGAGATGGGTAAGGTGTATGCAAGGTAAGGTAAGGTCAACACACAAAATTAAAATTTTCTTGGGTTTATGCGGTTTACAGATAAACTATAAAATACTCTACTACATTGCCATTGTAAGTTTACAAAAACTAATTTTACGACCATGACTAGGCAGTGTTAATGAGGTACATGTTCACCAAAATAATGGTCTACCTATGCACTAAAATTCATCCTAAAAATCAATCAAACAAAGGCTTTCTACTTGTACTTAATTTCATGAAAATTGTAACAATCATTACCATTCATTATTTTACTGTAGTGCAGTGTTTCTTAACCTTTCAGTCCACGGACCACTAGAAAATTAAGCAAAATTTTAAAGAGCCCCTTAATACCTACTAGAAGTACAGTAGACCGAACAGTAGACCTTGCATCTGTTCAACTGAATTTTCATAAGTCTATCTATATTTTCATGACTCGTTCTTGACCGATACTCACAAATCTTGAATGGATGTTACAAGGATGCAGGGGATTGATTGTGAGACTTTCTGCGATTTATTTACTAATTCAAATGTTTGTAGATAAGACGGCGGACTTCCAAACACATGCTCATAGACCACAGGTTAAGAAACTCAGTGCATACTATGGTGTATTATTCATCGTAATTATGATATACTAGTTATTATTAGATCAGTTTTGTAAAATTACAATAAATAAATATAGGACATCTTGAAAAAAATTAAATTAAATTTCAATGTAACATGCTGAATGGCCTTTAAATATTAAATCTACGAGTCTACTGTCGCAAGACAAAAGCTACTTAACACTTTATTGACACTGGTTAGTCTCAGATTGAAGATATGAAGTTCAAGCATGTATGGTATAAAGCCAAACATCACGGGTTTCAGAAGAATAATATAAAAAAAAACTGATATATTATTATATATTGTGTTATCACAACAGTTCAGAGGTCAGAACAAAGCACTTTAATTTGCCAACAACTAGAATCTTACCTGATAAAAAATGAAGAGCCGGTGACTGATAAGCAAACTCACTGCCAGTCCCAAGGAAAACCACCAAAAACTCAGAAACAGCATATTTCATTTTTTGAACTGCATAGCAGTTTGACTAAGACGGAGCCCTACATCTACAACCAAGAAAATCCTAAAAAATACTTGTAATTAAATGTTCAATATAGATATTGTTATTGCTATGTATTTTCTTACTACCTTCAGTTGGTCTACTTTTGCTTAAAGGTTATTACATAGAATGGCCATGAAATTATAAGTAACTTTGTACCGCAAGACGTAACTCACAAATGGAATCGTATTTAATCAGATAACATAGGAAAAGCCTATTTCAGCACCAATAGAGGCAATAAATCCTTGTTTTTGAAGATAGTACACAAATATTTATTTGAAGCATTTAACACTTACCGTCTGATGTTTGTTGGTGGCGAGAGGAAACGTAACAGTAACTGGAGTAAACAGCTTACGTTTTTTAATCGTAATTACTTTGGAATCTCTTAAAATACGGCAATGATTAGCAAAAAACCAACGCACCGCCATATAATTTGACATTTTGGATGCGATGCTGCCAGTAAAAAAAAATCTTTGACAGTTTCAATTAGTAGTTTTGCCTTCTTCTCATAAGGCAACAAGTAGAAGATGCGCCAGGAAAATCTTACAAGAAAATCTGGAAAACACAGCACAGGCAGGGGATCAGACTATCAGAGTCAGAGGGTTCTCCAGAAGATTGCCAAGACACGAGTGCAGCTGCGATCCATCAATCATAGAACTTGATTTATAAAAAACGGGTTTTATGATTGGTGGATGACTGTCCGTACGTTGCGACGCCCGGACAAATTGAATGGAATGTACGTCGTACGTGCCCCATCCGGGCCCATCCCGTGCATCCCCTGTTCTATTATTGGTAGTTCTCCGAACAGTAGATCTCGCGACATCTTTCCACATTCTGGACTGATTTGGACTCGCATTAAACAGTCTTGCCAAACCCCCCAAAGAGAATGTAAATAGAAACCCCCATTATTAAGGGGAACACCCCCCTACTACCTAACCCGTGTACTTGCTTGAGAACGCCTAGTCAAAGACGACAGGTCTGCTAAAATTTTGCTAAGTAATTTATATCAGGCACTTTTCTACAAATTATTGAAACGCGATTAAAATAAAATAATAATACCCTAACATTGACCAACTGCAATGTGGCAGTACCAGTACCAAGTAAAAACCATCCGTCTTACCACAAAATATTTAAAGACGCCAAAAACATGTGACCAAGTATTATGATAAAGAAGTGTTAACAAATGAAATTGATCCAGGAAAAAATATTGCCCGTGAAACTACTTTGTTAGTAGTGCCATGGGAAATTTACTTTTACCAGTAGGACTTTTAGTAGTGTCACGGGTAAAATTTCCCTTCGCTCTACTAGTCGTGCCACGCAGTTGTGTCACGAGGGATAAACGTTATTGGCTGGACACGATGCCGCGTGTCTAGATCGACATAGGTATTAACGATTTCTATAAAGTGGGTTGACTTATGTACAATTTTAAAATAATATGTAGGTACAGGTACACTACATATTACTTCAATATAACTAGGTGGTCCTATGGGGGAGTATGTTCTGTGTGTGAGTATGTTACCAAATCGGAACAAATTGAGTGATAATGAACGGTAGTATGGTAGGCTTTATCGTTTGACCATTAAGTACCTACCTTTGGCTAGATACTTAATGCGTTCGACAAATTGTGCCGGCCCGAATAATTATACCTTTATATGTAGCAACCCTCATACATACCTACCTATAGGTAAATAAATAAATATTTTGGGACATCTACACACGGCCTCTGACCCCAAACTAAGCAAAGCTTGTGATATGGCTGCCAGAGACTGATATACTACATACAGGGACGTTTTATCTCCGGACTAGTAACGCTCTACCATTCGCACTCACTACATTCTGTCAGCTTTACGTGAGGCGCGGGGGAGGAGGTGTTCACTGACGACCTTAAACATATCAGGGTAAAGTCGAAACGTTAACGGGTGACGGGTTTATGGAGCGGAGCGAGCGAGAACAATGCACCCAGATGCTGATAATCCATTTTCGCCTTAATTGCTTGAACGCTTAAGTCTAAAATTGTGTAATAAAATGTCCGGTGTCTCTTTTACGTGTAGGCACACTATTTTTTATACCGTGGCAGAGGGGTACACGTACTGAATTCTTCTCCACAATAGACAATAATAGATTGTAAGGTATGGACATATGGCTGAATGTTGCATAAACATGGGAGGATATGATTCTCGATCTTTGGCGGAGACTCCATTACTGAATCGATATATTCGATGCCGGTCCGAGTGAACTATTTTAAGTTTTTATATAAAAATAAGCTTCAATGAAACAAAAAAATACTTACATGTGAAACGTTACACCATCTTTTTGTAAATTTGAGGTATAAGATTTATTTTCACACGTTCTAACTGCACAAGCTGGCATTTTTTTCAATGAGCACTTCGCGCAGCGGATTCAATCAGATGACTGTTGAAATATCGATTGGTAAGTGGTTTTTATAAACGTGTAAGAATTATAGTTCTCATACCATGACAGAGGGGTGCGCGCGTAGAATTCTATTCCCGAGGATAACTCTTCCAAGACTACATATATACTTATTTTTAAATAGATACTTATATAGATAGTAACTAAATAACACCCAGACACAGAGCAAACACTTATGTTCATCACATAAATATTTGCCCTGGGTGGGGGGATCGAACCCACGCCTCTTTGATCCAGAAGTTAGGGTCACTAACCACTGAGCCACCGAGGCAGTCAAAAGGTACCTCCTTCCATTTCAACCTAGAATGTAAAAACCTAAATCCTTTCTTTTTAACCAGGCCACACCAGAGAAAATATTTACTCCTAGCGGAGGGCCACACGTATAAATAAAACAAATAATGGGAAATAGTAATATTTATTTACGATGAGTCACAGCGTCCTACACGAGCAACGTAACCCGCCGTCCGTCGTAAGGCACTAAGTAAGAAACGGACGCATCGCACAGTACAAAATAAATAATTAAATTGATTCTAGTAATTTACTCCACCCAAGTAGTTACATACGCGGAACACATGTAAACGAGTGAGGACAAAGATAGCATAAAGCCATGTATTCATTGAGCAACAATTGTTTATAAACTCTGATATCAATGTGTTTCTGAAACAAATTATAATGTTTCAGAAACAATTATTTGTTTCTGTAAACACTATTCGTCTTACCACAAAAGATTTAAACACGCGTAAAACACTGTTTAACCGTATAATTTGTACTGTTAAACATTGCGTGCGTAAAACTTTAGTGTGGTGAGACGGTGAAATGACGGTGAAGACGGCAGAGTTTTCAAAACATTGTTCCTGTTCACGTAGATGACGTGATGTTTCAGAAACTGTGTACCTATCCGAAACAATATTGCCCAGTGAATATATGGCTTTACGATCTTAGAATAAAAAAAATATGTAACGATATTTTTGGTCGCAAGAAACTATTTCCTATTCATTTGGCTTAATAAACTAGAATCATATTATCAGAATAAAAACACAATGAAACAGGTATAGGACCTACTCTGCTGGAGTAAATACAAATTCGTAGAACACATGAATCGAGGAGGCACGTCAACATTTGTGGCATTTTGCACAGGACAATAAAAAACTAGGAAAAAATTTGCCTTACGATAAAAATTAAAACATTAAAATGAATGGGGCGAAAACTAAACATCGATTGGCGGATAAGGATCTGTTCCATACTTTCCATATCCACATAGGGTGATTTGACCATATTCACCTTGCTGAATGGCCTATTGCGGGTTGGCAATAGGTATGATGATTGGATAAAAAAAAATATTATTAGTCCGTGTCAGACTCCGTGGGTTAGATTATCAAAAAATATTGAACACGTTTTTTATCTTTTATCAATCAAACAATAAATGACAAGGATAAACCTTGTCAAAGTTCGGGAGTGGGGGTCGTGACGTCAGTTCTCTGACAAGTCTATATATTGAAAAAAATACGTGAATAATATTTTTTGATAATCTATATGAAGAACTAATTTTATTTTTTTAGTCATCATGCCTTTGTAGATATGAATCTAAAATACTCCAATTCACTCGCAATTATATTATAAATTCGCTCTTTGCTACTCCAAGCTTCCAGCGCTATTATTTAGTGAAACAAATTTGACAAAAAAGCTACAAATGTGGACGCACCGTAAGTTATTAAAATAAAACTGAACATTTTCATTACGTTTATAAATTTTAAATTGTAGATAGCGAAATTCATTTGGCATCAGTGCGTTTGCGAATCTTGACTTTTGTTATAAACTTCACTTCCCACACATTACATTTAATATCTACTGTAACATTAATTTTTATTGCGTCGTGAAGTTCTAAAAAGTTAAAACGATTCCATTTATTTAGGAATGTTCAAAACAAACAACCGTTCAAAATAAGCCAAGATTCGCAATTTTTCAAAACTTAAAAACATCAAGTACACGATGAAGGGATATCACCAACATACTTACATTCATAACTCATACAAGAACACTACAAAAATATACTATTTGACATTTAGTAACAAATACTGTCAATTTACGCCTACAATTCGAATATAAATTAAATACTGATTGACACTGTTAAGGCTTCAACAGCTGCTTATTTATTACATTTATTTCATTCAATGATTAAAAATATTAATAAATAAAAATATCTCACGTCTATTCGCCTTTCGATATCATTATTCGTTAAAATCTATTCAGAGTTGATTGTATAAAATTATAATTATGTACTTCGATTACATCTTTTTTCACTTGCATATCTTTTCTCTAAGTTCGATAGATTCCACATAATATACAAGGTTATTTGTAATCAATTAGCATCTTTTAGCGGTTTATTCTGTACATCAAAACTAACAACTTTTTATCAAACGACTTTTATCAAATTTCAAAAAGAAATGTTGTTCCATAGAAAAACATCATTCATCCATGTACAGAAGAAGCCCCTAAAAGAATGCTAATTGATTACAAATAACCCTGTATATTATGTGGAATCTATCGACCTGCATTTAGCAATAAGAAGACTATGTTCAGCAGTTCCACATAACGAAACATAATAGAAATATTTTAGGCGTACGAAAAAGTTTCGGAACAGTTTAAATAACTCTATTTTTATTTAGCAACTATTAAAGCCTTGAATAAACAACATGTAATTCTAACCATTTGAACCCAACACAGATATGTCACATTTTACTTCATGATATTTACAATGTTTAGAGAAAATTAAGACGATACCTAGTTAAGGTGGAACGTCTCGCTCTAAAATTATTTACTTGCTGTTTTTGCCCGTAAAAGCTACAATCCTTTATCATAGGATCTTTAAACTGATTAGTGATATAGCAAATATAAAAAACAACAATAACAGAAAAAGGAAAGTACCTAATCTACGCCACGTAGTACTCGTAGTCTCCGCGTACATATGCTAAACGAAAAATTAGTATAAAAGTCAGGCATACATTTTGTAGCTAAAGGTATATTTTACATGATATCTATTCGCCTAGTTCCTGTATTTTTATTTACTAGTTCCATGATTGAAATTTTCGATACAACTTAGGTACGTATTTATCAATGCAGAGTCAGTTTAATTCAGCCCACTTTTCGGTGACTAAAATTTATAAAAAAAAAACTCAAGACAATTTGAATTTAGCGAGGTACAAGACGTCTCACCTTAATAAAGACATCTACATTACAATAGCCGATAGACGGGTTAGAAAATCTTACAAGGTATTGTCATAATACTGATTGATTACTCTAGTCATAAGAATCAGGGAATAATGCTATGAAATTTAAAGCATTTTACTAAACCTAAACATTATTTTTTGTTATAATGACTTCACAGTAGGCTCTCACACGAACTATGGTTTTAAAAACTCGTTTCTGTAGTACAAAGTTTTAAAATTAGATTTCTGTCAGTCAATTAAGCTGAACGCCTACTAGTTCGCGCCGCATGTCTTTAATTTCTATAATATAAAAATGAATCGTGGTTGTTGGTATCTCTAAAACTCGAGAACGGCTGAATCGATTTGTCTAATATTGGTATCGAAATATTTGTGAAAGGTTTGAAAATTTATAAAAGTTGTGAGAAAAATAATAAAAACAATTTTCCCACACAAAATGTTCCTGCGTGTAATAGTTGTCATTGACAGTTAACAGATGGTTAAATGAAGTTCACTGGGTCAGCTATGCAGTTTATCAATCGCATTTTTTGTGAAATGTTATAGGCGTTTTAAGTTTCCTGTGCGGTTTGCCTACTGCGGCGCGCACTGGTGAGCGTTCAGCATTAAAGTGCATATTCGCATAAGAGGTGAGTAGAGCAAGTAGTATGGAAATGAGATCTAAAATTTTAATGAAATCTATTAGAAATGGAAGAATAATATGGTACATAAATGCGTGTCAGAAAGCAGTGAGAAACAGTTTTTAAAAGATTTCAGTTGTAACTGGGAAGACGGAACTATTATCCTGATTATTTACTTGAACATATTCTATTTAATTGTATTTACAGTTTAATTAAAAATACAGACTTAATTATTGTTGAATTGTATTCGGTACAAATAACCTGTGCAACATACGATAGAACGTGCATAGTAGGACGCATGATACGTCATATATTTGCATCCTGCTCTAACATGTCACTTCTGCGTGTCTAAGAGTAAGATGCAACTATCATACATATATACGTATATGCGTCTTGCTTCAAGACAAATTACTTGCATCGTTTACAATGTTAATTTTCGTTTCCGGGCGGAATACAATAATCTTGTTCTACAGTAAAATTCAAAATCACTATTGGAATTTACAGTGCAAAATCTTTTGTCTTGGCTATAATTATTTAAGATGAAACGCCTGATTTAGCGTTCGCTGTTTAAACGTTCTTCAAATCAGCTTTCGTGTATGATACATAATTAAGTCACAGCTCAATAAAATTGTGATTCAGAAGCAATATTTGTTCAGCTATTCGGGACGTTTCACCTTAAGTTAATTTTACAAAATTCAAACTGGTGTATGTACCTATCCATGTGTAAAATTGAGACATAAAGCGACTTCAATACGGACGTATTTGGACGAAAGCTGAATAATTTTACAGCACAATAATATCTAAATATTCTAAACTAAATATTAAATTAAAAAAATAAGTGCAAGATCTTTTTGATTAGCATTTACCTAATACTGACTTTTATATTCTATCGAGATCGCGTTGGAAACATAAAACAGCCAATATTTTAATTAAAGTTCATCTATGAAATATTATTGATGTAATAGGTAAATAAAACAATTGTTTATTTTTTTTAGCAAGAACCTTAAAAAATACATTTACAAAAGTTATAAATTAGTCTGATATAATTTAGAATTTTGTATTTTGAGATCCAGTTGTACAAAACATATTTCTAATACTGTAGTGGCCAGTGATAATATATTTTTTTTTCATTTTAAAAATAGTCTTACTATACAAATAAAACCTTAGAAAATGGGATTTTCGACTAAATGTAGAGCAAAATTTTAAAATGAGTGACCGAACACAAAGCATCCTAACTGTATACAAGTTATAATTATAGTTAATATTACGACTATACACAAATCACTACTTTTACCTTGGTCTCACGTTTAGTCGGCTACCCGCCTTGGTTAACGAAAACCATAGACTTACCAATACATGGATTTTTAGAACAATCCCTGCCGTTTCACTGAACTATAATAACTTAGTTCTGTTCCCGTAGTAAACTATTAGGAACACAAGAAAGAGATAACGCGCACAAATGCTGTCAAACTATAGTACCAATTTGAGCCGCAAAGAAAAGCGTACACTAGCGACACTTACTTTTTAGTTGATTTAGGCGTAGTTTCGTTTAAACTTATACTGGAGACTAAGGTTCAACTTATTTGATAGCATTTTAAGTAAGTGCTATTCTTGTGTTTCTTATAGTAAAAGAGTGTTAACTATATGTAGTTTACAGAAATATGCTGGAATTAAGCCCATTGGGATTCGACCTATTTAAAACAGTGTGTAACTGTTCTAGTTTAGTTTGACCTTGAATATATTTTTTTTGGAAACTTAAAATCCATGCGTTAGTAAATCTATGACGGTAACCATAACATTAGTAAAGCGAATTTCGATTGCAAAATCTACAAGTACGCATACCATTACATTACAAATCAAATAATATCAATAATAGTACACAATATTTAATGAATAGTGCATCATTTTAAGTCCCTGCATCTATTGTAATTTAGCAAAAATCTGGAAACGGTCGTTTGGTATATCTTATTAGGAATTTGTAATACTTCCTACTAATATTATAAAGGCGCTTGTATGTAATGGATGTTTGTTTCCCTTTCACGCAAAAACTACTGAACGGATTGAGATGAAACTTTGCAATAGTAATGTTAATACATCAGAATAAACAACGAAGTTCGCCGGGTCAGTTAGTAATAACATATTATGAGTTTACTGACAATTATTAACATTTTTGCCAAATCTTTAAGGCTTAACTACTGTCATGCACTAACTCTAATTATTTGAAAGAGAATAGTAAATAAAATATTGTGCACTAATATTAGGAATCATTCCCTTTACTAAGGAGTAGTTCTACAACGGCATAAGTGCCAAGCTCAATTCCTTCAAAACTAGTACTTCATTTGGTCGTTTTAGGTCTCATAAATCGCTACCACTACTTCGCAATGTCTTACGATAAAATCTTAAGAAAACATTACAATATATTATACAAAGTACGTAACTAAATGAACTTACGATAGGGAATGTGCATTTATTCAATTGGAATGAAAGAGATAAAGTATTTATCAAAGTTGGTTCGCTTGGACTATGCTTTAAAATTTACCGAAAATAGCTACAGTATACTAAGCGCCATACAACTCGGCGGATGGGAAATTATGCGCAGAACGCTGCGCAAAGTGGAAATATAGGGCAGGAGCCAGAGGCACGAGACGCCGGGGCACACCCGTTCGCCAACCTCATGGCTCCTGCGCGCTCACTACGCACTACGACACGCGGCGTCGGAATTGTGCACAATGCGCAATAATTAGCCAATAACGTAGAAGTGTGTGTGCGGCTAATATCTCATCCGCCGAGTTATGTGTCGCTTAGTATAATTGGCAAAGCAATGGGATTGTACGTCCGATCATCGCCGGTTCGAATCCGATCGGATATTTTTATATTCAAAAGGTTTGCGTTTGACTACATACCGCCAGATGAAATATATCTTTTCATATATCTTCATGAAAAGCAATGTGAAAAGTCATTATTTTTAAATTTGAGATTCACTTCCTAAGCGTCTTGAAGTATTATTTAATAAAGATCTATTTGAAATACTATGAAAATAATTAAAATAGGAACAAAAGAACAACTTAATTATTCGCTAACTCACGAATTCAACACAATAGAAAGAATCCACCACTGCCTTCCTTTATTTCTCTTTTTTATTCTTCCTCTATTTTGTTTTAAAACGATTTTAAAGCTTTGAAAAACATTCAATTCCGTCCATATGTACAGCTTTCTCAGATTTTCATTGTAAGAAACGCTGTCATTTCGTTTCTTTTTCCAAAGCTTTCGATAGCTCAATGATTCCCCTTTCTCTTTTACACTGGTAGAGTCTAGGAGAAGCTGTCCTGCTCGCACTCGTCCCAGCTATCGCACTCGTATTGATCGCAGTCGTAGTCGATATCGCAGGCCGCGTGGCCGGTCGCGTCTGAGCTGATGTCGGTTAACGCTGCATCTGACACCGGCTTCGAAGATATGTCTAGAATCTGGAATTTATCAAAGTTTTATATGAATAGCATTTAGATATGATAGTGCAGTCTAGAATTTTCAACGTCAAGGCGGACCAACGATCAGGATTGCTAGAATACAGAATTCTAGATGAAAGCATACACCATCATCATATCAGTTCGTGGGATGCCTTGTGGCTTTTATGCCTTCCCGGTAGCGTATTGCCAAACTGTATACTGACCCAAACCGGCCCCCCTACCGCCTAAGCAATAGCAATCGTAATAGCAATCGTTTATGACTTCATTTTAGTCATTTGGCACCGCCTATGTGACGTTAGCCATCAATTGCTTTGCGCGGATTGCGAAAGCAATCGTTGAATGAACAACTTTGATGGCTAACGTCACATAGGCGGTGCCAAATGACTAAAATGAAGTCATAAACGATTGCTATTGCTTTAGGCGGTAGGGGGGCGGGGTTACTCTGAGTTCGATCGCAGTTTGCCTTTGTAGTTGAAGACCAAACTGCATACCTATTCAGAGAGTGTCTGAATCAAAATACATTTTGCTCTAAAATACTTAGAGCAAAATACATACGAGTCTAGATGTCCATACTTTTCAACGTTTGGTGTAGTATATAATATGGCATCACGATGACAGCGATAATTTAGTTTAGAGCAAAATGCATACGAATGCTGACATGTTTTATCTCTTTTATTCCCGCGCTTTTCTCTTTTGCTGACATGTTTTATCTCTTTTATTCTTTTATCTTCTCAAACTTTCATTATTTTATTTGCTAATTACACGGAGAGAAAGGACGTCTTTATTTAATAAAGTATAAAAATAGAGTTAATAACTTTAAAAAAATAAACTGACTTCAAATCTGTTATTTAAAGATCGGTGTTTAGCCTTCCCGTGGCCGTGGTGGCCTAGAGGTAGTGACACCCGCCTTACAATCGTGAGGTCGTGGGTTCAAATCCCCTGGTCCCGTACCAATGAGTTCTTTGGAATTTATGTACGGAATTTCACACCACTGGCTTTTCGGTGAAGGAAAACATCGTGAGGCAACCTGCATACGCCAGTAGAAGAAATTCGATGGCGTATGTGAATCCACCAACCCGCACTGGGCCAGCGTGGTGAATATGGCCTAATCACTGCAGTGGACTGTTAAAAAGGCTGATACAGTACAGTACAGTTTAGCCTTAGCAAATACCTAATTGGAATAAAATTGTCACTTGATAATTTTCGATTGGGAAATAAAGCACAAAAGGCGTGGCGTGGCGTCCATCTCTTGCTGTTTGAGTTTTGTTTTTGGCATATAATGAAAATCGCCAACTTTCTGTTCTAGATTCATTAATTTACTTTGTTATTAATCAATTATCATATCGACTTAATTGGGTTATTACCTATCCCGAAATTACAAATAGGTACAATTTATTGCGTAAATAGGTAGATACATCTTTCTTCTGAAAAATTAATAAATAATGTACATGTAAACACTTCCAGTTTTTTAACAACCTGTGTACAGTTGTTACAATATACCTACAATTTTTAGCTATGGTCACACTTGCAATGGGTTTCCTTTATTTAGTTATACAACTTAATTCACAATAGGGATGTCTTTTGGGAAAGTTGTCCAAATTAAAAATTAAATTGCTATTATAATTTCGAATGCGCTTCTGAAATTGGATCTTTTATCGTACGACAAAGTAAGGTACGTACATCCGCAGAAGATCTTAAGCTGTACTTGTCAGAATGGGCGCAGCTTGGGTTCAGATTTCACAGATTTTTAACACGCTTTTATTAGTTTCACCTGTATGTTTGTTACCAACCCCTTTGAGCGATCATATTTTCTTCAAACTTTGCACACCTATCAAAAACCGATGACAATGTACGTATCCATATAAAAAAAAAAATGTTGACTCCTAAGCGTGTTTTTCAATTTTTTTTAAACTATATTTATGTTACTAAATGTCCAATGATACAAGTAAAACTACAATATCAGTAGGTACGTACGTCGGCAGATGAGCGCAAGCTGTAGTTGTCGGAATGCGCGTCCCGTTCTAAAGCCGCGAGCGCCAGTTGCGAGTTCCGTTTCGGTTCCGACTTGGACAGATTTTTGCCGTCTGAACGAATCACGACTTCTGAAGGATTCGACCGCTCTGAAACGAAGGGAAAAGAATATCTGTTTAACCAATAAGATTACTATTTTACAAATGAAAACATATATTAAAACCCGTCACATAAAATTAATTGGAAAAAAACATGACTGCTAGCAGAGAGGTTATGAAACCTGAAAAACATAGAGTCGCTTCACATCCTACTAATATTATAAACGCGAAAGTTTGTGAGGATGGATGGATGGATGTTTGTTACTCTTTCACGCAAAAACTACTGAACGGATTGAGATGAAACTTTGCAATAATATAGCTTACATATCAGAATAACACATAGGCTATAAATTATAATGATATATTGAGTATGCCGGCGAAGCCGCAGGTAAAAACTAGTATTGCATGTAGGAAGCGAAAGGGCAGGTTTTTTTCAATAGCATTTAAGACACAAATATAAGAAGGTATTTCGTAGCGTACTGCTTTCGTAGTGCTTTATCAATGACCTCATAATTCATATAATTAAGGGTTAGTTTAGTTCTCAGTCACGACTCTTCTCTTTCTGCACAGAGTATACTCGTTAGTTAAAGTGTACCTTTAGCCAGTGGATCAGCGAGCGACACGGGCGACCCGCTCCTGGGCGAGCCGAGACTGCCACTGTAGTACATCTCCGGGTTGGCTTCGTGTCGATCTGTAACAAAACCATGTGATAAAAGCTTCCTCAAAGTTTTGAGGAACACTCACAACTTACAAGATTATTTTTTGCAAAAATTAGCATGTCTGACTTCATCCGTGTACAGAATTCGCGAATATTTCGCACGGATCGATGTAACATTTTTCACATTATTGTTGATTTATCGAAAATGGCTCAGCCGATTTCGCTAAAATTTAAATGGGACCAATTTCGAAGTATACTTATTCCAATAAAAAAAAATGATTGAAATCGGACTACTATGATAAAAGTTATGCGTGGTTATATAAAAATATACGCGTCGAATTGTATACCTCCTCTGGTGGTTCATCGGTCAAAAATCGATAAAAATGTTCCTTTGGAGTTAGTCTCATTCACTCTTTGCAATCATTAGGGATGTTGTAGAATTTGTGCATAAAGAGAACCGTGGTGGAGTTACGGTGAACAATAACACTTTAATCAGCAGTAAAAGTACCGACTACTTGGTAGATGTGAGTCTACTGAAGAAAACCGAATTGGTGTCTACCAAGTATCAAACACGTTTAGTTGTGCTAGCAATGACAGAGCAGTGTTGTCAACGTAACAAAATTAGTAAAATGGCACACGGGCGACCTTACTTACAGTTACTCACTTACTCCAGACATATCGTACAAATAAAATGAAAAAATGAATGAAGAGCGGGCTAAGGCTAAGAGTTTAGAGATCTTTGATTCCTCTCTCTCGCGTGAGAATTTATTATACTAAATAAAACATCGGTTTTTACTCACGTACTCGTATAATATCGCGGCCGGATCGCTGGGAACACGACCGGTTTCAGAGTAATTAGTATTCCTTCCTTTTTTAAAGCCGTGGTGGTCTAGTGGTAGTGACACCCGCCTTACAATCGTGCGGTCGTGGGGTCAAATCCCGGTCCCGTACCAATGAGTTCTTTGGAATTTATGTACGGAATTTCACACCACAGGCTTTTCGGTTAGGGAAAACATCGTGAGGCAACCTGCATACGTCCATAGGAGAAATTCGATGGCTTATGTGAATCCACCAACACGCACTGGGCCACCGTAGTGGATATGGCCCAAACACCCTTCGTGGGTAGGCCTACGTCCTGCAGTGGACTATTAAAAAGGCTGATACAGTACAGTACAGTACTCCTTCGTCAGGGAATACGCGCGCTCTCGTCGACTGGCGCACGCGCACTAATTACTCTGAAACCAGTCGGGTTCCCAGCGGCCCGGCCGCGATATTATACGTGAGTAAAATCCGGTGTTTTCTTTAGATCTTTGTTTCGTCTGGACTCGCCAGGCCAATAAAACATTGAGGACAAGTAAGTTAGAACAGGCCGGGTGGCTAGCCCTGGTGTCGGATTTTGTAGCCGCCTGAAGGCCTATGACATGGTTAAACGGTTAAAGCAACCTGGGCCTAGAACTTAACGTGTCATCCGAGCCACGGTAGCGCTCAGTTCTAAATACCACCCCCGGTCACCCATCCTAAGATTGACCGTGCCAAACGTTACTGTTCGTTAGCGATCATCGAAGTTAAATATTGAGAATATTGCAAGCAGGAAGACTGTAGGCGACTCGTGGTCATTTTGTACGTATAGTATAGGCCAAATCATATAAGTCGGCGGATGAAGCTACAGGTTGCGCAATATCCAATCTTGACTGAAGCTCACATAAAGCTGCGCGTTCAATGAGATCCGCTGAGCTTGTAGCTAACTATCCACCGACTTATATGATTCGGCCTCAGAGCAAATAAAAAAATCAAGAGGGAACGTCGCTGAACAGTCAAGTGACGCCGGTTTTTTATACATGTGTGAGTGCGTCGCGTCGCCATAGTTTGACTATCATGCCAAGGCGTAGTTTCCTTGTACGTTGATGTGTGTGTAATTGTCTGTACACGGCGAGGCGTAGTTTTGGTCGGCCTCACTTGTTTGTTCACAACATTCTGTCTTTATTTTTTTATTTGGTCTAAGTATTCGGCCTATACCTTCCGGAATCCCATTATTGTAAAGGCGAATTGGCGGTGTGAGTACTTACCACAGTCGAGGATCTCGTGGAAAACATAGTTGGCGATGGCGACCGGCTGCCGCAGCCAGGGGTGCGCCATTAACTGTGACACCGTGCAGCGCTGCGCCGGCTCTTTGCACAGCATCCAGCGCAGCAGCCCTTCCAGATCTAGACAGTAAGGGTAGCGATAGAGACGACTTGCGGCAGTCACGCGTCATCAGGCCATAGCGGCGGTTCCAAACTTAAATAATGATTTTGCCACGAGATTTATTCCACAGTTGACCCAGCGTGAGAGATTTTATAAGTGTGGACGCAGTTTTTTAATAAACTAGCTTTTGCTCGCAGCTCCGCCCATGTAATATTTTGATTTTTGTGCTATCCCAAGGGAACCTACTTCTGGGATATAAAGTAGCGTATGTCACTTTCCGTCTTTCAAACTATGTCCATGCCAAAACGAAGTCAATCCGTTGCTAGGTGAAAGAGGAACAAACCAATAAACTTTTCAGATTTATAATATTATAGTAAGGACTAGCTGACCCGGTGAACTTCATCTCACAACCTATCAACTGTCAATGACATCTTTTACATTCAGGAACAATTTGTGTGGGGAAAATTAAATTCGAGTTTCTCGCTTTTATCTTCCAAAAAAATGTCAAGATCAAAATTAGCCACATCGGTTCAGCCGTTCTCGAAGTTTTAGCGAGACTAACAACCACGATTTTTACATATAACTACATTCTCAATTTTATAAAATGATCTGAAAGAATGTTTATGTTATAACTATTTACACTGTTACATTTACGTGATATTTTGCTAAAAATATACAGTAAACGTAACCTTAAGGCATTGTATACTATTTTTGGAAAAATTGATGTTATCTTGCTTATTTCCATAGAATTTAGCGCAGAAATGTGACATTTGTTTTTCAATATTCAATTCACGCCACTTCAATGTCATGTCGTATGTTTGATGCAATGAAAAAAGAATCAAATGGAATTGCCCTAACTACGAAAAAAACCTGCATAACTACACGACACAACATGGCGGATTAGTATTGTTACTACCACACTACAGTTATCGATTTCGCCAGTTTTCACAGTAAGTACAATCGACACAATATGGCGGACCAGGCACGCGCGTCAAGTCACGAAAAATATAGAAATATAAAAATATATATAATAATAAAAATATAGCGAAACTGTGCTGTATAATGTTGGTCTATTCTTATTACGTACGTTCGAAAGAGACGCCTATATGATTATTATTTCGGTTTTTAAACTATTACATGTCAAAGTATCTAAATGTCATTACACCATTTCCATTTGATTCTTTTTTCATTGGTTTGATGACAACCCTTTAGGATCGCATTCTCTCGCTGTTAAAACTATAGTGATGTTAAAAATAAATAGTTGACGTCATCGGCATGTGCTACATTACCTTCAGACACGATCTGCGGGAAGGAGAGCGGCCCTTGTATGGTATCCTCGATGTCGGAAAACGGGTTAACGAAGAACGTCAGTACGTAAAGCGTTATCCCCATCGACCACATCTCTAGCTCCGGGCCCGCGTATCTGTTGACAATATACACAACATCATTGTACCATTTTTAGGGTTTCGTGCGGGAACGGGACCCTATTACTAAAGCTCTGCTGTCCGTCCGTCTGTCTGTCACATAGTGAAGTATATAACTAGAGAAGGCGCTAAATGATAATAATTACAAAAGTAAGAGAAGGCGAGATGTGCAAGTATAAAGAGTGAACAGGACGAAAGTAATATCTTTTGTCTCTATTTGGGTATACGTTTTTTTGTCTGACTATTACGCACTGCCTAGACGTAATAGTGAGGCAAATTATTCGCGCCAAAAACTACTGTTGAATTTTTGATGAGATGCAAGTAAATCAACATATTTATGAACTATTACCTATTGTCTATCATTTCTATTAGTATTATCATAGACTAAAAAGTACCTCAAGAAGACCGGCATTCGCAGTACAATTGAGCGTACGTCGCTAATTAGTTACATTCTAGACCACTAGATATCACTATGTGTATCGAATGGAAGCAATTCCAAAATTATTGACGTCACAAAAGGGTGTTTAATAATTATTTTGGTGCTGGTTGGTTAACCCTTACATCTCAGCTACCTAAGCCTCATTATAGTACAGTGTCAAATTGTACTAGATGGCGTTGTGATAAATAACTAAAGACACATCATCATGTTTCATGAAAATCTTTTTTACACAAACCCAAGACTGCGATAAAAATCGACATGAGAAACTGAAGAATACATTTGACTGATAGCGGTTTTGGGCGGGCGTCTAGACGGAAAACCTTTCTGAATTACGAAGGTCCAAACGTAAATTATGAAAATCTATCTCGCGGCCGCACAGCGTCGCGAAATCCCGCCCGGCACTTCTGACTCTTGCCGGACCACATGACTCATCTTCACAAATTTTACCGCCTGGTAGTGCCACTCGTGCCGAACAGCATAATATGTGTGTAGAGTAGCAACCCATAGGTTGGGATTCGTTGCCTGGTTTAAGGGTAAATTATTTAAACCAACAAAAATCGGCGGTACATTATTATTTTATTTAAAAAAATATGTAATCCGAACAGTAGTGTACATTTCATTAAACCTACACGTACGCACTCAGCGAGCTACTCTAATAAGAAAGTTCACGACCGATATCTTTGGAAGGACCATTGAAATAGATCCCGTAGCAGGTGCCACGGCCCGTTGGTCACAGGAGAGCAGTTGATACCACAGGGAATTGGGATAGGCACTACAGAAGGTCCCAGTGATGTCTCGAAGAGATGGTCCGTCCATCACAGGAGAGCCGCCGGATCCCACCCTGTAGCAGTAGATACCACAGGAACTGTAAAGGTCACTGCAGGAGACCCCAGTGATAGCAGAAGCGTTTGAGAGCTGGTCGGTCGACAAGAGGAGGCGTGTTGATTTGCACGCGATGCTCAGTTAAGGCCATCTCATTTTTACAAGCACTTCCAATGTCCTGTTTAAAAGAAACCATTTAAAATTTAATCTTCATAGCTTTTGCAGTTGCATATAGGGTGAAATCCGAGAAAATTTTGATGTTTTCCAAGTTGTCAGAAATGTCAGAATTTGAATTATGAAACTAATGGAAATGCCTTAATTACGAAAAAAACCTGCATACCCACCGAACATAAGGTAGAGGATTAGTGTTGTTACTATCTTATTATACTTTTGATTTCACCGTACCTATCGACAAAATTATCGACACAAATTAATATAGACAAAATCAAACTAAATGGCAAACTTTTAGTTTCAAAGATGATAGATGTCAAAGTGACAGCTGTCATATTCTCATTTCATTTCATTTATTTCTCAACATAGATACAATTATATGTATACTTGTGAATGTCAAAAAATCATAATAAGGTTACAGTAGAAATAAAGAATTAATAAACATTACATTACATTCGAATTGAGACAAAAATAAAACAAAAATAAGAATCTAGAATCCATACTTATGCCTTGTAAAATATAGCTTGATACGCGAGACATTAACATACGCGTAATGACCCACGCACATCAAGTAGGTACCATATTTTTTGTATTCAAAATGTTCGTTTCACATTGTTACAGTTCATGTTTGTGCATCTCAACCGGCAGCAGTCTAACTTCAATAGTTACGGAGATATCTAATTTTATGTTTGACAGCTGTTATTTGAAATGTAGACCTCATTGCGCTCTATCACTTTTGTGGAGTTAGTAGTAGTCTAACTTCAACAGTTACGGAGATAATTCAATTTTAAGTTTGACAGCTGTCATACGATTTGTAGATCTTATTGAGCTCTATCACTTTTGTGGAGACAGCAATAGTCCAACTTCGATAGTTACGGAGATAATCCACTTTTAAGTTTGACAGCTGTCATTGGAAATAAAGGATCTCATTGCGCTCTATCACTTTTGTGAAGTCAGCAGTAGTCTTACTTCAACAGCTACGGAGATAATTCAATTTTAAATTTGACAGCTGTCATACGATTTGTAGATCTTATTGAGCTCTATCACTTTTGTGGAGACAGCAATAGTCTAACTTCGATAGTTACGAAGATAATATACTTTTAAGTTTGACAGCTGTTACTTTCACACCTGTCGTGATTTTGTAGTATGGATTCTATAAAATGACAGCTATCCCTTTGACACCTGTCATGCCATTCAAGCATTAATTCTAGAATGACAGTTTTACATGATAAATGAAATGAAAATTCAAAACTTTAGAAAAATAATTTTCCAATAACACGAATAACAACTAACCAAAATATCGATATTTATTTTTATATAACAAGAACATCACTATTGTCGCCCGACTTAATATGGTGGATCCGGCACGCGCGTGACGTCACGAATTTTTTTTCCAAAATATCGAAACTGTCGTGTATAATGCTGGCCTATTTTTAATATATACATTTGACAGAGAAGCCTATATGTTTATTATTTCGGTTTTTAAACTATTTCATGTCAAAGTAATGTCATTGCACCAAGAATTTTGTATACTATCTGGATTGCGCACAGACAAAATTTGGCTCAAAGTTAGCTTAGGAAAATTCAACCTTAATAAGTTGCAACAAAACATACATTCCTTTGAAATGGCATAAGAGAGACGCTGTGCCGAGTGATACTTCCCAAAGTGATGAGGGTGTCCCGCTCGCACTATTGCCATTTCGAAACGACACTTATTTATGGTAGAATTATTATACCTGTAAAGCCGCGACTGTTTTAACCATTTCTTAGTTTTTATAATAATGTAGTTTGATAAGATTTTAGTTAAAATTGCCAATAGATGCTAATAAAACATAGTTTGATATTTATTTTGTAGGAATATACCTACGTTTTTATGATTAATGGTGGTGGTTTTTTATTTTTGACTAGAGTATCACCGTCGATTGCAAATGGCGTACTATGGTGTATACACAGAAGTGTAGTAGGGTGACTATGCTGGACATATTTCTTAAACATGCTGGGTGTACAATAGGTGTATAGTCGAGGGTGTGGTTTTTCATTTTTTTTGGGTTGTAGATTTCAAAAATGGCATCGATTTTGAAATTAAAAATGGCGGATGTCACTTTTTTGAAAAAATCGTCATGGGTGTTATTTTCGAGGTTTTTGGGGGTGTAAATTTCAAAAATGGCATTCATTTCGAACTTAAGGATAGCGGATGTCACTTTTTGCAAAAAGTCATCATAGATATCGTTTAATAGGTTTTTGGGGGTGTAAATTTCAAAACTAGCATCCATTTTGGAATTAAAGATGGTGCATGTAACTTTTTTGAAAAAGTCGTTATGAGTGTCGTTTTTGAGAATTTGGGGATGTATATTTCAAAATTGTCATTCATTTTGGAATTAAAGATGGGGAACATTACTTCAAAGTGGATGCCACTTTTGAAATCTACACCCCCAAAAACCTAGAAACCGACACTTTTTGATATACTGACGTCTACCATCTTTAATTTCAAAATATATGCCATTTTTGAAATCTACAATCCAAAAAAATGAAAAACAACACCCATGTCGTCCTTTTTAAAAAAAGTGGCGTCCGCCATCTTTAATTTCAAAATAGATGCCAATTTTGTAATATACACCCCCAAAAACCTCGAAAACTACACCCATGACTACTTTTTTCAAAAAAGTGAGTCTGCCATTTATATTTTAAAATGGATGCCTTGTTTACTACGGAAGCTTAAAAATGATTGTGACTTTTCGTAATAAAGTCTATTAAGATTTTGCATGACAAAGTCTTTTCGTGATAAGGTCTTTTCGTGAAAAAGTCGTTCGTGAAAATGTTTTCGTGAAAAAGTTTTTGTGGTTAAGTACTGACACGGGTTGCGTGATATGTGTCAAGATTACATCTATGAAACTTAAACGTTGTTTAACACCGTAAATATAGATTCCAGACCATTACTGTTATCACAAAAGTGAAGGAAGTCATCAAGATCTACATTTCCGATGACAGCTGTCAAACTTAAAAGTGATTTATCTCCGTCATTATCAATTCTAGACCATTGCTGTCTTAACAAAAGTGAAATAACTCTTCAAGATCTACCTTTCCGATAACAGCTATCAAACTAGAAACTGAATTATATCCGTATATACCTATATATTTAATTCTAGACCATTGTTTTTACGGGGATTGGTTTTATAGAGATCTTCAAGGAAGGCATATGCCCAGCAGTAGGCGTCCTATTGCTAAAACGACGACGATGACGAAGGATGACGAGTTAGAGGTAAGATAACTGCGATTCCTACGTACAGTAACATTCCAAAGAAATATTATATCCCCAGATGATCGAGATGTTTTGGTCATCCTACTTGGAAAAGATACACAATCATCTGATGTGGTATCCTTGTCGGCACGTTTTTCTTTGCCAGTACTCAATCCTGTTTATATGATAAATCCATGCATTGCACCATTTCCAAGGGAATACTGCCGTCTGATTTCTAAAAAGCGGCTAAGTGATTTTACCAAATTTTGAGATATGGACAATAAGGTGGGAAATGATATTTCTACAAATTGACAAGACATATCGCTATTTTTCTTGACCATTATTTTTCTTTTATTATTTGGTTTTTGTATGGGTATAGTAGGCTTCTAGGAATTAGTCTTGCTTATAAATTGCATTTTTTGTATTTTAGTTAAGTTATCCCAATCAAATCTGTTTACATTTGCTCCACTAAAAAACGGTTGGCTGAAATGCAACCGTTTTATAGAGTTGTAACACATTGTAACTGTGTGATGATTTGGATGGAAGCTAGAGTTATAAAAAAATACCAAACTAAATAACAGTTACGTCACTTAGCCGCCTTTTTATGCTGTAAATACTAAGCTATTTAAAATGCACTACTCTATCAATAAATGTTGAGTGTTTTTAACAGCTTATTTAGATACATATTAAATTAAGATTTGTCATTATGTCTTAACTTTTAACACAGTTTTGGAGAAAGGATTTTCGATAACTGTTTTCTAGTGTAGTAAATATTAATCCCGATCATATTATTATAATATCACATTAGCGGCAATGTGTACTTTTTTTTCTTCTACATTTTTTTTTGTACATTTTGCTGAAAGGCAAGATGCTGCTAGTAAGCAGCATCTTGCCTTTCAGCAAAATGTCGATCATGATGAATCTTGGCATGTGTGTCATCCATCTATCCATCAGCCATATGACGTCCACTGCTGTACATACGCCTCTTCTATGGATTTCCAATAAGACCAATCTGAAGCTGTTTGCATCCATGTTCTGTGCCATAAGTCAACACTGACTATGGTCGAGAACTTTAGACTGATGTCTTAAATGTACTTTATGGAACTGAGGTGTGTCAGACGAGAAGACGTTACGCAATTTTCCGGACGCTGCCCAGCCGAGTTGGATTTGGCGATTTACCTCTTTCTTAAATTTGGACCTACCTAACTGGACTACTTATGTATCTTAAATAGACGAGTCAAGGACTTCAAGATCCAAGTTCTTAACTAAAATTTGGATGGGTGCAATATGGAAATTATCAATTACACTATTTGACCTTCATATTGTCTATGTTTACTTTAATACCCATATGTTTAGAGAACCGATTGAGGCCTTCGAGCATCGTGTTGAGTTCTTCCATCGATTTTGCTATGACTAAAATATCGTCGGCAAACTGAAGAAGAGTGATGTATTCAGCAATAATATTGATGCCAAATCATTTCCATTCTAGAAGCTTGAAGGCGTTTTCCAATGTGGCAGTAAAAAGTTTCGGTGATATTACTTATTTTTAAAGGCATCGTCTTGGAGCTCTCTTCGTGTACTTGGGCTGACATCGATAAATCGATATTTAATAAGGCATTACTGGAAGGACTCAAGCACAGCCCAAGTCTCGACCGAATCAATGGCTTTCTCATAGTCCACAAACGCTAAGCAAAGAGGCCAGTTATACACTTCGGTCTTCTGTATAACTTACCGCAGGGTATGAATGTAGTCTACGGTGCTATAGCCTTTTTTGAAACCCGGCTTGTTCAGAAGCTTGGAAGTCATCGAACCTGCACTCGTGATGGTTTGAAATGACCCTTGAAAACAACTTATAAACATGGGTTAGTAAAATGGGTTTGTAATTCTTCAATTAAGCGTTATCACATTTTTTTGAAGAACAGCACCACCAAACCACTGTTCCATGCTTCTAGCGCTCTTATGCCCTCAAGGACGACGGTGTTGAAAAGCTTCTGAAAGACTTTTAGTATCAGTGTTCCATCCGCTTTCAGAAGCTCTTATGTGGCACCGTCTTCGCCCGGTGCCTAGTTGTTCATAAGCTGATTCAGGGTCATTCTAATCTCACACAAGCCGATGTCCGGGATGTCTTCGGTGAAGTGTCGGGTCAACTTCGCTCTTAGATTTTTGGCCGCGCTACTAACAGGCTTAGCGACTGAAGCGTAAAGCTGTCCATAAAACCTTTTGATCTCCTCTAATATCTCAATCAACGCTGTAGTGCCATCTTCTTAACCATGTATCAACCTAGGGTATAATCAACCATTATTTCGTATTTTAAACATAATTCTGTTCAACCGTTCCAGCTTGAAAAAAAAACGATCATACTTACGACACAAACTTTCGCATTTAGGGTGATAATGAGACATTTAAATGTATTTATACATGACATTTTTAGAAGACTGGACTAACAAATACTTTTCAGCATTCTGTACTAATGGCAGAAAAATCTGCGGCCAAGCGCGGTTGTGGCAACTGTGTGTAGAGTTGGGTGCGTCATTAGTCCGCGTAATGCAACGTTTTTGCGAAATTTACGCGAGTAAGCATACACAATGAATTACAGGCGTCGTTATTATTATTGGTGTGATGTTGTGGCTAACAATATTATGAAATCATTATGCCTTAGTAAAATATAGTAAAACATCCGTATATATAAATATATACTTTATTGAATAAAATACATTACTCCGATCCCGCGTCCATTTTAGCGGGAACTTCCACACACGCTCGTTTTCCTCTTGCGGCGTCCTGGCGAGGAATTACGGGTGCACAATCGGGCCGTGCAGCTGCGTGGGAGTCTTCTCACTTAAACGCTTTTTAGCGTGGAAATGTCACTTAACCGTTATCTAACATTGTTTTTACCGGCCTGCTTTAGGAGCCAATCGCAGCTGAAGAACAGTCACCGTCTTTTAGAATGTAAATTATATATATATAAATGTTCATAATGGTTTATCAACGATTATTCGGTTACGTAGAGTAAGCTGTTTTATAGATTGGTAAAAAAACACTGTTAAGTCGGGTAACGGTTAAATAGTAACGCAAAGATACTTAGACGTTTTCTAAAAGTGCAATCCAGAATAAATTTAAAGCTTCAAACCACATGTATGCGCACTTAATAGTATTTTAGTGTTGTAAAATGGGAAAACTGTGTTTAAGAATGGTAAAACACCAAAAAGTACGTAGTTAACTGTGCACGTGGTGTCCGTAACTCAGAAACTAATAAAAAGAAAAAATAAAACCCAGACTAGAAAATAGAGGATAAAATTCTGATTTTAGTAGTGTATAAAACTCAAAATCGCAAAAATGTCACTTAGCGGTCTTTAAGAAATCGGACGCAGAATAAAGAGGTACTATTTATTGCTTATCTGACTGATAAGAATGAGTAGATATTTAAGTAGGATAAATATCTAAAATTCCATAAAATTATATGAAACTGTATTGTAATGAATTACATAAAATTGTATTTTCATCGAAATTAAAGGAAAGCGGGTTAAATATAAATTAAATTTGACCCAAAAAACAGGCAGGTGAACAATATTAGACTGCTTGAGGTGTGAAGCTCCGGAATTATTAAACATAAGTTGCAAGTAGAATTTAGAGTACATTATTAATCAGATAATTTTGGTAGAATCCACTTTTATTGTAACCTATAGTAAAACAAGCCATCCAAAATTATGGATTTAAAAAAATAAATAACGAATGTACTATTGTTGTCTTCTTGTTTCACTGTATCACCCTGCCTTTATCACTTTACTTCACCGTAATAACTTACAGTTTCCGCCAATACATCCATCAGCCATAGGACGTCCAATGCTTGGCATAGGCCTCCCTTAAGGATCTCCAATAAGACAGGTTGGAAGCGGCTTGTAACTAGCGCGATCCTACCGTCTTAATGATCCTCGATGGTCATCCGTCCACCTTGTGAGGGAACGTCCTACACTGCACTTGTCGGTGCGTTGTTTCCGCCAGAGAACTTTTCGATTTCATTGGTCATCAGGCCTCAGTGCTTTGTGCCGTGCCCACTGCCATTTTAACTTGCTAATCTACAAAGTAAAATATTTATGTTCAGCGCCATCTAACGAAATAAGGACGCGAGAATTCGAATCTTCTTTCATTCGACCGCAACGCCATCTCTCAATACATTGGGATAACGTGGTAACATTTTAAATTTGCTATAAATAAAATAAAATAGATTTAAGACTAACTTTACAGATCTAAAAAATACTTTAGGACTTTAAGACACAAATTGCATCATAGTAATCTATTTTAATCGGTGCTCTGTATCAAAATACATATTCATCGGCTATTTAGTAGCGCCATCTACAAACAATACGTATTTTCGAGCTTTTTGCGACGTACGCTCAATTGTTCTGCGTCCGCCAATCTACTTGTATTTTTAATAATCTTTGGTATTATGCAGGTTTTTACTATTATCTAGAGTCTAAATATGATAAAATCATAACAACGTGTATATAGCTATCATCGTATGTATAGCACATCTCTTTTCTCACACCCTATCTAGTCATACTTAACTATTGTCTGTCACCATGCAGGCTGTATCTCATGAACCGTGATAGCTAGAACGTTGAAATTTTCACAGATGATGTATCTCTGTTGCCGCTATAACAACAAATACTAAAAACAGAAAAAATATTTAAAGGGGGGTCCCATACAACAAACCTGATTTTAAGCCGTTTTTCGCTCTCTATTAATAACGGTGACAGGTAGATGCTTTAAATTTTCACAGAATATTTAGTTACTTATTCACTTCAAAATTAAATAGTTAAAATAAAATATATTGAGGGGGCTTCCATACGGTACGGGACCCTTCGTGCGCGAGTCCGACACGCACTTGGCCGATTTTTTTTATCATCATCATCCTCATATCAGTCTTATACAACGACTATGCCGAACATAGCCCTTCGAAATATTCCAGTAAGATATGTTGTGAGCGTTTTGAATCTACGGTCTTAATTAGGACATCTTTCCACCCTCTATACCTGAGTATAAGTTATGGAGGAGACTGGAGAGCGCATGGGCCCCGTTTTCGTTGAAACAATAGATCACCGATTTTAAGCGGGGGGAGAGGTAAGCTCCGCTGGCTGTAATTGGCTGATGCCAAAATGAAGAATGAATATCGATATCGATATTTTTGATTTGGTTCTACTTTGAATAAAATATCGTATCGCAATAACACACTTTTTAACTATTGACACGATACTGAGTCAAGTATCGTATCGAAACCACACAATCGTATCGTTTCAACAAAGAGTGGCTTTAGAAAATATTATTTCTGTGTACTTTGCCACTACAGGTTGGTCGACGTAAATAAGTATTGTTTATGTACCTAAAACAATAAACTTTTACCTAAAACAATAAAGTTTGATGGTATAAAAGATAATATGATCTATTTTTTAAAATACCATACCGGATCGATCCAAAATATCGTATCGAAACAAGCGGATCGATACCTGGATCGATACACTGCGATGCGATGCGGGCCTGCCTTGGCTGGTGGGCCTGCCTTGGCTGGTCTCGAGCTCCGCTGCTCCCAGCCACAGGAGGCCTACAGTTCTTGTTCTAACCGCGACCACGGGCGGGGGTCGGGTCCTCGCGGGCCCCCCCCCACCCCCGCAGCGATCGAGCGCTACAACAAGAACGCGTCCTCGCGTGCGTCGCCGACCGCGTGCCCGCTCCGTCTGCTAGCGACGTCGAGCGGGTGGACCCGGCGCGCCGCGCCCATGCACCGAGCCCATCGAGAGCCCCGTGCCCCAGCTTCGGCCGCCTGCTGACCTGACATTTGCCCCGCAAATGTCGACCTAGCCGCGGCCGCCCTGGCTAATCCTTTGTGGGGAGCGATCACGCCGCCGGCTGTCGCGCCCGGGCGCGCACCACCCCCGGAACGAGCATCGCCAACCCCACCACACTGCAACCACTTCAGCGACGCGTCGAGCTTGCTCCGTGTCGCTGATATTTCTACCTGCAAGACAACCAGCGCCGGGCTAGAGCGGCCACCCCCAGCCGTTTCTAACGAATAACACTATCGGCCGCTCGCCCGGCGCACCGGCGCGCCATTGAACACCCTTGCTTCGACTGAGAGCCGCATGGCTCGCGACCCGACGGAGTGCACGCCATCGGGCGCGAAACCCACCGGCCCTCGGCCGAAACGAAGACCACCAAGACGCGCCGCATTTCGAAGTCAACATCGGGGTGAGGTTCGCCTCCCCCGACCCATCCGGACTGACTACATGAATCCAGGGGCGGGTGCTAGACACCCCCCCACCCCATCGGCCCAAGCGCACACGGCGCCTGCCGAATTGGACTGACGCCGAGGGATTGCTGAGAATTCGTTTTCCCGAAGCAACCCCGCCGCGGCCCGCTCCGCCAACTCGTGTACCCTACACAGAGTGTGTGCGAAGCCGGCCGCCTACCACCTGACACGACATGCGCCTCTGATTTCGATCGAGGCGCCTTCACCGGACCCCTATCTCGCGACGCCCAGCGTCGCGACGCCTAGCCCTGGAACCGCTGCTGTCGCCTAGGCGACGCGCGGCCCCTACCGGGTCTCGCCACAACGCGGACCTGCCTCGGTGCCGGGAGCGAGTTTACTCCACCGGCGCCGCACTTGAATCCTGTCTCGACGCCGGCAGCGAGTTTACTCCACCGGCGTCGCATCTCTACCACGAAACAATTGAAGCCTGCGCCTAGAGGCGCTCACTGACCAGCCTGAGTAGGCGTCGCTCCCGCCTTACGCGGTGAGCTCGACGCCGCTCTTTCATCGTCGTCGACATAGCGCTCGACGACCGCTCACCAAAGGGGCAGTTAGAGACGTGGGCCTGGCTCGCGCGCGGCGGCGCGCTTGAGCTAAGGCCAGCGATCCCACTCCCCATCTCCGCATCGCTACAAGACCGGCAGGCCGAGAGAGCCTCGCTCCGCGCTTCAGTCGGACTTTGGTCGAGTATTACTCCCGAGACCGACCACCCGAAGCTGCGTTCGCCTGACCGAGTACGCCACCGGACCGACGTGCGTCACGTCGACAACTTCATCGAAGAGGAGGAGATGCCGCCTGCATTAGCATCGTGCAGGTCGTGAGGACTCCGAATCTGAGATGCACTATAACCTCACATCATTAGATGATAAATTTAAATTTAAACTCATTTAACCTAAGCCAAGAACGGCAGATGACGTCTGCCAGAATGGCGGGGCGAGGGCGCTGAGAGATGCCGCCCGACCTCGCGGTCGGGATTGGGTACTCGCGCCCTCCCTTTCATTGCCCTACACCCCATGTGGTGTAGCGTCCAGCCCCGGTAAGGAGGTTCGCCTCGAAGCCGGTCTCCTGACTCCTATGTACCCTCTTCAAGGGACAGGAGGAGAAGAGCCACGATACGATACGATGCGATGCATTGCAATCCAAAGTATCGATACAAAGCACCTGGATCAAGCATTCCTAGTCGGTTGTCAACTAAAGCGCCTATCGATGGTGAGCGAGGCCGCCCCGCGCACTTTCTCCACTGGTTAATATGCTTCTTGGTATAAGTGGAATCAAAGATCTTGTAAAGTGGAATCAGACAATACAGTGTACAATAGCTCAAAAAATCCATTAAAATATGGTAATTATATGAGCAGAGTAATACAACCGCATTGAATGCTTAATTTGAAAGGAATTAATTTGATTTTTGTTCAAGGCCGTCATCAGGCCGCCGTATTTTACAAGAGATAATAAAATCCGAAAATATGAAATTCCTTTAAATGATTGATGCGAATGAAAGTAATAGCAAAATCATTTTCCAAAACAAATAAAGCAAATAATTAAATACTGTACAAGGTAATAGCCTAAGCTCGATACATTTTTCCAATATCTCTTTAGCACTACAAATTCCAATATTTAACGATTACTCACTTGTGATGACCGGAGGGGTCGTAAAGTTTTGAGTGGAGACCACGGACCGGCAAGCGCAGCGTCCACCCACAAGGTGGACGGATGACCTCATCAAGACCGCAGGATCGCGCTGGATGCAAGCCGCTACCAACCGGTCTTTTTGGAGATCGTTAGGGGAGGCCTATGTCCAGCAGTGGACGTCTAAAATCTATGATATCTACATTGTACTTTTGATATTTTGTATTGTTCCGACATTATTTAATTTTGTATTTGGTTGCCTTTCTACAGCATTTAATCTTGTTGCTGAAGTAGATAGTTAATTATATTTTATTTAACCAATTTTTAAATTTAATTTTTGCGTTTGTGTATTGTGAAATGACGAATTATATTTTGCGGTACTAATTATTATTATACAAACTGTTGTATAAAAACTTTCTTTTTGTGAAAAACATTTCAAAAATTGACGCGTTCGCAGGATTTAAACTTGCATCTCTCTGGGATTGGGAAACTGTTGTATGTTTAATTTTAGTATTAAGCTCAATACATCAATAAATGATTCTAATTCGTCCTATGGCTGTAAAGAAGAAGAAGACTCACTTGTTCCCGGCGAGTACTTCAGGGCTGCAATACTCCGTGGTGCCATAGAAAGTGGAAAATAGTGCATCCTTAGTCCTAAACGTGGCCGATCCGAAGTCTATCAGTTTGACGTGGAATTTGTTGTCGATGATCACGTTTTCGTCTTTGATGTCGCGGTGTAGGATGTTTAACGAATGTAGGTATTCGACCGCTTGGCCTATCTGAAAGTAGAGACAAACATAAACTTCTTATGCAGTTTTTTAAAGTTGTGTTTTACTTATTCGACTATCGGCACATTGATTAGCCTATTTAATGCAATGGACAATAAATATAAGTTTTCATTACTCATCTATTCGAAAAGGACTACTTGGTTCGCTTTTAAGTGCGCCCAAAGGAGGTGTTTTCTGTAAGGAACTTTATAAGTGCGACGGAATTATCTTTGCCGCGCACTTTTTGAATTTGTAACAAATAAGTGCGACGGAATGAACTTTGCCGCGCACTTTTTGAATTTGGAAGTATTTGTAATGTTAATGTTCAGCGCCAAGAAAATGAATGAAAAGAATATAAATATAAGTTTTCATTTGTTTTATTATTAGATACCATTTAATTTCAATTTAGTTGTTACTCTATGTTTTTATTAAATAATAATAATATAGTAAAATATGAAGCGCCTTTTGTTTTCTCATAGATGTGATGAAAAGTAGAGTGTACCACTCGGGCGCAAAATATATTTTTGACTCGGACGACGTACTTTGACTCCCGTACTGACGACGTACTTTCCCTCGCTACGTTCAGGATTCTACTCTAGAATCCCTCACTTCGCTCTGGATTCAAAAAAGCGCCCTCGCCGTAAAAATATTATTTTGCTCCCATATGATACAATCTACTATTTTATGATATTAGTCAGAAATTGGAACATGGTGAAGTATAGATGAAACAATTACTCTATTAGGAGTAAAATTCTATCTCAATGGTAAATCGGGACTTATCACTAAACACATCAAAATAGTCAAAAGCACATTAAAAGTCTACTATACAGATGGTAGGTTAATAGTTAATAAAGCCTATGGGAGATACATATCCACCAAAAATGAGAAAGGAACTAGATAATCACGTCACATCTGACGTAAAACTATTATAAATGTTAATGGATTTAGTCCATCTGCACCCTCATCTTTGCTAAAAAAAGAGCTAAGCCGTGAGCAGGAACTAGTAGACTGTTGAAAAAGCAGTGTTAGGGAGCTGTATCCATACCTGTCTAAATATATAGCTGAGTAGAGGCTCATCCAGGCGAGGTCGCCTCTCGATGAACTCGAACAAATCCATACCAGCGCCGTGCTTCTCCATCACCATTTGGAAATACTTGTCGTTCTCGTACACGTCTAATATACTGACCTGGTGAAAATGAAATGAGATGAGTATAACAAAAAACTATTAAGATTTAGGGTTTCTTCAACCAGTCAAATAAGCTACCTAATGAGAATATTACTGGTATTGTAGAATTTTATACTCTTATTGACCATCCCTAGACTCAATCGTCATTTTCTGACTTTGAGGTAAAGTGGCAGTGGCCAGGGAACATAGACTGTATAAATAATGCTCTACGGCGCCCACTTTCTTCTTCAGTATGAACCCTTCACTATTCACTAGAAACTCCTTATACTCACAATATTGGGATGTTTCAAGGTAAGCAACAGGCTCAGTTCTAGCGGCACCTTCCTACCGTCGGGCCCGTCCACCCAGAACTGGGCGCCCACTTTCTCCTTCAGTATGAACTTGGCTACTGTGAGCAGTCGGTCCGATTTGCGGTACGCCATTTTCACGCACCCGTAGGCACCTTTTCCTACAAAAAATTAGGTTTGAAGTAGTCATTATAAATCATATCAGTGTTTGGTAGCTAAATTACAAACTTTACTTAGTTTAGGGTCAGAGACCTGATACAGGGGCGCGGGGGTAGACGACAAAGAGAGACTGAGACAGGTGCGGGCGGCGGGTCCACACCGCGCGTACCTGTCTCAGTCCCCCTTCTACGGTCGGATTATAGTGCAATATAAATTTATGACAAATATAGAACAATTTCACCGGTTTCGGGGTTAGTCCTGTAGTCGGGATTCGTAGAGCATAGTGATGAGTACAGTATAAACCAGAGACAAACTTTACGTATGACGTGTGTCCAGTTTTTGTAATGCGCGAGATAGAATTGTATTTCAGGTAATATGAAATAACGGCGTTAAATACAGGTGTTTATTACAATCTATAGAATGCGATAGACCTGAAATTAGAGTAGTATTTCCAAATAATACATACCGATTTGTTTAAGAGTGACGTAGTGTTTGGAATACTCTCCAGCAATTTGCTCGTCGCCACACTGGCTCATGAGCGACATCGACTGAGGCCGGCTGCTTACGGACTTGTTGCCCTGGGAAATATAAAATACTAATATAATTACAAATTATCCGATATTTTAATTATATAACTCTTATACTGTTGGACATAAACCGGTGTTTTTTTTGTTTCAACTTTAAAACGGCGGTTTTAATATCGACGGAGTTTTTAACGTTCCATTTAACGCTTTCTTCTTTAGCAGTTTACCTTTTCTTTTCTATTCTATACAAGCCTTGGCCACAACTAGGCCTTGATGGACTCACGTATGTGTGCCTCGGCCCACAACTCACGTACGTCCAGCAATGCCTCTGTTGCTGGCCTGTGCAGTAATGTACTATATCAGATTTTTTTTTTTTATTTCAAATAGGTTTGCGTTTGACTACACACTGCCTGATGTTAAGCAGATATGCGGTCTAGGATGCAGCACGCTTACCTAGAAGATACCTATTTACTCGAGATTTGAAGACACCTACATTGTACTTTTTTTTTTTTTTTAACGGAAAGACAGACTCAGTTACCAGTATAAGTGAGTTGTCGGCGGTGGACGCGACACTGGAGGCGAGGGTCGTATGTTTGGGCCCGTCCTCCAGCTGCACGCCGAGCCACACGTACCGCACTCGGCTTCCGTTCGCCAGCTGCATTGTTGATACCGTATACAGAACGTCTGAAAATACAATACAGGGATTTAAACGAGATGGTCTTTTCAGAATTGACAAATGTATTGGCTATATCACATAAATCTTGAGGAATTTAAATAGGCGTAAAATATTCAGATTGTTTTTTTTTATCAGATGATTTTCACACATTAGTATCTAGAGTAAAACTAGTAGATCTCCGAACAGTATATCGCGCGACACGTCTCTTTAACTGAGTCTTCATAACCCTATCACACGACTCCTTCTGGACCGATTTGGTTCTTACTTCCTAATTTTAGATTTAGAGACTGCCTGCTTTATCTTCACCCACAATGTCGCATACCGAGTTGGTCAAGCGTGGACTTATTCGAGACAAAAAAACCGGACAAGTGCGAGTCAAGCTCGCACATTGAGGGTTCCGTACAAACACATTGTTAAAATAATTAAAAACTTGTTTTAGCATGTGCTAATGAAGTTCTTTTATATGATACCTTTCATGATACGATTTACTCACTTTGAATTTTGAACCCATATTTTGTGATTTTTGGGGCCCTATTTTTTTGTGATTTAAATAAAAATGTACAGTTTTCAGATTTATTCCTATATGTGTACTCTAAGACAATGCTTCTCGCCAAATTTCATAATTCCATGTCAACGGGAAGTACCCTGTAGGTTTTGATTGAGTGTCGAAATATGCGGTTTTTACGACATAAACGACTCTAACTTTTTTTAACGACAACTGAGAAGTTTTTCTTTTACACAACAGCAAGAGTTCATCGATATACGTATACAGTTTAAATTTCAACTCGATAACTTTAGGCGTTCGCGAGATAAAGAGTCTTGACATACACACAGACGGACAGATGGACAGACGGACAACAAAGTGATCCTATAAGGGTTCCGTTTTTTCCTTTTGAGGTACGGAACCCTAAAAACAAGTAGTCGGTGCGACTTACTGAGTTCAGTGCCGTCTCGGTGTCGCACAGCGCCGCGGTAAGTGCCGTCGCGATGTACGCACTCGGTCGCGCAGTCGCAGCGCAGCGCGGCGGCCGCGCGGCTCGACGGGGTAGAAGTGGCTACGTGCGTACGCAGCACGCGCTTTGCTAAGCACGGCGTTTCTGGCGCTTCGTCTGAAGACAAGTTTTTGAATTATTTTGGCTCAAAATAGTTCATTAAAATGATACCTTTTCTGCTTCATTTAATTTATTTTTAAATTACATGGAAAACAAAAAAGGCTTTCTAACAAACAGCGTCCTAATATGATCAAGACCTTTAGTATTTATCTAAGCTGTATATATGTAAAGATGTTGTGATCCATCAATCGGGATCATTGTTTATATTTATATTTCTGCTCAATGTTTTTAAAGCACAATTATTTAGAATAGCGAAGTGGAGAAACAAAATTATTTTCGACAAAATAAAGAAGCAGTTCAGTGAATTTAACCACTTTCCTCTTTGGTATTATTAATTCACTTAGAGAAAAAAAATAGTTAAAATCACCATAGATACTCATTTCTTCTAGATTTATGACCGAAAAAAAAAACGTCTAGTAGTACTAATCACACACCACTATACTCCATAAAATTTAACTTGATCTCTGCGACAGCTGTCAGAAAAATCACGCCTATGAAGTCTTAGTAATAGTACAGACAGTACCTGTCAATGTCATACTTTATGGGCATGCCAATTAGTGATGGGCGACGAATGATCGTGACCACAGAATTTTAGATAGTGTTTTAATTAAAATATAGATAGTTTATACAGACGATATTTTAAATAAAACTTGATTTATCATTAATTTGATTGTATATTCTAATATCATAACATTTTTTACATGTGTAATTAAAGTGAACCCAATATATGTTACATTAGCATCGATAATAGTGAATAACGTCGATAAATACTATCGTTACATTATTATGAGTATATAATTAATATCATAACATTATTTACATGTGTACATACTTGATCTTAAATAATAGTAAGTAAATGAAATCCAATTTCTTACTTTCAACTACTCATTCGATTTCATTACAACATTGTTTGAAAATCGATTTTTTCCACCACTATCCCAACTCTAAAAATGTCAATCTTCTACTGTCGCAGAGATCAAGTTAAATTTTACAGAGTATAATTAAAAGATTTTAACTCACCATCGTATTTTTTCCTCGGCGCAGATTCTGTCTGCGTCTCCAGATCCACATCATTACTCAAACTGTCCACGCTCTCATTACCATTGTGCTTCGGCAAATCTTCTATTTCACAACCAGGCGGCGGCATCTCATTAATAGGCGTCAAGAAATCCGCACTAGTTTCATTCGAGTCACAAAAATCTAACGATACACTGCTCCTGTCATCTTTCACCTGTCCCGGCAAGTTTATCTTCGAGTTTATCGATCTATATTTGCTAGAATCGAATGAGAGTCTCAAAGACGGATCGTTTGTTCGAACCCTGGGCGTATTACCAGTCGGAGTGACTTCTTGCGAGTGCTGCGACGTGTAATAAATCGAGTCCGATTTCTCAGCAACTTTGTTAACAAGTTTGAGGTTTTGTTCCGAGCGTAAGATATTTTCCGAGCGAGATTTTGATATACTGCTGTGGCAATAGTTCTCATCGTCTATGGATATTCCGGACATGCCCGAAGTGACATCGGGTAATGCCGAGATATCGTTCCTTTGCTCTGTGGTACTGATGCTAGAGACCATATCTTGTGTGGGAGTGGGGGTGTGGGTGACCATGCTGCAGGATTTGTCGAGACATAGTGCGGAGGAGGATTTTTCTCGAGTGGTTGATAGAATGGAGGGTTGGACATTGAGAGATGTGCACGCCGATTTTTGGCTGCCGTTAAAAGCGTCGCAGGAGTCGTCGTCTGTGTCTGATGCTGGAAAAGGTATACAACAATTATAAGGAAGTTGTGCTGCATAAATTTTTTTATAAAGGACATGCCCACAAAATGTATGGAGGCTGGTATAATAATAATCAAAAATTCTAACCACAACACTCGTTACATTTCGAGAAAGTTCATATTTTTTTGAGTCTATTACAACAGTTAAAAATCAATTTTTTTAAAATTAATTTTGAATTTATTAGGTAACATAAATATATTTGGCTCAATAGTTAGTTTATCTCTAGCAACCCTGATTAATTGACCTACAAATTGTTAAATAAAAGCATTTTTACCAATTAGACACACCTTTAAAGTGTTTTTTGTCACATTGTGCCTACTAACTGGTCACACTGGTAGGTTATAATTTTTAATTTTAGCAAATTAAGTGATGACTGTGTAAGAATAAGCTAAGAATGCAAGTAAAATAACGATAGAAGCACTTTATCATCGCCAAACTAGTAAAAGTAATAAGCTGTATTGTTATTTTTCATACAATTTATTTTTCACATTTAAAAAAAATAATATACCACTTGTGGACGTCACCTTATTACTTCTCACTTTGGTTAGTAAGTTTTGAGTTGTATTTTGGACTTGGTTATAAAATTTCGTCACTTTGTTATTTATTTATTTTATTATTAAAACTAGCCGTTTTACGATTTAAAAGAACTAAATTCAGCATATTTTCAATTATTGATAAAAAATAATAGAAAACGAAGTCAAAGCTCATGTAGCAAATGTTACACGAGCGTTTATACTTCGTTCTCTATACTCTGACAGAACTGCTTTGGATTTGCTAAGTCTTTTTTTGTTTTTGTCCTTTTTTTATTTCAACTGCATTTAAGATATGTTTTTGAATGAACACGAGGAAAGTACAGGATACAAGCCCCATCTAACCGGCCTTATTGGAAATCTATAAGGGAATCCCAATTCCAGCAGTATACGTCCTACGGCTGAAATGATGATGAGTAGTTCTTACCAGCTCCATTATCAACATGGATGACGACGGGACACGATGGGCGACAGCGTCATAATTATTCCTATTCCTCTCTGACACCTTGACGATGTCGGCTTCTCTACAGAAGTTCTGTATGATCACGTCAAAGTGCGTTTTGCCAAAAGTTAGGTTAGTTTAGTTAGCACTTCTTACCAGATCCATTATCAACATTATTGACCGGCGACAGCGTCATATTCCGATTTCTCTCTGGCACCTTCACAATGTCGGCTTCTCTGCAGAAGTTCTGTATGACGTCGTCGATGTGGCGCCCGACCACGTCCGAGTGCGGTTTGCCGAAGGTCAGCATCGCGAAGTGATGGTTGCAGGCTGATATGACACCGTTCTCGTCCACCACTAGCAGCCCGCTCACGTTGTATGTAACCTGACAAGTTAGTTATACTTTGGTTGGTCATACCATGCGATGTGAAGCGCTCTGGGACTCTACTTTTGACATTCAAACGGCTAGGACGTATACGGATATATATATATATATATATATATATATATATATATATATATATATATACGGGTATAACTTAGATTCTCCATACAATCTGTAACATTTCCATAAACGTATGGCCGTCGAAAGTCAAAAAATAGAGCCCCTGTAGGTAGAGTGGATGTGGTTTAATATTTACTTGATTTTTGTAACTACTACATCATCCTACTAATATTATAAACGCGAAAGTTTGTGAGGATGGATGGATGTTTGTTACTCTTTCACGCAAAAACTACTGAACGGATTTAGATGAAACTTTGCAATAATATAGCTTATATACCAGAATAACACATAGGCTATAAATTATAATGATATATTGCGTATGCGGGCGAAGCCGCGGGTAAAAACTAATTTATGAATAAATTCATGTATAAACCAAAGCAAAGTTACTGGCGTCTGTGAAGACGGGGTGAGTCATTGCGCAGTAGGATTTTTTTTGTTAACAGCGCGAGGTTTTAACTTCACTGACACCATTAAATCTGCTTCGGCCTATAAATATTGGGTCGACGACATCAGACCCATCGCAGGTCATATGTGGATGAGTTTAGCCTAACATAGGGAACAACGTTAAAAGAGAGAGGCCTGTACCCAGCAGTGGGTCGACACTGACCGATGATAATGGTACCTATTGGACAAAGTATTTATGGTAATGAAATAAGTAAATGAAACTTTAGGGGCATCAGGCAGGACATGTCAAAGTCGAGTGTGTCCGAGATTTTTTTTTTTGTGACTTTAAAGAATAGCATTTTGTAAATGTATACAGGGTTACAGGCTAAGTCGACCTATTCCCGTTAAGCGTGTGTAGTTTACTATGTTTCTGACTGATTTGACTATTTAACACCATATCCTAAATCTCACAGTTTTCGAGATATTTGAATTCAAATTCTTTTATAAAAGCTTAATTTTACGGACAATATTGGGTAGTGGTAGGTTGTAAAACATTATTTTACATGTAAAAATCAAATAAAAATAATAATACGACTTACACGTTTCAAAATATCTGAGCTGATAGCCGAAAATTGGGTATTTTATAAATACCAATTTCAAATATCTGTTATTTTTTTAATTTAGGATAGTGTATTTTATAGTCAAATTAGTCAGAAACAAAGTAAACTACACACCTTTAACGGGAATAGGTCGACTTACCCTGTAACCCTGTATAAAGAATGATGCAAAAACATACCCTGACGTTAATTTCTAACAGAGTCTTGTCTTTGGCATCTTTTAGGTTCTTGGTGGCGGGCCAGGCGGGGCTGTCGGCCGAGTTCACTTTAGTTATCCACATGCATAGCGGAAAGCATCCGCCGTCTAGCGTTCGACCTGGAATCACATGCAAAATAACACATTTATTTTCGTGTCCACTGCAAGGCACAACCCTAAATAATACGTTCTAGATCGGGCAGTTCATCGCAAATTTGCGATACGTAGCGCGCATTGACGGTGTTTTATCGAGTGTACGATGCAACAATCAATTTATAGGTACTTCTAAAATATTCAACATAGCCAATGTTTAGCTTACGAAAGGTGGCATCCACGAGTGGTATATTATTCAGAGAAAAATCGAACCAAGATGATATATACATCATTTGAAAGCTTGTTATATGGGCTTTCTAAAAATATTTAATTTAGATTTTTTCACCACTCCGTTTTATATTAAATGCGAAAAATAAATTGTATGAAAAAACAATACAGCTTATTATTTTTTCTAGTTTAGCAGTAATAAAGTGCTTCTATAGTTATTTTACTTGCATTCGTAGCTGATTCTTCCACATTCATCTTTTAATTTACTAAAATTAAAAATGATAACCTACCAGTGTGACCAGTTAGTAGGTACAATGTGACAAAAAATCACTTAAAAAGTGTGTCTAATTGGTAAAAAAGCTTTTATTTAACAATTTGGAGGTTACTTAATCAAGGCTGATAGAGATAAACTACCTATTGAGCCAAATATATTTATTTTTTCTAATAAATTCGAAATTAATTTTAAAAATATCGGAGGGCTCTTTTTTTATTTTTAACTGTTGTAATAGACTCAGAAAAATATGATCTTTCTCGAAATGTAACGAGTGTTGTGGTTAGAATTTTTGATTATTATTATACTCGTACCAGCCTCCATACATATTGTGGACATGTCCTTTACTAACAATTTCGTGATTTTTTATTTTCATTAAAGATAAATTAATATGACCTAATTATGGTGCCTTCCTCTTTTCTGTTGTTGCTGCGCCCGACGGGGTCCATATGCCACTTTGTACCATTTATATTTTTTACCATCATGTACTTTATGAAAGCAGAATAAATGAATTATGTGTGGCCCCGGCTGTGGGTACCAATTTTATTATCTGCAACAAAATAAAACTACCAGTATATTACCTGTGGCCTTCTGTTTAGACACGCTCTTAGACAGGGTGGAGTCGACGGGCAGCCGGATGGAGGGTATCAGCGAAGCCACGGGCAGCCCGACCAGCTTGTCGCTGGTGTCGGCCCCGAACAGCGCGCCCGCGTCGCTCCCCTCGCAACACACCACGATGCCGGTGTCAGCGTCTACGGTTAGCTGGAAGTAACAACAAATCGGAGTACAGTATCGCCAAGCAGCGCACCATACAACCTTACTGAGTTATGAAACGTTGATAAATTGAAGCAAAATCGTAGGGTATAAAGAAATCTAACTACTATACTTCTCAAGTATCTGTACCTGTACTGTACTGTACCAGCCTTTTTAATAGTCCACTGCAGGACGTAGGCCTACCCACGAAGGGTGATTGGGCCATATCCACCACGCTGGCCCAGTGCGGGTTGGTGGATTCACATACGCCATCGAATTTCTTCTACGGACGTACGCAGGTTGCCTCACGATGTTTTCCATCATCGAAAAGCCAGTGGTGTGAAATTCCGTAGATAAATTCCAAAGAACTCATTGGTACGGGACCGGGGATTTGAACCCACGACCTCACGATTGTAAGACGGGTGTCACTACCTCTTGACCACCACGGCTTCAAGTATCTAAGTATTCAGAATACAAGGCTTAGTTCTGAGCACGTCTCCATAGAAGATTCGTCTGAGCATGCTGTGAAAGTAAGTCTTACCACGACATTCTTGCAGTTGACGGGCTCGGCGACCACTAAGCAAGGCCCGTCCGTGTCCAACTGCCGTATCCACAGCGAAACTTGCAACGAATCTCCATCTTTTGTGACAAGCTCCACCACCTGAAAGTTTTGTAAAATTCATGTTCATCAATACGAAATTACATTCATAAATAAGGATGCACTATTTCCCACACTAATATTATTCCAAAGTGCTTAGATTTGATATTGATTTTTGAGTTTTCCTTTAACACATTTTTGAGATGCGCTTTATAAGTGTAATAGCTATGTATGATATTGATTTTTACATCAAGTATTTTTAATGACACACAAAATAAATATGCAGCCTAGTGTAGTTATACCTACTTTATGGTACAATTACACAATGCATATTTATATTGTTTGGTTTGTATTTTGTATTTTCATTGTACAACATAAAATACCACAAAAATTTTTTATTTGGCTTCAACCTAAATATGTTGTATTGTGTATTGAAGTCCACAAACATAAATGTATGTCCACAAATATACAGTCTGTTTTGATTCGAACAAACGATACTCTATTGTACTCATTATTGTAAGCAACTTTTACCAATCTCGAATTCGCAAATAAAAATCTGCTGTTCGCTGTTCCAACAAAAAGTTCATAGACTCTCGACAAAATGTATGGAACAGCTTTTTTTAAATTTCCAGGTTGGTCCCTTAGGAAAAGTTGATTACAATAATGAATACAATGACATCCTAGATTCTAGGACCTAGTATATCGCTAGTTTGAATCCAAACCCTGTACATATACAAACATATCTATATTGTTAAAAATGTAGATGGTTACCTTCCCACTAAGTAACACAATGGTTCCATCTTCAGCAGCATCTCCATGCTCCAACTCAGGCTCCTGGAAGCTGAACGCTTTACAATTCTTGTTGCGGACGAGCGCCGTGAACCGCAGACCACACAGCTCGCCCGATGAATAGCCCAGTAAAGAGCATGCTTTGCTGTTCACTATCAGAATCTGAAACATAAAAAATTTGTTTGTTTCATCATCATCATCATTTCTGAAATGTTTATCACAAAAATAACTCTTTGAGATAAACTTAGTGTGGGATGCACTATAAAATTAAAATCATTTCATTGATTTAGCAGTGCGCCATCTCTCGTCAATATTCAGAAGTTCTTAGAACTTCAATTGAGTGATAACCTGTCTAATACGGGTATAACAGGTGGCGCCGCCAACGCTTTAAGTTGGTTAAAATGATAAACACTTCACAGATTCGACGCGGAGGCAGTACTGCGGATTAGCTCAGTTGGGCAGAGCGTCGGGCTAGTGTTCCGAAGACGCAAGGTTCGAGTCCTGCATCCGCGACGAATTTTTGAAATGTTTACCACAAAAATAACTCTTTATGTTACAGCTGTCTTATTCATGTCTGGTTATACAGCATACGTGTAATTTGGTCTACTTTGTCTTTTGCGATATGACCGGATATTTGAACTCTCTAGTTCCATCAGAAGGTTCAAATCTATGATCATTTAGCTACCTACTTTCTACCTTTTGGAATTTGGACAGCCGAGATAAGCTCAATGCTAGTTGACGATACCCTTCGAAATTACGAAAGTTCGAGTGTAAAAGTCGGAGGCAGTAGTGCTAATCCGCAGTACTGCCTCCGCGTTGAATCTGTGAAGTGTTTATCATTTTAACCAACTTAAAGCGTTGGCGGCGCCACCTGTTATACCCGTATTAGACAGGTTATCACTCAATTGAAGTTATAAGAACTTCTGAATATTGACGAGAGATGGCGCACTGCTAAATCAATGAAATGATTTTAATTTTATAGTGCATCCCACACTAAGTTTATCTCAAAGAGTTATTTTTGTGATAAACATTTCAAAAATAATGATGATGATGAAACAAACAAATTTTTTGCATACTCGTATTTTTCTAACACCTTTTAAATTTCATAATTAAAATGGGACAAAGTGACGTTCTTGTCTCTTGCTATTTTAGTACAGTTTCTATTACTTGTAATTATTCTGAGAGTCGGCACAGCATGTTGCCTTTTGCCACTTCACTCTATTATCTTTCATACAATTAATCCACACTTTTTTTGGTCCTATTTCTGTTGCTTGTTTAGAAAACTAGAGGATTTATATTCTGCCATTATTCAGAAAATATCACTTTATCCGTCACCCCCAAATTTTATGAACTCAATTCCCATAAACTATGCAATAAGTAGCCAATATTGCAAAGAAGCGACTACAGAGTTCAGTCATCCAAAAATTATCAAATTATTTAGTTTTTTCTTCTTGCCAAACTGCTTGGTTACAAGCACTAATTAGGTGACATAACGTCTAGATTAGAAAAAACGGGTCATTGTGAATTATTTAATGTAAATATTTAAGTCAGTATGTATGACGGCAGTCGGACATTTTTTTACTGTTTACACTTAGGGATTGTGATTCTGTAGATATCAAAGTGTGGATTTTATTTGTACAAGAAGAGTAAGCTGAAAATAAGTATGATTAAAATCAAATCAAGACTGAGAAGCAAGCATTAGTTAGCTTGGCTACTTACTTTAGAAGTGTTAGGTTCGATAGTGAAGACAGCTTTGCTAGGATTGAAAGCCTGTTGCAAGCGGTCAGTCTGAGATTGAGCCGGGGAGCCCGCAACCTCAGTCGCAAGGGATGTGTTGAAACGCAGACCATTTGGGCCGTCAACTGTTAAGAGATTATAGAAGCTGTGTTAGCAGAGTTAAAGCATAATGTAGCATGTATGTTTAGTTTTATTATGATATAATAGCCCTAATTCTAATCTTAAATCATTAAAATGAAACAGAACAAGGCATCTCAAACTTCTTCGTAACTAAACAGCCACCAAGAAATTTGATTGTTGAAATAAATTTTACTAATTGTCCAATTAGTAAATTAGAATTTAGCCATCTTACCACAAAAGTTTTATGCACTCTTTAGACAATGTTTAACAGTACAAATTGCATGGTTAAACAGTGTTTAAATGCTGTAACAGCTGTGAGCTTCAGTCACGATTGGGTTCTGAGCAGCTTGTAGCTAACTTCACAGTCGCCAAGTTATGTGATTCAACCTAAACTAAGTAATTAAATTATTATACCTTTTGTTAGTGTTTACTGACCTCTCACAAGATCGACATTTGGCTTAGGCTTGGTTGGCGTCTCAAGCTCCATCCTCTTGGGCTTGACTCTGCGACTCAGGCGTGGAAAGCTCTGGTTGCCTTCAAAGGAACAGTTGCTGAACACATTTCTGAATTTTGGCTGCGGTTTGACAGACCTGAAGAGGAATACTTCATTAACACTACCTATTCATAGCTGCTAAATGAGTTTTTGTTAAGTTACAATAAGCAGTTTGTCTGTAAATGCCAAAATAAGATATGAAAGTTAATGTGAGGTAGTTAATGATTTTAATTTTTAGTATAATTCATTCATGTCACCCCTGTATTAAGCTGTCTCACTGCTATCTTGTCTTAACGAGATTAATTAAATTATTAGTCTACAACACTGCATTTAGGCAGTTTCACATTTTTCCAGAAACATTCAGAAACACAATTTCTTGACAATCTTTCTTCATAGCTCGGACACGTTAGCAGCAACAAGACATTTATGAAAGTAAAAAAAGTTTTACCAGCATTTGTAATCTTCATCAAATCCGGTAAACTTTTCTGGTGTGTGTAGATCTGGACATTCATTCCTTTTTGGATAGAAACTTCCTCTCGCTTTCTGCAAGAAATTATAATTATATTACTATGTTTCCAAATGAGCTGAGCTGGTTTGTCTTTATTAAAGAATTTAAATGTATGTAATTATTTTTTACCAAAAATTCAACTTTGTACAGAATTCACAAATAGTTAGCACACATAAATATATAATCAATGTGCATTAGGTATTGTTGATTTATCAAAAACTATGCAGCCTATTTCGATAAAATTTAAATGGAACCACCTTCGGAGTATTCTATCTTTGTGAACTACACTTAGACAAATACTATTGACAAATTAGACTAAGAGATCTATAATATACCTACTTATTTGTGGTGCAATAAAATGATTGAATATTTATGTGGTTCCAGGACATTGAAGAATTACCGATAAGGTGATGGTTTCATTATGCAAAGATGTGATAAATAACAAACTTTAGTTGTGATTATTTACTTAAGTACTCCAAAGCCTTGAGGTGCTACATAGGAAAATATAGGTAAATCAATAAGTGACTACATACCAAGTAACTACATAAGGGAATAAGTCAATGAAAATAACTTACAGGACTTGGTGATAAGTTCAGATGTTGAGGAGAATAAACACCCACGAAGCGTCCTAGTCTTGGCTTCACTGGAGTCGTTTCAGGCGTACCATCTACACCAACCCTAAAAATATCCACCCATCAACCTTTATATCGCCACCGCTAAATACCAACCAATAAACCACAGCCTGATAAATAAAGGGTAACAAAATGCTAAAGGTTCGCGTTATGATTTATTTACATCCTCCAAACTTATTTTTGGAAAGAAAATCAATACTTTCTAGCGCGCAAGTTCAAACACAACAACTAGGGAAAAAGAAAATTGCGTACCTGTTGTATTCCAGTAAACCAGCCGTTTCCATTCTATTACTGGTGATTAATAATATAGCGTTGTTGTTTGACCCAAATTAGTTTTAAAATCGTAATATTTTTGGATTCTTCTTGCGATAATATTTTTGAAATCATTTGCCGTTGCTCCTGTTTCAAATTAGAATGTCAAAACCATTTGACAATTTGTTTGACGTTGGGCAAGACTTGACACTTGACACAAGTGTCAAGACATTGGATAGGGATATTAGTTCTCATCGAAACTAATCTATCGATACTCATATTTTGTAAACCATCATTGGTGTGATGTGAAAATATTGTTTTTCTGTGTCTAAATTACTTTATAACGACCTTGCTTTATTATTTGAAAGTTGCTGTTCTAAGATTAATACGTTTATGCTGAACCTAACATAGGGATCTGTGAAGCCGTTAAGCTGCGGAAAGCTCCACTCTTTACACCGTCAAAATAATTATTAGTAAGTTGCTGCTGTGCAATTACTCGCATCGTGTTCACGATTTACATTTAAATTTTATTTCGGTTTATAATATTATTAATAAAATGTCAAGCGTAATTCTAATATTATGTTAATGTTTTGTGTTGAATTTTAATCATCACTTAGTTAGACAATTTTCGTTATTACATTTTCAGCGTCAATGTTATCAATATAGGCAAAATATAACATTATTGCGTATGTGTCGCACAAATCCTCTACGTCGTTATTGACATAATGAATTTGCGATTGCGCAACTCGCCTCATGGTCCATTAAAAATTCAGCCCATAGTGGTAGTCTGAAGAGTATCAAGTTAATTTATTTTTGTGTAAATTATGTTATAACAAATTGACGTGAACCAGATTACATTAATCAGTATTTAACATTAACAGTCGAGGTCAGAGGGGCACGTAAATTGTAACTACAGTTGTTTCCGTATGGCTATATACATTTTTGGTCAGCGCCTCTAGTGGAAACGAGGAAGAACTAAATAAAATATATGAAGTCACACATGAACGCAGAAACAAAGTAAATTAAGTCAATTAAAATACCTAGTAATTATGGAATGGCCTCAGATTAAATGAAAAAATCAAGACAAAACGTCGTAAACATACAAGTGAGGCCAGTTTTTTTTACATGTGGTGAGTGGGTCGGTGTCACGCCGCCTTAGTTGGTCTGAGACGGCGTAGTTTTGTTATACGTGTTTGTGTATGTAACGTGTCTGTACACAGCGAAGTGTAGTTTTACTGGCCTCACTTGTCACTGTTAATATTCTGTCTTGATTTTTTTATATGATCTGAGGGTATGGCTCGATAATAATTAAGAACCAAAAATATCGATATTGTACCACATCCCACATCTCTATCGGATGCTTAGATATCGGATGTTAGTTGATTTCACAAGCTGTCAATTTTAATACTTATTTGTTTTTTTTTTTAAATGATGCGAATTAATTTAAAATGTAAAAAAAACACTGTATAAATTGTGATTTTCATTATATAAATCTTTAATTGACAATGGTTATAATCTGTAATAGACAGCGACATCTAACGAAAATATTTTACACCGACTTGACGCTGATTCGTATAAGTGGTTATAGATGGCGCTCTTGTAGTTGTAATGTAAATCAATTAAAGTTTTAGCGGGAATCGGGAACCCAGTGACTGGCACGACGGGAATAAAGAAAAATCATCTTACGCTCGAATCACACAAGTCGGGAGATGCAAAGTTAGCCACAAGCTGCGCAATATTCAATGCTGAAGCTCACTTCGATTAGGTCACGTCGATCAGGTTTACCGCAACTTGCAGCCAACCCCACATGACTTGCATAATTCGGCCTAGGTATAGTCAAAAGTAAATCAAAGTCAAAGGTGTCATCTGTCTTTCATTATTCTGAGTATCGCATACGCATAGTCCGTTTAAATCTTTGGTTTCAATATAATTTAGTAAGTATCATCATCATTATCAGCCGTAGGACGTCCACTGCTGGACATAAGCCTCCCCTATGAATTTCCAATAAGCTCACATACATAGTTCGGAGTAGCTGTACTGCACCGGCAAGCGCAGCGTAGGACGTCCACCGGCGAGATGGACCGAAGTTGTTAATTAGACGTCAGGAACGCGCTGGATTCAGGCCGCTTCCAGCAACCTGGCATTGGTAAGTATACAGGGTTATTTCTAATCAATTAGCATCCTTTAGGGGCTTATTCTGTACATCAAAACTAACAACTTTTGTTCTGCGACTTTTGTCAAAACTCAAATAAAAAACGTTGTTAGTTTTGATGTACAGAATAAGCCCTTAAAATGATGCTAATTGATTAGAAATAACCCTGTATATTCAATAAATAAATAAAAAGGCACTAGGGTTTCTTCGTAGATGTCCGTCTGTCCGTGGTAATGGCGAAGCAAAATGCACAATGAGGTTTACTTACCTACTTATAGTGAGTATTTTGCATACGCGAGTATAGTATAAGTACCTAAGTACCTACTTATTAGCGAGATTATCGCTGGTACGTACTTTACCTAGATCATTTTTATTTACTGCTTATTTGTACTTATACCGAACTATAATAATTTATGCTCTATATTTTATCGTGGAACTCTGTAAGTAATAAGACATTTTGCGTTCCGGTTGCTGTCCGCACTTTCAAATCTCAAGGCTATTTTATGCGCACTCCACCCACTTGTATCATGTTATTTTAAATTGTATGACTTAGAATTTATGGTTGAATATGTTTTGCTTGTTGTTAGCTCTATAAAACAATTACACACAGAGCGTGTATTTAATTCAGATCAAAATTAATTTTGATCAATTTGATTACTGCTATCGTAATCTAGGTAGGTAACCAGCAGGTATTGTACCTTCTTATGGATTCAATTACGGATAAGTATACATCTAATTTTTAGGGTTCCGTATCCAAAGGGTAAAAACTGTACCCTATTACTAATCCGAAAAAACAAATTGGGGGCTTCCATACAAAATAGATATTAATATCGGTAACAGGTAGATGGTTATAAAAGTGGAAATATTCACTTCAAAAATAAATACTTACATAAATTAAAATAAAACATTATCTTTTTCCTTACGGTACGGAACCCTTTGTGCGCGAGTCCGACTCGCACTTGGCCGAGTATTACTTAAAATACCTATTTTATGACTAGGTAGGTACGAAACAAGAGGTTTTCTCTCTAAGGGTGGGGAGCAGCTGCTTACTTTTGTCCGACCCAGAAAAATAGAATGTAGGTATTAAGTATTAAGTGAGTATGAAGTTATCTGGGATGGGCATAAAAATAAAATCCTGAGAAATAGGACAGGAAAAAGTTACCATTAAGTTGTTTAATGAACATTGTGTGAACATCGTGGGCGCGTTTTAAAAATAAGTCTAGACCTAATAATATAAGTTATTAGCTGTCCCGGCTTCGCCCAGGTACGATTGTTACAACTGCAAACATTTTCTTTAAAACACTGTAAAAGATAGTGAAAACCGCATTCGAATCGGTTGTGTAGTTTGGAAGATTTTATTTTTATTTTATTCGATAGATATAATTTTAAGCGGATACACAGATGGGCAGACAGACACACAGAAATGGTAACTTTGCTTTATAGTAATGATTGTGATAAAACCGAGGACGGAAACCAAGCGATAGGCAATGTTTTAAATAAACTATGGATTGACAATGACAACTGACATTAAAAGTGGATAAAATGGTTTTCTCCATTTGCCGTGCTACCCGTACAGCATGGCCCGTGTTCACGTTCTGCCAATGGACTAAAGATAGACTAAGCCGAAATGCTCACAAAAAAATGTTGAATATTTGAAAGCTGTTAGCTTTAGAATGACCAACCGCAGGCGCAAGGAGGTACCTACAACTGAGCGCCTTCGTGGCTGACATGTTCAATTGACAACATTTCAAATTTTTATCGTTATTAGTTTTATTTTTTTTCTGAAAGATTATTGTAAAATAAGGTACACATATTTTTTATTTTTTCAATTAGACCTATATTTTCTGTAAAAATATTTTTTGTAAAAGAGCTTATTCTAAAAGGACGTAACTGCATGATTTAGGATGTATATTAAATGTTACTGAAGTCACATTAAAAAAATATCTATAACTGACAAAGTCAAGCTCTAGCGTAGATGTCACTGTCATGGCACTGGCAATGACAACAAACAAATTATCCAGCGTGACAACTTTTGGTAGATTTCTACTTTTTAGTACATTTTATGAGACCAAACCTATGTAAAGTTGTAATAAATAGAAAACTAAAATCGAACTAAAGAGAAAGTAATATTGCATTTTTCACTTGACTTAAATCAGATTTTATGTAGCAAGTAATTTTATGCGTGGAAAAAATTCTAAAAATAATAAATAAAAATAATGATTTTTAACAAGTAATTTATAACAGTATTTTGTAACACGTTTAAAATTATAATGGATTTCTGGTAGTTCTAGGGCTCGATTTAGTAGGCAACACTGATTTTAGCGATACTTTTAGTAGAATGTCTGAAAAAAAAGTGATGATAAAACGAAACGTAATGTCAGTGTCAACTGTCATTTTATATTGCTAGTGTTTTTTTTATTATAGGCTACTGAACTTCTACCATAAATCCGAGCACCACTTGGATGAGAGTTTTAATTTAATATCTTTATAATTACTGCACTAAAAATTTTGAAAAATAAGCAAAATGATCAGAGTCGCAATACCCCGAAATGGTTTTGGAATTTCATAGTCATGTGAAATATGAAAACTTGTCAATTGTAGACTCCGGTCTGTGGTTTATCCATGTCCATTCAGCCTAATCTAACAGCAGCGCTAGCCACTCGGCCTGAATAATAAACTACTTACCTTTTTTTGAGGCTTATGTATTGGACATTCTACGGCCAAGATGACGAATGAATGAAAAAACTGGCACTTATCTACCTACCTACTTATAATTTGTACCTGTAATCGCGCTACATGCTCGATAGCTCTAGAAAATTGGCTTCATTTATGTACGCTTGTTTACATTGTTCCTTGTAGGATAGAAGTACATAGTGCGTGAGGATTTTGCTTACGTAAAAAATACCTACCTAACTCTACCACTAAAACGAAATAATAATTTATATTGGTTAATTGCGTTTGATTAATTTTTAACGCGAATAAGTCCGGGCTTGACCACCAACTCGCTTGAGGGTAAGCAACGTTGTGGTCGAAGATGAAGCACGCAGACCTAGAAGATACCTATTTACTCTAATCTTGATAAGCTTTAGATTACATCTCTTAGGAAACATGAAAGCCGGTATATCTTGCCTGATGTTAAGTAAAAATGTGGTCTAAGATGAAATGCACTTATCTACCTGGCTGGAAAATACCTAACTATTTGTGTTTATTTGAAGATATCTACGGTATAATTTACAGGACACACTGATTGATTGGTACTTTGATATTAGTCATTACACAGATTAGGTACCTTTTTTTTACGTGGGGGAAATCTTCTAAAGATGCCCGACCGCTTTGGGGTCCAGTCGGGTTATGTGGGATTGTACCCACTAAAACCCCCTCGGTGGCCATACTATGTGCCTCCTTGGGAGCTCCGGGATCTCCAAAAGGAACGCACCGGTGCTTCCGGCACTTCGTGTATCTACTCGCCTGGTAGTAGACGCTTGTACGGTCCTGTACGACAGCGTTGCCACACATGCTGCCGTCCTTCTCGGGCCCGCTTGAGTGTATGGCCAGAGCCCCAACTCTGACCACCCACGAGCCCAGGGGTCCCCTTTTAGTAGGCTCTTACTACAGGCAGGGGATACCGATGCCGTATTCTAGTACCCCGGCATCAGGGCAAAGTGCCCCGGCATCAGGGTAAACACAGATTTGGTACCTACGTTTTACGAGGAGTGTTATTTTTCTTTAGATTTTACGTCCAACGTAAATTCTCTTTGCAATATTAGTGGTGTTAAATTCTGCCGTACCTACGCTACCATCCTATGAAACTAAACTTATCGATCCAATATTTTTAGATCTAATTACTTAGTGAGTAATTATTTATGAGAATATTTTGATACATTATCTAGATAAGTGAAATATGTGTCTACTAAGTATGCTAATAAGTTTGTTTCTGTATTACGGCGTAGGCGTCCATATTTACTTTTAAAATTGCTATTAATATATTAACGTTGCATTGGAAAGTAGGTGCGTCGTTGCATTTGCGAAATTGATTGTTAGGTTGTGTGTGTCAGGTGCTGTATTATGTAAGGTAGGTCTATCGACGTAAGCGAATGTCAAGATTCTAACAATAGATTGCAAATGCAATGTTTGTACCTATCTGTTAGATAGGTTTCTCTAACAGATCTGACGAGATGTGACATTTTCTCGTCTCGATATAGAGGCGACTTAATTCCGCTCAAAACGAAACTGTTAATATAACAATCATTGTCATTTACGTCAATAATTATCCCTTACATAATTATTACACACAGAAAACAACAAATCACGTACTCATATGCACTCGTACAACATTGCATACTGTATATATTGCATATTGTTTCGTAAATATACATTTAATGTATTATATATAATATACATTAAAATATACATAATAGAAAAATATATTTCATTAAATGTCAAATTATAATAACTGTCACAAGATACAAATAATTCATTTACTTAAAAATCAAATAACTCGCCCTTCATGGTTCCCGGCACCACGCTGAATAGTGATAGAACCTTTGCACCAAGAACCACCCACCTCCTTTGTCCCTTATCCTCCGCCCAATTTCGTGAAACAAAGCCTTAGCTTCGGCCCTCCAACTGCTCATGGTCTCCACCGCAATGGGCACAAAGTTATAGAGCGGCTCCATCGCCGCATACTTCACCTGCTTTATATATACATAATATACATTTAATTCAATATACATTTACATGTTGGGCACGCTGCCAACTGGCAGTGGGTTTGAGCATTTGGATTATCTTTAGACCTTCAAGGGTCTATGGATGATCCAATTGCTTTCTATGTAGTAGTGTAGGTAGTTTTAGCATATAAAGTAGTATTATTGTATTTAATAAAGGCACTTTTGCCCGTTAAAAAAATATACATTTTACGATGTATTTAATTGCATATAAAGAGAAGACCTGTCTCTATATCTCTATGGTCTGTCTAGTGTGTGGGTGACTAGGTTAGGAGATCTGGTGCCGTAGTCTGTAGTTCAATCAAGAACAATCATCAGTCCATCGGTTTTGGATCGCTAACTTATCGAGTTCTCGATAAAATAACAGGATGATGATAACCAAGACTCTCGATTACATCGTTACTGAAGAAAGGATGAAACATTTATAAATAGCTACATTATTTATCTGTGTTTTTAACTGAAGTGTATTTTCGATTCTGTCCTTGAATGATAATTCCTGACCCCCCCCCATAAATTTATGTTCCGGAAGTCATCAGTCATATCGCATATTAAATAGCTGTTGTTTACATTCAGTATTTTTTAGGAAACACCTATTCGATAATAATCTGAGTTTATTCAGCAAAGCTGCAAAAACAAGTTCTTAATAAAATCAATATGCCTGTAAATGTCATCCTAAGGATTAATATACTCTAAACATTTATGCAATCTATAAATTTGGAGATACCTGGAACCAGGTACTAAGGTAGGTAGTACCTGTTTATATTATATCAACCTACTTATCTAATAATTCATTTCACTACAAATTAATGGTTGATAGTCGTAATCCTACACGACATACAAAAACAATATACCTACGGCGTTTCGTGAACAAAAGATTTCCTTTGGCAGGTTTGATATGTTGGTCTAAAGGATGGATTTAAAAAGGGGAGCCACTTGGATTTATTTTTAAAAACTAGATAGTATAAGCTAAATAGTATTATTATTTTTCATCACAAATCGATCTATTTTTAAAGTTAAATACAGTTGGGGAAAAAAACTTACTTTCAAATATACTTTTTTTAACGAAATTATAGACATTTTGTATGAAAGTGTCTGTAAAAAACCTTGAAAACAGTTTTTCCGTACTCTTATTATGCGAAAACGATACCAAAGAAGCCATTATATACATAACTAGATCAGATAGAATTTTTTATTTGAAGCGCGGCAGGTGCAAACATCCACCCTCCCCCTCTCTCATCTTAAATCCATCCTTTAGATCTACAAATTAAACCTGCCAAAGGAAATCTTTTGTTCACGAAACGCCGAATAATTTCTCGTAGAACGGCGACTATGAAACTAGATATAACAAAGTAGCTGTGCTGCAAGAACCATAGATCTTTTTGAAATAGCCACTAACCAAGGCTATAAAACTACCTGGAGTCTGCTCTACTAAAACAAATAGACAGCTGGAATTCGCTCTACCCAGTATGCTCTAGTTCAACTTAAGTACAGCAGTAAATTTCTTCACTGGTGACCCAAGATTGTTTGGTGAATGTAATGTCACGTAGTCGAGCCAAAGGTTAGTTACCCTTCGTGGTTGTGCTAACAGATTGAAGTGACCGTTGGTATTTTATGTGAGGTACAGGCCGCGCCACACAAGTTGGCGGATGTGAAGTTAGGTACAATCTGCGCAATAACCAATCAAAGTGTGGCTTTATGTGAGCTTCAGTCAGGATTTGATATTGCGCACTTCACATCCGCCAACTTGTGTGGCGCGGCCTTTACGTGCGAGGCCGGTGGGATGTAAAGTTCTCAAATCGCGAAATGATCTTTGTAAAAAATAAATTGTACCTGTTGTTGTTTTTAAATTTTCGCGATTTGAATACATTATTATTATATACTATGGGACAAATCGCGCACTAAAATTACGAGATAAATAAATACCTCCTCATCCCGACGTTTCGGCCGAGTTGCATCGACCGTGACCACGGTCAACTCGGCCGAAACGTCGGGATGAGGAGGTATTTTGATATATCTCGTAATTTTAGTGCGCGATTAGTCCCGTAGTATATAATAATAAAAGAAATTGTACCTACCTACAAAATTGAATGATAAAAAAAGATTAAAGACAGAATAGAGTATGTTCAGCAATGAACGTCATATACCTAGCTAAAAAAAAACGCATAGTGGCGAGATTGTGATCATGGTGAGTGTGAGATCATGAGTTCGAATCTAGTCCCGTACCAATAGGTATTCTAATTTTGAGTTCTTTATTAGAAGAGAGATAATTTATGTACGGTTTTACATACCACTGACATTTCTGTGAAATAAAACACTGGGGTACTTGGGATTGGAGGATCCGATGTGTACTGTACCAGCCTTTTTTTAATAGTCCACTACAGGAGGTAGGCCTACCCACGCAGGGTGATTGGGCCATATCCACCACGCTGGCCCAATGCGGGTTAGTGAATTCACATACGAGTACGCCATCGAATTTCTTCTACGGACGTATGTAGGTTGCCTCACGATGTTTTCCTTCACCAAAAAGCCAGTGGTGTGATAATCCGTAATTAAATTACAAACAACTCAATGGTACGGGACCGGGATTTGAACCCACGACCACACGATTGTTAGGCGAGTTTCACTACCACTAGACCACCACGGCTTACCATGGAGGATGTGTGATATAACCCAATCATCTTTCGTAGGTAGCTTTCAGTAGGTAGTGGACTATTAAAAAAGGTCGGTATAGACGTGTAGTACTTATACAGTGTTTTTCTTGAGCTAAGTACTTAACGCAACGGAGACAAATTCCTAAATCAACTAATTAATTTCGTTTTTACTTAGTACCTATCTACTCTTTTTGACGGACCCAATTAAAATACAACTTGCACCACTAAGTACCTTTTATCAACTTTACTAACACTCGTAATGTAAAAATTAAAGTTATGAACGTCCATCTTATGGTAAAAGGTGTACTAACCTGTACCTTCTGTTCGGTTAGCGCACGACATAGATTCAATTTGAGATACAAAATTGATTCTTTCATAACCTATAACTAATCCAAAACACTTTTTAATATCACGGATTTTTACAACAACATCTCTTTCCTAATTTAAAGTAATTCTATTCTAAATCTTAATACGTAATAATAGAGTCGAGGTTTAAAAGAGCGCGAGTGTTATTTCAGTCCCGATTTATTTGCCGATTTAAAAGGTTTAATAGAAAGGTTGTACGTAATACGATTTAACAATATAAAGGAGAATAACAATACATCTTATAAAAGCGATTAGCAAGACCATTGGATAACTGAATGGTCTAATTTAGCTACCTATTGTCTGCGGCAGATGTTTCGGTAGTGTGTAATTTTTAACAGCTGATGAACTTTCATTAGCTGTATCGTAATTAATGGTTGGTTAACCTGGAGGTATAACTTCTTGAACTGATTTTGTTAATAAAATTCAGATGTATTTAACCGTTAATATTTTATTTACTCCTCACTCTGAAGAGAAGGCAATGCGCCAATGGTCACCTGTGGTGTTGAAGTTATATATTTGCAGGGAGGCTGTGTATCAGATGGTCCGTCATCTTGTTTATAATTTTTATTACTGGCAAATATACGTTATGACATATAAGTTATTTATTATTATCACGAGTCATAAATGTAGAGTAAAGTAATTACTAAGATTTCAGATGTAGATTATTGGACATCGGTATTCTGGCTTCCTTTTCGATCTCTGAAATGACTAGCCGTAAGTGATGTGTTTCCAAAACGATACTGTAGTGAAGTATTTGTTAGATCTTTGGTCTCTATAGAATAATCTTACGACTACATCGATCATGACAATACATCATAGAAGTAGCCTAACTACCTAAGTAGCATCATCATCATCTGCCTAGCTGCCTACCCTTATGCCATTCAATAATGTGGGGTCGATACCGTACGCACATCCTACTAATATTATAAACGCGAAAGTTTGTGAGGATGTATAGATGGCTGGATGGATGTTTGTTACTCTTTCACGCAAAAACTACTGAACGGATTGAGATGAAACTTTGCAATAATATAGCTTATATATCAGAATAACACATAGGCTATAAATTATAATGATATTGCGTAAATGTTCCATAATATAACGATAAGTGTAAAGTAAGCAGGAAAAAATCTGCTATCTGCGAGCTATTCTAGAGTGCGCTTTAAGAAATGTCATAAAAAAAAACAACTGTCGAATCGAACAAACGTCAAATCGTTGTTTTTTATTTTTTTGATATTCCACCTCCTTTATTAAGGGTGGTAAGGTAGGGCCTCGGTTTTGAAAGACGGAAAGTGACATAGTCTACTTTTTATCCCGGAAATCAAAATATCATGCGGGCGAAGCCGCGGGTAAAAAGTAGTTTCTTATATTCATCACCATCATTCTTCATATCTGAATCAATTCCCAATTTACATATAACTACACACATATATAAATGTGAGATTTGTCAGTAAATAAGTACTCACGACTCCCAAGGTCTTTAAAAATTTATGATCAACAAACATTTAAAGCACGTTACGCGTGCCTCATACTGTCACTTCCTGAATAACTGCTTAATTAAACTTGGTAATTAATTACAAATAAGGATCTAGTGAGGAGTTTATGAAACTTTTTGCTCACATCCGGTATACAGGAACGCTTGTGAGTTTTAATTGTGGTATTAAGAAGACAATGACGAGCTTAATGGCTGTCATCATCGTGAGGCGACTGATTTGCAGAAAGATAAGCAAAATAAATGTGAAATGCGAGACTGGGTAGCGGGTGGGTATGGTTACAGAATCGTGTGTAAGCTTGTATTTTATGAAAATGAAAGTGAAGAAGCGATTAAATATGAGTGTTTTACTCAAGATAAGAAAAAGGAATGTGTTTGTAAAACTAAATAGGTATGTGAAATTAGTATCTATTAATTTATTGGCAAATTACAATTTACACGTCAATTTACAAAAAAGTTCTTTAATGCATACATATAAATGCTATAAGTACAATAAGCCCGATTACAGATGCGCCAGCGTAAATTTAATAGTAACGTAAAAAGCGTTCTCTCTATCAAATGCCTAAAGTGAAAAAGAAACAGAACTATGCTATTTAGCTAATATAGTTACGCTGGCGCCTCTGTAATCGGGTTTAATATTGTTATAGTTATGGAGTAGGTAGTTATGAATTAAAAATAATAAAAATATCTACCGATGTGTAGGTATCTATCGTGTTTCGGTGCGTTACCAAATTAGAACAAAGAGGAGATAAAGGAGGAGGTAAAACTACGAGTATATAGAGCTTCGGCCATCACCTTGTACAGTATTTAATTATACTTGCTTTACCTATTTGTTTCAGTATATAATTTACATATTACATATTTTCCTTTACTAAAATCCCTATATAATTAAAAAAAACTTATTTTCGCGATCTTATTGTAATATTACATTGCTTGTAAAATTGCTTGCATATTAGCTTGACAAAAATATAATTGGAAAATATGAAATTCTAAAATAATAAAGCATTACTTGCCATTGCTTATTTTACGAATTTGTTATCAAATGGTTATCATATTTTAACGCTTTTCACTGTGCACGATGTCTTCCGACTTCCAAATAGGACGAGGTTCGATAATATTTTTTAGTTTAATATTTCCGAGGTGGTCCCGTTCAAATTTTACAGAAATCGTCTGAGCCGTTTTAGACAAATCAACAATAATGTAAATGATTCGAGTGAAATATTTAAATTTTGTATAAGATGGAAGGCGGTTTTGTCATTTTTGCGAAAAATAATTATGATAAAGGCATTTAAGTCCGTGATGGAATGATATTAGTGACGTGTCTAATAATATCAGTTCTAGCGATTATACAATATAGTGCGTCGATACTTTGGCACCGTCACATCTTTCTGAGACTCAGAGTAGGGCTGGAGCGGCGGCCAATTTGGCGGAGCAGCACAAGCGGCGCAAATATGCTAACCTCGGCAGTGGTTACATTTGGAGCATTTGGAGTTGAGACTTTGGGTCCGTGGGGGCCGGGAGCTCATCTTGTTTTCAAGAGTGTTTCTGAGCGTCTGGTGGACGCGACTCGTGACCAAAATTCTGGTGTTTATTTGGCTCAACGTATAAGCATTCCAAGCAAGCCATTCAGCGTGGCAATGCTGCCAGCATGCTAGGCACGCTGCCAACTGGCAGTGGGCTTGGATTATCTTTAGACCTTCAATGGTCTGTGGATGATCCAATTGCTTAGTGTAGGTAGTTTTAGCATATGAAATATAAATAAAAAAAATACAATATAGGTGCCTGTACCTGTGTGTATTAATTATTGTAATCAAAATTAGTTTTTTTCCTAAGTAATCCGTCGTAACGGACCTAGTCGTTCCGGTTAGGAATCAAGGTCAATAACTTCCTACTGTCATACCTACATTCTATAATTATTCATCTACCCATACACGTCGTATATATTGTTTAGTACATAGTATTAATATGAATAAAAAGTGGGAAATTTTGCCACTCAAATCTAGAGCTCTATTTTCCTGTCCGTTCTAAAAACTAAAACGCTTTAACTAAAACTTGTTTTAATCTTTTTACAGACACTTTACCTGAATCGTTCTGATTGGAGCGAATAATTATTTCGTAAAACAGCATCGGATCGATTTCCCGCTGATTTCTAGCTTGTTGGATAATCAAATTAGATCAGAGTTATGTACGTTTTCATAACGGATAAGCCTCATTTACTTTGTAGGCTAATATTTTAATTAAGTATTTATATACTCGTACGCAGGGAAATTGCGTCCACTTTGTTTGCAAGGTCGTTAACATTGGATGTTTCGTACCTAATTTATCAAAAACTAGCTGACCTGGTGAACTTCATCTCAACTGTCAATGACTTTTACATGCAGGACATTATGTATGGTGAAATGAAATTAATGTTTTTATTACTTTTCTCACAAACTTTTATTAATTTTTGTCACCGTCAAAATAAGCAAATCGGTTCAGCCGTTCTCGAGTCTTAGCGAGACTAACAACCACAATTCATTTTATACAGGGTAATTTCTAATCAATTAGCACCCTTTTAGGGGATTATTCTGTACATCAAAACTAACAACTTTTGTCAAAACTTAAAAAAAAATCCATACATTTTGTCGCGGGTGAACGATATTTTTCTATGGAAGAACGATTTTTTTTGAGTTTTGACAAAAGTCGCTGAACAAAATTTGTTAGTTTTGATGTACAGAATAATCCCCTAAAAGGGTGCTAATTGTTTAGAAATAACCTTGTAATAATGTGTAATAAAAATACATAGAATATAGACAAAACGTTCCGGCTAGTTTTGCAAAAGTTGCAATTTTGATATAATGTACATTCATTATAATAATATCATATTGTGGAATAGATACGATAAGATTGCCCAGTGATAACAAAACATTTAAAACCAAAACATTTAGATTTCAGTTCCAAATCAGGGGACTTATTGTGTAAGTGCTCTGACGTTCGGCTTCGCTTTTTCTCCTGCTCGCGCTAGTTACTCACGCCACGAGAGCAAGCGGGAGAAAAAGCGAAGTCGAACGTCAGAGCGCTTACAGAATAAGGTCCCCGATCGTAATTACAATCAAAAGCAAATCTCCGGAATTGCACAAAAACGCAAGTCACGTATAAATTGAAAGAAATTTATTTTTCCTTTCAAACAAAGTAAGCTACGTTAGCGGCCACTTAGCTCGCTTCAATTACTGTTTTGCAACTTAGACCTCAGAACGCGTAACGAATTTGCGCCATTGCTCTGGTAACTCACTTGTATAAAATTTTATTACAACGTAACTAAAAATTTTGGAAATTGGGACAAATCTCCTTGCAATCCGCTGCAAAATTTCAGTAGGTATTTTATATCTCAGAGTAACTAGTACTCTGAGATATAAAATACCTACTGAAATTTTGCTATGCGTCATAATTATACTAGAAACATCAATAGGTACTTTGTAATTAACTTCAAAAAGGTTGGTTGTCAATTCTACTGTATATATACGCGATGTTACGAGTACATGATTATTCCGCCATTTTTATGAACCGATTTTCATTATTTTTTTTGATAGATCGATTGTACTTCAGAAATGGTTTCATTTCAATGGGCCGAGTGTTTTTTTTTTAAATCAACTGGTCTGTACTGTATCAGCCTTAGGGTGGTTGGGCCTTATCAACCACGCTGGCTGCTAGTTGGTGGATTCACATACGCCATCGAATTCTTCTACTGGCATATGCAGGTTGCCTCACGATGTTTTCCTTCACCGAAAAGCCAATGGTGTTAAATTCCACACTTAAATTCTAAAGAACTCATTGGTACGGGACCGGGATTTGAACCCACGACCTCACGATTGTAAGGCGGGTGTCACTACCACTAGTCCACCATGGCTCCACTAGGCCACCACAGCTATTAAAAAATCAGCAATAATGTGAAAATTACTACATCGATGATTCATTGATCCGTGAAAACTATTCAAATTCTATAGGTACACGGTTGAAGTCAGTTATGGCATTTCTGGCGTTATTAATACTAAATGCAAAAATTAAATACAAAAGTTTCTTAAAGGTGATAGTTGCAGACAAATCTTTAGAAGCTGAACAGACGACTAGCAGAAGTGTAATAGTTTAAAGTATCTACTCATTTCTTCTAGCAGACTTTATCAAATATCGCCAACAAAATGTGTTTTTAAATTGTTTTATTTATGTACTTATATCTATTTCAGTAAAGAACAGAGACTTCTGACGCTATCTTTGTGAAACAGCCTCTCGTGAAATAATATTTCACTTGAGAAACGAACCGCAACATAATAGTACTTATGTAAATATTAATTTCATTTGTACACCACCTTATCTACCTAGGTCGTGTCGTGCACTCTATGGATTATAAAGCAGGTTACCGACATTGGACAAATAGTGCAGTGCCAGGTGATAACAGCCGTTGCACAACCACCTTTCACCGTAGTTGTGCAATAGTGCTCTGTTTTGCGAAGTGGAAAATTCAAGGTCGGCCTCATTACGATGTTTAGGCAAATTTGTTTTAGAGCTTCATTAATCTTCAAATTAATGGTCTTCAATTAAGATCTAGACTAGAATGTCTTCCGGGTTGATCTGAATATTTGTGGAATAATTTGTGATCTCATTACTTTAGAAATAGGTACTTATATAATATTTAGGTAATTTATCTAAGGTGTTAGTATAACTTTTTGTTATTTGACTAGGCGCTTTTTATAAACTCAATTTTTTATTCTTATCAAAATTTCAATCTTACTATACAGTGCTGGCCTTTTAATAGTCAGGCAACTTTTGTAAAATAGAGCTCGGCAATTTATCTGGTACAATAATATGTAATGGTACGATCTAGTCATAATCCAGTAGGCTTCACTGCTACAAACCAAGTTAATTTCAAATGCCCATAACAGTATTTTACAATCGAGGCACAGCTCGACAGAACTACAATTTGTTGAATCATTTGTCATTCCACCGAAACACCCATGCAGCACCTACTTTTACAATATTGAAGATTAAGTCGACTTAGATAAATGATTGTCTTAATCAAATATGACCAACGTACGTCGTACACTATTGGATTAAGTTAATTAATAAAATTATAACCTTAGCGAAAAGGTCAATTATTCTGACGTGCGACCTTGCACTGCTTTACTGCCCAGAACTAACAAAGGTTTATTAGAGTTGTGTTTTAATTGCGGTATGCATGGACATACCATGCAGTTCTCCGCCTCAAACTTTGATTGATCGATAAAGTTTTAGAATAAAAACACCCATTGACAAATCGAAATTTTGAAATGAGCTCTAGAAATTCTATTTCGATTCCGCAATGATAGATCGATATCGAATCGTGTGTTCACTTCTATTGTTCACTTATTTCTCTAATTATGTCCGACAAAAGTGTTCAGCCTTGGGTAACGATTAAATGCGTGCCCAAGTCATCGATTTGGTATCGATCATTGACGTGGCGTGGCGATAATCGATATTCACCGGCGAAAATGACGGATATGCTCGTGATCCGAACGGCATTGACTATTATTGTCTTTGTTACCCGTGCCCCGGATTCGTATGAAATTAGGTTCAAGAGCTTGTCGAATAATGGAGCTTTTTACATTATTAGTGAAGGCTTAGCAAAGATTATTAAATGTAGTATCTATTGTTTTTTTTATCCTTGAACACCTTTTAGATTGAAGCTAGCATTTGATTGTGTTGTCAATTTGATCGTATTGAAAAGGTCGATTATTATTTATGATCGATAAGTGGATCACTCATTATAATAGGCTATTTAGCAATAAGTATGTGAGTTATTTTAATGATTGCCTATTGAAAACAACACATTTAAGAAATGTTGTAAAAGTTGAAGTAGTTAATTACTTAAAAATCTTACTATTTCAGGTCTATACTACATGTGATTTGTTTGTTACGACTTCAAAATATTTTGTTTATTATTAAATACTTAACATTGAACTTGCGTGACATATTTCGAAACTAACACATTGTCATCCAAAGCAAAGGTCAAACGAAGGCATTCTTTATAAGAATTAGATGTCAAGTGCCAAAAGTATTTATTAGTATGTTGGGGTGTGAATGGGGTGTCGAAATCAGCCTTCTGCTCTATGAGGGTTGTGCAATATCGTTGGATAATATTAGCGCATAGAGATGTTACAAGATATTACGTTTTACATGTAATGCAGTTTTCGCATCCACGATAATTGACCTCTCGCAGCAATGTCACGCTTCGTTACAATAGTTTTTACCTTCAGCGAGTCACATTTACATACAACATTTTATTTTATGCCGTTCTTAATTGAACGAAATATTCCATAGCTAATTGTCGAAAAACCGCTTATCAGATAGCTTAATCTGTTTTTTAGATTGGGGAACTAATTTAGTTATTAGCTAACAATGGACTGTGTGAAGTGTGTTATTGAAGTATATGGTAATGATACGGTTTTTGTATTGGAAAAACTTGATAGAAAAAATAGATAATACGAGGATAATACATTAAAAAAATAGTGCGTAGAGTCCCTCCGCGCGAAAGAAGTGAAACTTCGTAATATGGAAATGAAAATAGAAAGGGCTACAAATTGACTTTTAGTGAAATCATATTGTAAGACAAACTTTATTAACATTGCTTAATTCATCGCATCAGTGCTCTCATACCCCCTCCATGGTAGCGTTAAACGTTTAACGTAACCTTCTCGGAAGTCGCATTAGAAGTTTCACTTCAAAAAAAGAAACCTGATACATAATGGTGACCTTGTTAGCAAGAGTGAAAAATGGTCGGTGATATACAATTTTTGTTATAGGTATCAGAAGATATTCAGGCAGGATTTAAGAGATTCAGGACAAGTCGTATTGTGTAAGAACGCTATAGTAAAGGCTGATGGTCATCATCTTCCGTCCTGCTCGCGCCAATGTATTCAATTAAAGCAGTAAGCGAGTGTGATGGAACGCTAAGACCACTGCTACCATCATGCCTACATATATTATGACCTGACGATTATTTATATGAAGATGCTACGCTACGTCGTAGCTACATCTTTCCGTAGCAAATATTAGCATAAAACCGTACACAAATATTACCAACGCGTATCTAAGTTTCTATTGTTGGCAACTCAATATGCAATTTTTGCTTCGCGTGGCAGTTTCCCATATCCCTGCATTAAGTAATAAAGAAGAATAGGGTATTATCAAATGTGTGTAACGGTCGATTCAATCGCTCTGATGAAATCAAACTTAAAAAGGCACAATTTGCTTGGATCGTGGACAAATTAGCGGTCGCTTGTTGTTCACATAGTAAAATAACTCGGCTATTTGCAAAACTGTGTTGTAAATTGGTGTTTTGCAATTTTGGGTAAGTTTATGAGTGTGCGAAATGAGATTAAATGTCGCGAAGAATTTACGACGTGATATGTAAAACTGACATTGATTGACGCAAATGGTGTTAAAGTGTGGGGTTGTAAAATAATTTGGATCGCGCCATACTTATTTATAATGTTACTTGAATAATAAGCCGTAGGATGTCCTTTGCTGGACATAGGCCTTCTCTAGGATTTTCAATAAGGGCGGTTGGAAGCGGCTTGCATCCAGCGCGTTCCAGCGATCTTAATTATATCGATAGTCCACCAATACTAAAATGATGTTGTAATTTAAGGTAGAGGTTAAGATTATTTTTGAAACGAAATAAATTGGCTGTGAAAGAAATTAGACTATTACAGAGACAAGTTAGAATGGATGTACTAACTTACATAGTATCTATGTAAGTCTCATAATTAATTCGACGTGACTAAAGAGTTTGTCTGTCTATCTAAATCTATAGACAAAAATTAGCTTTAATAATGTGTGTAAAGCGACAAAATTAGGTCAATGCCAGTATTTGTATCGTTACGTAGTATTTATACGTAGGTATTCTAGTTGCACAGGTTTCAAGCAATCTGTAATGTAGAAATTATAAATGTCTCAAGAATGCAGAAATTACAAAGTAGTTTTATATCAATAAATCGTTGCTCTACAAATCAAACCACGTCGTGATTTGCTCAAGTTTTTTGATAATTATCACAAGTTTCTCCTGGTCATGATTATTGTGAAAATAATCTATATTTAGAGTCTATTTGACTAGTCCACCACCATGGTTATTAGAACAAAAACTGTTACTCAATTCAAAAACCTGGTAAACCACGATCACGAAAAAAATAAGAACAATAATAGAACTATTCACAATCGATTACATAAATCGAGACCACGACTCGATTCGGCGAATTATTTTATTTTGTGTTCGGAAACTGCGAATTTGGCGGATGCTTGAAAAGTGTTTTGTAATCGTCCGTTACAATTGCTATTAAACGGTGAGTTAGGCTGGAAAAAACTTAATTAAGTTATTTGGTTGGCACGCAATTAGTCTGCTGGAAATATGTCCATTAGCTAATGAGTGCAAGTTTAATTCTTTTAATTCAGAAGTTATTTATTAGCGGAAAATACGGAACAGCGTTAGCAGTGACTTATTTATTTCAATAGAAAGTAGGACACTAGAGTTGCTAGCCGCTGATATCAATGACAACCTACAAAGCACAGTCTCTGAATCAATAATTTGGTTCTGCAATGGTATTCTTACGTATTCTAACATTTTTAAGGATTTTATTTTTAGTAGCTGTTGATAATTACTTATGCTAAAATAAGATAAAGGAAACATGCCATCGCTATGCAATGAAAACGATAACAGAACAAAAATTAGAAGGAAAGAGAAGAAGGCAAAGACAAGAAGAGCATTTTTAGATAAAATTTAAAAGAAGGCAAATGTCATGTCGTACAGCGAGGTAAAAACACTGGCGGAGGACCGTGAGGCGTGGAAGTTGCTCGAATGACAAGAGCCTTGCTCTTAAGGCAATTGTGAGGCGCCAACTAGACCATACAAAAACAATAAGCTGTCTCTAAATATTATCCTATTTGAGTGTACTTTTTTTAGGGTTCCGTACCTCAAACGGAAAAAACAGAACCCTTATAGGATCACTTTGTTGTCCGTCTGTGTGTATGTCAAGACTCTTTATCTCGGAAACGTGTAAAGATATCGAGTTGAAATTTAAACTGTATACGTATATCTGTTGTCTCTTGCAGTTATGTAAAAGAAAAACTTCTCAGTTATCGTTTGAAAAAGTTAGAGCCGTATATGTCGTAAAACCGCATATTTCGACACTCACAAAAATCAAAACCTACAGGGTACTTCCCGTTGACATAGAACTATGAAATTTGGCGAGGAGCATTGTGTCAGAGTACACATATAGGAATAAATCTGGAAACTGTACATTTTTATTTCAATCACAAAAAAATAGGGTCTCAAAATTTACAAATTCAAAGTGAGTAAATCGTATAATAAATAAATAAATAATTATCATATGCTAAAACAGGTTTTTGATTATTTTAACTACGTGTAATTTTCGATGTATGACGAAAAAAGTGAAAAAAAGAACTTTTTTGTCGATGGTTATAGTATAGAGATTTTATTAACTTACTTCCCAATTTTCTGAAATTTTCTGGATTTGTAATTGTTTCCCTTGGCGTGCGAGCCTGACTCGCACTTGTCCGGTTTTTTCATGTAATCAGCACTTCAGTCGCTAGGATTATACGTCTTAGATTTTACAGTTTTTTAAATGACTTTAAAGTTTTAGCCTCTAAAAAGTCATATTCATACGCAAAAACTTGGTTGAAAAGCATACAAAAACTTTTATGAAAAAAATAAAATAAAAGTTCAAGCGTGCAACATTTCTTAATCAAGTGATCGACACCAAAAACATAACATTTTGTTATGATTTGTGGGGTGAAAAGAGTTTTTTCCCGGAACGTTAATTTTATCAAAAATGTACAGAAAATTTTGTCGATTTTCTACAAAAAACGCGGAAACAGTGGTCGATTCACGATCCTCTTTAATTTTGAAGTTCTGAAGAAATGAATGAACAGTAATAAAAATGAAACAAGCTAACTCTCAGAATAATGACAAGTAGGTAAGCTAAACACACACAGTAAGTACACAGATAAATTGTGCATGCTTAGTAGATAAGTACTTAGTATTCTTATTCGTTCTCATTAACTGCCTTATTACCTTGGTAGGTATATCCAAATCCACTTCATTGTTCAGATAAGGTTACTTCTATGTAATATGTAATTCAATATAGTACTTTATTAGATAAATCCGTGTTCAAATTATCATGCCGTGGGGCAGGGCCGCCGTTTGCGGTTTTGTCCAAGGCGTGGACGCGTGACTATGAAATGCTTGCTTGTAATGAGTGTAATAATAAGTGTGTGTGGTAATAATTATGTGTTACCGTGTATTGTCGGTCAAATGGTTCTGTCATAATTCGTAATGTTGGTATTGCTTTGAGGACGTGATTTAAGGCTTTGACCACTGCTATTGAACTTTTTTTGTGTTCAATAATGAAGGCATGACTCTCTCATTGGAGTTAGGCCGGGACTCCACCAAAGCAGAGATGTGTGCGATTTGCTGTGTGCTGTGCGAGAAGAGATGTTTTTCATCTCGGGGGACTCCACCAAAGCAGAGATGTGTGCGATGTGCTGTGTGCTGTGCGAGAAGAGATGTTTTTCAGCTCGGGGGACTCCACCAAAGCGGAGATGTGTGCGGTGTGCCGTGTGCTGTGCGAGAAGAGATGTTTTTCAGCTCGGGTGCGAGGTGTTGAGTGCTCAATACACATTCTGCGGGTTGCTGGCGGGCGAAAGGGGGGAGGGTGACATCGGTCACTGCACGCCGCTCACATCTCTCGTCTCCACTGCGCGTCGTCCGCGTACAGCTCTCATATCCGCTTCCATCGCGCCATACAAGAAGCTGAGCGGAGAGGAGATGTGTCAATAACACAATTCTATTGGTTGTTTAAATACATCTCTTCTCCGCTCGTCTCGTCTCCGATTTGGTGGAGTCCCGGCCTTAGTAATGTTTGGATTAGTACAGCTCCTAGATCGAAGTTTAAATGATTGTCATAGTTTAGATCGACACTTTTATAACAGGTTTACAGCCACTAGCTTGAAAAAAGCTGTATACCGTCACAAGTCTCAAAGAGAACTAAATTTGGAAGAGGTTGAAGAATCATTTTATTATACAGATTCACTGTCTTATGTGATTATGTATAAGAGCGTACGACATTGTAATAAATGTTCTCAGTACTGTACTGCACCAAATATTTAATAGATTGTTGTTGAACATAGGCCTACCCATGAATGTTCGCAGTAGCAACACGTAAGTAATTATCATTGACGGCGCCTTTTGTCCTATTAGATATTTCAAAGCTCATAAACAACATAAATATTATTAACCTATTATAAAATTTATCCTTATAGCTCTGCATAATATTTTAATAATTTTCTAGAACTTTAGCTTGAACTGTTAGGTGTATTGAAAATATGCCTCGGCCTAGGTGAGCGGAAGGCCTTGGCAAAGTACCGCGGGCGGGTACCGTGACACTAAATCTAGACTTAAGTGTGGCTAAACTGTTTGCTACGGCTTGCATAAGTACCTAGATTTTAGGTAGTGTGCAAGGCGACTATAAATCTTAGATACAATCTTTTCCGAGTTTTGAGTCGGTGAATGTTTGGCATTTTATTGCAAATAGTTATTGTGCTAGTAGGTACGTCTATTTGCATTTGTTTGAGTTTTCCCCCCAATAGTTGATACTACAGGCCAGAATATTGACCACATAATTGAATTGAAATTGAAATAGTCCTTTTTCGCTGTCTATAGTCGGCGTCAGATTTTTTTTGGTTCAAATTGATGACAGTTGATTGTAGACATCTTTTTTTGCCTATGCTCATTGGTCGGTCTTCCTAAATTAACCTGCGCCAGAATGTTTTTATCTTTAATTTAAATTCTTGATATATATTTATTCGTGCACATTTGCATGAGCACAATTTTTTTAAAGAAAGCTCTTTAATCGACAATCCCCCTAAGGGTTTAAAAACTAACTAGCCATATCTATACATATATATCTACATATCAGTCAGCGTAGTTGAAAACATTCAGTTAATTACGTTCTTTGTTTAAGAATCAAAGGCACAAGTTGAAAATTAAATATCAGTAAATTCACTTGATCTAAGCATAGGTATTGTATGACTTGCATAATGCATAGATTGACATAACAGATAATATAATAGGTCCGTGATAAAGCGACCTTCGTCCGTGCAACCTGCGGCGATCGGATAAGAGTTAAATAATGAGTGACCTGGATGTAGTAATACGTTGTAATTACAAGTGACTGATATCAGTTGCGTGGTGACACTATCAGTAGTAAGCCGTGGTAGCCTAGAGGTAGTGACACCCGTCTTACAATCGTGAGGTCGTGGGTTCAAATCCCGGTCCCGTACCAATGAGTTCTTTGGAATTTATGTACGGAATTTAACACCACTGGCTTTTCAGTGAAGGAAAACATCGTGAGGCAACCTGCATGAGTCCGTAGAAGAAATTCGATGGCGTATGTGAATCCACCAACCCGTACAGGGCCAGCGTGGTGGATATGACCCAATCACAATTCGTGTGTCCTGCAGTGGGCTATTAAAAAAGCTGGTACAGTATAAATAAATATTTTGGGACATCTTACGCACGGCCTCTGACCCCAAACTAAGCAAAGCTTGTGAAGTTAGAGTCTCAGAAGTTAGCGGATTTTTATGTTTACTAGCGGCGGTTGTGCTCTCAACGTGATAGTTGAGTCTTGACGCGTGAGCCACCTTCAGCCTCAGCTGGCGTATGAAGTGTTCCACAATGTTATAATAATGAATAGAGCAGAGCTCTTCAAGCATGCGTCTGTATAGGACAAGCGCTGTCAGAGTCGCGGAAGGGTACGCAAGCGTCCTCGCAATCCTGACTAACACGCGCAGAGATGGAACACCCCAGGGTTTTAGTGGGTACACCACCAGTAGGTGAATTCCCACATAACCACCCTTCCTCCCCCGGGGTGGGGTAGTATCCATAAAGGATTTTTCTTGGGTAAAAAGGGTAGTTGTTCTTTTAGCATCATTGAAGAAATATCCAGTAAATGACTGCTCGCGTCAGAAGTAGAGTACAGTTTAATATCTATACTACTAGTTACTATGAAATACATGCCGTAGTTGATCTGCCGTAGGGTCTGTCTACGTGTCATCCATGACACCTCAGTCTATTTCTACTACGTACAGTCGACTATGGAATTGTACACTATGGGCGTAGCCCGTCGTCACGATGTCCTTGGTAACAGACGCGGCGTAGACCTTTCAGAGTGGATTTTTAATAGGGGGTCTACATATCTGAGCAGGTAGGTATAAATGTTGTAATTCATTAATATTAGAGGTGATAAAGTATCAAACAGTTGACAGGTAACTTTGAGTGCTACAAAATTAATTACGAGTAATTCATTACTTTTAATTTATTCTGCAACAGAAAAACTTGATGTAACATTTTAATGTAATATCTTCACATTAAATTAATCAAGGACACTTTTTATGATCCGAATTATTTTTATCAATCATCGAGTCCTTTGGCAACGAACCAACTCTAAATGCCAAGGCGTTAAGCATTCCATTACATGAAACTGGACCAAAGTATTACCGGCTATCATAACTTGACACTTAAGGAACTTTACCTGGCTTTGTACTTCTCAAAGTCGGCGGAGTTCTTTTAAAAATGGTTAAGGCAAGTGTCCAGTCAATTTGAGAGCAATTGCTCGTTCTCACAGTTGCTATGTTAGTACCTATTCATATCAGGTATAGTTATAAAGGTCAAAAGTACTATTCTAGAATAGGTAAGACGTAGATGCTTAATGTGTTTGATACAATCAAGCGACTGGCTTGTAATTTTGATTCTATCAGGAAACTCGGGCAAATTATGAATGTACTTTGATACCGGATTACAGTTTCACAGACTTTAGTTAAGTTAGATTGTTTCTAAGGTTTCTCACAAGCACAGATATCTATATATAACAGATTGATAACACTGCTGTCAATTGAGGCAATTATCTCAACCGCAAAATTCTATGAACTACCACACCTAGATTGTCATTGTCAAATATATGGATCGGAATCTAAGATCGGAATTTGACAAGATTTAAAAGTTCCGTACAGAAAAATCTGGCAATCGACACCGAATTGAGATATTTTTCAAGTCTCTTTCTAACTCACGCCACCTTAAATCAATGCATTTCTTTCAGCTTTTCTCGATCGACCACATTATCTCTCTGGTACCTCTGTGCTCACAACGCATAAATTCTTTGTTACATAGTGGCATTATATGAAATTTTATTAGGTATTTCCTATTATTTACCACCGTAAAGACTAGAAAGGTGTAGTGCCATTCGTAGAATTGTACTTAGGTACTAGGTATACTCTGAAGTAATACGCAATGTATCTATCATAAAAGATGTGTGTAAATGATTACAAGTAACTTACGAATAAGACACTCGTTTTTATATTCTCGTGTTTAAATCGTACAAAGTGCAGTAAGTACTTTTTAATGTCAGAAAATTAAACAAATCATCATCTAAGCGTGTTTCTCTATTTATGTTTGTAACTGCACCGCGGCCGAATGCAGAGCTTTGATTACCTAGCTACTTAGTTCGATACACTTTGTTGTTTAAGCTTTTTAATGCTATTAATATAATCAGTAGTATTTATAATTTAAAGAGTAATAATGATCAGAATAGATTGTCTTAAAATTAAAACCCTATTGTCCTTCGAGTCGGATTATTTACAAGCCTGATTGAAACAGATACCCGTATCTAAGTAGTTGGAATTGTTTAATGGAATTAAACAAAGTCACGGCAAGCATACTGAATGCACATAGTATTTCGACGGCCGAGACTTGGGCCAGCCAAAGGTTAAGTGACGTGAGAACTGTAACTTAGTATGAGATAACAACATATATAGGTCATCGACTTCTCTTTTTTTTTTGTTTTACAGGTAACTTAAAAGACTTTTGATGTGTCTCTATCATTGAAATGAATTATTTTTTATGGTCAATTACACATTGAATTAGAAAGAACGCGTTTCTTCATGCACAATCACATATATAGGTACACAATACGATAAAATACTTATAAATTTGTTTATTTTTTTTTATTGAAAACATCCTTTGTATTTTAATTTATATTTTATAGTTTTTAGTGTTTTTACTAGGATTTTTTTATCTCCAATATGTGGAATCCGAGACGTGGTCAAATTGTTTCATATAGCGGATCAACAATTACAGTTTTTGCTGAAACACTAATTTTACAAAATATAAATTATGCACAGCTGTACTTTTCCTCTTATATGATCTAAAATCTACCTAAACTTATTTGAAATTACTATCTATATGTGTAAAAATTTACTCTGCGGTGTCCACTCAGTTTATGATATGGTTCAGAGCAAGTTATGGTATTTATAACGTGTCAAGTTTTTTTTTTGCTCCGAGTTAGTTTATTTATGAGTTACAACAATTACCATGTAATTGACTGACTAAACCACAGCATAAAAAGCAACTTGATCAGAACTAGAACCAGATTAACTTACATTATTTTTATCCACAAACCACTGTACATAATATACCAAATAGAGCCTGATGTCTCGGCTTTATAAAGAAGAGAAAATTCAGTGACGTATACCTACTTACTTACATTTAGAAATGTTGTTCTCTTGTTGTTGTCTCGGGACAAATAATTATAGTCCTTTAATTACATAGATAGATAAAATCTTTATTGCACATCAAGAAATAATAGAAACAAAGATACATAAACAGTGTAACCATGGGCGGCCTTATCGCTGATAGCGATCTCTGCCTGGCAAACTTAGGATGAGAGGACAAACAGCGTATAAATAAAGAGAGTAATAAAGAGAATACATACAGTTTTTTTTCGTACACGATTGGACAAAATTTAAACATCTTTTTTGGAAACATAAATCATTCCACTTAAAAACGTATACTATTACGGTTACAAGCTAGTTTCGAAAACTCGATTAACTTTTACCATTTGCAATATCGCTTTCAACAATTACCATAGTAGGGCTCAACAGTTACTATGTGCAATGCTGCGGTATCGATGAAGTAATTTGTTTTAAAACTGTGGCTGAATGTACACGATACATGTGAAACGGTGATTAAGTTACAACATTAGCCACAAACATTGACTAAGGTGTAGAGTTTGTGAAGTTAGGGCTTGTAGACTTAAAGCGTGTAGAGTTAAAAGCTTGGCTCTTTTTTGAAACACGAATAAGTCGGCGCTTGACCACCAACTCGCCTGATGGTAAGCTAGATGAGTTGTGAAGTTTTAAAAAGCTATTGTTCCCCCTTGGCCGTATTTCAACCGATCCGACAGCTCCCTGCAACAGGAAGTATTTCGTATTTGGTATAGGCGCCGGTCACCAAAGGCACACAGTCATACACCGACCCCGCCGGCGAGGTCGAGGACCCTCAGGATCTGTTAGAAGATCGGTTAAATTCTCTCCAAATAATCAAACAGCACAACCTATTAGGGCCACAGGGCACACCCCTTCTGGGGTGCCCGGGCAAGTCTGATCTCCCCCGCCGGGTGACGGCCCAAGCCGAAGTCCGTACCTTCTCAGGTGCCCTTGCGCTAGTCACCCTTTAACCCAATATTGGGGCTCAGCCGCCTTTTGCGCTCGCGCATTCCCGGTAAGCTGTAGAGAGGCCTCAGAAAAAAAAAGTATTTTACATGAAAATATTTTTGGTAGGATTTTTAACTTTTTGAAACTTCGTGCTCATTCGTGTTTACTGAATAAAAATAATAAATCACTAATAAATTGTTCAAAAATTGGAATTAGGTTAATTATTTTAAATATAAGTAAGTTTGTATACTTGGTGGTTAGCTATGATGTACAGAGTTTTTTTTAGAAAAAAGAACGTAAAAACCAGAAATGAGGTTAAAGGTGAAAACAAGAAATGAGGTTAAGGGTGAAGCGATTTCCTTTTACTCTCTTCATTGAACTTCCGTAACTGTTGTGCAGCGTATACGTTCAATTGTATCTGATTGCAGGAGTTGCATTGTTTGTTACAATCATTATGGGTCAATGAAAAATAAAGGGCTCATGACTATCATCCGTCAAGCTAGTTAGGAGATCGGTATGCGAGTATGTAAATATTGAAACGAGTGCATTGTTCTATTCAAACTATGATTTGAAGAATTTTGTACCCCGAGGGTGAAGATAGATTAGCTATGCTACTAAGGTTATCTTGAAATTTTATAGAGTTTTACTGAATTAAATACTAACATTTACCTTGTACAAAGCCGTGGTGGTCTAGAAGTATTGACACCTGCCTTAAAATCGTGAGGTCGTGGGTTCAAATCCGAATCCCGTACCAATAAGTTCTTTGCGATTTATGTACGGAATTTTTCACCACTGGCTTTACGTTGAAGGAAAACATTGTGAGGCAACCTGCTTACGTCCATGGAAGAAATTCGATGGCGTATGTGAATCCACCAACCCGCACTGGGCTAGCGTGGTGGACATGGCCCTACCGTCCTTCGAGGGTAGGTCTACGTCCAGCAGTGGACTATTAAAAAGGTTGATACAGATTTACAAAGCAGTCAAAGGTCAGTCTCGATTATTTGGTTAAATATTAAGGATTTTTTCAATTCATTCCTGTCTTTATGGAGCGTTAGCTCAAAAATCTGACCAAAAAAATTAAAACTTTCCGCACAGCTATGTACATCAAAGTATTTATCAAATCATCATTCAGATTGAAACAAAAAAAAAACTACTAGTTTATTACCATCTGCGTCAGTCATTAGAACTTCCTATGTACTAGACCACTTCTTATTACTTGTAACAACTCGTATGATATTTAACGACATACCACTTTTTGCCATTTACGCCTTACGGCCTTGGTACAATTATTTATTGGAAATTGTAACAATATTCATTGCGAGAACGGGACAAATATAGGAAGCACTTTAGATAGATTAATGTTTTATTACTATAAATGTGGCAACATTTAGAGAATGATATAAATATTACGTGTCAGATAATTTGAAAATAATTGGTAAAAAGGCTTGCAAGGTCAAGTTGTATTTATTTTGAGTTAATTGAATATTAGTTGTAAATTACATTAGAATTAGTTATAAAATGTAAAATTTGTTTTGTACTGTACTGTACCAGCTTTTTTATAGTCCACTTCAGGACGTAGGCCTGCCCACGAAGGGCGGTAATTGAAATATTGTAAGTGGTGGTAAGTGGAAAATTGTTTTAATACATAATAATTTATATACCTACCTAAGAAGAGTTACGTAAGCAACTTGTGTAAAGTCGTCTAAACTTTTCTACACTGCTAAACGTAGATATTTGAGTGTTTAGCATGAATATAAAATTAAAACTATTTCTATGTTCGAACTGCTTCTATTGTTTAAAAGGATACTTTGAACTAAACAGTTTTAGAAAATAAAAACAAGATCTATATTTATATGGTTTATATTTATACATTGAATTTAGGCAGCTGATGCCTAAATTCAATGTTTCGATAATTTTAGTTTTTTTTATAGCGCCCTAGCATGTATTTGCAATGCCCGACAAGGGAAGCTAAGTTTTAAGCTCTTATCTTTAACTAAGATATGTACAATGTTAACAATGTACACGTACACTTAGTGCCAAACAAATAAATTATGTATTATTATTTTATAGTTTTATAAATACTTTGAATTCATACAGATTACTGCTACAGTACTGTACCAGCCTTTTTGATAGTCCATTGCAGAACGTAGGCTTACCCACGAAGGACGATTGGGCCCTATCCACCACGATGGCCCAGTGCGGGTTGGTGGATTCGCATACGCCATCTAATCTCTTCTACGGACGTATGCAGGTTGCAGCACGATGTTTTCCTTCACCGAAAAGCCAGTGGTGTGAAATTCCGTGTATAAATTCCAAAGAACTCATTGGTACGGGACCGGGATTTGAACCCACGACCTCACAATTGTAAGGCGGGTGTTACTACTTCTAGGCCACCACGGCTTCACTGCATACAGTTTATTTTATTGTAATAAATGTGTTAAATTTTATTGCATAAATGTGTTAATTAATTACTGATTTGGTTTAATTATTTGAAACCGTATTAAGTGGTATGAAGCCTTTTAGCAAACACTAATGACTTTGTTTTATTTTTCTTTGCATACCGCCTTTCGGCTATGGGGTCACCAATTCAAGCTAGTGTTATTTGTCCAATAAAATCGTATTAAAGTATTGGTAAATGTTCTAAATGTCAATATGCTTCTAAATTTCAACATCATTAACTCATCGGAAATGGATAATTATTAAAAGCTGTTAAGCATTCCTTGCATAATGAGATATGGCTTGTCTACAGATATTTATATAACTTAGAATTATTAATTACGATATCTCCGATAAGTGGTGTACTTATTACTATAAATTATTGCTAAAATTTGCTATTTAAACACTTATCTATCGTCGAATTTATAGCATTTTATGTAAAACTACAAATATAAGGTATGATTACTACGACAAAGATCTAAATTTTATCAAGTATAATAAAATTAGTTGATGGTCTCTGCACACAAAAATTATCCGGAAACTCGCTAACTCGAGTCAAATCGAAGTGTGAGTGTATAAGGTTTGAGTAATGAAAAATACTGATAGCGATTTAGTCTACCTAGTTTGGTATGTTATTTTTACAACATTATTTAATATCTAGTTCGATTGATAGGTATTAATCGAACTAGATATTAAATAATAATGTTAAATAAAAATGTTGTAAAAATAATTTCACTAATGTCACTGATCTATCCTTTAGTTCTACAACACGAGCAGTTGACAAGAGAAGCCAGAATAACTAATTATTTCTTGCAAAAAATAGCATGACCGACTTCACCCGTGTACAGAATTCGCGAATATTTCGCACGGATCGATGTAACATGCTTCACATTATTGTTGATTTATCAAAAATGGCTCCACCGGTTTCGATAAAATTTAAATGAGACCAATTTCAAAGTATACTATTTCTAATAAAAAAAGAATTATTGAAATCGGACGAAAAAAGTTATGCGTAAAGAAAAATAAATACGCGTCGAATTGAGTACCTCCTCCGATTCGTCGGTCAAAAATATCAAATTGATGAAATTTATCATTCATTTCAATTCTCTAAATATTTCAGGAATGTGTTAGACTGTTAGTGATATATTTTCACGATGATGATGAAGAATCTACGATCAGTCAACAGCTTTCATGGTCTGTGGATTACGTTCACAAGCCATAAACATCACACCTGGGACCGTGAAATGCGTAAACACTGTGGTGCAATAAATATATGACGTTCTCATGGGATCCCATTCGCGGCCTTAGGATTCGACATGACTAGCTTTAAGTACTGTTAAATATTGAGCAACGATGTATTGGAATAACTGAATAAAGCTACTGTTGACTTATGTAAGTTTATAGCATGAAAATAGCATGACAGTCTTTGTGAAATTGACCTAAAGATTGAGTTTATATGTATAGAACTAACTAATAATAGTCAAATTGTTTTAGTTCAGTTAGGTATATACATTGTTACATCCCTGTTTAGTAAAAGTGATGTCTAATTAAGTAACAAAGCAGATCTAATATTTTTCAAATATAGTTAAGTTGTAGAGATAAGAAGTAGCTGGCAACAGCAGTTAACTGCTAAATTACTCAAAAGTTGAGCTGTTGTTAAGATGATGTAAAATAATAGGTAAATACTTAATTCAGCAGGTAAGTGTAAATAAATAAGATTTGATATAATGAATGTAGTGTTATAAATTTACTATCATTGCTACTATATTTTTAAAACATTTATTTTCTAATTCCCCTACTCAAATTCTTAAGTATCAGTAATTTCTATGTCCTTTTGTTTTTGTCTTCTCAAAAAGATTGACTCATTTTTTTTCTTGAACTGTTGATTTTTTGTTAAACTTATTAGTTTATAATTTCATCGAATTCGATATTTACAAAGTTTTAAATTTACACTCCTCATTACAAAATTAAATTAAAGCGAATAGTTGCTCAAAGTCTCAGAATTTCAGGGCATACATATGAAATGTTTATAATGCCCGTGTTTCTTACTATGCGTGCTCTACTATTGTAAGCGCCATAACTCAGGCGCTATGAGATGTGATGCAAGGTATTGTGAGCAAGTCAAATCACCATGAATTGCCATACATCACGTTGTAAACACACGGGCCAGTAGAACTTTTAGGTATTATTTTAATTTTTTTAATTTTTTTAGTACGTAAGCCATAATAAGTCTTTTTGGAAATCATTACTGCCTGCCAACCAGTAGGATGCCGTCTAATGCAAGTAATTTAAATTAAAAAAAATCTATATGATGGGACAGGTAAATACATTATGTAAGTAAGTACTTACGTTTAAGTCTAGTGGCAAACTCTGGTGTCAGAATTATGAAGCTGTCTGAAGGCTTCTGAAATGGCCAAACGATTAAAACAATCACAAAGTCATGCTTATGCTAAAGTGTAAAAGTTTGCTCGTCAGGAATGACAGGAGTTAATAGAAATACTTCTAGTTGTAACACCTTACTGTGGGAAACAAATTCATTTCATTTATAATTCTGCCCTCCTTTTAATAAACACAGTATGTGAATGTTCTTAGGAATACGAATCAGAACCCTGCCGTAACAATGGACCGAGCTCGTCATATTTATATTATGTTGTGAAAATATTTGCCATAAAATACGGATAGGAATTATATTCAAAGGCTTAAGTATTAAGCATACATGACATACGTACCTGAAACAATTTCATAATTATTTGCAGCAGTGATCGAAAAATAGCGCATTGATATTTGTGATTTGACGCAATATATTCGCGTATGTTTTTACTCTACTTCAAGCTAATCAAAAATATTTTGTAGTACATGATCGTAAATTGAGTAGTATAACGTATTACGATATGACCACACAATGCGCCGTGTCGCAACTTCACCTTGAACGACGGATTCGAGACTGACTGATTGGCAATGCTTGAAAGTGTGACAAGAAAAGCGGAAGTAAGGTTGTGGCAACTTAGTAACAAAAATCAGTAGAGAAAATCCTATAAAACTGGAGCAAACTATAAAAAGTCTTAAATAAACTCTATTCAGCACAGAGCTGGCTTTGTATTCTGGGTCTTTATTTCTGGTTTGTGTAGAAAATGTACATAGTTAATTTCGATTTCTAATTATCTAATTACATATAAGTTTCGATTCAAGTTACGTATAAACATTCCTGCATTGCTTTTCAGCGTTACATTGCTGCCAGCATGCTGGGCTCCTTGCCAACTGGCAGTGGGCTTAAGCGTTTGGATTATTTTTAAACCTTCAGGGGTCTGTGGATGATGCAATTGCTTTTTATGTAGTAATAGTTTATGTAGTTTTAGTTTAATTAAGTATAATAGTATTGTATTTTTTTGTAGTTTCAGCTAGTTGTAGAGTTCCTGCTTCACAATTCATATAACGCCTTACGAGGGTTCCTCACTTTTATTCTAAACTCAAATAAACTCCTTATAGAGTTACTCGTACTTAGATTTGTTTTGTAAACATTCAATAAATTATTTTTCTTTACATCCTCTCTCACAAAATGGCAAAGACAAAGCTTTCAGATCAAATTATTTTTCAATAGAGTACAATTACCAATTACCTTGTTGTTATTGCAATTTAATTCATTATCTAAAATATCTGAAGACAAATCACTTTTAAAACTAATTTTAACTAAACGACGGGGACCTCGGTGTTGCTACGAGCATCGACCAAATAAGTCAGTGAAGCGGTAATAATAGTCTTCGAAACCATTTGAAGCAAAGCTGATCATAGCAGCGAGTTTATTAATTAGAAAAAGTTAAATCTTCATCTTTTGTGCATAAAACGTTCACCACTGAACTCAGATATCGTTTATTTGAAATAATTACTGCGGAGAGCCTCCGCAGACTATGCAGCACCTTCTTTCATGATCTCAGTGTCCAAATGCGTGCACAATGCGGGACCTCTACCAGGTTACCCCCGGCGGGACGAGGGTAGCTGAGTACTGGGAAAAAATCGTATAATGCTGAGAATTATCGAAACGACGAAGAAGAAGAATTATTTTTGCAAAAAATGGCAAAATCGACTTTCATCGTGTACGAAATTCGAATAGTTCGCTCGAATTGATGTGTACAATTTTAACATTATGGTTATTTTTCTAAAAACCGCTCAGCCGATTTTGAGACCTTGGAAGTATAACCCTTTCCAAATAAAAAATATTTTTGTTCGGTTCACAATTGGCGAAAACATCTATGAAAATACACAAGAAAAAACCTCCTCTTTTTTGGAAGTCGGTTAAAAACAAATCTATTTCAACTAGCATAATATATTTTTGCTTATATTATGTCATAAATCACTAGCAGCTGGACGGAGAGGAACACAATACAGAAAAAATATAAATAGGTATTTAATTGAATAAAATTAGTAAGGTTCAAAATACAAACCCCTTTATTTTACACACTATGGGTGTTAAGCTCGAAATATACTATCGGACGCGGCTTACGGACGCGACTGACAGCCGCGACTTAGCAATGTGCACAGTCTTAAGACATCCGGTGTGTCAGATCGCTCTCGGACGTCCGAACGCTCAAGATCGTCCGAAGGTGACGTCCGCGACTTATGTCCGATAGTGTGCACGGCTCAGTGTACTTTCATAGTCTAGGTCGCGGCTGTCAGTCGCGTCCGTAAGCCGCGTCCGATAGTTTGTTTCGAGCTTTACAATACACAGTGTAACAATCAATATGTTGAGTTGTTGACACGTGTCGTACCATTCATGTCTAAACATAAGAACTTTTCTGACACAACGTGAATGAAGTGACAAACGTATCGCCTCTATTGACATGAGTACGCGACGCTCCAAAGCGACCTCATTATAAAAATATCTTCATTACCTACTCCACGTATGGATTAGATGACCATTCAATACAAGTTAATGATGTGATTATTATATAATTCTGCAGACCATCTATCTTATTTTTGACGACTACTTACTTCTACTCTTACAACTCTGTCTCAATAAATCACGATAAGATTTTCTCAACAGTGTCATATTTGAACAGGTATTCGTTATTACGACAAGGGTTCTTAATATGGTCACGTATGTACTAGACTTTTTCATTAGGTAATACATAGCCCAGCTTGTTAAGAGAAGCATTTCAAAAAGACTATTAATTTTTAAGCAGGCTGTTATTATGGGCAGTAGACTCCTACGTACGAGTTACAAAATTATTGTACTGGTTTAAAGTAATACATTATAGTTTAAGGCGGATCGTTAAGATGATTGGAAGATAAAACGTGTCACATGTCGAACGAGATTGCTTTTTCTAATTGGCTGTCTAGGATTTGCTGTGACCTTCAAATCTTTACTACAGACATGCGGTATATTCTATTGTAATACAGTTAACAGTGCAAATATTTAAAATGCATGACTTATTATGAAAAAAAACTGCACCGCGTCGAATTTTGTATCAAGCGTGAAGGTAGTATTTAGTAGGTAAATAAGACTAATTTCACGGTAGGTTATGTAATTACAGTTTAAAGTAATACAGTTTGAAGTAATATTATGAGATTTAGATGTAGAGGCGTTTTGGCATACCTAAATGTAATTATACAGTTTTGAACATACTATTAACGTCTAAAACGCTCTGCAGAGCCTGACACCCTGCAGTGAAATGCTCGTTATTTTATTGGAAAAGTTAAAATACATAATTATTTTTTTCAAAAAATAGCATGACCGACTTCACTCGTGTACAGAATCATTACATAGTATAAAACAACTGTCGCTTTCCGCTGTCTATCCCCATGTATGCTTATATCTTTAAAACTACGCAACGGATTTTGATGCAGTTTGTTTTAATAGATAGAGTAATTCAAGAGAAATGTTTATATGTATAATACATCTGTGCGAAGCCGGGGCGCATCGCTAGAACGCAAATATTATGCACGGATCGATGTAGATTATTACATTTATTGTTGATTTATCAAAAATGGCTAAGCCGATTTCGATAAGATGTAAATGGGACTAATTTCCAAGTATATTCTTTCCAATTAAAAAATAATTATTGGAATCGGACTACTATATAAAAAGTTATGCGTGGTTACACATAAAAAAAATATTTACGCGTCGAATTGTATACCTCCTCCGGTGGTTCGTCGGTCAAAAATAGTAGAATATTGTAAAGAACGTTTTTATTTTTACATTTTGGCTGCCTGGGTGGTACGAAGCAAGGGTAGAATTTGGTGTAAAATCATCCTAGCTACAATGATGAAGGAACTGATATCAACTAATTCATAAGAACTATACAGTGAGTTATCTTTGTGATAAGCATTTCAAAAAAAATCTGAAGCGAACGCAGGATTTGAACCTGCCTCTTCGGTTCACTAGCCTGACGCTCTACCAACTGAGCCAGCCAGCCTCCTACGCTAGCTACACTTGCTTATCACATAGATAACTCTTTGAGATAAAATCTAGTGTAGAAACCACTCAAAATAAAATTATAACTTTACAGATATTGATATAGGTGTACGAACATAGGATTTTTTACCTTAATAAGTTCGCGTTCAACCAACACACTTTAGCATAAAAAATTACTTCCGTTTCTAGACTTTTAAGTAGCTTTTTATATCCACAGCACGGGTTTTGCTAGCTTGAAGAGTTTTTCAGGTTCTGCGGTCACAACGACACAATTTGTCTCTGTAGAACCAAAATTGCCGTGCAATTAGTAGGTACCTAGTTCTCTCTGACTAGCTAATTAACTTAGGTGTCGGGTTTCTCAAGGATTCCTTACAAGGTGCTGCGGTTAGAGCCGACTTTGGTCAGTGATCTCATTGCTTTTGTTTGAAGATAATTTTCCACCAAAAATGGTGAGAACAGCAACTAGAGTAATTACTGTTCTTGCTTCTATGGAAGATGAATATTAACGAATTTTCGCGAAACAGAGTTAATTGGTGGTTGTAATTTCAGTAGTCAGTTCACTTGTCCAAGCAAACACATGAAATATACTTAGGTATACCTCTGATAGTTATCAACTGACAGTTTTCATCTGTATTAAATAAAACACCGGTTTTTACTCACGTATGATATACGGCCGGGCCGCTGGGAAACCCGACCGGTTTCGGAGTAAAATTAGTACTCCTTTATCAGGGAATACGCGCGCTCCCAGTCGACGGGAGCGCGCGTATTCCGTATGAAAACTGTCAGTTGATAACTATCAGAGGTATACCTAAGTATATTCTCAGCGGCCCGGCCGTATATCATACGTGAGTAAAAACCGGTGTTTTATTTAATATAATGTAGTCTCATGCGAGTTTTAATGAAGTGAGTTTTCATCTGCAAGTGTGAGTTGGAAACTTTTTTTGCTGACGGGGTTATTTTGGATTGCAAATCATTAGACGGTGCCTGACTACGAGATAGAAGATAGTGTAATTAAAAATTAGTAATCTGTCGTTGCAGTGTATTATTGCAGTGGTGTACCAAAGAGTTATAAATAAGTTATACTTTTATATATGTATGTGTGCAATGTATTTATATATTTTCTGTGTAACTGTTATTTGATTAAACAAATTTCTAGTTATAGATAAGACTGAAGTTTTAACATTTATATCATAGTAAATATAAAAATTCACTAGTTTAATATGTAAACAAACAGTCGTGATCATTGATTTAAAAATAGCCCAAATAACTGACGATAAAACTAAAATTATTTCGACCCCACATTAAAAGTTAACAAACCGTAACAAAATAACTTTGCCACCATTTTTCTCGACTGCCGAATCATTTTCAAGGCAAATACATTTATACGTAGGTAAATATATGTTGGTTGACTGGGCGCTGGTGATAGTAAAGGTTCAAAGTTTTTAACTCAAAGGTCGGCGCAAGGTTGTCGCCCGTAGGCTGAGAATGAATAATTTGTGTTACAATTAGATCCGTCTGTTGCTCTAATGAAGTGAAATATGGCAATCAATCATTACTTCGTTTACTGACGTTGTAGAAAAGATTCTATGAACGCTTTACGGATGTAAACAGGATTTATGGAGCAGCTGGGGGCAAAACTCTCGGAATTTTCTTTGATTAAATTAAGCAGGTAGGTAGTACGTGTACTTGGTTTTTAAGGTGATTTGAACCAGTTTAGAAATATTACAGAAGAAAAATCCGTCGCTTTGAGCCTTTTTCAGTTTGTCAAATGTTACATTATAAGCTTCGGGTTTAACTTCAATATTCGGTTCTTATTATTTCCCAAAGATTTCAAATGAGAACCATAGATTGATATGCATTGTTTAAAGCGTCAAAAATTTTGAAAATAACAAAAAGCGACAACTCGCTGGTTACAAGTCTTACAACTACTACTTACGTCTACATACTACTATCTGCTACATTTATATATAAACGAGTAGCAGATTGTAGTATGTAGAGAAGCTAATTACTGAAATATGTATAATGGACGTTATCCATCAAAAAGAAAACTTCCAATGACGTCAATTGAAAACCAACCACCTTCATAACACATCACTAATGCCCGATTAGAACAAAAAACTCTAATATCCGCCGATCGGTCACTGTCAGTCTAATTGGCGATTGGTATAACTATCACTATCACTAATCGACCAGTAGTACTAATTGGAATGCGTACCCATTAAGCATTTTTGACCTCGCTTGTGCCACGGAGTAACCTCTCACTCGGGTCATAGTGCAAACGACATGATTCGCGCGTAAAATGCTGTCAAAAATGATGAGGTCCCGTACATACCGATTCTCGAAGATTCCGTTTTAAAACTTCGGATATTGAACGAAGCTTGAATAAGTTCTGGAGTTTGGTTATCACATGATATGATTTTTAAATTATTAGGTACGTAACTGAATAGAAAAAAAAACTTTTTGAAACAAAACATTTTTTGACGTGATTGACTGATTCTTAAATAGAACAGAAGAAAAATATGTTGTTTGGAGTAAACTGAACTTTTTGAAGTTAAATGTTTTAGAGTCTGATATTGCGCGCAAAATAGATGACATCAGAGATTTAAAATAATAAAAAAATGATTTATTTCAGGTATGTATGTCCCATATTAGCAACAATACAATTACGCAACACAAGTCATTTAGGTAGGTCACTTATGTACCTAAGTATGTGATGTTGGTCGGCGGTTTGTTCGTGCGATAGCCTCTTATTTAAAAATAATAGATAGTTATATCAAGTAAGAAATCAGTATCACTAAGTAAGTACGAATTTATTTTTATTTTGAAGGATTATTATTCTGCCATGGATCCCTAAAAACCAGTTCTGCGTTTTTTTAGTTGATAATTGCAGCTGCAGTTATTAAGTTATTTTTTTATGAAGAAAATTTGCATTGCTTATTCTTTCGACTTAATCTTGACCTTGTAGAATGTCGACGTAATGACAAAGATTGCGTTGGCTAATGGAGTGACGTGTGTATTATTAGTATTTGTTGCATAAATGCGATGGCGTAGGTAGGTATTTCTGATTTGTGGATTTTGGTAGAACAAAATAGTTTATGTATGGCGATAGTTGTGGTCTACAATTATTTGCTCCAATACTGTGTACTACCGCCTATACTACTAAACAAATAATAATGAGGACATAACGTGCTCTGGCTCGAGTTACTTGTAGCGGAGACACTAGTGTACTTCATGATACAAAGTTATAAAAATTATAATTTTTCTGGAAGAGATTGCAATAAAGCTATCAGTTAAAATTAAGTTATAGCGTATTTTCTACTGTTTTGTTTTTAAATGTGTTTCAATCTAGTAAGTATTTATTAATGTATTTATCATATGTAAGTTTACGGTTACCGGTTGAGCTTAAATTTTGCACACATGTGTATATCGCGTGACAATGCTATAATAAGGTACCATGGAGCTGATCTGATGATGGAATCGGAAGGTGGCTAAAGTAACTCCTGTACTAAATAAGATAGACCCGTCGTGTTTGGGCTGGTTTTATTTGTCTTGGCTAGCACTCTGCTGCTCGTGATATCCAGGATCACAAAACCTTGTATTTTTAAAAAGTTATATTTCATAATAATTTATTATTAATTAGGTAGGTAGCATGAATCACTTTTTCAGCAATAATTCTTGTTGATATAAAACTTGTCTGTACATTTAACATTCAATTATAATACCACCTCTCTCCACATAAAAACTTATTCGAATACGAAGCTATCATCGCACAGTTTCTTTTGAAGAATTGAAGGCACGACATTTGAAGGTTCTATCCTAGTGCAAAAATATACTACTACCTACATAACCACATAGACTCACTCACTTATATTCGCCCACTTAGATCCGCTTAGCAATGATAATCTTGTTCGTCGTTAAGGTGATGATTCCCATTTTAGGCAATTTTGCCTAATTTTGAATGAATTTTGAGAAAATATTACATTAGATAACAAAACTAACCACCAGAAAATATTCATCATCATCATCATCCGCAGCCTTCTCTATCCCACTGCTAGGTATAGGTTTTTTTTAATGACTATGAGCTGTTGGCCTCTGAGGCCTCTACAGCTTACCGGGCATGGGCGAGCGCAGAAGGCGGCTGAGCCCCAAGATTGGGTTAAAGGGTGACTAGCGCAAGGGCTAGGTATAGGCCTCTTACGGTGTCATTTGTCTCGGTCCTATGATAATCGTGTTCAAGTTCGTCCCGCGATTTTCACAATATCGTCTCGCCATCTTGCAGCCGGATGACCAACGCTCCGCTTGCCTTGTCTCAGCCACCAATCCGTCACTGAAATTATTAATATAATGTAATAAAACATTCACTCATGAAATCATAACAAGTTTAAAATAAAATGGAGTGCAATAAAATAGGCTTATGATGTACCTAAGTGTAAAGTCATTATATTTCTTATCAGAGATGGAAAACCCCATGTAAAGGAAAGTTTTGGAACTTATACCAACTCATAGTTATTTACTCTTGTATAAACCAAATCACACAAATCGGCGGATAGGAAATTATTTAGCTACAAGCAACGCGAAACCCAATCAATGTGCAGTTTTATGTGAGCTTGAGCCGGGATTGGATACTGCGCAGCTTGTAGCCAACTTCACATCCGCCGACATTTGAAGTACCTTTATGTAGACATTTGCCTTTAGTACATTTATCTATAAGACCGGAATAAAGTTAAAAAAAATTCGGCTACAATATTAGTTTTTACTACGCTGTATACGCAGAAAGTTTTTTGTTATCATATATTTTTCACAAAAAGTAAGGACTCTCTACTTGTTTGTTTCCCCCGTAAAGTTAAGTTTAAGTATCTTCTTCTATGTAGAATCTTCATCTATATAGAAGAATGTACTCTACATTCTAGACTGTTTTTATGAAAGATTTATGGTCAAATCCATCTTGATTAGAATCCTTTTCCATAACCAGGTATTCCTGATACAACTATTTTCTTTAAATAAGTGCATATACTTTTAGCTCTACCGGAACACTACGTACTTCTCTCTGGATTATAATGGAAATACCCAATGTCGACCTTGCATGCATGCCAATCGCGGGTCACAGTGCAAAAGAAGTGGTACAGTCATGTGCGGAATTCGATTACTGATCTAAAATCACGCTCGAGCTCGCGTTTTGGCTTGGAGGCCTTTACAATAGGCGATACAAAAGTCACGAAAGACTTTCCAGCAATAAATATTACTTGGGAATGGCATTTCTGATACTAGATAACAAAAGTCCAGATAACAGTGCGATAGAAGGAAGATATATTGTAATGATTAGAAGAAAAGATTCATGTTATAGGTGCCGTAGTGCTGTAGTGCTCCATGCTCTGTTTGGCTTGCAACACAGTTTCAGGTTTTCATTCTGTAAGATGTTTGCTGATGCTAAATATTTGACAAGGATTATATTTTGATTTGATGGTTAGCTACTGTGCTATTTAGGAAACTTTCAAATTAATGCCTAATGAAATATTTTTATAACGAATAACACCAATGTTATTTAAACGAAATATATATAGGGTTATTTCTAATCAATTAGCATCCTTTTAGGGGCTTATTCTGTACATCAAAACTAAGAAATTTTGTTCTGCGATTTTGTCAAAACCCAAAAAAAAATCAGCTGTTCCATACATTTGGTCGCGGGTGAACGATATTTTTCTATAGAATACCAATTTTTTTTTGAGTTTTGACAAAGTCGCAGCACAAACGTAGTTAGTTTTGATGTACAGAACAAGCCCCTAAAAGGATGCTAATTGATTAGAAATAACCCTGTATAGGACTGAAAAAATTTCTTTTAGACAATTTTACATAATAAACAATGAAAAAGTAATAATCTAAAAATCCAGACAAATCACTGCAGTTTTTCGTATTAAATTACATTCAACTTTAAGACATCTCACTTATTTTAATGCATTCAGAAATCGTACCGTGATCGGATCGGTATCAATATCGGCCATTGTAAAAGGCAACATTCTAGAGGTGTTCGAACGTACACTGAAGGATTTCCGCATTGTACGAGTCAACCCTGGGACCGAGGAGATAGTTTATGTTTAAATGGCATTTAGCTGGAGCAAGCCACTTATAAGAATGTTTTCTTTGTTAATGGTTCACTATCTGACGAAATGTCGAACGCTAATTGGGTTGTCGAAACGAGAAACGCGCAATGAATACCAGCTATGAAAGTATTTAATAAGAGTTTAAAGAATGCAAGCTTCCCCATTCCAATTACAATACATTATTTTAAAAATAGAAGAATTAAACGCTTGACGAAATATCCAGTACATGCCTTATTTCACCAGTCCATTAAGACCTTCTCAGTAATGTATTTTTAATTAAACGGCGGGTCTATTTAAATGGTGAAATATGTTCTAAAGAGTTTAGATGGGGACGGATGATAAAAAATTGCTTAATTATTATTTCGACAATAGTTTTGCTAATGTGCTTTAAATCTTCGTGATCAGTTGTCGGAGCGAAGATTTCATTTTAATTAAACGGTTGTTAACCTCTTAAATTTCTTTAGGCAGGGCGGAGAGAAAACGAAGATAGTTTTTCAATTGAGAGACGAGATGAGTTTAGAAATAAGAATCTTGAAATTATGAAATCTCTTTGATACAAAAAATATAATCTTTGATAAAAATTCTGCGCACTTTGGTCGAAAAAAATCTCTGGGTGTCGTTTAAATACCTTGAATATTTTTCTAGAAGTACTTATTTTGCTTCATCCATTATGTTCCAATAAAAGAACAACGGATTGAACTTCGAGAGTGCCGATAGAAGTGAAAACTTGAACATCAAAGTACTATCATTTATGCGGTAAAATACAATTTCACACAAGCGCCCTGCGCTTAAAAAATCTTAAAAAGAGAGGGGAATATTACTTCCCATCTACGTCGCGCCACCGGTTTACTCTCCTTTCGTATTACGAATTTTCAATCAGGTCACGTGTCTTGACGCGAATTTAACATTTTTTACCCATCCCAAAAAGTGCACGACGCCGCTAAAGAAGTTTTCATCACATCTATTCGAAAAGGATCACTTGGTTCGCCTTTAAGTGCGCCCAAAGGTGGTGTTTTCTATAAGAAAAATTATAAGTGCGCCGAAATTATCTTTGCCGCGCACTTTTTGAATTTGGAACATAATAAGTGCGACGGAATGATTATTGCTGCGCACTTTTTGAATTTGGAAGTATTTGTAATGTTAGTGTTCAGCGCTAAGAAAATGAATGAAAATAATGTAATTATAAGTTTTCATTTGTTCTATTATTAGATAGGTACCATTTAATTTTGGGTATTTCAATTTAGTCGTTACTCTACGTTTTATTAAATAATAATATTACAATAAAATATGAGGCGCCTTATATTTTCTAATAGAGGGGAAAAGGAAAGTGTTCCACTCGGGCGCAAAATATATTTTTGGCTCGGGCGACGTACTTTGAATCCCTCGCTACGTTCAGGATTCTACTAAAGAATCCCTCGTTAAGCGCCCTCGCCGTAAAAATATTATTTTGCTCCCATATGAAACAATCTCCAATTTCACTTTAAAAATACGCCGATTAAATAAATAATAAGTTTTTACTAATGTTTGTAATGAAAAGTTAACAAAAATAGGAAAGATACATACAAAAACTGTGATTCGAGACATTCAACTTCAATCCTATTAATTAGAATTTACCCAAGCGCCTTCTCTAATGCCTTGCATCCGAATACGCATATCTAATCGTTTAAGATGTTTATAACTAGGAAGTAAATTAATAGAGATTCACCTTAGATCAGTAGTTGTGTCATCCAATTGCTTCTGATCTAGGTGATCCATTTCTCAATTTACATCATGTAGAATTATTACTCGTAAAATCACGTTTTATGCTGACTTTCATTTAACAAATCAGCGCCCAGTTACCCAAAGCCTGTTTTTTAAGTATGATCGTTATTACGCTTATTACATTTATATTGCAAAAGTAGTACAAGAATGCAATAAATATCGTATGTAATTGTTTTTGCTTGAAGGTCTTCGCTCTTTGCTGAGTAGAAGTAATAAAAAAAAATATCTAGAGTGGTCGCTCGGGGCCATTGTTTTAGAGTTATTAATTGAGTCTGATTATTACTCAACAAAATGCCTACTTATAAATAAATCGTTCGCTTAAGTTAAACTTGAATATTTTTGGACAGTCTATTTTTAAGTCAAAGATTGACGTAGTTAAAATAAGAACAAATATTATAAATTATTTTGTTAATATTAATTCAAATTCTGTAACAAAACTAGTTTCACCGCTATCATCGTGAGTATAACACAATTAGGTTAGGCCCTAGGTTGCCTTCATGACATGATGCCTTGAAGCATTATGGCACTATGTACGAGTTTACGTACTAAAAGAAGACCTTTTTTTGACCCAGGAATATCCTTTATACCACCAAACCTGGGGAGGCCGGTGGTTATGTGGGAGTCTCCACCGCTAGTCGGTGGCATACCCATTAAAACCTGGGGTGTTTCCGCCACTGCGCTATGTGTCGGGGCTACGGGCACGCTTCCGCACTCCTCCGCGGCACTACAAGTAGACCTATAGGCTCGCAGGTGCTTAAAAATGAGGCTCTGGTCATCGATATGGTCTCAGAGAGGCTGACAACACTAAGTTATATTCAAAAGTTTTTTTTATGCTTTATTAACCACAACTAAATACGATACTACTTTATATGCTAAAACTACCTACACTTCAATTCAAACCTACACTACTACTACTTTAAAAGCAATTGAATTATCCAGAGACCCTTTAAGGTCTAAAGATAATCCATATGCTTAAGTTCACTGCCAGTTGGCAGCGGGCTCAGCATGCTGGCTGCATTACCACGCTGAATGGCAATGCTTATTGAGGTTGATACGTTGAGCCAAATAAACACCAGCATTTTGGTCACGCGTCGCGTCCACCAGACACTCGGACTCAAATGTCTTAACTGCAAATGGCTCAAATATGTAACCACTACCGAAGTTAGCATATTTGCGCCGCTTGTGCTGCTCCGCCGAATTAGCCGCCGCTCCAGCCCTACTCTGAGTTTTCAAAAGTTAACATAAGAATTTAGCTTTTAAAATGTTGAGACGTCTAGCACGTTCTACTGGATATCCCGGAGGCTATCCACTTTCAGCACAAGCAAAGCAGACGGGCTCAAAGACAGCACCAAAGGATTTTAGCAGGTACAATACCACATTAGCCAGCTGTGGGATATCTTGCAGTGATCATCATTAAAATCCACCAATCCGCACTGGGCCAGCGATCCACCAACCCGCACTGGGCCAGCGTGGTGGATATGGCCCAATCACCTTTCGTGGGTAGGCCTACATCCTGCAGTGGACTATTCAAAGGCTGATACAGTACAGTACATCATTAAAAAAGATTATATTCAGTGATTATCGATAATACTACCTATATATACATCAGTAAAACTCTTCTTACTCATTTGCTCGAATAAGTAAATCATTAAATTTTAAAAGGTTACTGAATAAATTACTTACCATTAATAATTAATTAAAATGTTTACCTTTACCATAAAATGTATATTACAAAATATAATAAGATATGTATCAAGCACTAAATGCAAGCATGCACGCAATTGTGTAAGCGCCAAAAACTTACAATGTGGGCCGTGAAACACACTTTCATTTTCATACGCCGACTGATACGGGCGGCATTATGTTCTTTTTATTTTTACTAAAAAAGAAAACTGAGTAATATATAATAATATTCCATAAACTAAAAGACCTATGTATATTAAAATTACTAAACTAATATACTATACTAGCCGCCCGCCTCGGCACCTTGTACTAGCCCGGATACGATTAGCTAAACAAGACAGATTTTATAAGTATTGTGCGTATGTACCTACCACGTAATGTAGGTATGGAGGTTTAAGTAAAGAACGCTATTTTTTTTGAAAATATAATTTAGCTTATGTCTTCCGGATATAGTATAGCTTTTCAACAATAAAATAAATTTTCAAATCGGTTCAGTAGTGCCTATTCAATGCAAACAAACAAACACTCAAATATTTCCTCTTTATAATCTTCTATTATATAAAAGGCTTCCCTGAGTGACTGACTGACATACAGTCTACAGCCCAAACCGCTTAAGATATGAGCTTGAAATTTGGAACATAGGTCAGTCAGACACCGACCCCGCCGGCGAGGTCGAGGACCCTCAGGATCTGTTAGAAGATCGGTTAGATTCTCTCCAAATAGTCAATCAGCTCAACCTATTAGGGCCACAGGGCACACCCCTTCTGGGGTGCCCGGGCAAGTCTGATCTCCCCCGCCGGGTGACGGCCCAAGCCGAGGTCCGTACCTTCTCAGGTGCCCTTGCGCTAGTCACCCTATAACCTAATCTTAGGGCTCAGCCGCCTTCTGCGCTCGCCCATGCCCGGTAAGCTATAGAGGCCTCAGAGGCCAACAGCTCTTAGTCATTCAAAAAAAAAAAAAAAAAAAAAAAAAAAGGAACATAGGTACATTGTACCACGTAATGGAGCACTAAGGAAGAAAATTTTGAAAAATCGATCTCTAAGGGGTAAAACGGGCCCTTTTCGTTTGTATGTAACTTTTTATTCCCTGTACCGAATGACTTGAAACTTTGTATACATGCTTTCCAAACAAAATAAAAGTTACGTTTTTTCCTGTTTTTCCTCATCTAAGGGGTCAAATAACTTCCCAAACTTGGTGAAAAATGTTTCAATTATATCCAATCAGCTGAACAGTTATGGTTGAAATCTGGTATGAAGGAAGCACACAGTATGTTTCAATACAGGAACTAATAATATCCAGGATAATCTATAGGGATCCTTAGGGATGGCAAAATTAATCAGTTTAGGCTACAACCCAAACCGCCGAGTATATAAACTTGAAATTTGGATTATACGTACATCATACGACATAATGAAGCACTAAGGATGAAAAACGTGCCCGACCCTAACTTACGGGGTAAAACGGGCCCTTTTTGTTTGCATGTAACTTTTTATTCCCTGAACCGATTCACATGAAACTTTGCATAGATGCTTTTGAGACTAAATAAAAAATTGGCTGTAAATGTTTTTCTGAATTTTTCTTAAAAAAATGCTTAGGGGTCAGATACGTCCCAAAACTTCAATGCGCTTTTTTAAAATAATGTAGTATCTGGAACAATAGTCTTAAACTTAGCGCACATACGGATCAATATACGTACATTTTCCATACATTTTGTCGCGGGTCGATGAACTTTTTGTGTTGAACAACTGATTTTATTCACGTGATTTTGGAGTTAGTCAAATTATGAGTATAATAGCATCCTAGAACATGATGACGAGTGATGTATAGGTATACACTATGTGTTTCTCAAATAAAATATGATATAGGTACCTACTTGTGTGCCATTTTTTCATTTGCCTGGAAAATTAAATTTCTAATGACTTAATGAAACATGTCGAATACCTGTACCGGCCTTAATTAATAGTGCACTACTGAACATAGGCCTACTTGCGAAGGGTGATTGGGCCATATACTTCACGTCGACTGAGCGCGGGTTCCTGAATCCACAAACGACATTGATTTTTTCTCTACGGACTTACCTATACAGGTTGCCTCAATGTTTTCCATCATAAAAACGGCAATAGTGGAAAATTCCTTACATAGTTACTCATACAATAATTATTATTGGCTCCTCGGTGGCTCAGTTGTTTGTGACCCTGACTCCTGGGTCAAAGAGGCGTGGGTTCGATTCCCACCCAGGGCAAATATTTATGTGATAATCATATGTGTTTGCTCTGTGTCTGGGTGTCATTAATGTATTTTTGTTTATTTATTTATTTAACACTTTCTTGCACACCATTTGTACAAAAGGAGGACTTAACGCTAAATAGCATTATCTGCCAGTCAACCTACAGGTACATGTATATGTAGTATATCAGTCTCTGCCAGCCAAATCACAAGCTTTGCTTAGTTTGGGGTCAGATACCGTGTGTGAGATGTCCCCAAAAATTCACGTACTCCGTAATAAGCTTTATATACAAGTAAATTAAATAACCAAATACTGAGACAATGCAGGCCAATCCGTGGGCTATTATCGTTTTAGGCAAATACTGATACAATTCAGGCTAAGCCGTAGGCATTATCCTTGCAAGTAATACGATAATAGGCTCAATTATGGAGGCGCCATGGTAAAAATAATAGCAACAAAAAGTGTTATGTCTATCGAATGCTTAAAGTGAAAAAGAAACAGAAATAATTATGCTAATTACACATTATAATTACAATGGCGCCTTCATAATCGAGCCTAATACATGCTTAACCACGAGCTACTATTATTTTAAATAAGTGCCAAGATAACGCGGGCCATACTGTGGGTTTTTATCATTTTAAGCAATTACGAAAATAACGCGGGCCAGACCGTGAGATATTATCATTGCAAGTAATACAACAACGCAGGCTAACGGCATGCTATTATAATTTTAAGAATTTATTAGGACAACGCGGGCCATATTGCGAATTATTAGATATTATTATAAACAAATGCCAAGATAACGCGTGTTGAACCGCGGGCTATTATCATTTTGAGCAAGTACTAAGACAACACGGGCCAGACCATAGGCTATTATCATTGTAAGTAATACGACAATGCAGGCCAAACGGCAAGATTTTCTAATTTTAAGCAAGTACTAAGACATCGCTGTACATGCTGCGTGCTATAAATAACCATCTTAAGCAAGTACTAATAATACGCAGGCTAAACCGTGACCTATTATCACTATAGGCAAATACTGTTACAATTTTGGCCAAACCGTGGGCATTATCCTTGCAAGTAATTTTGAGCAAGTATTAAGATAACGCGGGCCAAATCGCGGACTATTAGATATTATTATAAGCAAGTACAAAAACAACGTAGATCAAACCGCGGGCTATTTTTATTTTAAGTAAGTACCTATGTACTAAGACAACGCGGGCGAAGCCGCGGGTTTTAAGCTTGTATTGGTATATTTTTACAATCAAAAAAATAAACTGAGCTAAAAGATTATAAGAAAAAAATCAGTATCTTAGTGCATCTGAATTACTGTACAACTCCTCGCTAGCAAACACATGTAAAATCAAGGAGTGACTCCTGACTCTGAGGAAAATATTAATTAACTTAGATCTTATACGCCAGCCGATCCATACAAAAGCTTTTGGCTAAAATTGGTTAATAAAACTGGAGCCTACAACTTAGAATGAGACACGGTAACGCTCAGTTGGAAATCCATATAGATTTCCAACTGATCACCACGCGCGGTTATCCAAACGAAAACTGATTGTGCCAATTCTTGCTTCCCATCGGTGATTTGTGAAGAACATATAGATCGTTGTTGTTTCAGCCATAGTCACAGTCACTTACAGCCATAGTCCTCGCTGGACATAGGCCCCCCCTATAAGTCTCTAATAAGGTAGGTAAGATAAGATAATAAGATTGAACCGAACTTGAATCCGTATCGTAATCCTGCGGTTTTAGTAAGGTCAATCGTCCACTTGGGTGGGTGTCCTATCCACAAGTAATCATACGTGGTATGATTTTCACTAAGAAATTATATGAAATATTAATTCATCAGTCTAGGTAGGTATTTCAGAAAATTCGCGAAGTTTGATTTCTTTTTTAGGGTTCCGTACCTCAAACAGAAAAAACGGAACCCTATAGGATCACTTTGTTGTCCGTCTGTGTGTATGTCAAGACTCTTGATCTCGGAACACGTAAAGATATCGAGTTGAAATTTAATCTATATACCTATATCTATAGTCTCTGTAAAAGAAAAACTTCCCAGTTATTGTTTAAAAAAGTTAGAGCCGTTTATGTCGTAAAAAACCGCATATTTCGACACTCACAGAAATCAAAACCTACAGGGTACTTTCCGTTGACACAGAACTATGAAATTTGGCGAGAAGCATTGTCTCAGAGTACACATATAGGAATAAATCTGAAAATTGTACATTTTTATTTAAATCCCAAAAAAATAGGGCCTCAAAATTCACAAAATGTGTGTTCAAAATTCTAAGTGAGTAAATCGTATCATATAAAAGAACTTCACTAGCACATGCTAAAACAGGTTTTTAATTATTTTAAAAATGTGTAATTTCCGATAAATGATGAGAAAAGTGAAAAAAAAAACCTTTTTTGTCGATGGGTATAATATAGATTTTAACAACTTACTTCCCAACACAACTCCTTTTTGTGAAATTTTCTGGATTTGTACGGAACCCTCGATGTGAGAGCCTGACTCGCACTTGTCCGGTTTTATTTTGTTCTTGTACTTGTTTTCTAGTAATATAATAAGTAAAAACACATTAGATGTAAAGTTAACTAGTGATCATAGTTCCTAGGTCCTTTTTATTAGATTGTAAATGTTAACTACTATGATATGGATCAACAATCAAGATAAATAATACATATAAATGTAGGCCACACTAGGGTCGGCCATTAAGATTTAGAAACTAAATAGACTTAAGAATTGCCCATTGATAAAGAGAGATCTCATAATAAGATGCCTATTTAGATAGATCTTTGAACATAAATCCTGAAAGAGGTTGGTAGATGGCAACGATAAAAAATTAGATCAAATCGTACAACAGTCGATCGAACCGTAGATACATAGTAGATACGTACATAGTAAGATCATAATTATTATAATAGCTACATGGGTATTAAAATTTATGTATTATTAAATTAAATTAAAATAGACACTATTCATTAACATAATGACTATCCATTAAAAATGAAGAAACTTTTAATGTCGTAGCTAATAAAACGTAATATTTAATGTGTATTTAAGCTATATGTGAAAATAGGTCAGCTAGAACAAGTTGGTCCGAGGAAAAAAGAATAATCTAATCATGGGTTTTATGTAAAAATAAACAACATTAGTTAAAATCTCGCGTCGACATCCGTCGCGTTCCTGCGATCTTAATTATACTCGTATCGTCAGTCCAACTGATCAGTGGACATCATGTGCTGCGCTTGCTGGTCCGTGGTCTCCATTCGAGAACTTTACGGCCCCATCAGCCATTCGTTCTATGAAATATATACTCTGCTGACTTCCATTTTAACTTGCTAATCCGCTGGGAAATGTTGGTAACTTTGGTTCGTGTGCTCCTCATTTCTGATTCGATCTCGCAGAGAGACGCCGAGCATAGCCCTCTCCATAGCACGTTGGGCTATATTGAGCTTATTCAAATGGCCCACAGTAAAGGACCACGTCTAAGTTCCATATGTACTTACTGGTTGTTGTATGTTTACAACCGTCAAAAACTCTCGTTTTGAGGCACTGAGGTATTTCGGATGAAAATATGACACGTAGTTTTCCGCTGAGTTTTCCGAACTTGATGTTTGAAATGTCACTTTTATCATTATATCAGTCATAGAATGCTACTGCCAGACATACGTTCCTCTATAGATCTCCAATGGCTTGCATCTAACCCAATCTTGTGCTCTTGAGGACACCAATCTTCCTTGTGGGTGAACGTCATTCATTACACATACGTACGCTAACCTAGTACGCAATACGCTATAATAAGGAAATAAGCTAGTACGTGGCCCGTTTTGACTCCATTGGCTATCAGTGCTGTCAATGACGCAGTTGGTAGTTTGACATTTTCTCTAAAGGGTAGCTGCTTAACTTTTATCCACTCCACAGAAATAGAAAATAAGTAAGTTCGTACAGACCGGGTGGCTAGCCCTGGTATCAGAGTTTATAGGCCGCCTGAAGGCCTCTGACGTGGCTAAACGATTAAAACAGCCTACGGACCTACAATTTAACGTGCCATCAGAGACGGTAGCGCTCAGTTGGAAAATACCACACGCACCCATCCAAAAACTGACCGTGCGGAATGTTGCTTAATTTCGGTGATCGCTGACAAACACCTAGTCAAACTACGCTACGAGCGGTACGACAGAAAATAATGATGATGACTTTTAGTTTTCTAGGATGTGTAATAAAGTTCCTTAAAAGGGTAGACACCGCCCCCGTTAAAAGTTAAAAGTTGTTAAAAGTTAAAAGTCTATAAATGTATATAAAAATAATATTAGTATTCGGTCACCCATTTTTGAGTGTAGGTCTTCTCCATCGTCCCACAGCTTTCTCTATCTTTAGCCTGACGAGTCCAGGCTGGTCCGGCCATAATGGTAGATGTCATCACTCCAGTGCCGTTGAGAACATCTGCGAGGGCGTTTACCATCATACGGATGCCAATATAGTGTTCTCTCGCTCCATTTATTGTCCTGAGACCTCGCAGCGTAGCCAGCCTAACGCCACTTCAATTTGCATGTTAGTTTGACGGCATATGTCACGTTTGTTTTTTTAATGTATGTGTGCCTTTTGATTTCTTTCTTTCTTAGTTTGAAATATAGGTCAATTAAAATATAGAGCAGAAACAAAGTGCAATTGTGCACGGTGTTACGCAAAGGCCCAAATCCGTGATGTAGGTCGCGGAACACTTTCGTTTTCGCACGGACGCCGCCGGCGCCGCAGCAACCGCGCGGTGCCGATGTGCTTGGAATATCCTACACTAATTATAACTCAAAGTGAGAACTTAGAAGCTAATTATCATAACGCAGTTTGAATTTTTGACCGACGAACCACCGGAGGAGGTACTCAATTCGACGCGTATACATAAAAAAAATATACTTCGAAGTTATTTTTTTTAATTTTATCGAAATCGCTAAACGTTTGCAAATTCAGTACACGGTTGAACACGGGTTTCAGTCGTTCATGCTATTTTTGCGGAAAATAATCTAGTTGGAGTTCAAAAGTATAATGCATTCCTTACGAGTCGAGCTGGAGGTAAAGCGCGAATTTAATCGCAATAAAAAAATCTAATCCTTGACCGTCTAACATTATTTTCTAAACCCAGTTCAGTTTTTGTTCTTGTAAAAGCTTACATGAAAATAGAAGATTAGATAGAAACAAAACACAATCAAATTTTATTCTTTGCTTAGCTTTAGCACTTTTCAGAAAAGTTGAAGACTATTGATCTGACGATCTTGTCATATCTCTTCTCTCTACTGTGGTGGAGCTTAGGCTTAGTTGAGGCTTATTGCTAGTCGATACAGATTTATTGCCTATCTGGTCAGTTCATTATTGTTTTAATTACGTTGCAATGAAATGAATTATAAGAAAAAAGAACAAAATCATTTTCTCATTGAAATACTGAAAATTAAAAATAATGCATGTATTATAATATTTTAAGTATACAACGTGTAACGGAAAGGCTGTATACATAAAAAGTGGGTTGATACTATACCTTATATAGATGCTGTATTCGAAATTCCGAGACAAAATAACAACATTCACTTTAAAAAAAAAATTAAATATGACTGACTAGAAAAAAAAGGACAGCAGTTCAAGGAGGTGTGGTCTGATTTTGATGGGATAGGTCGTGTTATTGACCTCACAGCTGTTTAGTGTGATAGTGCTGAGCAAATGTGAATTAGTCATAAAAATGACTAGTTTTTCAAAAAAAGATTAAAAATCAGCAAACGAACTTACACGGCTAAACATGCCCCCATCTAGTTTGTTACCGTTATCTGATTTGGTACTTTCAGTATATATACAGTCTTTCCGTTACACGTTGTATATAAAGCGATATCTCTCCTTGCTCCTTGAACTGATTTTCGAAGTAGTTGCGTAAAAGATTTTTAAAATTCCACTGAATACTTCTAAACTAGCTTTAGTAATATATGTACATGGTATAATTTGGTAAATAAATAGAATTACAACGCTAATCGAAAAACAAATGAACAGCAAATGGATACATACATATAGTTACATCACTTTAAGTTTTTAAAGCACTGAATAAACCAATGCGGTCTCGGATCCTCTGCAATGGAGTTTGCACTCTCTATTAGCTCTTGAAGTCTTGCCGGCGTAGGTGCTTCTTTGCCCATGATCAAAATACCTTGTCGTCCGTCAAAAACAATACCCAGAAAATAATCACTACTTACTTGCTTGACAAATACCTTTCTTATTTTGTCAGAAATAAGTATTTCTGGACAGTGACACGTAACATCTTTCACTGCAGCTACATCCTCTTGTGTGTTCACTTCTACGAATAATAAATCCTCCCCTTCATTAGTCACCCACTTCAAGAAATACGCTTTTGAGGTACCACAGCTGCAAGTCTGGTCTGTTACTTTAGAAATATTTACGCTCTTATTGCATTGCATCGTATCTGTGCGGTTTTTCCCTGAAGATCCAGCTATGATTAACCAATTTCCTTTTAAGTTTTCTTCTATGTAATCACTTTTGGCGTCCACCACCATTGCTGTTATAAGCAATAATAACTTAAACATGTTGATTATGCTACAGTTTGTAGTGTTTTGTATGTTTTAAAATACCAAATGTTGCCTTTATATTGGGTCTGTGTTAGTTTTTTGTACCGTTATCTTGTTTTTATAACGGAAACAATATTTAATTAATATTATTAACGATGCATATCTAGTCTATTAATGCTATGAATTGTACATCCTGTTGCTATTGTTAATGTCAAACTAAACCTGCATATAAATTGTATGTATTTTTTAAGATCTTACAAGCTTTTTTATACTATATATAACGGGACTGAACTCACGTGTCGGATAGTCGTAACGACTATAGTTTCGGTCGCATTCGGCGACCTTTATCAAGTTGGCGAGTGCTAGCACGCGGAGCCGTCTCGCAATGCACTGAATCTTACAAGCTACAAGTACATCTGTAGTGTTCTACAAATGAGCAGGAACAATGTTATCCTCTTGTAGGTATTATAGTATTTCTGTGAATAGAGCTGCAGGGTACAATCAGTTGATTGAAATAATTTTTCTAAAAGCCCGCGGCGTCTCAATGTCAGATTTACACATATATTTTAATTGTCTCATTTTTTTAATGTAGAATAGAGCTACATTTGGTCACCAACTCGGCTGATGGAAAGCGAAGATGGAGTATGTAGACCTAGAAGATACCTGCTCACTCTTGACTTGAAGATATCCAAATTGTAATTGTCAGGAAACAATGACGGAGGCACGGCATCCCTATCCCTGGCGATCCGCATACGAATTAACGGCGTTCAATATTTGTCTGACGGGACAACACCCTTTTAATACGTTTGCTGCAGACTTAACGATATCGTGATTTTATTTATCGGTCTATCTCGGAGGCAATTGACCGCTTGCTCTTTTCTCGTTGATCTTTCCTACTATCATTATAGTCTCAAGGTTGTAAAGGATCATCTTTATCACATTATAGTTAAATGTCACTGCTGTCGGCGTAAATTGTAGTATAACAAAACATTTGAGCACAAAGTTCTGTAGTCGCGCCTGACGGAAATCCAATGCAACGATTGTAAGTTATTCCATACAAAAGACATCAACGTGTGCTCTATATTTTTATTGTTGTGTGTTATTTGAACTAGCTGCAATTTTTGATGAAAATATAATTACTTATTTTGATTGTAAATTTCAAGTTCTATAGTTTTTACCCGTCTGTTCAAGAAAAAAATAAATATTTTTGAATTATATTTATACATTATTGCGCATGTCATAGATGATTATGTGTGAAGTGTGTGTGTGTGTGTGAAGGCAACATGCTTTTTTTTTGGTTTTATAACTTTAAGAACTTCTTTGTCTAGGACAATAACACATTATTATCAAAATTTGACAATTTGGACTATGATGATTCTCCTTGTAATAAAAATATCCAGTGCTTAATGCTACATGACTATTAATTCAATTAATTAAATCAAATATGACTCAAAAAATAATGAATAGACGCTAAACTAATATACTCATCAAAATTTAACAATACAAACAACAACAAAGCGTGACAAAACTTTCAAGGCAGCAAAGGCTTTGTGTAAAAATTAACAAAAATACATTTTACTACGAAGTCTAGAATGTTTGGCTTCCTACTTACCCATTAAGGTAAAATGGGTACAAGTTACCACTAAATTACCAGCTACTTAAGGTCATGCACGTAATAAAGATGCAAGCACGAGGAACCGGAACAGTTTGTTTTCTCCCTTGATATTTACAACCTGTCTGTTACGGCTTTGATGATTCCAGTTAGGGCTGTCATTTGCGTGGAAGAAATAACTTTTTAGCGATAAGGCTGCCATTTGTTACACTAACTATAAATTGTATTTGTTTACCTAGTTAAGAGTAGATCCGAAAGAGTAGATCCCTGACTTAGTGGCTCCCAATAGCAGATAAGCACTCTATAGGTAGACCACCAGCCCGATAGGTCGACGACATCCAAGACAGGAACAATAGCATAAGAAAGTTGATGCCTATGACCAGCAGCGGGTTGACACAAGATGATGATCATGATGATATACAATAAAAATTAATTTATTTATTAATGATTCTCATCAGATCAGTGGCCTGTTACAGAAGAATTAATTCATATTGATAGGCATATTTGTTTATCGCGTAAATGTATCAGTACTTATCTCGATACTAGTTAGTAAACCTATTATTATTATATACTACGGGACTAATCGCGCACTAAAATTACGAAATAAATAAATACCTCCTCATACAGACAGTCTACCCGTGACCACAATCGATGCAACTCGGCCGAAACGTCGGGATGAGGAGGTATTTATTTATCTCGTAAATTTAGTGCGCAATTAGTCCCGTAGTATTTAATAATAATTAGTAAACATAGTTGAGTTGAGAGACTGAGATTTACTTAGTTGTTAAAACACAGATCAGTTTACAGATAGAGCAATATATATTTAATCTATTTTCCTAATATGTAGAAGACCTTGAAAATGTATAATTAACCTTTCTTGGGAAAAAAAGAAAACAGATTAAACGATATTGGCCATTTAGGAAACCAATTCAATTTACTCACCAAAAAACAACAACAATATGATTAAAAATGTCACATAATTTTATGATATTTCAATTGACCTTTAATCATGATGTTTATTTAATCGATTTTATTGTCAATCAGTTTATCAGTTTCAATTTTTTCTCCTTTTTCTGGACTTGTTTTTCTTCCTTGAGTTGACTTTCAAATTAACAAAAATCATAGCTTTAATAAAGGTATTAAAGATATCAAGTATCGTTACTTGCAAGCCGCAACAATTTCCTAAGAAATCAATAATACCATCCATTAATTACAAAACACATGATTGTGGTATAGATTACGGATTATTGGAAAGTCTTTATTTGTCTTACGAATTTCAAGGAATTGTGGAACTCACTCGCTCAGACTAAATAAAAATATCAAGACAGAATGTTGTGAACAAACAAGTGAGGCCGACCAAAACTACGCCTCGCCGTGTACAGACAATTTACACACACATAAACATACAAGGAAACTACGCCTTGACTTGACAGTCGAACTATGGTGGCGCAACAGTGACACACGCACACATGTATAAAAAACTGGCATCACTTGACTGTTCAACGACGTTCCCTCTTGATTTTTTTGTTTGCTCTGAGCTCACTTTATTAATTTTTTTCACCTTTTCTTTTAACATTGTAATCCTTAGATAATATTTAAATAAATTTTAACAAAAATCTTAAAAATTTGTTACAATAAACGTTCTAGACCTAAGTTAAAGATAAATAAATAAAGGATTATTCGGGAATGTGATACACCAGTTTTCAACACAAAAAACGCGCTGGTCCTCAATTTTCTCAACCGACGAGCCTACTTGTCAGCCCTAGAGTCCTAGTGACATTAAACTCGTCAAGCTAAATGCAGTGCAAGCTAATCGGATATACGTCGCTAGACGCTTTCTAATGTCTATTACTTCATTACAATAAGATTAAGTTTGTAAACTTAATAATATGTAACAGCTTAATAAGAGCGTTACTTGATTCAAATTTAAGCTACATTGATGATAATGCCTGACACCCCTTTTAGACTTCTTTTTTTTATTTCAGATAGGTTTGCGTTTGACTACACACTGCCTGATGTTAAGCAGATATGCGGTCTAGGATGTAGCACGCTTACCTAAAAGATACCTATTTACTCGAGATTTGAAGATACCTACATTGTACTTTAACGGAAAGACAGACTTAGGCAAAGCGTTCCACATTCTGGGAGTTCGTATGAAGAATGTGGACTCAAAACGCTTGGTTGTAACGCGTGGGATGTCCACTATAAAAAGGTGGCGCTTTGGTCGCGTCTGTCTAGCCGTACGATAGAAGAAAGGGGCAGGTGGGACCAGATTGTGCAGCTCCTGGGCGCACTCACCGAAGTGTATCCGATAGCAGGCAGACAGACACGCCACCCTACGTCGATGCTCGAGACTTTGCAGCTTCGCCTCAGTCAAGGTTTCGTTGCCTATCAGTCTCCTGGCTCGCCTTTCAATGAACTCCAAAGCCTCCAACTGGTATTTGGCAGACCCATCCCATAGGTGAGAGCAGTATTCCATGCAAGACCTGACTTGCGCTTTATAAAGACTAAGCAGTTGCTCAGGTGTGAAATACCGTCTCACCTTAGGGAGAACACCAAGTTTTTTTGAGGCTAATTGGGCTTTTGACAAATTTTTGATATAAGACCCAAAGTTAAGAGTCGATAAGATAGAAAAAAATATTAAGCAATTACTTCATACGAGTCAGATAGAAAAAAATATTAAGCAATTCAAAGTTGCAGCTAGTATGGAACCGCCGACAAGCAATAGGTTATGCCATTTAGGTTTATTATTTACAAAAACTCCGTTTAATTATGAACAAACGTTATATCGGGCGTTAAGCTATTATTTATCACCTATAAAAAATGCGTTATGGCGTCCTGTCTCAGAATCCGTACCAGAAACCCTGACATTTGGCGGCTTCCGCGACTATTGCTTACAGTACTCTTACAAATATCACGACCTACTATTGGTAGGGCTGAGGGAGCCACAATCAAATTTCCTTAACAAATTTAACAGCTAACTTAAGAAAAATATTTAGTTATTCTGCATTGTCGACTGCAATAAGTTGGCTGCGGTGTACCTACAAATGTTTCATTAAATAATACTAAGCACAATTTTATTACTCTGTGACTCTGTTGAGCCATCTGAATATCAAGCTCAAATCAAATTTAATTAGTTAAATGCGAAAGATTAACAACTAATAAGTAGTTTTAATTTGATTTTAAGGTTTGATTTCTTTTTTTATCGAGCTAAGGACAAGAAGATATAACAGCAGTAAAAATTCCGTATTTTTTATGACATAAAAAAACGTCTTGAAACGTCAAGAAATCTTTTCAGCTGTAAAACATAAAGCCAAAGGTGTGAAATTTTATATTTTAGAAATAGAAACTAATGTTGTTTTTAAACTTTCACGATTTGAACACATTATTATTATATACTACGGGACTAATCGTGCACTAAAATTACGAGATAAATAAATACCTCCTCACATTCCTCAGTCTACCCGTGACCACGGTCGATGCAACTCGGCCGAAACGTCGGGATGAGGAGGTATTAAATCTATTTATCTCGTAATTTTAGAGCGCGATTGGTCCCGTAGTATATAATAATAAAATAGAAACTATACAAAACCAAACCAAACTTTACTTCGGTATAAAATTAAAAAAAAAACGACCTGTATCGTAAATTTTGCACATACAAATAAACTTATCAAAAATATATCGCTTAGACGCTCATATACACTCACACTCATATCTCACAAATATACCTAAGTATACAAGAATCGTTTGTATTAAAGTATAAGTTCTATACATAGAAAACCTTATAACATGACTAATGTGCTCTATAAATCTGTCTCAGCGACAGTAACCTTGAACTAAGCCGTCATTTTATTTGACTCATTTAACTGATTGAGGCTCTTTCGTCAAACTCCGTAATAACTTTATGTAACAGTCGCAAATGTTGATCTTCCAACTGTGTGGTAAAAGGGCGGATATTATAAAGCCAATTTGCAAATACAGATACTATGTATTTATCTGAGCCGTGGTGGTCTAGTGGTAATGACACCCGCCTTACAATCGTGAAGTCGTGGCATCAAATCCTGGTCCCGTGCCAATGAGTTCTTTGAAATTTATGTACGGAATTTCACACCACCGGCTTTTCGGTGAAGGAAAACATCGTGAGGTAACCTGCATACGTCCGCAGACGCAAATTTGATGGCGTATGTGAATCCACCTACCCGCACTGGGCCAGCGTGGCAGATATGGCCCAATCATCCTTCGTGGGTAGGCCTACGTCCTCTGGACGGATGGCTCTGGACTATTAAAAACAGTTGGTACAGTATAGTACAGTATTTATGTGCTCAATTTTGAGAAAATAATGTTTAAATGTAGAACAGTCAGTCTAATGGGTCAAGTTTATTTGAACGAGCGAGCGAAATGACTCCATGTCAGTTTTATTTTCCCAGTTGTTAAAGTTTAAATGTTGCTTCTTGCGTACAGGTCGCATTTTTCTACGAATCTTCGCAACATTTCGTACTTCATCATCATCAGCTTGTAATAACCCACTGCTGGGCATAGGCCTCCCTTTGTTTCATATCATTCACCTCTATCCCTTGCCAATTTCATGCATTTGATACCCACTAATCGCTTAGTCGTCCACCCATCTCAATCTTGGGACCTCAGTAAAAAAAACTTCTTAAAAATAGGGAGAAATTTCCTGTAAAACTTATCAGCCGATGAATCTATCATTGAGAATATTTTTGCTTGTGCGAGTTGTGCATTTTTGAGACAATAGATTAAATTAAAAATTAATTAAAAATTAATAAATTGCCAAAAATGCTACAAATTAATTAAGTAATCAGTACCCGGGAGATCTACTGTTCAACGAACTACTAGCAATAATACTGAAATTTGTATTATAGCACTTTCATTTCTGCTTTCATGAATTGTAGGAGCAAAAGTGTATTAAAATCATGAGTCAAATTGGTCTAGTGTATAACAAGCTTAATGATTATTAAAATTAATTATCATTAATAATTTTAATGTATTAAAATCAATGTTGAGAAGGCTTTAGTGCAGCGGAAAATTAAAATCTTAAGTAGTTAACACTTTTGATAAAGCTGTATCTTTAATGATTCTACAAGCAAGTCAATCGTTCTTTGCCCAAATATAAAATCAAGTAAGGCGATGTAATTGACTCGTCAGTCCTAAACTAGATCAACGTCAAAGTCCAATCAAGGCCTGCTATAATCCGCACAATGGTATTGTGTTACTGACAACCTTCATCTTTGAGCTACGACTACTCAAAAGGCAAAGGAAGTAATTCTGTAAATAGAGTGTTGTATCGAAATCCGCTCCTGGGTACAAGCACAAGCACAAGCACCAAGGCTAAGTTGGAAGTTGGAATTGTATCGCAACCGCCCCTCCATTCTTTCAACTGGTGGATTGTTGCGTGCAGCGCTCACTCTCGCGATCGCGCGCTGAGCTACCGCGCGTCGGCCGTGTAACATGCTTCGGTGGTGAGAAGTGGCCAGTGTAGTGTTCGAATTTTGAAAAATATTTTGAAAAAACACACGTGATCAGTGCCCAATCATGAGGTCGTGCGCCGCAGCGCTGGTTGCCCTAGCGATAGTTACAGGTATGTTTAATTTTTTTTTCTGGTGAAAATATTTAATTTTACAGAAAATTTTCTTGCGCTTCAGGTTTTAAAAAATATTAAGAATATGTTATACTTAGCTAGTTTTTAATTATTTTATTAATACAATATTCGCTTATAAATACGCATGTGAAAATTAGCGCGTTAACTACACTTTAAATAAATAGTTTGAAATGCACAAACTTTCAAGGAAACAATAGAAAATTAGCATAAAAATGTCCAAAGTTTACATCACTTGCAAAATAATGAAAAACAAAAACATTCCACCATTGTTATGCTGATTAGTTAATAAGCAAACACTTTCCTTTTGTCCGTCCGTTACGCAATAATTGACGAATAATTACTAACCTGTACACATAAAAATGGTTCAAAAACTTTATAAGGAAAACGAAATGTCGCGGTAAACTATTAGCAATGCAAATCGATTAGTTTCATAATCGATTATTTTATTGTTCGAATTCGGTCATTATCACAACACTCGATCTAATCGAAATTCGGTAAACGAATCGTGAGCAAAAGTTTTAGATTTTCGAATAATAACATGGATTGATTGTGTGAAAAGTCGCTTTACTTTCGTTCTCAATGCTGGTAATGTTTTCAATGAGCATGGGAAACGTGCAAAAAGTTCGCCACAAGGCTTTTCTTGGGCAAGACGAGACGAAGTATTTAGAAATATTCGCATATATATCGTGATTGCGACTTGCTGCATAATATAGAATCCGCTTTTTTCGTAATCTCCGCTTTGTTTTTTTAATGTTTTTTCAAGCCGACGACGCGTGTCGGTGTAACAATGTTGCGTGTAACGCATTGCTGGCGAAAATTAATGACAGGTTTTCCTATTAGAATTGTAGGTGTTAACTGCGTTAATAAGTAAACTTCCTTAAGGGATTAAGTATCCATATATAAATATTCGAAGTCCTAATTACGGTGTGATGGATTGATACAGGGCTCAAAAGATTTTACAAAATATTTGAGATCACTGAGGTTATTCACATGCTTGAGCATTTTTTAATTAAATCTATAGAAAAAAATAAGAATATAACATGTATTTTAAATTTAGCATGCACTATAATTTTATTCTAGAATCTAAAGTAGATTATTATTATATCAGAAAGTCTTCTTGTCTTTTTCTAACATTGCGTATTTTAACCTTGGTTTTAAAATCAATCAACATTGATGTAAAAAAATTAATAAAAAAGCCGTTATGTAAATTTTCAAAACAACACAAAAGAAATACTTACACTCAAACATCACTTGACCTTTATGTATGTAAAAAAAAAATAACATTCAGACGCAAGTAAATTTGTCGATTATTCCAAATAAGTAAAATTTATGGCTCAGCAATAGAATATTCCATAAAAATAAAAATGTCAAAACGATGAGTTTCCTAAAATTTTAAATGCTAAACCAGTTTTTGAGAATCCCGTAAATGCTATTCAAATAGCATTTAAACCATTAAATATACCATAGAAAAAAAACAGATGCCGTATAAAAACTCCTAAAAGGTAAATGACATAACCTGACTCACAAATCCCGTAATACAAATGCCAAAAGTCTTTGGGGCATTAGGTTTACAACATCAACTCTATTTTAATTTCATAGATGTTTTTTGCCATGCAAAATGAACATTATGTTTTGCTAAACTAGATTTACTTGATTTTAAAATATCGTACAAACGTGTTTTATAAATTGTGTTTTGATTTCAAAACGTAGATTTCTTTTGCGAGTAAGGGTGCTTTCGATATAATTTCACTTTTAGTAAAATTTCAAATTGTTTTCTAGCTGATAGCAAGTAAAATTGGAATCTTATACTTGCCTAGTACTGTTTTAATTAAAATAATAAACTGCAAAGATAGATTGAAAAAATAACTTTTAACTTGACGACAATTACTATGGCATGAACAAAACGTATACAAATATCTATAAAAGTCTCATAAATCTGTAGAACATAAAGCATTCTATGAAAAAATAAATAAAAATAGGATAATAATGTCATCTGTGCTTAAAATAAAAAAAAATATGTACAAGTAATAATTTAATACCGATGTCTTATAAATCAAACGAAAGCCGGGCTACTAACATGATACCACAGGATTTATGACACCATATCCTTTAGAAGATTCAAGACAAATTGCTTTCTCAGATCTACTATTATTCAAAAAGATAGGTATTGTATGAAGAAATTAATGTCTCTTTTATACAGACGATATTAGCGCTTGCAAGAGCTAAAACGAGAAACAAATTACCCATGTCAGGGGAATCAAAACTTTAGAGTTATTGTTGTATCTATTTGTCTACTTCAAAAATTTTCTACGCATATTTAATAAATGGAATTTAAAATGTACACTAATTACATGTTCCATTTACATCAAATGATTTAAGCTTTGTTTACATTGTGTGTCAGTGATTGATAGCACAAATAAAGTAAGGAATTGACGGATATAACTTGTTAAATGAATAATTGTTCATTTAAAATCGATGTGATTGTGGACATTAGATACCGAGAATTATTTTGGGGCAGTTTACAGTGTTTGTAGCATGATAATAAGGTAATTGAACCTATCACTACGTCTGAAAATATATAAGAATATACAAAGCACACTTCAGTTGCACTTAAGAGCATACTTAATCTGATCAAATCAATCAAGGATCCATTTGATTGATTCATGTATTTTTCAGTCTACATGTACTTACTCCACGTGCCTTGAATTTTTTTTGTAGATATAATTCTACGCATCCTGTTCTTCCTTTCAGTACCTAAAACTAAATATTTTAACAAAACTTTTGTATAAGTCTCAACCTTTTACTATTTTATCCAAAAGTTTTATACTGTGCGTAGCTTTCTTTTTCGTGTGAATGATTATTTTGCAAAATTTTGTGTTGGCAAAATCTGTATTAACAGTTAATGCACCATATATCCTAAAGAAAACCCCATATTCAAGAATAACATTTGATTTAACTTTTTACAAAAAATATGAGTGACCGATCCAGATACTTAATCTCAAGCGCACTAAAATTTTGAACACAGTCATAACTCTAAACTAGTATAAGCCGTTTTGTGACAGAAAAATTGATAAGACACGGGCATTTTTCACGTGTCCAACCGACAAGTAAAGAGTGGTTACTTCATACGTATTCGTAGATTATCCTCGGCACTGTACCGCATACAATTTTCGAGTTTGTACTGAATAGAGATCAAGTGGTCGAGATCGGTCGTGAATTCGTGATAGCCTTGCGTTGATCGACATAGTCACTTTCCACTGTTGTTCAATGCTGTCACTTTCCTACACCATTAATGCTAAATGTTATTGTCTTGTAGAAGAATTAGAATTGAAACTGTTCTTCAGTTTTATTATATTTATTTCCGAGCTCACGATCAATATGCTGTTCAGCGGTCGAACAATTAATTGTGTTTAGGTTTTATATAAAAAATTGGTTTTTGACTCGTTGAGGTATAGTTTTAGACTCGTACTAGGCATAAAGTTTCATATGTCCCCTATTTTAGCAAATGTCACGTCCATATTTTTTTTCATCTTTACCCGTGTGTGCTAACAAATACTCTAAACTAAAACACAATAGAAGAAAGACGTATATGTCTAATGTAAATTCTTTAAAACGGCCATAAATACTACAATAGAGGTCTAATAATCGCGGTCAAGGCCAAGTTGCAATTTCATAAACATCAGCATTACTGATTCAACGAATGTCTGTCTTACTTGTTTCTACGCGAATGGTGTTTAGGAACAATAGTTCATCTAGGTTTCGTGTGGCGAAACTGCGACTGAGTTGTTAGTTTGTAGTTTGGGCCGCTAAAACATGCAAAGGCAAGCAAGCGCAGCATTTGGCATGGTAGGTACTTTCAGTGAAAAATTATACAATATCCATTTTCCATGATTAAAAGAGAAACCACGTCAGAGGCCTTCAGGCGGTTTAAAAACTCTGACGCCAGAGCTAGTCACTTGGCCTATTTGAACTTACATGAATAAAAGTGTAGGTATTTCACCAGAGCTCACTTCACGACACATGTAGTATATGTAGACTGAAAAGATACAAGACTATTTGATTGATTTGATCAAATTGTGCTCTTAAGTGCAACTCCTGAATGTGTTTATTTGGCTCAACGTATAAGCATTGCCATTCAGCGTGGCAATGCTGCCAGCATGCTGGGCACGCTGCCAACTGGCAGTGAGCTTGAGCACTTGGATTATTTTTAGAGCTTCAAGGGTCTGTGGATGATCCAATTGCTTTCTATGTAGTAGTAGTGTAGTATTGTCATTAATAAAAAAAAAATAACTCCTGAATTGTACTTAATGTTAGACTTGGGGACTTGGTGAAGTATTAAAAACCACTGTGACGCCAGTCACAAAGCTTTTAATCCCTTGCTCTAATAATTTTCTTTCTCCCTTACAATGTTGCTAGTCGCAACGTAACTAAACTCGCCTGCTTGGATCATTAAATCTATCTAACCTAACGCGTCTAAAAAAAGGTTTTAAGTCAAATACTTCATGCGAACAGGGACTTTGTAAGACTCTTGAGATTAGACAGGATGAACTAAACCTACATTATTATACCTAACATGGCTCTAAAGACAATGCAAAAAGACCTTCGCCAATAAGTTGTGGTCTATCTTTATGCATCATGGATTAATATACTTTCATCGTAGTCTGTCTGACGTGAAAGAATTTAAAAGTATTCAGAAATATTTGGAAACAATCCGCTCTACCATCTGTTGTTACCTAAAACAGTAACTGGAGCATTCTAGGTCGCTGCAATGCCGTGCAATTGGGCATATTAAGTTTGCACGAGTTAAGCATGAAAACAATCTGATTATATGCAATTGTTGCCAAATTATTATGCAGGCTTGCTTAAGTAGATTTTTCCTAAAATGGAATGCAGGTCGTGTGTATGTATAAATTAAGTAAGTGTTTAGAACGCATACGAGTGTAGTAGCCAATTCCATTGAACATTCAGCTGTCGTTGTTTTTAAACAACGCACTAATAATATAATTTTAACTATGTAATAAAAATAGACGTTTCAGATTAAAAAGGCTGTAATTTTTAAAAGAATATGTTGGTACCTTAAAATAGAGTCGACACTGTTGGTGACATGCCGGTGATTTTGCAATAATAATCATTTAATTCCACTCTAGTATAAAGGAATATACCAACATAATGCACGCCTTATCATATTTCTTCCTGTACTGTAGTTTTTTTTCCATCTCAAGCGTGCCTGGTTGGTGATAAACCCGCCTGTAATTTTCACATTTTTTTGTCTCTTTGTTCTGTTTGTTATATTAAATACCCGGTGTTAATCAAGAAATAATTTATCTATACAGGGTTATTTCTAATCAATTAGCATCCTCTTAGGGGCTTGTTCTGTACATCAAATCTAACTATTTTTGTTCTGCGACTTTTGCCAAAACACAAAAAAGAATTGTTGTTCTGATGTTGTTGCGATAAAATGTATGGAACAGCTGATTTCTATTTTGAGTTTTGACAAAAGTTGCAGAACAAAAGTTGTTAGTTTTGATGTACAGAATAAGCCCCTAAGAGGATGTTAATTGATTACTGATTAGAAATAACCCTATATAGATATAAGTACAGTTGTACACTTTTTCCGTTGATATCTATCATTAGTCAGAAGAAAATGATTATATACAAACATTTTAGCACTTTACTTAACATAGTTACTGATATAGTTTCTAAAAGGTGTTAACTCTCTTTGAACATAATTTTAAACACAACTAGACGACACGACTCATCAGGTCAAGGCCAGCCAAAGTATAAGCTCAACAGATCAATCCGAATACATAAATATTTAATTAGACCAAAATAGACAATAACGAGCCTCACAGCCGTTTATGTTAATAATGCTATGACTGGGATATGAAATATGTCTGTAGTATTGTTTTGGACATGTGGTGGGAGTTGAAATTGAAGAATTGAAAGGAGTCTTGAGTCATTAGGTTTTGTCTAGACTTGGAATATTCCATAGATCACTAAATCCTTTTCTTAGTATTTTCGTGTGGTTTTTTATAAGTTTTAACCAGGGAAGTAAAATGTTAAATTATCTGTTGACAAGTAGAGTTTATTGTGAAACATTATTTACCTGCAATTCAAGATAGGTGTTAAAACGCCAAAATCGCCGTATCCTACTAATATAAATACGAAAGTTTGTGAGTATGTTTGTTACCCTTTCACGCAAAAAATACTGAACTGATTGAGATTAATCTTTGCATTAATAATGCTTATACATCAGAATAACACATATGTTTTAAATTATATAGATATCGCGTGAAACAAAGTTCGCCGGTATTTAATGAAAGTATTAATTTGTAATTAAAGTTTGGTGGAGTGAATTTGAGATGTACTTTAATCTCTGGATTCCAAGAAAAGACGTAATTTTGTAAAGCTTTTGAAGCGGATAGGTATAAAACAAGTAAAGTTTTCATGTAATCAATATCGAAATTAGTGGATAAGAAAATGCGACATTACTATTTTTTGTAGCTGCAGCTTCTGAACAACTCCACAAATACTGATGCATTTTTAAATTGATAGATGTAATCGAGATGGTTTTTAGCTCAGTATGTTTCAAAAATATCTGTGGCCTGTGAAATTTCTAAAATTATTAGTTTACACTATGTACTGTACTGTACTGTATCAGCCTTTTAATAGTCCACTGCAAGACGTAGGTCTACCCACGAAGGGTGATTGGGCCATATCCACCACGCTGGCCCAGTGCGGGTTGGTGGATTCACATATGCCATTGAAATTCTTCTCCGGACATATGCAGGTTGCCTCACGATGTTTTACCTTCACCGAAAAGCCAGTAGTGGTGTGACATTCCGTACACAAATTACAAAGAACTCATTACGGGACCGAGGATTTGAACCCACGACCTCACGATTGTAAGGCGGGTGTCACTACCTCTAGACTACCACGGCTGTACACTATGTATTTAGTGACATTCAAAACATTTGAATTTTAGAATGATTATGGTTTACGGTTACAGGGGACAGAAGCGCAATGTACTCAACTTGCGAATATAGGTCACAGTATATGTAACTAGCGTAGCAGGTACACTCCGACAATATTTCTTTCAAAGTAAGTGACAGTAGACCAAACACGGCCAAACATATTGTCGATGAAAGAATGTTACGAAAATTCGTCACGGTTCGTACACTTGAGGTCGTCAAACCACAGTGCGTAACTACTTACTAGCTTGAGCTGCACGATCTTTGGTTTACTTAACATAGTCATTTTTGTCGAATTTTACATGCAAATTTGAGACCACCCAGATTGTGGAGTCGTAAGTTGCAGCCCAAAAAATTTGAAAAGAAATTTCACTCTCAGACAAGAAAGTTGGAATATATTTCACAAGTTATGTTGCCTTTTAAACGACAGCGTTGAAAACATGCTGGATATTGATGATGACGATGTCTTCCAAGCCGATTTCGGCTACGGCGACCATTTTCTGTACATGGGTATGGTTAGTGATGGGCCCTCACATAGCTGATGTACCCAATTTTAGCGGTGAATATCCTAGGACAGTGGCTACATCTGAGGACTCCAGGTAACTGTATGTAATGTTGGACGGCGGTTTGTTTTTGAGATGGTCTCTTTTTAGGTCTTAATCATGCCTCCTTTGGTCCTCAAATGCGTACACGTTGGTATGTACTTGTTGTCTCCATGACGTAAGGCATGCCTGACAGCCTGAGATTCCCATGATGAGGGTTCGATACCTTCATATGCCTCTTCAGGACATCTTTATGTATTATGTTTATGATGCTGGATATGATGTATTTTGCAAGATTAGGTTTAAGTTTGTAATCTCCGTTGGTGTAACATAAATCTTACAATTATTGTAGTCCTCTATCTCTTACACAATGACCAATAGGCTAGTTTACTCAACTCTACATTAGCATGTCAATCCTATGTTATCTGATAGGCTTTAATTAATTATTTTTGATGGTGTATAACCGGATTTTAGGCGACATTTTGTTGACTATAAAAGCATGTTTTGGTCCCATTCAAATTCTAGATAATTATTTAAAAGACACATTGTTATTATGTCAATAGATTTATTACATAAACGGTGTAAATTTACATCATTAAGATAAATTAGATAAGGCATGTTAATTTGGCTAATTTAAGATAATATACTTCCTTACTAGGCCCTAACACAATGAAACTCGCCAATAAAAATGTAACATTTCCTCCGCAATAAATTATGCAATTCGATCTCATTATTTCGCGAAAACTTTGGTCTGTTTATAACATGTCATGTTATGTAATAAGTTGGCACTTGGCAGCACAAGTCACGGAATGACCATTTTTTTCATTGTTTTACGTTCCGCCGCTTTCACGGAATTCACGGTCATGAATGGTGCGCCGTTTTCATAGATGTGCAGGATAGGACATTTGCCGTCATACCACAAAAGTTTTACGCACGACTTAGACAATGTTTAACAGTACAAATAGCACGGTTAAACAGTGTTTAAAGCGTGTTTAAATCTTTTGTGATAAGGCGGTTATTTCCGACTTAACAAGGACCTAATTTCGCACATAACTGCTTAAAATGACAATTCCGCGTAACACTTTTGATTTGTTAAGTTTGTGAAATGACATGATCTGTTTTACAAAAATCACAATATCTGTTATGTAAAATTGAAAATTTGCAATTGTACCTTTGTTATACCCATGAATAAAGCCGTGGTGGTCTAGTGGTAATGGCATCCGCCTTACAATCTTGAGGTCGCGGGTTCAAACCCGGTCTCGTACCAATGAATTCCTTGGAATGTATGTACGGTATTTCACACCACTGGCTTTTCGGTGAAGGAATACATCGTGAGGCAACTTGCATATGTCCAAGGAAGAAATTCCATGCATGGCGTATCTGAATCCACTAACCCGCACTGGGCCAGCGTGGTGGATATGGCCCAATCAGCCTTCATGGGTAGGCCTACGTCCTGCAATGGAATATTAAAAAAAGGCTGGTAAAGTACAGTATACCGATGAACGCTCTAGCAACAGTGCATTTTTTTTGTAAACTTGCATTTTGCGGTGTAGAGTATTTGCTACAAATACCTAAGTATCTTAAGATCGTAGATTAAGATTTGAACTAACCCCTCACAATTATTGTACAGTCGCATTCAAATAATTGTAAACCTACTTAACAAAGGGCACTGAACCGGGAGTCTATGGAACTGTAATTTAACTTAAAAAGGTATCTTGTAAACCGGGTAAAGCTTCTCTCTAAATCTCTACGGTCAGTCGCCTGCGCGCGCCGGTGTGACTTTCTTTCGGTGCGCGAGCGCATTGTCTGAGGTAGCCTTTAGTTTTGACCGAGTGATGTAATTTTTATTACAGTTTAATTGTCGGCCTTTGTCTTGGGATTGTGTAACAGGAGTACTTTCTAACGATGTGATTTTGACTATGATTTGCACGATGATTGTTTGTTTTAACGCTTGGTTTGGCATTTGGTTTCTTTTAGAATCTATTTTTTCTCATTTTGTTCTGAACATTTTTTTGTGAAATTATTATCAAACTAGACTGATTTTTTTTAAATTTATCATATTAATTTTTAAAGCATTGCTAGTTTGATAACCGTATAATTATAAGAATAGTTTTTGTGAAACAGAGAATAGTGTAAGTTACGACGATATTAAAATGTTAGAGTTAATAGCGTAGCGTAATGTAAGTAGACCGAAAAGTATAGAAGATGAATTGAAAAGATAAATAAATTTACATATAAACTGTAAATACTTAAAATATTGTTAGTACAGTGACTTTATCTGAAAAAATAAAAGTGGCTTTTAATTTTAAAATTGTTTTTCAATGTATTTCTAAATGCTTATGATTGTGGCTCTAACAACATAAACCAAAGCATGAGCAACACCTGTGCTATATATTTAATTCAAATGTGCAATAACAACGCTAGTTTCCGTAATCAAATAAACCAAAGCATACAAAAAGCTAGTTAATGTACTGGCCAATGACTATAGAAATAATTTTGCATATGTAACAAATTAAAACAAATAAGCTATTAGGTACTGTACTGTATCTGTACTGTATCAGCCTTATAATAGTCCACTGCAGGACGTACGCCTACCCACGAAGGGTGATTGGCCCATATCCACCACGCTGGCCTAGTGCAGGTTGATAGATTCACATACGCCATTGAAATTCTTCTCTGGACATATGCAGGTTGTCTCACGATGTTTTCCTTCACCGAAAAGCCAGTGGTGTGAAATTCCGTACATAAATCCCAAATAACTCATTGGTATGGGACCGGGATTTGAACCCACGACCTCACGATTGTAAGGCGGGTGTCATTACCTCTAGACCACCACGCTTATACTAACAAAAAGCAAAGTAACAATTTCATGAATTATTGGTCTAAAACAATAAAGCAATAAAGATATGTAAAAGCAAAGTCAATAAATATATTGCAGTCAATTAGTCACTTCAAAACTTGTTTTTGTTAATTAATTTGCATATTTTGTTAAAATTTCAACCAACGACTGACCTCGTCGACTTGCAAATAAAATGCATATCGTAGTTATTAGTAATGGCTAAAGATAGATGTTAGTTGACTTTGGAGTATGCAGTGGTAAAAACTGGTTAAATAATCAAATTATTATTATATTATCATTGTGACAGTAAAAATACAGTCAAATAAAATCAAATTTCGGTTAATCTTTGCGTTATATCATTGTTTGCTTCCTGATTGTTTTATGCAGTTCATTGTAGAGGCAGTGGAATACATGTCTAATACTTTTCAGCACGATAGTCGTGTCAGTCTTTCATATTTTTGGACAATATTTTGGTCGCTGAAAATACGTTAGATGATGAGGTCACATTATTTTATTTTACAGTGTTTTCATTGAAATTTCCTAAGAAATTCTTCCTTCCTGCCTTCTATTAATAGAAACTCATTTTTAACCAAATCAGAGACCTGATGGTGGCTTTAGAACTTACGATAATGATGCGTTACATACATTTTACATACACCCATAAATAAGGTGAAGTAACGACCTTTTCAAAGTACTTAAGAGCATTGCTTGACAATTACGACTTAATGGACTCACCCATTTACCTAATCTTTAATTAAAACATACATGTTTACGGCCAACATTACCAAAATCCAATAACGCACAACCAAATCATCCAAACTAATGCGAATCGTAGTCAATCATACACTGGCGTACCATCATTGATCATCACAAATGAGAATTAAGTAATCACTCGAGTTGGCGAGTAACTGCTAAGTCAGCGAGAAATCGTACTGAGAATCCATTTCTCTGTACGAACTTTCGCATTTCTCGAGTTTTGTTATGCAATATCGCTCATCTAATTACTTGAGAGGTTTTGGGGTGTTTGTTGACGATGATGCGGCAGCTGATCACTATCGGTTTTGTGGTTATTTACATTTATGCATGTATGTATTGCTGTAAGAAATAGGATTCAGTTTTCAATAACAGTTTAACTATCTACTATTCAAAAAGCATTTTTTGCTGCAGCACTGGTTATCTATTTACTTCGAAGAGTGGATAATTGTATACCTACAGTGTGAGAGAGAACTTTTCACTAATGTTATTTCTTCACACATCTATTTATTTAAGATTACTGTCATGTAGATGTTTCTATAAATACCAAAAACGAAAATTAGACAAAATAGACGATTAAAAACTTAAGTTTGTCACGATCACTAAAAATGAAAATAAAATAAAAACAATAATCAAGTTACTAAAAGTTATAAAATGTTTGTTTGTGTATCCATCAACTGTTTCTTTTGCATTTCTGTAGTAGAGACCTATGACCTAGACCTCAGACAGATAGAAAGATAAATCATTCATGATAGAGTTTAAAAAAACACCGCATTGGGAATCAAGATCTAATATAGAAATTTTACTACCTTACGACGCGCCGTACCCGTGAAAGGGTCTTCCTATATAGTTGTCAGAACAGGAACATATTATAAAACACAACCCTTACCCAAGCAAGGTAATTTTAATTCACGTTTAGCCGTTTGTCAGCTATTTGCAGTAACGGGAAGAAAGTGTCGTTCACCTCGGATAAAGGAAATACAGACAGTCATACATAATGTATCGCTGTAATGGAAGTCGGCACGGCAGTCATGTGACACATATTTTGGTATTTGTAAAAAGTTTGCTAATAACTGGAACAATCGTTTTCAGTGGAACAATTTCGTGTCTATTGATTTTATGAATTTAATTAACATGTTGCCTGTTATACTACTACATGTGGACTTCATTGAAGTAATTCTTAGTTTGTTGATAATCCGACCGGATTATCAAATCATCGGTGTCAGTTAGTGCATTAACCGTTCTTATTGGATATCCATAAGGGAGCCCGATATCCAGCAGTGGTCGTCCCTTGGCTGATGATTGAGATAGATGAATATAGACGTAAATATACTTATAGTATACATATTACAATATGTCAAAGGACGACCGCTGCTGGATATGGGGCTCCCTTATGGATATCCAATAAGACCAGTTGGAAGCGGCCTGCATCCAGCGTGATCTTGCCGTTTGTTTTTAATTTCTAATCAGTAAATAATAAACATAATATACCAAAACATTTTTGAGGTCATCTGTCCCCTTCGTGGATGGACGTTATTTGCTGCGCTTGCTGGTAGGTACATGGTCTTCAATCGAGAACTTTTCAATCCTATCGGTCAGTCCTACTAGATCTGCCCACTGCTATTTCAGACAGAAGTCTGTGTATGTTCAGACTGCAAAAAAATAATTAAAAGTTATTTATCGCATAGATTATTTTAAGATACTCGGTGTCTTGCTTTCTATGCACATAATTATGTCATCGCCATAATATTAAGAAGAAGTATAATGTCTACAGATAAACATAGGCTCCCAATATGAATTTCCAATGAAAACAGTTGGTAAGACCGGTTCAATGTACGTTTTCTATGTAAGTTGTTTGATTGATTTTGAATGGCGATGTCCTTAGAGTTGTCGTTTCCGGAGTGCCGTATGCATTTAGCAGTAGAGTTTTTTTCTGTTGATAGTTTATGTAACTCATATCTAGTTTTATTTCCTCTGTAATGTTAACAACATACCGGTTTATATGGAGGTAGCTTTACTCGCGACTTCACACAGTACCGTCCTTGTCCATATCTTTGGTTTTTTTTCATGGATAAAAAGTAACCCGTAACATTACAACCTTTGACCTATGGCAAAATTCAAGTTAATCTGTTGCTGCCTGAAAGAGTCATAAACAAACGAGCTGATATAGGCTTTCGGATCACTACATAGTATAAAACAAAGTTGCTTCCCGCTGCCTGTATCTTTTAAATTACGCAACAGATTTTGATGCGTTTTTTTAACAGATAGAGAGAAAGAGGAAAGTTTATATGTATAATACACCTGTGCGAAGCCGGGGCGGGTCGCTAGTTTATAATATTAAATTATTAGTATATAGTAAGGAAGTAAGCATGCAATAAATCCAAACTCGAAAGATACATTTACTTATAATTTACGATCAACAGTACATTTTATTATATTTGCTACCTTATATGGAACAGTGCCTATATTATCCTAAAATGAAAATATCCTTTGTTATTTCTATTCTCTGATGGCAAAGACATTACTTACAACATATTTTGAAACAAGAGCCATAAAATCGTAGGTGTGATGTTAAGTCAGCCGTAATAAAAAATGGTTTGACCTTTTCTTTCAACAACAGACCATGAGGCATCTTTTCGCCAAGCCTTGTTGATGAGATTTAAGGCAAAGACCTCGAGAAGGATTACGATGACTGTTCAAATTTTCCTAAACGATGTTAAAAGAGTGTTCAACCCGGATTTGTACTTTAATTATATGTAATAATTATAGTCTCTTTTGAGGGGCTGTCCCTACAGCAAACGGCCTAAAGCTTTGAGTTTTCCTATTTGAGTAGGTAAGCAACCAATTACAGGGATGAATTCATAGTAATAAAAACAAACTACTTCTGAAATTTTCACGCATTTCGATAATATAATATCGTAATTATATAAAAAAGCCGTGGTGGTCTAGTGGTAGTAACACCCGACCTGCAATCGTGAGGTCGTGGGTTCAAATCCCGATCCCGTACCAATGAGTTTCTTTGGGACTTACGTACGGAATTTCACATCATTGGCTTTTCGGTGAAGGAAAACATCGTGAGGCAACCTGCATACGTCCGTAGAAGAAATTCGATGGCGTATGTGAATGAATCCACCAACCCGCACTGGGCCAGCGTGGTGGATATGGCCCAATCACCCTTCGTGGGTAGGCCTACGTCCTGCAGTGGACTATTAAAAAGGCTGGTACAGTACAGTACAGTAATATCGTAAATGTCGTATCAAAACTTCGTGAGCCCAAGTAGAGACTCCCACTTTTACAATAAATATGTCCGCATAGAACTCAAATAAAATGTATAAAAGTTCACTAAACTTATTTGAGGAAACATTAAAATAAGTCCAATGTTCGAACAACCTCATTGCATTCAGACATTTTTCTCCAGTTGATTAATAGCTCGTAATAAATCATATTTTACCTACCGACGATACAGTATGCCACTAACCGTAAACTTAACAAGGCTATTAACAATATAAGTGTGAATAACCTTATGTTTTTTAATGATACAAAAACTTTAGTAAGTAATTCCTTTCAAACAAAAAACGAAATGATTCGAAGATTCATATCGTTATTTGTAAAAAAACTAGCAAAAAAGTTGCTTATGTTAGTTAAACTACTGATTTACTTACAGTCCGTCATAGGTAAGTTTTTGTTGCTATCTATTTATGTCTTTAGATAATATTAAACTATTAACTATTTAACTATTAGATAGAGAAATAATAATCAATGATGTCAGTTTTTACATTTTACTTTAGTCTTTATTCTTAGTTTGGTGAAAATTGTCGATTTTTGACCGACGAACCACCGGAGGAGGTATACAATTCGACGCGTATATATATTTTTTTTATGTATAACCGCATAACTTTTATTATAGTAGTCCGATTTTAATAATTCTTTTTTTATTGGAAAGAGTATACTTGGAAATTGGTCCCATTTAAATTTTATTGAAATCGGCTGAGCCATTTTTGATAAATCAACAATAATGTGAATAATGCTACATCGATCCGTGCATAATATTTGCGTTCTAGCGATGCGCCCCGGCTTCGCACAGGTGTATTATACATATAAATATTTCTCTTGAATTACTCTATCTATTAAAACAAAACTGCATCAAAATACGTTGCGTATTATTAAAGATATAAGCATACATGGGGACAGACAGCGGAAAGCGACTTTGTTTTATACTATGTAATGATTCTGGACACGGGTGAAGTCGGTCATGCTATTTAATGCAAAAAAATAATTATGACGTTTAACGCTGTGATGCTAATGTATACCAAGTAAAGCGATGTTGGGACTTATTTTCAAAGTAAGGAAAAACTTACCAAGTTTCAGATGATCTCTAAGTTGAAATAAAAGTTCGAAAGTGTTGTAAATGCCCTAAAATTGATATGGCTTCCTGGAGTTAAAAGAGAGAGAACTTTTTAAAAATATATTTTAAAATATCATTAAGCCTAGTGTATACATAATAAAATCCAGAAGACAGATAGTTACCAAATAGATTGTATCTCAGCAATCTATTTAAAAGTAGGCACTTATTCAAAGATTGCTCAGATAATCTTCTTGTATCATGTCATCTAGAAATCAACAGAGAAGCTATACTTTAGAATGGAGAGCTCGAGCACCCACACGCGGTAATTGCACGGTAGTGAGACATTATGTGCAAAGAGCATATATAATTATAACAACAGTAAGGGCAATGCGATATTCTGAGTTTGTCAATTACATAAGCCCTTTACAATTTATCTAGACGTATTACAGATTCTTTCTCTCAAGTTTTCTCCCTCATTCCTAACATTTATTTTTCATGAATAACAAATATATTTCTATATTGTGTGACCCCTTTAAGAAGCGCATGTCGTAAGATTTGCTATTGAAATTATTACAAGCACAGTTTAATGCTATTGACAATATAATTATGGTACTATATTCCACGGAATCTCGGTCCAAATTTCCCATAAATTTCTTTGATTTTTAGTTCCTAGTAATTTATGACGTGTGACCTGGTAAACGACTCAAAATAACGATATAGGCAAGATTGTTTCTTTATTTTGGCAAAATGCTAACAGTTTTTAGTTTCAACTGCTTTTACTGTTCATGTGTCAAGCAGTACTTACGTTCGTGTTAGACAAGGCGTCAATGTTTTCACTTACCTCCTTACAATGTATGCGGAAGGTTTTGAAAACCCATTTAAGACGCAAATAAATCCATAAAGTGCGTGTTGAGATATAGTCATAATAGTTTACTTTAATTATATGGTATGCTACAAACAGTAGGTATCATTGTCATAGAACCCTTTGCTTGTGTAGTTTTCCGGCGCTTTTCAGGAAGTTAATACAGTGGAAGGCACGTTACTGCTTAACATGTTTCCCAGAAACTAGATATCTTAATAACTCACTTTTCACCGCAACGTTAAAAAGCTTGTAGCACCAGATTTTAAGTAATCTTTACCGACTTTCAAAAAGGAGGAGGTACAATGTTCGTCTGCATGCTATTTTGTGTATGTTCATCGATATTTTCGCTAATTGTGAACAAAAAGTAACTCCCCAGTATACTCCCAAGGTAGTCCCATTTCAATTTTATCGAATTTGGCTGAGCCGTTTTTGATAAATCAACAATAATGTACATGGATGTCACATCGATTCGTGCAATCTATTCGAATTCTGTACAAGGTGGACTCAGTGTTGCGAATTTATGCGAAAAATACGAGTCTGTTCTTTTATAACCGGTGTGAGTGGTGCCATTATTAGATAAAAAGTTTATCTCTTTACCTAAAAATAGTGTGATTTTCAAACTAATCTCATTTTACTCAACACAGTACAACAAATATGCAAAATACAAAGAACAGGTGGTGCATTTGGCAATAAGGAGTCAAGTCGCTGTCACAAGTTCACCTCCAAATTCGAAGGCTCTCAACCACGTCAAATAGGTATAAAAAGCCGCATATTCTTACATTTATTATATTTTATTACGGCACCAATTTTACTATAATCTAATTGAAAAGCTATTCATAAAGTTTACTCTTAGAGATGTTATATCATTATACACGTCGTTAATCTTTTAATGATTTTGAATGACGGCTATGAATAAAATTTTATAAGTCATGCGCATTTTAATTAAGTATTCTTTTAAGCAACGCCAAAAAATGACGTTTACTGCCTTATTAAAAAACGTAGAGTTACTTGGAAGTAGTTAGGCTCTATTTCATCTTTCAATGTTTTGGTCTAATTTACTTCCCTATTAAAAGATAAAACGCGGACTAACTACTCCCAAAATAATTCGGTTTTTATTAATTCAGTGGATAGTAAGTGAATTTTCAACGAAACCAAAGAAAATCTTTGATAAGAACACAAAAGTGAGATATTTATTTGATTAATTCACTGTTTAGTTTAATTTACATAAGTTTGTAAAGTTATACGAAATTTTAGAGTAAATTATCATAGATACGCATATTTTAGCTTTAAATTTTATTGATTAACTTCACATTTAAAACCAAGAAAAGCAAAATATATCTTCTCTCGATACGTGTGCAATCATATCCAAGTAATGCCTTTCTATTATACATCACAACTATATTTAAAACCAATCCTATCGTTCAATAAATAGAGTCTATGCTTATTTTGAAAGTTTTTATTGTTATGAATGAATGTAAATCTATTTGAATTTGTATTAAGTGATATTGCACGGTGATATTGGAATTTTATGTAATTTATCGAACAAAAAATGTTTTACCATGATCTTATAAGTCATAGAACGTTCTTTGCTGGACGTAGGCCTCTATCATAAAGAAGATCTGTGGATCTCCAATATGACCGGTTGTTTATGTTTATGTAATATTTTTATCTAATTTTGTTTTTGACCGACGAAACGGAGGAGGTACTCAATTCGACGCGTATATATATTTTTTTATGTATAACCACGCATAACTTTTTACGTAGTAGTCCGATTTCAATAATTCTTTTTTTATTGGAAAGAATATTTTTTGAAATTGGTCTATTTTTTATTTTATTGAAATCGGCTGAGTTATTTTTGATAAATCAACAATAATGTGAAAAATGCTACATCGATCCGTGCGAAATATTCGCGAATTCTGTACAATGTTGAAGTCGGTCATGCCATTTTTTAATTAAAAAAACGAAAAATAATTATACTGATATGAATTTACATGGCAAGACGATTTCGTTTGTTTGTCATTTGTTGATGTCGTAGGTAATTGCAATAGATATAGGCCACATTATTTTGTTAAAGAAAACCAACAAAAACTAATATAGTAAGTTATTTCTCAACTATAACACGAAAAAGTATTATTAAGACCTCGACAAAAACGCAAGATAACTAGACACTAACTTCACTTTTAAACAGTTTCAGAGGTGAACAATCAATTAGACAGTTGCTCAAATACTGAGCAATGCTTTGTTTTTGCTCCACATTCCCATGATAGTTGCGAACCCCTGCAATTAGTATACTCTTCACACAGAAATGTTTGTGACGTCTGACGAGCATTGCAGTGACGGGTGAAAAATTATAAAAAAGACTTGAAAGTTTCTTAACAGTAACGTTTATCTTACTATCGTGTAGGATCAATCGAAAAGATTTAAATCGCGATCTCGAGTCAATTAAGTCTTTGGAGCTATTTAATGTAATTACATAATTTTTGGAGAAGGAAAACGCAATGACAAAATTCACCAACCCGCACAACATATGTTAAATACCGTAATAAAAAAATGTTTTTATTAGGCACGTATTAATAGAAACAAGAGTAGGTACGTAAAAAATAACTTTGTAGGAACGATATATATAATAATTTTGTATTGAATAATAGAAGTTACTTAATATTTAAGTAATATTTTAAAATTAATACACTAACATATAAATCGAATAAAATGATCGGCATAAACGCACTTCAACGTTTAGATTCACGTAATTTAAATAAGTTATATTATTTGCTCTTGTCTGTTGTAAATCGTTCTGGATCATGCTAGTAGGCTTAAAAACTATTGCAAAACATATCACAATGTCAACTTTCAAATCATTAATATCCAACAATTTCACTTGCACTGGCCCTGGCGCAAGACCTATCGGACATAACGCGACACATGTCACGCTATTGCAAATATACCGGCTAAAATTATACTTGCTCCGGTTTTGCATAAGTGCAATTTCACGTCGCGTCGGACTAAAAAAAAATATAAATTAATAATACAAGTAATCAGGAAATTTTTGACGCAGTTCAATTTCTCAAATCTGTATTTTTTAAACCACTAAAATTACAAAATAAAAATCGGTCTGGCACACCGTTATGATGTCCTGTAATGCGCGTGAGACAATATTATTCACTAAATTTATTCATAGAAAGATAGATAGGTTAAATTAGACATTTTAGATTGTTCAAACATTAGATTTAATACCTGGGACGCAAAAGTGACTCTACAACTTTAGGTATTTACTAAATTTTCTGGAACACATTAATTCCATCCTCAATCATTCTGAGTTTCAACAGTGAAACAAATTACAACATCCACAAATAACAAATTACTTACCTAATACATTTAATCGTTTTAAAGAAATCAATTGAAATAATACTGTCTACCACTACGATGATTGTGACAAATGACGATGCTTACATGCTATATTGATATGCTGAAGTGGCAAAAAGGCATGACTCGCGTCGCCTCATGTACGACGAGCCTAAATGTACGAAACGGCAGGTGCAGCGAACCGTTTCCCATAAGAAATGTGGTCGCCACTCGCCACAAATTGCTCGTCATTTGCCAGCGGATTATATGGTATTACTGCGTTGTGTAATCTTGCTTTGTTTTATATTCCATTTCTTGAAATTAGTTGGCTTAGTATAGCGAAAGAATTTAAGACCGCACAGTAATTGAATTTTGCGTTCACACGGGTATCTTTACCATTATCATAGCTCTCAGGAGAAATCTAGGGTTCTTTAATCAAAATTTTAATAATAATCACATCAGTTGAAGAATATCCACAGCTAGACATAGGCCTTACATTTAAACATAAGGGAGACCAACTAGTCTTATTGGAAACGATAAGACGAGGTGAAATAATTATTTTACGTATAAAATCGCAACACCGATTTCCACCGTGTACAGAATTCGAATAGTTAACGCTATCGTTTTCGCAAACGATGTTACGTCCATGTAAATTATTGTTTATTTATCAAAAACGGCTCAGCCGTTTCCGATAAAATTTAAATGGAACCACGATACCTTTTCGAACGAAAAATATATTTTTTTTTATATAAATAATAAGTCGGTAAAAATCGAACAGGGTCGAACCCTTCCTGGTATTCTATTTTTTACTCACGTTTTATAAGCAATAGATATAAAATAGTTATCTATTTTAATTTATTTTTATTTAAAGTGTTTTTTATTATAGTTCTAATGTGAACGTTTTGTTTGTTACAGGTAAACAAAAAGTTCTGGAGTTTTATCTACAAAATTGCACAAAATAGGGGTATTTATGTAATGTAACTTTGGAATAATATTTTATATTTATTTTCGAAGATGATAACAAACCTTACTATGCAAATTATACATGCTTACAAAAGGTGTAGTATTACTGAAACTATACACTAATACAGCTGAGCTGTGAAATAATTTGTCGAATATATGTTCATACATTTTGTCGGAAGACAATCAATCAGTCACGAACCAATGTGTTAACTTTTCGTAAACACATTGCTTGTAGGATTTTAATACGCACTCGACTTGATAACTTAAAAATAATACTTTAAAGAAGTGGCACTGTATAGTGTATGGCCCTGAAACTGACTTCAATTTTGTACACTTCTCAAGACCACGCAAACAGCGACTATCTTAATTCGTTAGAACTATTTTACACGCTCGATATAGTTTTAATTGAGACCAGTAACGCCTTTCCCATGTCATTCAAACTGGCCATTTCGACTGCAATGACGCAAAGAGGTTTTGCAACGCCCCATGCGCACACGCAGTTTTCCCAAGCCAAAGGTTAATAGTATAATCATCAGATTATCTTTAAATATGAAGACGAGATTGCTATTAACTCCGCATCAGTGCTGTAATTAGGAAGCAAATGACTTATTATTTAGGTGAGGAAAATTGATATTTTGTAAGGTGTCTTTATGTGTTGCGATAAACACATTTATCTTTTGAGGAGACATCGCTTACGTTAGATATTTTATGGTTTGTTTTTTTTTTACACAGGATGTTTCTCTACGCAACGTTTTAGAATATGATAAAAGTTAGTCAAAATGATATTATAATTATCAATTTGACTAACTTTTACCGTATGACTAACCCTGACATCGCAAAAAGTCATCTGTTCCATACAAAAAGTTCTTTGAGTCTTAAAAAAACGTAATAAAATGAAACCGCTGATTTTAATGTCGTGTCTTTTCCAAATAAAGTATATTATTTTTTTGGAACATAGACCGTAACTAATATAGGTAAATAGAGTTGTTATCGGCTTGAACAATATAATTTTATTTAAGCATCATGGATGAAGGAAAATCGTCCTTGTAGACCACCAAGCTGCTTCTTTAACATACAAAGTGGAATGTTCTGAACTTTTAGGACGACCTTAACCAACTGATGCTACCTAAAACCAATCTTCAAATAATTAAGCAAATCATTCAAAATTATCTCAAAGATTGATTTTAATTAAGTACATCATCTGAAATTATCTTAAAGATTGATTTTAATTAAGTGCATCATCAGCCGGAATTATCTTAAAGATTGGTTTAAGATGGCGTTTATAAATTGTAGCAATCAGTTTTGACGCCAGATGCTATGATAAAATATAAAGAGTGGGATTTCGGCTGTATCCATTTTAATATTTATGAATTCAGAAGGTCAATATCATAGTGTCATCATTGAATTAAGGAGGCGCAGTTCGCGATGGTCATTGGCCATGTCTGCTCGTATCTTGCAACCGATTTACATATTAACGGAACTGGTCGTTTGCACCTCGGATTTCATCTCGAGTTATAAACATGGTCGTCTGGTAAAATTGCCAGTAGACAATTATCGTGTCGTGAAGGTAAAACAACTAAAAAGTTTGCATAATAAACATGTCATGAATAGAAACATCTTAAAATATTCCGGTCTAGGATGTAACGTAAATAAAATAATTACTCATCAAAATATATCTTCTTCTTCTTATTCGTCGTGTCAATGGTTCAATATTTGGCCGCTGCGACCCCGCAGGGTGTAGCGTGGTGCAGATCTTCCATCGTGCAGGGGCTCGGACACTGTGGGCACGTAAGCAGATGATCCCATGCTCCGCTCAGGGGCTCCGCAATCATACTGTACCCCGTCAGCATCCGAGAATCCCCACTTGGCTAGGTTTATCCTGCAACGGCCCACTTGGCTCCAGTCATATTCATATTATTTATATTCAATTTATTCATATAATATTTCATTTACATCTCAATCATTATCTAGAACAATAACCAATTATTGACAAACATTTCAGCATGAGGATGTCAATTGCATTAAATAATTATAATAATATCATTGTCATTATACAAAATAAAAATGTCAGAAAATTCAAATTGAATGTCGATACTGTACATAAAATTTTTACATATAGTATAACCTAGTCGGTTATATATACCTACTCACAAAACAATATAGTCCAAAGATTGATTATGAGAGCTAATACACGCAGCAGAACACTGAAACCGAAATACATGTCACATCAAAAGAGGGTTACGTAAATATAATTGAAAAAAATCTGGACTACTTTTTTGTTGGTTCTCAACGAGAGTACACGTGTAGAATATAAATAAATAAAAGAATACTTGATATAAATGTAAAACCAATTAAAAATACTAAAGTAGTTGAAACACTGTTAGAGATTAAGAACGTACCTACACTTGAACAAAAATACTAGAAAGAAAAGATAAATAAAAGTAAGCATCTTGCCTAAGAATTAACATTTTATTATGCAAATTCAAATCCATACATCATATTTAGGATGAAATATGATTGTTAATGTTAATGCAATGTAAAGTTATTAATCATCTGCATAGTAAAAATTGAATAAATTACTGAAGTCATCCATTTCATTTAACTTTTGTTATATCTTTGGTACATTGCATTGTGCAACAACAAAATTATTTTTGTTATTTCTAGATTTAAAGATATCTGTACTTTACTTTATCTCTCTATAATAAGTGAAGACTATGGACTGTCATGCACAGCGTAGGACATCCACCCAAAAGGTGAACGGACGATCTCATGAAAACCGCAGGATTGCATTGGATGCAAGTCGTTTCCAACCGGTTTTATTGAAGACTAGTTTTTACCCGCGGCTTCGCCCGCATACGCAATATGTCATTATAATTTATAGCTTATGTGTTATTCTGATACATAAACTATATTATTGCAAAGTTTCATCTCAATCCGTTCAGTAGTTTTTGCGTGAAAGAGTAACAAACAACCATAATCCATCCATCCTCACAAAACTTTCGCGTTTATAATATTAGTAGGATATAGTAGGATATGTAAGGAAGGCAGTGTGGGCGTCCTATAGCTGAAAAATAAGTAAGAAGATATCTACTTTAAGCAATGTTTGTAGGCACCTCGTGCTCGGCGATGCTTTGAGAATATCTACTATAATAAAATAAATGGCACTTTGACGGTGTTTGCATGGCCATTATTCTCAATACATCTGTAGTGTCGTGGAGTTCACATAGAATGACTGATTTCGCAATCAATTTGTTGGAAGGTTCATGGCATCACTTAGCACGGGTCATCTACGTTCAAACTCTAGTATAAATAAACGGATACAATATATGTAAATTAACGATAATATTATTTCAAGGTTGATTAGAAATTCTTCTGACGGATCTTCTAATTCATTATCCGCCTGAAGAAATATCGATATAAATGCACAAAATAAAATGTGACATATGTACATAGGCTACAGTAAGGTCTACGAAATGCTACTGGTGGATCTGAGATATTTAAATGCACAAAATAAAATGTAGAATTGTAGATGCTACAGTAAGGTCTACGAGGTGCTACGGGTAGATCTGAGAAATATAAACAAAGCACATCGGTCAATAAAGAGTGTTAAAGTGATTTAAACGTTACCTAACTTTACGAATTTGAATGGTTTTTATTTCCAAGTTATGAACTTGTGCTAAAATAAGACAATCTCATATATTGTACGTAAGGTCTTGTAGGCTACAGAAAATTGCAAAAAATGAATCCTGGTGTGGTGGTTTTTTAAAAATGTATGTCTAAAATCTATATTTTTTTAAATATTCTAAATCTTAAATTGTTTATCAATGTACTAACAATAAAAGCTAATGTTATAAGATTGAAATGCCGCACTGATAACGTCAACACATCGTGCTTTTTAGCACCTTGTTTAATGTTGCACGACCATGATAGCATTGACCATAGATTAGCACTTTCGAAAGATACGCAGAAGAGGTGCTCAGTGACAATTGGCACTCAATGATCACTTTATTCGAGTACCTACATGATAATTTTGTTTAGATAGTGATTAGAGTGCGGTCGCTATTGTTTTGTGTTTTTAATCTCTTTCGGTTTCTTTGTTTTATATTTAAACATATTTAAACATATTTATTTCCAAATAACACATATGCAGAACATTCTTATATTAGTACTTAATTTTAACAAAACAGGTAAATTTTAATGTAGATATAACAATGTAATTTTATGCACCCTGGATTTCGCACTAGGCTAGCCTGTGTCGCGAAATCCAGTGTCTTTCGTTTTTGTGAATTTAGGTATGAATGAATGAATGAATGAAAAACTTTGAATAGATAAGGATTCTAATAGACAGTACATATATAATACTTACATATAACACAAGAAAATTATAACCGAACTACCGGTGGCAACTGACATGTATAATATAGGTATGTGGTGAATGTAGTATATGTGTGTGTATATGTGTATCTGTGTGTGTGTGGGGGTGTGTGTGTGTGTGTGTGTGTGTGTGTATTTGATGTAAGACGAGTGACGTATCTGCGTAGCGTCAGCCTCATGAGAGTTGGGCTCGCAAAGACATCACCGAGTGTGAGCGAGATCGTATTCATGTTTGGCTTCTAATGAATTTCTTGCTTTTAGCTTCACCTTCATAGGTATGCTGAAATATGACGCGTTTTGATTTATAGCGGCAGAACGGAATCAGAGACAAAATAAAGGCCCGGAAGGTTTCCAGTTAGCTTACTGGTTTGATTAGATTTTCTATATCATTGTAACCCATGGATTTCAAGTAGTTGGATATTTTTAGCTTGCACACATACCTGGAATCACTTAAAATATTCAGTTTTTTGTCAAGGTCTTGGTAAACGTAAGGGCCCCTAAACGTAAATGAACGTTCTGCAAACTGGCTTCTTATCATTGGCAGTTTCCAGGCCCGACGGCGTGAGAGCTGCAATGGATCTGACATAGTGAATGGTGCAGTTTTATGGTACCTAAGTGCAATAGCCAAGATATATAGCCCTCTCGTGTTGACATGGTTCAGTTCTTGATACAGAGTGTCACTGGGGTGTCTAAACGGCTTCCGGTATGCTACTTTGAGCGCTGCTCGTTGAGCACGTTCTAGTTTTAAAAGTAGAGTTTTACCTGCAGAGCCCCAGCACACTATTCCATAACTTAGTATAGACTGGCAGAGAGCTAAATAAACAGTCCTAATAATTTTAACGTCAGCTATCGCACCTAACTTCTTGAAAATATGTAAGAGTTTACGTACACGACCAGATAGACTATTTATTTGTTGAGACCAGTTAAGTTTATTATCAATAATAATTCCCAGATATTTTATGTGTTCGACTTCTTCGATTTCAGAGCAAGAACATGTATTGGAATTTAGGTTGCCACATTGATGCAGTCGAAGATGTGTTAGATATCCAGGGCCAGTGCGATCAGATACTCGGAATGTCACATACTTAGTCTTACTAGCATTAATCGTGAGTAAATTCTTCTGTAACCAACTTGCAATAACTGCCAGACCCTTTTGAGCTATTTCTATGGTCTCTTCCCAGTTACTCCCACAAAAAATCAAAGCGGTATCATCAGCATAAGCCAAGATCCTAGTATGACTTAGACTGAGGTCACAGAGGTCATTTATGTAAGCTAGGAAGAGAGTAGGGCCTAGCACGCTACCCTGTGGGACTCCGAACTCAATACTAGCGTAACCACTTTGGTTGTCACCAATACGCACTGTCTGATTACGCCCACTTAAGTACGACGTAAACCATTGCAATGGGAGTCCACGGATACCCAGTTTCTCGAGCTTTTTAAGTAGGATTGGCCGAGACACCGTATCGAATGCCTTGGCCAAATCCAAAAAAACTGCCAAGCATTTTTCCCCCCCATCAACGTTATCTGTCACAAAATTGACCAGATCTACCACGGCATCTTCTGATGATTTATTACGGCGAAAGCCATATTGGTTTGGCGATAATAGACCGTTGCCTTCCAAGTATCTCAAAAGCCTTGTGTTTTTTATTCCTTCTTTTGTTTAATTTAATTTTAGTCACCAATATGACACCAAACACTTTTCATGTCGGTGATTTAACTATATTTTTTGGCGCTGTACAAATCTAAATTCACTGAAATATCTTTAGTAATATTATGAATCTGAAAGTGTGTCTATTTGTTTCTTTATTATTGTTTTAAGCAGCATTGAAGCCACGTATCGAGTTGATTTCAAAGATAAATTTAGCTCTAATGATTGGAGAGTATCATACGTTACTAGGCTAGGAAAATCCGCGAGTAAAATTTATTTAGGATATATTCACCTAAGTTATTGTTCATATCCTTATGTTAAGCAGTTATATAATTCAAAATGAAGCACGCTTGCTCGGACGACACTTGAAAGAGAACCGTTATTATAAGATACTAGTATTTCACCGAACGGTAGATCTCGCGGCACCTTAGGCCCAATTGTGAAGGTGCCATCGTAAATTTAATAGTAACGTCAAATATCGCTCTCTATCAAATATTTTTTTATTTAACCTGTACTATCCCATTACTGGGAAAAGGTCTCCCCCAATTCCTTCTATTCATTTCTGTTGTGTGCTTCTTCCGTCTAATCCTTTTTAAACCTCTCGATTTCGTCGCGCCATCATGTTGGAGGACGGTCTCGGGGTCAACTGGACAGAGCTTGACCGCTGTAAATGCATAAAGTAAAAAAAAATGTGCTATTCTAAATTGCTATTATAATTACAATGGCGTCTCTAAAATTGGGCCTATTATCGCTTTAACTGAATCGAATTGCTCTTGATTGATTTGGTTCACACTCGAAAATTTTGTTATAATTAATACGACACAATCTTGCCAAATATATTTGAAATCAGTTGATATATTTATTTCCTCCATTTTTGGTGGAAATAAAAAAAAACAGACTACGTAATTGACACATAACATTTGACATTCTGTACAAAATATTTTTTACTTTAAGTTAAAATTGCGTCACAATTTCTTACTTAATCAATTACCATATAACAGACAACGGATTTCCTTTACAGATTCGATATCACCTTTCGCACAGTTTTGTGTCACAAAACCCTTACTTCCTTCCTTTGATTATTCCATAACTTTTCTTTCAACAGCACCGCTTACGTAGCTTAGTAATACAATAACTTTATGCAACAGTGAAACATTTTTGTGATTGACAGTTTTGCTTGCCTACTAAGTAATTATTAACTATTCCTTAACTTCCTTTTGTTGCAAAGATGTCGATCAAAATCTCGATTGCGATTGAGTGTGAATTTATAATCGATACTTAGATCGGTGTCATAAGATCCTGGTTAAGCTATAAGTAGCAAAGAAATTACTATGCTGCGTGAGATACTATAATAGGTTTGAGAACTGAAAATCTAAAAGCGTCCATTGTAGAGCCTCCTTTCGAACGGTGTAATGTACATTCTATTTTGTAACTTTTAGTGGACATTTAAGCATTTACTAACAATTTCGTGTTTTTTTATTTTCACTAAAGATAAATGAATATGACCTAATTATGGTGCCTTCCTCTTTTCTGTTGTTGCTGCGCCCGATGGGGTCTATATACCACTTTGTACCATTTATATTTTTTAACATCATGTACTTTATGGAACCAGAAAAAAAGAATTAAGAATTATAATGTACTATGTATATTATAAGAAAATTATGTAGTACAAAATATTTAATATGCAGTTTATTATTTGTGTACCTTTATTATCATCATTTATGTGGAGTTGGTAGTGTATAGTTATTGTACTTACACAGTTATTCCATCAATCTCTATCTATTGTACTTACACAGTTATTCCATCATCTATGATTTGCAGTATCGGAATTCACTCCCAGTTCAGTTTTTCATTGTATTAATTTCTATTTGTTAGCAAATTGTTTTTTTTATGCGACTAAATTATAACTTTCTACAAAAACGTATTCGACACTCATGTCACGCCAAATATTGTTTGTCAGTTCAGGACTGAACACAATGAGTTATTTGCAACCTCCGTGGAAAAGGTGATTATAGGAAGAGGCGCGTAAAACGCGTGAAGAGCCGTCGCTAAAGTTTCCGGCTGCGGTATAAAGGGACCTTACATAAAGTGCCCGTCAAGAGAAGGTAGAAGGTCTGGACTCCACTAAAACGAAGAGCCATGCCATAGTATAGCCATGGTAAAAAAAAGTATTGCACTCCCGAATTGCGACAGTCACATGTTTGTTAGTGAACCAGATGACGTCATTTTAGTCTGTTGCGTTGCGATCAGTGACGTCTTCCGGTTCATTCACAAATGGCTATCAAAATACGGGAATACCCATAGAATAAGAACTAAAGTAATAGAAACCGTACTAAAATAGCAAGAGATTTACATGACATTGTCCCATTTTAAATATGAAATTTACAAGGTGATGCACATCCACCCGAGCTTACGTATTTTCGAAGGGTTTTACAAACTAGCATTGAGCTAACTCGGCTGTCCAAATTCAAAAAGGTAGAAAGTAGGGAGGTAAAATGATCAGAGATCTGAACCTTCTGCTGAAACTAGAGGGTTCAAATTTACGATCATAAAAAAGACAATGTTGAACCAAATTTTTAACCATTTTGATATTCCAACTTATGATTTTGACGTATGCCGACAGACACCACGTTTTTATTGTTCAATTCACTCTCGCGTATGCTGTATAACCAGATATGAATAAGACAGATGTAACGCAGTTTTTTTGAGTAAAATTTAGCAACACTTCTATTACTTGTCATTCTTCTGAAGGAACACTAATCCTCGTTTCATATTGTATCAGGTCCACAGCCACAGCTAAATCCAAAAAATGCCTTATTGGCTTAAACTTTGAAGAAAGCGTAATCCTAAGTGGAGAGAAGTATTTTGTAAGTCGCAAGTATATTGTCTTCTAGATGAGTGTGCTACATTTTACATCAGATCACTGCAAAATGTACGCGTACCTGAATCTAATCTTACAATTTAAAATATTACATCTCTACAATAGATTTACAGACTACAACACTCTACCGAGCTTCAGAGATCTTTCCTATCTACTTTGGTGTAGTCTGTGCCTAAAATACGCGTCTGCAATGGAGAATATACATTAGTCTCGCGTTGGGTAAGGTATTTACGCACGCGACTGTTGCAGTGCGTCTTGGGACATTTGTCTGGCTGAGTTACGTTGAATGTTATTTTTCTAATTTAAATTTGAATAGATTGAAGATAAATTTTCCATTTATGGAAAATCTAAGTAACTATATCTTGCTATCCAAATTTGTATTAGGCTATTACTACAAGATTGGAATCACAAACTGAATGGCAGCAGATTCATAATTCTTTTAAAAAGGTAATAGTAACAAATAGTGTATAGGTGTACGTAAAAATAATAGCTCATTCGAAATCGCATTCATTCATTATTCTTATCTCGTGCTGGTTCGTGTTAATCACAATGAGTAGGTATAAGGTATTTGACTAGTTTTTGGAAATCGTTTTAAATTATTCGTTAGTACCTACTAAGCACACTACATTTATATTTCCGAGAGATCTACTGTATTAACAATGAAAATCAGTGTTATAGAATAGATATTCAAGATCCTACCAAAAACGACATTCTGTAATGGCGCTGGTCTTGACGTCACTCACGAGTAAATAACGTTAGTTAATACTGGTAAATACGCTAGTTCACATCTAAAAATTAACAAAAAATACTTTAAAAGTAACTTACAGATCCAATAATATTACTCCGAAATCACAAAACACAAATTACACAAACAACAGTCAATCGAGAAATTCTTGTTTACCAGCACGTGACGTCACCAGAGTTACCGCCTTTCTTAGAGCGTTTACGTAACAGATAAAATATCAAAAAAAATTCGTATTTTATTTCGTTCGATTTGCGAAAATTAGACATATTTTAGTTTGAATAAAGTGAAATATGTCTTTTTCAGGCTATTATCTGTATGGATTACCAAAATTAATAGAAAATTTTCAATGTTGTCGAATAGCTTATTATTTACTCTACCAGCTACTTTAAAGGAATATTTGCTAAAAGACCAGTAAAGTGCTGAAAAGTAATTCCAATTAAAATTGGACCAGTGTATTTTTCCAGAATTACTAAACAAGACTTTCAATTTTTATAATCACTAAACCAAGGCCTACTAGACATACTGTAATCGATATTTTTATGAACCAAATGATCGATATTTCGTGACTGTATCGAGTTACAATCGAGTTCCGTAAGAAGGCATTGTGAAATATTAACCTACTGCGGTTTTATACAAATAAAATTTATATGAGATGTTTGTGATAAATATGATTTCGTTTACAGATTTACCATCTCAATAAACATCCATTTTCAATCTATGAAAGCGTTGCTTGATTAATATTTTGTCTAACATGACGTGATACTTTCGGTGATTATATATACGCTAGGATATAGAGTTCAGACATATTTTAATTAAAGTATAGCACAGGTGTTACTCAAGCGTAACTTTAGTAGCAAATATATACTAAAATTACGCGTGAGTAGCACCTGTGCTATGCTTTAATCAAAATGTGCGAAAACCACGCTAGTTTCCATAATCAAATTCAAACATATTGAAGTCATTTTTCTGTACGTTAGTTTATTTCTTAGTTGTACAAGCTTCAGTGATCCGAAGTGGGTCTTGGCCTCTAACACATAAAGACCGCCATCGGTTCCGCTCTCGCTCTATCCAACTCTACGGTGTATACTTACCGGCGACATCTAGGCCGGTCAACAGGTCAAGGCTTACACGCCAAAACACTTCTTGTAGACTAGAAGGAAAAATTGCTTAGCCACTGAAGAGGGATCTGTCATTAATAAGGTTCTCGCCTAAACTTACCTATCTAAATTCTAAAATTGGCTCAAAGAGAAAGTGGTTCACGATAAGGCCTCCCATTGTCACACTGTAACATCTACTATAAGACACAAAATCTTTCTTTCCTATATATTTCTTGGAGTGTCCAATAAACCGCCTATCTATCCATGAGGTTCTGGTCTGCAACCAATAAATCATGTTCTATCATGCATTTCTGTCTAATTAGTGTTGTCTTAAGCAGGTAGAGCGAGGAAAAAGTTTAACTCGCGAGTCTTGTACGAGTAATCAAATTTGAGCTATCAAATCTGGGCAATCAAAATTCACATATATTTTTTACTTTTCTCAAATTCGGTCTTCCATTTTTGGATTATAAGATTTGATCGTGAAACCCGTGTAGCTATTATAAAAATTACTGAAAATGTACACTGAATTATTGGACTTAATACGGAGCTTTTAAGATCATATCTCTGCACTTATGACACATACTTCCTATAAATACTTATTATAGTACAGACTCTCCCTTGGATACGAGGCCTCTCATATATTTATACATTTCCACGATAACGTGATCAAGTGCAAATTAAATATCTGTTGGTTAAGTCACGATCATAGTTCTTAATTGACTCCTTAATCATCGCATCCGGTGGATCTTTATTACAGTCCAATAAGGAGAATATTTCCACAGCATCTCGGTGTAAGCCATATTCAATAGTTCGAACCTTAAGCAACGCGTGTTCAATAAGTGTTTTACATAATAAGTACGTTTTCCGTATTAAGTAAAGGTCGATGTGAGGTCATGGGTCATCATTTTGTAATGCGAAGATACAATTATATGTAGTTGTTGTCTTTTGGGTTTGGTCACTGGTTTTCCATGTTTCTTATTAGCTCATCGTCACATTAGGCGTAGAATGTCCTCTGCTGCCAATAACCCTACAAGCGATTCGTATCTAGATACGAATCGTTAATATGATCTTAAGGTGGGCATACACGATCAGTTAAACTGATCAGTTATTCCATCACTCCAACTAGGAGTTCATTCAGTTAATTAAAAGTTAACCAGTACCTGAAGTTGGGCACACGACGCGATGATCGCATGAGTACATCAGACCAGTCCAGCGGAGGGCAAATTACGTTAACTATTGCCGGGAGGTAGTTATTAAAGAAATAAAATGGTACAACTATCTAATTAAAAAAATATCGATCCTACAAACAGTTGATGGGGCTCAAAGTTGTTGGAAATCAAATTTCAAACAACTTTTGTTTGGATAACATCTGATGAAAAATTGAAATAACACAAGTTATTGAATAAACAAAATGGTACAACTATCTTATTTCAAATATATCGATCCCACAAAAAGTTGATGGGAATCAAAGTTGTTGGAAATCAAATTTCAAACAACTTTTGTTCCAATAACATCTGATGAAAAATTGAAATAACACAAGTTATTGAATAAACAAAATGGTACAACTATCTTATTAAAAAAAAATCGATCCTACAAAAAGTTTATAAGGAATCAAAGTTGTAGAAAATCAATTTTCAAACAACTTATGTACAGGTAACTTCCGATAAAAAATTGAAATAACACAAGTTATTGAATAAATAAAAAGGTACATTTATCATTTTCTCAAATTACCATTTTGTTTCTTCAATAACTTGTGTTATTTCAATCTTTAATCACAAGTTATCCAAACAAAAGTTGTTTGAAATTTTATTTCCTACAACTTTGATTCCCATAAACTTTTCGCAGGAACGATATTTTTCGAATATGATGAAGAAACATTTTGTTTCTTAAATATCTTCCTACCAGCAATATTTGGCCCACACTGGACCAATCTGATGAACTGATGCGATCGTCGCGTCGTGTGTGCCCAGTTTCAAGTAGGTAGTTGTTCAAATATGGAACTACCTACTCCCACCTTTTAATTTACTGAATGAGCTCCCAGTTGGAGTAACGCGAAGAACTGATCAGTCTAACTGACCGTGTGTAGACGTTCTATGGTCCACAAGTCTCAGTACATAGTTACCAATCCCTCTCTTAGCAAACAAACTTAAAACTTAAACAAAGTCATGCATCTCTTCATAATTATTTTTCCCTAAAAATCTCAACACTATTTCCACCGTGTACAAAATTCGAATAGTTTGTACGAATCAATATAACATTCATTTACATTATTGTTGATTTATCAAAAATGGCTCAGCCGAATTCAATAACATTATAAGAGTCCACCTCGGTAGCATCATTATTTTTTCAATTCGATTCACAATTATTAAAGAAAATATCGATGAACAATTGGACACAAAATACATACAGACGAACATAGTAGTCCTTTTTGGAAGTCGGTAAAATGATAGATAAATAACTGAGTCTACTTGAGCAGTAGTACCTACAGGCGTACAAATTGCATGAGTATGTTATTAGAATAAGAAGCTATGTTACTGCAACACTGGTTAGGTTACCTGTATAGGTAGCTGCGCCGGAGTGGCGCAAAGATGAAAGACCTCTTTGATACAGGTGTGGTTAGACCACAGCGTGTATTGCTAACTAAAATATATACTTACGTAAGCAACGTAAATGCGTTTCAAGAAATTCGATAATAACTCTAAATAAGTAGGCATACTTTTTTCTTCTTCTACATCTACTTTTAGTATTCACGTATCCTAGTCCCAACTGATTTTACTATACATTTCTTAGTACTTACACGTCAAGAATAGTATTTTTAAGCATTGCGTCAGATCCAGACATATGCCACGCGACTTTGAACTATAATCTTTCAATTACTTGTGATTACAACCATAAAATATTCTTGTTTCTTACACTATACTCCGCTATATACCTTACTAGTTTTTACCCTCGGATTCGCCCGCATGATATTTTGATTTTTGACGCAATATTATAATTTATAGCCTATGCGTTATTCTGATATATAAGCTATATTATTGCAAAGTTTCATCTCAATCCGTTCAGTAGTTTTTGCGTGTAACGAAAACGAAAGAGTAACAAACATCCATACATCCTTCCATCCATCCATCCATCCATCCATCCATCTTCCTTCACAAACTATCGCGTGTATAATATTAGTAGGATAGGATAGTAGGATAATACATTAAATTTTTCTAAGGTTCCGTACCCACAGGTTTAAAACCCCATTAGTAAAACTCCGCTGTCCGTCTGTCACCAGGCTGTATCTTATGGACCGTTATAGCTAGAAAACTGAAATTTTCACAGATGATGTATTTCTGTTGCCGCTATGACAACAAATACTAAAAACAGAACAAAAATAATATTTAAGGGGGGCTCCTATACAACAAACCCGAATTTTAGTTGTTTTTTGCTCGATGTTAATAATGGTAACAGGTAGACGCTTGAAATATTATGCTGTTTAAGTATTGCTGTTTATTCCCTTCACTAATGAATAATAACATTAAAATAAAATAAATATTTAAGGGGGCTACCATACAGTACGGAACCCTTCATGCGCAAGTCTGACTCGTACTTGGCCAAATTTTTAAATTAAGTCGACGCATGGTTTGTATTTGATCACATCTGATAAAGGATATGATCCTATAGCCCTTCGCTGGTAGGCCTATGTTCAGCAGCGGATTAAAAGGCCGGTAATACAGTAACAGTACAGTTCTCATCGTTATGGAAACTTAAAACGGTTTTGGCTCAATTGCAGCACGAGTTCACAGAGCAAATCGTGTGCAAATATAAAACCTGTTTTACTTAGCTTACTAGCCTTATGATGTCGTATTTCATTGTATTTCATAACTGAACTTTAATCATCACCCATGTAAATGCAAAACAGAGATTGCAAGTCAAATTGTCTACGAGAGCTGCACATGCGTGAAAATCTCTTAAATGTCACAAAAGGTCACTTCGCAGAGTAGAAGAAAGACGTAAGTGCTATATGTACGCATGTCTGTTATGTCGTTTTTTTACTGGATGTCTGATATGGCTAGCAGACACCTAGAATATGGTGGCTGTGCTAGTTACTTAAGCTTTATGGTAAAGTCGCACTATGACTGCCGTCATATTAGAAACACGTAGTCAATGACGTAATTTTTTACTCCCACCGCTAAATATTCAAGTATTTGCTCTGAAAACTAACAAAATTAAGGTCATGTTATGACTCATTACGTTTTTGAAGTAGTTTCGTTTGTTGCTTTGTTTTGAATGAAATGGAAAATTATATTTATAAAGTCTTAGTAAAAGTTTTACATTTATTCCATAAATTTATTATGAAATGATGGTTATAAAAATGAGCGAGACATATTTCTGGAAGATGAACTATATTAAAGAAATACCTTTAAACAAAAGTTCACATATCTTTTTCCGATCTCTTTCATTTTTATCGTTCGTTCGTTTCAGCCATAGGACGTCCAATGCTGGACATAGGCCTCCCCTAAATATCTCCAATAGGACCGGTTCTTAGCGGCTTGCATCCAGCGCGATCCTGCGGTCTTAATTCATTTTTAAATTGTACTTAATTTTTTTGGAATGTGAAAGAATTTATTTATATTGTCAAATGTTTTCGTCGAGTCATGCTACGTCGCGGTGTGTCTGTACCCTAGCCAGCAGTGACACAGGTAACCATTGCGATTGCCATCCCGCAAGGTCAGTATGCTAATGACTGCAAGCCGTAAGTTGACTTTTGGGGTTTTAATTAGTTTGTGTTTTCCTTTGCATAACTCACTGGTTATCTTTAGAAATATTTCGGGCCAGTTGTAGCAATTTATGTAATATGGATAACGTCTAGAGTCTGGCCAACGAAAGCTGTCCACGTATTATTTTCAGAAGTTTTGAAATGGCAATAATTTAAGACTGTCAAAATTGACACTTTGACGTTTCGTACTACTGAAAACGAACTTGAACCATTCATAATACATGTTGGGGACAGTAGCATTAGCAGCGAAGAAAGCAATGAAGCTGATTCAATATCAGGTGTAGAGTTTTTGGAATCCAATTTTAACTATGACTCATAGCTCCTATATTTGTACGGCTCCTCGGGGTCCTCGACTGTACATAAATAATGGATTATTTGAAAATAATAAAAAGACAGAATTAAAAGTAATCTTTTATTTGATATTCTTCATAATACATTCGAAAATTTCAACAACTGTTGCTAACAAAACAAAATTTTTACAACTCGAAAAAAATGTACTTGCTGAAAAATAAATAGTATCAACTCCGTTTATGCAGTGTATAGCCAGGGTTAACAGCTCTTGATTTTTTTTAAATTCCCGCCTTTTTTCTTGGACAGCTTTCGTTGGCCAGACTCTAGACATGGTAGTTTGAAGCATTTTTAGGAAATCAAGTAAATACCAATATGTAGACAGAAAAAAATGATTGGGACTTACCCATGTAATCATTTAAGTTTTTTATGCCACACTAGTTGAGCTCGCAGGTCTACCTGTGTTATCTAAAGGAAAGGTTCGATGAACGTATTTAATTCACAAATAAATAATAATAATAAATTATAATTACTCTATAGTTTACATATAATTTGTAAAATACAATTTTAATTATGATCTAGCATAACAAAATGTACAAAATATACTGTTGCCGAACTAGGCTAGTGCCTGTGTTTCAGCGTACAGCAACCTCCCTACAGGGTAATGCAATAATTAAGCGCTTACTATTTACTATAGGTTTTAACAAAAGTTTTTTGGATAATTTCTTTAGACAAATTAAAAGAAAAAAATTGAAGAGAATTTTCAACTAAAACTATTGTGAGTATAGTGTAGATTGAACCTCTCTTTGAGTAATGTGTGTGAGAGTGTAATGCATGTATGTATGTGTGAGACATGAGGTCATGCCCACGTGTGTGTAAAACGCCACAAAAGTAACTCCTTGAAAAGGATCTACCCTCTATTTAAAGGAAAGTTACTTGCGGTATCAAATAGTGTTTTGTATGTACTTGTGTAGGTACATAATATCCATTTTTATGTATTCATTTTAAGTCTTCCAAGCTAATTCTTAGGCCAATAAAATATTACTCAATAAAATAACTGCCTAGATCCTATAGCAGCAATTCAATTAGGTTTTTATACGCGTACATGAAGAAGGATGGTACTTTACAATGTCAAAGTATAATATTACCTTTTAAATAACGTTGTCGTGATTATGGCATGAGATCATTGCACATATTTTACTGTATTAGTCATAAGAAATAAAAAAATCCCCATTTTTTAGAGATGTGATTTGATCATTTATTTTTGGTGTAACTTACACCGATGTTGGTTATTTTTGTTGCCTTTTTTTAAGCAAAAAATATTTAGAACCGCAAAGGTCCCAACTTAAGGGGAAAACATGTTTTTTCCAAATATATTTTAGTTTAAAAGATAATTTAGTTACGTCAAGTTATTAGGGCTATATTTTGTTTATAAAATAAAAGTGCACGATTCTAATCTTCAAAAAGCTTGCTTTAGAAACGTGGATATATGCTGATCAGTTGTCGTAATAAGTACCTAACCAGGTGTAAAAAGCCTATACACACGCACATGAGTTTTAAATTTTCAAATACTTAACAAATATTTTGTGTTTTCATACTTAGATCGTATATCTACTCTGTACTAGCTACACCAACTTAATCGTTACCTTCGACTCTTTAAATCAATGGTAATACAGTCATCACCATGATGTGGCTTATGCACAGAGCTTATTCAAAATCTTCACAAAAAAAACTACCCTTTGACAGCGGACATGACTCGATAACTTTAAAAGCATGTCGATAAATAACATTGTAATAAAGTCCCAACCCGCCCATCATGCGTTATCATGATTTATAAATGCTTTCGTATATTTTAGGTCTCAGAAAGTATTATTAGGGTCCAGAACCTAAGTTCGAAACTGGTTGAAAAGTCCGGGGTTGATGGCCGAAGTGCAAATGATTACCTGAGACCCGAAATAAGTTTTGGGTCGAAATGAGGGACGTAAAATCGAAAAGAAATGTTAAATTAAAATTCATGATTGTAATTTCATCCTCTAGGGCTGGCCACTCGACCTATACGAAGTTCCTTATTTCATCATATATTATGAGTTTAGATATTAAAAAGTATCTAAGCTCAAATAAAGTTCTAGTTGAAATATTTCAATTAGTAAATATCAGTAATCTGATGCGTTTTGATCTTACTTACGAATTTTTTTAACACATTTTTAAACTATATTCAAATTACGGTAGCATCTACAAAAAAGCTGAGACTTTAAATTTAAAAGAAATTTAAATGTACGCGGAAAGGTATTTACAAATTAGATTTAAAGATTCGAAAAGAATTTTTAAGGCTAAATTAAGTGTGGCTTCTAAAAAAATTTCTAACCTTTGACACGAAATGGTGATGATGAAGTGAGGCTTTTTTAGTTTCTTAAAGTTTGGTTTATGATGTCATTATTTTTCTCGTTTTGGCTTAAACACGTGCATTTATTTGCTATCCATACCATTTTCTCAAAACAAGTATGACCGTATCGAGTAAATGTTTGTATAATTGCGCGAGGCTAACGTGTGATGGGCAACGAAAGTGGTTTCCAACCTGTTCGTAAGAAATCGAAAGGAACCGTCAAGGTTATCGGAAATCTGCCTTTATTGTTATGGTTTAACGTAACTTGTTTTCTATAAGCAGTGCGATATGCATACAGAATGTTTTTCAGTCTAAAATGAAGATTTAAATAAGTATGAGTAAAGTTGGTGCTTTATTTTAGTGTTAATTGAAGATGTATTGTAATTATTTTCACTTTGGAACCAACACCGATATTGTGTAAATAAATCAGCTTGTACAAATTGGCAAAGTTAAATTAACTTTTTAAATGGAACGGATGTTTTTTTGTTGAAAAATTTGTTACACTTTTTTAATGTTGAAATATTCAGGGTTATTTCTAAGCAATGAGCATCCTTTAAGGGGTTTATTCTGTACATCAAAACTTTTATTCTGCGACTTTTGTAAATACTCAAAATAAAACCAGCTGTTCCATACATTTTGTCGCGGGTGAACGATATTTTTCTATGGAACAACATTATTTTTTTTTGAGTTTAGTAGTACAGAACAGTAGTACAGAATAAGCCCCTAAAAGGATGCTTATTGATTAGGAATAATCCTGTAAATTTGTAACGAAAATCAACCCAGTGGTAAGCAACTTAGTGTTATTTTTTTAGTAGATAGTGTGCTAGTAGGTTATCGTCACGTTTATGTTAATGAAAACAAAGGAAACTGAAGATTAACACACTTCAGTAGTTTACTGGTTATTTGTGTGATTGATAGCTTTTAGATTGGTTTAGACCATTATGCCAACAAAAATGCTTTAGAAAATCATTTAAACGATGTGTAATTGAGCTAACAGGTGTTAATTATCCTGACGTAACAATTAACGTATAACAGGAAAAATCTCACTCGTAACAGTTTTATTAAAAAAAACACGAGCTCTAGTGAAACTCAGGACGCAGCAAGGTCTCTCTAATTTGGTTAAGTGGTATAATTTGATTGAGTAGTTTTTATTTAGGTACTTAGTTCTATGGCAAGGTGAAAAATTTAGTTTTAAAAATTCTGCAATTCTTTAAAAATTTTTTTAGCTTCAAATCAACAATGTATTTACTACAAGTATTTATAAGTATAAATAAGTATTTATATACAAGGCTTAGAGAGTAACGTTTGTTATATATAAATAACAACAATAACAGAAACAGTAATTCTTTTAAAATAAACTAGGAATTTACCTATCAAATAATAAGATGAGCGATTCGATCGTGTGATTTTCAAAATTATGCATGTCTTAGGTACATCATCTTATTCGCTACTCTAATATATTTAAATCTCGTATAAATCTACAACAATCTAGTATTTCTTATAGAAATCCTCCGAGACGGCTTGACCAATTTGTATGCTTTTTTTGGGTTTATGTGGTAGGTTATTGAGTAAGGGTCCAAGGTATTTTTGACCAACGAAACGGAGGAGGTACTCAATTCGACGCTCGATATATATATTTAAGTATTAACACGCATAACTTTTTACGTAGTGGTCCGATTTCGATTTACGAATCCGAAAATTATTTTTGTATTGGAAAAAGTATACTTCGAAATTGGACTCATTTAAATGGTAAGGTGATAGGTGAAAAATGTTACATCGATCCGTGTGAAATATTCGCGAATTCTGTACATGGTTGAAGTCGGTCGTGCTATATTTTGCAAAAAATAATTATAAGCTCTTTCACGGAGACAATATCGTTCAATTTAGAACATAGTATTGTTTGCTCAATATATTGTTTTTGGCAATCAACTGGTAAACTGATGTTACTTTACGGATACATACTCGGAATACATGTGAAGAAATAGACAAGCAACAATAAACCAAATATTTAAGCTACCGCGAAATGATTTGCATTTAAATCTGATTTATTTATGTTCCTTTCCTTGAGATTACGAATAAGATCTTCCATTAAATATATTTCGTAACGTGAATCGAGAAAGTTGCAATACTTTGCCATTAAAATGCTAAAGCGGTAAAATGCCAATATATCACGATTGTTGACCGTTTGATTGTTCACCAAAGTTCTTGTATTTGTCGATTTAAAATTTCACCAGGGCTAAAATATGTTGTCGTTTGAATATTACAAAAAGTTTTTTATAGAGCACTTTCGATTTCTGTAGTATTTTTTATATTATATAGTGTTTTGTTTGGTCTTATTACATTTCAAATACAAAATATTTGGTTTTGATCAGATTTCAATAAATTATTCAGTTAGGTACAAAGTACAAGGTAAAAAGTTTTGTATTCATAGAAATTATTGTAAGAATCTTTTTCTTGACAGACAATAATCACACCTGTATACTTGGATTTAGAAACTTTATTAATTTATGTTATTGTAGATTTTTCGAAAAATTAAATATTTGAGTAAATCATGATCAGTATTTGCTTAAAATGCTTTTAGAACCATTTTGTGTAGATTCAAATCATCTCTTTTTGTTTAAAAAATTGAAACAATTTTGTCAACCTTACCACCATTTAATTTTTGAGCGTGTTTTTCTCATACATGTAAATAGTAGCAGATCTCTAGATAACCATCTCTTGCGCAACTGTTTTCTCCGTTGACAATTCCAAGATGGCGACCATTGTCACATGTGGCGGAAAGAATAATCTAATATGACAATTAATAAGGTTATTACATGTGCGGATGCTTCCCGACTTTCTCTGTGACGACTTTACTTGAGTGCCATTTCCTATTGCTGAAGGCTATGAGACGTAGTTTTATTTCGAATAACTGAATACTATAGAAAAGGAAAGTGGAGCGTTTAGGGCGTCGGTTTGCTTAAATCTTGCTTCTTCTTCTTCTTAATTGGTATCTTCATTGCTTAAGGTCGTGTCTACTATGGAATATTCGCCACTTGCTGCACCATGCTCTTCCATGCGGTTCTGCCCTCGGCGATCTTAATGGCTTTAGTTATAGGCAGGCCAGTAAGTGTTTTTATTTGGTCAGACCAACGGATAGGAGAACGCCCGCGTGGTCTTTTCCCGTCGACCTGCCCAACCATCAGGCAATTAGGTATTTAAAATAGTGCAGATAAGCTAAGAGAAAAGGTAAAGTTACAACTTAGTACCTTGTTTTTACACTATCCGCAAAGGGTCGAGGTAGATGACACTGTAAGGGAGAAGCCAAGCTACCGAGCAGATGTTGATAATGATAAAATAAAGCGCTAGAAGACCCATAATAGAACATTTAGTATGATTTGTGTTTCTATAAGTTATCCGATACTAGCGCCCAAGCAATCTTGACCATCGTTCTCCAAAAACAATACGCGACCCTGTTCCGATTCGCACAACGCCTACGCTTCACACATATATTCCCACATCTCACGGAAACATAGTAAACACTAGCCTGATCGTAAATCGCGATACCCGTGTCAGGGCTAACATAACTTAACCATAACTTGCCGCGTAACTTGTAGTCAGCTTGAAACGCGAAGGCAAAGTTTAATTACTTATTAATTTAACTTAATTTACTGCCGCGTTGCTAGTCTGAGCGATCTCTTTCATACATTTTACACCAGTTAACGACGAGTTTATCAACATCATCACCCACTGTCTTCTTTATCTCACTAGTCTCAGACCTGTCTCTTACGCCTCGAGCAAATAAGTCGAATCTCAGTTCATAGCGACATACATAGTCCATACATACCGACTTACTTAAATATTTACATTAATTAATTCACAATAATCCGTTTTCTCCAATGTCGAAATTATGTCACCTAATTAGAGCTTGTAACGGTTGTAGTCGGTTTGCAATCGCCTTACGACTAACTAAAAACCCTGCCCACTACGTAACTTGGGCAGAGTTTTGGCTCGGACACTTTTTTTGCACGATTGTGACTCTATAGATATTTGTTCGAAGCTTCGGTATTGTATGTATGTATTGTAGCCAATGTGTCTGAGATTGATCTCAAAATTCTTACTATAATATGAAGCAAGTATAATAAAATACAAATATGAAAAATAAAATAGAGATCATTTGAAGCCCAATTTCAATGCAATTTATTACAATTTCAATTTGTTGCAAAATGTAAAGAACAAAAAATGTGGAATTAACGTTCTCAGTGTCTGATTCTCAATTAACCATCATTGTAATAGATGTACCTACTTGTAGTTAGAAACTGCTCAAGTAAAATAACATCGTATTCTCCTGCAGAAGGAGTGTTTCAATAACTTATACTTAGGTTCTTAGAACCTTATAAGTTACGTTATTGCTATTTGTCAACATCTAGTCATATAGTAACGCTTGGTATTATTTTCTGACACTTATATTTTAGCGCAATCGTGCATGTCTACAACATTTAGCTTTGAAATAAATTGAAAAACATATTTAATGCTAACATGTAGTAGCATGCGTAATCGTAAAATTTACGCAAAAATTGTTCAAAAGTTATGTTTCCTCATATTTAAAATTTCGTTGATATTTTGCGTCTTCATGGGTGGACTAAGTGAAAATATGTGTTACGGGAATCCAACCGTGAATATTGTTTAAATTCTTTGTGTAACACAGTGACATCATAGGTATGCTGAAAACAGCCTTGACTTTAAGACAAGAAATAGAGGAACGTAGCAAATAATGTACTTATGATACACAGCTTAAGATCGAACTATAATTGAAATAACTAAAATAACTAGAATTGAAATATTGCATAAATAACAAATTTTAATTCATTTCATTATTTTTGTTTCAGGTAATTGCTGAATTATTTTCAATGAAAACGATACATCAGAGTAATTGGTGCGGAAAAAGAAACTTCGACATTGTAAGGTTCAAGACATATTAAAACAAACAAAGGTACGAAAAATAGAATCATGAGTAGTTATAATTAGATTTGTATTGTTGTATAATTATACACTTTCTTTGTAGAGACAGCATACGCCGCTACGCAGTCAATAAAATTTCAAATTAACTTTAAGCACCAAAATAAATCACAGCTATGTCTTATACCGTTTTAGATCATTTATCACATCTCTATTGAACCGTAATACGTATAACTATTACAAAAATGTCACACCAATATCACCGTAAGCTTTTGAAATACGCCAAAGTGCGTAATTGTAACTTAGCATCTCATTCATCGGCATCTTTTGTTTTAACTTAACTCTAACTTAACAATTCGTCAAAGTGATGAGATGCTTTGGCAAAGTAACGGAGCTCGGCTTATGTGACAAGTACATTAATTAAGCCGCTTTGAGTGACGAAAGTCGGTCACGTTTAAAAAAGGTATTTAGATCTATTGAAGTGACATAATTATAGCTCATCCTAGTTCTTTGGCATTTCATCAGATCTGATATACCTACTTAACCCTGATACCTTTAGTATTGATTTAACTTAAATTAATATATAACAAAAAATAATATAAACTAATTAAAAATATGCCTTATTTATTATTAGAGTCTTGTAGTACAAACTTAGTCTTTAAGCCCAAAAGGTATATTCTATTTTGCAATGTCTTTCTTAAAGGGCTAGAATCTACTCGAGTATACCCGAGTACCTATACTACAAAACAGTTGTGTAATTTTTCAACAAGAAATATTTAGCTCTATAATGTCATAAACACAATGGATTATGAAGTTTTTGCAACTAAATTAAGGGCACCAGATGTTATCGAAGCACTGACCAGTTGCCAGGTGGCCTGTACCTAGGTCCGTTATCACCAAGGTCTACCAGCAGCATTTATATTGACAATCGCCTTCAGTTGCTCTACTTTACGTTCAATAAAACATATCAATCGGTCGTATAATCTGACCTTCGGTAACTGCTGTGCTGCAAGTTGTCTCGAGCCGGCGTTTGTGATATCAAAGCCTTTTCAATAAATATAAATTTTAATTAATATAATTTTAAAAGTTCAATTGATACCTTTCAAGATTATTGTTTTTTAATATTTTTTTACAGTTATGATTTTGACTAATGAAGTATAATATCACTTCATTCGTTATAATTATTTTTCACAGTTAAAAACCTACTAACTCGGAGTATTGTAGCGAACTAAAGAAAAGGATTTAAGGATTTTGAATAAATATAGCTAAAATGTATAGTGATAGGTACATTCATAATAAAAATAGTGAAGCAATATTAAGTTTTTTAGACTGACTGACTGCCTCGGTGGCTCAGTGATTTGTGACCCTAACTTCTGGTTCAAAGAGGCGTGGGTTCGATCCCCACCCAGGGCAAATATTTATGTGATGAACATAAGTGTTTGCTCTGTGTCTGGGTGTTATTTAGTTACTATCTATATAAGTATGTATTTAAAAATAAATATATGTAGTATATCAGTCTCTGGCAGCCATATCACAAGCTTTGCTTAGTTTGGGGTCAGAGACCGTGTGTAAGATGTCCCAAAATATTTATTTAAATATTTAGATATATATGATTGTTATATGTATTCATACTCATTTTTTATTCATAAAATATTTTATTAACCTTGTAATACGATAGACATACAAAATAATCACTATTTAGAAAAATATCCAATTATTGACAAACAACTATTACACTTAAATAATAGGATGTCAAATTAAAAATTATCATCATTAAGTATACAATTAAAATGTCATCAAACAATAAAAATGTCAATGCAATAAAATCAGAAAAAAAAATCTGTTATAGCCTAGAAATACCACTAAATAGAAAACAAAACTATTTTACATACTTTTTTTCTTCGTAGTGTCGATGATCCTCAACATTATATGATTTTGAATATAATTTTGAGGATAATACAACATTTTACATCCTGAAAAATATCAAACTGCGCAATAAGTCGGTGTTTTAACCTAGCCTCAAAATAAGGCAGGCTAGGGGTTTTAGGCTACATTTATTAGCAGACAGCATAATAGGCCCAATTATAAAGGCGCCATCGTAAATCGTAATATTAATCTAAAATAAAGATAATCGTAAATTTAGTAATAACGTAAAAAGCGCTCTCTCTATCAAATGCATATGGGGCATCGATAACATTTATTAGCAGACAGCATAATAGGCCCAATTATAAAGGCGCCATCGTAAATCGTAATATTAATCTAAAATAAAGATAATCGTAAATTTAATAATAACGTAAAAAGCGCTCTCTCTATCAAATGCATATGGGGCATCGATAACATTTATTAGCAGACAGCATAATAGGCCCAATTATAAAGGCGCCATCGTAAATCGTAATATTAATCTAAAATAAAGATAATCGTAAATTTAATAATAACGTAAAAAGCGCTCTCTCTATCAAATGCATATGGTGAAAAGAAAACAGAAAAATTCTAAATTGCTATTATAAATACGATGGCGCTTTTATAATTGGGCTTTATGTATACTTTCGGTCCCATTATATGCGTAACTTACGTATAGACTCTTTCATGTCAGTGTAATTAACATTTTGTCCTAATTAATTTTAACTAAGTACTCGAATCATTTCATGGTTTAATCACGTCTATTGATCGATCAATTTTCATATCACATAATTCAATTCATTTATATCTATAGCACAAGAATGATCAATTTCGGTTGATTAACCGCTAACATCACAAATCAATCTGCAATTGCCACATCCTGCGAAGCCTAGCGAGTAATTGTTCCAATATTTTTTACGTAATTAATATCACTCGCTCCCATTATGTCAACACTCGCATTAACACTTGTTTGCAAGACAAATTAATGACGTTTGCGAAATTTTGGAGCTAAACTTGAACCTATTAATCTAGGGTATCAACGCCTGTTAGCAAGAACTGGTTTTTTGAAATTTTGTCGGTAATTTGAACGCAATTGGGTGTTAATTTGCATTGTTTCGTCAATTTTTTTTAAGGTGAACTCTGCTGAAATAGATTGTTTACAGTTTTCTTATTAATTATTATTATAAATATGGTGTACTGTACTGTACTGTACTGTATCAGCCTTATAATAGTCCACTGCAGGACGTAGGCCTACCCACGATGGGTGATTGGGCCATATCCACCACGCTGGCCCACTGCGGGTTGATGGATTTACATACGCCATTGAAATTCTTCTCCGGACATAAGCAGGTTGCCTCACGATGTTTTCCTTCACCGAAATGCCAGTGGTGTGAAATCCGTACATGAATCCCAAAGAACACATTGGTACGGGACCGGGATTTGAACCCACGACCTCACGATTGTAAGGCGGGTGTCATTACCTATTTTTAATTTTTTATATTTTTTTTTATATTTACCTCTAGACTAGGTTACTACTACCTGATCTAGAGGTAAATATGGTGTACGCTTACTAAAATCATAAATACGCTTCTCAGATATCTAACATTGAGCATCATAATAATATACCGAAATGCCTAAGCTATTTTTTAAACTATAGATAAAAGAACAATTTAAGGGACCAGGGGAAATGACTAAATAGAGTCGTTAGGATTTTCCATATTAGTGACGTGATAGTGGCTTTTCTTGTCATAACAATCGACTATAGACCGCAAAAGTAATACAATAAATCGAATTCAAAGAGTCCATTGGAGTGTTCTCGGTCGTAATCATTATAGAGCTTGTAAGTAAGCCAGCGTCCTGGTAGAAGTTATGAAGGTTTGATTTCCTAGTTAATTTCAAGTTATTAACAAGTGTAAAGTTCCTGCATAACCACCCTTCTTCCTCTGTCAACATAACTGCAATTGCATATCACCGCGCTAGAACCAGTAACTACATTAACTATTGCGAAATAACTTTAATCTAAATCTGCATACCTCGTAGGAATGTTACATAATCGAATACCGTAACAGAATTATCGTTTGGTATCGGAATATCGACAAAGAGTTGCGAAAGGTATCCCGCTGGACACCGGCCTTTCCTGGTGGTCGTGGGGCCATACCTTTCGCTTTTCGATTTGAATTTGTTCCGTGACAGATACAATTGTGATATTTACTGTGAATGTACGTGCTTTACTGTTAATGCTCTTGTTCTATGACACAATCACAGTTTGGTAGGATTCCTATTTTAAGATACATTTCAGTTTAAAGACTATACAATTAGTTAAATATATAAATCAAACCCAATATGCGTCATCATCTCTAGTCAAAAGCGCTGGTAGCTTGCTCAAGTTATCGTAATTAGAGGGTCAGTGCTTAATATTGCTTTTTGACCGACAAACCACCGGAGGAGGTATACAATTCGACGCCTATATATGTGTATATTTTTTATGTATAACCACCCATAACTTTTTTCATAGTAGTCCGATTTCAATAATTCTAAGTATACTTCGAAATTAAATTTTTTATCGAAATCGGCTGAGCCTTTTTTGATAAATAAACAATAATGTGAAAAATGCTCCATCGATCTGTGCGAAATATTCGAGAATTCTGTACACGGGTGAAGTCGGTCATGCTAATTTTTGCAAAAAATAATCTTGTGTCTTGTCCGATTGTCTAGCTCTGTTATACAGATGATAAAGTTAGGAAAAGAGGTACATCTGAAATATGATTTGTCATTTAGTATGGGAATATTGAGAAAGAGTTGCGACAGGTAACCCTACGGCGGCCGTGTTCGCTTTTCGATTTAAATTTGTTCCGTGACAGATACAATTGTAATGATAAATGCTTTTGTTTTATGTCACAACCACAGTTTGTAGCAGCACGGTGCCGCTAATAAGAAAAACATGCTACAGTTTACAATAACATTTTCAGACTAGCTTTACCTGCTGCTTACCACAGGATCTTTAAGTTTTCCTGGATAGTAGGTAGGTAGCTTTACACTCTTCGATCTTTGAACTATATTGATGTTAAAAATCAAAACGATTCGTTTTTCTGTTTCTGCAAGAAAGATTAACAAACAAACCACTTTTCGATTTATTGCATTAGAAGACAACTGACAATTAATGTTATCCAGCATGTTATAAAACAACAGTCTTATTTATATCTACTTTTACGTCCATAGTTAGTCAAAAGCACTGTTCGTTTACGTATTCTCGTTTAATTAGCCAAATGCACTGTAAAAATTGTTGTGTGTTACAAAGACTATAACTATTCTAACTGATACATGATAACTGTTTTTATGTTATTGTTATTGACATAATATCGACAAAGGGTTACGACAGGTCGACAGTATCCCGCTGGACAGAGGCTCTTCCTGGTTGCAGTGTTGCCATACCTTTCGCTTTGCGATTTATGTTAGTTCCGTGACACCGGCGCCGATTGATACAGTTCTGATTTGCGGTTAGGAAAGCTTTTGTTTTATGTCACGATGAGAAATTAACAAAATAAAAGTGATGTGTCCCGCTGGAAACTAGTTTCTACACAATTGCAAATCTCGTACTTAATCAATTTTAGATAAATAAATAAATATAAATATTTTGGGACATCTTACACACGGCTTCTGACCCCAAACTAAGCAAAGCTTGTGATATGGCTGTCAGAGACTAATATACTACATATAATTATTTTTAAATACATACTTATATAGATAGTAACTAAATAACACCCAGACACAGAGCAAACATTTATGTTCATCACATAAATATTTGCCCTGGTGGGGATCGAACCCACGCCTCTTTGATCCAGAAGTTAGGGTCACTAACCACTGAGCCACCGAGGCAGTCAGTTCTCCCTCATCTCTATCTAATAAATCACAGTATTACTCACGCTCTGTGTAAGAATTTTTAAACCAATTTTCAATCATTTAACTTAAACTTAGTTGAAAACTAATATGGTACAAATATGTGATCGACAATTAAAAACGCTTATTTACAAAATGCGTAATACGGATATTTTTGTTTCAATGCCAAAAAGCCTATAGATATATCATAGGTATTTCAAGTTACAAAAAGTTGGTATTATGTTTGTTCCTTTTAGCTGTATAACTTAGAAAAATATAAAAACACATAAGACCTTTAAACGTATGTTAAAATTACACAATTGCCCAAAGATTTAACGACTCATTTAATATGTGTGTTGGTAACTAAAAATTGTAAAATAATATTCGCAATACTTCTCGTAAGAGTCTTAAAAGTAAGTCTACATTACCCACTCGGAACACACTGCCTTAGGCCCATTGGGCAACGTTATCAGATACGGAGCTGTTGCAACAATGAAACTGGAGCGGTTGCATGGAGCGGTCACCTGTCGCGCTCGTGCGACTGATCTAGCATACAAGTTATTGCTTAGCAAAGTGCAGGGAATTAAGAAGATATAAGTTAACGCAGGTTAGGAACGATATAAGGTGGTAGTTTTACAAAGACGTGGGCGTCATTAGGCAAACTAGCTCAGTTGGTAGAACATCGGGCCGGTGATCCTAAAGAGGCAGGTGCAAGTCCTACGTTTGCGTCAAATTTTGGATTTTTTTTTCACAAAAATAACTCTTTGTGATAAACCTAGTATGGAAAAGCACTATAAAAATAGATCAATAATTAAGAAGTTATATGATTTTGAAAAACTTTTTCTATTAGACCAACACCGGCATCGTGAATAAAATCAATTGTTCCTATATACTTGGTCAAAAGCCAGTGATCTTGTTGTATGGACGGCTGACTATGTTTTTGTGATTTCAGAATTAGGTTTGTATTGAAAGATGTTAACAGTAATGCATTCTATGAGCACTGCGTTTTAGTAATGAATGTGTAGCGCTCATAGCGTAGTTTAACCAGGTGTTTGTCAGCGGTCACCGAAATAGAGCAAAGTTCGATACGCTCAGTCTTGGGATGGGTGACCGCAGGTGGTCTTTACAACTGAGCATGTTTTGACGACACGATAAATTGTAGGACCTTGTTATTTTAACCGATTAGCCATGTCAGAGGATTTCAAGCGGTTTTAGAAACTCTGACACCAATGGTTAGCTACCCTCTACAACCGGCTCAATATAGGCGTATAATCGATGAAAAAGAATTGACGCGGAAACTAAATTGATTTTGTGAACGCATCCGGTGGCATACGATCGTGCGGTTATCTGTTTATCCTGCACGTTCATATGAGACCGGTTGCGTTTACAAAATCAGTAAGGTTTTCGCGCCAATTTGCTTGTCGATCCTCACGATTGTATTAAGCCGGTTGTAAAGGGGTATAGTAATAAACTATGTACTATACCTAGACAAAAACATCTATACACTCACCTACACTTAGAAATACTTTCAGTCTAATAACGGCTTGTACGAGAATTAAACTTTGCACCTTTTAACTCCAAAGCCAACCCTACCATGTAGTCCACGAGTGTTGCCAAATCATACTTACATTTACTTTGTGAACTCTATAGGAAAATACACACCTAGTTGTTCGCGTATAAGATTATCAGACAAACAAATCGTGCATTCATACTAGTTTTCCGCAACGACTCGCGTGCGTGCACGCAGATCTATCTTCATCCGCTAGTAATGTTGCACAAATTGCTAACACGGAATTAAAGATTGCTTAGAATTAAAAATTAACCCTAAAACAAGTCATGAATCCAATCAATTCTTCTGTTAATTGCTATGACGTGTTTTTTAATGATATTGAATTACGAATTTTTTTAGATCGGTATTTTGTTTTAGGAAAGAATTTAGTTTTCATCATCTGATCACTACAATGGTATAAAGTTTATAAGAAATTCGTTTTTGTTTTAGATCTTTGAATCTTTGTATAAGAAAGACCTACTCTACCTATGTGAAATTATCGTATTAGGTACGATATACTTAGCTAATACTTAGTATGCGTAAGTTCCTAATTATACAGGTCGGGTAAGCAGCCCTGGTGTGAAAGTTTTTAAGCCGCCTATTTACCTCTGGTATTGCAATATGATCAGGTAGAACAAGCGAGACCTACCAATTACAATGAATACCAATTTAGACAGACAGACTTACAAAACTCTTTATTTACAACCACATTATAAATAAATATTCGTATATGTGTAATACGACAAAAAGTATGATTATAAAGTGGCGGCCTTATCACCCATGGCGCTTTCTACCAGGCACGAATATGAACTGACAAGAACAAGAAATAGTGGCCTTAACGAGAGATTAACAAAGAAAACACCTATAAATAATAAAATAATAATAATTTTAACGTGTCGATTGAGCCTCAATCGCGCTCAGATTTACCTAAATGTTTCCTACGGTCACCCATCCAAAAACTGACATTGCCGAATGTCGCTGTAATTCAGTCAAGCAATACTTTACGCGCTACCCATTTTTTGTCAAAATAAATAAATATTGGGGGACATCTTACACACGGTCTCTGACCCCAAACTAAGCAAAGCTTGTGATAGGTATGGCTGCCAAAGACTGATATACTTCATATACATATTTTAAATACATACTTATATAGATAGTACCTAAATAACACCCAGACACAGAGCAAACACCTATGTTCACCACATAAATGCTTACCCTGGGTGGGAATCGAACCCACGCCTCTTTGATCCAAAAGTCAGGGTCACTAACCACTGAGCCACCGAGGCAGTCAAATACCAAATAGATAATTATTAGACATAGGCAGCTGTTTTTTCAGCTATCTATCAGCAGTTCGCATGCATTTCTCCGCTTTCCGCATCCACAAGGAATGCAGTTTCACTGTTGTATCTCGACACCACTGTTCCGTGGTCGGCTCTGCGGCCTGATAGCGATACGCGGTTCCGCTCGTTGCCGCGAAAATGTGGTCTATTGATCGCTTCACTGTTTTCTTAGAGCTAATTACTGCCGCTTTATACGGCAGTGAAAGGTTTCTGGTAGCGTGGTCGTGAACCTTGTTTGCAATTCCTAGATATTATAGACATATTTAAGCTTTATTTCCATTCAAGATAATTCGGTTTATCTCAATATTTATTAAAATATTTGATACGTACTTTTCTATGTCGTTTAATTTTTTTGAGTAATGTTTATTTTTCGCAAAAAATCGCAACACTGACTTCTACCGTGTACATAATTCGCTAATATTTCGCACGGATCGATGTAGCATTTTTTCACATTATTGTTAATTTTTCAAATCAGCTGATTTCGAACCAATTTAAATGAGACCAATTTCGAAGTGTATTCTTTCCAATAAAAAATTGGAAAGAATACACTTCGAAATTGAAATCGGACCACTACGCAAAAAGTTATGCGTGGTTCTGGTTATACATAAAAAATATATAGGTAAGCGTCGAATTAAGTATCTCCTCCGTTTCGTCGGTCAAAAATGGCTGCTGTCTTTCGGGAAAAACGATCAATTTTTAAATAATTGACAGAACTCTAGACGTTTCGACGATTAGCGATCACAATTGTTTCAATCGTAATCAAATATGGTCCCTCAATTGGTTCAACGCGAAGTTTTCCTAAAATGTTTATTAAATTTTCATTCAATGTAGTAAATTCTACATCTTTTAATATCTAAGCTGATTCTTGATTAGTTAAATAAAACTAACAGAATACAGGTTTAAGCCAATTTTCCATATCTGTATACAGATTACAGGTGTTCTAGCTTGCCAATATTACTAAATTTTAATTTAACCAACGCATAGGCTAATATGGTAGCTCCAATGAAGCATGAGGCCCTGGTTTTTTGTCGGCAAGAAATCACTTCGCCGCCAGAATATGGAACAGGCAGTAATGAGTCGCGACACACGGGAAACATTTCGACATTCTTCGTGTACTGCGTTAGATTCAATCAGTATCTTAGATCAGGGGCTATATAATTGAAACATTAGAACGGCTGAACGTATGCGTAAATGGTCTTGTAACTAAGTAGGAGCAAAAGCAAGCATTGAAAATCTATACTTGTACCAACGGGAGAGCACGGCAAGCGATCCCTTTACGAAAGTTAGAAATGATTTTAACGTTTCAAAAATCGGGCTTTAGTGCCTCGAATTTTAACTCATATATATTATGGATACAATTAGCCATGTCCAGCAGCGTATTAATGAAGACTCAAATCATGATTGTTTGCTATTGAAAGATATATTTATATCGCCTTTGGAATCCAATAAATGGATTACATTTCGGTTACATTTAACGTGAAACACATATCATGTACATGTATAGTATACTAACTTATATAGATAATTTATATCACACTATACATCAAATGTAAAACGTCATGAGACTCAATAATTATTAAAAATGACATGATCGACTTTAACCGTGTACACAATTCACGAATATTTCGCACGGATCGATGTAGCTATTTCACATTATTGTTGATTTATCAAAAACAGTTCGACCGATTTCGATAAAATTTAAAAGGGACCTATTTCGAAGTATACTCATTCTAATAAAAAAAGAATTAAAGCCATCGGACAACCATGTAAAAAGTTATGCGTTGTTATATAAATAAGTTATATACATTAAAAAAAAATACGCGTCGAATTGAGTACTTCCTCCGTTACGTCGGTCAAAAATAATATAAGATACGTTAGCTCATAGTACAGTAGTATTATTATGTTGCTTAAAAAAAGAAAATCACCAACTTCATGAATAATGGCATGGCTATCATATCCTTCTCATGTTATGGTTAGCCAATCTGTTTATACTGAGGAATTAAACTATCTTACTCTGTAGTCGCTTACCGGTCGTGCTTGGGATTAAGTAAATTAGCATGCGCAGGAGTTGAGTTACGAAAATACCCGTATCAAACATAATGTTGTAGGTAAAGTGTTTTGTAATGAAATTTTGTGTTACTATGTTCAAGTAATGTAACGTTACTTTATAAGATCATGTTCTTGATTATTTAATAAATAAATTTGAAATTGGTTTGATCACCCCTCAGTGATTTTAGTAAGAATACGTTTGCGTTATAATACTTTGATGATAAGCAGATCTAAGTATAATATCTATAATTGTTTATACTTACGTATATGTATGTAGGATGTAATTACTATTTTCACTATTGCTATGGAGATATATAATGTCATGTATATATACACTTTAAATTTATTATCAAAAACGAATGGGAATTATTAACAAACAAGATTATTGTCATTACCACCGTAGTTGGGCCCCCTGTAGAGCCTCCTCTCCCTCTTTCTACATTTTTTCTGTCTTGATAGTATATATGAGATAATTAAATATTATTATCGAAATTATATGTTATATGTATTGATCACAGTGAACAATCACTCAATAATAAATGATCAACAAAGCAATGCCCAAGTAGAAGTACATCCACTGAATCAGCATTTTATGACTATCGGAGAACGGATGACCGGCTGTATGAATAATGATACTCATAGTTTTCATAAATATTAATGTTTTATGAAGGCAATTGTAATTTATGTAGGTGTGGTATGCACATCGCCTTGATAATCCTTAGAAAGCGATGTTGCCTCATAACAATACTGCGTAAACATATTAGGATGACGTTAACAATATCATTATTATGATTTATCGATAACTTTTGTGGTTTGCTGTTTCGTTCACAGTTTAGTAGAAATCGTTATTATTTCCTACACAGAAAGATTACGTGTAAATTGCGCCTGGTACTTATCTGCAAATATTTTTGTATGGGAACATAGGTCTCTACATCAAAAATGTAAGATAAGACATGTAGAAAAGTGTTCGCTTTTATTTGTGAAAATGTTCTACAAACATAATAAAACTAGTTGCACCCCGCGGCGTTACCCGCGTTAGCCCGATATAAAAAGTAGCCTATGTGTTAATCCAAGGCCTCAGCTAAGCCAAATTTCATATAAATCGTTTCAGCCGTTTGTTCGTGAAAGAGTAACAAACATCCATACATAATCACAAACTTTCACGTTTGTAACAATAATAGGACATAGGATAATAGGAAGTAGGATTGAGAACCTTTGTTATCAACAAAAAATTCACAACAAGTCAACATTCTTACATTACCACTATTTCCAGCTTAATAATGATATATCATCTCGATTTTCCATACTTTGAAAGCATATAAAGGGCTGGGTGGCTAACCTTAGTGTCAGGATTTTCCCGAAAGCCATGATATGAATGAATGAATGAACACTTTATTGTTAACACTAAAATACAATACAGAAATTTTGTTTTTAAACTTTCGCGATTTGAACACATTATTATTATATACTACGGGACTAATCGCGCACTAAAATTACGAGATAAACCTCCTCAACCCGACGTTTCGGCCGAGTTGCATCGACCGTGGTTACGGGTAGACACAGACGGGTCAGTCTACCCGTGACCACGGTCGACGCAACTCGGCCGAAACGTCGGGTTGAGGAGGTATTTATTTATCTCGTAATTTTAGTGCGCGATTAGTCCCGTAGTTTATAATAATAACAATACAGAAAAATACACGGAAAGGAAAACAAAAGCGTCATAAACTAGTGCAACAAAAGGCGGCCTTATTGCTTACAGCAATCTCTTTCAGGCTACTTATGACTACACGGGTTTCTAAAACAGGTTTACCGTTGAAAGTGTCATCTGATTCGCGATAAGTAGAGCTCAGTTGCGCGGTCAGCTAACCAAATATCGACACGACGCTACCCATTACTTCACTTTGTCGATAGTTGTAAAGAATACTTAATCAAGCTATGCAGTGAGCGATGCAAAAAGTACAGAAATCAGCAAAACTTACCACACTGTTATCACTCCATCGCTACAGCTGAGAATAATTAAACAGAGCTGCAAGCACGGCTCTTACGAAAGTCCCAGTAGGCAAGTATGGGTACGAGTAACTCGTGTTGCAGTACGTACAAATTGTAATATCGAAACACTTGATGGCCATGCCTGATTAAATTAAGCATGTCTCGGAGCAGGTTTGAGAAATTTTTGTAATAGTTGGTAATGAAATTTTGTCATTGCTTCTCTCATGAGCGTTTTTTGCATAGATTAGTACCGCTAAGAATTTATAGAATTACAAATATTGTAAAGAATTTATTACTACATTTTTTTTTAGTTAAATAGTAAAATAGTATGGTTGTTTAAACAATAGTAACTTATGTAACGATTCCTTTTTTTTTAGCTTTGAAGAAGAATTAGAAATCTGAATTTCTCGTTTATTTGTCTTTTTATGTGACAACATTCAAAGAAAGTAATTTCTGTACATATCTACCTACTTCAATAGTTAAAGCCCATTTCACGAAAGAAGTCTCGCAGAAGCAGCAGCACAATCGCATGGCCGATCTATCAAAATCCATTTATCTAAAGTTAAAATTGGTTTCATTAATTCTCCGTTGGACTTCTTTGATAAAAATGACTTTACTTGTTGTAACTTTTATTGTTTTGCTCATTACTGAAGTCTCAATGTTTTCATGGATGTCTGTTAAAGAGACATTTGGAGTCCAACTTGGCTATCGAATAAAATATCAATAATGAAGTTCAAATATTGCAATTGGCGGGCCAGTTTTCAAATGAACCGAAATGATAATTAAATGTAAATATAGAATTTATTACACGAAAATTCTATTCACCAGTTCATTCAAATAAAATATATTCACAATCGGTAGCTTCATCAAATTAAAATATTAATGGAACGTGTTAAACAATGTCTTTATCGCGAACATAAAATTTAGATTAGACAACCATATCTAGAAGACACATGTTTGGTTTTCTCTCAGACACGGAAGTTTACAAGAATAGTTTTTGTTGATCTGAAAAAAGACACTGGATCTTAAAGCTTCTATAAAATACCTATACTATTGTCATAGTAGATATTCGATGTAGCTTGTGTTTTGCTCAAATTAATCTAAATTTGACGTAGCCCTCGACGTAGCCATAAGATTTTTTTTCACTGCCCAGCACCAAAAGAACTTTTGTCAGTTATTTTACCCCTGTAAAACTTTATAATTTAGAATGTGATAAAACACATAGAGACTTTATTGAAATAAAGCACTATATATCATATTTCTAACAAACAAGTAGTAAACTGTCTTCGACTCAACAAAATACCGGCCAATCAAAAGTGGAATGTATAGTCACGCGAGCTAATAAAAAAAACCCACTTGCTATGAAATATTTGCGCAATAAAACAGGTAATGCTCTGCCGCATAGCACACGTAAACCAAACCATCTGCATATTAACCATTACCGAGGAAACTATAATATTTGCTAATAAGACACTTGGCTTTAAATTAAAGAAGTAACGATAGTTTTAAATTACTCTAACAGAAACGGAAGAACACTAATGTTTCGAATTGATTCAGCATTCTTAACATAGCTTATGGTATTGATTCAGTGATTTGGTAGTATGGTAAAATTATGATAATTACGAAAATATGTATGTAGAGTTATTCAGCAATGGTGAACTGAGCCTAACGGGTGTGACATAAAACGTCGTTATAAATGATTTTTTTTATAGGGTCAACGCGGAAATGGAGAAAAATCTATTTTATTTTTATACATTTTGACGATACCAGTTTGTAATTTTGTACAGGACCCATAATACAAGTTGCTCGAAATGATGACTGATACCCTTCTTTGATTAAATACAGGGAGTATTTAATATCGACGCATACTCTTTCCAATATAACAAGAATTATTGAAATCGGACTACTACGTAAAAAGTTATGGATGGTTACACATAAAAAAATATACGCGTCGAATTGAGTATCTCCTACGTTTCGTCTGTCAAAAAGGCTTTTGAAAAACTTTGAATGATGTTCGTTATTTTTTCTAACATAACAATAGCGACAGAAATCAATTAATTCCGAAGACTCCTCATTTCATACATCTCAATATTACTCTTCCTGTCTTAGGTGAATGTACAATTCTACAATGCGAGGTCATATTCACGGTTTTATGGGCAGTTGAAATGTATCTAGATCCGAAACATCCGGCGGAAGCCGACTATGCGGCCTTGTCGAGATCTGGTTATTTTGACACGAGTGTGTTATTAACATCTTAACACGTGTGATATCGAAAGTATGCGGTTGAGATAATATAGAGGTGCGGTAATCTGATCCATTTGTAGTGTTGTAGTTTTATTTTAAAATGTTTAGTAAAATAGTGCAATACCTTTGAATAGATTCTTAAGGTATAATAAATCTTTTCAATTTTTTATGATTTGATTTATACATCAAATAATCTACCTAATTGAGTAAATGTCACGTATTCGATTCCAAACGCAAAATTTGTATTTGCATTCCTTCAAAAGTGCAAATAGTGCCCTATTTACGATTTTGTTTAGGTTTAGTTTACGTCTACCTAATATGAAACTATGTAGAAAAAGATAAAAAATCATAAGTAGTATGGAACTGAAAAATAAAATAAAAGCAAGTGCCATAAATGATTAAAATAAGAAACAGGTTCCCTGAGAATTGTCATTAAAGTTCGATGCTTCCGATCTCTTTATAGCAATTATTATGGCAGCTTCCTACGGTGCCAATGCTCTGATAATGGTTTATAATAGTCTATTTTGTACTGCAAAAAATAACCTAATAAAAACGGATGCAAAACACGCAGAAGATATGAATAAGATCAGTTAAGTAGGTATTGCTACTAAAGTTCAACGATCACATAATGAACAGTACTTTGCTCCGATTATTTTTGACCGACGAACCATCGGAGGAGGTAATCAATTCAACGCGTATATTTATTTTTTATGTATAACCACGCATAACTTTTTACATAGTAGTCCGATTTTAATAAGTCTCTATTTATTGGAAAGAATATACTTTGAAATTGGTCCCATTTAATCTTTAATCCCATTCAATTTTATCGAAAACAGCGGCGCCATTTTCGATAAATCAACAATACCTAATGTGAAAAATGCTATTTCGATCCGTGCGAAATATTCGCGAATTCTGTACACGGGTGAAGTCGGTCATGCTATTTTTTGTAAAAAAATATTATTCATGTTAAAAATCGAATTGTGAAAAACACAATATATACTATAGTAGGTAGATACAGAAAATAATTCAAATATTTCATTGCCACATTGTTTGTTCCGTTTAGATTTAATAAACAATCAAATATAAATATTTCCAAATATACGCTTAAAAAAATTCTTCAATTTCTTAAAATTATAAATAAATAATTGCAGATCAAACGTTTACTATCTGAAATAAATTTATCAGAACCTAATTAGTAGCTCTATCGGATTACCACTTACTACATATAAAGGGCAAGGGCCTTTAATATCAGATACAAAATACCTACAACCTATGTGATTAAATTGCATATAGACCCGATCTTAGCATTAAATATAATATAAACGCCCAAGTCCACGATTAAAGAGCAATACCTAGTTCACTGAGCGCATTAACACGCGGAATGGCAAGCCTTTACTGAAGAAACTATGTATTTTGAGGGCATTAACTCGCAGAATGCCAATGTTTAATACTGAAGAAACTGCAGAAATACGATACAAGAGTGTCATTACGCCTTTTCTGTCTTTTCAACGCGGATGACAGTGTACGCCTACATGAGTGGCAAGGTCGAAACGACCGGTCTGCAACTAGAGCTTAAAGAACCATAGAGATCAGTGATCTCGCAAGTATCTCGCACGAAGTCAGTGATCTCAGAGCCCTTACAAAAACTTTCGCGTACTCGTGTGGCTCCATACATTTTGGTTAGTTCTTCCTCATTTCCGCCAGCGGCGCTGTACAAAAATGTATAGAGCCATACAGAAACAGAAGTAGTTTCAATTTTTGTGTAAACCTGGACTGACCTCTCTGATCACTGACATCATGGCATATATTTTTATGTAGCAAATACTCATGTACAGCAAGATGACAGATGGATTAAATATTAATTTAAAACCAATGTTTACCTAACCTAACTTACATACACAGCACTATAATTTTGCTTTGAAAAATGAAACAACCAAGAAGAAAATTCATGCTTATGCAACATACGTTGCAGAATGCGGTGTTGTGTGAGCGCATATAAATACATATTATATATATATGCAGCTAGATCACGACATAACTTATCTCACAAGATCTGTGGTCAGAACTTATCAAGTACCTTGTAATTATGCAAATGTATTGAAGTATTATTACTGGACATTTGTTGTAGGTAGTAAAACGTGTGACGTTAGATACTACATAATTTATGGGTGAATTAAACTTTATGCCTATTGTAATTCTAGAAGCTTTTATGGGTAATTATTGTAAAATAAATATCATTCATGTAGCCCTCTCATTTGATTGATACCTACCCTATAAAAACCGTAACAAATAAATTACTCTGAGTCTCAATGTGAGCCCTTAGTCCAGGCAAAAATGAGAGAACACGTTTTTTCATTTAATTTTGGCCCGTATTAGGAAAGTGTCCTTACTTAGTAGGTAACCAAAACACATCCTCTTCTATGTAAGTTTAACCTTAAGGCCCTACTGGCCCAATTTAACGTATTTAAAACCAATTTTTTTCCTCAACAATGCATAATTTTAAAAATGTATGTTATTCTTGAGCTTATTTCCGAGGAACGTACGATGTCCTACATGACGGTTATAACTTCGCTCGATCGAAAAAATTCCAAAGTCACCTAATATCATGCAGGCTAAATAGTAAGATTAGTCAAAGTCCTGATTGGTACTACTTACCTACTAAAATGGATAAAAACAAATGATTGCTATGAGCAAAGTTTGGACTTTAATCCAAATGACCTTAGTCAATAACTGACTAGCCCAAATATAGCTAAGTAATCTTGTTGCGTCTTTGACCTTATTCCTATTCTACCAATTATTTAATTCAGTACTACTTATAAAGGTGGGTTCACATGAATTTATGAAATTTTTTCGTTACAAGCTCCGTAAAAATCAACATGTTACACTTACATATTTACCCTGGATAAAGTTATTTGCATATTTTTCATGTTCAAATTACAAGCAAATTATGAAAAAAAAGGTTTGTTGCCGAAAAATCGATAGAAAAATTGAACAGATATGATACTGTGAAATATTAGAAATGGACCAATTTTCAATTTCAGTCCTATGTTTATTCTGTTATCATTTGGACATCGATCTGAGAGCACTACAGTAGAGCTCCTAATAAATCGATATATTCCTATGATGACTTCAACAAAAGGCTAGTACGAGACCTTTGTCGAAACCATGTCAAAACCATTCATGATGCCCTTAACGTCAGATTTTTTTATAAATGACAACTTCGAGCATAAAGAGATTGTAAAATGTAAATTGAACTGGTTTAATTTTAAGTAATTAGTCGTCCACTTGAAACACGTTGATTGGAATGGTATTGGTAACATTTAATGTTGCTTAATCTTAAGTTGAGGTAAAAACGGGTGTCGCAAATCAGTTCGAATTGGTTGTTACAATGAGTGGCTACCAATTGTCTTTAATTCAATGTTGTAGAAATGAAATTATATGCTAAATTACGGTTTATTTAAATTGTTTCGTAGTAAGAGTTTATTTAATTTGATTTTTGGAAATGAAACACTTGAGTTTGTGTGCTACTTTGTTTTAGAGTCCTGCAAAATTAAGACAAATACTCTACCAGATAAGTCAGTCAATAAACCTAAACACAATCTTATTTGTGGAGAATAATAATTAAATTTATTCACATTTTATGCACATTAGAGTGTAGCACACGTTATTATTTATTATTTCTGCCAAAAAACATCTAGCATTGGACATAAGCTTCTCTTCTAGATTCAATAAGATGAAACTCCATAATAATAAACCAAACTCTGAGTAAATGGCACAGATCTTCAGTTTGTTCAACTAATTTTTGATCAAACATCTAAATTGGTATTGCTCATTATTGGTTTCTGCTATTAATAAAAAGTTTATAATTAAATTAAAGATCATAAATGTACAGTCATTATTATTTATCAAACCTGCTATTTCTATTGTCATGGAACTAAAATTATTTAGTAACTATAAAATGTTTTATTGTCTGCTTTAAAAGGTCTGTATAATTAAATTAAATATAAGCGTATGTAAATAGTAAATTATGATTATTTTGGTTGTGGTTTATACCATTCATGCATCAGGAAGTCAAATGCTTAATTGATTTAAAATTAATATGTGTTTGATTGTACGCTATAAAATAATTTATAATGATACCGAAACATAAGCTGCATGGTTTGTTTTTCTTCCGCAAGTTGGTTCAAGTTCTGTCATAACTTCATGCTTGAATAATCAAAGCCCAAAGACTTCCTAGAATATGATCATCCCCTTTATTAGTTTTGATAAAATAAATAAAAAAACCGGACAAGTGCGAGTCAGGCTCGCACATGGAGGGTTCCGTACAAAACCAGAAAATTTCACAAAATTGGGTTTTTTTTTTACTTTTCTCGTTATACATCAAAAGTTACACATTATTAAGATAATTAAAAACCTGTTTTAGCATGTGCTAATGAAGTTCTTTTATATGATACCTTACATGATACGATTTACTCAATTTGAATTTTGAACCCAAATTTTGTGAATTTTGAGGCCCTTTTCTGTGATTAAAAAAAATGTACAGTTTTCAGATTTATTCCTATATGTGTACTCTGAGACAATGCTTCTCGCCAAATTTCATTGTTCTATGTCAACGGAAAGTACCCTGTGGGTTTTGATTTTTGTGAGTGCGAAATATGCGGTTTTTTACGACATAAACGGCTCTAACTTTTTTAAACGATAACTGAGAAGTTTTTCTTTTACACAACTGCAGGAGACCATAGATATACGTACACAGTTTAAATTTCAACTCGATATCTTTATTAAACGATAACTGAGAAGTTTTTCTTTTACACAACTGCAAGAGATCATAGATATACGTATACTGTTTAAATTTCAACTCGATATCTCTACGCGTTCCCGAGATAAAGAGCTTGACATACACACAGACTGACAGACGGACAACAAAGTGATCCTATAAGGGTTCCGTTTTTTCCGTTTGAGGTACGGAACCCATAAAAAATTGTATTTTACAGATTAAAGATAATTCTTTATCGATCCAAAAACTGTTAGAGGCTGTTTTTTTCACGAATTATCGGAACTTGAAACTTATTTGTCATTAGATCAACCAAATCTACCTACAAACATACCTAAATTAAGCAAAAAAAAGGTTCTTAAATTATTTTAAATTCAAACGCGATATTTTCATATTTTATTTTCAAGTATAATAATATAAAATATAAATTATTCATAATTTTATAAAACCTTCAGAACCTCTTAGGCAGATTAAAAACACGGACAATAAAGATAGCCAACCCATGCACAAACGATATGAGCGATATATGCCTCTATAATTTGAACTTACTACTAATTAGGGTGAAATATTAACCTTTTCATTAACCTCAATTATTTCTTCTTTCCAGGTACGTACCAACAAAAGCCACCACAAAACATACGCGGAAGCCCGGACAGCAGCGGTCGCCGTCCGACCTTCACTCTCAAGGCCGCACTACTTAGCGACCCTTTCACCGGCCACTGGCACGGTATCATTGCTTTGTACGAGTCAAATTGTACTTAATTCGTAGAAAAATCTGGAACTTATTATTTGCAATATTGGTAACTAAAAGGTGTTGCTTAGAATCTAGTTGCAGTACTTTTTTGTCTGGGACCTGTCGTGTTTATTTTTTGCAAAGATAATACCCTCCTTAGTTACGTTTATTAGGCAAATAATCCGCGTTTTACCGTTGTTACAGTAAAAAAACGATGCCAATGGATTCCCGTGCCACTAAAGCACCAATGTAGAGAAAGAAAGAAAAGAAAGAAAGAAAAATTTATTTACTAAAAACTTACAATGAAATACAATCAAGTTACAATATCGTTAATTAACATAATTATGTGTGTAAGCTGATCGAGTGATTTCAAGGTAAGATATTCATATAACGTGGTGCAGTGAGCCCCAAACTAAGCACGAGGCTTGTATCTTGGGGCTCGAGTGCGATGTAGCGGTAAGAATGTATACCTTGTGTGTTTCAAATTCGGTGAAAGGAAATTCGAGGGTAACCAAAATTGACTATTAGTGTCATTGCAATTGAATGATCGTCGGTGCGCGCGCGTGTGTATGCGTGTGTATATATATATATATATATATATAAATAAATGTGTAGCAATGCAATACATCCAGGGATACAGACACTAGCATAGTTAAGTGGATGTTAAGCTACATATATAGAAACCATATAGATACTCTACTCACTGTATATGCTATGAATAAGTTCTTCTGTTCTATTGTAGGACAATTTTAGAAGCCAGCTTTTTATTTTTGTTTTGAACGCAAGTCTGCCAAGACTATTATAGTTTATGCGGGCTTTTTTGCACACGTTATTGTACACGCATGGAAGGCAATAAGCGGGACTGCGTTTAACCATTAGAGAGTAAGCTCTTGGAAGCGGCAGTCTATACGTTCTTCTTTATACAAGTATGTCATAGCTGGGATGAGTCTTAAAGCTTTTATGAGTTTTCAAAGCAGCGAAATAAATAAAGAGCTGCCGAACTCGAAGCACTTTGAAATCATCGTAGAGAGAGTCAGTCGGATATCGAAACGGTTTCCTCAAAGTGACTTTGATTAGAGCGCGTTGAGCTCTTTCTAAAGTTAGAAAAATAGTTTTGCCAGCACAACCCCACACAGGAATACAATATTGAATAATGGATTGGCATAGAACCAAATAGATTTGCCTGAGGAGGGGAGCCGGTGCACAGTCTCTAAGATGTTTCATGACATAGATAAGTTTACGTGTTCGCGAAGCAACATATGAGATATGTTGTTTATAAGATAAGTTTCCGTCGAGGATCACACCGAGGTACCTGATAGAATCAGTTCGATCTATGGAACAACAAGAGCATGGAGATTGGGATTGAGGTTTAGAAGAGCAGTAATGGATCTTTAGATCTAGGTAGTTAGGCGGACGTGATACGCTAGTCTTGGTGAAAGCAATGTACTTCGTCTTCTTAGGATTCAAAGTGAGTAGATTCCTGTCGAGTAATTTAGCAATTATTGATAATCCATCAGATGCACAGTCAAACACTTGATGCCACGTTTCAGCGTGAAAAATAATCGCGGTGTCATCTGCGTACGTAATTATATTGGCGTTTGGAAGTTCACAGCTTAAAATTTCATTGATGTACAGCAGAAACAGCGTGGGGCCAAGTATGCTTCCCTGTGGGACACCAAAGTTAATGGGTAGTTGATCACTAAAAAGGTTACCAATTTTCACGAACTGTTTTCTGTTTAAGAGATAACTCTTGAACCACCCCAGTGCCACTCCTCTTACGCCGAAGTGATACAACTTTTTCAGGAGTAAACCAATTGAAATCGAATCGAATGCCTTCGCCAAGTCCAGGAAAATACCTATGCATTTGTCTCCTTTGTCAATGTGGGACGACACCAAATTGACCAAGTGTGTAGCAGCATCCTCGGTCGATCTCCCCTGACGAAAACCAAATTGCTTATCCGAGATCAGATTGTGATTCTCCAAATACTTGATTAATCTACAGTTAACAATTTTTTCCAGAATTTTTGAGAAAACGCCGAGCAATGCGATTGGCCTGTAATTGTCTGGGGAATTCTTCGGACCACTTTTATGTATAGGAGAGACGGCAGCAATCTTCCAGCTCTCGGGAAAAGACCCAGACTCCAGACTAAGGTTGAATAAAAATGTTAGGGGAATGACCAGAGAGTTTCGAGCTTTTTTAATTAGCTTGACAGGGAAAGCATCAGGCCCAGGAGCAGAATCATTTTTAAGACCATCAACTATTTTGGCCACTTCGTGGGGATCTGTAGGAAAAAGAAACAGTGAGTATGGTACGTGATAGGCGGGTCGGTGAGACTTAATTAAAGTTTCTTCAGTTACGCTTAGTTTGTGTAGAATAGCATCAGCCAGTTTTTTTCCTACCGAAACAAAATGCTGATTACAGTGGTTGAGGGAATTTTGATGGTCGTGGCTGTCGAGTAACTCTGTGGGTGCAGTATTTTTTTTCGACGTGTAACATATGTTTTTAATCGTCTTCCAAAGCCTTTTAGGGTTTTCTTTAGATTGAACTAAAAGTTGATAATTATATTGAGCACGGATGTTACTTAACAACTTGTTACAGAAGTTTCTGTACCTAATATAAATATGTTTACGTAGAGAATCTTTAGGGTGGTCCGTAGAGTCCCGGTGCAGCTTGTCTCGGTGGCGCATGCATTTTATGAGACCCGGCGTGATCCACGGCTTCATAGGGATTGATTTCCTGCTCATCTTTACTGTTCTGGTATGTTTATTAATAATACTGCCAATAATGTTGCTGAAAACCCTGACGGCAGAATTAACACTAGTGTTGGAAGTGACCTTGGACCAATCAGTACAATTAATATCCGAAACTATGGCTTCAAAATTAATCTTTGTTTGGCATGTCTGGATTTTACTGTTTCCTTGGGTATCTCGGGAGATACCAGCAATAATAATAGAGTGGTCAGTAACGGAAGATTTGCAGACCAGGCCAATAGCACTACAGGCGGATTTGATGAATATGTGATCTAAGCAAGCAAGCAATCTTGTTGGGTTGTGGATAGCGGGAAGTAATCCGTGAGACGCCATAAGACATAGATAGTCAGAAACTTGTTTGTTAGTCACGTCGGATAAGTTTAAATTCATGTCACCTGCGACTAGAAGACAACGCGAGCTTTTGAAATTATCTAAAACTGTGTCTAACGAGTTCAAGAAAGGGTAAATATTTACAATTGATGGGGTACGATAAACACCTAACAAAGTAGTGTGATTATCAATTTGTATCAACAAAGAGTCCGAGTCTTCAGTAGCCGGTTCAAAAGACAAAGTTTGATATTGCGACTTTACGTAAATTACAACACCCCCGTTTTTATTTTGCTGTCTTATCGTTCTAAATGAATTATATCCAGCTAGTGATTGAATTTGGGTACCTTCAGAGAGCCAGCACTCAGTAAGGATGATAACGTCGAAATCGATACTGAATCGTCGCAGCGAAACCACAAAATCATCAAAATTACGACTGTAGCTCCTGATATTTATGGAAATAATTTTAAAATTTAGTGAAACATTATTAGATAAAAATGAACTACATGATTCGATAGACTCATGAGTATGACAATTGATCGAGATCACATCATCAATATCATCCATAGCATTAACTAAACCCATCTTGATGTAGAAAAAAATTGGGAATTTTGTTTGTTTTGTTAACCTGTTTTGTCATACTGTTGAGAATGTCAACGCAAGGAGATGTAGTACATGAAGTGGGATAGGCGATATTCTGACTAAAAATCGACAAACAAAGTATAAGTATAAGTTTTGCAAATTGCATGGTCTTTCCGAAGTAGACTCATAATAATATTTATTTATTTTATTTATATTATGAACTACGTTACTATGGGCCCAAAAATTGGCTGAAATTATCATCATTTTATCAAGAGTACTTATCGCATGAAAAAAAAAACAATTATTTTGAGTTTTGGGGGTGGATTTTCTAGTAGAAGTAGGTCACTAATGAATATAATTGGACACCTAACAACAAAATCCCCTCGACAGATCTAAAAAAAGACGGTGACACGAGCTTGATTCCCACTGCAGTGGATGAAACACCAAAACTCTCGACCGAGAAAAATGGAAAAAGGGAAGGGAGTCCTTTGCCCTGCAGTGGAACGATAACGACTAAAATAATAATAATAATTGACTCTGAAAATGACCATACTTTGCAAAACAGCAGCCTCTATATCGGTGCTTCGATAGCACGCATATCGTTTGGATAGTTTTTTCATTAAATCAGTATTTATTTTTATCATATCTAACAAACAGATGGCTCTAAAGAATCAGAACAACAAAAGAAAATTTAGTGACCCGATTACCGGACACCGGGTCTGCGATATAATTGCACTGTACGGACCAAATCGTACTTAACACGCTGAACGACCTGCTGTTTTTTGGTTGCAAACATTGCGATAAGAGTTAACTAAAAATAAATTTGGTTTATCTTCGGTTGCACGGAAATCGATTGGGTACGTCTTATTGATTGTAATTGTAAACTTTTATGTTAAAAGTTAGGAAAACTTGAAACCGATTACAGAATAAGAAAACGTTGAAAATAAGAAAATGTTGATAAGAATTTACAAACACTGAAATATCGCGACAGATGAAACTTTAGCCAGTTGATTCTGTGATACTTTGTTCCTCCTTCGTTTGCTCATTCCATATCCTCCTGAGACCCAGGGTTTTTTGAAACTTTATTATTAATACAAGAAAACCAGTACAAAATAAATATAAACTGATTATTTTCCTTATAGTTCAAGCTTAAATCCGTTTTTTTTTCGTATGCGGCGCTATATCGCCTCTCTTGTATACTGCGGATGAGATGAGATAAAAAATATTCCAGCTCAATTTTTAAAAACCTATCACTACATAGTATAAAACATATAGTCTGTCTGTCCCTATGTATGCTTATATCTTTAAAACTACACAACGGATTATGATGCGGTTTTTTTAATAATTATGTAGGTAGAATGATTCAAGTGGAAGCTTTATAATTCATATGTATGTTACACCTGTACGAAACCGGGGCGGATGGCTAGTTTAAAATAGGTATAACACAGTAGGTAAAATTTCCGCGTGGTAACTAGCACTTATAAGGCGTGGTCACACGAGGTGAACCACTCCGCTCACTTGTGCTAGCCTGCTAACTGGCTGTAGACCACATTGCATATTGCTTGGAAAAATCCTGAATAATTGTAAAGATCGATATTACTTAACATTAAGCGAGTAATTGTATTATTGAATGGAATGTGGTCCTTATAGAGTATACTTTGAAGCTTTATTATGCATTCATTCATAAATAATAAATATATCTTTATTGCACGCAGAAACACAGTACAGAAACTACACAATATACAATATTCTGTCCAATGGCGGCCTTATCGCCTTTGGCGATTTATACCAGGCAACCTTTGGATGGACTGGATTATTCTAAAAATAGGAGTATGGTCGGTAGTGAATACAATACAGTACATACATTGAAATAAATCATAGCAATAAAGAAAAGAAACCAACAGATACTAATTAATAAACATATACACAAATAATGATATCTTAAAAATATACATACTTATATACTAATACCTAAATACATATATAAATACCAATTTTAGCTAACATAAGGAAAGATAATGTTGATAAACAAGATTTTTTAATATGGGAAGGGATTTAGCCTGTCTAATAACAACAGGCAGTTCGTTCCACAGCAGGACAGCTCGTAAAGTAAAGGATTTAGTATGTATAAGAAAGGTTGGAGTGGGTAGAGGCTTTGAATTCTAGTTTCAGGTTTTCTGTATTCTAGTATTATCAGTTTGTTCTCTTTTAAATAATGTACATATTTTTGTACACGTCACATGAATAACTATTACAGTGGGACTAAAACTCTGAAGTTATGAGCAGCAGATATTTTTTAAGACAATTTTAGGGCTAGTAAAACTTGATCGTAATGATAAACAAGTAAAATATTATGATGCCCTAGAATAAAATGCCCTAGAATAAATATTTATGCTTAAACACATTGAAGCGAAACTGTTTTTGGTAGTTTGGTTAAAACGATAATACTTATTGAAATTTCAAACTTTACATGCTTGTTTTCGTTGATATAGGTTATAACGTATATCGCTTATTGTGTTTTTGAAAATCTGGGCTTAGTTCTGCAGACTGCAGGGTGCGCATACTAACACAGACCGCCTTACCACAAAAGATTTAAACACGCTTTGAACACAGTTTAACCGTGCAATTTGTACTGTTAAACATTGTCTAAAGCGCGCGTAATACTTTTGTGGTAAGACGGAGAGTTTTTTAGTTACAGTTTCACTAGAAGTAAATGAAAGTTAATCAACATTATGAAATGAATTGATTAAAACGACGGATAGTTTATGATCGAAATATCAATAAAATTGAAAGTTAAACCTTGACCCTACTTATAGTGTTTAACGGGTAATAAAATTGATAGCACTATTTAATCAAGTATTAGTAAGTTCGTAATAAAAGTTGTTCGACATGAAATACTTCTCTATATTATTGTATTTATTTATTGTCACAGTCGTTAAATCTGAAATATTTCCAATCAAATTTTAATGAAATTCTCTTCTTTATCTTTATTTTAACTTATTAACTATAATGGGATATTCCGGTGCTACAACTTACATTATAAAAAAAATATAAATTCTATTTGGGACCATAAATATACTAGGTTTTGTTATTTTAAATAGGTACACATAAATAAAAATACACACAAGATTTTGATGACATTGTATTTTGATGAAATTTTAAGAACCGCAAAGTTCAATTGAATAGTTACTACATTTTTAACTGTTTGTAAACGTAAAAAATATTTTCATCATTATAAATATTCATGATTTAAAAACTGAGTAATTATTTATTAAAGACGGATTTAATATTAAAAAATAAAAGAAGATAAAAATTGCAAGTCATTAGTTCCGTAATCCGCCATTACCGGTAGCGTTACAAGCCAAAACAGCGCAACAAAAACTCCTAATTACATACAACAATATTCTATTATGAAACTGTCATTAGATCTAATAGTGCGACCTTGTCTGATCACGAGAGTCAACGTGCCGCCGCAGACTTTGTTATATGAAACTAAGTCTAAACCAATTATTACTATTATGCAATTAATAAAACCAAAATTGAAAATTCGATGAATAAAATTTAAAATAGGAACGTAGGGTAGGTGTGTTTCAAATATCATTACAATCTGTCCACGGGAAGGGGGTCAAATTTCAATAACTAGATTTGGCCCAAAAAACGGACAAGTGAAGTCAAATACAACCGTTAAAAAAAGGATTAAAATTAGTACAACATATAGGTACATAACTATGCAATGTAGAAATTAATAATTTACTTAGTTCTACGCCTATGAGCCTATTCATAGGAGAAACTAAGGCCCAAAGACTTCGCTGGGTGGGCCATCTGCTGAGGATGGGGGAGGATCGCAGTGCCAAGAAGGCCTATCTTGGAGTAGCAAGCGGCCGCCGACCCGTCGGTCGGCCCAGATACCGTTGGACTGACGCCGTGCGGTGCGACCTGCGTGAGCTCCAGGCGGACGAGTGGGAAGAGACAGCGCTGGACCGTGACCAATGGCGTTCTCTGGTGTCGGAGGCCAAGACTCATTTTGGGTCGTTGCGCCAGAGGAGTAAGTAAGTAAGTAGTTCTACGCCGCATCGGGAACTGCGTGAAATACTTACATACTCGTTTCTGTTCTAAGTCGATGGTCTAATTTTATTGCTAATGATTAGTGGTACGTATGTAGTCAAAAGAACGTCACAATGCACAAATCTGTATGTATATTAATCTGAATAGTATCTGTATCGAGCTAATAAAACTCTGTTCTAATCAAATACACTGCCATTATATCATAACATGAAAACGATCATAATTAACAAGTATACCATAATATCGGAAGCAGAGTCAGTGTCGTCCAGATGGCTAGGTCACGACCAAGTTGAGCGATCCTAACATTAGATAACATCTCTGCTTCAACAGAAGGCCGTGCACTTTCACCCGCGGGACACTCGCCCAACGGCATTGAACTTGACTTAGATGTTATGACATATGCAAATAAACACTACTTTGTCTAATACTGTCATAAAATAATTATATCATAATATCGGAAACAGAATAAGTATTGTTTTTTCTATGGTCAGGTCACGACCAAGTTGAGCGATGTTAACATTAGATAACTTCAGAGAAGGCCGTGCACTTTCACCCGCGGGACGCTTGCCCAGCGGCATTGAACTTGGCTCAGATGTTATGACATTTACCATCACAGATGCTAATAAACACTACTTTGTCAAATACACATCATATCATAAGCAAATTATAACATAACATTGGCAGCAGAATTAGCGAACTCCGGATGACCAAATCACGGCTCAAACCACCAAAACGGGTCGGAACAGAGAAATGCGGAGCTGGTCAGAACATCGTAATTTATAAGGTGATTGCAGAAATGTTATATTTGCTAAGCAACGAACTTCTGACTTAGCGCTTATAACTAGCTAAACAATAACGGCAGTTATGTAGTAGGTAAAATCACGGAATACAATTTTTATTTTTATTTATTTATTTATTAAGGCTTCACATTAATAACTACATTATTACATAATTATGTTGTAAACACTTACAATATAATTTAACTTAATGTGCTATTTTTTTTAAGGAAGCACAGCATGCATTTAACTCTCAATGCTCTGCGAAGCTTCACGCATCTTCGCTCCGCCTTGGTGGAGTTCTTAGTCGAGTGCGATCCTAACATTAGATAAGTTCTGCAGAAGGCCGCGCACTTTCACCCGCGGGACACTCGCCCAGCGGCATTGAACTTGGCTCAGATGTTATGATATTTATTGATGTACTAAATCTTCTGCTTTTGTTTTGTACTTATGTTGTTATTGGCCTTTTGTTTGTCGCGAATTAGTCCGCGTTTTTACTACCAATTCTACTGATAGCAACGTCGACCTGGCATTTTTTCTGGAACTTTGTGGACGAGGATGAATTCTCCTAGGTAATTTTTGTTTATTGTTGTTTAGTTAACTTGATTATCTCTTGCGGCTCTTTAAGCGAGTTGCAGACCAAAAGCTAAGCTAAGTTAGTTCGGGGTTAGCTCGCATAGCTGAAACAGTTTTACATAGATCCGTGCAGACTACGATAGCTATTATAGATTTATGAAACACTGCATCAGTTATGCGATCTAAGCTAAACTAATTCAGCTTAGCTATTGGTTTGCAAGTGGCATGGTTGTATACCTCGCCTCGAAACGACGAAGCCTCGAAAAGTAGTGGCAAATAGAACGTTATAAATTTAATATATATGAGTATCTGTGTCTTCGCAAAGGGCTGAAGCAATTTTAATTTAGATTTTATCTGATTAAAGATAATTAAATCGTAAGTGTTGTTTTTTAAAAAATAACACTAGTAGTAGTAATGTAAATAAAATTGAAAAAAAAAATAACTTGCCATTTCCGTTCTAAAAATAAGAAGCCTTGTGTTTTTTATCCAAGCTTTGGTTTTGGTAGTCTTTTTCATCGATGATTAGTTTAAAAAGAAAAAGTGGTTCGATAAAAAGTAACAAGCTCTACTTAGTGTTTACAATTTTAATCTCAGTTATGTCAGAGTTAGATAAAAACTACAGATTTTGTTGCGGATTAAAATAAAGCAATGGTTAACTTAGCAATGAATTAACACAAAACTTACCTTCAATGTTAAAATAATTGTTATTAGATATTTTAATATAAACAAGTTGTAATTAATACATAGGTATCACGTTACATTTCAAAATAATATACCCAGTTACTTCGCTTAAAAGATCAGAGTTCTCACGGCTCACATAAAATCTCACGCTTGTCCATTGCGAAACCAGCCATTATGATTTTCGTGACTACATTATGCCAACACACAAACATAAACAAAAGTTTTATTTATAAGATTTAAATAACACAAATGTTGATAACGGTGTCTTTTATTTATTAAACTAGCTGTACTTGCGTCTTTACTCTATATTTTCAGCTGTATTAGATTTTTTAAGACAGAACTAAAATGAAACTCTTATTTAATTTTATTCGTCGCCACAAAATTTCCACATACTTGCTAATAATTCTGTGGCTGTCATAAAATATTCCGCATATTTCTTTTTATCTGATTTATTTTTTATTTTTGCTTTTTTCGTACGTACTAAACATGTCAGTGGTATTGATTGTTTTATTAAAGAGCATTAATTATGTTTATGGCATTTTTAAGGACATTAGGTAATTGCATTTAGAAAATACATTTTACTAACTACGGAAAATATGAAAGCGTAAAATTTTTAAAACTTGAATCGTTTCAGTACTTAAGCTTGACTGTGAGACCAGGTCTTACAGTGAAACTAGTTTTCAATAAATGCAACAACAGATCCTTGAATAAGTCTGTCGTATGTTCGAACACTCCGTATTCATGTCAGATTCAGGTTTGAATTTCGTTTCGGTGCTATTGATACCGATCTATTCAAAGACAATTTGACATGGCAGTTTTTGCATTACATTCGCTATTCTTGATCTAGATTTCGAAAGCTCAGAGGTCACAATCGGGCACTAAACGTAAAATATTACCTTGTAAATATTAGGGCAAGAGCATTAAAATTGCAAGCTGCAGTTCACTGGAAATATGACACGTATATTTTGCAATAGGCAACAAAACAGTAAAGTAATTGAGTCAATCGATACCAAATGACTCAATTCTGCAAATAAGCAAATTGATTTAAAGGAAACAAAAGAAGGTGTTATCCAACTGCTCGCAGCCAGCGAGTTAAATCACAAGATAAATTGCATTTTTTAGTGTTTGGCAACTGAAAGACATCTGTGGATTATACAACGCACTAACGAGCTATTGTCTGTATAAAAACAACGGAAACTCACAGTTCCTCTTCCAAGTTTACAGACTATTTTTCTCGTTGCAACATCAATTAATTTTGACGATGCTTTACATACAATTGCAACATTGAAGTGTGTTGCAGTAAAGCCGTTGTTGATCTAATTAGAACATTTTTGTTCGTTAATGAAACATAGCCATTCTCATTTCATAAAGAAATAAATAGTTTTAGTAACAAGACTATTTTTCGTCCACTTAAAAGGAAACTTGAAGCTTGCAAATGTTAAACCTAATTGTGACAGTGATATCGGCCAGTACTGACGCAAATAGTTATCGATGATTGAGTACATTGTTAGGTTTTAAACGTCCACTAGTCCGCCCACTGCTAAAGTCGGCCTTCTCATCCTACACATCGCAGTCTCATTTTGTATCTACATTTCATTAATAACTATGACGATTTTGACATTTATGTTTTCTTGACAGCCGTCAAATCTTTCTTTCAGACCCTCCCTTTAAATATGGCAACGAATTTTACACGCAAAATTCTAAAAAAAACTGACGCTTTAACAAGGTTACTTACGATTTGACAACTAAGATGCAAGTAGCGTGTCCAGCACGCGCACGATTTGTTCGTCATATATGGCCGACAAGTAAATCAATTTTGACGTTACTACCCTTACTGGTACAAAGGGGCATCGATCAAGTCTGGCTATTCACATGCCCAAGGTTTTGATGGCCTCAGCTTCCTAGGGTATTCTTTAGACAGTACAATGCGTGAGTAGCCTATTGTTGGAAGTAGGAGCATTGTGGCCGCTATCTCAATGACATCTGCGGATCCGTCCACCATGTCGGCAGCAGACTAGTACGAGTGCTGGTGGGGCAGCGGATGATTTTCAATGTAATTAGAAGAAATATATTTTTCTTTTATCTATAAAGTGGAAATGTTAGAATCAGGGGTTAAAGAAATGCGTAAAACTCAAAATTCTTCAATTTTCCGACCGATTTGACCGACGATCCACAGGAGGACGTATACAATTCGACGCGTATTTTTTTTTATGTTTAACCACGCATATCTTTTTTCATAGTAGTCCGATTTCAATAATTATTTTTTTATTTGAAAGATTATACTTTGAAATTCGTCTCATTTAAATTTGTTTGAAATCGGCTAAGCCATTTTTGATAAATCAATAATAATGTTTTAAATGCTACATCGATCCGTGCGAAATATTCGCGAATTCTGTACACTGGTGAAGTCGGTCACGCTAATTTTTGCAAAAAATAATCTTGTTAATAGAATAGTTCTACCAGGATAAATCTTAAAAGTTGGTTATAAGACAAGAGCGGGAACGTAAAATTGCGTACAACAAGACGTATATTCATACAATAATAGGTTTATGAAATCATATAATTCCTAATCAGGTAGATACTATTAACGCCACAACGTCTACTCAACTTAAACTTCACTCTCACTTTGTACTTTAAATAGGTACCTATTATCTAAAATTATAGTGTAAATTCTGAGCACTTGCTGACATTCATACGACCCATATTTAATTTTATTTGTGGGATTTTTGCTTGTAGATCTGATATCTCAACATAATCTCACCTACATTTCGTCCTATTGGCTCTTGAATAATGCATAGCAACCCACATATTGCCATTTCTGAGTAGAACCGTTAAAATTGCCCGCAAATATCTTATGGTTACATTATTTGTTTTGCACAGAACCGTTACGGGTCACTTTGGGAATCCAGTCACGGACTTGAGAAAAACTACTGAGGAATTAAGTTCGTACGGTGACATGCCTTTGTAAATGGTTACGACAGAAGTAACTTACGGTTGCTTTAAGGTCGTGATTCCATAAGTTATAGAATTTAAGAGACCGCTCTTTTGCTCGATTTTAGGTATACAATATTCATGACTTCATTACGAAATCATTTACCTAGTATTGACTGCTAAAATAGTAAAAATATAATTTCCTGTTAATATTAGCACATATTTATGTAAAAATATTGAAGCATGATATAAATGGAAAATTCTTTATTGTTCATACACCACTAGCTAAACTAATTAATGTTACAAAAAATCATGTGTAACTGTCGGTGGTAATACTCGAGAAACATCATAATATGATTCTAGAGAATTTTGGCCTGCTCACAAAATAACCAAAAAATAACAGATGATATTACATACAAGTTTAGCGCTGAGCGAAGGGATGGCTGCGCATGGGTTTACTATGGCGGTCACCATGCGCAGCCATCCCCGTCACACTACCCTCAGCGCTAAACTTACTTGCCGCTACCAGCTGTATGTTTTTGTATTTGATAATGTCAGCTTAACTTTTACCATTTTACTTACCATTTTACTGACTTGTATTAACAAGGGTTTTAAAATCTCTGTATAATCAATAGAATTAAAATCTTCCAATTTACTATTTTAAATCAAATAAATATTTAGCATGGTACGAGCTCAAATTTGAGAAAAAACCGTTACAAAGTTAGCATGATTCATAATGAAATTCAAAAATAAAGTGCAAGGATATGTTTTACCGCTTTAACGACACAAATATCTTCACTTGCGGTATATCTCACATGTGTTAATTCTGAGAAAGTTAATGAATCATGATTGAAGATGTATCGTAATGTTGAGTAATTCTTTAATTGAATTACGTATTTGGCTTCTGTCTGAAGTCAGTACTTATTTTTTGTAAAATACTCATACTCATCAGTTTTTTTTTCTTTTCAGGTAATGCCAGTTACAGAACAGCAGTCATGTGCAGTTATGCGTATTTTTTTGCTAACAACTTGTTCGAAACCACGTGAGTAATAAATAGCAGGACATCGTGTGACTAAACATGTACAATAGTGAATTTAAATTGTACAGTCATCAATCATACTCATACTAATGGTGCAGGTTTTCAACAAGGATAAGCTATTCATTCCATTACTAACTCCCAGAAATTAACCTCGAAGCTCTCAGATGAGATTGTCTAAAGACTTTTCAGGATTATTAGAGCTTATGGATGGAAGTTTTGCCATGTTATTTTGATGCCTAAGATTAAAAAAAATACAAGCAAAATGAAGACCTAGATTTGATTTAGTATGCCACAGTTTTGGTCTTTTTTAACTAGTGTTAAACAAAACGACAAGCGACTTATGATTAGAGGTCCGAGATCCTTAACGAATGGTTTTTGCGCGAAAAAATCCTTTCGGCATACATTAATTATATCATTGCGGGCAGTGGTATTTTATTGTATCAATGGTTTTTGTGTTCTTTCTTATTTGCACGAATTTACCAGTGCAAATGAGCAAGCAGAATAGGATTCTAAGAACTCCCAGCTGATGCAATAAGGCCTCTGGTCACCAGTTGACTGCAGCCCTAGAAAGTGGTAGCATACAGATGAGCCGGCGGCCTCTGCTGCCAGCCTCGACCTTGCCTCGGTGTCGCAACATGTCACCAGTGTTACTTAATCGAGAATCGCTCGTGCTCACGACTCGTAGCTATGTCGATCAAGGGCTAGAGGTGATCATGATGGGAATGCATACATGCAATGGGACAGTGTGAACGGTTGAAATTACGTGTGTCTAAGATATTGTGTACGTGTGGCCGTATGTATAATTCATAATCTCTAAAAACGAAATGCTAGCTGTATTTCTTCTTCAAAAAGTTAAAGTTGATTAAATATACCCAAGTATATCTAAATTCTGAGCTGTATTTCATATAACAGTAATATAGTGGAAGAAATTATTCTTTTTGCTTATTATTTATCAATTGTATTGGGTTTTCTTAGTTTTTTTCTCATTTTTACCCTGAAATATTTACAATTAATGTTAGTAAATTCACTAAATGTTAGTAAATTCTGTTGCAACTTATTTCAGTAAGCCAAAAAGAAATAAGTTAACAAAAGACACAAATACAGAAGCCGATTAAGGTTCCGGTCAAGGTTGTAATTGACTCACTTTTTGTATTTCCTCGAATTGATATCTATATTTTTAGATTAAGGATTTGTATATAAATGTCAAAATCACTCTATTTGGATCATTAAGTTCAGGCCGATCTTTAGTGTCGCACTAGAGCGATGTCGAGCTTCAGTGTGTCACCCAAGCGTACAAGCAAACTATGAGTGAGTCGCAGTACAGTTTTTTCGCACAAGCTTTATTAGCACAATCAAATATCGAGCTTACGTAGTGCACTGTCTAGGAGTGAGGAGATTAACCCAAGATAGGGAACAATGGCATAACAGAGGAGGTCTGTACCAAGCATTATATCAACACAAGCTGATAATGATGATGATATTCATAGATTATTTATTGATTTGTAGACAAGATTGCAATGCCGACCTTGTCAATAAAACCCACTGCAAATTGCCGACAATAGATCCATAATAAGCCAACAAACGATATGCATTGAACTGACATCTGCGTACAACCTATTGCGTTAGATCTTGTCCAATTTATAAATGGTCCTACTGACATTGCACTTCAATAACTGAACTGTTGCAAAACGACCAGCCAAATGAGATATTAAATCAATTTACTCAATGTGTCTTTTAATTATTTTTTGTTAATGCATAATTATCTCTTCGTATAACAATGAGTGTATTATTAGGTTAGGTTAATTTGGGAGAGGTTAGCAATATATGCCTGAAATTATGGTGCATAGAAAGTATAAAATTATAACTTAAGGTTAATCAAGAACTTTCATAAGCTTTTTTACGACGTTCAGTCAGATCCTCAATTTTCATCAACTCTTCTTCTTCTTCATCATTTGTTTGGCGTCGCATTGTTGTGCATTTGCCAGTGTTAAGTATTAAGTTTTAATATTTTTTGATATTTTATTAAAATAATCACTGTCGTAGTCACGTCATAGTCCAATAAAGTCGCGGTAAAGTCCAAACGTAGTCCAAGTCGTTCCTCAGTAAAGCAGTGGAGACTTTACTAGAGGCTTATTATTATTATTTATTTATTTATTATATCACTTGCCTAGACTCATGCACGTAAATCAGGTCATAATCAACGAAATACCACAATTTTTCACTAATTATCATTGATAAAAACACAAGGTTAACAAAATAATACAATGAGGCGACATGGCTTTTCCGCGTTCCCGCCAAAACTTCTTCAGCAACTCAAAACGTTTCGTAGGCTAAATAAAATAGAGATGGGAATCTAGTCGGACCAATGAGTTGGATTACAAGCTCGATAAAAATATTGATCAAATTACAAATCTATCAATACTGTTCGTATGTCTGATAATCTATCGCTCAGTCGACTCTACCACTAAGTTCGACAACGCTTATTATCCACAGTTCATTGTACTAAGTCGAAATAAAAACGTAATTGTTGCATCAAGTTGATTAAATAACGATAGTGCTTCATCATAGCAATCAAATTGTATCATTCGGTTTAGCGGGAACGGCTCAATTTGCAACATCGATGTTACTCCATCAATTGTTGTTGCAATGTTTTGCTGGACGCGCGAGTCAAAGGGTCAAAACTATATTGACCATTTAATTTTGACCCTTTTGTTTATTTAAATTGGACTGTTGCTTAATCGGAATATTAGAATTGTTATTGACGTTTACAAGAAAGGAATATTTTAAGGAAGTCATCAAATATGTGCCCACTTTTCGGATATCACGTTAAAAAGCTCATCGTTTTCAGATAAAACTTAATTATGCCCAACAGATTTTTTTTTAATATAAAACAGCTTTAATTAAATGTATTTATTTTATTTTTATTCATCGTATATATCATGAAATACGTCAATCAACTTTATTGTACTAAAAAACTAAACGACCAAAATTTTTTGATTAGCAAAAAATATCTTATTAATAAAATGTGTGATACAAAATTCTAATAGAATTATTGCCTGTAGTGAAATTCTTACCCCATAACTGTATTTTAAATTATTTTTACAGTACGCAAAGAACTATAAACGTAAACAAACACGATGATGCAACAGAATGTTTATTACCAAGTTTGAAGAGCTTCATCGATTAAAATGATCGATTACTATTAAGTTTCTGACAAATCGTTTCGACTTTTCATTCGCTAGGTAGCCACAATACTAGAAAGCAACCAAGCTTCACTCGGTGCAAAAATTAAAGAAAAGAGTTTTGCGTTTTCTCTCTCTCTTTACCAAAATCTTTTTTTTATCGATATCGATAAAGCTATGTTTTGAATAAATATTTAGTGTATTTCCGCTATCTTGTTGTAGGCAAAATTACAAACAATTACTAATATTACAATAATTATACATTAAAAACTTAATTTTATAAAATAGATAAAATAATAATAAATATCACTATTTTCACTACACTCTATTATATATTTTTAAAATACTATATTAATAATCCGTTAACAACAAATAGTTATTATAAAAATCTTTTAAAATTAATATGACATAATATTGAAAACACTTCACTACTAAATAACACCTTTATTCTCACTGCACTACACTCTGTTCGACACGTGTTTCGCCTCTCAACAAGGCATTTTCAGGACGTGTTGACCGTTCGAGGTCGCTCGCAAGAATATTTCATTTATAATTTCTTGTTATTATTGTAATATTAGTAATTGCTTGTAATTTTTTTTTATAAATGTCCTTAATGCCCTTTAACTTATTTGCCTACAACAAGATAGCGGAAATACACTAAATATTTATTCACAACAAAGATTTGAAGATGAATTTCCGCAAAGTAACGCCTGATTCAATCAACTATCGATAAGGCTGTTTCTGAAATTCAAGTCTTTGTAGAAACAAGTAAACAACAAGAATTGTTCTTTTGAACGTTTAACATGCATACAATATTATGTACTGGCTCGTTATATATTTGTTTTAATTTTTTTGTTATTTTACACGTCGAACAAGCAAATACATACCATAATAGTTCGTTGAAATATAGATAAATATGACAATTTGTACAGTAATTCATTGACTATTTCATATAAGCATTAGACAAATGTATAAAACCCCTAATTTTTTTTCTATATTTCATGATTGTACCGAAACTAACATTATGTAATAATAATGAGTGCAATCATATCCAAGAATATAGCAGTTTCAGAGATACACCATAAACATGCTATGATAGATGACATGAGCAAACAGAAGTTTAACTTAACGATGCTTTGATAGAAGCCTCGTTATGGCGATGGTTTTTGCCATATCCAGTGGGCGCAATTTGCTATTTGTAGGATGGTGCTAGTTGTCTGTACTTGATGCCCTTCATTATGGTGTTTCTTTGACTAAGTGATGAATGCAATCATTCGACAATGATAGATAATGAATAATGATACTTTTTGTGCTAATACAATGAGTGTTACCTTTGATCACAATGCAAAGGATTAACTCTTAACCTTTGGTGATTGGAAACTAATACTTTATATGAGGTTATAAAATTGACAATGTACATACTTAATCATCAATCATTATAGAACGAATCAAGTAAGTTGTATCGAAGTTTGTGCCAACAGGTATATAAATGGCATACTGTCGCCAATTTGGAAGGCGCCATCGTAAATTTAACAGCAACTTAAAATATTTCTGTTTCATTTTCACTATATGCTAAAAGAGAGAATTGCTTAAAATATTGTTGTGTCTTTCCAGAGCGTGTAGTGAAAAAGAAACAGCTATATTTTAAATTGTTATTAAATTTACAATGGCACCTTCCAAATTGGCCACAATATTATTTCCTGCTCGGTGGCTGACTGCCTCGGTGGCTCAGTGGTTAGTGAACCTGACTGCTGGATCAAAGAGGCGTGGGTTTGATCCCCACCCAGGGCAAGCATTTTTGTGATGAACATAGGTGTTTGCTCTGTGTCTGGGTGTTATTCAGGTACTAACTATATTAGTATGTATTTAAAATATGTATATGTAGTATATCAGTCTCTGGCAGCCATATCACAAGCTTTGCTTAGTTTGGGGTCAGAGACCGTGTGTGAGATGTCCCCCAATATTTATTTTATTTTATTTATTATTTATCAAATTACAAAATTATTACAAAAAATGTTGATAGCCATAGATTTTTTACTGTATAGAGCCTACTAAAGATATGAACATACATTAAAATACACGCGAAAAACTTAAAATACTCCTCTTTTTGCGTCGGGGGTAAAAAATCAGAATGTTTTTAACTACTGCTGCTCTAGAAACTTTACAAGACCTTAAAAATTACCCATTTAAGTGAAATAGATTCTCAGTATTATGTCAAAGTCAACAAAAATTATCGGACTGAGCGGTAAACCACAAAATATAAATATTGACTCATCGGCGGATGCCACTTCTCAATAACCAGTTTTAATATTTGCATAGATTTGTAGAATTTTAATTTTGTTTAGCTTATTCAAGTATATTATTAAGATGAGCACGTGTCATGAGTACTAATGAAAAGCGAGATTTATTGTCAATGTAAATAACACCTTTGAATTCAATAGTAATACTAATGATTTTTGAGTAAGAATAATCAAAATTATTATTAATGATACAAAAAGATCAGCTCTAAAATCGCAATTAAATTAGTTGCTTTTTACATTTAGTCGAAGAAGATAAAAATTAATAGTTCTGCAACTCTATTATAGAGTTCATGGATTTCTACAGACGAATGAAAAATAATCGTAATAATGTCGCTAACAATAAAATAATTTTACAGACCATATCACTCGACTTCACTTTTTGACCGACGGGCCGGAGGAGGTATTTAATTCGACGCGTATATTATTATTATTATTTTTTACGTGTAACTACGCATTTTACGTAGTGGTCCGATTTCGAGAATTCTTTTTTATTGAAAAGAGTGTACTTCAAAATTAATCTCATTTAATTTTCATTGAAATCGGCTGAGTCATTTTTGATAAGTCTGTAATATTCATATTCATTTATTTGCGGATATAGTTACATTAGGTTGACATTGATACAATATAAATAGAGCTCCATATTCTGCCTTTCGGCATGCAAATGTCTTAATATTCTTCAATCTAATTAACTAAGTAACTATAACAATATACTAGAATAATGTGAAAAATGCTACATCGATCCGTGCGAAATATTTACAAATTCTGTACACAGTTGAAGCCGGCCATGCTATTTTTCGCAAAAAATAACTATTGATAATTTAATTAAATGCATAACGCTATCAGGATTGATAACTTTGTACTACACATAACCACACGCATGGACACCAAACCGGAAACCCCATCTAATAAAACCAAACAACTGAACAAGCAAATCCATAATTTATATGACGTTGTTTCATCATTTCGGCTCGATGTATGCAGGCACGCATTGCAACACTGGCGCATCAGATAATGCGTCTTCTGTCGATCACCCCAGTTCGTTGCCCCGGATAAAATGCATCGCGGTCAGTTGCATCAACGTGGGTAATGAGCAAGCTGACCCTGGATGCACCAAGTTGGAAGCTGTAGCGACTTTTATAAACAAATTCTTTACACTCAGAGTTGGATGGTGTGTATGGTGGATGCTCTGAGTTGGGAGTGCCACGGAAAATAAATAAAGAACAGAACAATTGATATGCAGACCGATAATAGATATTTAAAATCAAAAATTTCCTCGGCTGGCAGGAACTCCTTTCATAGATGGCAGAAGTCTCCCCAACTACACTAGAATAATCATAAGAGGGGAGGACGCGAGGAGAGAAAAGAGAGTTTGAAGACATTTTCTTCAAGAGTCAGACTGATACACAACACTTATCGTAGAACTCATATTAAAGGAGTCTCGTACTTAATGCACTTATTGTTTTTACAAATATATCGCCTATGACTGGCAAAAGCTTGTAATTTCTACAGTACCCTGGTACTGAAGCTTACCAGTCCACAAACCATCAATCTTACTTTACTATGCACTACTTTGCTCAATAGTTTTATGTCAGCAAAGCCAGTGCATTTATATTTTATCTATTATTCCCCATCAAATTATTATTAGCTTTCAGCAAGAATATCTAAAGCTAACTGACTGATACTCGTATAATTATGTTGATATAGCATTTAATTTTGATCGTATGTAGAAATCATCTTTGAAACACAGGCCCTAGGGGAGTTCGTGATTTTATTTTAGAGCTTTAAAAGTCAACACTTGCATCGTTTCAGATGAGGCAACCCTTTTCTAGCCTTGGTAATAAAGGTCCAAACTCTAACAAAGTGGAGTGCAGCGGAGATTCGATATCAAGCTTTGTGATTCGTAAATCTCGCTGTAATAACTAGCGCGAAAAAAAAAAAGAAAATCGTGATCAGAGCAGATATTCTTCACTAAGCAGACTACCGTTTCTGTAATAGGCTCACGCTACAACACTGTGCTCAGTTCTGTACATCTCCGTGCCGCTTGGCTTTGGTAGAGTCTGGGCCGAACGCTCAAACGCGCAAGTTAATAACACCACACATTTACACGGGAAGCCAATGTGAGAAAAATAAAACAATAATCACACTTAGTAGTACATTACAGAAGCAACTTGTAATGGACAAAATGTACTGTGAAACGTAGATTGTCGACGAAAATGTGCATTTTGGATGTCCAAATGGTTATCACATTTAAGTGAAAGTCAAGTGTTTGGGAGAAATGTCAAATTACAGATTTTGTTCAAAAACGAAAGTAGATATTTGTTTTAGTAGCTTTGTTTCTTTTTCAAGTAGGTATCTTAACAATTTGTTTATTACTGTACAATGTACATACCTGCACGTTTCATTTATATATTGTGATTTCTGTATAAGCTGCACACAGATCTAACGCTGCATTAACATGACATGTACCTACTTGTACCTAGTTTATTTCTTTTTATTTATGGTTTAAATGACAGAAACGCGCTGGAAACAAGCCGTTTCCAGCCTTATTGAAAATTGATTAGTATAGTCAATGTCCAACAGTGAACGTCATACGGCTGTAACAGTAAAAACCATTTAGCACAACATATTTTATTCAATAATTTTTCGACATTGACTTTATTCATTCTAAACTCGATCGATATTTCAACATCGAGTAACGTACAGATTGATCTTGCTCTACTAATTTGAACAACAATAAATCAAAACCAATCATTATTTGCGCAACAAAAGTTGCGTACATTTAATTACAGGGCTACGGCGTTGGTATTTAATTTTGAGTAACTTCCGTCACCTGCCTCTGGGCACGTACTGCACGTTTTTGTGGGCACATATGTGCACACTGTATGTAACTCGTGTAGTAAGGACACTTCATAAGATTGTTATTCGATTTTGATCCACTGCTTGAGAAACCCTTTACAACTTCACACTAGTCTGTGTGATATTTTTACCGTCTTCCAAAAAGGAGGAGGTACTTACTATATTCGTCAGTATGTATTTTTTTTGTGTATCGTCGCTTTGGTGGTGAAGAGAGCTAATCCACAAAATCAAGTTTTGAGATAATGAGCAATTAAGGGACAAGGGTCAATTACAAAATATATTTTTATAACATCTTCTAAACCATTGGTCCGATTTGATAAAAATTGAGTCGTATAAGGAAAATATATCCTATTTGAATCTCCGTTTGAATATAATAATTGGTAATTATCTTTGTAACTAACTAAAAATGTGGGTTGACCTCTGTTCACCACCAAAGCGACGGTTGTTCATCGAGATTTTTGCCAACAGTGAACCGATTTAAAAAAATCTTTTTTAATCAGAAAGAATATACTCCCGAGATAGTCCCATTAAAATTTTATCGAAATCAGCGTTACCGTTTTTAATAAATCAACAATAATGTATGACATCCATGATGACACAGCGATTCGTGCAAAATATTCGAATTCTGTACACGGCCGAAGTCGGTGTTGCGATTTTTTGAGAAAAATAATTATTAAGAGTAATAGATTGACACAAAAGAATGCATATCTTTACTTGATGATGCATACAAGGGAATGTTTAGCAAAAATTTGAAAAATCCAGGACGGAAAAAAATGGGAAGCTCATGGGTTTTTTCCCTCGTGCCCAAGTCATATTCAATTCGTGCGTCAGCTTTTTAAAAATTTAAGTTCTAAGGATCGTTTGGGTAGGTTAATAGAATAAAGTTGTGTGCAAAATCTAAGGAAGTACCACAAAGGTACATGGGGAATCATACATAATCATAATTTAATCATAATTATTATCAGCAAGCAACTGTTGTTAAAAAAAAAAAAATATTGACACAACAATTTTCAAGTTTTGTTACAGAGTATCGCAATCCTACTATTCAAAAGGCTTGTAAGTAGTTGAGTTACTGCGTAAGCTGTAAGGTATCTAGGGCTATACTTTGAATATGTGCCCAAAGGTCTCATTTTGCATTCTCGCTTACGACATTGAATTTGGCGCAATCAAGTGTGTCCGTTTAGCAATATGCGAGTGCCGTACTTAGTAATTTGCATTTAGTTGATTGAATTTCCTCAACCGCCTCGTTATTTCACTTTACGATGGAAAGTATTTTATTGGTGTTATTATTCGATAAAATGTTATGTGGCTTACGCATGTGAGTTCATTATATAGTTTCTTGTTATGAAAGTTCGATATGATATTATTAATATCTAAAATATGAGATGTGTACTTTTGACTTGACCTTTTCGGCTGAAACGTATCATATTGATTCATCTTTGATTGAGCAGTGGATTTTAAGTTATGAAATGGTCCCTTGGTCCAAATCACGTGATATTATCGCCGTCATAAATAACTGGACTCCTTGACGAGGGTATTTTATCAATGACGGGTCTTTAATTGCAAAAAAAATCGATAGCAGAAATAAAGTTTTATTCGAAACTTGAGGTAGAATTTGAACCCTAAAACAATAACTATCATGATTACTTTATTTTTTAATTTTGTAATAACAATTTTAAGCTATAATAACATTTCTGTGAAATAAATGAATTAGAAATTGTACTAAAATAAGCTTACCTATGTTTTTAAATAACACACTTATCTTAATACCTAATAATGTGGCTTATTCTAAGTTGACCAAACGCAATATCACCAAGTATACCCAAGTAAGACCTTAACGGTATGGCCTGTGAAAGCGAGAGGCTATACGTTCAGTTTCCAATACATAACGAAGGTGAAAATACTACGGACCTACTCTCAATCAAACCTCTTATTGGTATACATATATTTGATACAGAGAGGGAAAGTCATTAAAGTGCAAGTCATAACTCTGTTTCACTCCATAGGTTGCAATTGGCAGCACTTAGGTATCCATAGGTTGATTTGATGCAGGAGGTCCCGGGTTTGATATCTGGTCCGACCGGTATTAGAACGATAAATTTAAATGATTATTCCGGATATAAGGTGACTCCAAATTCGTTTGTGTAGTAGTAGATAGAGCTGGAAGTTTAGAGCTATACAAAAAAAATCATAGATTAAATCATTCAAAAATAATACAAGGGTAAAAAAATCAGTCAAAATTTTTCCAGCTATTTAATCACAGTACTTAATATGCAAATATAAATGTAAAGAAATAAGAAAACTGTCTAAGTGCAAGTCACATTCTCAAACATAGGATTTCGTACAAATCTGCTATGTTTGGCAAATTTTATTAATTGCCATATATGACAAAAACTTGCGATATAGCACGTAGTATTAATGTAAGCATCCTCATTTTTGGTACTTTTTCTGATTTTGAATTATTAAAATAAAAAACGACTCCAATTGTAAACTCAATCCAATTGTAGATTTTTAAACTCACTACTACCCGAAGCTACTAGACATCATTTTTCAGTACATTTTTACTACGACCTGATTAGAACAAAGAAACTGAGCTGTAATCCACAGGGTGGAGTTATTCCAAGGTCGAACGCACTCAGTGGAAAATCAGAAGCGCGCGTAAACGCAACCGAATCACTTACAAAACGGCAAATAGCTTACGGAATAGGATTGCGAGCAAAATCATGGGTGTGAACTTGTCGAAATGAATTCTCACAAATTGTTGGGTGTGATTCCGATTCTTTTGTCTGAGAATGTGCAATAGTAAGTCACACCTCAATAAAATAGTATAACTGTGATTCAAGCGCTATAAATATTTTGTAGATTCATAGCATTCTCTTATCTGCATCTTAAATTAAGAAAGAAACAACCACAGCAACCTTGACGTCGAATATTGAGCTTTGAAAATTCTGTTCCAAATTGCAACGTTAAGCATTTTTCTTTAATACATTGTTACAGTAAAAATATATTGGTTTAAATGCGAAAAGTTTTGAGAGCTAACTTTTAAATAGTCTTTCATAGTTATTATTTTAGGTACCTAACCAATCAAATTATTGTTTTGACTATTTTGCGCTTTGGAGGATGTATTATTTTAGTCAAATATTATTTTAAAAGCAAAAAAAATGTAGTTCATAATTGTAACTCAGTATTATCACTTGTTGCACTAGTTTATGTCGCTTGTTTTTTTCCTTTATGTATTTTTTTTGGATTGTATTTTAGTGTTAACAATATAGTGTCCAGTTATTATTATCAATTTAAGTTTGCTTTGAAAAAAAATAATGTAAATTTTAATGATATACAACAAAATAACATTGTGATTACTAATAACATTGTAATCATAATAATATTTATTTCTCAACTAAGGCCTAGCACATTCGCACTCAAGGCTAAATACTTTCCAGATTGTAGTTATTTTTCAATTAGATACAAGAGCAAACAAAAAACCGTCCTAGGTCGACTCTAGCGTTCTTTTAACCAGGCCATTCGTAGTAATGATTGCAAAACAATCCGTTTGTCCAATTTCAGCTCTATCTGTGTGGTCTTGTGTAACGTCAGTAGCGTATAACACATAACACATATTTGGTTTCAAGCGTAACGCTCATATACTTCCGAATTTAGTGTGTTTTGCTTCCGACAACCGTCACAATGGCTGGCTTTTGTGAAATATTTCCGTCATGGTAATCAACAAATAGCTGATATTTATTTTGATACGTATGTCTTAAGTGCTTATGATTGTTACGCTAATTGGTATACTATAGTTTGGTTAAGATTGTAGATGTTTGCTAAAAAGTATTGTGATAGAAACTTGTTTTCAATAATTTGCTATTAAATAATAATATAAAACACATTTGTTATTTTTAGGGATCCGTACCTCAAATGAAAAAAACGGAACCCTTATAGGATCACTTTGTTGTCCGTCTGTTCGTCTGTGTGTATGTCAAGACTCTTTATCTCGGGAACGCGTAAAGATATCGAGTTGAAATTTAAAATGTATACGTATATCTATGGTTTCTTGTAGTTGTGTATTAGAAAAACTTTTCAGTTATCTTTTAAAAAATTTAGTGCCGTTTATGTCGTAAAAATCGCATATTTCGATACTCACAAAAATCAAACAGGGTATTTCCCATTGACATAGAACTATGAAATTCGGCAAGAAGCATTGTCTTAGAGTACACATATAGGAATAAATCTGAAAACTGTACATTTTTATTTAAATCACAAAAAGTAGGCCTTCAAAATTCACAAAATATGGGTTCAAAATTGAAAGTGACTAAATTGTAAAGAGATTTTAACAACTTACTTCCCAATTTTGTGAAATTTTCTGGATTTGTACGGAACCTTCGATGTGCGAGCCTGACTCGCACTTGTCCGGTTTTTTTTTAATGTTTTGCGTTTAACCACAACTTGCTTGATGATAGGTAAAAATGTGAACTAGAATATTACACACTTCACTAAAAAATCGGAAGTAATGTACTTTAATTTGATTTGTCATTGAAAATAGAACTAAAACTGTACTTAAACCGTCATAGCTATAATTTGGCATTACAAAATGTTTATTTGTTTATTACGTATCATGAGTAAGCAGCTTTATAGTTCGTAATTACGAATACAAAACATCACAAAACCAATGTAGGCATCTTCAAGGATCCTATCAATGTCTCGGGTATCACAATAGTGTCGATGAGTCGTTCGTTTTGCTTGGATATTCCATGTCCAAGTAGTTTCACAACAATTCGTTGCAATAGTGGCATTTACGTCGGAAGTACAGACATGCGTAAAAAGTTGCCACATAGTTAAACATATTATGTAGCTACTAGTTTTTACCCACGGCTTCGCCCGCATGATTACGCATTAACGATAAGAAAGAGTTTTGACGCAATATTATTATAGTTTATAGCTTATGTGTTATTCTGATATATAAGCTATATTATTGCAAAGTTTTATCTCTATCCGTTGAGTAGTTTTTGCGTGAAAGAGTAACAAACATCCATCCATCCATCCATCCTCACAAATTTTCGCGTTTATAATTTTAGTAAGACTAGTAAGATTACCTATATACTATGCAGTGTATGTGTTTCATCTAGTATGTTTTACTATATTTTTATTTTAAGTATTTTAAAATTGTAAAAGAAATTGAGAAGATTGGCGTCTAAACTCTAATTCTGATCTGAAAAATCAGCAAACGTTTGAAGACGTCTTATTTGACCTAAATGATGCGGTCTAAAATAACACCAGTCACATATCTAGACAGTATTTAAGTTAATAATTTAGATTCGGACTAAGTTGGATACGCATACGGTATAATTTATCGGAAACCTTGATTTGACCAGAGTGCTCCACCTTTTTGCAATTCATATAAGAAATAATGTTTACAAAGAAAGTTACCTACGCATGTTTGGCAGCGGTATATTTTATTAGGTTACCATGCCATAAAACTCCAAATTCACTACACGTAATAGTAAAGAAATAAACAACTGAAGTATTACAGAGCATTCACTTAAATTTGATAAGTTTGTCGCTATCAGCCGCATCGACCTCACGGAATCAACTCGTGCGCACGCTTGCCAGCGGTTTGCGCGAACTGGGTCACTTGGCGCTGATCTCGATTACTGTAAGTTTATAGAATATGGACATAAAAGTGCTATTATCCTACTGTGCTGTGTGATCACGTAAATAATACAATGTTACTGAGGCAAGGTTGTCGCCTTTTTGTCGTTGAAGGCGTGAGAAAATCAGGTTTTGTGTTAAAATGCGAGAATAATTGCATTCTTCTGCGTATTTTTTTTATTTTTTATGACTTAATAATTTAAAGATTTTTATGCCATTGTCGAAATTGTTCAGAAACGAGAGGTTGTATATATTAAAATAAATTAAATATTAACATTGGCAGAAGAAAATTCACGAATGGAAGAAAAATATAAATTCAGAATTATTGTTTGATTTTTAAGACACATTCTAAAATACTGTAATTTTGCATCTATCATATAGGGATAATATATTTCATAACTAAAATAAATTAAAATAAACACCACGGAAAACAACACGCACGAGCGCGCGTTGATGTCTTTTCTTCGGACATCTTATGGTTATAGATGTGAACTTATTTAGTATTATTTAAACTATAATTTATGAGTAATATTGCATCTCATATATGCAATATTACTCATTAAAATCTAGTTTGCATAGTAGGCTCCTTACTAACTCGTCTCACTTGTAATGGCTTGCGAAATCTAGACTAAAACATTAGCTCAAGTTGACTAACTAGTAAATAGCTGTGGTCATCGAAAACTAGTATTTTCAAGCTTTCGCCTACGGTCAATGCCAGAGATCTTACTCCGAGATGTCAGACATAAACATGTATATAAAATGCTTGAGGGCAGCATTTGCGATGTAATTCGTATGGTAAACATGGCATTAAATGTGTGAAATCAAAGTGAATATGGTGATAAGATAGCAAATTGCTTATTTGACGAGTTAGTACATACGTAATTTATACCTTATTATCATTCAGTACATAGGTACTGAAACTAATATACTGACTGACTGGTAATTAATATATTTACTTTTTTGTACTGAGTGATGTACTATAGACTAGATATCGGTAAATCAGTAAAATAAGAAATAGTTAATAGATATCTAGTGTTTAAAAACCTTTTCTATTCATGTGTACACATTATTCTTAGGTTTATACTGTTCAGTATTTTTTTAATTACTTTTATGAGTTGTATTTTGATCTTGCACATTAGTGAAACTTGCTATTTTATACTTCCTTTTCCGTATTTTCTACAAACAATTTATTACATCACCTACTAGGTTAAACTGCTTATATTTTGATCGTTTTTTTTCAAATATACTTATAATTGATTACAATCAGTGTTCTATGTTACTGGCTAGTTAAAGCAATTTTAATACTTACTAATACATAAAATAATGGTTAATTTCCTTTTAACACAGAGAAAGATAATATCATTTGCGCCATACATTTTACAAATTTGCAAACTCGACAACGACCTGACGTAACTAGACTAGAAGGGACATTTATCAGCAGCTAAATATAGAGTAAGCTTGACTTATGTAACTTTACAAATTGAGTTTTATATGGGTTCTAAAGTATAGAGGCTATTATGGTGACAACAGTTCCTGTGTAGTGAAGAAATTGTTGTCAATAGCTTTCTTAACATACTCGTACAGTAGAATTTTGATTCAGAATTTTGTGTTCAATAAAAGTACGGCCATAATACACAAATGAAAAGCACGCTTGTTTCACGTATTGCAAGAAATTAGTTTGATTTCTAGATTAAAATGTCCGTTAAAAGAAAAAAAAATATAAGAAACACTCGCTTCTGGTTTGGTGGAGTACGCTACCAGCTGACAATGGGCTTTCGTATTTTGAATAATACTGAGACCTTCAAGGCAGTAATTTAGATCGTGGTTTAGCATGAATTATACGATTCACACATTGCACTTGTTTTCTATCCCGTGGTTCAAACCTTAGAATAATAATAAGGTCATCTCTTTGCCACTGTTGCTGCCACCACTCGTTTAGTACAAGTCGATCATGTATTTATGGCAATCTTTGAGCGGGAGGAGCAGTAACAGTTCATCGTTATCATCAGTCCTTGATTAACCTTCTGCTAGACAGAAGCTGCCCTTCATTTATGTCTTTTATCACTCTCTCTTGCCTGCTAACCTGCCAACCGCCTTTTGTGCAAAGCGTCCTTATGTTAATACATGCGAGGTTACAGAATATAAATTCTGGATGAGTATAAGGTCTCGCTAGCTATCATGGTTGTAAATCTGTCGTTGAGCTCTTAACTAATTATTAAAGTATATTTTAAGGCCACTTAAATCAAGCCAGGTGTGTCTAACATCGTTAACGATACTATAGTACAATCATTTGAATCAAGGCGTAGCTACACTTCTAATTTATTATTTTTGATAGAAGATGGTATTTTGTTTTATTAACAATAGACTCTCTATTTTTACAGTTTTCATCAAACTATGTATTTATGATTTGAACATACATGTACCTTCAATACTAATATATTTTTTTATTTATACATGCTTCAACTTGTAAAAAAATCAAGAACTAAGCATTGGAATGTGATTAAAAATTGCATGCTCCATTTTGTAGTTCTCACTTACATTATCACACGATTTTTAATTCTTATCTAATATCAATTTTATCGAACAGAAGTGTTTTTATTTGTTCCAGGTAAAGAGATGTTATCTCAGTCAAAGCGCCCGATCGGTATGTAATCCACACCATCGCATTCGTGATCGTGATACACTTTCACTGCGATCGAGTCCCGGTGGCCGATACGACTCGCGGTTCCAATCCGATACCAAGTAGAGCGTGGTGCTACCACAAATGAGGCATAAGATAGGTGCTGGCTAAACAACTAAATTATTATTATAATTTTGTCATAAAATTGATTTTTTTTAGATTTAAAAGCATTTTTCGGGAAGAAATCCGCGTATTACGTTTGTATGGAAAATGCGGTCTCTCTGGAATCTTAACATTTAACATCTGGCTATAAATTTACTGTTCAACGTGAATGTTAGCGTCACTTGCGTAGCTAATAAAATATTTCATTGTAATAGTATTATACCAAACTAGTTTTTACCCGCGGCTTCGCCCGCATACGCAATATATCATTATAATTTATAGCCTATGTGTTATTCTGATATGTAAACTATATTATTGCAAAGTTTCATTTCGATCCGTTCAGTAGTTTTTGCGTGAAAGAGTAACAAACATCCATCCATCCATCCTCACAAACTTTTACGTTTATTATATTAGTAAGATGAGTTAAACGATTTTTTTAAATATTTTCGAACTAAATTGTATTAACAAACGTTACAGCTCTTATTTACAAAACAAATCTTATAATCCAAACATAAAATGAGCATTTAATGATGAACAATCTTTTTAACCAATACTAGCGTATTTGCAGGATGAAGTGCATAAATAGTTATTTCTAAAAAAATAACAAGCTGATACCAATCAGATATAAGGTATAAAGAAAAGTTGTATTAATATCATTTGATTTAACGACTTGATTCAATCTAACGATTGACTAAAAACTACTTTTTATTTTTAGGGTTATGTGATGGTTTCCAATACTTTCAATAAATTTATGAATGAAAATTAGCGTAAAAATTGTGTAAGTAAAATACAAGTATGTGAATATTTTTTTCGAATAAATTGTCAGTTATTGACGTGAAAAAATATTCCCAATGTCGCACACACCGAAACTGTTACACAATTTCCTGTGATTTGTTTAAAATACACTTGTTTGAGATATAAAAATACAATATGTTTTATAAATATATTCAATTGACCCATATACATACAAATGTTTAATTTAAATACTAAATGAACCAAATTATCAAAACAAAAGGCGCCTCCCTGTCTGTCTCAGTAGTAGTCTTAGAAGTAATCATAGAAACTAACAATGCAATATTGTAAAAATATCGTGAGATTAGAAATATTTCTTATTTCAGTAGAAACGTTACATTTGTAACAAAATTTTAAGTAATGGTTTGCCTAACAAAAGTAATTTTGAAGTTGTAATGAATATTAATTCATAGTGCCGTTGCAAAATATATCCAATAGTAGTTAATTGGTGTAAGCTAGAGATATAATTTAAACAACCAGGACTACTTAAGACACTTAGCAGAAAAAATACATAAAGCTTTTTACATTGTCTCACAACTAAAACAACTCAGTGGAAGAAAGTAGAGCTTAGTATGTGTTAAAATATTATATGTATGGTGAAGTATTTTACAATGAAGATAACGCAAGACTTAAAATAATAGCTAGAAATGTTTTATTAGAAAAACATTTGGAATAGCGTTATTGTCACTAAGGTAAACATGTTCATATGAATAAATAACAATTGTAAAAAATATTCCATTTCTCATTTGAACCACTGAATCCAAAGGAACAGTACCTAACAATTATTTACAAAAATAAACTTTTGTGCAGAAAATTAACAATGATTATCTATTAATTGAGCTTGCACTTTCAATATTTCAATTAAATTGAATCAATTGTGCATTGATATAGTATTATATTACAATTTATAAAGATTATAAAATAACATTTTTCAAAAGAAATTAACTTGCACTTTCAATTTTACTTCCTGACGTATGGTATTTGCAATTATGAATATAAAATTATACATACATGAATTGTGCAATTTTGTTGTAACAATGTAACATAACAAGAAGCAATTTATTCATTCAATTGAAAAGAAAAGTTTTATCAATGGTAGGTATCTCTTTATTTATAGAATGTAGCTTATTGCATACGACCGCTCGAGTACAGCCACAAAGACGACAAGAAGCGCGGCTACAAACACGGCTACAAACGCGGGTACTTACAAAGTCTACCACCGAAGCTTTTATATGAAACGCTAGTGTTCGAATGCGGCGTTTGTGGCCGATGTTAGCGTTTGTGGATTGTGTGCGATCATACAAAATCTAACGGGTTCTTAATGCTTGCTCTGCAATGAGCCGAAGAGATCAAGCTTACTATTTTTAGCAACTTTTCTGTAGAAGCGAATAGCATTGTGTATAGGAGCGTTAAGCATGTACCTAATATTCGTTTTTAACTAAATAATTACGAACATTTTATTGAATTTGGTATTTAATTAAGTACATTTTACGTTTAACATACACACCTTGAGTATTTTTCCACCAAATTCCATTGTATAAGTACTTACATTCTTACTTACAGCTTCATAATTTTGTAGTTTTGCCTGTTACATTTTTTTTTCTATCGCTTTATCCCATGGGTGTATAAAAAATACTAGCTTTATCCATTTTGCAATTCCACCCCGTACAACAGTATCCTACCTAACTCTACCAGAATAAAAACATGCTGCAATCGGAATAATTACTAACACATCATTCATTCTTCTACAACCTGTTTTAATCTGTGCCTACATCAATTTACTTTCAACAAAACTTCATTTCAATATTGGATAATTAATGATCCAATAAATACACTTTGATCCAAATACGTTACGTTACATAATTCATATCATCTATTAATACAGATGCAACAATAGATTCTGAAGGCCTGTTTGTTATATAACATCAACCATACGTAGGCTATCAGGATAATCACTTATAATGTAGACTGCTTTTTAGGCTCTGATAGCGATTCAATTATTCCTATTACTTAGGCGGCAAGGTCTTAAATAGAATAGCAATTGCTCTGACCTCGTCCACGGTATTGCACAACACAGGATTTGAAGGTAAATTATCTCGTATCACGTACACAAACAGATCGGTCTAGTCCGTCCTTCCGTTTGTCACAACTTTCTCTAGACGTGAGTGCAATGAAATTTTTATAAAAACCGTTGCGTAAAGTGTCGCAACGTGTAACACTGCCCTAAGAGTACACTTGGGTACGCAAGTGTGTCAATGTTTTAGACTAATTGCATGGCAAATTTACGCGGCTAATTAAGGCTGTTTATCCAGTTTGACCGGCGTTTAGTGCCTCTTAAATATAACTTTAGGTTATAATTTGCTAATGTCAGTGTTGTATGTGAAGATATGTCAGTGTCGCTGGAGCTCGAAGTTTGTTTTGATGATGTTGAAAGTATGTTTGATATAATTTATTTATTTTAATATGTTTGACAATCAACAGCTGCTTTTTATAGTTTTACTTGCTTTTGTATCTCTATTCTGAGCTTCATGAAAATTGAACAAGCCGTTTTCATTTAAAAATTTTAATAAGGGGATCCTAACATTATCTATTGTTACTGATACGTAGAACGTATATCGTATATACTAACGTTGATTTCGTACTTTTTAAAGTGAGAATCGCCGTGAACAAGAAAGTTTATCTATCTATCAATCAAGACAATCTCCTTACAATGTGTATAAAATTTACGTTTACTAGCCAGTCGTTTGTTACAAGTTACAACATAATTACAGTAGTAAGTAGTAAAATAGGCAGAATCGTGCTCGCATATTTACATGGCACCGACAGGTAGGCGATCAGGCGTTTGTCTACGGCAGCAATTTTGCCTTCAGGAAACAGTTTAGCCTGTTACATCTGTTGCACAACTTATTTTTGTTGTTAAGGGGATAACGCACCGTGAATTTGGACACACTGATGATATAGTCTCCTTTAAGACTTGGGAATCGTATGATGCCAATTACATTGTGCTTATTTTATTATTTTTTTGTAATAAAAAGAAATAGACCTAAAGAAAAGTATTTCTACTTTACTAACTGTCAAAAATATTACTACCGCTATGATTTTATGAAATTATCAGCCATATATATTTGCCGGAGTAGCAAAGGAATTACAAATAAGACACTAGAGTCTCTCTGAATGTATCTTTCGCTCTCTCAATGTCATTTATTAATGAATAATAACAGCTTAGATACTAAATCATATCTATACAGTATGCGCTATCTATATCACGTAGTATAATCGTGATATTTTTAAAACATTCCATCGAGCTGCCACATATACACAAAATTATTTACTTGGGCAAGTTAAAAAGCAACTGAACTAGCATTTACAAATTTCAATGTTATCAATCAAAGCGATGTTTTTTTTGTAATTTATTTATTCTTACTACGTAGGTAATACATATTTGGCACGTGAAATTTCATCTTTATTGATATTACACTAAAGATGCACTTTACGTGCGTAAGTATTGATAAAATTCACGCACGCATCGCGTTGATGAAGTATACGCATCGAAGTTTTTGAGTTTCGTAAACTTTAGGCACTATTTTATTCTCTTTGATTTGTCCGTATTAACATGTTACCAAATATTTCAACTTCACATCGAACTTCAGTATTCAATAACTTACGAGTGCGTCGAGAAGCCGCTTTCCTTTAATGGAAAGCCTGTTCAAGGTTGCGGGTCAGTATTTTAGGTTACAAGTCTGCGGATTCTTTCTGTCCTGGGATCCACAGTTGTGTAACTTTGATGAGATCCGATAGCCTCATTTGGGAACCAGTTCCCATTCCACACTGAGTGTAATTCGTATTAATATGTATCCGTAAATTATCTTTGATTAAAACATCATTTCAGATCAGCCCATTCTTATTCTAAGATCAGCGTGAATATTTGATAATGCATTTGCTTTTAGTGGTGAAGTAGACCTGCATTTTTTTTTGGAGTTACTTACCTATTCGCGGTCTCAAAAATATATTTCCAAAACTTAGCAAACCAATGTGTTTGGTTAGCGTGGTGATCTATGGACTAAACCTTTTTATAAAGAGAAGGGACTCATGGCCAACAGTGGCACAATTTAGTGCACTAGAAATCGATAAGTTAAATATAGTTGCAATTTTTTAGCATTTCATACCACTAAGCTTGAGAGTAAATTAGTAAGAGTTAAAAAAACTAAGAGAATAATCTGCTATCCAAGCGACTATTTAACATCAATTTGAAATAGTCAATGCGACAAGTGCTGACAGTTTTTGACGTTAAAAGTTTCGAAAGCTCAAAACAAAAGCTTTCGAAACTTTGAACGTCAAAAACAGTCGGCAATTGTCGCACTGATTTCTGCGATGATCGACTTGTCACACCAGTCAGTGCTATAAAACACTATTACCATCCGATAACATCAACTAAGCTGCTGCCGTGTCATCATCACTCATTCAGCGCCGCCTTCCTCCCACTTGGTATCCACGTCCTTATGCACATTTGAATATAGCAGATTTAGGGCCAGACTCTACCAAAGCTGAAATCGAAGATGTGCGTAGATTGACAGAGCTTTGAAATCCGTGGATCTACTGCAAACGTGCCCGGGGGAGCGCATCTGTGTTATGCAAGTTATTGCATTCCGCTAATCTAGCAAAATGCAATAATTATGATTAAGATATGGTATATTTGTAATGTAGCCATGGTGATCCAGTGGTAATATTATCTGCCTTACAATCGTGAGGTCGTGGGTTTAAATCCCGGTCCCGTAACAATGAATTCCTTAGCATTTATGTACGGAATTTCACACTACTGGCTTTTCGGTGAAGGAAAACATCGTGAGGCAACCTGGATACGTCCGTTGAAAAAAATCAATCATCTTTCGTGGCTAGCCCTACGTCCTGCAGGGGACTAATAAAAAGGCTGGTACAACACTGTATATATCTGTAATAAAGTGTCGCCAGTGTCATACTTATTTGGTGAGAAGACATTCGTGACCAAGCGGAGCTTTTTTGTTCTTATCTAACCAAATATGGTACTTTGCAATGGAAGTTTACCTAACCTATAGACTACCGTGTATTGTCCAGCTCCAAATATTTCCGCTTTGCTTTGGTGGAGTCTGGTCTTTACGCGTATTTGAATATAACAGATTTATCGCGATGCATGCGCTGTCACTATTGCCTTTAAAATCGCTGTCGGTCTCGTATTTTTACGCAATGTTGCGGCTTGAATGCCCAAAGCGTCATAAATAGAGCATTTATATTTAGTGCCCATAATGTGAATATCTACTTTAAGAGTTCATTATTTTTATGCTGGTGAAATAATAAAATTCTCTTAGAAGCAGTGTTTGGATAATTTAGGAGCAGTCTTAGGATTATTCCTGTCAAGTAGTACTTAGCTAGTAGATGCTGTTTAAGTAAAAAATATTTAAATTTAGAGTATTTTTTGTGTAGGTAGCTATAAAATTCTCAGAGCAGAACAGCATCACAAATATGAGTAGTTATTTTACAAATAACGGCTCAATCTCAGTTCTATACACTAAGTATCAATGAAGGTTTTTTACAGAAAGGTTTTTTTAGATAAGACGAAAGGCGTACATGAAACATAACTTGTTTATGTTGACTTAACCAGTAAATCTCAGCCATGTCAAAGGTCTTCAGGCGGCTTCAAAACTCTGTCACCAGGGCTAGCCACCCGGCCAATAAAACATTTTTATAGAGCCAATAAGCCCGATTACACAGGCGTCATCGTTATTATAATAGCTAAATAGCATAGTTCTGTTTCTTTTTTACTTTAAGCATTCGATAAAGAGAACGCTTGCTATTAAATTTACGTTGGCGTCTCTATAATCGGCCTAATAGCGCTATACTTTCTCACCTATTTTTTTCATAACATACAAAGCTCATTTAACTATAATTGAGAAACGTAACCAAATACTCACCTATTATATTAAAAGTGTAATTCCCAATTTGCTCTCAATTTGAATACAAACTTGATTGACGTGACATTTTTGGCAATAATTATGTAAATAAGATGTCGTGTCGTGTGGCGCCAGGTGAAAGATTTGACGATGATGAATTAGTTATTGTTATGCTAACTACAATTTGTAGCCTTTGTATTATATTTGTTTAGTTTGACAGATCAAAAAGTCAAGATATATCATATACGAAATCAGATAAGTTTACAAAATTGTGTGTAAGATAATTTTTGCCTTATGTTTTTGCATGATTACGAATAATTATTATCGTGTCCAATTTTGTAACATTTTGCCATAGTTTTTATATCCCTAGTTTAAAATTAACATCTATATAAATTAATAGCGCAGCCATTTATTGTTACTCCACTAAAAACCTTTCTTACTTCTACAATTTCATTTTCCAATTCTCTTCCCTGATTTATTTTTCTATATTCCAATGTACCTACGTTACGTAAGGTTCAGACTCGTGGCAACACCACTTTGTTACACCAGTGCGTAACTACACAATGAATAGGAAATCATTGCAAAAAATAGGTTCAGTTTTATTGATTACTAGCTGACCCGGCAAACTTCGTTCCGCCTAACAGTCGATTAAAGTAGCCTAAGTTACTCCTTATTACATCAGCATCAAAAAAAAATCCCGTCTAAATCAATAAAAACAGACAGACAGACGGACAAATTTTTTAAAAAATGGTATTTTGGTGTATGTACCATATTTACATTCATATGCATGTAGTAAAAAACGGTTATTTCAATTTTACAAACAGACACTCCAATTTTATTTATTTGTATAGGTGTATAGATTTATTTCTGTAAAAGCTTATAACTTGCAAATCCTGTCCAAATTTGCTTTCGACAAGATAAATGCTGCAATTTTCTCCGGACACCTTCCTTATCTTACGACATTTGCCTTTGCTAGCATTCCTTACGCAACTTAAGAATTTCAAACAACCATAGACAACTAAGCGTTATAATTCCATTATCCGATAGCCTGTTATAAATCCTTTACATAAGGAGCACGTAACCGATCTAGTTAATAGGGCCGAGATCTCGTGGACGCCAAATAAACTGAATAAGCACGTGAAGTGGTGTGGTATAAGTATAAAGCAGATTATATCAAAAAAATAACGAGTACGAGTCGGACTCACACACGTACCGTAAAGAAGCCCCCCCCCCCCCCCCCCCCTTAATTATATGTTTTTTGTTATGATAATTTATTATTAAAGTGATCATACAACTATGTGTTCTGTGAATATTTCAGGCGTGTACTTTTACCGTTGTTGAAATGGAACAACTATTGGTAAAAAATCATGTTTGTTGTATTAAAGCCCCTTTAAATATTTATTTTCATTTATGTATTTGTTGTTATATGGGCAGCAGAAAATATATCATCTGTGAGAATTTCAACTAGCTATCATGATTTATGAGATGCAGCCTGGAGGTAGACAGATAGACAGACAGACAACGGAGTCTTAGTACCTCATAGGGTCCCGTTTTAACTTTTTGGGTACGAGACCCTCCAAGAAGAAAATCAAAGAACTACTATTTTTTTATATCGGCATAAAGCTAATAATAGATACTTTTATATCGGCATCGCAATAACTTTTTAAATTTAATATTAAAATAAGACAAAACACTAGGTAAAATATTGTTAAATATTTGTCTAATATATTGTTAAATAAATGTATTTTAATAAACAGAAATTAATTACAATAATCGATGTCATAGTGAGACATGCTGAAGTTTACGCTTCATTCATACAAAAGACATCAACGGGCGCTCTCCGTAAAAGCGTAGGTACTGTGTTACTAAATACGATTGTACAAAACATTTTATTGAGTTTTTTTTTCACGCCATATCAACGTAATGCGTCGTTGCATTTTTGCATTTATAATATGTATGTCATATAACAGTTACTAGAAACATTATATTAGGATACATTTCATTTTCAAGACAATCCACACTGTGACTAGAATTTTAGTTGTATAATAATAATACAATAAAGTACATATGCTTTTAACTTGTACCACACATTGATCTTGAAGGCGCGTGGCCAGGAACACATTACAATGGTTTATCTGCTCTCCACACCACGTAACAGTACTTTAATGGCCACGATAGACGGCTACCGTCGGTTTTATTGAGGAAATCGAATTTAAACTGTTCTGGGGGAAACGACCAATTATCGGTTCTTACTGGAATAGGTTTTATTGAAATTATTAATGTTTAACCTTTATTTTTCACACATGTGTGGGATGTTTTAAATGTTTGGCCATGTCAGAAATCTTCAGGCGGCTTAAAAACTCTGGTACCAAGGCTAGCCAGCTAGAATAACTCGCTTTCCATAGCTGGCTTATACGAACTTATTTACTTCTCTCCAAGTTTTTTTTTAGGGGAGGAACGGTTTAATACAAAACCAACTGATTGTGTTATGTGTAATAGAAGTAATTTGGTGATAAATCCGCCACTTTTTGCACTAATTTTAAACCACAGTCTATCTACCTAATTCTTTTAGGAATGATTTTATTACCTTATCATTTAAAAATAGAAATTAAAGAATGGTTAATGGTTAAGCTTCATTTAGTTAAAAGTTAATATTATTCTTCATAATTCTAACTAAGCTGAGAATGTTGAATGTGAAATAAACCAATCGACACAATTTCGAAAAGTAATTATTGTCATTTATTGTAGGTATTTAAAGTAATCGAAATTCAATGAAAAATAGGTACTCGTATACTAAGCACCATACAACTCGGCGGATGGGAATTTATGCGCAGAACGCTGCGCAAAAGCCAAAATATAGGTAAATGCGGGAGCCAGAGAGACGAGACGCCGAGACACCCGCCCGCTAACCTCATGCCTCCAGCGCGCTCTCTACACACTACGACACGCGGCGTCGGAATTGTGCATACATGCGCAATAATTAGCCAATCACAGTGCCATCTGCGGCTAACATCTCATCCACCGATTTGTGTGGCGCTTATACCTAGAGTTAATATTTTCCATATACTATAGTAGTATATATGTTCCATATATAGTTCATGCGCTGTAGCATGGTGCAGATGACAGTTGCATTTTTTTATTAATTAGGCTTTAACTTGCCGCGATTTGCAAATTATGACTAAGTATTACAGATGTAACACATTCGTAATATATGAAAAAAATAATAACTGTAGAAACCCTAATTAAATTAAAATGAAACAACTGTTACCCGCACCATGCTAAAGCGCACGAACCGTAGTAAAAATAACACTTCAATTAAGCATCAATTTATCACCTAACACATAAAAACTAGTTCAGTAAACTCAACTTAGCTGTATAATGCTTAGTCGCTTTATATAACCAATTTAATCATTCCTTTATAACTAACAAACGAAATGCAAACCAGTCTATGTAATCCGATTAAACATACCTACACGGCAATTAAACACACATAACATAATTATCTTATTTATATGTGTAGAGCTATCTATAATTACATCTTGCTAATCGCTCTACTTAAATTATTTCAGATTTATTCAAATTTATCTGTTACTTTACTAGGCCATAACAACTAGCGTGTTGTTTGTTGCAGCCCACCCAAATTTGGAACATAAAATGTCAGATAGCACATTCACTACTGGATAAAATGAAAACAAAAATTGTATAACATGTATTAAACCTCACAAAAGTGTGAATGTCATGTAAAAATGTCTTAATTACATCCAAGATTTGCATTATTTCGTTCGGTATTTACGAATACATTCCTTGTATCCGAAAATAATTGATTTTATTTTAGAGTACCTACTGAAAATTGTTATATACATTTTTAGTTATATATTTACAGATACTTACGCATAAGAGAGAGCACTTTAGCCACAAATAAAACTAGGTCAAATTAGAGTAATTATGCGGAAGAAGTAAAAGGTTTGTTATTCATAAAAAACAATAATTACTCAAATAAATCTATTAAGTAACTCATCCACGTACATAAAGTTATTCATTTATGTGGTGCGTAATCTCACACGCTTTATATTATAATTAAAATTGAGCTACTTTTACATAATAACGCGTAAACATTGTCTGCGTGTGGTGGCGTCAGTACGACATATTAGCAGTAAGAGATACATAAAATGAGAAATAAAATTGTTAAATAGATTAGAACGAGAGCTGAAATAAAGGTAGTGTGTGTGAGAGTTCTTTAGTTTTTATTCAATGAGACTTTGAAGCCATCTAATATTTCGTAAATCAATAGGTCAACGTTTTATTTTTCCCAACGACAGTCATTGAATAAAAATTAAGCAAAACCATTTTATTTACTATCCAGCATTTTCACAATACATATTGCTCAAAAGTTTTCCGTTACAACACAAAAAATAAATTAAACACAACAAACATTATCCAAAGAAAAACCTTCTTTAATCAAACACGTGTCTTTTGAGAACCATCTAGTTAATTATTGGTTTTCTGTCAGTAGTACCCATTGATAAGTTATGCTTTAGCTGAATAAACATGTCACAAATATGTATAAATAAATTATTTCACTGAAGATATGTTTATTCAACACACTCTGGATTTAGCTCCATACTGAGTCATCATAAAATATATTATCTGTAGTAGACACCTCGTAGGTCTGTGCTGAGTGCCGTACATCAGTACTGCGCCCGTGGATTCAATACTGCATTGCGTTATATTTCGAGTATAATTCAGATGTAGTAAGAGCTATATTCGACTCAAAATTGCGTTTGTTAAATAGGCTCAGTTGTATTCAGTGTCCATACTGTTAATATGCACGATATGGTACAGTTGTAGAGTCAATTACATCAATTGCATATTCGACGTAACGTCAGACGTTATGTGATGAAACGCTTCGTCGGAATCCGGAATAGGGGCCTATGATTAGATGCACGGACAGCTCGTTAGATTTTGCTTAATTCCTATTTATTGAACTTCTTTTGAAGTAAATTAACCTACATATACAAGGCTTAGAGAGTAAAATTTGTTAAATATAAATAACAAAAATAACAGACAATAAAATGTATACCTATACCTACTTAGGATATTAATCAAATAACCCGCCCCTTATCTTTCCTGATTCAAAGGTGCCCAAAACGTTTGCTGCATTGCCGCGTTGGATGGCGATGGACATTCTTTGCACCAGAAACGAGGTAGAACGGGAGTCACCTCCTCTTTCCCCAATCCTATGTCCTATTTCAAAAATTAATAATATGGCCTCAGCGCTCCTTGGTATCCACGTCAACGGGCACGACATAATAGCTGGGCACCATTGCCGCGTACTTCAACCCGTCGCCTCAGTCTTTGTTTGGCCTAACGACCAAGCACCAAATTTTCAGGAGACGTTATTTTTAGTTTAAAAATCAGATAATATAGAAATCATAAAACAATTTAGCGATATAGAAACAAAATAGTATGTATTTATGAAATGTCAAAGTCACATTTTAATAAAAACAAGTTCAAATGTGTTATTTGTGGGTTGTTTGTGGAGATAGGCCAAATATGTTCCGAAAAAATTTTGAGACAGGGATATTAGCACAAACACATGGTGATAGGGCTCGAACGTGTAGGGAGATTTTAGTTCTTGAGTGCTCAAGTGACCATCGTGACTCGCATACAGCGTGTTCAATATTTTATCAGTGAATTTAAATAACTTGAACTGTAGAAAATAAGGTAAGTAGGTATTTAAATAATTTTACCATTAATGTCGTGAAATAATTGGTGTAAATTTTTTATTGTTATATTTTATTAACTGACTGCAAAATATTCTACTGTCTTCTTTGTGATTTGTAAAATAGGTACTCTCATAATTATTTCAACGGCGGAAATGATGATAATGTACTGTACTGTACCAGCCTTTTTAATAGTCCACTGCAGGGCGTAGGCCTACCCACGAAGGGGTGATTGGGCCATATCCACCACGCTGGCCCAGTGCGGGTTGGTGGATTATGATGATGATGATAATCATAAATTGAGTTTAGTAATTTACTTCGCGCTCATTGATCCCAAACTGTAAATAAAATTATTTAAGGTATACTTATTTAAACCTGTATAGTTATGATAATAAAATCTTTACCTATTATAAAACAACAGCACACAAAAAAAGTCTATATTCCATTGTATAATGTAAAAACTATCTACAATAAAATCAGCCAAGCGTGAATTGGACTAACGCACGACGGGTTCCGTACCTTAGATAATATCATAATCTATATTACATTCTATAATAACTTATTTTTGAATTGAATAGGTAAACAATAAAATCTGTGAATATCATGTTACGTCACCTTTACACATAAAAATGTGTGGATATGCCAGCTTTCATACAAAAATGTTCAAACCCCTTTACTAAGATTGATTTAAACAACGTGTAACTTATATTTTGTATTTAGTAAATTAATTCTCTTGTACCCATTACAAAGGTAACATAAAATAAACAAAAATTTTGTAAAATGAGTAAGATAAGTTACAAAATAAAAACAAAAGCTATGTGCATTAATATTAATCGAGTAAAGTAGTGTTACTAATCAATTTAAATATTTGATAATTTTATGTTATTATATTTCTATTTGCACAAAATATAAAAAAACTCCTTTGGTATTAAATTTAAAAAAAAATATTACCACCGATACTACGTCATCCTATATGTTGTGAGACTGATCAGATTATAGAAATATAGTAAAATACAATTATCTGTATGCCTTACCTTTCTAAATTCAATTTAACTTGATCACAACTGTGCCTTTTAATTGTCACAGACATTGTAATTTGATTTTTTTAAATATAAATACACCGAGACAATTAAATTTACTACAGAAACACACACGCGCGGTAAGTTTTTACACAAAATGAACCTCATAAAAAAAGGTTGGGGTGGCGTCATGGAGTGCGACCTTCGCTGTGATTGGTAGATCGGAGGAGTTGTGGCGAACAAAGACTGAATTTGAGTTTTCGATATGGATGTTGGCACCAGCTACGTACATTGGCTAAACAAAGACTCAAAATGGATTTCGATTTGGAGATAGAATATTTTAATTTTACAAATTGTGCAATTTCTATCAAAAAGTTAGAAAAAATGATTACACCATCAGACGTGTATTTTTTATCTCTATTATGATATCAAAAAGTCATTTTTGATAAAAGTGGTCGATAGCCCATTCAAAGACTGAGGCGATGAACCGCTTTTTATTGGCGGCGTCCTCAGCCGCTGCCGCTGGAGTACGAATGGTGCGACTCAGGTGCAAACCTACAAATAAGAGCATAAAACATAAAATTAATTAGTTTTAATTGTTTTTAATTTTTCATCAATATTTTATTATTTATTAATTTTAATATCACAAAATATAAGAAAAGTCTAAATTGTGCTGTATGTCTGTGTGTGCTGTGTGAACTTAAATTAATTCTAGTATCTGTACTTTATCCACATCCGTTTATCCACAGCTTATTTTACAGGCATCATTTATCTGAATCTATTATGTTTGTTAAATTGCAGTATTTTGTACATTTTTATATTAGCATTTTTAGAAAATAAACTACGTCAAGATTTTTTCGTCTTAACCTAAAATTTAATGTACGTTTTTATTTGTATATTTTTTAGGGTTCCGTACCCAAAGGGTAAAAACGGGACCCTCTTACTAAGACTCCGCTGTCCGTCTGTCTGTCTGTCTGTCTCCAGGCTGTATCTCATGAACGGTTATAGCTAGAACGTTGACATTTTCACAGATGGTGTATTTCTGTTGCCGCTATAACAAAAAATACTAAAAACGGAAATAAATAAATATTTAAGGGGGCTCCCATACAACAAACCTGAAATTTCAGCGGTTTTTCGATCTATATTAATAACGGTGACAGGTAGATGCTTGAAATATTCACAAAACAATTCGTTAAATAATTACTTCAAAAAAATTAAATAAAAATAAAGTAAATTTTTAAAATATTTTTCTTACAAGAAACATTATTTTTTGTTTGATATTAATAACGACAACAGAAAGATGCTTGAAATATGCACAGAATATTAAGTTGTCCCTACAAAAATACATTATAATAAAATGTGTTAAGGGAGGTTTCCATACTGTACGGATCCCTTCGTGCGCGAGTCCGGCTCGCACTTGGCCGATTATTATATATTTTATTTGTATACCTTTGTACTACAATTTAGAGTAAAATGTGTGACTACTGATTAAATCTAATTCGATTGAAGTAAACTAAATTCACATAGTTTTGCAACCCCAATGTAGGTGGTCTAGACGCTACAATCGAGATAATAAATAACCTACTTATCTTCCATGAGCAAAACACTATTTTAGCACACATCTAAAATCAGTATCATGATTTAGTATAATTTAACTAAACACCATTTAAGTCTCTTGCGTTTGAGATTTAATCAGCATTACGGACAAACGTTGCGAATTCATTCACTATATCGAATTAAACATCGGTGTGGCGTTTATTGTGTAACGCTGTTTAGTTGGCGCGTGCTGGCTTCGAATTGAATTGAATAAGTGTACTAGAATAATGAGAAAATTATACTTCAATTAATTCCTACTTGACCAAACTATGCTGAGATAAACGCTTCGCAGCAAGCCTCGTTGCTAAAAACAAAAAATGCGAATTGTGTAAAATACTGCAAGCCGAAAGCCCAAAAGGGTAAGACCGTGATATTTATATTTTTTTAACAACTTATGTACCTACCAGTTTTAAAGCAATAAACGATATTCTGATTCTGATTCTAAGCTTCAAGTAATTTTGGTATCAATTTTAATTTGCAAGAATGTTAGATGCAAATACGTATAAAATATGATGTGATTAATTGATGGAATATACCGATAAGATATTAGGCATCTGCACAACACAAATTCTATTTGTAATGTTGTTCGGTAAATGTTGTTTCGATATCTATTTTCAAATAAGAATTTATTTATGAGTAACTAGCGTATAGCCCGAGGATTTGCTCGCGTTGTTTTGTACTTCTTACATTGTAACATATATCTTTTTTTTAAATGGAGCAAAACATTTGATACATAAATAAATAAATATAAATCTTACACACGGTTTCTGACCCCAAACTAAGCAAAACTTGTGATATGGCTGCCAGAGACTGATATACTACGAGTACATATACTTATATTTAAATACATACTTATATAGATAGTAACTAAATAACACCCAGACACAGAGCAAACACTTATGTTCATCACATAAATATTTGCCCTGGGTGGGGATCGAACTCACGCCTCTTTGATCCAGAAGTTAGGGTCACTAACCACTGAGCCACCGAGGCAGTCAAAATTTGGGCTGATAAGTTTCTAACACCTGCTCAGTATTGAATCATCTGTTTTGCACCTTTCTCTTAATAACAATGATTATACTAATACAACCACTCCATCAATCATTACAATTCGCGCAGTTACGCCTTCGCCAATGAAATGACCATCCATTTGCTATCACAATTCGTGATCAGGCTATTTGTTGAACATACCTGATATGCACTAAATGGACATAAACATAATTATTTAAGTAAGCGCTCGTCACGGTGCCCTAGTTCATGTGTAAGATATAAGACCATGTAGCGTAAGAACATGTAAATTCGTAACTTAGCATTACTTTACTCAATTCTGAGCGTGGGTACGAGCTTAATGTTATGGCGGTTTAAGATTTGTGGATGCTCGTTACTCAATGATGTTAGCTACAGCTTAGTTACAGCTAGCTTTGTAGTCACTCTAATGTACATAAAATATATCTACTAGGTATTTGTAATTTCTTTATTTTGATACCATTCTTAAGCAATTCTATTACATTTTTTTTCTTTATCAATTTACATTTTTTTTTCTAAAACATGTACATATTATACCTGCAATAGTTCGTATCTAATTTTGCGACAGAAGTTTTTGCTTTAAAAAGTAAATAGACTTTCAAAAGTGTATACGTTTGGCTCATTATTATGAAATACGTTTACTATGGGGCTACCTGCATATCTCAAATTTATTCGGGTGTTTTATACACCTTGTATTGTATTAGCATAGAAAAAAATCTAAAATCTTTACGGTACAGGTAAAGTAATTACAGTTTTCAATGAAATGTAAAGTGCGGATTCTATATTTCTTCGAATATGCAATGTTTTGCTGATGCTTTTAACCAATTATATTTTAACTCATATAATCCATACCTACGTATTAAATTGTATTTACGCAGTCCATGAATATAATATTCATAGACTTAAAGCTTCGTGTGAACATCTATAGAGTCACAATCGTGCAAATAAAGTGTCCGAGCCAAAACCCTGCCCAAGCTACGTAGTGGGCAGGCTTTTCAGTTAGTCGCAAAGCGATTGCAAGCCGACTACAACGCCGCGCGATGCAAAAGTGCTCGGTTACAAGCACTAATTAGGTGACATAACGTTGATATTGACGAAAACGGGATATTGTGAATTATGTGATGTAAATATGTAAGTCGGTATGTACGACGGCGCTCGGACATTTTTTTACTACATTCATATTGGGACTGTGGCTCTGTTAGATATTTGCTCGAAGCCCTAAAACTAATGAAAACGTTGGCGAGGCATTATGTTATTATCGTATCGTAGTTACATAGTTCAATAAAATATTGGAATGAAGAACGATTTAAAGCATTAACTTTCAAGGTTTTATAATTATTTTATTGCAAGAAAATAGAAGTATTTAGTTCCCGTGTAATAATTATTACTAAGATCAAAAAGGTCAATAAATGCCTATTTTTATTTATGAGACTCTAGAGCATTACCTTTTAGGGAAAATTATGTTATTCATTCATGATGTAGTTTTGGCTGCGCCGTTTAAGCAAGGTTGTTACAAGTACTTATTTGGTTTAAGTAAAAACCATGTCTGGTCTAACTTGATTTGCTTGCTCATTTTAGGTGTGGTTTTTGTCATTCTTGAACCTAGTTAGATGTGAATGAGAGCAATCAAATCGTTGGATAACTTATACTATTCATTCAAGTTTTGACAGACGATATTTTTTTTTAATGTATAACCACGCTTAACTTTTTACGTAGTGATCCGATTTCAATAACTCTTTTTTTATTGAAAAGAATATACTTTGAAATAGTTTTTTTTTTTAATTTTAATCGAATCGAATCCGGCTGACCCATTTTTGATAAATCAACTGGTATGTAAAAAATGCTACATCGATCCGTGCGAAATTTTCTCGAATTCTGTACAAGGTTAAAGTCGGTCATGCTTTTTTTTGAAAAAAAAACATTAAGCTGAAAATTTCCAGGATTTTTTTAAAGTAAATTTTAGTTTGGATTAATAACAGCTGTTTAAGCGTAATAAAATGTAATTACTTGTAGGCCATTAGTACAGCAAGATTATTTACAGACTAGTGAATAAATGCTGCTATAAACTAAATAGCTTATAATAGTCTACAATTATGAGGTAAAATATAGTAATACAAGATAGTAGTTAGTACCAGACGTAAAAATAAGTAGGCATACTATGAATTTGGCATAATATGTTACTTAATCTATTTCCTAAGTTAATTTCATTAACAGGAATCACATTGATCAAATTGTTACTAAATCAATATGGTTCTTAATAATTACTGACTGATACTAAAGCCAGAAGAAATTGTTTTGAATGAGCGCTACTTGGCTCAGGTAGCATAAAAACTATAACTGTATGTAAGGTTAAAATAATATTCGTGTTTATTTTTGTGTATAAAACGTGTTATGTATTGTAACTTAAATTGGCCATCTGTTCGTTTTAGTGTACACCAGAAGCGCAAAAAGCATTTGAATAAAAATAAGATAAATTACACTTCATTAAATTTCACTTAATTTTTAATGTTTTTATTTTTCATGTGTTTGTATTGTATTTGGTTAAGCTAATAAAGAATTATCTATCTATCTATCTTCAGCCACCCATCAGGCCGATAAGTATAAGAAGTCAAAGTATTTTTTTAATTAACATAGTTTACAAGTCAACAAATAAATAAAAACGAAGTTACTAATGGTTTCAAAAGCCACACATGACAATAAATCAACTGGATATATTTGCAGGTGGTATTAATCACTAACTACGAACCATTCCTGTACATTTTCTGTGCCAGGTGAGCGATTACATTGAACACCACAGGAAGTGAAAAAACGTAAGAAAACTGGTGACAACACGAGTGGCGACACAATGTAGGCTTTGTACACGAGTCATACGAGTATGAGCATATTGTGTATTGTGCATATTTCTCTCGTGTACGTTTCCGGGAATGTCGAGTTGACATCTAGTATGCATTATTCTGCAGTAAAGTATTTAGTTGAATGCCCCAGCTTTATAAGTGGTGGTTGTAGGGCTTTCAATCGACACTAGGTAACATTACTCAGTAAAATTAAATTAAATGTTAGATAAGTAATTCTTAGGGCCCATATTCCGAAAAACGGATGTCCGATAGGACCGTTAAGTTCTCGAATGAGCAGCAAGCGTAGCGTAAGACGTCCACCGATCAGGTGGACTGACGATATATTAAGATCAGAGGAGCGCGCTGGATGCAGGCCGCTTCTAACCGGCCTTATTAGAAATCCATAAAGGAGGCCTATGTCCACTAGTAGACGTCCTACGGCTGATTGATGAAAGAAACTCATACCAATAACATTAGAACATTTTATTTTGTTTTCGAGAAAAAATATTTTCAGTGTTTTATCACTAAATTAATAATCGTATTTACAGGAAAGCACGTTGTGAGACTAAAAACTGTAAGTTTAAATGTTTTTTATTTTTAAAACCAGCACGCTAAAAAAAGTACATAGGTATTTTATCTTTTTTTCATATTTGGGATACATTTAAATAGCAGTATTTAGCTAGTTTCATATAAACCTCTCCCGTAACTACGACCTGACCTATCACCCTGTTGTATGACCAACTAACCTTTTCTTCTTTAGGTACACTTGTAAACTTGCAAAAGCCTTTCAAGCTTACAATACCGTTATTAAATCGTATTCTGCAAAACTGACAATCTTCAAAATACTAAGCTGACGGATTTTATTACCCACAAAATTATATAAGTGACATTTTGAGTACAATAGTTTTCCTTTAGATGTTCTCATTTGATGTAGGTTAAAGATAATACAAGCCCTTTGACCATATCGCAACTATTTATGTACGTAATAGTTCCAAATCTCTAAATAGTTTTGAATATTTTATTACGATATGGTTCTAAAGTGTTATGTTTATTTTCGTAGTAGTCATAAAATTTGATACGGTTATGATTGACGCAGGCATTTACATTTTTATATAACAGGTCGGAGGTGATTTCCGGTGCGTCGACAATAGGCATATATTAATAGACTAACTTTTGTCCGCGGCTTTGCCCGCGTATATTTTAATTTTTGTGCCAGCACATTTTAATTTTCCGAAAAAATTGCCTTCGTCACTTTTACGACTTTTTTCGACCTTTTAACTATTTCCATGACAAATATCAAGTCGATCTGTTCTCTTTTTGCAGCGTGAAAAACTAACAAAACCAATAAAAAAATGTTTGATTAAACACATTTCCTTATTTACCTAAGTATTCAACTAGCCAAGTAGGCAGCAAGAGTATAGAACATTTTTTGTAAGCAATATTTATGTGAGTAGGTTTCTGGAGTCCAAATGTACGGTGAATATTTTTGGTACCTTTTTTACCAGCCTGTTTCCCAAGTATTAGATTGCTATAATGCTTGACATTAGGTAAGACGGACTCAAACAACCGCTTCCAGATTTTTTTGTAAATGTAATTTTAAAGACAATCCATACATCGGTCATAAAAAAAAACATGTAGTGTCTAAAATGGCACAACTGACTCCACTAAACTTGTGTATAAAATTCAAATAGTTCGCTCGAATCGATGTATACAACTTTTACAAGTATACGAGTCTAAAATTAAGAATACTAAAATATCGTTTATACAAATTATTTTTCTATTAATCTAAAGTTAATTAACGATATTCAATTCACCTTTTGATCCGCTATAAATCCGTGTTAATAGACATGATGACTACATAAAATTGGCATGGATGCGCATTTAAAACTATTTATTATACCGATATTCATTTAAAAACAAGAAATATCAAGAACATAAGTCACAGTCGATAATAATACTCCAAATTATATAAAGATTAATCGGATTTTGAATGACAATGTGTGATAAAGAATGTTCATTGTTATGTAAAGGTGATGACAAGATAAATAGTCTTTGGCATAATTCTTGACTGAGATAATTTAATAGTATGAGATTGGATGAGATTGGATGAGATCGGATGAGATAGGATGATATAGGATGAGATAATAGTATGAGATTTACGGTATATTATAATGTTTTTTTTGGCATGACGCTACAATACAATTGTATGGGTACGGTCATATCATAAACGGTAATTTAAATCCTAAGTCTAAATTAAAAGTGAGCGTACAATTACGTACAATTCTCGAAAATATTTTACCTGATTCCCATTTGTTCCAATGTGAAAAAGTAGGAATTATTGTACAACTTACACTGATGGATACACTCACAAGTTATGGAATTAACTTTTATTTTTATAGGGCAAGTGCTTTGGAATTAACTACATTGATGTTTATGTGAATTTCTGAAAAACCATATTGTGCCATCAAGTAAAATGGCTGTTGGAGATTATTATTAAATAATTAGATAAAGATTTTTAAAATTGAAGGTTCACATAAAGAAACGGTCAATATAGATTAGAAAGTAGTATCGTTTTTATTGTTGCGATATTTCCACGGATCAATAAGTAATCTACTGAATTTAAAAACTTTAAAATAATGACCGAAGACATAAAGTACCGAGAGTACAGAACTTGTGCTTCTTACAGTGTGCTCGAGTAACTCACACATAGGTCTTGCTTATGAAGTTTTAAGGATTGCGCTCGACCTGTTTCACAGCGGATTCCAAGATTTCATCTGCAACCATATTCGTATAAGGTGGGTATCAAGCTAAACGGTAAAGCAATCGGGGTCTACAACTCGTTATCATTTTAAAAACAAAAACTGACCGTGCCGACATTAGCTCCACAACAATAATCGAGTAAAAACTCTTAGATACAGGGTAATAAATTAGCATCCTTTTAGGGACTTATTCTGTACATCAGCGACTTCTGTCAAAACTAAAAAAAAACTGCTGTTCTGTACAAAATGTCGAGGGTGAACGATATTTTTCTATGGAACAACTTTTTTTTTGAGATTTGATAAACGTTGTTGAACAAAAGTTGTTAGATTTGGTGTACAGAATAATCCCCTAAAAGGATGCTAATTGATTACCACTAACTCTGTTCAGTCAAAATACGCTATTAGTGCTACGACTATTGCTACGGCCATGAAATATGTATGTGTGCATTGAGAACGCATTGTATGAAGCTCGACTTCTGACTTCCCAGTGTTTATTGCCGAAGGTGTAAACTTGCATATATAAGATGAGTCACTCAATCCGTTAGACCAGCGGGTCACCAGTCGTAGGTCAAACGTGGCGAAACCGTGGTGATATAATCTTTATCACATTGGCCGCGTTCAAAAATATCTTTCGGGTGCCATTTCGATGAAATCCGACCTTTAGTCATTAAATTTAGCCTTTAACTTTGTTCAGTTTTTCAGTGCTAAGGTCAAATTGAAGCAATGGGGCATTTAAATAAATTTTATGTGTGCATTGGCTCATTTTATTGGTATTTATGAAGGTAATTTGCAGTTGACGATTTTCAATGCCTCCAGACAGAAACTAGCGAATAGTAGGTAATTTAATATTCAAATAAAATTGTGTTCCGTGTATATGTTCCTGCAACAATAGATTTGTAATTTTAATTTTTTGATCTTTCTACGTGTACAGTACATTATTATTTTATACTACGGGACTAATCGCGCACTAAAATTACGATAATTATAAATAAATACCTCCTCATCCCGACGTTTCGGCCGAGTTGCATCGACCGTGGTTACGGGTAGACTGGAATGTAGAACAGCTGGTACCGCCAATTCAATTTGAACTTGAAAAATTGTCATTACGACACCAACACTGACGGTATCTAACAATGTCCTTCTACCTACACTACGCGATTTGCATTTGTTGACAACAGGATTCCACGACGCCGATAACTTAAATCCATCCTCCCGGTTGAAATTCTTATGTTTTTTGATTTCCACCGCTTCACGAACTATTCTTGAAAAATAGTGTCGATCCGTAGAGAGGACTTTTGGGTCGTGGAGCTCGATCCAATGACCAGTACCTCCGTCAAGCAAATGCTCAGCTATAGCAGACTTCTGTATCTGGCGGTTTTTGACTGCCGTAGTATAAAATAATAATGTCTTCAAATCGCGAAAGTTTAAAAACAACATGTACAGTACATTGTTGTAAAAGGTTAAATCGTAGAACAACAGGGAATGATCCGGTTTTAAACTGTTGCCGTTTTTATAGACAAACTTGATAATTTTAAATGATACGAGTTTTTTACTCGTGCTGTCACTGAGTATAATTATTTAAAAAATATTTAAAGTAAATTATCAAATAACAAGAATTGTTGTTTCTGGAATTGACCTGTAAAATATTCGAATTAATTTGTATTACTAGCGAGTTAGAAACAATCATATTATTTAACTATTCAACTCGAGACGTCTGATTATCGACAATTGTAAATATTCTGTGTCATTTTTCAAAAATTATTTTTCGCAAAAAATGGTAAAACCGTATTCCATCGTGTACGAAATTTGAATATTTCGCTCGAATTGTTTACATTATTACTGACCCTTTATTTACGCTGAGTTGGGACCAGTTTTGTGACAGGGATTTTAGGTGTACGTAATACTGTTGTTTTTGTTTGTTTTTATGATTTGTTTTGTTGTATATTGTTGTTATTGTACCTATTATTTTTGTTGCAAATTTCTTTCTTTCTTTCTTTCTTTCTTTCTTTCTTTCTTTCTTTCTTTCTTTCTTTCTTTCTTTCTTTCTTTCTTTCTTTCTTTCTTTCTTTCTTTCTTTCTTTCTTTCTTTCTTTCTTTCTTTCCTTTCGAACTAAAAAAAAATTTCGATTCGGTTCACAATTGACGAAATTATCGAAAAACATACTTACACAAAAAAAATACATACCGACGAACATAGAACCTCCTCTTTTTTGGAAGTCGGTTAAAAAATAAGATCCCTAAAAACAGCAGCACAGTTCTTAACATCAGTTGTACAAATATCTATCTATAAAATTGAGTTGTTGTCTATAAAATAGACCGTTTGTTGGCCGCAGTCTGTTTGCAAAAAGCGTTCCAGCCGAGTGACCATGTCATTTGTGGACAAATATTGGTAGTGGTCACAAAAACTTGGTTCTTAAAATTTTTCACGGTAAGCAATGATATCATTCGCGGCGATGTTGTCATGAAAGATGTAATCCGACGAATTAACCGGTTCCTCTTTTTTTATTTTTCCTTATTCTATACGTGTGTTTTTCCTTATTTTCCCTGATGCACGGTTTTAAAATTATTACCTAAATAAAGTTCACTGAACTTAAAGAGGAAAAATAAAAACTATTTTACAGTTGATTCCACTCCTGTTAGTTGTCAAGAATATTTGTGACAAACAATTTAAAAATTTGTCATGACGCAAAATTACGTAGACAGTCGTCAATTATACTTATATGTCCATTTACTAAACGAGTCACAAAATTTAATCCTTCCTTGATAATTGTACCTTTGAATTGCATTTTGAACTGACGGTCAACCTGGTAATTTGTACTGCGCATCAAATAGTCAATGCAGGTTCAAATCCTGTTTAGTAGGTACCTAAAATTTTCAATATTATCAAAAAAGTTTTACGTGTTGCATCCGTAAAAATACAACGCATTGCAACATAAAGTAGAGTATGACGTTGTATTCCTACTTAAATTTGTTATAAATAATAGTTAAACAGATTAATAGTTATAACAGAGTCATTTACATAAAGTAGATATTCTGGTGATAATGAACTCCAGTAACAAGAAACAAAAGAGATTACTAGCAAATAGCTTTTACCATTGTAAATTATGAAGATTACCAATCTAATGAGTGTTAATTATATTTTTGTAATTACAATTGTCAGCTTAGATAGCCAAAAAATAGCAGTCCAAATACTTTGATAAACATCAAGTGTTATGTCAATGACTACTACTTATTTGATTGCCTTGTTTGATATTAATTGTGATTATTACAACCTATCATAATAATGACACCTATTCTATGATAATACTAGTTTTTACCCGCGGCTTCGCCCGCATACGCAATATATCATTATAACTTATAGCTTATGTGTTATTCTGATTTATTAGCTATATTATTGCAATGTTTTATCTCAATCCATTCAGTAGTTTTTGCGAGAAAGAGTAACAAACATCCATCCATCCATCCTCAAAATCTTTCGCGCTTACGAGTATAATATTAGTAGGAAGTAGGATAGTAGGATTTAAAGACAATAAAATATTGCACAAAAGCTGTAGTAAAAAGATCGCACAATTAGACAGGGGCAGACAAAATGCTTTATTTATTTCACAACTTTGTCATTTCATTGACATGAAACATCTAAACATGCGTAAGCAACAACGCTGAACTATTAAGAGTAGTAGGTATAATAAAACAAATAATAACAGAATAAGCACCACATACAATTCAAAGCTAGATTTCAAGTAACGTAGAATAAAATGAGTAAATACCGCGATAACGTCTGACGTATGTTAGGCGTTCAAAAAGTTGTAAACAGACACGTAAAAAGCTACCTAATGATGATCACATTGTCTAATCATGCGGAACAGCATCAACTTGTATCTCATGTAACTTTACATAACTGGAAAGTGATACACTTTAAATTCAACTGGTCACGATGTATCACCAGTCCAGTGATAGGTCAGTGATAGAATCGTGATGGCTGCTGGCTGCTCCAATTACTGCTACGTAACGCTGTTTTTGTTTAATTGCATGGTGATTATGATTATATGAAGCTGGTTTGTGTGGTGTAATACATTGATTGAGTGAAATGAAGTTGAGTCTTGGGGAATTAGTGTAGGTATTACTTTACGTTAGTAAAGTTCAGCGATTCATTTTTCTGGGTACCACCAGTTTAGCTAGAAATGTTCCAAAGAATGTCTTGTATGACTGAAAAAAGAGAGGATAACTTTTAGTAATATAGTAGGGGGAAAAGGGAGGAGTGACTCAAATTCTGAGGAGTGACTCTGATATGACATCTCTGATTGTCATCTACCAGTCAACTACGGATGCGCATGATCCAAAACTTTTTTATATCTTTCCATTAAAGCAAAATTCACTGATGTAGTTTGACTAGGTGTTTGTCAGCGATCACCGAAATTAAGCAACGTTCCGTACGGTCAGTATTTGGATGGGTAACCGCGGGTGGCATTTCCAACTGAGCGCTACCGTGGCTCGGATAACACGTAAAATTGTAGGTCCCGGTTATTTTAACCGTTTAGCCATGTCAGAGGCATTCAGGCGGCCTAAAAACTCTGACACAAGGGCTAGCCACCAGGCCTATACGAACTTACTTACCGATGTTACAATTATATTATGTTTTTTTTTGTTTTAATTTAAAGTTAGTAAGTTAGTTAGACAATTTCTTCTGTCCTTCATGGAGAGGTCATTCAGAATAGCGGCCAAAAGAAACTCTAATCTTCACTCCAACCAACAATACATTCCTTCTGCAACACTTCCCACTGCAACACTTCCCACTACCTTACCATCCCGCACTACGTTAATACTTTCCACTATACCTAACATCACCATACTTCCTTCCACTCTAACACTTGATCCCATTCCGACACACTTAACACTCACACAGTCCACTGAAGCGACGCAGAGCGCAATTCCCGTCCGAGAATTACCACCCTCAAAAAGCGTAACCATCGATAAAATTCTGGAAAACGCGGAAAAGGGGGCTCCTGGGGTTCGTATTCGTGGTGTGGCTCTCTTCATGGACAGCAACAGAGAAAGATTCGGAATAAGCTTTTGCCAAGTCAGGGCCCGGAAACGCGTCCGCTTGTCACCAGGACTAGCATGTCTTCTTAACGGGAGCACCGCCAAAGTAACAATGAAGCGGAAATCCTACGACGCTATGCCAGTGTGTGAGGCAGGCGGCCACCAATTCCGACTGGTGAGATCGAAAAACAAAACGATTGCACTAGTCGAGTGGGGCGTCCAGTCGCCTTTCACGCAGGCTAGCTCATTGCTTGAACATCTTAGCATACAAGGAGACAGTCCCCGGGTGATAAGCGTGGATGCGATGGTGGTTGAACGATTAAAAGCTGAAGCCGTAGACCGGCTGGGTTGTATCAAAGCCTCTGAACACCACGAGGTTGTCGTATATGAGGACAGAGGAGAAAATCTGAGTTTTCTGAAGTCCCCAAGTAACGACCCTAATAATGCAACAGACAGCTGGGGCCATCCCATTCCAAGTTCAGCCACCCTATCTGGTTCAGAAAGAGCAGAGCTTAAAGCAGCTTCTGAAGGAACTGTATTCCGCCCAAGTGGTAACAGTGGCACTATATCAGGTTTTTTCAGTGCTGCAGCGCAGAGTTTGTTCCGATTCACACCCAAAATTCCACCTCCACAGACAGCGGTGACCTCGAGAGTGGTTTCACAACCTCAGGTAACCCGAACGAGAGCCGACATGGGACAGGTCGATTCGCCCCGTTATATCTTGACCTCGGCCCCGCGAGACCACGCAAGAAACGCCTTTATCGAATACCTGGCCTTATTGAGAGCGACAAAACTTGTCAATCTCAAGAACTGCGACAACATTCTGGAGTTCTTTAGGCTAGGCGGTCCGGTAAGTGAGAGTCTACTAAAATCGAGACTCGAAGAGGCAGAAGCAGCCATATACAATAACGTCACTTCCCAAGTCATCAGAGGGACCATGAAAGGACAGCATATGGCAGCTTACAGTGCAGAAAGTGGTTTCGTGGAGCTGAATGAGAGAGAGACGGAACGAATAGGAAGACCGAAATACGCGATACCATCGAACGACCCAATCGTAGTCACCGCCAAGTGCACCAAGATAATGCTGGACGACAGAATCCTTGAGATGGCTAAAACCATTGAAAGAGGCTCGGACGTCGAGGCAGGCTGGGAAAACTGGGTGGTACCAAAGATACAATGGGTCAACGGGGTACCAGGTTGTGGCAAGACAACATGGGTGATTCGACACTTTGATGTGGACAGGGACGCTATCATCACTACAACAACAGAGGCAGCAAAAGACTTGAGAGGAAAGCTATCGCACAGAATAGGAGATTTGGTAAAATCCAGAGTGCGAACCGTGGCTTCATCCCTCGTCAATGGTTTTGGAAAAGAGAGCTTCAGCCGCCTTTTGGTGGATGAAGCTCTAATGAACCACTTCGGAGCCATAATAATGGCTGCAAGGCTGTCTGGTGCTAGCGATCTTGTCCTCATTGGAGATGTCAATCAGCTGCCTTATATCGACAGAGAAAATCTCTTCGAGATGAGGTACCATCGCCCGACCCTGGTTGCAAACATTACCCAGGAGTTGCTCTGCACACATAGGAACCCAATGGATGTCGCGTATGCGTTGAGGGAAATATACTCAGGTATATATTCCTCAGCTCCCCGTATTAGGTCTCTTGAGCAGAAAAGGTTCAAGGGGGCTCAAATATCCAAAACCCTCTCCAACACCCTTTTCTTAGTGCATACACAGGAAGAAAAGGAGATCCTCACCAGCCAGGGTTATGGAGAGGGCGCAGGATCACGTACCCTTACCATCCACGAAGCTCAGGGACTAACGTACGAGTCGGTAATCGCCATCAAAACTAAGCCTGGAATGAAGCTACACCAGAGCGTGTCACACGCTGTCGTTGCATTATCACGGCACACTGGAACTTTCATTTACTACGCCGACGACATCGAAGATGATGCCATAAGCCGATTCGTGCGGCGAGCATCCTCCGCGTCATTGAGGGCCATCAAAGAGTACAACCTGCAGATGGCCATCAGAGATCGGAACGAGGCGGTAATGGAGGCTCTGGGCCGGGAGGAGGCAACAGAGTTGTTATAGAAGGACATGGGAGTGATCACAAGCAGAATTGAAACCACCGAGTAACACAGAGTCGTAGCCTCGGACTCTGCGAATGATCGCTTTCACAAAATAAATCATAGCAAGTGTGTAATATCTAGAGTTTAGCATTGCGTGCATGCCTTGAGCATTCATTCTCGCCATCGATGGCTCCTTCTTGCGGCGGCGTCGTGTGTCGGGTCGTTCTCTTCCCTAAAATATGGTCGAGGAGAGCGATGGCTGGCACATACGTCACACTCGTGATCGGGTGCTGCATGCGGGTCGCCGGTCTGTTTGTGGCATTCACGCAATGCACCGAAACTACTAACTTAGGCTAAAATTTAAACTAACCCATCTCTATTGTAGGTACTAACTCTTTTTGTACAGTAAAATCGAATAATTGAATATTTTAGTAAACAAAAGGCACAGACCCTGGAGTCTGTGGTTTGTAATTTCCCAATATAAAAAAAAAAAAAAAAAAAAAAGTTAAAAACTTCAACAAAATACCTTCTTATTTTATGTTCACTCAATAATGATGTTATTATTTGTTTCAGGTAAGAAAGGAGGATACGAAGATCTTTTTACTAACTTCTATACCACATGAAGTAAAAAAAGCTTTATGAGAAATCAAATAAGACCAGTTTTGGTATGTAGTTAAGCGGTTATACAAAGCGAGTATAATTTGTTGTCATTTATCTTCCAATCGCCAATTATCGGAGAGCATTGACATATAAACAGTAACTCTCACTAAAGTTCGAATGCAAATTGCATTCCGTATGCACAATGGCAGGCAATTTTCGGTTAATTCTAAACTATCAGTCATTAACTGCCTACTGCAAAATGCAGCACGCTGTGCAATTCTGATGCAATAGTAAAGGGTCTTTTTATCTGATTTTGTGCCGTTTCTGATTTAAGTGACATTTTGACCAATTGTAAGCTACTACTTGCAATACCCATCCGATTAAACGTTTAATTTGAAATTGTTATCAGTTTGTATAGCGCCATAAGCATTTTTTGGTCGATCTGCTTTAGAACTGAGTTTTTTCGTATTACTTAACTAGCATAATTAATTATAGCCCTTAAAATTAAAAGCGTTACTCGTAAAATTATTTTTAACATTATTTTATTCCTTAAAAATCGCCTGCAGAAAAATTTATTTCACACTTATACAATTTTGACAGCACTTTTTGAGACACAATTATGATCCAAATTGTAATTGTTTACATTGTATCGATGGGCTGACGTAGAAATAACTTTTTCATCCAATGTTATGACTATTCCTACAGCTCATTCATAATTATAATTTATGATGTATCCCAGAGCAAAACGCATTATGCGCCTGAGATAGATCGAGTTAGTATATTGATGAAGTGTTGCCAGAGTACCTATTAACCTTTGCCCGATCTGATACGTTTACGCGAGTTCTCGTCGAGAGTTCAAATATTAAATTGCTCTGATTTATGATTAAGATTTCAACACTAACCAACTATATCAAAAGTTACACCTAAACTCTACGGACCGGCCAATAATTTGCCTAGGAGGCTTAAGTTAAGTATCTATTGTATCTCTCTTATTATTTACTGTACTAAATAATATCAAATTACTATTGGCTTCTATTTAAATATCCTAAGAAAAATCCTGGCGTGCCAGAAAAGAACCTCTCGTCTCTTCAAACATCAAAACAAACAGGCCTACTGCGACGGATTAATCACCATTCTCAATTTAACTGTTTTGCCCTTTAAATGATTGAGTGTCTACTAATAGGTACCGTAGTGGTTTTTAAGAATCACGTTGGTATCTTGTCAAGCAAATAAGACTGTTATTTAAGAGTGTAGGAGCAGGATTTAATCATGACTTGCCGAAAAGATCTAATTTAAAATTTAAAACTAAAATCCACCAAAAGTGTAATAGTTAAAATATTAATCCACACCCACCCAAATGGTGCACAAAATTATGAAACAACACAATTGTTGCACTTACTCGTATTCAAATTATGAATCGAATTTGAATTTGACCCATAATCGTGCCTCTTACTCAACTATTTATTTATTTTATAGCTGTCAACCAAAATATAATTCAATATACGTAACCAATTCAAGCCCATGTTCAATTGTCCGTTTATGTTCCTACTCGTATATTTCTCTACATAGCGACGGCGCGGCAATTGTCTAGCCTCTAATGGTTACGACAGTCACGACTGCGAAGTGTCGGGGTCCGGGATTTGGAACCCACTGCCTACATGACAGGTTGCCCACTGCGCCCACTAGGGGAATGTCGGAAATGCTACGATTACGAAATAGTCCAGGTGACTGGAGTGGGGTTGGACGTGGCTATTTGAGTTAGGAAGTTGTTATGTTATATTACTGCTGTTATATACGAGTATAAACATTGAATGGAAAGGAGTTTGTAACTAGAGTCTGAACAATTCGTGACTGACTTGTCTTTAAGTTGAAAAAGATATGAATGAAGAAAAACGTTACAGATAAACATTGAGTGGATAGGTGTTTGTAACTAGAGTCTGAACAAATTTAGTCTTGGTTGTTTTTGTATGTCAAGTTGAACATGATACGTATACTTTACTTCATAGATGTACTATTTTTTTTTATTCAGACTAAATTTGGGTTAAACACCCTCTGGGACTTCAATTAGACCTACGCTTCTCATGAGAGTCTAAGTCTAACATATCACACTTAAATAAACTTAGAAAGTATTATGTATCTTACTGTTGAAGATACATTTTTAACTTACCGCATCTGATTTGTTGACACTTTATTTTTAGACTAAACATATTTTAATATCTAATCCTTTGTACCTATGTACTGGCCTTTTTATTAGTCCACTGCTGAATATAAGCGTATCCATGGAGAGATATTATCTAATAGTAAGCTATGGTTTAAGAATATATATCGATCTCAAAAGAATTTACAAAAATTCGCTTACTGAGCTTACACACTTTTTAAAAAGTACATTCTTGTTTCTGAGCGCAGAGTGCAATACTATACCTAATCTACTATTTAGTTCCGTTTCTTTGCAACGCTTTACAATTCTACGTACTGTTTTCTTGCAAGTTTTAGACGAATTAAAATGTAGACAATAACTGTATTTATAAAATTAAAATACAAGTAGGTATTTGAATCTTAGATAACTGATATTTCTTAACAAAGCCCCCATTTGGTACGAAGGTTAAAAGTGAAGAAGAGGTAACATTTAGCGTTTCGACATACAATCATTTCCCATGATATTGTGTTGCTAAATATTCGACAGCGAAGGTACAGTGTATTATTATTAATAGTTATATTATAGTTACGTTATATTATGCTATTCACCATACTAGGTAAATAATAATTGTTGATAAAGGTAGTGAGAGTTGAACTCGGCTAACTTATCGAAAGTTTTTATTTGGTTTTAGTTTAAAGGAAGTCGAAATTCTACTTCGCTAATACATAATGTTTCATCAGAAATACTAAACAGAAGCGTAAAAAAACTAATTCATATTATTTCTCATTATTCTTTATCAAAAATCATTTTTTTAGGATAAACAGTACTAAACTAATTACACTCACCGACTTTAAAACAATATTAGCTTTTCCGTTGCTGCTTTAAAGAGTAATAAACAAACCAGCTTTCCTAATTTCGGGTTTATAATATTAGTATGAGGAGATCCGTAGAAGAACCAAAGTTACCGACATAGCTCAGCGGATTGGCAAGTTGAAATGACAGTAGGTAGGGCACATAGCACGGAGGACTGATGACCGAGTCAAAAAGTTTTAGAGTGGAGATCACGCACCGGCAAGTGCAGTGTAGGATGTCCATCTGCAAGGTGGACGGATTAAGACTGCATTATTGCGCTGGATGCGAGCCGCTACCAAAAGGTCTTATGGAGATCTTTAGGGGAGGTCTATGTCCAGCAGTGGACGTCCTATATCTGATATGACGAATATTAGTAAGGATTGTAAAAACATCTGCAGATTTATGTATACATTGCTCTTAATCTTCTATGTATCTTTTTTCTTTGTTTGTACATATTTCACCTAAATTCTTATGACAGACGATATAAATCTCATGGCTACAGGACATTTGTCTACATTTATCATTTATGTTTTATACTTCATATTTTAATTCGAGACAATTATATTATTTTACATATATACGTGCTTATGCGTATGGGCGCAGTTATGTACAAAATGTCAAGGTAATAGATTGAACGTATCCGGTTACAAATCATAAAACAATTACTCGAAATATACCTAATTTACGCATTTAAAGGTGGATAAATTACTAAGTCAAGGCATAATACTGAAAAGCGTGAAGTAAAATCAGTATCTATCAATTTTTTTCACTCAAATAAACCTTCATCATGAATTTATGCAAGCCGCTATCAACCGGTCTTATTGGAGATCCATAGGGGAAGCCTATGTCCAGCAGTGGACGTCTTTTGGCTGATGGATGGATGATGAATTTATGATACCTATTGTATATCCATACTTACTTATATTAATCTTTTTCAATATTGTAAATCCAAAAACAATACAGTTCCTAGACAGTCGGGTAAAATGTGTGTTTGCTGGTTTTGTTTGTTTACTCTTTCACTCATTAAAGGAGAGATGTATTGTTTTGCATAAATATAAAAATAGTTCGTTTATTAAGTAAATGCAACAATAAATAAATGTTAAAAAAAAGAAATAAAAAACATTTCCCAAGACTTTAAAGAACAGATTAAATCGCTTTTAATGCTCTGTACTGTACTGTACTGTACCAGCCTTTTTAATAGTCCACTGCAGGACGTAGGCCTACCCACGAAGGGTGTTTGGCCTACCCACGAAGGGTGTTTCCTTCACCGAAAAGCCAGTGGTGTGAAATTCCGTACATAAATTCCAAAGAACTCATTGGTACGGGACCGGGGATTTGAACCCATGACCTCACGATTGTAAGGCGGGTTTCACTACCTCTAGACGACCACGGCTACCAACACCACCTTAGGCTACGGAATGCTCTACATAACCAATTATTAATTATTTATTTCTGAATTAAATGTCTGTATACGTGTCAATTGAGTTAGCATTTGTCATTGTACCTAATTATAGATAAAAACTGTACAAAAAGCAATAAGTTCACGCTAGCAATAATAAATACATAAATTACACACACGGTAGAGTACTCATTAAAGTCACTAGTATTCCCGTGTTAAATAAAACCACTTAAATTTTGTACATATGGTTTCAATTATCATAATTCTTCTTAATATTACTTGCCAAGTAACAATCGTCTGACTCCATTGAATGCCAAGGCTTGCAAGTGTTCTATTAAAGGTTCCTAATGCAGGTAAGTATTATGATTATGTTTTCAATATCAAAGTCAGTCAATGCTGACACATAATATTTATTATTATTTATTGAATTTATTCGGCGGTATGGTTATACATCTTATACTTAAGTATGGTGTTAAGCAACATTCGGCACGGTAATTCTTCGGATGGGTGACCGCGTGTGATTATTTAGTGTTTATAACTGAGCGCTGCCGTTGCTCGCATGACGCTTTAAGTTGTGGGATCCGGATATTTTAACCGTTTAGCCACATCAAAGGTCTTCAAGCGCCTTTAAACGTTTACAATTTTAATATATTTCTCAATTATATTGTTATATTTTTATAAACGCACTAGAATTAGAGCTCTGAAGTGATTCCGTCGTCCAACGAGCCATGGAGAGGACTATGCTCGGAGTTTCTCAGCGAGATCGAATCAGGAATGAGGAGATCCGTAGAAGAACCAAGGTTACCGACATAGCCCAGCGGATCGGCAAGTTGAAGTGGCAATGGGCAGGGGCCATATAGCTCGGGGGACTGATGACCGATGGGTTGAAAAGTTCTCGTGTGGAGACCACGTACTGGCAAGCGCAGCATAGGGCCGGACCGGCCGGATAAGTGGGTGGACCCACAAGGTGGACGAATGACCTCATTAGGACCGCAGGATCGCGCTGTATGCAAGCCGCTATCAACCGGTCTTATTGGAAATCATTAGTGAGGCCTATGTCCAGCAGTGGACGTCCGAAAAATTACACGATTGAAGTAATATTTGTAATACTTAATTACTGAAAATAAAGTTGTGATTCTCGTTTACGTAAAAACAAAATGCGCTTACTACGAATGCGTTTATAATTGCTTTATAATTAAATTGCTTAACTCACTTTCTGATATGCCTACTATGTTATTTGATTATTGTTTCGTACTTTCCGATGAATAAATCGTAATTGGATGGCAAAGTAATAAACATGGTAGTTTATAAATTTCTTTAAGTGCAATAATCACTCGTAAACAAAACCATTCCACGCGCCTAAGGTTTCCATAACTACGTCTAATGAATTATGTAACTTTCTTCTCCAGAAGTAGGAAATCGGTGCACTAGTTAGTGGTCAAGTAATTAAACTTTGAAGATGGAAGTCATCATCATCTACTCAAATTACATTAAATTGCTCTACTGTAATTGCAGATGCACGCACGTGTCTTAAACATTTTTATTTCAATTAGAAACTAAACCAAATGAAGTGCCGTGATTATTTTTGTGCTTTTCGCCCGGCTGGACCTATGTGGAGGTAGATATAATTAGAAAGAAACGGGGGACGCTTTTTCTCAGCAATATTATTCGAAACGCTGAGATTTTTTTCCAGATATTTTTCGTTGTTACTTTACAGAAAAGGCTTTACAGAAACAAGATAATTTTTTGCAAAAAATAGCATGACCGATTTCACCCATGTACAGAATTCGCGAATATTTCGCAGGGATCGATGTAACATTTTTCACACTATTGTTGATTTATCAAAAATGGCTCAGCCGATTTCTATAAAACTTAAATGGAACCAATTTTGAAGTATATTCTTTCCAATAAAAAAATAATTATTGATATCGAACAATACGAAAAAAGTTATGCGTGGTTATACATAAAAAAATATATATACGCGTCGAATTGTATACCTCCTCCAGTGTTTCGTCGGTCAAAAAACAGGTTTAGTTTTCTTCTTCTTCTTTTCAGCCATAGGACGTCCACAGTTGGACATAGGCCTCCCTTAACGATCTCCAATAAGACCGGTTGGTAGCGGCTTGCATCCAGCGCGATCCTGCGGTCTTGATGAGGTCATCCGTCAGGTTTAGTTTTACTGATCTAAATTCACGTGTTGAATTTTGAAAATTATCTTTAGCATTAGTTAACAATAAATATATAGTATGGACCTGAATGTTTTAAAAGCAAAAACTGTCACATAACTTTTCATTCAGACTTGTAAATTATCTAACCCATGCATTAGTGAAACATTAAACTTATTCATTTACTTAAAAGAAATATTAAGCATTTAATAAGTCAAATATTACACTACTAGTTTTTACCCGCGGCTTCGCCCGCATGATATTTTGATTTTTGACGCAATATCATTATAATTTATAGCTTATGTGTTATTCTGATATATAAGCTATATTGTCGCAAAGTTTCATCTCTATCCGTACAGTAGTTTTTATGTGAAAGAGTAACAAACATCCAACTATCCATCCATCCTCACAAACTCACAAACTTTCGCGTTAATAATATTAGTAGGATATAATAAATATTACACAATTGCAGTAGGTACATTTTATGTGAATTAATATTATTACCGAGTGTTACGCCGCCTTACTTACGCGGATGCAAGACTGGTTTATCGTTATGACTGATTGGTCACAAGTCTTTATATTATTCTGAAGTGTTAAATACACTTCAGAATAATATAAAGACCACCGTTTACTCAAACATAAATCTTTACTAATATTATACACCTAAGAATTTGTTTGTTTTGTCGGTTAATTGATTTGATTGTTACTTTTTCACGCAGCAACAGAGCTGTCGACAATTTGATTTTAGCATGGATATAGTTCAAAGATCGGAGAATGTTGTAGACTACTTTTTATTCATAAAAAAATATCTAAGGAACTTGTGGAAAGTCGAAGGTAAGTAAGATATTTGTTTTAGATTAGATTCTCATTTTTAAATTCTTACTCGTTTGTGAAATTAGCGAACCAATATCAACTCACCATCTGTCAACTGTCAATGACAACTATTACGTGCAATAAAATTTGGTATCGGAAAATGAAATTAATGTTCTTATTATTTTTCTCGCAACTTTTACAAATTTTCTCATCGCTGAAACCTTTCCTTACCTTCAACAAATATATCAAGATAAAAAAATTGCGTAATCGGTTCAGCATTTCTCGAGTTTTAGCTAAACTAACAACCGCGATTCATTTTTGACCGGCAAACCACCGGTGAAGGTATGTACAATTCGACGCGTATATTTTTTGTTACGCATAACTTATTTCGTAGTAGTCCGATTTCAATAGTTTTTTTTTATTGGAAAGAGTATACTTTAAAATTTGTCCACTTAAATCAACAATAATGTGAAAAATGTTACATCGATCCCTACGAAATATTCTCGAATTCTGTACACGGGTGAAGTCGGTCATGCTATTGTTTGCAAAAAATAATTATTATATAAAAGATGATGATTAAATTTGTCGATATGGTTCTTAACAAAGTTTCAGTAAAATATATCGTCTGCATGGCTAGCATACACCTCCTGATATACGATAAATCAACAATAATGTACCTGAATAACACATCGGTTCATGAAAACTATTAAAATTTTGTAAACGGCTGAAGCGGTGCCATTTTTAGCGAAAAATAATTGATTGTTCCTACTATCCTAATTCAATAATTACAAAAATCAAACCATGAATTTAGGTTTAATCCTATCAAAAATTAGTAGACTAGGCTCTTACCTATCAAAATTGGATTGTATACGATCGGACATTCAAAAAGCCCACCTACATAACGGTTATTGTTGAAACGAATTTGCTCCCAGTGAAGGGTACAAGGCCATTTCTGATATATCATTAGGCATATTGTTCAGGGGAACTGGCAGTGGGCAGCTTGACGAAGTGGTATTAGTTACAGATATGGCTAATGGCAAAAGGTGAGAGAGGGCGAGCAGCACGACTTCGCTATTGTTTGTTAACTGCACTTCTAAATATAATAGCCGTAAATCTATATCTTTGATCGGCATTTGCAATAAAGTAGTTATTTGGTCAGCTGAATTGTGAATAAAACATGGTAAATTTGCATAGTAAATAAGATAACAAGGTTGTCTAGATTAAGTTACATTTTAAGACATTTTTAGAGATATTTGGTATTGTAGCTTGAAAAATATATTATTGAGTTGGGTAGCAACCAATGTTTGACCGACGAACCGGAGGAGGTACTCAACTCAATTCGACGCGTATATATTATATTTTTTTTATGCATAACTTTTTTCATAGTAGTTAAAATAGTAGTTAAAAAAATAATTATTGTAATTATACAATAATTATTTTTTTATTGAAAAGAGTATACTTTGAAATTGGTCGCATTTAAATTTTATCGAAATTGGCTCAGCCATTTTTGATAAATCAACAATAGTGTGAAAAATACTACATCGATCCGTGCAAAATATTCGCGAATTCTGTACACGGGTGAAGTAGGTCATGCTATTTTTTGCAAAAAATAATCTTGTTATCAATAAGTATAAATCTTAGGTATAACTTTAAATGGGCCTTTTTTGTACAATGACTTTGTACTTTGAAAATCACTGTAATTAACGATTTGGATCAAATTATGCATTTAAATATTTTGTAACGAATAAAACTCAGTCACCATGATTCTAATTAGTTTTGATATAAGATAGAAAGACTGAGCTCAAGTACAGTATTAGTTGAATAGAATGAATTAATTTACATGTTAATTCCTTGCCGATCAAAAGTAATTTAGGCAGAAATTGAATTAGACTTTAAAGATGACCTTTTAAATGATACCCCTTCTGTATTCGGAAATAAGATGCAGTGACTGGCAGTTGTGAATTTAATTAGCAATAGAGATCTGAAATAGCTTTGCGTTATTTTACTGAAAATTAAATACACTAAGGTAGTAACTTATGGTAGTACTTAAGGGATGTTTACTGGGTGTGAAAATCATTATTATAATTAGTCCGTCAGTTAGGTTATTGAAAAATATTGGACACGTATTTTTTCTTTTGTTAATCAAACAATTACTGACAAAGATAAACCTTGTCAAAGTTTGAGAGTGGGAGCTCGTGACGGCACTAGCCGGTACATTTTATAGCGGTTAGTGACGTCACGTGGAACTTTAACAGGATATATCTTCATCAATTTGTGTTATATGGACCAAAGAAAAAATACGTGTCTAATATTTTTTGACAATCTATTTGACGGACTAATTATATTTTTTTAGTAAACATCCCTATTATACAACCTTAATTATAAACGCATCATTTAATAGAAAAAAAATATATATACAATACAAACAATGAAAGGGAGGGGAGACCTCCCTTCAGAAGCCTTTGCCCGGCAGTGAGACAACGCAGGCTGAAATAATAATAATACAAACAATGTACATCAGTGCGCAAGAGTTGTTCAAAGACTGCCTAGAAGAGATCTCTATTAGCGATAAAGACTTTGTGTCGTTATTTATTTGTCTACTCTTATGTTTCCAATATTTCTAATTTTGGTGTCAAAAAATTAATCTTGCATTTTATGTGTCATTTAAGTACCTACTATTTAAATTCCTTAATAGTAGGTACATATTAATATTTACCCAGACCACTACAGCTACCAGGATATAATAAGTCGTGTACACAATCACTCGCCCCCACAGGCCGTTCACCCACCTCACATCCTGGTCCACTTGCCTCCCACATAGAAACGTACGCAGGATATGTAAACACTGCGATAACCATCTCTCCTGCCGAGAGGAGCCTATTACTTCCCTTACAAGACCTTTATAAGAGTTTTACAAGAACTTGTTCCTTAATAGAATGTGAATACAAAGGCCAGTTCTACAAGCAAGATTACAATGCATTGTATTTGTATGATTGAAAAATCGGCCAAGTATGAGTCGTACTCGCGCATGAAGTGTTCCGTACCGTATATATGTTGTTATAGCGGCAACAGAAATACAGACAGACAGACGGATAGCGGAGTCTTAGTAATAGGGTCCCGCTTTTACCCTTTGGATACGGAACCCTAAAAACCATCAACTTGGTCACAGAATAATGAAAATGAAACATCTTAGTTACTTTAGAGCTGGTTTATTGATTTAAAGATGTCGATGTTTGTTTGTAATCATTTATTGACCGACGAAACGGAGGAGAGTACTCAATTCGACGCGTATATATATATTTTTCTTTTTTTATGTATAATCACGCATAAATTTTATGTGGAGGTCCGATTTCGATAATTCTTTTTTTATTGGAAAGAATATACTTCGGAATTGGCCCCATTTAAATTTAATCGAAATCGGCTGACCCATTTTCGACTAATCAACATTAATGGGAAAATTGCTACATCGATCCATGCGAAATATTCGCGAATTCTGGACACGGTTGAAGTCGGTCATGCCATTTTTAGCAAAAAAATAATTACAAAATATGTTCTTAAGTACTTAAGATGTTACCAAAATTGTTCATACTTCAAAAAAAATATTATAACTTTCCCCACAGTGCTTAATAATACAAAAGGCCATCAAAAATTAAGTAATCTTATCATCTCCTACATATAGGAAAATTATTCGTAAATCTAGAAATGTTAGTTACCTAGTCCTATAACATTCAAAAATGTCAAGTAAACAAAAACCCTTTTAAAAAAACGCAGATAAATAGCATAAATTGTTCATCATCGCAACGTATCACATAAATATTTTAAGCTCTCTAAGTGCTAACTCATATTTTAGACAATACTACACAGTGCAACTGATCCATAACTTGCTATACTGTCCATGTAAACTCGCCTTAACTCTTCTTTGTATACGGCAACAGGAGGTGCGTAATTCATGTTTGGCTTGAACGATATTTCAGATCAAGAATTTCCTGGGTGATAATTCTTTGCAACGTCTAGCTGGCTTCGAATACGTTCCGGGATCAGAACATGTTTCCAAGCTACTGTATCTAAGATAAAGTAGGTGTGCGTACTGTGCAAATTACGCATATTTATACTTTAGCCGTCTTACCACAAAAGTTTTACTCGCCCTTTAGACAATGTTTAACAGTACAAGTTTTAAGCGTGTTTAAATCTTCTGTGGTAGGGCCATAAGCGTTCGAAAAAAAATGTTTTTTTAGTAATTTTTAGTTTTTTTTTTATATAGTTGAAATATGTATATCTAACTTTGTTTAAATGCAATGTGGTGAAATAACACCGAATAAAGACTGCAGAAGCACGCTGCATACAAGCCACCACTTTGTTCTTTTCAAATTTTCAATATTCCATTGATAAAGCTAAATTGAATTTCTACCAGTGATTTAAAGGTAATGTTAAGGCATTTTATTTAGCGCTATAATAAATGAATACGGTTTGCTAATGATTTATGTAGACGATCAATCCATCATGATTTCGTTAAGTCTTGCTTTAATTAAATCATTATCTTGTTTCTTAATTAACAGCCTAGTAATCTATTCGTTGTTTCAAAGTCAAATTTCCATTTTTCATGGTCACTTCACTCTTAATGTCAAGTTTAATTAAAGATCGTTTTATTTTATGGTACATTCTGCATAATACCAATCATGGTGGGTGTTAGAGCGCTCATTGGGCGGCATGCAAATATGTTCGCAACAGTCGTCGATATAGCTGATACCACCCACGTATTCTCTCTTTATCTCCTAATAGAAGATTCTTTTGGTTTTACATACATGGAAATGCAATCAAATAGGACGGAATCGGAAGATAAGGAGTTATGCATGGAATGGGTGCACTTAAAATGGATTTAGTGCGAGAATTTATATGTGTTTAAGGTTTCTGTGTTTAAAGCTGAATAGATTCCGCTAAATTAGGAATCAGGTTCGTTTTATTGACAGTAAAGATTTAGTTTATGGTCCCGTAGGCGATTGTCGATCTGAAAATGAAAAACATTGATGTGTTGTCCAGATTTTGTAGTTATTTCGGAGATGTCAACGTTTCCACATCTTACACAGACTTTACCACAGTTCCAGTATTTCAAAATTTTACTCTGCAATGCAGATAAATAGTCTATTGCTCGAGCATTTCCCACACAAGCGGCTATTATTATGGATCTCATGTTTCATCGTCCGCGAGGAATAATTGTGGACCATTACCCTTGGGTTTCAACACCATCAGCCACGATCAAGGAACCGGTCAACTGATTAATGAGCTCAAACATTCGGTTGCGAAAACTGGGTCGAAAATAATACCACGTTTTGTGGTATTATTCGTGATTTTGTAGTTCAGCCGAAGGTAGCAGGGGCGGCATCCTAGCATCCGCTGGCAAACGCAATGTTTAGGTAATTGAGGATTCACTGACCTCCCTGATTCCGTAACGGTGATAAGTTTTATGGAGCAACGCTTACGATTGCACTAAATATATGAGGCATAACGTTGAATAAGTAATCTTGATCTAGATGCCGAAGGCTTATGAGATTTCATCATCATCATCGACTTTCTAGTTACTGGAAGTTTTTTTTAACAAAGACGTTTCAATAGATTTCCAACTAGATACATTGTAAATAAATAAAATATAGAAAATAAGTAAGTAAATAAATGTAGTTCAAATCACACCATTGACCCATCTTGTGAATTGACGCAAAGCTACTATACTCCACTTGCAATTACGTGGTCTTCATTCTAGTACTTAACGATAATAATCAGCCATAGGTTCTGCGTACTCATCTATATGTAACTCTGCTCATAGCTATTTCTACTATAAAATACGCTGGAATTTTAATAAGAAATTAAAAAATACAGAATGTGTACACATTTTCTTAATCTACAGTCTGAAGGAAATGTTTCATCAGATGAGATTACATTGAGTCCCAGACGGGCAAAAAGTAATACGGCCATATTAGGAGAAGTTATTTAGCTAAATATATTACACTTGTGAAGTGTGAGAGCCCGAAGTATGTCGTGCAGATAGGAGAGCGGCGTGTTAAGTAAATAAAATAGAATATTGAACGAGACTATAATCTAATCTACTAACGACTGAAAGAACAAAAACTTCACGGTTTTTGTTGAATTCTCGTTTAGTTTAGACTTTATTGTTTATTGAAATTGTAGTAGGTTTATATTATAAGTCCGTTTAATTGACAAAACCTCTTGCTCAAAAACTTTGTAAGTAATACGCACTGTCGTCCTAAATATGCCATTTTTTTCTTTAGTAAGTTTGTGAAATAAGAAATCGATGTCTCAGTTCATAGATTATATCATTTTACTGTACAATTTAAAAAAAATGTTTTCCTTTCTTGTTGTATTTATTTTTTAGTATGATAAAATGAATCTTAGTCATATTATAGTGCATTATACTTTATTATAACTAAGTTTAATTATCTTCTGATTTATCTTTCGAGCTCTCGAACTCGAGCTATATACATTTTGCTATGATAACTCATTTCACGCCCTAATAAGCAACTCGCAAACAAAAAACTCAAATAAATGAACATTACATAAGTTACCCAGCATCTGAGAACGCGGTAATTAAAGCCAAGTTGTGCTTAAATTATACTTAAAGTGACTTTATAGCCGCAGAAATTTATGAATTTTCTCACGTTGACGTAATTTAAACTGCGTGGGATGAGATTTTGGTGAATATTTTTTAGTCAGTACTAAATAGCATAAGTATAGAGATAAGTAATTTGATGGTAGGCCACTTTTGTTTAGTCATGTGGCCGGGGCTCTAAAGTACAGTAATGGCTTTAAAACATTTTAGCGAAATTTCGATTGTTACCTATACATTTGACCACCCCATTTGGCAAAACTCTATATACTTTTTTTTGTCCCAGGAAAATCTTTTATGGATACCCAGGCCTGGGGTGGTTATGTGGGAGTCTCCACCGCTAGTCGGTGGCATACCCACTAAAAACTTGGGGTGTTTCCGCCACTGCGCTATGTGTCGGGGCTACGGGCACGCTTCCGCACTCCTCCGCGGCAAACTCTATATACCTAGTAGGAAACTAAGCCTTCTTGTATGGCTTAGAATAGTATTCTCTAAAAGACTATAACAAATAGTTACCATAAAACAGAGCAGCTCTACCTAGCCAGCACTAAACTTTTTGCTTAAGTGCTAAAACTTGCAAAGCTGGGTAAATTCAAATAATTTAGATGTTAGCATTACTCGCAGCTTCCCATAAGAGTCTTTAATTTTTCCGGGACAAAAATTGTCTATAATACTCTGACCTTTAAACAAGAGCCTAGTGCAAAAGATCAAGTCAATCCAATGCTCTCTTGCTGCTTGTAAAAGTAACAAACAAACTAACACACTTTAGGAATTACTATAATATTAGTAAAGATGTCTAAAATTACCGAAAAAATCTTAACATTTATCTATCCACTATGCCATAAATGTTTTATGTAAATTACATATTTTTCGAGAACTTTCCTAACAAATTTTACGAATAGTAGTAGTTTATACTTGCATATTTCAATTGGGTGTTCCAAAAGTCAAAGTTAATAAAATTTACGAGAATTAATTAAACACTGAATTTACTGCACTAAAATAAAATTTGAATGCTAAGGATGGTCGTAAAGTTTGCAGTTGACAATCACCCTTCGAAACCGGCGGCCTTCTCCTTGTGCCCAAGGTTGTTTTCCATTGTTTCGTGCCGCTTAGAGCTTGCGGATGTCTATGTGTCTCAGATATATTGCATGTGGCAATTACGCTGTTAAACAGGTGTGAGACAAATCACTACTATCAACAGTAATAAGTACTTACTGCAGGGTTAGCGCAAATGATCTGGACTAGGATTACGCATGAGTACATGCAAGAGCAAGCGTTAAAAAATAATTTGGTGCGAACGAATATGTTATTAAGGGTTTAAATACAAGTAAAACGCTTTGCTTAGCTCCAGCTAAGGCAGCTGATGGCAAATTTATTGAAGGGCAGATATTTTTTTTACCATGAGACGCACTTTCCTTTTGTTATATGCTTTTCATTTAAATGGTTGAATTTGGGGTGTTACTGCGAATTTTATTTGAGCTCTTCTTACCTATACTGTGTGGTTTTTTTTTAATGTTTTATACAATCAAAAATGTTAAAATTTGCCCGCCTAAAACAGTAATCGTGCTCAAGTTAAGTAACCCGAATTTTAATAGAGTTAAATGAAAAAATTCGCTTTCATTTACTAGATATTAAGTATTATTAAAGTAATAAAACTCAGCCTGCGTTTTTTTTTATGAAAGTACATACATATAGACATCAGCTGCCTAGTTATGCTGCCTAATTATTCATTTAGACGCATCTTAATTTATGTCATATTATCTGCCTGCTCCAAATTTTTGGCTTTTAGAAATAAATTAATACTAATATTTGCACCATAAGAATATACTAACTTTTTAGCTTCAAACCACTGAGGTTTATGTAGGTACGTAGGGAACTACATAAACCTCAGTAATCAATGTTCAAAGTAACATTTCCCAATAACAACCTATCAGGAATGATAGTTCCTCCACAACACGACCATGGGATTTATGCTCACCTGTCAGACTCCGGAGATCTATGCCAATAGTCCATTGTATCAGTCTTCAATACATTCGTGATACGTGAAAAAACCACACACAATTCCTATTGTTATCGTTATGAAACGCCAGGGTGCGCTTTGCTTGCAAAACCGACTAGGAAACTAGTGGTGTGGTTAGATATACGGATAAATAGGTACATGAGGGACTGAATACGATTTGAATTGCAATGAATAATTATAAACGAGATTGAGAGTAAGCCCGTACTGCTTTTGTAATAAATTTACATTTTGGTATAGGTACTTACGAATACCAACCTATAAAATACTTATAAATTCAAGCAGGTACCTGCGATACTGTGTGGAAATAAATAAGTATGTGGAAATTGATAAGGATCACCATTATCCTACTAATATTGATGGATGAATAATAATGGATGGATGGATGTATGTATGGATGTTTGTTACTCTTTCATGCAAAAACTATTGAACGGATTGAAATGAAACTTTGCAATAATATAGCTTATATATCAGAATAACACATAGGCTATAAATTATAATGATATATTGCGTATGCGGGCGAAGCCGCGGGTAAAAACTAGTAAAAAATATATCTGATTACATGCAATTAAACACAACAGTCGAGTGTGCTGTCTTTGAAAAAGTTTCACTTAAAAACTCGACTGCTTTGTTTTCTAAAGAAAATATGTATTTCAGTCTTCCTATAGTTCTCCTAATATTACTTCAATAATACTGTTTGTACTTGTCTTGAGAAAGATAAGAAAGATGGAAGATGATTGACATTTAACTTTTAAGCATTTAGCGTTAACAGTTTCACAATTGCTTGTATTTCTTGATCTGTCGCGGCGATGTACGGTGTAGTTAGACTAGTTAGCGATCCGATTTAATCTCGCATTGCTGACAACGGCGTGGGTCGTGTCTTTACAGATGAACTTTATGCACTACCTAGTAGATACCTCTTTAAGTATTTCCTTTCCTTACTTACATAATCTTTGTGCTCATGTCAACTGGCCTTTATGACTGCCTCGGTGGCTCAGTGGTTAGTGACCCTGACTTCAGGATCAAAGAGATGGGTTCGATCCTCACCCAGGGCAAATATTTATGTGATGAACATAGGTGTTTGCTCTGTGTCTGGGTGTTATTTAAGTACTATCTGTATAAGTATGTATTTAAAATATGTAGTATATCAGTCTCTGGCAGCCATATCACAAGCGTTGCTTAGTTTTGGGTCAAATACCTTGTGTAAGATGTCCCCTAATATTTATTATTATCATTACAGAGCCTAGCATTCTTCTCGATACGTGGGACGTTACACATAGTTCACTACAACCACTTCCAAGAAGGGATCTTAATCATTTTTGTACATATGCAGATTATCACAAAATTGTCCTTCCTACTGTTCACGACGGCCGAAAACATTGTCGCGCGTAGTAGTCCTAATTAAATATTGTAATGTATGAGATGTAACATTTATAAGTTTACTTTATATTTTAAGTTCAGATATGTAAGAAATAATTAAATTGAAATAGCATTACTGATAATAAATAAGAGGAGGGTGAAAGTCTTTTCGGTACGTAGGTGGTCACGAATTTAGATAATTCTGGTAATTTCTGCGTGCTACATAATAATACGCAGAAATAGGTACGCTACATAGATAAGAACAGGTAGCTCTCGCTAGTACAATGGCCGAGCCTTTCGGGCCCGGGCTGCGCGCCATAGAAAGAGAACGCGATAGGGCGTCTCTCACCCTCCCGCTCACACAGCCGACGCTGTTGTCAGTCGAACGCGCCGCTTCCACCACCACCATGCCAGATGTGTGGCAGCGACGCTAGGCGGGAGGGGACGCATCAAAAGCACAATTCGCGCGCCGCCCGGCCTCTTTTCCCTGCGGCAGCCATCGAGGTCACACGTACAGCGAGAGCTCCACACTCCGGTCTCCACGAGGACGCCACGCGAGACTCCGGAGCGCCCCATACGCGGAAGTGACCACTACGTGCCTAGGAGGCTTCCCCTTCTCGATCGAACCATCGCCTACGCATTTTCTTCCCCACGCTAAATCCCAGCACAGTGCTTCCAAGACGCCGGGCTCTGTGTCAGTGTGTGCATAACCATCTTATGTTTCTACAGTCCACGAAAATAACACGCACGCATTGACGCTCGCAGGGCCCCGTCCTGCACATTGGTCCTTCGAGCCGGATTGTGCGTGGTTGAGATTATGCAATGGTGGTGACTAGATCTACTGGGAAAAGCGCAAATAAACCTTCGGGTTCTAGCGCACCTCCTACGGTACGGTCCGCGTCCCAGAGAGCAGGACCTACGCCGCAGGAATTAGTAGCGTCTGCACCGGGTGCCGAGACGAAGCAGCAGTACTCCATCGCCGCGAGACTGCAATCTTCGTCCCTCGGGCAGACGATGACGCGCCACGCCGGAGCTGCAGCCAGAGCCGCGCTGCACGACCCGCCGGTCGCCGGCGTCGCCGGCGCGTCATCATCGCGTCAACAAGATGGCGGAACGCCACGTGTGGGCACCGTGTCTGGGGACGCGGCGCTTGCCCATGCGCCGTCACTGTGTCAACAAGATGGCGCACCGCCACGTGTGGGCACCGTGTCTGAAGACGCGGCGCCTGCCCACACCGCCACCCGGTGGGAAGAGTTGCCCGGGTCTAGGCCTGCCGCCTGGCCAGCCCGCTTTTCGCCACCACACCCGCCTTCGCCATCGCCAGGTGTGTACGCGGGCACTGTGTCTGGGGACGCGGCGCCTGCCCGCGCCATCGCCACCGCCACGACCAAGCCGAGAAGTGCTAAATCAACCAACAGCCGGGCGGAAAGAAGCCTCAAGCTCGCCCGCGCGCTCCAGGAGCGCGCAATCGTCGTGCTAAAGCTCGCCGAGGCCCGCGTCGCAGTCGCGCAAGCGGAGCTCGAAGTTGAGGCCGTCGGGTCCGTCATCTCGATTGAGATGGAAGACGAGGTACATCGTGTCGCTTCGTGGGCCGAAAACATGTTCTCGGTCGCGCATATGGATGCGCGATCGTCTCCGCCGCCCCGCCCACCGAAGCCGCCGTGCGTCGGTGCAGCGTCGCTCCAAGCGCCGCTGCCGCCACCGACGCATCTTTCGCCGCCATGTGTCGGTGCAGCGTCGCCCCAAACGCCGCTGCCGCCACCGACACTCCTGACTTCGCCATGTGTCGGTGCAGCGTCACCCCAAGCGCCGCTGCCGCCACCGACACGCCTGATGCCGCCATGTGTCGGTGCAGCGTCGCCCCAAGCGCCGCTGCCGCCACCGACACTCCTAACGCCGCCGCGTGTCGGTGCAGCGCCGCCCCAAGCACCGCTGCCGCCACCGACACACCTGATGCCGCCATGTGTCGGTGCAGCGTCGCATCAAGCGCCGCTGCCGTCACCGACGTATCTTTCGCCGCCATGTGTCGGTGCAGCGTTGCCCCAAGCGCCCCCGCCGCCACCGACACTCCTGACTTCGCCATGTGTCGGTGCAGCGTCGCTCCAAGCGCCGCTGCCGCCACCGACACTCCTAACGCCGCCGCGTGTCGGTGCAGCGCCGCCCCAAGCACCGCTGCCGCCACCGACACACCTGATGCCGCCATGTGTCGGTGCAGCGTCGCATCAAGCGCCACTGCCGTCACCGACGTATCTTTCGCCGCCATGTGTCGGTGCAGCGTTGCCCCAAGCGCCGCCGCCGCCACCGACACTCCTGACTTCGCCATGTGTCGGTGCAGCGTCGCTCCAAGCGCCGCTGCCGCCACCGACACTCCTAACGCCGCCGCGTGTCGGTGCAGCGCCGCCCCAAGCACCGCTGCCGCCACCGACACACCTGATGCCGCCATGTGTCGGTGCAGCGTCGCATCAAGCGCCGCTGCCGTCACCGACGTATCTTTCGCCGCCATGTGTCGGTGCAGCGTTGCCCCAAGCGCCGCCGCCGCCACCGACACTCCTGACTTCGCCATGTGTCGGTGCAGCGTCGCCCCAAGCGCCGCTGCCGTCACCGACGTATCTTTTGCCGCCATGTGTCGGTGCAGCGTCGCCCCAAGCGCCGCTGCCGTCACCGACGTATCTTTTGCCGCCATGTGTCGGTGCAGCGTCGCTCCAAGCGCCGCTGCCGCCACCGACACTCCTGACTTCGCCATGTGTCGGTGCAGCGCCGCCCCAAGCGCCGCTGCCGCCACCGACACGCCTGATGCCGCCATGTGTCGGTGCAGCGTCGCATCAAGCGCCGCTGCCGTCACCGACGTATCTTTCGCCGCCATGTGTTGGTGCAGCGTCGCCCCAAGCGCCGCTGCCGCCACCGACACTCCTGATTTCGCCATGTGTCGGTGCAGCGTCGCCCCAAGCGCCGCTGCCGTCACCGACGTATCTTTCGCCGCCATGTGTCGGTGCAGCGTCGTCCCAAGCGCCGCTGCCGCTACCGACACTCCTGACTTCGCCATGTGTCGGTGCAGCGTCGCCCCAAGCGCCGCTGCCGCTACCGACACTCCTGACGCCGCCATGTGTCGGTGCAACGTTGCCCCAAGCGGCGCTGCCGCCACCGACACTCCTGACTTCGCCATGTGTCGGTGCAGCGCCGCCCCAAGCGCCGCTGCCGCCACCGACACGCCTGATGCCGCCATGTGTCGGTGCAGCGTCGCATCAAGGCTCGCTGCCGTCACCGACGCATTTAACGCCGCCATGTGTCGGTGTAGTGTCGCCCCAAGCGCCGCTGCCACCACCGACGCATTCTCCGATCAAGCTGCAAGAAGATCAAGCTCTGCTCAACTGGCCGCCACCCCGTCGCCCAAGCCGTCACCAAAGTAGCAGCGCCCCGCTGAGCGCTGCGCGTGGAGGCCGCCGTCACGCTACAAGGCCTGCGCGGCGCCGCCGCCTCCGCCGCACATGTATGGTCCGACCGTGCCGGGCACCGTTGCACTACCGACGACGGAGCCCCGGTCGGACCTCGCCGCGCTCACTGCAGCTACCACGAAGGCTGCAAGAAGCACGAAGACCCAGTATCGTCACGCCGTCGAGTCGCCGAGCTTCGAGGGCTGCAATCATGAGAGGCTGCCGTTCGTACCGATCGTCTACGCCGAGTCGTCGCCGCACTTCGCGCCCCTCGAAAAAATCGGGCGTCTGTGTCGAGCGCTGCGAGAGAAAGCACATGAAACCGTCAACAAGATCTGCTGTTGCACTGCACGGACCCAGATCGCTGTGAGACCGGGCGCTAGCGGGTTAACTATAAAAGATAAAAAAAAATGCAGATAAAGACCTGGCAGCGCGGAAGAGAAAAGCGACAGTAACGACACCGAACGCTGCGACTGAACGCTACCGTGCCCGCAGAGACGCTACGCCGTGCAGAGGGGCTCATTTGGCTCACGAGCCAACAGCGCGCCTTCCCCGACGCACTACAGGACTTGTCCTCCGGGAGGGCCGTCGCTACGTCAAGCCGCCTGCACTGTCCCGCCGTTAACATCGAGCAAGGTCTGGACTACTTTGGACCTTATCACGGCCGGGCGACTAAGAAGTATTATGTGGCCCTATTCACTTGCCTAACGAGGGCCGTACACTTGGTCGACTTTGTGTTTAACAACCGACCTTAGGTCTCCGTGAGCCCAGATGACCCCGCCCCGCTCACGCCGAATCACTTCCTGCTGGGCGGGACAGCCTGGGTGCCCACGCCGGGCACGTTCACCGATCGTGACATCATTGGGCGTGCGCACTGGCGCGCCGCCCAACGCCAAGCTGACATCTTCTGGGGCCGGTGGGTGCGCGAGTACCTACCCGAGCTCCAGAACCGCCGCGAGCCCCACTGCCGCGGGCCCGCCGTCGACGTCGGAGCACTCGTCGTGATAGTCGACGCCACCCTGCCCCGCAACACATGGCCGCGGGGCATCGTCGAGGCCGTCTACCCAGGTGCAGACGGCATTACCAGGGTCGTCGACGTCCGAACCCAAGGCGGCGTGCTACGTCGTCCCGTGAAGAAGATCGTCGTGCTACCTACGTCGCTCACTTCCGAGTAGTGCAGCGCTACGGAGCGCTGCACGGCGGGAGAGATGTTCACGACGGCCGAAAACATTGTCGCGCGTAGTAGTCCTAATTAAATATTGTAATGTATGAGATGTAACATTTATAAGTTTACTTTATATTTTAAGTTCAGATATGTAAGAAATAATTAAATTGAAATAGCATTACTGATAATAAATAAGAGGAGGGTGAAAGTCTTTTCGGTACGTAGGTGGTCACGAATTTAGATAATTCTGGTAATTTCTGCGTGCTACATAATAATACGCAGAAATAGGTACGCTACATAGATAAGAACAGGTAGCTCTCGCTAGTACAATGGCCGAGCCTTTCGGGCCCGGGCTGCGCGCCATAGAAAGAGAACGCGATAGGGCGTCTCTCACCCTCCCGCTCACACAGCCGACGCTGTTGTCAGTCGAACGCGCCGCTTCCACCACCACCATGCCAGATGTGTGGCAGCGACGCTAGGCGGGAGGGGACGCATCAAAAGCACAATTCGCGCGCCGCCCGGCCTCTTTTCCCTGCGGCAGCCATCGAGGTCACACGTACAGCGAGAGCTCCACACTCCGGTCTCCACGAGGACGCCACGCGAGACTCCGGAGCGCCCCATACGCGGAAGTGACCACTACGTGCCTAGGAGGCTTCCCCTTCTCGATCGAACCATCGCCTACGCATTTTCTTCCCCACGCTAAATCCCAGCACAGTGCTTCCAAGACGCCGGGCTCTGTGTCAGTGTGTGCATAACCATCTTATGTTTCTACAGTCCACGAAAATAACACGCACGCATTGACGCTCGCAGGGCCCCGTCCTGCACACCTACCTTGATTGATGCTGCCGTAAATTAACACTAGAAAAATGCTCTGAGCCAATCAAACAAGACTGATTACAAGTTAAGGTGCCATAGTATCAGCGTAATTTTTCATATGAGCGGATAAAGATCAATTCGCCGCTGGTTTTGCTCGATTTTTGCATTAAAAAATCAATTAAATAAATAAAAGTATCTTCGCATTTAATTTCTTTCGAGCGAAGTTTTTTGAATTGTATTTCGAGTTAATGATTCCCCTACCGTAAAGTTTTAAGAATATTGTATATTTTTTTTCGACAACTTCAAGGTTTGATGGAGAAAAGTCAGTTTAACTAGGGCTATATTAAAGGTATTTTGAGATTGGATGGCGGCTTAAGTTTAAGTAGTAACTATTAAACATATTAATGCTATTTTCTAACATCATAGATTTTGAACACAGAAGTGATTATCTCCTTGCATATCTGTCAAGCAGAACTCTGATTTCACGAAATATAAATAACCTACACATTGAATAGGTAATTCATGCATAATAATGAATAATCCGCGAAATGATTACCCTCCTATTACAACCGTTCTGATTCCGTTTCCAGACTATTCGTGTACATAAATCAAAATAACTCGAAACTGTTGATAGTAATAGCCGTATTTAAAGCTAGTGTTGCAACATGTCCCGGCCTTGCCTGGCTCGGTGTTCGCCGGTTCGCATGCATTGTTGCATTCTCTGAAATTTTACATCTGGATAATCAAGATTGACGTTTCGCACGCAACAAATGGTAGTACCTAACTACTTTTAGGAGTAGAGGCAATGAGTGATGCTGTTAAGAGGACCTAGTAGTATAATTTTAAGAGTTTCTCTCCATATCTTTGTAAACAAATTTTTTATTACCTACTGTTCCCCACGAGCGCGTCTCCCCGAGGGAACCTAATTGCTGATGTGGAGCTTGGTGTTTTCGTCTAAGGGAAACTACAGCATCACCGAAATCAAAACCTTTTTGTTTTCTTCACAAACTTATATGCAACTGTTTTTTCTTGTCAAGAAAAAGTCCAGTGCGAATCGCACTAATAATTTCGAATTTGGAATGTTTTGCCGAAAGAGTTTGCCAAACAAACAAAGAAGTTCGTAGAAGGTGCAGGCGTCGTGCACAACTACTATACTACTACTATGTTGGCGCAGCGACCCGAATTATGTCTTGGCCTCCGATTCTTCGCCATTCTTCTCTGTCTTGGACAGGACAAGTTCCTGCCAGACTCAATCCCGTTCTTGCGAAGATCTTTTTCCACTTCATCTTTCCACCTGTACTTTAGACGACCAACGGGCCTTCGACCTTTCGGCAGATCTTTAGATTCGGAAAAAAGGGGAATGTTTAAAGTGTCTATTATGTGTACTTAACGTTGTATTCTGCATATTGATGACTTTACTTTATCTACGTGTTCCACATGAATACTTTTAATTTTCCACCTTCAAAATTATATATATATATATTATAAGAAAATAGATCTATCAGAAGTGAAACTAAAAAGATAAACACCTAATTATCAACAAAATTATTTATTCGTACAAAAATATCTAGCGACAATTAATGATCTACGCAACGCACACGCACGCCTAGCCCGAGTCCCTATTGCGGAGTGTCCCGCCGCCGGTGACCCCCTCTCCTACCACACAGCGCTGGACGCTGTGACGTCATCGGCAGCTCTCGAAGTACCTCCTCTCCAACACGGCCTCTCCTGACTAGAGAACGCCTCGTTCTCTCGTAGGATGTCGGCAGTAAACAGGCTGGAGGCCCGATGTCTGGAAGCGCCAACAGGCCGGAGGCCCGCCGTCTCAGCTGGCAGCAGGCTGCAGGCCCGCTGACAGGACACGTGGCAGGCCGGAGGCCCGCCGACTCAGCTGGCAGCAGGCTGTAGGCCCGCTGACAGGACACGTGGCAGACCGGAGGCCCGCCGACTCAGCTGGCAGCAGGCTGCGGGCCCGCTGACAGGACACGTGGCAGGCCGGAGGCCCGCTGACTCAGCTGGTAGCAGGCTGTAGGCCCGCTGACAGGACACGTGGCAGACCGGAGGCCCGCCGACTCAGCTGGCAGCAGGCTGCAGGCCCGCTGACAGGACACGTGGCAGGCCGGAGGCCCGCCGACTCAGCTGGCAGCAGGCTGCGGGCCCGCTGACAGGACACGTGGCAGGCCGGAGGCCCGCTGACTCAGCTGGTAGCAGGCTGTAGGCCCGCTGACAGGACACGTGGCAGACCGGAGGCCCGCCGACTCAGCTGGCAGCAGGCTGCAGGCCCGCTGACAGGACACGTGGCAGGCCGGAGGCCCGCCGACTCAGCTGGCAGCAGGCTGCAGGCCCGCTGACAGGACACGTGGCAGACCGGAGGCCCGCCGACTCAGCTGGCAGCAGGCTGCGGGCCCGCTGACAGGACACGTGGCAGGCCGGAGGCCCGCTGACTCAGCTGGTAGCAGGCTGTAGGCCCGCTGACAGGACACGTGGCAGACCGGAGGCCCGCCGACTCAGCTGGCAGCAGGCTGCGGGCCCGCTGACAGGACACGTGGCAGGCCGGAGGCCCGCTGACTCAGCTGGTAGCAGGCTGTAGGCCCGCTGACAGGACTCATGGCAGGCCGGAGGCCCGCCGACTCAGCTGGTAGCAGGCTGTAGGCCCGCTGACACGTTGTCAATGGTCTCTGCCTCAGCCAAAGGGGACTCGCTTTCTTGGTCTGCATTTTCGAAGAAAGCGGTGCAGGCATCTGGAGTCCACTCGCCTTTCCATAATACCATGAATTCAGCCGCGGCTTGTGTTGATTTTCCGTAGGACCCGGCAGCCAGCTGCAGCTCGTACCTCCCTTGAGGTAAAGCTTTCATTACTCGGTAAGGACCTCGCATTCCAGAGTCAAGCTTTCCAGCTGATTGTGCATTCTTAATAACAAACACCAACGAGTTTATTTCAAAACCATGCGGCGATTTACGGTTTCGATTAATCTTGGCATCTTGTCGACGTTGGTTTTGTTTTAATCGCTCTGAAACCCTCTGTCTGGTCATCTGACGAAGAGCTTCTCGATTAGGCTTCGAGGCGTCAATAGCTATATCTCGTACAATGTTGCGGATCAATGGTGTTGCGCTGTCAGTTCCGATAAGAAGATTGAGGGGCGAATATTTAGTTGTTTTGTGCTTCAGCATATTCAGAGTTAGCTGCAACCTCCAGATTACACTAGACCATTCTTCTTGTCGATAATTGGAATGAATGCGGATCATGTTCAGCAATGTACGACAATAGCGTTCAACTTGACCGTTGGATTGATGCATCTCTGGTGTGATAAGATGCAGGTCACTGCCGAGGTCTTTCATTTCATTTATGAATTCGGTGCTTTGAAACATTCGACCGCGATCAGCAACAATTAACTTTGGCGAACCAAAAAGCGAAATAGCGTGTTGGAAGTGACGTTTCAATTCACTTGCGTCCTGTCTTATCATGGGGTACAAGAGACAAAACTTTGAAAAGGCATCGACCATGATAAGGACATATCGGTGACCATTCGATTCCGGAAGCGGACCTAAAACGTCCGCATGCACCGTCTCAAAGGGAGAATCTGGTTTTTCCCAAGAATGAATAGGTTGATGTGGTGCACGAGGCAATTTCTTTTGAGATATGCATACAATGCAATGTAAAATGTACTTTTGAACAAATGGCCTCAGGCCGGGAAACCAAAAATGCCTTAATATAAGATCCAAGGTTTTATCCACACCGTGATGACCATGTTCATCATGGTATACACGAAGCAAGCTAAGCCGATGGCCTTTGGGAATAAAGCACAGCAGCCGAGATTCTTCACCAACTGGTGTATATTTGTAATAAAGTAGGTCATTATTCTTTTCATATTGATTAGGATCTAGTTTGCCATCGTTGAGCTGTTTGATGAGGATTTGTGTCTCCTCATCCGCTGCCTGTGCTATTTGAGCCCAATTACGGGGTTTTTGGATTTGTACTGTGTTAACGGGGTTTCGACTCAGATAGTCTACGTGGGGCATGGAGGAACCTTTACGGTATTCCAGTGAAAAGTTAAAATCTTGTAAGTACATCCACCACCTAGCTACACGTGGTATCAAATCTTTCTTTTTTTGGGTAAGTTTGAGTGCATTGCAGTCGGTAACTACAGTAAAAGCTGTTCCGATTACATAGTGTCTGAAGTTTTGAAGAGCTTTTACTACTGCTAATGTTTCTAGCTCATATGAGTGGTAGTTCGACTCAGCACCTTGTGTTAGCTTGCTAAAATATGCCACTACTCTTTTATGACCTGATGGGTTAATTTGTAGCATGACTGCCCCGTAACCTATTGCACTAGCATCAGTATGAATTTCAATTGGCAATTCGGGATCATAAATAGCTAGGATTGGCTCACTTGTTAGGTGTTCAATGATATCTTTTCTAGCATTTTCTTGTTCTGTACCCCAAACAAAAGGAACATCCTTCTTTGTGAGGTGTGCAATGCAGGCTATTTTAGAAGCAAATCCAGCTATGTACTTCCTAAAGTAACTAGCCAACCCCAGAAATTGGCGTATTTGTTTTACGTTTTTTGGCACTGGAGCTTCAACAAGTGCTTTTACTTTAAGTGGGCTCGGCTGTACCTGACCCTGACTAATTAATCGGCCCAAGTATTCAATTTTGGTTGACAGAAATGAGCATTTCGAAAGATTTATAGAAAAACCTGCTCTGGTTAAGGTTTTAAGAACATTACCCAGAATTTCAAGTCCTTCGTCAACTGAATTACTCAATATAAGCACATCATCGATGTAAACCAGGACTTTACCAGAATCAATGAAATCTCTTAGCGTATTAGAGATAATGCGCTGATACACCACCGGAGCATTAGCGAGGCCATATGGCATTTTTAAATATTCATAATGGCCTTCGGGTGTCACGAATGCTGTATACTTAACTGAATCTTTTTCCATTGGAATTTGGTGAAATCCTGTTGCCATATCAAGGCTCGTGAAGAATTTATGGGAGCCTAGTCGATCTATACAATCGTCTATTAATGGCAGGGGAAACCGATCTTTTGTTGAAATTTCGTTCAATTTTCGAAAATCTACGCACATACGATCCTTGCCATTTTTCTTTTTAACAAGAAGGACCGGACTAGCGTATTCTGATTCAGATTCTTGAATTATGCCTTTATCCAACAAATCTTTTACAATTTCGCGAACGCGCAATGCTTCATCTTGGGAAAGCCGATATGGTCTATAATTTACAAGCGTGTCACTATTAAGCTTAATAGACATGCTCCCAGTATTTACCGTTGAACTAGCTGTTCCAGTTATAAAATTGTCAGAAAACTCTTCAATAATAGTAGTCAGTTTGTTTAATTCCCCATTAACAAGACTAGTGTTAATAGAAACTGGTTCACTGTACGAGACTGTCGCAATATTAGCGCAGATTTTAGTATTTCGAATAATACGCTGACATTCTCGAGTTCGTACGTATGTTATATCATCGCGATTTAGAACGTCCGTTCCGATGATTATAGGGGTATTCATATATTCCGCTGCTATTATAAACAGGTCAACCTCGATAGTAAGATCATCAAATTCAATCGGTAACGTTACATAGCTAGTAGTCTCTACCTCTTGACCTCCTATGCCTTTTAAAATTCGGAATGCTGGTTTCCGGGGACCTTCAAAATGTTTGATTAATGATGATGAAACAAGAGATATTGTTGATCCACTGTCAATCAAAACGTCAACTGGGACACCTTGAATTACCGCTACCACAACGTCACTTTTGTGAGAGTCTTTAACTTCCTCACAAAAATTGACATTACTTTTGTTTCGAGTTTCGGATTTTATCTTGGCAAAACATGTGTCCGCGTTATGACCCGCTTTTTTGCAAAAAGAGCACGCTGGCTTTGTAGTCATTTGCGTGGATGATGTAGCCGAAATGTTTGTTGCGCGCGCTGCAGGAAAGCTGCTGCCACTAGAATTAGATTTGAACCGCTTATGACAGTTTGCGAGTATATGACCCGGTTGCCCGCACGAAAAACACGTCTTATCCTCAAAACGTCGTTTTCTAGCAATTTGTATTGCACTTCTGGCATGATTGGCTCTGAAGTTATCACGCTTGTTATTTATAAAGTGATTACTTTTAGTGCTACTAGGGTTAGGTTTAACGTATATTGAAAGAAATTTTACTAAGTCTTTCGGTAAAAGGCAGGCGTTTGTCGCGGCTGCTTTAATTTGTGCATCTGTTATACCACGGATAATTATAGCGGAAACAAGCTCATCACTCAAACCAGGAACGATATGCAGACGAAGTAATGAACGTCGCGCGTAATCTGCGTATGTTGAATAGTGATCCGAGTTAGTCTTCATCACGTCAAACAGTATTGTTGCAATATCAACTTTTTTTGGGCATAGGGCGGTAAATTCTTTTTTAAAATTAGACCAATTGCGATCATTTGTAACCCAATCGTTAAGCCACACGCGGGCTTCTCCTTTGAGACAGTTACCAATTCTTGAAAGACATTCGGAGTCATTCCAACAATTGGCAGCTTTTGCGCGGTCTACTTCCTCACACCACAACGATATATCGTGCAGACTGGGATCAAAATTCGAAATATAATATGGCTGGTTAGATTGCGCAACCCCACTAAACGTACGTAATGCGTTTCCTATCACGTCCCCTAATGTCCGTTCCGAGTTAATATCGCTTGCAGGTTGTGCCTGTGGAGGTTCATCTGCGGATCCTAAATCAACTACAGGACCACGATCCGTTGAATTGCTACCTGGTCGGTTGCACTCGTCCGCGGATGTGTGAGATAGCATACGAGAACGCGTTTCGCAAATTTCTTCCAAAATACCACTTTTCACAATCGGATTATCTGAACGTGGTACAGAGGTCGATGCTTTACCTTGACCGCCGCTTTCTATAGCATTTAGTCGTGTTACAATGGAACCTAGCATTCGACGCACCGACTCTGTGCTACGCGACTTCCTATAGCTACGGCGTCTACGAACGCTACGACTTCTACGAGTGCTACGATTCCGATGACGTTTGTGACTCGAGCGAGACTGGCTACGGGTTCTTCCCCGCGAGTGCGAACATCGCCGTCGTTGACTCGATATCGGACCACCCGGCATGACGTAATTGTCCCGCGCACACGAACAAAGAACAAAGACTTCACTGTATCACCACACAAAGAGTAAGGGGCCCACGGTGGGTTAAAAGTTCTTTGTTTTTACTTCGTAATCACTAGGTACCAATCACTGTTTGAAGCTAACATGATACACGATAACGGGAACATTTAAGACACAACACTTTTTCACTAATTGGGATGCTGAATTGACACGCAATTTTTTGAATATCGATAAAGGAATGTCAGAACGATCGGAGCGTAAAGGCCGTGAGTTTTCTTAGTAATCCCACTTCTGATATAAGAAAATAGATCTATCAGAAGTGAAACTAAAAAGATAAACACCTAATTATCAACAAAATTATTTATTCGTACAAAAATATCTAGCGACAATTAATGATCTACGCAACGCACACGCACGCCTAGCCCGAGTCCCTATTGCGGAGTGTCCCGCCGCCGGTGACCCCCTCTCCTACCACACAGCGCTGGACGCTGTGACGTCATCGGCAGCTCTCGAAGTACCTCCTCTCCAACAATATATATATATATTTAGTGCATAGGCATATCTAACATAAATAGAAAATTATACTAGGGCAACATGAGAATTAAGCCCTGATTTGCAAATCCTACATCATCAATATAATATAGGTATATTAATTACTCCTTTCGCCATTCCAGAATGTCTCGGCGCGTCAGACCGATCCCGGCAGCGATCTCCAGTCCGCAGCGTGCCTGTGGCAGCGGACATCAAACGCGATGTGAACTACGATTGCCCTGAAGAGTTCGGCTACTACCCTCACCCCACCGACTGCGCGTTATACTATGTCTGCGTGTTTGGCGGCGCACTACTCGAGTCATGCACTGGTGGCCTTATGTACAGGTGGGATATCTTTCAGTTGTAGTACTTTTTTTAAGAAATAGGTCGTAGGTCCTTAACCTTAACCTTTTTTGTGCAAATAGCATGTGTGTGCAGTGATTCTAAAAGTGTAACCCATCATTAATGTTAATAATGACATAGGTTTACTCGTATAATTAGTAAAGCTACCGAAAAACCACAAAAATCAAATAATAGTTAAAATAACCTAGTCCTACAATTCAACATAAAAATCTGGCAAATCAGAATTTTTTATGCCTGGGTTGGTTAAGATTGTGAGATAATTAGGCTTGCATCGATACTGACTAGATAGGTGATTTTTACACGATTTTCGACTCATATTTTATTGTCATATATACCTAAAATATCTTTGCCACAGTATATTATTTGACAATTTAATAGACCTGCATTAAAATTTATATCATTCTGCTTCTGAAAGGTAGTACGAAAGAGAAGAAGGGGAAAACAAAGGAAAGCATTCGTAGATCAAATTAAGGAGGAGTTAGATGTCACACGGAGGTGATAACACTGGCCGAGGACCGCGAAAAGTGGAAGTTGGTCTACCGACAAAAGCCAAATTCTTAAATTATGAATCAGTAAATGGATCGGTTTCACAAACAAACGCATAAAAATTAACGTTTCGCGTTCAGAAATTAATATTGTGTTTCATACAAATTTCAGCCACGAGCTCCAAACCTGTGATTGGCCGCGAAATGTAGGCTGTGATGGCGCCAGCGCAGTCGGCGGCGAAGATTTGGAACGAATCAGCGAGAGAGAGCCCCCACCGCCCCCGCCACCGCGCCGCACGCCGCCACCCCCGCCACCGAGAGCACAGCCCAACCCCATCGTTACTTCTAGAGGACAACCTAAATTTAGCCGCGATGAATACGAAAAGGTATACATATACTGCCTAACTATGTATACCTATAAAACCATTTTACGCCACGTCACGTTAAAAAAACGCTGGAGTGTCAAGTTGCGCACAAGGAAATGTAACTCCTATCAATAGGAGTTAGATCTCCCTGCTGCAATTAAAGTTGCGAACTAGGAGATTTACCCTCTATTGAATGTGCAATAGGAGTTGAATTTCCTTGTGCGCAGTTTGAAGCTCCAGCGTTCTTTTTAGATGACGCGACCTGTAGGTAACTTCATTTTTTACGAGGTGAACAGGTGATCTCATCAAGACCGCAGGATCAAGCTGGATGCAAGCCGCTTCCAAACATTATTATTTGAGATTTATAAGGGAGCCCTATGTCCAGCAGTGGACGTCATATGGCTGATGGATGGATTTACCTTCAATTATTGTTATTATAGAAAAAAAAAACTTTTTTTAATAAAGATGAGTTCGTATTGGACCACATCTCATCTGACGTAAAATGGAGGTCTAGAATGTAGCTTGCTGACCTAGAGGGTATTTGTTTACTCTAAATTTGCAGGCGCTTAAATAGTACTTAAATGGGTAAACCAACCCAAGAAAAGAGTTCGTAGAAATCTGAATCAAAACTTCAATCTTCCAATGTTCCAGCAACAACAGCTCTATGCCGAGGTTGACGATTTCCCGCCTGTAGAAGAAATCGAAACTGATAGACAACAGCGCGTGTACCGAGGACAACCATCAACGATCGGTCAGGTTCAGAAAGATAGAGACGGTTACAGTTCCCAGGTCAGCTCAGGAAGGAATTTCAACTCTAATATCATCCCAGCCTCAATTCCCCAAAACAGTGGGAAAATTGGATCGTTTTCATTCGGAAGTCAAGTTGATGACAGAAGAACTGCTACTGTTACTCCTGCTCCGCAATCTTACAGGTAAGCAATGTTACTTTAACTTTTGCTACAGAAATGACTATTGACAATGGTTAAAATAATTGACTTTATCGTTATTTCAGTGAAGACAAAACGTTGACTGACTCTCATGATGACCAATTACTTGACGTTGAGACAAATGATATCAATGATGACGTGATAAAAACAACTATACTTTCCAGAAGGAAACGAGAGGTGGAGCAAATATATATTAAAAATGATACTATTTCAAACAACGATACGATATCTGATAGAAGTAGCAGAGATGGTTTTTTTGATTACGATGAAGTAGAGCCTGGCAATGAAGACTTGGTAGACCGTGATGGATTGAACGATTCGGAAAGAGGCAAAAGGCAAATCAGATATTATGTCAAAAATGGATACAATAATCCAGGCAAACAGTGGTCTGCCTCAAAACCAATAAAATTTGTAGACAGTGTACCACAACCCAGTTACAATTCGCAAAGCAATAGATATCAACAGAATTATAACAACCAAAATAATAACAATTATTACGATAGTAATCGGCGCCCGTATTCTTTAGACAGCAATTCATATTCCGCTGCGAATCCTTTTTTAGCGCAACAAAACGATAATTCCCAAAATCGATTCAAACCAAGTTTTCCAGATACTTATAATTTAAAACCTGCTCAAAACCCTCTTAATGTTGCAACTCAAATAGTAACAAAAAGTCCGCCAATTTCATCTTTGAGTAATCAAAATCCATTCTCATCATTGACTGGAGGTTTTTACAATAACGCGCCACAAACATATCAACACAATAACCATTTTTCTTCCCAAAATACTCCGGTAAATCAGCCAAATAATCAATTTACTTTCAAAGATTCGTCATTACTTCCAAGTACAGTAGTTACAGGAAAACCAATTCGAATGTCAATGTCTTCTAGAAATCCTAACAATTATGACAATCAAGAACAACAAAATTCTAACGATGAAGAAAATGATTCAGAAGATGATTACGATTCATCCGAAGAAGAAGAAGAAGATGATGAAAATTTTGGACACAGTTATCCGAAACCACCATATGAATTTACACATCCTAGCAATAAGTATGCAAATATAGAAAACCCTTTTGCCAATCCAAACTTTGATTTTGATGAGTATTTATCAAAACTGAGTAATGGACAGTATACCACTCACAACCCGAATAAAGTACAACCTATTGCTATCAAATCTGTAGATAGGCCTGTCGAAAGCTCCACTCCACAAAGTTCTGGTGTTAGATCTTCTACTTTCAATTATAAGGGAGTAAGTACGCCACGACCATTTAGTATTGTGCCAAATGGAGTATCTAGTACAGTGCAACCACTTAATGGTGCCCAGTCTAGTTTACATGGAACAAATGAAGAACGATACCTTCAAAGGCCACAACATTCTGTACAGACGTATTTCCAGCAACAACAACAAGAACCAAATGCAAACAATCAACAACAATCACAGCAAATAAATGTAAATGCATACAATCAACAGCAGCAACAGCAGTATAATTCAATTCTAAATGTGTACAATCAACAACAACAGCAAAAAATCAAAAACCCATACGGTCATCATCCACAACAGTATTCAAACCTGAACAGTGATTTTTCCCATCAAAATGCCGGAACTCCTTTAGAAGCCGTAAGACCAAAGTTGAAACCACCAAATTTTAAGGATGACCGTCAGTTACCTATAAGCTACAGTTTTAGTAAACCTATTGAAATCACAACTAAAACAAATGGATACCAAAACTCACAGCCGTTATATTCCACGGCGAAACCATATCTCTTTTTAACGGCTACTGGAAATCCTATCATTTTGTCATCGCCAAAAGCGCATTACGTTGTAAAAAATGAAAAGTTGATATCTCAGCAGCCGTATCAAGTTTCTACCCCAAAACCATATTTGGTTTCTTCACTGAATCCTCAAAATGGGTACATAACATACAAACAATCAACACCAAAGCCTTTGACAACTTTAGCAAACGAACAATTATCTGCACTACATCATTATTGGAAATCGACAACAGAGTCTATATCATCTCAGTCTGTTACTCTTAGACCTACTACATCACCCGATGTTGAAAAACTAAAAAAGTTATTTGCAGAAGCAGTAAAAACTTCTATGCAAACTCCAACGAACAACCAGGATCCCAAGACAGTAAAATATTCTTCCTCGACGACTACCACCAGAACTCCAAAACGTAGATTAATCCCAAAGCCATCCCCTGAAATGAATGATTATTATTACGACGATGACGATTATTACGAACCTCCAGTAAAATCTCAGTATATGCCTAGTACTGAAATAAAACCTCAGAGACCTCTTATGGCACAAAATTATAAACATTATGATGATAGCTACGAAGATTTCGGAGAAGAAGTAGTTAACATTGCGCCACGTAAACCAACTAAACTTGTGTATAAACCAGAGCTAGTTACGAAAAATCATAACGACGTTTCTATCGTTACAAAGTCACCTTTGAAAGACTATAATAAAAATGCAAATTCAAAAATCCCCGTGCCTGTTTTAATAGATTTTGTTACACCCACACCAACAGTGGTAATTCGTCCGCAACTTGGAAATTTCGAAATCGTTCATGGTTCTGCAAATAGAAACCGCACTGTGCACATGAGACGACCTCATCACGAGAACGGCCCTAATACAGTTAGACCACCAAAATATCTAAACCAAACTACGCTCAGACCTTATACTGTCAGGCATAGATTGGCTAAGCCTGGAACTGTTCAAGATCAAACTACTCAAAAAGATTCAATAATCACTAAAGGAAGAGGCAAACATCCGAACATAGTTGCTCAAATGCTGACTACTCCACATGATAGCCATAATCAAGAGACTCGTATAACAAAAGCAAAATATGACGGTTTAACAAACAGGTGAGAACTAAGAGGAGCAATATACTAACACTATTTCAAATAAAAGATGATCTAAAATGTAACAGCACTTCACTAATGCTACACCTTCTCTTGTAAATATTTATGCATACTATTTACTTTTTGTTGCACTTGTGGATTGTAGACCTTACTAAACTCTGACGACTTCGACTATCATAGACTGACTTATTTAGAAGCTGGTGTGATTCTCACAATTTAATTTTATGTTTTGGAATTTTTGCTAATTTAAATTAATGGATTTCAGTCTTGAACCGACCGAAAGCGTGGCCCCTGTTTCTTACTCGCCCAGTCCTCGACCAAAGATGTTGTACAACGGATCTCAAAACTACAGCCCTGATCAATATGATCCCTTCTATGCTATTTATGATGAAGATGGTGAATTATACAAAGACACTGGTAAGAATTACATTAACCTTGTTAACCATGTTGAAAGTAAACATTTTATCTTAATGTATTGATGATTGATTGATTGATATTTATTTATTCTGTTGTTACAAGATTCAAAATAATGATTTATTCAGAAAGTGTCTCTTCAGTTTAACATTATCTAAATCTTCCTTACGCTCTTTGTACATACATTCACTGCTATTACTTTTTGATGCACGAATTGATAGACTATCTATTTTATTTTATTAATTTTATTATAAACTGAAATATGCGGCACATCATAATACTACCTGTATATTCAATTGTAATACTGATTTACAGCTTTTGTTATTTATAATATTTTCGCCAATAGGATTTCACCCAGATTGATATTTAACACCAATAATAAAATAACAAATAACTCCTGAAAGTTTAAAATTATTATTGTGATAATATGACGATTTAACACATTCCCTTTAACTATTATATATCTATTTAGTCTGTTCTACCACAGCTGGGTATAATCTGGGTCTAAATTTTACCCATCGGCCACGAGTTTGAGCTTTAGCGGCAGCGGCTGGTAGCGAGTCTACGAGCACTCGGGGTGGGACGTCGGGGCGTCATTCGAACATTTTAGTACATTTTTTTAAAAATAATTAAAATAATTTGCCCTTCCCACCTTTTGCCTTCGCCCACCTGCCCTCCATTCGTGAGGCTGTGGGTTCAAATCCCGATCCAGTACCAATGAGTTCTATGGTATTTATGTACGGAATTTCACACCACTGGCTTTTCGGTGAAGAAAAACATCGCGAGGCAACCTGCGTACGTCCGTAAAAGAAATCCGATGGCGTATCTGAATCCTCCAATCACACTGAGCCAGCATGGTGGATATGGCCTAATCAATCCTCGTGGGTAGCTACGTCCTGAAGTGAATGAATAAAAAGCTGTTTATAGTTACAAGGCATTGGTTCTCTACTGCTTGCCGTGCGCCCCACTACCGCTCATAGCTCGTGGCCGAGCGGTTATAATAGTGAAATCAACTCCATCTACTCTTATAATTTCAAACTCAGCACCCCTCTTAATTCTAACACATGGCACTAACTATATACCTCGGTGGTGGTTTCGGCAGACTACGTTCAGCAATATAACGTGGCATCCGTCCGCCCGGCAGTCCAGCAGACGTACCGAGGCACCCCGCCGCCAGCGAGACGGCCGGTGGATACCTACAGCCCGCGTCCGGTTCCTGTGTCGCAACAAGATTATGATGATGATTTAATTCAGGGACAGGTATTTATATTTTTCAAATCATAATCATATGGCTGCCTCATTGGCTCAGTGCTTAGTGACCCTGACTCCTGGGTTAAAGATGGGTGGGTTCGATTCCCACCCAGGGCAAGCATATTTGTGATGAACATAGATGTTTACTCTGTGTCTGGATGTTATCATCTTTGTAATCTTTGCACCTATTTAAAAATAAGTATACTATTACTATATAATATGTAGTTTAAGAGTCTCTGATAACTATTTTACAAACATTGCTTAGTTTTGGAGTCAGAGACCGTGTGTAAGATGTAACAAAATATTTTTTGTAAGTTTCGAGTACAAGAACAAGGAAGTTAATTTCTTTTTAAGTACTAGTCCAAAACTTGATTTTGCAGGCATACGAATAGTCAAATACATTATTAATACGTCACTTTGCAATTGTCTCTTTTACAATAATTTCTATCATAAAAATTTAACAATACAAAAATATTATTTGTTTGATCACTAAAATACTTGTGAGAATGAAATTTCACATAATGTCAATGATAATAATTAATTACTGGTAGTTTTCCAAACTAGAGTTCTTATCTTAAAGAGATGTTTCGCGAAATCTACTGAATCTCTTTAAATAATAAAAAAGGAAAAAAATCTTTGTAAGGTTAAAATTCGACTCGCTCTTGACCGATTTGGTTCATAGTCGCAAATCTTATTGGAATTCAGATACTAAACAATCTTTTCAAATATTATCGATATAGGCTGATTTAGCGCGACAAGGAATTTCTCCCCTTTTTGAAGGAAATCAAAAATCGCCGATGATAAACAAATCTGTTATATATAAAACCTGTGTACCAAGTTTTGTCGAGATCCGTTGAAAAATGCGACCTATGGAGGAAAGTCTACATCTGGACAGACGAAAACAAAATAGCCGTATCTAAAACGGAGATCTTCGCTTACGCTCGATCAATTATAAAAATGGAATACTAATTTAATAATTATTTTATGCAAAAAATAGCATGACCGACTTCACCCGTGTACAGAATCATTACATAGTATAAAACAAAGTCGCTTTCCAATGTCTGTCCCCATGTATGCTTATATCGTTAAAACTACGCAACGGATTTTGATGCAGTTTGTTTAAACAGATATAGTAATTCAAGAGAAATGGTTATATGTATAATAGACCTGTGCGAAGCTGGGGCGCATCGCTAGAACGCAAATATTATGCATGGATCGATGTAGCATTTTTGTCACATTATTGTTGATATATCAAAAATGGCTCATATTGGATTTCGATAAAATTTAAATGGGACATATTTCAAAGTATATTCTTTCTAATAACAAAAAAATTATTGAAATGGGATTATTATAAATTATAATTATAAAAAAAAATATATTTTATATACGCGTCGAATTGTATACCTCCTCCGGTGGTTCGTCGGTCAAAAATAAAAATGAATGCTTCAGTCATCAATGAAAAATCTCATAAACGTCAAAATTAAAATTAAAGTGCTTAGACAACCCACAATAATACACTTTTAGTTATTCGTACACAGGGTTATTTCTAATCAATTAGCATCCTTTTAGGGGCTTATTCTGTTCATCAAAACCAACCACTTTTGTTCTGTAACTTTTGTCAAAACTAAAAAAAAACAGCTGTTCCATACATTTGGTCGTGGGTGAACGATATTTTACACACCAAAGAACAAAAGTTATTAGTTTTGATGTACAGAATAAGCCCCTAAAAAGATGTTAATTGATTAGCAATAACCCTGTATACACACAAAAATCGTATTTAGTATTTTAATGTTGCATTATATGTAACGTAATTAATTTTACGTTTAATTAACTTTATAATTCTATTGTTACATTTATTTGTTGATTTTCATAACACTAACTCTAAAAATAAATATGTAATATTTTCACTTTTTTTTTCAATACACACTAAACATATTTGTTTATCAATATTTCAGATAAATCAAAATCAATACCAATCACCCGTTCGCCAATCAACTAGGTAAGACATTTTGTAACGCTTGCTATAAAATATTGCTTTCTTTTCGTTAAAACATCGATATAATTTTAATTGAATGTGCATATTCAGGGGCGAAGGTAACGAATTGGGATATGAACATATTCCGAGCAGTGTGAAGACGACTATTTACGAAGCTACCCCTATAAGCACCACCCCTACAACGACTAGCACGAGCACTACCACACAACGTCTTACCATTGCACCTTTCACAGAAGCAATGACCCCGTCTCGATACACTCCAAGGTACTACAAAAGAGTTCAAAATATAAATTTATCGTCAAATCATTGTGCTTTTGTCATAATCATAATAACATCATCGATTTCGAATCATTTACTCACAGCAACCTTTAAATTGGAAATTTAACCATTTTACTAAAACTTTTTTGTTGGTTTGAAGGTTGTCGAAAATGTACATAGGATTTATAACTGTCTGAAATGTGATTACAATTGGATTTCCTTTCTATTCAATACATGTCAAGTCTTGTTAGGCTTTTGTAGTATCTTTCAAGTTATTAATAACTATGAATAACTTGAGTATCTTTGAACTTATAACATTCCTGTTTCTTATAATACTAACGAAAATATTCTAGGTTTAATTACTAAATATTGGAAATACACTCTTAGGTAGCAGCAATATTATTTATTTAAGTAATACGTTTATAAAGCTTGTATTAGAGAGATTTTTTTGCTTTGTATTCAACAGATCATCCACAGATGAAAATCCTATTCCTAATTCTGAGTCCTCTTCTATCCGAAACTCTTCTGAAGAGTCTGTTTCTTCATTTCCTTCCACGCAATCTCCAGCCATAAATTTTTCCTCTCTTGCCAAACCTTTTGAAAAGACTGACAACTTGGATAGCCTGGAAGAGACTGTACCGACTACTTTGAGGACGCCCAGTCCTCGACGATCTGCTGTGGCTAACACTAACAATGAAAACTTTGTGGGAGTGGTTAGTTCCGACTCTAATAAAGATAAGAAAAAAATTGTTTCACTAACAACTGGTTTTTCAATACGACGTAATTCTAATAACACTAATAACCCCTATACATTGACAGTTTTAACGCGTCCTTTTGATGATTTTGATAAAAACTCTAATACTGAAGAAAATAGTGCCAATTCTCGAGATAGTGCTAGTAAATATTATTTTGCGGAAAATGTAAATAAAAATAATGATAAGCCAACAGAATCAGCTGCACATAATTTAAACCAATACGAAAAATCTACTGAAAAAATGCGACGAAAAGATTCTCGTTACGAAATAAGTGATGATTATGATATTCCTATTTATATTAGACCAAAAAGTAGGAGTAGGTCCAAAGTAGCCAAAGTAAAAACTACCACTGTTCCTTCAACTACTAAATACTATTTAAAGTCTGTTGTAAGACGACCTGCTCCATTTTCTAATGATAATAACGATAATGGCGAGTCTACTGACAATGCCGTAGAGCATGTTCAAACTTTAATTGATTCGGGGCTTCAAAATGTCCGTTCTAAAGTAGAAATTCCGTCTACTACGAACAGAATTGTTGAAATAACCCCTAAAAGAGAAAACAGTATTAGGTCGCAATCAAGATGGATTGAACCAACTGTTTCACCTTATAAAACTCTAGATAACTTGAGAAATGCAAATAAACAAGAAAGATTACTTCAAGATTCTACAACAGGTACAGTGTCAACTACGCGCTTTACTACTACTACTGCTAAAGATAATATTTACTTTAAATCTAGGGATAGACCACCGCATTTGAAACCTTCTTACTACAGTTATCGAGTAGAAGATGAAGTTCCCGATCAAACTACTGAAGTTTTTAGTAGTGGTGTCAAAAATGTAATAAAAGCTTTCTTTAATAGTATAGTAAGCACACCTATTCCTCAAGAATTTTCTAGTACATATAAACCTGTTACCATCTCGTCAACATCAGAACAAAATCAAAAAGTCGTAAATATAGGTTATCATAAAAAACCTGTGACATATGTTGACGACGACAAACCTACTCGACATAACGTGCAGCGTTTGAAAATAATCACAGAAACAAGCCCTACAAACTTTGTTACTCCTAGTGCTGAACCAGATGGGTTTATTCAGAGTGAAAATATACGCAGCCAAGATTTATTACCAACAACTACGACAGTGGCTCCTGTAAATAATATACGCCAAATCTTCACGAGTCCTCCAACAACGCCTATGATAAAAACATCCACCATGTCTGAACAAGATTTTCCGTATCTAGATCATCAGAGTAAATTCAGTAATTTAATTTCAACTACTCCAGAAGTAATATCTGACATTACACCACGAGTAGTTGAGCCTTCACGTAAATTTCAAAATATAATTAAGGTAGACACTCCTTCAACGTACAGCAATGATGAGATTATTAACATTGATAGCCCTGTAGTTACCAATCTCGAACCAACAAAAACTTCAGAAATCGAATGGAATAAACCCGAAAGCGAAATCGTAAGTGAAATTGCTTCGACAACAAGTACTACAAAATCGACTACGACATTGACTGTTAAGATTGATCCGACTACAAAATCGACGACGAAAAGCGTATCCTATCCTACGCGAGCCTCTCGTGTCAATCCCGCCATAAAGTTGGCAGCGTCAAACCCTGCAAGTGGGCGCAGGAGTTACCAATCGTCGTCCAAATGCTCTTCAGACAACAGTCTGCAAGCGAATCCAAAATGCAACGAAATCAAATACCAGAGGTACATTACTCGCCGGCCAGTAAACTAAGTCTGACGTATCTCACATTCGGTGGAGGCTTTGTCTATTAAAAGTCCTTATTTTCCGCCTCGCGAAGTAACTAGCATGACAGAAACCTCATCGAATCGTTTAATGGCACCTACAGCTAAAACTCTTTCGCTTAACATACTGTTCTCATTGGGGGACTTCCAGTCGGTTGAGTTGATTTTCTGAATTGTTAACTCCTGACGCGACTTTATCCACATTTCCTGCACACTTTGAAATGTAGTGTATATTATATACATGTATGTTGTAGTGTTGTAGAAAGTTCCTCAATGTAGCCGTACCTAGTAGCACCCATAGCCAACCATTACCTGTTCCTTAATCGCACATTTTATACCTTTAGTGTATGAAACGCTTATCACGATATCACTGGCACCTCTGCATGTGTTAATATTGTTAATATTTGAATTAATTAGTCGTTGTAATCAAAATAATGAAATGTTATTACTTTTAAGTAAATAAAATACCTACTTCATAATGTTTAGCTATTATACTGGTATAAAAAAGACCTAATTTGAAAAGCTTTATCTTAATGATCACGCATACTAACAGTTCTTTTTGAGAAGAACGTTTTTATTGGATGCTTCTAATTTCAGGCCTACAACCAGCACCAGAGGTCGTGGTTCAGCCCATTACTCCAAGAGTGGATCCGAGTCAGCGCAGCCTGCGCCCAACCGAGGAACTCCGCCAACGTTAGACAATAGAAAACTTACATTATCATGCTTTTTGTTTATAAAGAATACAGTATTATTGCTACTTACCATGAACATTCACTTACTCAGTCACACAATAGGCTTTAATTTATTTTTACTACACAATACAGAAATTAAATACATTAGAGCCACGCTTTCATCCTTTCATAATATTCTTTGATTGTAACTGATCTCAATTTATCTATTTACCTTGTATTATTTTTGAGCAGTCGCAGCCGACCCACCCTCAAGCCGTCTACCGCCATTGTATCCGATAATATTAAGTTTTCGGATGTCTACGACTATCCTCCAAGCAGACCTGCCCCAGTGTACCCTCAACCAACTCCAGATAAAACTGCTGCTAAATGCAGAAAGGACGTTTGCTTGCTTCCTGACTGCTACTGTGGTGGAAAAGATATACCTGGTATGAATTGCTTTGACGATTTTTCATCTAATCCATTGCTTTGCCATATTTTCATTGTATAAACAAAATTTATGATATAGGAAATTTGCCCGTCAGCGAGGTTCCTCAAATTGTGTTAATTACTTTCGACGACGCTGTAAACGATCTCAATAAAATGTACTACGAAGAACTATTTCAAAAGGGACGAGTAAATCCCAATGGCTGTCCCATATCAGCCACATTTTACGTGTCCCACGAATGGACTGACTATAGTCAAGTTCAAAATCTCTATGCAGATGGCCACGAACTTGCATCGCACACCATTTCGTAAGTTTAGAAAAAAACGCTTTCTGTCTAAGCTGGTCTTCTTTATCTTGATTTTAGGTTCTTGGTTGGACTAATCACTCTTGGCCGTCTTAATAAATATGTATATTCTCATAGGTATTTATATATTCTAAATGATTTTACTGAATATTAATGGAATTTGTTTTGTTTTTCTTCCTCTTTATCCATCCTTCAAACCTTTCTTCTCTCTTCCTTTTCCTGGCACTACTTACATAACCACATGCACACACACGTCCCGCGCCAAACAGGAGATCTACCGCTGGAACAAGTACCGCAGATCGTGCTTCTGACCTTTGACGACTCTGTAAACGATCTCAACAAGGGTCTCTACGCTGATCTTTTTGAAAAGGGTCGCGTAAACCCCAACGGATGTCCTATTTCCGCCACATTTTACGTGTCCCACGAATGGACAGATTACAGTCAAGTGCAGAATCTCTACTCAGCAGGACACGAAATGGCTTCGCACACGATTTCGTAAGTTGTCAAAAATGGTTTCTGCACAATCAAGAGTCACCAGCACCGACAATCAGTTGCTTTGCCAAATTTTATCTATCTTATCTTTGATGTTCTATTTATTTTTTCAAACTAAATAATATTTTCTCTCTTTGTTCTTTGTATATTTAATAAGATTTCCTTTTTTCTTACTCACTCACTATGCAATACAATATTTATCAATGGACAGGACACGAATTAAAAATGTATTTTTGTATTTTAGGCATAGTTTTGGAGAACAGTTCTCTCAAAAGAAATGGAACAGAGAAGTAGGTGGTCAAAGAGAAATACTGGCAGCTTACGGCGGTGTTAAACTGGCAGACGTTAGAGGCATGAGAGCACCATTCTTGTCTATTGGAGGCAATAAAATGTTCAAGATGTTGTACGATTCCAACTTCACCTACGACTCGTCTATGCCTGTTTACGAAAACAGACCACCAAGTTGGCCTTACACCCTTGACTACAAACTGTTCCACGACTGCATGATTCCGCCTTGCCCAACTAAATCTTACCCAGGTAACAGATCAATGAATTCATAACATTAAAATAAAATATAAATAGCAAAAAGAGCAATCTAGAGTGTTTTACTGAAAGTTTTCAAGATGAAATTTTAAGTCGCGTCATTTATTTTCAGGTGTTTGGGAAGTTCCCATGGTGATGTGGCAAGATTTGAACGGTGGCCGATGCTCCATGGGAGACGCTTGTGCCAACCCACCGGAAGCTGAGAATGTTTACAAAATGATATTGAAGAACTTTGATAGACATTACACAACCAACAGGTAAATAACAAATTTTGTTAGTTTGTTAAAGTAAGAATTATGAACTAATAATAATTAGAATATTGAAGAAAAAATCTTGGGAGAGTATACGAAAGCAGTGTTATAATTAAACGAGTTTAATAGATATACTGTATCAGTCTTTTAATAGTCCACTGCAGGACGTAGGCCTACCCACTAAAGGTGATTGGACCATATCCACCACGCTAGCCCAGAGCGGGTTGGTGGATTCACATACGCCATCGCATTTCTTCTACGGTGATATGCAGGTTGCCTCACGATGTTCTCCTTCTCCGACAAGCCAGGGGTGTTAAATTCCGAACATAAATTCCGAAGAACTCATTGCTACGGAACCGGGTTTTTGATTTTTTTTATCGAAAAATTACCTAACCACAGACTCCAGGGTCTGTGCCCTTTGTTAACTAAAGATAATTATTAGATTTTACTGTGCAAAGAGAGTTAGTTCCACATGGTTAAATCTTAGTCTAAGCTATTCAGTCGACGCATTGCGTGAAAGCCACAAGCAGACCGGCGACCCGCTAGCAGCACCCGATCACGAGTATGACACATGTGCCCGCCATCGCTCTCCTCGACCATATTTGAGGGAAGAGAACGACCCGGAACCGGGATTCGAACCCACGACCTCGCGATTGTTGGGCGGATGCTCACTACCACGATACCACCACGGCTTTTAATAAATATAAATTACCTGCTTATTTTATTTACAATACTAAATCTCCTTATCAATAAAATTATAATGTCAATTTCCTGACATGCAAATGACGCATAATGTTTGTCGTGTGTGGGGTTGTAAAATAATTTGAAAGGTAGCATTACTCATTTCAATTTCTTATATCAGTTTATTGACTAACGGTAGTAACGGTATCAGGTAGTATTGTTATGTAATGACAATAATCTTTATTTTTAGAGCTCCGTTCGGTCTCTACTACCACGCGGCCTGGTTCACCCAACCCCACCACAAGGAAGGCTTCATAATGTTCCTGGACTTCATCAACCAGATGCAAGATGTGTGGATTGTCACCAACTGGCAGGCTCTGCAGTGGGTCAGAGATCCTACTCCCATCTCTAGAATGAATAACTTCCAGCCGTTCCAGTGTAACTATCAGGTATGTCAGACCTTACCTTACTTTCTAGGATAATAGCGCTCATAGCGTAGTTTTACGAGTACTAGGTGTTTTTCAGCGATGACCAAAGTTTAGCAACGTTTGGCTCAATCAGTATTTGTATGGGTGACCGCTGAAGGCATTTAGAACTGAGCACTGCCGTGGTTTCGAGCTGATTAAATTCTAGTTCCCGGTTGTTTTAACCGTTTAGCCATATCAGATACCTTCAGGCGCTCCATACGCCTAGCTCTGACAATACTAAATATTTTATACTATATATAACGGGACTGAACTCACGTGTAGGAATAGTCGTTATATATAGTATGAGTTCAGTCCCGTTATATATAGTATATAATGTGTGAAAATCACGTTAATTTCCATAGTAAAATACTAAATATAATAATAATAGCTAGCCTTGAAAAGCAGCCTAAATAAGTAAATCTGACAGTTAGTTACGTTCTAGGATGTCCGTAAACTAAATCTATTCTATTGATAAATTTCCAGGATCGGCCCAAGAAGTGCAACAACCCTAAGGTCTGCAACCTATGGCACAAGTCTGGTGTGAGATACATGAGAACGTGTCAGCCCTGCCCCGAGGTGTACCCATGGACCGGCAAGAGCGGCATCAGGTCTTCACGCATCGATAACGACAACGGAGAATAAACTCAACGAGTAGCTTAGTAAAAGTGACAAGGTAGTAGCTATAGCTAATATTGAAGATTTAAATGGTCCTATAAAGTAAATTGATAAGATATCGGAAGCCAACGAGGCACGTATCAATAAACTTATAGAAATTGTTTTGTCACCAACTAAAGAGTGCCATTTAGTTTTCGATGGTCACAAAGCAAATAAGATTAAACAATTTCATGAATCATTGTGATTAGAAATTTCGGTATATCCTTCGTAAGTCGTATGTCGTTGTATTGGAAACTGTGATATTAATTGTTTTCAATCGTCTTGTGTGAAGATTGTCAATTTAGTAGTATAAGTTGCATGAAATACGTTTTGTATAAGTATAATTTTTGTTTGTGAATTGATGATACTCGTGCAATTCAGTTGCAATATTTTCCTATTACGTGTTCGTATCATTTAGTTTATAGTAGGCAATACTCGTACATTTTAAATTTTTTGAAACTGTATTTGCATAATCACTGTGAAAGTGATGCATATAATAACAATTTTTCTAATTGAGTCAGATCTTTACTCACAGATTACCATTTTCGTAAGCGAAAGCCATATTAAAATTTAGAAAATACGTTTTTCTAATCTTGCCAGCTTCGTAGTTGACACTGCCTTTAATTGTAAATATAGATTAGATTAACTAGTATAGTGTATTATTGCGTTTCTCAAAAATTTTGTATTTTGTGTACCTAATTTAAAAATGTCAAATTTAAAATATTTTGTGATTAGCATTGTGTAGACGTCTGACAACATCGCTTGCTGTGATGTTACACATGTCTATACAACTGCTTGATATTTTTGAAAACGTTTCCATTATGTATTCTTTCCTTATTCTTGTACTATCGTAATATTTTATTCCTTCTTTTCTTTTGCTTTTGCTTAAGTATTTATTTGGGTTCATTGATTGATCGATATATGTTGTAGTCATAAAAAATCTTTCAAATGAACTTCTCATTGGCTTTAGTGTGCAAATGCAGCTAAGCTTTTATTGCGCTTTCAATGACTTAATTTAATTTAAGATATTCTCTATTTATAAGTGTAGCTATTGTAAATATAGGTTAAATATTTAATAATTGGTAGTTTCCCTTTTTTAACTCGGCTATAGCTATAATATTTTCTACAGGACTTATTGCACTGAGGTCGTTTTCGAAATGTTTGGTATTTTATTTATGTACTACTCGTACGGTTATCAGTTTTGACCAGTGCAGAGTAAAATAAAAAGTTATAAATACAATACTTTGTTTTTATTTTCTTCCTATTCTAATAAGAACAAATTTATACATAAATAAGTCAACTGGATAATTCAACCATACGATCGATTAGAAAATTTCAATGAGTACGATTTAAACATCTGATCACCTCATTTCAAAAAGTTTTTAAACAGAACACTCATTTCCTCAGATCACATAGTAGGCACATTAATTTTATTACTAAATAATAATTGATCTATGGAAAATATCTTTATTTTTCTCTATGGCGATGTGACATCAAGTAATTTAAAAGGTATCAGTAATCTAGTGATACCTACCAATAAAAATCAAGGGTAGCCCAGCTCCATTTTTCATGCCCTTATAACGAAGTAAAAAAGAACCACTCGATAGAAAACAGCAAAAAGTCAAGGTCTTAAGCCATGACCACGATATTCCGCGGCTCATCAAACATTCAAATTCAATCATCACACCTGCTCACATTGCTCACTGATATTTTCTTTAGCCAAGGTCCATTTAGAAACAGGTATATAAAAAGCGAATCTCCAATACTTTTAGTCATTTCTCTTTCGAGCTTTTATACGAAAATGATCTTTGTAAATATAGTTTACGGTATATTACATTTTACTGCTGTTTTCGGATATTATGATGTAGAGTTTTATCCATCACAGTCAATGTTGGAAGGAGTTTCGGGTTCGAAAATATCAAACAAAGTTGTAAAAGATGAACAAATTGATAAAAATTCAAAACTCAAAGAGGATTTTACGATAGATAATAAGAAAATAGTCAGAGAATTTAACGTAAAAGTTGACTCGAAGCAAGAAAAAAATGTAACAAAACGAGCAGTAGATCCTGTGTTCTATGGATATCCTAAAACCCGAGAAGAACTATGGCACGAGCATTTTCTCAATGAATCATTAGCTTTTGACCAAACACCATCTCTGATAAAACTTCTTCATAACATTACAATTACTTATTTAAAGGACTGCACACCAGTCATTTTATACGACAGTCAAGTAAAGTCTAAGGAAAGTTATCTGTTCCAAAACCTGTTAAAAGGATTTCCAGTTTCGTTTGTTCACGGATACATCAACGACAAAGATAAGTTGGAAGAGCCCAAACTTTTAGTTCCAGAAAAAGACTGTGTAAATTATATTATATTTCTAACTGATGTTAAAGTGAGTGCAAAAATCTTAGGAAAGCAATCAGAGAGCAAAGTCGTAGTAGTGGCGAGGTCTTCGCAATGGGCTGTGCATGAGTTTTTATATGGAAGCTTGTCGAGGATATTTGTCAACTTACTGGTCATTGGGCATAGCTTCAAAGATGGTGACGACAATTCACTTGTAAGTTGTCCAGTATTTTTATACTAATTCGGTAAAAGTAATATTTTGAATTGTAAATATACTTAGAAAATGCTGTGTAGGTTTAATGTTTTTTGAACCATTGTGTTAGTGATGACACAAACTTTTTTAATAAATCTATGATTAGGATACGCACACAAAGGGTTCCGTACCGTATGGCGTTTATCTGTTGACGTTACTAATATCGATCAAAAAACAGCAATATATTATTTAACAGTATTTGAAGTTATAAACAGAAATAAAGAATGTGTGAAAATATCAACTGCCTAGCTAACACTGTTCATGAGATACAGCCTGGTGACAGACAGATAGACGGACGGACAACGGAGTCTTAGTAATAGAGATAGTTTTACCGAGTACGTGACCCTAAAAGCACTAAATCCTGCTGACGCGTCGATCAATTATAATTATATCGTTTTAAGGAAGCTCCGTATATACTTTACACACACAAACTATACACTGATGGACTGGGAGCTAGTCAACCTGTGGTGCTAACCTCGTGGTCGCATGGAAAATATTCTAGAGACGTTAATTTGTTCCCTCCAAAGATGACGAAAGGATATGCAGGGCATAGATTTGTGGTATCTGCTGCAAATCAACCTCCGTTTGTATTTAGAAAGTAAGTATGGCTTTTGTCATAGTCTTATCATACTCGTTTTGGTCTACTATAATAGCCGTGTTATTAAGTACCTACCTGGACCTAACATGGATGTAGTTAGTATACACAATCCTTGCCCTATACTAGTACACTGAACAAAGGATTATCCTCATAGAGCATTTTGTTTTACATTTGATAACGAAGTCTTGGTTCACCATTATGAATATGCGAACATAAATTTCAAAGACAGAAAAAAATACAAGAAAACTTACTTAAACATAATTACAAATATTTAACGGTAATTCCTGCTCTATATAACAGTTATTTATTTATTTATCAATTTCACATACTTGATACTTGACTTGATTGCAATTAACGCCTCAATTAGTTATGACCACAATAAAATATTTCATTTTGTACAGGGTTATTACAGACTTGGACGGTGGAAACCCGAGAGTCAAATGGGATGGCATTGAAATAAGACTTTTGAAAATGATGGCCGAAAGAAACAACTTTTCTATAGAAATAAGAGAGCCTCACGAACTTCAATTAGGGTAATTTTAGATATCGTGCGATTTATTTAAATATTTTACAAATGATTTAATAATGTTATTACTTTGTTTATACCTATTAGCCCTGGACCAGCAGTTATGAAAGAAATCGTTAATGGTCGTGCCGATATTGCAGTGGCTGGATTGTATCAGACAATAGAGAGATTTAAAGAACTGGATTTAGCGTTTTCGCATTCACAAGATTGTGCGGTTTTTATTACACTTATGTCTACTGCTCTGCCAAGGCAAGTTTTGATATAGTACTCGTACTTAGACCTATTAGTTGTGCTCTCCTCACATATTAGCTGCAGTTTATTTTCATTTCGACATAGGTACAAACCTGTTTATCTTAGTTTGCTATGCTACTTTTTTGACTAATTATTACCCATACTATTTGCGGACTTTTTGCTTAACATTATGAGTAACTTTTACAATAAGACCAATCCGGTAATAGTGAATAAAACAAGTAAAAAATATTAAATATATTAAATTATAAAAAATATTCGATATATTTAATCAAAAACTATCGAATTATTTACACAAAACGATTTTGGGGAGGATCCCGTAATAAAAATCTAATTATAATAATGACGAGTGCAATGATATATTAGAATATGTACGTCGTCTAGAGAAATTCTTATTTGTAGTATTCTGGCAGTTACAACTCTCAAGGCAATTGATGTATATAAATAATTAATTTTCGCAAAAAATCGCAACACCGACTTCCACCGTGATTTGGATAGTTTGCGCGAATAAATGTGACATCAGATCAGACACCAAATAAAAACATACAGACGAACATAGTACCTCCTTCCTTCCTTCCATAGTCCTTTTTGGAAGTCGGTAAAAATAATTACGGTTTATCAAAGTCCATCAACTTATGCTAGTTAACCCTATATAGCTAACCTCCGTCGAAACGACGGGCATGGCGAAGTAAAATCGCTGTCTCTTTTTAACGATGCGTGTGAGTGTTTTGTCTCTGCTAGCCAACTCAGTCCCCGGCGAGGTCGTGCCAGCTGTAGACACATCTTGCAGGTAAGTGTTGTAGTTTTTGAGATACTTGAGATTTGCCCGTCGTTTCGACGGATGGTTAGCTTTACTGTCACATTTTTGTTTGAGTAAACGTGTATATTTTTACAATTTTTTCGATTTCTTTTAGGTCTTTATAATGTCTGCGATATAATTATGATGATGCTAGGTATATTGAATGCACTACACGAGCTTTACTCTGAAAATCTTGATGATGAGGCTTCTGCCAGCGAGACTGAGGGCTTTGTGGCGGAAGATGATGAAAATTATAAACCATCTGATTTCGAAGACAATTTCGTTTACCTAATATATTGTTTTTGACTGTGAAAGATGCTGTTTCAAGAGACTCCGAGACTTCTCCTCCAGAAACGTCACAAAGCAGTATTATTTAACTGCCTCAAAGGAGCATACGCGGTAAAAATCGTCATGCTTGGGCTACTACATAGGGACGCACTTCTTTATTGAAGGCTGGAGTAGAGTAAAAAAAGTAGTTCCACGCAAAGACTTCATGAAGAAACTACACTTTCAACTTGTAGAACCCTGGCTAAAGGAGAGATTGCAAAAAATATCGATGCCTACGCACGTGAAAGATAAAATCAGGACCATTATTTCAGCGCACTTGCCTACTGAGCAGACCCAGCAGGTGAAACGTCATGCTCCTCTTTAGGACTTAGAACATAAAGAAGATTCGTCAACTGCTTCAAGCGGAGAAAATCTTAAAATAAAAACTTGCGGGAAGTGTCATTACAAAAAAAAAACGAATGACAAGAAGTGTCTGCACCAGAAGTTAGGTAGCAATTTGCGGTGAACATAAAGTAGATTTTTTGTGCCACATGTACGAAAAAACAATAGGCCGTTTATAAAATAAAAGTCTTATGTGCCATATAATGTCAAAAAAATTAATATTAGTCTATTTTTATCGATGATTTTGCATGTTACAAAAAAAATTGTGATTTTTTGAGAGATCTCAGGAAAGTTCCTGTTGTTTTGAAATAAATAAATAAAATCCAATTTTATGAATAGTATTTTGTTTAAAACCTTTTCAACTAACAATAACTTAAAATAATAATTGTGTAAACATCACAGATGCTGAAAAAAATATGTTTTACTTTTACCCGTCGTTTCGACGGATGGTTAGCTTAAACAGGTTACGTCCGAAGGTTAGCTATCTAGGGTTAAAAAACTTACCAGCCCTAGTCAAAGAGGCAAACACTTTCTACCCGACTGCAAAGATTATTGCTTTTATGCTACTTATTTGAATAGTTAAGAAACTCTAAGCGCAAATGCACTTAAAACCCTTTATTTTAATTGATAAATTCCAGGTACCGGGCTATACTTGGTCCGTTCCATTGGCATGTCTGGGTGGCGTTAACGTTTACTTACATCTTCGGTATGTTCCCTCTCGCCTTTTCCGACAAACATACTTTAAGACATCTGATCAACAACAGCGGGGAAGTTGAGAATATGTTTTGGTATGTCTTTGGCACATTTACCAACTGCTTCACCTTTGTCGGCAAGAACTCTTGGAGTAAAACTAATAAGCTAACTACCAGACTTTTGATAGGTAAGTACATCTTAAAAAATAAATGGTTTGAATATTTATGGTAGTGTCTAATAGTTACCTGCCCTAAAATCCCAAAAATGTAGGAAACGTAATGACCCACAATTTCATTTTATTATAACTGATTTTATTGTGACGCATAGTGTCTACACAAAACGATTTTTCTTTGGTTTTACGTTTTCTCAACTTGCTATTTTGCTGAGCTATAAGCCCTGATTCTAACAATACATCGATAATTCTGAATTCAGACACTTATCTATATATATAAAAATGAAACAAGTTTTCCGTTGTCACGACATAACATGAAAACGGCTTGACCGATTTGGCTTATTTTTTTTTGTAGTTTTCTAATCTATATTAATAATTTCGTCAAGGGGTACGGTAGACTCGATCGAAACTTTATCTGAATGATAAAACATAAAAAAATAATGATTTCGAGTCGACAACATATATCCGGAAAATTCGGATTATCGAGTATTTTAATAAATTATAACGGTGTTGGCAAATAAAAACACGGTCTCCATAATGACACCGGATGACATATCTTGAGCAGTGTTGCCAATAGCACAAATAAAGACTATGCTAAAATGGTGTTAAAATTGTGGCAAAATAAATATACTAAAAATTGTGATAACATTTTTCTACACATATCAAAGGAAACGGAACAAAAAAAGTAAAATTATTGTTAATTAACAAAATATGTGTTTTAATCGACTATGAACTAATTATATGCTATCGAATAAAATGTAAGTATCTTGGTCTTTATCGACAATTAAAGTGCTTGAAGACGAGCTAGAGTCACTGCTCATACTGTATAGATCTCCTTGGTACCTACAGAGCGCAGTGCATTATCTGGAACTGCGTAAAGCTGGAAACATACTATCGGACGCGGTTCACGGACGCGACTGACAGCCGCGACTGATAGGTATATAGACTATGAAAGTACACTGAGCCGTGTACACTATCGGACATAAGTCGCAGACGTCACCTTCGGACGACCTTGAGCGTTCGGATGTCCTAGAGTGATCTGGCGAGCCGGATGTTTTAAGACTGTGCACATTGCTAAGTCTCGGCTGTCAGTCGCGTCCGTCAGCTGCGTCCGATAGTATAGTTTCCGGCTTAAGAGTAGCAGTTTTTCGTTGCCCTTTTTAAATCGAATCTTATAAGTATAAAATAACATTTTAAATTTTTTACCGACAAATAATTGCGTAGCTTAGTTTTTAATACATTCATTTGACTAAAAGAAACCCGTTCAATTTCGGCATTTGAATGTGGTAGCGTTAAAAACGATATTGCTGAAATAAATTTTCATGGTAATAAACTTTTATTGTATAATTATTTTACATGCCAAAAATATGGTGTATGCTAAATTGCAAATAAATATGCTAAGCAAGATCAAAATGTGCTAAATTGGCATCACTGATCTTGATACTCAAATGACATGATAATTGACTACTGTCAAATATCTTATTTTATGTTTTGGCGTCGCATTGTTGTGCATTTGCCAGTGTCAAGTATTAAGTTATAATAATTTTTGATAATATTTTATCAACATAGTCACTGTCGTAGTCACGTTAAAGTCCATAAAAGTCACGGTCAAGTCCAAACATAGTTCAAGTCATACCTCAGTAAAGCAGCGGAGACTTTACTAGAGACGTCTATGGAGTTTTGGTTACAACACATGATACGTCACATTATATCATTTGCCTACACTTATGCACGTAAAAAAGCTCATAATCAACGAAATATCAAAGTATTTCACTAATCATTACTAATAAAAACACAAGATTAACAAAATAGTAGTACAATGAGGCGACATGATTTTTCCGCGTTCCCGCCAAAAATTAGTTTTGAGCAATTTTAATTTTGAGCAATTACTTTGGGATGTTGTTTACACCCATCATGCCGAAAGTACCTATTTCTTAAAATGAATGTCTTTCATCGGTCTTTCATCATTGTTTTGCTTTATGATACCTACATCATTTTGTTATCAGCTTAAACTCCTTGCTTTGCTTCGCTCGGAGCGAAGACCTATCCTTCATCTATGCTCCTTGCATTTGGTAATCATTGTCATAATTGTGAAAAATTGATGCAGCGAAGGGCTTTTCGTAAAGGTGGTGATCGAGTAACAGTAAAATTATGATGTGTGTGTGTATATTATGAGTCACATTTCACCCGAGCGAAGCCGGGTTCTCATCTAGTACTTAATATTTTCTAAAACTTTCTTAATATTTGTTTCCGTAAGAACCCTGTACAGACAAGGTTCTTACGGAAACAAATATTAAGAAAATCTCTCAGAAAGATTGAAAAATATACTAATAGACTCTCTCTTGGTCGGTTTTGTGACTATTGACGATGATTTGACATTCGACTTCTAGGCGAAACGAAGTTCGCCGGGTCCGCTAGTTACTTATAAAATTATTCGCAAGATCTTCTATTTGGACATAACAAGAATTTAGAATCATCCATGACTTTAATTTTGAATTGCATATGAAATAATAATAGCTAAGTAGGAAAGTATTATAATAATATATTATTTTGGCACGTGTGTATCAATGTTATTTTTGTAAAAATTTAAGGTTGGTACTGGATATTTACAATAATCATTACCAGCTGCTACACGGGATCCATAATAGCGTTCGTGACTTTGCCAGTCTTTCCTGAGACTGTGGACACGATTGACCAACTGTTGGATGGTTTTTATAGAATTGGTACTTTAGGTAAGTGATACAGATAGATAAGTAATTTAGTTGGTAAGTACTTAGGTACTTCACATAATAATAAATTGTTTTTTATTTGACACTAGCTTTTACCCGCGGCTTCGCCCGCATACGCAATATATCATTATAATTTATAGCCTATGTGTTATTCTGATATATAACCCATATTATTGCAAAGGTTCATCTCAATCCGTTCAGTAGTGTTTACGTGAAAGAGTAACAAACATCCATACATCCATCCATCCATCCCAAACTTTTGCGTTTATAATTAGTAGGTAGGAAGTAGGATAAAATGACAACCTACTTTAAACCACAGAACGGTTATTATCAAAAGCCTGTTTCAATGCTATTATAGCTGGTTAAAAAACTACTGAAACTACATTTTACATGACAGCTTTTTGTATTGAAAATATTACTAAAATATTTTCTACATAGCGGTTTATAACTGAAATACCTAAATTTGCATGGTATAACCATGTATAAATTAAAATAAGTTGAATAATTAAAGAAATTATTTTATGATCTTTGTAATAAAAAATGGTAAACCAATTTAAGACTATTATTTAGGTAAGCGAACGCCAGTCAGAAATATTTTTAATCAATTTAAGATCGAGGAGGCTGGGAGAGGTGGTTTATAAATTCATCGGACCCAAAAACAAACAAGCTTATGAGGAAGTTGGAGCTTGTGGCCAGTGTCGAAGACGGAATCAGAAACACTACGAAAGCTTTCTTCTGGCCACATGCTTTCCTAGGATCTCAAGCAGAGCTGGAATTTTTGGTTCAGGCTAACTTCTCAGCTACCAAGTAAGTCAATTACAGTCCATCAATACCACGCTAAGAACAATTAAGAATAAAAAAATTCAGTAATTGTGTGACAATTATTGAGATTCAATGGTTTCTCGCTACGTAAGCCAGGTTTGGTTTTAATAACAAAAATTTCAAAAACTGTAATTCTCTATTATTCCTATGACGTCCACTGCTTGACATAGGCCTCCCCTATGGATCTCCGATAAGACTGGTTGGAAGCGGCTTGCATCTAGCGTGATGCATCGGGCTTCATGAGATCATCTCTCCACCTTGTAGGTTCTCTATGGCTTTTGCTATTATGGCTACTATCTGCTAAATCTCATCAAATTTCAGATCAAAAAGAGCTGTGCTTCATATTTCAAATGAATGCTTCGTGCCTTTTGGCGTAAGCATAGGATTTCCTAAAAACTCCCTATACACAGCGAAACTGAGCAGCGATGTCAGAAGAATGTTCCAAAGTGGCTTGATAGATAAAATCGTAAATGAAGTGAAATGGGAAATGCAAAGGAGCAGCACTGGTCAATTATTAGCTGTAAGTCGGTAGTTTGTAGGATATTGTTAAGATGAAACGCCTTGATCAATTAGCTTGATTACCAAACATTTTTATGTCATTAATGATTGAATGATCTCAGACTGATACTACAATAATCAATAATGTGAGTGTTAATTGTTTTATTTTAAATAATTGTGGTCTAAATTATTCATCAAAACAGCATTAGTTAAACAACAAATGATGCCTACGTAGACTGATCACTTCATCTTGGTTTTTTTGGTATTTGCTAATTCTTGGTAACAATAGGCATGATGACTAGGCAAAAAAATCAATAATATAAATAGTCCGTAAGTTAGATTATTAAAAAATTTTGGACATGTATTTTTTATTTTGTCAATAAAACAACAAATGATAAAGATAAACCTTGTCAAAGTTTCGGAGTGGGGGTCGTCACGTCAACTCTGAAACACTGAACTAGATAATACATTTGCACTTGTGACGTCACGCAAAACTTTGACGGGCTATATCTTCAACAGTTTTTTATTGACCAAAGAAAAAATACGTGTCTAATATTTTTGATAGTCTATCTGACGGACGGACTAATTATATTTTTTAGTCATCTTGCCTATTAACCAAAATAGGAAAAACAAAACACGTTGGCGCGCAAATCGAAACGTTTCATTGTTAATTTAAATCGCGTATTCTATTTTTCAAAATCATTATATAAATTGTAATGTCAAAAGTTTGAGCTAGGCCACATTAAAAAAAAAAAAAGCAAAAGATTCGGTCTGAACTTGGAGCAAGTATGTACTAGAGAAGCTACTAACGTATAGGGTGTGAGACAAAAGATGTTTATGTTTTTATCATATTCAGACTCTAGATAATAGTAAAAACCTGCATAATACTAATAGAAGTGATAGAAAATGGATAATAGTTCATAAATACGCTGATTTACTTAAGTATCTCATCAAAAATTCAACAGTAGTTTTTTTGTCTGACCTCAACGTCTAGGCCGTGCGTAGTAGTCAGACAAAAAAACTTATACGCAAATAGAGACAAAAGATATTACTTTCGTCCCGTTCACTCTTTATACTTGCACATCTCGCCTTCTCTTACTTTTATAATTATTATTATTTAGCGCCTTGTCTAGTTATATACTTCACTATGGGTCTGAAGGAGTATACCGCTTACACATACAGGACGGGAAGCATAGCAAAGGGAATAATAGTCTTTCCACCATTATATCCCCTCGAAGAGGAAATAAAGTATGGATTGACAATGACAGCTGACATTAAGAGTGGATAAAATGGGTTTCTCCCCTTGCCATGCTACCCGGGCTGGTTCATTTATCCATATTTTTTTAAGCTTGGAATTGTTACCTTATTTTTAATAAGTAGTAGTGGGTCATCAGACGATTCTAGAACCAGAATTGTCTTCCAAATCAATATTTTTATGTGTACTATACCGAATTGTTCTAGGCTGGAGAAGGAAATTTAAAGATTCCTTCAGCTGAAGAAAAAGGTCTGACCCTCGCAGACACACAAGGCATGTTTTTGTTACTTGCCGCGGGGTTTCTTCTTGCTGGTACTGCGCTTATGTCTGAATGGATGGGCGGGTTCACCAAAAGATGTCGCTTCATTTGCAAGCAGAGGAAGGAAAGCCAATTGAATGCTAATTCTCAAGAAGAATTGATCCAGCCAGCAGATAGTGAGATGAATCTTGTATCACGTGATACGGAAAGCCGCATTCATTTCGACGCGAGAACTTCAAGTGCTGGTTCAAGAGATACTATAGAAGGACATATAATACATGTCACAGAAGAAACTATACTGGTACACGAGAGATTAGGTACCGATGGCTGGGATTCTAGAAGGTCCAGTTCCGTTGATTTGGACAGAGAAGTTAATGAAATATTTGAAAGAGATAGAGTCAGAAGAGGGATTGTTGTAGAAGATGTTAGCGATGTAGTTGATGAAGAGAGAAATACAACTGTTTCTAAAGGCGCTTTTGGTGATCACCTGTCTAGTAATAAGCAAGATTAGCTTAAACGCAACTTGAATCACTTAGACGATTTTAAAATAAATAAGTATGAGATGTTAATCATAAAATAATATATATTTTAGGAAATTATTGCGCTAATTTTATTATTTTTAAAACCCTAGTGTAAAAACGAAATAAAAAACAAAATTGACATCCAACTCTTTATTATCCTTCGAACAGTCATCAAAATAATTTATAACAATTTTCTAACACTGTCGTTAAACATTTATATTCATTCAGCCACTGAGATGTTCTCATTCAACACACAGTTTATCTACAATCGGCAGGCATGCCATATAGAAACACAGGCGCCGTAAGACCTACAATAATGCAATATTTGGCCCGGCCTTATCTTAAAAATAATTACACAATGTGACTTAAATCTTCCCGAGCGGCACCGCCCCTATAAACGACGCCTCTCAAATTATCAGTAAAAATATCGAGAAAATACAACAGATTTTTGTATTCTTTGTAAATTCAAACGAAAATATACCTAATACCTACCTAAGCAAGTTTTCAATTTATTATGTATGTATTGCACATCTGCTGTAGAAATCAAATTGAAATAGACTTGAGTATTCAATAAGGATATGTTTATATTCCTATAATTCTATATTGGTTGTTCACGAAGACTGTGGTGCAATAGCAAAAGGCAGGAGGGACATACAAGTAATATATAAATACTACCGTGGTGAAATCTCATCGATCTCACATATTTTATACTTATGACTACATTTTTATTTAAATGCAATGAACTAGATAATAAAAATAACTGAAAAGTAAAAGCTCTTTGCTATTGTCACACAGCAAGTTAAATATAGATAAACACATACACATATAGGTATATCTACAAAACAAATCAAGCAAACTCTTTTTACAACACCACACAACTTTTGTTGTGCGTTCAAAAGAATAATTATAATATTATTAATATAATTATACATGAACTCATTCCCGATAGCAAAACTCACAACCTCGGAAATTATGCTCCCAATACCAGCTTAACTGATGAAATGTACAAGATATAGGTATGTATAGGTAAGTCGACAGATACACATTCCGTGCACACTTACGTGGTGTCGTATCGACTAACTATTTGCAAGATAAACATTAACCAAGTTTAGCCAATAACTGCTTTGTGCATAACAAGACTACCCAACAATCTTCAATATTTAGGTGTTATCATAAATCAGTGTCTTATCATTACAGGTAAGTATAAAGGTAACAGATACTGTGATGAACCTTGCAGTAACACTATCCATAGAACCAGAATTGAATGTCAAACGATACATTAACAAGAAACAATATGGGAATTTCGCTGCATCGCCAAAGTAGATACGATTGAGCAAATTTTAATACAAAGCACATCGACACTCCCGGAAGGAACTTTTAGGAACGAACGACCGAATTCAAGAAATAACGCAACTGTAGAATCTCAAAAACAGGGCCCGTAACAGGAGCTAGGATCGCCACGTATACAAAATTTGGAAAGCCTATAACAGCACGCGGTAGTCCCAACAAGCACCGACTAGACTTAACAGAAAGGGCCCACTTGCAACAGTGTACTTTATTATATCACATCAAAATATTCTAACATTAAAGTGTAATTACAAGTTTCCTACAATAAGTTCCCTAAAATGGGTCAACATTCATTATGCTCCAGTAGTAAAATATTAATTCGTTTTACAACTAATCGTGTACCTTATTTTACAATGCGAAAATACATTTTTATGCGTTCAGACTTTTGAACTTCAAAACTGGTTAGATCCCTGTACAAAATTTAACAAACGTACGCTAAAATTTTGTTATTGTGATTTGAAGGATTTTATTCTTGCAAAGTAGTTTTTATTCTAAACAGTTATTATTTTATACTACTATATAATATATACATTTTAATATCCTTAATAAACAGTTACACTGCTTGCCTTAAAACGTGGTATAGCAACATTCATACAAAGTTACGATAGTTTATACTTATACTAAATGAATACATATTCTATATGATAAACATTCAGTGTAGTGTACTCTTTATAACGATTCAACATTTTGTAAGACTTATCATTACCAGGGTGTGAAAATATAAAGCAAAAATGCCATTGTAATTTACAAATTTGGTACAATATGGTACATTTAGGCACTGTGAGTAAGGCATCTACAGTGAGACGATATACGGGGGAAACTTATCGTGAACCCAATTATAAAAATAAATTAAATAACAAAGTCAGAATTCTATTCCTCTAGAAGTACCTAAACGAGATATAACTTGCAGTTTTATAGGACAGCTTTTTGACGAATGAATATGCGACGTAAACGATACTGCTTGAAAAGGGTAAAATTGTGTATACAATTAGGTTCACGATAGCAGTGCTCAAGTACAGGTAGGGATAGAAAATCAAGCAATAACCAAAATGATCTTAGCATGATTCTAAATGATACACCCACCAATAACTATCTATTAAAATGGACAGTTATTATTCTACACCTTATTTCCCGAAGTCTGTTACATACTCTCTAAAAATAGGGCGGTTCGTGACAATATAGTGCTTTACCAAAATATTAAAATACTCTTGTGTAAAATATAATATTTGTATGTGCAATTAAAGCTGAGATTAATAATATAATATTGTTTGTTTCTAATTAAGTAGTAGTATTTTAGCTTCAGATCACATTAACAAAACGGATAAGATGTATTCTATCAACCAACGTGTCCATGTAACCCATTACGATAGCCACTAAATAAACCCTAAAATACTTAACGAGTAAAATTACATTATGATATTCAAAATTGACTTGATATTTTGGTCTGCTGACGAGAAACGACCTTCTAAAGTAGCTACTGCATTAGTATACAATAACTCTAAGCATGTGAAAGCAAATCAGTCAAGTGAAACTGAACATATTTTAAAAACAGAAAATGGTTTAATTACAATATTCATTATTATACGTAAAGTTAGATTTAGAGTTGCACCTATTGTAACCTTGTCAGCGTCGAAATTAAATAGGACTGATATGATTGCTTATATGGCTGAAATTATCAATACCCGAGAAAATTATCATAGTGACTGCGATATACCGACTACTGAATATTGATGATTTTGTTCAAGAGTTTCTACATGTACATTATAATATACAATGTGATTCACTTACGGTTCTGCTTAGAGTGCAAAGTGTTATCATAAGAAATTTTAAAGCTTCGTGTGGTACCTTTATATACTCATCTCTAGCTATTACCTAATTACTTACATAACATTCGTTCCTAAAGGGACGTGTATACATATTATGTAAATATCATGATTCTCATGTATAAATACGTCAATAGATATAATAGATTTTACAATACATAATTTATTATCTTTTGTGATGACACTACCTTAAATTTACAAAGATTCAAGTTCGGATGTCACACTAATATATTTTTAAAATGGCACAAAAAACTTTTTAAAACACTAGTATAACACAATGTCAACAGTCGTTTACAAGTCTTTGACGCACTTTCACTCTGAATAGTCTGTTCTATCACGCACTACGTCACTCCCTCTAGCCGTCGAGAAACGCACTAAGTAAATTACATCGATACGTGCAATTTCCATTACTAGTTTATCTATTATAGTCACTAATAAAATTGACTAAGTTTAAACTAAACAGACAATGGCACGGATTGCACATTTAACATCTATTTACAAAGGGAATTAGAAGTCTATCTATAAGTTCAAAATTGATCAGAAGGTTTGCAGCTATTATTATGCAATGTTGTACTTAATTTTAACATTCATTATCACTAGTGTACGTGCATTACGATAATTACGTATAGTGTAACCTTGAACATTCAACATCGACTGAAGGAACCGGGACCGGGGACCGGGGACCTGGGGCCGGTCTCTAGTGTCCGACAGAATTTGACCGTGCCATGTGAAGCACCGTGAGTAGGGATGCACCTTTCCGTATCAGACTTACGATCGCACGTGTCGTCGATGTAGCACTAGAGGGGGGTAAGGGTGTGCTGACGCAGGACGGTGGTCATCGAAAGCTCGACAGGGGTGGGCCGGCGCGGCCGCCTAGCAGTGCGGATGGACGGGCCTCGGGTAGGATCCGAAGGCCTCGTAGCCTAGCTATGTGGCCCAGCCCTCGATCCGCGGCCGCTTGGAGTGCGGCTGCTCGTAGTCCAGCGGGCCCGCGTGCCGCAGGTCGTGCCCGGCCGGCGAGCCCATGTTGCTCGACGACACCGAACCTGCCAAGAACAGACCTATTTCATCGTTAAGGACCACGAAATTCAGTTAGTACACATACTTAACATAACATTAGATATTTATTAAACAAGCACCAACTTCTTAAAGATCGAGCGGGTAATTTTGGTTTCAGAGGTACTAAAGATTGACATGAACAACTGAACACGAAATACACGGCATGAAATATTTGAAAAATATTTAGGTTTAATTTTCGAGTTTACGAAGCTAAAGAAGAAAAAGCTCAGAAACCTACCATCGATAGCTCCAGACAGATGCGCGGGCTGAGGCGCCGGCGCAGGCGGCGGCGCGCGATGCATGTGGTCCGGTGCTCGAGGAGGCGATACTGGCTCTGCTTTGATCTTCACATTACTGGGGGAGCCGGCCGGAGGCGGCGTGCCTCCTCCGAGGACTGGCAAGCTGCTACTGTTGAGAAACGACTCATTGAGAAATGACTGTCAAAGGACAGATCCGGCTAAAGCTTCTAGCGCGATTGGTGAAATGGTAACACAAATAATGAGTGACAACAAACTGCTGAAAAATCAGCATATCCATGGTTGTAATGCTTTGGTGGTGAAATATGGTAATGACTAATGACAAATTAATGTCATAGAGTTAGTAACTATCTATTTATTTTGTTAGTCGTAAAATTCTGTACCAACGAGTAGAAACAGTACCTACATATTCGTAGAATTTATCTTTTAATCAAGGTCAGCAATGAAGCATGCAAACGGCGTTAGATTACTTCCTAGCCTACCTACTTTAACATTGCACCGAATAAATTAAACACAAGACAATCTACTTAGACTTCAATTATCTCTTCAACCAAATCAACCATGCGTAACATTGGTGGTGAAAGTATTGAAACCTTGATCGACACCACGTAGCCCCTGTCTCGCCTAACTTTGTTGTAAGCGCGGGACGCAGGGTAGTTTAACAAAACTGGTTAACGCGAATATTGTGGTGAATGTAAGAGTTGAATTCGGTGCAAGAGCTACCGCTCCGGTAGCCGTGATCGTCTAGTGGTTAGGACCCTACGTTGTGGCCGTAGTAACCCAGGTTCGAATCCTGGTCACGGCAGTGTTACACACTGTCCCGGCGGAGCATATTTTTTGTATTATTATTTAGGATATTTTAGAGCCCGCAGTATAGATGATAGAAACTGGTCTACGTTGGTCCTCATAATTGTATGGTTTCCATTTGAATCTCAATTTTTTATTACATTATACTTTAAGTATTCCTCAATTTAAGTATATAAGTTGCTTTAATTTGGTTTATATATTTAAAACATATGCTGACGTGAAAGTTGTAGTCACGCCATCTATGAAAATCAGAGCAAAATATTATCACCGAATATCGACTGCAAGGTCAATCTTATAGAACCGGCCTCTGCGGAGAAAGTTGCATAATTAAATGCAAAGGTAAGATTTGCTGCTACTATCACCAGCTCCGATAGCCGTGATCGTCTAGTGGTTAGGACCCTACGTTGTGGCCGTAGTAACCCAGGTTCGAATCCTGGTCACGGCAGTGTCATACACTGTCTCGGCGGAGCTTTTTTTTGCATTAAAAATATTTGATAACAATTACTATTCCTTAGAAGAAGTTTTAAAAGTAAAGAGATTTTATTTTCCTGTCATTAGTAATTTTAACCAATATCATTTTTAAAATAAACGGAGCTTTCTTAACGTTACACTAAACATTGCAGTTTTTTAAAATTTCAATTTTCATGACTTTTAGTCAAATATTCTCGTACTTCACTGTCGCCAATTTAGCGGTCCGATTGTGGTGGCTTGGTCACGTAATTCAATCTAATCTTTTTATTGCTATCTTGTAGTCACTCGACCGTATCTGTTGCGCAACTTTTAATGATACGAGCGAATATTTCGGCGACATCGTCACAGCTCCGGTAGCCGTGATCGTCTAGTGGTTAGGACCCTACGTTGTGGCCGTAGTAACCCAGGTTCGAATCCTGGTCACGGCAGTGTTACACACTGTCCCGGCGGAGCAATTTTTTTTATCAAAAATGAAATTGAGTTAATGATCAAAACAGCAGAATGATGGAAATGAAATGTAGCAACTTAATGCGATCCAGCAAAAACAACACCAATGGAACAATTCTGGTAACTTGACAATCTAGTAAGTAGTGCGTAAGTGGAACCAGTGTTACACATTTCTTTGACAATAAAAATAAATGTACATAATTATAAATGCTACGATCACATCTTACATACATAAATTATGTTTTTCGATAAAATACAAAATATTCTCTAATAAAAGTTTACCTATGGTTGAAAAATAATCTACAATTAATTATCAACCTAACGCAAAACAACTCAAATGTATTACCACTGAAATTTCTGACCCGAATTCAATTTACGATAACAAAAATAATTATAAGGAAACCATTTGAATTAATAATATAAATCAGTATATTTTTATTGGAGTGTTTAAATTTAAAACAAGTTACTTTTTCTAAGACGTCAAGTCTCCAGAAAGTCCCATAGTAGTAATATAAAAGGCATACAGACATGTACCTGTTGTGCTGTAGCGTTTGCAGTTGATGCGCGCCCCATGACAGTCCGATTCCCATGTCTGATCCCATGCTGAAGTCCTGTGGTCCAAAGTTGCCGAGTCCTGAGTAGCTTAGAGGTGTCTGGAAAAAGAAATGTATTTATTTACATAATATCTACATATTAGAAAAGGAGTCTAAAATCGGAACTAATGTTTTTATCTCATAGTAATTGTTATACAATCCATAGAAAAATGTGACGGGATTGCTAGTAATTAGAGCAATATTTAATTTCAACTTTTTTCGCCCAGCTGTAAAGTAGAGTTTAAAAAATGTACGACTTTATTAACGCAATATTCTTTAAAACTTTAATTTTGTAATACCTACATCATTTCAGATGAGCTTTGCTTAAACTTGGCGTAAGCCTTGGATACGGAAAGAAAATTTTAAATAGAGCAAATTAAGATTCTAGTGATTTTAAATTGCATTAGGAAACTATAATATTATCTCCTAACGTTGTAACAACAAAATACATTTGGTTTACTATTTATTAATCTGTGATTTGGTGTACAGCAAGGAAGAGTTTAGGGCTCATATAGTTAGTCGATAAATTCAACATTGTATAATTTAAATTGTGAATACGTAATTCTGAGCTATGTATTTATACAAATTAGATACATTCAAGTAGCATAAAAGAGAACATAAAATGTACAATTAACATTCTAGCACATAGTTTTGAAATAACGGGGCATAATTATGTTACTTTGATATTATTTTATAACTGTTACAGCAGTTATAAGGAAAATTACAATAATCAAATAATGACATCACAATGTAGGTAATCATTGTTGAAATATTGTTTACTTATCACAAATATTTCATTGTTAATTGTTATTAGATAATTTATATTATCATTTAAAAAGACAAAAACAGCATTGTCTGTCCCCAGGTAAAATGATTATTGGTGACCAGCAGAATGATCACAAGAGGAAAGTTGAAATAGGTACAATTGCGCTTGAGTAGGTCATCAATCAGGTTTCCTCATACAATTATTATGAATATCACTATCGTATTGAATATACAAAAACCCAGAGTAAAGCTCACACACACAAACAAACAAACCGGCGTATTTGATTTGCGCAGGCCACTACACGTACGACAACATACATGACAAAAAGAGAGATAAAAATTTCCTTATATATTTTTCCATTGATCCATGGTCTTGGTATGTAATTTTGGTGAGTCAACGTACCACATGTTCTCGATATTAAAATTGATAAAGTAGCGAGCTATATCCTTGTGTATCAAAAGGGTTTCTCGAGTACTTACATTTACCTACTCAAGGAATCAATTTATTCAGGGCCTACTTGAATATGTGTACTGACAAAGTTCTTACCGAATATTTAACCCGTTTTTGGACTCTTTAATCATTTGACTACTAATTTTATAATCTTTAAAAATTGATGTTTGGAAAACTGTCAACATTAAGTAACAATCAAGTACTGGCGACTTTGGCTGTCAAAAGGTTTTAGGCGGAATCAAACTTGTTGTCGGCTGTAATGTTAGCTACAAGCTACGGAAAACCGAACGAGGATTGGGTTTTCACGCAGATTGTAGCTAAGTTCACAGCCGCTAAGCAGTCTGGTTTGGCCTACCCATCCATTAACCATATGACGTCCACTTATGCATCCCCTATAAGACCTATTGGAAGTGATTTGGCCTATAACTAGGTAGAAATCCTCACCTCTCCTGAGTAAGATATGTCGTCCTGAGGCGGTGGCATCGAGCTGGGTATGACGACGCGGAGGTTGTTATGTCGTGGCGAGTGGTGGGGGGGAGGCGCGTGTCCGTGGGGCTTGTGCGGGTGTCGGTGCGGGGAGGGAGCGGGGCCGGGGGACGGGGACGGAGTACAGCCCGCGCCGAGGGGTGAGCCGGAGCCAGGGTAGCCGTTCGACATCTCGAGCATTCCGCCGCTTGGGTATACTGAAAATATACAAGAAACTATAAACATTTTGATAATGAATCAATGAACGCCGTCTGAACGCACAAAAAAGCACGACTCATTGTCCAAAAACACAATTGGCCTAAGCATTCGACTTGTGACACATATGACTTTTTCACGTAAAATTATTGTCCGTATACCGACTTTACAGACAGCCAATTTTCTTACTAGGGTTGACTTAATTTATACAAGTATCAATTTTCAGAAAACCATAATAAAAAGAATGATTCTAAGAGCATTTCAGATTAAATCAAAGAGAAGACAGAAGTCACGTCGCTCGGGGAGTTAAAAAACAGCAGAAAACGATGAATAGAAGTGAAGTGTATACTGTACAGCACAGACTTCCATAAAAATCTGTGACTGTACAGGTTGTTCTACCAACGGGAGTCTTTCTCTTTTGAATGATTCTCAAGTTTCAAAGTATCTAATAACGTAAACAAGAAAATATATTGGTACCTATAAAGTCTGTCATTGCAGGTAAAGTCAGTGAACTTGTCAGACTGGCCTTATCTTTTGTTATTCCTTATCTCGATATGGTTAGGCATAATAATCCGCTCGGACTATCGTAATCTCATACAAAACAGCTACTACAACGTCAATAGATCAATAATCACCTGAATCGGTTTCCGAAGACGATGGCCGTGGACTGATAGAGGTATGCATTTGTGGACTAGCTTGCAACAGTGACTGATCGTAGCTCCCCGCCGGTACGCTCACTGGAAGGTTGTAGTTACTTCCCCCCACTCCAACTCGGCTGCCGTTCAACTGGTTCCTTTGCATCATCATTTGGAATTCCTCGTCAATTTTAGAGTATTTGGCTTCGGTCCGTGGGGTCAGGTTGTATTCGGCTTCTTGCTCGGGGCTGTCCGGTGACATTACTCCGTTTTTATGCTCTTTCTTCGTTAGTGCCTGGAAGTGTCAGCGGAAACAGCTCAGGTGGCTTGACGAGCCAAATGTCTAAATACTGTACTGTATTAATAGACATGCAATTAGAACACCCTCGTTACACACCAAATCGGTTATTTTAAGAATTTCAAATTCAATTTTACTTTTAAAATAAGCCGAAGTGTTTTCAAACAGAAATTTTATTCACTTAAGATAATTGAAGCAATCTGGAATATTTTTTTTGAAAATGCTGTACTCTTTACAAAATGTTTCTTTGTTGAAAGCTTTTAAAATGAAGCGCCTGTAGGCGGACATAAACGGCTATTAGTCAGAAGGTCAAAGTTTTGGAGGTGGATAAACCTTCATTTAAAACAAATTATGTTTTCGAATCTACAAATGTAACTAAAGGTCTAGGTCATGATATATTTGGTTTGAAACCACTTCGGCACTTGGCACAACTCATCGTTCGTAGTATAGTCAGCGTGTAGGAGGGCAAAATAAACAGTGCTATCATAATCTACGTGAACTATCATTACGTAATAGTGATAAAACTTTTTAGCGTACATTTGTGTGTAGTGTCGAACGCAATGATGCAACTCTGACCGTACCCTTGTTCCGACGGAGTCAGGTTAATTCAAATAAACACAAAATATATTTACAAAAACCCATGCTGGAAGGAAAAAATAACATAAATATTTAGGGCGTCTAGTCATAAACTGTTAGTAGAAAACGGGGGTCTGGTGTTTTGTTTTCATCTTTTATTGGTCTATCGGGGATAAACATGCGTTTTAAAACTTTACTGTTCTATGTCTATGTGATCAGGGATTGAGTCTACGGAGGTTGAAAGTTGGTTGGGATCTTTTTAGTAAGTTGTATGCATTAGGTTTGTGTAAGTAGTAAGCACGCGTTAATGGTAGAGTCAATATTGCATGGACATTGCATTGCGACCACGGGCACACAGATGACGCCGTACTTCATGTACCTCGATGATGTTGCGGTTGGTCAGGGACTCGTGCGGCTCGTTGTATTCCGTGTACTTTAGGAGAACCTGCAAATCCAAAATACATGTATGATTAAAAACAGTTCAATAGATATTCCAACAAAAGAACTGCCCGGGCATTGTTTATATATGCGCTCTGGCGTTTGGCTTCGCTTTTTCTCCCGCTCGGTCTCGTGGCACGAGTAACTGGTCCGAGCTGAAGAAAAAGCGAAGCCAAACGTCAGAACTTTACAGAACAGAAGTGAGCAGTAGGTATGATTATGAATTCATCTTCAATTATATTATATTATAACAGTTATTAATATATCCCAATTGCACAGTGCCAGTGTACTTAGCAGTCAAGTACCTACGGCCTTTTTCTCATTAGAATAGAAGATTGGTCAGTCAGTCACACTGGTCAAATGTGATATGCTTCGATATGTACTGTACTGTACTGTATCAGCCTTTTTAATAGTCCACTGCAGGACGTAGGCCTACCCAGGCCTATGTATTTTGGATTAAATAAATCGAACAAGGTGATGTGCCCAAACACCCTTCGTGGGTACGGGTGTTTGGGCCATATCCAACACGCTGGCCCAGTGCGTGTTGGTGGATTCACATACGCCATCGAATTTCTTCTACGGACATATGCAGGTTGCCTCATGTTTTCCTTCACCGAAAAGCCAGCGGTGTTAAATTCCGTACATAAATTCCAAAGAACTCATTGGTACGGGACCGCGATTTGAATCCACGACCTCACGATTGTAAGGCGGGTCTCACTACCACTAGACCACCACGGCTTCGTCTTCGATATGCAATAGCCCGTTATATTTTTCTTCTAAGCCCCACTACAGTTTTTCAGAGGATTTAGACTTTTGTATTTTTTCATTAAATTAATAAATGTATAAGTAGAGAATATTTGTGCATTCAGTGAGTTGAAATAATTATGTAAAAATTAATTAAGTAACATAAGATGATTTTATTATAAGCAACCTAAAATAGCCATTTCGCAGAAGCAGTAAAGTATTTCCATTTTTATATTTTGTTGAATGTTTCAAGAAATAAAACTTTGTGCGGTTTTGTCTATTTATTTTAAAAATATTAATCAACATCTGAATAAAAACTTTAGATGTAAATGAGGACTTAATTGATATAATGTAGAGAGAATTCGAAACAATTTATTGGCGAAGTTTGCCGCGAGAAGTTTCCGTCTTTGATCAAAGTTTTCTAATATTGCCTTTCGATTTGACACTTTGTAGCTGTAAATTTATTTTTCTTTATAGGTACTTTTATTTGATTAAAGTTTGCGTAGGAGAGTTTTGGCGGGAACGCGGAAAAATCATGTCGCCTCATTGTATTATTTTGTTAAACTTGTGTTTTTATCAGTGATAATTAGTGAAAAATGGTGGTATTTCGTTGATTATGAGCTGATTTACGTGAATGAGTGTAGGCAAGTGATATAATGTGACGTATCATGTGTTCCGTGTTGTTACCAAAACTCCATAGACGCCTCTAGTAAAGTCTCCACTGCTTTACTGAGGTATGACTTGGACTATGATTGGACTTGACCGCGACTTTATTGGACTATGACGAGACTATGACAGTGACTATTTTGATAAAATATCAAAAAATATTAAAAATTAATACTTGACACTGGCAAATGCACAATAATGCGACGCCAAAACTAAGAAGAAGCAGAAGTTTGCGTAGTCTTTGGATCAAAAGCATTGAAAGGCTTTTAAGGTAAACTATTGATGATGTTGTTGTTATTTGGAGACATTTTAAAAACTATACCTACCGTCAGATTTTTTTTAAATCGAAGATCTTTTTCAGTTGTCATTGTTTAGTATATTTAATTAGCTTTTTTAGATATTTTATTACATTTCTCTCATCTAAATAAACTCTTTCGGAATAAAGTAACGAAATTTCAAAATAACTTTACTTATCAGCGTTTTTTATGCACAAACGTGCGGCGGAAGAACCGTTCAATGTGTAATTGATAAAAATGAAAAATGCAATGAAATGCAGTTCAATGATACCGATTATTTCATCCTGTGGCAGTATTTCAATTAAACTATTGTCAATTCGAAATAATTTTCTCAAAACTTTTGCAATCGTTTCTACGTTTTTTTAGAATTTCTCGCATTATATATATTTTGAGTTTTGCATTTTTTTAATACAGACCGATAAGCTCAAATTTTGAATATCATCAAGTCGATGTATGGTAATTTAATTTATTTTCTCAAACGGTATACAGATTCATGTCATAGTCAATTTAAGTTCGCTCTACTGAACTTGAGAAGACTAGTTTCTAAGTTTAAATATTTAAATTGGAATATGATTGATTGATACAAAAATATTAAAATACATTTGAGACAAAACAGCTTAAAAAAACCAAAACGAAAAAAATTAATCGAAGTAGCTGATCAATGAGGTACAAAATACTTTATATTTTTGAGTAGTTTTTGAGGTTTCTATATTTGGAGACACTGGCCGAAGACCGTGAGAAGTGAAAGCGGTACCACCGAAAAGACAATATTGATTTTGATGAAACTTTAAAAGAATAACTTGAGTGCTTCGAGCAAATATCTACAGAGCTACAATCGCTAAGTGAAAGTAGTAAAAAAATGTCCGAGCGCTGTCATACATACCGACTTAGGTATTTACATTAAATAATTCACTATGACCATAATTTTTCGAATCTCGACATTATGTTACCTAATTAGTGCAATTTGGCATCGCGCGGCTTGTAGTCGGCTTGCAATCGCTTTACAACTAACTAAAATGCCTGCCCACTACATAGCTTGGGCAGGCTTTTGGTTCGGACATTTTTTTTGCACGATTGTGACTCTATAGATATTTGCTCAAAGCTTAAGTGGAAAAATCCTTTTAGTTTTTTTCGTGTTGGAAGAAAAAAGATTAGCCTCACCTTATCCATGTCCGTGCTTGCGTACTGGTAGAGTTTGTTGTTTGAGCTGAAGATGATGAGCGCTATTTCGCAGTCACAGAGTACGCTCAGTTCGTACGCTTTCTTCATCACGCCGAACTTGCGCTTGTTGAACGTAACCTGGAACATTTACAACATCGAATAAATATAACTAAATAACGATCACACTTAATATACAGTGTAGTTTATACTACGGAACACTGATCCATATCTAACGAACACCCAGATTCAGAATTTATTTTATTTCTATTCATCTACCAATTTTATTTACCTAGCCAAAGAAAGTACGATGAGAAGGATGCTTAGAAAATCGGCAATTAAATAATTTTTTTTGGCTTAAAAAAACTATGACCTCTATTTCAAATATTACATGACATTTATTTAGTAAATCCTTGAAGTAGAATCCTTTCAGTATTACAAAAAACAACAGCGCAAAGTTGGATAATGTTCAATACCAATTTAAATTTTTATTGCATAAACTTTATTAGCACAAATTTTAAATAATAATACATTTTTATACCCTTAGTGTATTCATTCAGATCAAATATATCACAATTTTTCCTGCACACACTGTGTTTCCTGTGTATATATTTCCTGTGTGCACAAGCAATTAACACATATTTTTAATAAGTCTTTTTTACGAGAACCTGTTGCAAATTATTTTGTGGTCGCACTGTGATTTAGAATGTCGATAAATTTAAACTAATATTGTGAACGAACAAAACTTACGCGAACTAAATAGATAAACGGATTTAAGTAGCTTGTTTATAAGTTAATTATTCCCAAAAACTCTTATTGTAATTTCCTTGTACGACAACAAGTTTTCTACGACATGGATTTATGAGGTCATCTTTACCTACAGTTGTTGCAGATCGGTTTCTGGAACTGGATGTGGCTGTTATGCGTCATCAAAACGTTGTAAATACGTACTAACAATGGTATCGGAGTATTTTATACGTTTTACTAGTGAACCTCCCTGGCTTTGCACAGGTGTATTATGAATATACCTTCCTCTTGAATCACTCTATATATTAAAAAAACCGCATCAAAATTTTTGTGTAGTTTTCAAGATATAAGCATACATAGGGACAGACAGCGGGAAGCTACTTTGTTTTATACTATGTAGTGATAGTGATCTTGTATTTCAAGCGAAGGCTTTCGCTCCAATTCAAAATTCATAAAATATAGAACGTTAATTAACAAGAAGAGCCTGATCTTAGTAATGAAATAACATATTATTCATAATAATTTTGATATGTTTATTTTTAAAGATCATCTAAACTGATCTTATTCCTAATCAAACTAAAGCTTTAGTTGATTTTCATATCACAAACTTTCAAAGCACATGTAGAAAATTATATTTCGCTTTCGCGCTTTACTTAACTTAAAGATTTTTACTACCTACATTGGCGCTACTGTTTCACTAGGATATTTTAAGCATACATTTACGAAACTTCTTTGTTAGTACTTTTTTATTCATATTTTATTTAACTCAGTTTTTATACTAAAACAATACATATCTTCCAGAGTAGGTTTCAACATTCGCAATCATCCGTGTAATGAACTTGTATTAGCAAAGTACCTCATTGCGGTTACATCGTAATGTTTTCCTGTCAGTGACAAATACTAGGATTTACGGAATAACCAAATAAATTTATCCTGTACAATATTTATATTGCTGGAATTCATTAAAGTCAATTCAGTGTGATTTATAATGCGAGCAATGTCTACTACAACACTAATGTTACAAAGAGAGCATTTGTTGTTTTGTTTATGTGCCTTATAGGGATTGATTCATAAACAAAAAAATATTGGTATAAGCTTGAGAACGAGACTTAAGTTGTAGTTATACAAAACTCGGACATTTTTGATTTTTGTTAAATGATCCTTAGGGGTGCCTTAATCGAATGGGCCTCCTCAAACGTAACTCACTTCTAATTAAATTTAAAGGACCAAGTAGGTACGTTATATATCAGAGCTTCGCAACTCAAATACATTGCTAAGTACTGTAACCCACATTAAAATACCAAAATTAAGTACGCATATAATACACCTATTAATCAATTTGGTCACGTACCATGTAAAACTTAATACTTGGGTCAGTTGAAACTAAAGCTACAATGATTCAAATTACCCTTTGTTCCTATAAAATGTGCCTATTGAGGACAGAAATAAACAAAGGAAGCTTTTAAGCAATGACTGTACAATTAGAACAGTCGAAACGTCATCAAAGCAAGTTGACCTTCGCAAGTTTCATTTCGCCTGTCTGCCTCTGACCAGGCGTGCAGACCCCCGATCCCCTGCACTTTCTAAGGACGGTAGTTCACAAAAGGGGTGATGTAGTACACTTCACTGGGTCTAATTAATTTGGCGTACAGTGTAATCGTATAATTAATAAATTACAAGCGCCACAGGTCGTTGTCCCGCGCGATAATGTTTTGCAGTGGGAGTGTTGATACGCCACATCTGTTAGGTCAGATGCTAAGGTCATTTCACTCTTTAGCATGCTTTATGTTTAAAACGTTTAGATCGAACAGTCTCCTCTTGAGCCACGTGGGTGATCAAGTGTTGATTGAAATGATCCCGGCTTGATCTTTGCTATTAATTGATATCGTTAAAGTTGGTATGTTGGGAGATCTCGCGGAGACTCTATTTAATCATTCTTCCGTTTAAAATTGTGTTAGAATATCTTTTTGTCTAAATCATATTATTGTCATTGTTTGTAATAACACTGTTGTGCAAGGCTTAAAACGTGAATTAAATATTTTGATGAAGACTTGTGTTATCAATTCAGTAAGATTATTATCTATTGAACAATTCCGTTGTTTCGTTGTTACATGGGAAATTCAGATAACTACACAGTTTTCAATTCAGTAAGATTATTATCAATTGAACAATTCCGTTGTTTCGTTGTTACATGGGAAATTCAGATAACTACGTACTCGTAAATCATGTACATACTCCATCTTTGGCTACAACTTCGCTTTCCATCACGTGTTGGTGGCCAAATGTAGCCTTATAAAACATAAAAAAATTGTGCACATGGTAGTCGTTTCGAAAAAATATATTGAAAAAGGAAAAGGTATTTGTACACCCAATATAATTAATAATTGTAATCTTGTTATTTTTGCAAGGTCGAGGGTGTAAATTAAAGTCTTTTTCGCTTTTATTTGGTACGAATACTCAAATTAAAATAAAAACATAAGTTATGCAAGAACTTGAACGATTGTCATTCTACAAAATATATAAAAAGCTGATATAAAATACGTAGTACTAAATTAAAAGTTCACGAGGTTTGCCTCAAGTTGCATCGTTAGCTAAAATTATACAGATGTAAGTTAAAGTTTGCTGAACCCACCTGCCGATTCCGTTCGTCTGTGATCCGAGATATTTGTATTTTCTTCCGACCCATGGTGGCAGCAATCTTGGAAGGGGGTAGAGGGAGCGGGGTTAAGAACGAAAATTGCCGAACGGCTGGCTTCCTTGGACGTCAACAGCTGTTACCTGTTGACAAATGCAAAAATGCTTTTAAAATAGTGCAATTGTTTCTCAGTTATTGTAAAATGAAATCAGCCTAATTTTGTGGACTCTATTCAGCTACAAGATATGAACCTAAATATTTTGATAATTTCGAAGCCTGAAAATATGTAACATTTAGTTTCGATTCGACTGATTATAGCAATATTGGTACGCTGCATCTAAAAATGTGATATATTTTCATATCTTAACGTAAACAATTACAATGTAATAATAATTAATACGCTGCGCTTGCCGGTACGTGGTCTCCACTGGAGAACTTTTCGACCGCACAGGACGTCCACCCACAAGGTGGACGGATAGCAAGCGAGCGGATAGCCCTCATTAAGACCGCAGGATCGCGCTGGATGCAAACCGCTTCCAACCGGTCTTATTGGAGATCCATAGGGGAGGCCTATGTCCAGCAGTGGACGTCCTTCGGCTGATGGATGGATGGATGGATGAATAATTAATACCTACAGAATTTAAAAAAAAGCATGTAAAGTTCAGACTATTAAATTTAATACTTGAAACTTATTTCTGATAATACTTATTGTGTGTTATAGAATTAAAAACTTATAGTCAACCTATGATTTAGTATGCTTCATTCGATGACGTCGTCACGGTCGTTAATAAACGTGTTCTTTAGCAATATGCATAAATAAATAACATAAATCATCAACATATTAATCGGATAGGTGTATTTATGAGTAAATTTGAACGATAATGCTACGGAATCTTTCATCGAACTATCTCTATAATTCAATTTTAATATCTGTTAAGTCATTAATTCATTATGTAACCAAGACCGCAGAAAGAAGCTGGATGTAAGCTAATTCGGACCGGTCTTATTTCAAATCCATTTGGAAGGCCTATGCTAAGTCCTACGGCTGATCCGTTAAGTTATTATTCATCTAATACAACTAGACCTTTGTCTGTTCATAATCAGAACAAATAAAAAAACAAGTAAAGTTAAATTGAGGAAGAACTTTTTTTGGAAGTCAGATAACACAGCTGTCAAAACCCACCATTTCACAAATGCACGCCGAGGACACCAACACAGGACGTAAAACATTCCATATTCTAACAGTTTTGTGATAATGACCACGATTACGTAATGGCAGCCGATAATGACGTAATCGGACAACAATCAGCATAGTATTATCCTTTAACGCCATGTCACAATCAGGGACATCTGTCGTTCATTTAGAATTTAATTCGTGAAATATCATTGTTGTTATGACATGGTACTAAAGCAATAGTTGGTAATCTTGATAGTTTTGAAGTCATATGTTGAAAATTTAATCCGTTTATTACCATTCATTATTCCAGATCGATGGCTATTGCCTATTTTAAGGAACTTTGTTTAATTCTGACAAAGAAAATAGCGGGAACGTCTTAAAGTATTTATTACTAATATTACCTTTCTAATTCCAATAATAGAGACAGTAACAAATCAAATATCTTATTTTAGGTTTAAACATATTATTGTATTTCAAAGTTATTGCTTCTGTGGGTTATTACATGTAGCAGATTAGTTTATTTTGTGTTAATATTTATGTAGTTAAAAGAAATATTTCTTGCTAGAGCTTACTTTGGGCTTGTTTTCTGGAGATTTTTTTTTAACTTCGCACGGTTTGGTCGTATAAGGAAGTTGAATGGACTTCTCATAATTTCCATAGACAGCATAGAGATTCTCTGTCAAAGTTTATGTACTCGTATATGTCCAAACTGTGCGAAGTTCAAAAACGCACCCTTGATGTAAAGCTCCGAATACAAAATGGTGGCACTATTTGGACTACATTTTTCAACGCATTTGATGATTTCTATTATAAATAATAAAACCAATTAATTAACAAAGATACTCTGTACTTGATATCGATACAAAATGTAGCAATATTACAAAATCCCTATGATAACATCACACAATTGGAAGGAAAATCGATATGAAAAATAAGCTACAACTTGACATCACTAACAACGCAATGTAGGTATATTTACCAAATCTGATTTCTATAGGGAAAGAGATAAAGCTTAGGCTATACCTACCTTACATCAGGCTTATAAAAATCAAAATTTACCTACATAAAGGTAACATATCACAATCATGCAGTTTTACTTTAATAACGGGAAATTACTCCGTGGTTTTTAGTCATAACGGCTATAGATTCGTCTGAATTTGGCGGTATTTTTTAAAAACACTAGTTTTATTCTAGTACTAGATAGTATATATATGAAAAGCCACCGCATGGGGTCGAAACAACAATCGCAATTAATTCAAAAAAACCGGACAAGTGCGAGTCAGGCTCGCACACCGAGGGTTCCGTACAAATCCAGAAAATTTCACAAAATTGGGAAGTAAGTTGTTAAAATCTCTATACTATAATCATCGACAAAAAAGTTTTTTTTTTCCTTTTCTAGTTATTCATTGAAAATTGCACATTGTTGTTAAAATAATTAAAATCCTGTTTAAGCATGTGCTAATGAAGCTCTTTTATATGATACCTTGCATGATACGATTTACTCACTTTGAATATTTTCAACCCATATTTTGTGAATCTAGGTCCTATTTTTTGCGATTTCAATAAAATGTACAGTTTTCAGATTTATTCCTATATGTGTACTCTGAGACCATGCTTCTCACCAAATTTCATAGTTCTATGTCAACGGGAAGTACCTACCCTGTAGGTTATGATTTTTGTGAGTGTCGAAATATGTGTTTTTTACGACATGAACGGCTCTAACTTTTTTAAACGATAACTGAGAAGTTTTTCTTTTACACAACTGCAAGAAATCATAGATATATGTATACAGTTTAAATTTCAACTCGATATCTTTATGCGTTCCCGAGATAAAGAGTCTTGACATACACACAGACGGACAGACAACAAAGTGATCCTATAAGGGTCCCGTGTTTTTTTTCAGGTACGGAACCCCAAAAACCCAAGTTCTTTCGCGTTATACCTATAAAGTAAAATATTCTAAAACCACGTTAATTCCCATAATAAAATAACGATGCAGTGTCGGTATATTTATTATCAAGTCTGATTTCTACAGGAAGAGTTGAGTTTGTACCTATACCTAGATACTTATACCAATACCTACATCAGGCATTTAGGTATACAGCGGTACCATGTGGGTTGATACCAGCTCCGTTATGTAAATCTATGACCTACCGCGTCACCGCGTGACTGATACCAAGAAACTCCACGTATTATGTATGTAGGAGGTTGTCCCAACTTTTGTTGACTTGAAAATGTACAGGTATATAATTATAGTCATAGTTAATAAGTAATTAAAATCGTATGTATATTATGTAGCGCACACACACTTCATTTATTACTTCAATAAACGTAGTTCAAACTGTCTTGTGTCGTTTTCTTATTTATTCCCTTACATTTAGTATTAAATAATCAGCCAAGTGCGAGTCGCACTCGCGCACGAAGGGTTCCGTACTGTACTGAAGCCCCCCTTAAATGTTTATTTTTGTTTTAATTTAATAATTAGTTATTAAATACAATAAAATATTCCGTGTATATTTCAAGCATCTACATGTTACCCTTATTAATTTCTAGCGAAAATCAGCTAAAAAATCAGGTTTGCTGTATGGGAGCCCCCCTTAAATATTCATTTTATTTTTAGTACCTACTTATTGGTTGTTATAGCGGCCACAGAAATACGTCATCTGTGAAAATTTCAACTATCTAGCTATCACGGACCATGAGATACAGCCTGATGACAGACAGACAGACGGACGGACAGCGGAGTCTTAGTAATAAGGTCCCGTTTTTACCCTTTGGGTACGAAACCCTAAAAAATTGTTAGATATAGCAAGGAAGATGTAAGTTTATAGCATTAACATAATATTATCACGATGTTGATAATGATAACCAATATTCGGTCAAAATATTGGTTAACTGCTGGGAAAGCCTTGAAATTTTTGCTTAAATCATTCGGAGTAATTTTGGCTAAATACGTTTATTGTTTAATTTTGAATGTTTGAATAATACATATTATAAAGAGTATTAAAAAGTGCTGAATTAAAATGACTGAAATTACTATCCTCTTAATTGTAAAAAAATACCCGTCAGCCAAAAATAGAACAATAGCTAGTTTAAAATTAAAGAGGTTCTTTTATATTTATAGCATATCCTAATTCTTTTTTATGATACGATTAAGTCAATTACCTACTTTTCAGTTTTGAAGATCAGCATTAGTTCTCATATAATAATTAAATGAATACCACTAAGCACTTTATAAATTAAGTAATAAAACCTTTTATGTCTAAAAAATTCACACCATCTTTTTTGATAATAAATAATAATGTGACATGGGTAATAAAAAAATCTAAATAACCTTCGACTCTTTAAATAAAATTAAAGAATAAGAAGTTTCAATATTGCAGAACATTAAAATATCCTATATGTACATAGTTTGACTAGAAACTAGAAAGCAGAAATATGTGATGGTTGTTTTTTCTTTCAAGCATTGTTTTCTTTAACTATTTGTTCGACTATACCTAACAAAACACTACAATCTGCGAGTACTTATCTATGTAGATATTAAACAAATTATATTATCCACAGAAAGTTCTGTTACTTTTCATTTTTGTGGTGCTAATAAAGTGTTGTTGTACCACTAAGATTCTAGTAAGACGCTCAGATGATACACCATTGGACAATAATACGGATCTCCAATATCTCAGTCATTATAAAACTCAAAGTACTTATAAGGCTTGCTCCAACTACTGGCTTATCAAAGCTGTTTCACACTTACCTTTACACCACCGATCACTATCACAGACTGGCCCTGCAGCCCGTCGCCCGAACTATCTCTCTGTCTACCCTCATTCCAAATACTCCTCACCGTCGCAATACCGAAGTGCGTTGCGACTATGTGTAGGTACCCTCTTTAATAAGCGCAGCTAACAATATTGTATTAATATTATATTCATCCGTAAGCCGTGGTGGTCAAGAGGTAGTGACACCCGCCTTACAATCGTGAGGTCGTGGGTTCGAATCCCCGGTCCCGTACCAATGAGTTCTTTGGAATTTAAGTACGGAATTTCACACCACTGGCTTTTCGGTGATGGAAACATCGTGAGGCAACCTGCATACGTCCGTAGAAGAAATTCGATGGCGTATGTGAATCCACCAACCCGCACTGGGCCCGCGTGGTGGATATGGCCCAATCACCCTTCGTGGGTAGGCCTATGTCCTGCAGTGGACTACTAAAAAGGCTGGTACAGTACAGTATTATATTCATCAACCACAATGCCAGTCAGTAGCTTACCCAGCATAGGAGTAGGTAAATATTTTCTTTGCCCAGCATGCTGGCAGCATAACCACGCTGAATGGCAATGCTTCTAAATGTGAACAAGTAGGAAGAGTTCATAATAATTTTGAATATATAACACACCGCGTACCAAGGCTCTTCGAGAATTGTCATAAAATCATAATTATTATGCAAAGGCAGTTTTCTTCCGGGTCTCAAGTAGAATTTTATAATCTACGAAACTGGTTTTGGCAAATAGCTTAAAATTTATTAAACCATTGTGTTAAGACTGTAAATGGCGTTAAAACTTGTTTTTTTTTTGTTGCTAACGTGTTTACACCGAAGACAAGTTTATTGTTATAGTAAAAAAGATTATGTAATTAAAAATCATAGATGTATAAAGTTTGGACATGAGGATAGGGTGAATGAAATCTAAATAAAGATAAGTACATGTTATGTATGTTTGTGATTACGCCCGATCATAAATGTATCATTTTTCCAAAGAGCTGTTTTAAAAATTCTATACATATTTATCACAAATTATCCGTTATTTGTTATACTGGCTGCCCGTCCTGACTTCTCCCGGTTGCGGATGAGTTATCTAATCTAAAAGATAGTGAAAATCGTATTGCAATCTGTTGTCTAGTTTGGAAGACATAAGCGGATTCACAGACAGACACACAAAAATAGCGGTTTTACTTATGCTATACAGGGTTATTTCTAATCAATTAGCATCCTTCTAGAAGCTTATTCTATACATCAAAACTAACAACTTTCGTCAAAACTCGAAAAAAAATCAGCTGTTCCATACATTTTATGGCGGGTGAACTATATTTTGCTATGGAACAACAAACTTTTTTTTCGAGTTTTGACATAAGTCGTAGAACAATAGTTGTTAGTTTTGATACACATAATAAGCCCCTAAAAGGATGCTAATTGTTTAGAAATAACCCTGTATAGTGATAGAGCAATCGCTAAATTCATAGTTTTAGGGCAACTAAAAACTCATGCTACTGATTTTTTAAAGGACTAAATTTAAAATCATGTATTGTATATGCCAAGTTACAATACCTAAATTTAGAATTTACAATCGCGCGTCGGTATCAAAAGTATTACTAATCTAAACATTGTTTTCTATAAATACTCATTATATAACATAGGTCAATAACACGTGGGTGTTCTAATTTTAGAACGATAATGGCGAGTTTGTTACTACTATTTACGTAATTGATACCCACAAAAGTTATATTTAGAGATCAGATAACTGCTTAGCATTTTTTAACAAAAATAATTTTATAGCTACAAAATAATTGATGCTCTCGGGAAAATAAAAAATAAGTTTAAGTGTATGATAACGAAACGAGTGATCCTCTTAATTAACACAGTTGGTAGTAACTCTATTTTCCGTTCAAAGAGTCACGGGTTCCATTCCCGGCCAGGCATACCTATAGTACATGTTCTGGTTTTGGGACTTTGGGTGTTACTTGTCCTGTACGGCTAGCATACGTACCACGACGTAGTTTAACGACTTGTGAAACCTTACTATCGTGTTGTCTCATTTTGTCATGTCGATAAAATTATGTCATGGCGCGAATGCTAGCCGAGTAGGTAGGGTATGCATGATATTAGGTAGGTAGGTATGGTATAAGAAATCCTAATGAGGGGTTATGAGTACTAAACTACAACGTGTACATCGTATCGTATAAGCCATTGACTATACACTAAAAAAAAACAATATAACTTGCACCTGGTACTCACACTTGTTTTGTTATAAGTTATTCGCAATTATTTCTACGACTATGTTCGTTACACATAACAAGTCTCGTGTTCGCCTTGACTGATGAGGCAATCAATCTCCGGCTAAATAAATCTACAACTAAAAGCTAACGGTACTACTTTTTGCACTAATTACGGGTGTAAAAACAAAGTATTTAGGGCCGTCCTACACTGGGATTTGCAACATGTTTTTTAGATAACTTTTCTAAACCGAATTTACAATACAATACTTGCGTTTTGTGCACATATTTCATTTTTCTACAGGATATATTTTAATCTCTTATTACACTTATATTTTATGTGAGTGGTATCATTTGTATTTGTGTTACAACAGATTAGTACAGATAGACCTTTATGTACTGTACTGTATCAGCCTTTCAATAGCCCACAGCAGAACGTAGGCCTACCCACAAAGGGTGATTGGGTCAAATTCACTACGCTGGCCCAGTGCGGGTTGGTGGTTTCACACACGCCATCGAATTTCTACTACGGCCATATCCAGGTTGCCTCACGATGTTTTTCTTCACTGAAAAGCCAGTGGTGTGAAAATTCCGTACATAAATTCCAAAGAACTCATTGGTACGAGACCGGGATTTGAACCCACAACCTCACTATTGTAAGGCGAGTGTCACTACCTCTAGACCACCACGGCTTCTACTCTTACCTATCTAGTATTGGAGTTCAACATTTTCTGTTTTATAGAAATGCCTAGTAGTCTAGTAGGTAGATTTTGTTTTTGTAAAAAACAATTTAAAAAAATCAGTACGGGATTGCAACTGCAAAACTGAAGGAGTTCGGGTGGGCCCGTCCCAGTGCTTTCCCATTTAAGTTACATAGCTTGGACACACTCTGACCCTGACACCAAATTGGTTATAATTTTATCACGAAAGGAACCTAAAGAGATAAACGTACTGTGAAAAGCAGTATAAATAGAAAAGTTTCAATACCAAGTATAAAATGAAACATTTTATTCTAGATATTTTTGAGGAAAAAATTGAATAAAAAATTAAACAAGTATTTATGTAAGTTCTAGGCTAAAAATATACAGCATTAATCTTGCGTGTAGCGCTTATAGCGTAGTTTTAGCGCTCATAGCGTTGTTAGACTAGGTGTTCCTTAGCGATCATCGAAGTTAAGCAACGTTCAGCACGGTCAGTCTTCGGATGGGTGACCGCGGGTGGCATTTACAACTGAGCGCTACCGTGGATCAGATGACACGTTAAACTGAAGGTCTCGGTTGTTTTAACCGTTTAGACATGTCAGAGGCATTTAGGATCTACAAGGGCTAGGCACCCGGCCTATACTAACTTTCTTTTAGCATTAATCTTTTAAGGAAAACTCGTAATATATGGCTGGGGTTATAATGCAATTTTACATTCATTGAAGAGGTGCATTTTCATGTGGGGATTTCACTTATTAGTTTAGGCATTAGTCGTATATGTAACAATATAAATAAAATAACATATTTTTCAAAGATCCGTTCACTTTTAAAAATCAAATGCAGTGAAATTCTACAGACCACAAGCAACCACAAGGCTCATGCGTGACTTCGCCTAGGTTACCTAGGTATATCGGCCTATATCACTAGGTATATAGCAGCTAAGTAGTGCAGTCTAGATTTTTGTATGACCTAATTTTTATGCAGACAGCTTGGCTAAGCGAAAGCTATTATGCATGGCTTTGAACAGTTATTTTTCACATTATATTTTATGCCATTTAGATTTAAAACAAAAATATTATACCTATCAAATAAATTCAAAATATAAATTTACATGTATTAATCATTAAATTAAATTTTATTTTATCTAATCCAAGCATATTTTTTCTAAATTCCCTTAAATATATTATGTTAAGCTTATGACAATCGCCTAGATACCGCTTATTAAGAAATATAAAATGAATTCATAGATAATATTAAAACAAAATTCGAAAGAAAGGAGGACAATATTTGTCAGGCGAATTAGGTAGATTCTATGCGACTCTTACCAATTCAACGGTTCTTTATTATTTCAACGACCACTGAATTTAGATGGCACAATGTTTTTTAGTTTTCCCTTATCTTCTAAGATTTCACAATCCAGTTATAAACGTAGGTTAAATTTCAATAGCTCATTGTTGTACAAAACCGAGTACAACTAGTACAGCTTAAGACGAATTTTATTTATTTATTGTAATAGCGAATAAAACTGAGCAGGAAAGAGTATTGAAAATGTAATTTGTAGTAAATGAGAACAAACGATAGCACACCGTTCACAATCGACTTTGCATGATCACTTTGACTCACTTCGATTGAAATATTTTCTTGTGAAAAGCGATATTTGGCTTTGGTGTCGTATTGAATGCGTAAGCACTTAAAACTTCCCCGAAAGAAGCAAATTGATATGTCATCTTCAGTCTGGCTTCATTCCCTCATTCCTCTATCCGATGCCAAGAAAAATCTACTAGACTAGACTATTCGCAATGCCGCGAATTCAACGTCGGCTGTGTGCGTGAGGCCGCCAGTGCAAGATATCTATGTGTGAAATATAGTTCACGGTGTCATGTTTGCCGTACCCTGCTTCCCCTATGTTCATGTGTGCGTGAGTGCACGCATGACGGTGCGCTAGTGTGCTTGGGTGAACTTGTGTGATGGCTCGTGTAGGTCAGGGGGTGAGTGGGGTGGCGCGAGAGGTCAGTGTGTTTGTAGGTGTCCGGCTGCCTCTAATCATGCAGAAGCACGTACGGGTTACGGCGCAGATTTCATAATTCATGTTAAAAAATATATATATTATGTACCCCTGAAAATATAATCGTAAAACAACCCACATTATTATTTAAAAGTTTGCCTACGAACATATCAAACGTACATCAATCATGACTCATCATAGTCTGGTTCAGAATATAGAGCGTCGTTATTACCATGCCATAATCTGTAAAAAGGAGTACCTAACAACAATTTCTGGACTTGTATGTTCTCGTTACTGAAAATTCACTCCAATAGTTTACGGTGCTAGCCAGTTATACATTGCAAAAAAAAACACATCTTCGAAATCGAACACTTACATAATTATTACTATTTACACCAAAGTTCCCATTGAAATACAGATCGACTTCTATATCATGTTCATACAAAAAGCGGGTATTTGTTTTCTTTGGGGTCCACTTTTAAATCCTGCACCAATAACTTCCTGTTTCTTAACCCTGTGCAGTCAACTGCAAATAAGCACCACAAAAGGACACTAGGCTCACTTTCTCTTCCCTTTTTAAGCACGACCCATTAGGTATTTTTCTTAAAAGGTTAATACAGGCGTAAGAGCGTGAACCGTAACATACTGGGGTAAATGGTGAAAGAAACTAAAGTTACCCGAGGGTGAGAATATTTAGCACTGCTTCAGATACTTCTTTAGAAAAGGGAAAAATTTATATTAAGTAAAACAGAAAAATAACTGTAAAGTGAAAATTAACACATATAATGATAACTAGGGCAAGGAAATCTTTTCGAAGTTATGCGCAATGTTTGTGGCTGCTAGTTTGAAACATCAATGGGAAAATTCGTGAAAAAAAAATGACTGACTGACTGGGTGTTTATTGAAGATTTTTTCTAATAAAATATTTTACTAAAGATTGTCGAAATCGCAACTTACGTTTGATTTTATTTCTATGTCGTTGGTTGCATCAATTAATCTGTATTTTAAAAGCTTTTATTTAACTTGCAATCCATGTTTGTTATCAATGCAATGGCAAAATAATGACAAACACGTATTTATTTTCAAGTGACATCTATCTATACACATACTTTTATTTTGTCTTTAAATACAAAAACATTTGAATAAACTACAGATTGTACTAAATAAAATCTACTTTTCACGTACCTAGTACTTTAGTAGGTATAAGTAAGACGGGAATCGTCACACCACGCACGACCACCATCAGGTACAAATCTTAAATAAACTAACCACAGCCGTCTATCCTCTTATGTTTAAAGGATTCATCTTTCACATTTCCAGTAAACATCACAGAGTGGCTGAACGTCTCGAACCATATTCCAGGGGCGGGCGGGCGGCAGCTCGTGGGCGGCCGCCTACGCGCCCAGGCTTACGGATCCACCGGGCAAATAATACATTATTATCTTTATTTATGTACTAAATAAACTCGTGAAATTACTTTTCAACCCTCTTTAAGTACTTTGTGTACGTTTAGAACTAAGCGTCTGTAAATTTTCCATTATTTGTAATATTTTGTGTATTGTATTTGATACTTTGGAATGATAGCTTCATAAGATGGTAAGATTGGTTTTGTTTTAATGTTTATCAGTGATATTTTTTGCGTTTTTTCACTAACACTTCTAGGTAGTCTATGCTATAGGTCACTACATAGATCTCTAATTTACAAACGTATTAAAATGACCAGCAATGGGGCTCTCGTGCCTGAAACGTCGACGACAAAAGAACCAATTTAAAATTAAATCACAGACATGTTTTCATATCTGATAAGAGTTCTCATGTAGATTTCTTTGAGTGTGTACATCTGATAAAACCTAGTTTGAACTTTAACCTCTAGTATTGTTGTAGATCCAGAGCAAGTAAAGCATGAGCAAGGATTTCACTCAGGCACTCTACTTCAATTTTCCTATCCAAATAAAAAATCCCATATCATTGGATTATTAGTTTTCATGATCTGGTACTTTCATCTATCATCCTTCATCAAAAAAATCACGTGAATAACTAGAAACTTACGTATAGTTAGTAATACATACACATATGTACCAGAGATATTAAGACCGCGCTATAAATTCTATTAAGGCTATTAAGAGTTCTTTAATTTAAGATGATACTTCTGAAATATGAATATGCCGCCTTGAGCTACACTAATAAGTTTTTCATGTATTAGTGTTGTCTTATATTTTACTGTGTACAATATTTCTATTCTATTCTTTTCTAAAATGCGTGTGGAAAATATCTTATAAACACAATAAGTCACAGAAATCATATTATTCTAAGTTAACAGCTCAATGAAAATTTGAAAATATTTAGCTAAAATGAGAAACAATACTACACATATTTGCCATCAGATCTATGTCTGAGTTCAGACAAAACAACTACTGTAATATGTTGCGTATTTTAAGAAGTATTTGCAAACAAATAACATACTTTATACTCCATTATTATGACAAGAGCCTAAACGTGTGACGGCCGCTAACAGATGTTTGATAAAACGTATGAATATTTAGACTACAATTCATAACATTGAGACTATTGTGGAAATCTTATACGGGGTTACTGATAATTCATTTGCTATACTTTAAGATGTAGTAAAAACAAAATAATCAGCTATCCCATTCAAGAGATTCATGGAACTTCGACAAAATGTATGGAACGATAGATTTTTTTTACAATTTTGGTTGTACCGCTCGTAGCGTAGTCTGACTAGGTGTTTGTCAACGAATTAAATTTAATTTGCAATCACCCCTTATAAGCAAACACATACATTCCCTCTTTCATAAGCTTAACACGTTATATAAATTATTATTATATACTACGGGACTAATCGCGCACTAAAATAACGAGATAAATAAATACCTCATCATCCAACCAAAATATATAAAAATACATAATCAGTCTACCCGTGACCACGGTCGATGCAACTCGGCCGAAACGGAATGATGAGGTATTTATTTATCTCGTAATTTTAGTGCGCGATTAGTCCCGTAGTATATAATAATAATGTGTTCAAATCGCGATAGTTTAAAAACAACGTTTTATAAATAAATATATATTTTATTATGACCTTTTCTTTGACAGCTAACTTGATTGCAAGTAGAAATCGTTGTTAATTTTCTTTATATAATTATTGGATGCCGAATTATAGTTGTAGCAACTACAAGTCGCGCACATATTTTTTTTTATTTAAAAAATATATTTAGTAGAAAGAATACTGAAATGTAAGCGGATATTTTCTAGAATTTCTAGTCCATCCTCAATAAAAAAGTTTACTTGAATGGCAAGTTTGGAAATTTGCGCTATTATACTGATAACCTGCTAAATTCTATAATTTCACGATTGAAATGAGACATCTGATTTGTTTTAAATGTTATCTAGCTTAAAACCTGATTGATAATAAAAGAAAGTTAATAATTTTTCCATTTTACATCTTTACCGATTCAGTGAAATTATAGATTTTTTTTCGATTTATTGATCAAATGCGCACATTACTAAACGTAATAAAACAAAATGTGCCATATTGTATGTCATCGAACTCCTCCAAAACGGCTTGACCAATTTTTGTGTTTTTATTTGTGTGCATTTAGGTATTTTCTATATGTGTATGCGTATGAGTATGCATTTACAAATATGTATATGTAGAATATCAGTCTCTGGCAGCCATATCAAGCTTTGCTTAGTTTGGGGTCAGAGACCGTGTGTAAGATGTCCCCTAATATTTATTTATATTATTTGATGATTAGGGTGACAATATTTATTTTTATATGCCAAAACGTTTGCCGGTACTCTGAATATATTTAATCATAATTCTCTCGTATTAATCGGAACAAACAACAACAGGGGATTTACCTTGAAACAGTTATTTTTCTTTAATAATAGGTATTGCTTGTCTACGAACCCAATCCCGGGTAATATCAGTTTGTTTCAGGCCTAGTCCCCACCAATACGGAGTGGAGCTAAGTTTAGCGGAACTGCTCAGAACTTTGTAGTCCGTAACCGTATACCCGCCTTTCATTGCGAGCGGAACGGACCCATTACGTTCGACGTCGTCAAAATTCATATAAGTGTTTTAAAGTAAATAGGTATCTTCTATAAAAAATTGAGTTCGTAAAGGGCTCATTTCGGTTGCAGTGAAAGGGTGGCATTATTTATTACAGATATACCAAATTAGATCAGTAAAAAAACGAAAAAACTTTCGCCCGTTCATTATTGTGTTTAGTGTCTTGATAAGTAAATATAATATATCATTTATAGAATGTGAACAACTTTTATACATTGAACTCGCGCGCTGCCACACTCTGCTCTTCTTCTCGCATTCCGCTCCGATCCGTTTTAGTAGAGTTTGGGTCTAAATCCCTGAAATTCTGCCGTGACGTCAAACTGCCCACGCTAGTCGGGATCAAATCGGGGAGAATTCGCGGAATTATGTATTTTTGAGGTTTTACTCACTAGACTGTCATAATTTACACCCCTAGTTATGAGTCATTGACCGGAAAATAATTGAAAATTAACTTACGAATTAAAACTTTTGTAATATATTAATATTTACTATTTCGCTAGAAAACGAAGTACAAGTAAACTAAAAAAATACTTAGGTATAAATAATAATAACTATTAGGCGTAAACATTAATTAAGTTGAAAAAACTAAAAATGAATCGTGGTTGTTGTCAGTCTCGCTTAATCTCGAGAACGGCTGACCCGATTTAGCTAATTTTAGTCTCCCATACAAAATGTTCCTGCATGTAAAAATTGTCATTGACAGTTGACAGATGGTGAATTGAAGTTCGCGAAATCAGCTAGTACCTATGGCTATCTTAATATATATAAATCTCGTGTCATAATGTTTGTCCTCAATGGACCCCCTAAACCACTTAACCGATTATAATAAAATTCTCACACCATGTGCAGTTCGATCCAACTTGAGAGATAGGATAGTTTAAATCTCAAATTATAGTCGCAATTTTAATTTATTTAGCCACAGCAACGTGTGGCCGGGCAGCTAGTACTCTATAAAATTTAACTTGATCTCTACGACAGCTGTCAGAAAAATCACGCCTATGAAGTCCTGAATTTCTTAATAGTACAGACAGTACCTGTCAATGTCATACTTTATGGACATGCCGATTAGTGATGGGCGACGAATGATCGTGACCACAGAGTTTAAAATATCGATAGTTTATACTGACGATATTTTAAATAAAACTTAATTTATCATTAATTTTATTGTATATTTTAATATCATAACATTTTTTACATGTGTAATTAAATTAAACCCAATTATATGTTACATTAGCATCGATAATAGTGAAAAACGTCGATTAATACTATCTTTACATTATTATGAGTATTTAATTAATATCATAACATTATTTACATGTGTGATCTTAAATAATAGTAAGTAAATAAAATCCAATTTCTCACCTTCAACTACTCACTCGATTTCATTACAACATTGTTTGAAAATCGATTTTTTCCACCACTATCCCAACTTTAAAATGTAATTCTTCTACTATACCATGGCCATGGTTTGAAATGCTAAAAACAAAATAATAACTAACTAGATTAAGTCCACTTTCGACATGATAACACCAATTTTTACTTTTCACATGACTACCAGAAGTTGTCAACTGGTTTTGTAAGCAAAGTGAAGGCTAGAATTTAAATCAGTTTTACATTAGAGGCTTTCTTATAAAAGCCGCTCGTAAAAGTTAAGTGATAGTAGTTTGGCACAATATATTTTTATTTTACTAGGAACTCAAGCCATATATAATAATTCAAAAAAATATTTGACAAATTTATACGAGTCAATCATCTTTTCTCAAAAACTATTTGATCAGAACCGTAGGAATGAATGTAATTAATGTATGAAAAGTGCATAGATAAAATCAATCCAATTGCAAATATATTGGGTCCATTCGTAAATGTACCCTATTTCTTTAGCATAAGTATGTATTGTGTTGTATTTCATACTATATTTCGCATAGGGTCCAAGTTAAACACAAATTAATCGTCAAGAATAAATACATTTTGATGTACACAATAGATTTCAATCAATTAACAAATTAAAATAGATGGCTACGGTGATTAAAATCTACATAATGTCACCTTATGAACTATCTACATTTTTAGACACCTGCAAACTACATTTCCGATCCACTTTTTAAACATACAAGGTTTTAGAAAGAGACTTAGATGTAAAAAATCTAGAATGACAAAATTATGCATCTAGATTATACTTAAGGCATGTATTTTAATCGGTTTCAAGCTTCAGATATCGGAATAATATGTAAATAATGTTGGTAAAATATTTAAAACTAAGAAATACACCGTTATTTAGTCTGAATTGCTTATTAATTCATACTAGCGCACTCTTCATAGCCTTTATTGACAAATTAATGGACCTGCATCATCTGATTGAAATTTAATTACTAACTTAACCACTTTCTCCGGCACTAAAGACCTATCAATGATGCTTCAAGTATTCTTTAAACGGATTACACTCTATGTATCAAACTACACTTAGTCTCCTTTTCTTTTTTAGATTCGACTTTCTTTCAGACAAGAATGAAACTTATTACGGGATGATATTAGCACTGCTATATGTATAATTTAAAATCAATCATCAAATATATGAGGAAAAGTTGAGTAAACGATACGTTTATGGGTACAGATACAGAACCTACAACGACGAGTACGATTAATATCATTGATCTTTGTTTAGATAATTATGAAAGAGACACAAAATTGCACTGGACCATAAGCATCATAACTATCAGACATGTGGGTTTGAAAACTTGCACACAATATTAAAGCAAGTGTATATTTTGACTGTCTATAAAATAATACTCCTACGCATCAAATGCGCGCATAATTTGTACATACCTACATCATTTGCATAGACCCCCAATTGTGATTTCTAGTACAGTTGATTATAAAAAAGAATTCAGCTTTTATAAGAACCTTGGTACAAAAATGCGGTTCGCCAACTAGGTAGGTACATTAATAATAATGAATATCCTATCAAATTGATTGCGTTTCAACGTGGTGAGGGCGGGCGACAAACCCTTTCATGAGCATTTACCCCCACCAATAGCGGATAGCAAACGAGCCGTGGGCGTTTTTATCACTGATATACCTACTTAAAGATTCAAACTGCATTTCTTTAATATCCCGTATATTAAAGCATATCTACAGTATCTCTAGCCAACTTACATATTCAGAGAAATGCCCTTATGAAAAATTTTTCCTCGAACCAACGCTGAAACCGGACGAAAAGCTCAAACTGTTATGTAAAAAAATTTCAACGACACTCGACAAAATGCATATAAAAACTGTTTTTTTCGCGACTTTTTCCATAGTAAGTAAACATTAGTCATAATGATGATGATGAGTATACCAATATTCTATAACAAACATACTCGTATCTGTACAGTGCATTAATTATAACTGAACAAAAAAGATCATAACAATTTTTTTTTCGACGAACCGGAGGAGATACTCATTCGACGCGTATATTTTTTTTTTATGTATAACCACGCATAACTTTTTTCGTGGTAGTCCGATTTCATTAATTATTTTTTATTGGAAAGAGTATACTACAAATTTCATCCCATTTAAATTTTATTGAAATCGGCTTAGCCATTTTTGATAAATCAATAATAATATGAAAAATGCTACATCGATCCGTGCGAAATTCTATAATTTTTAATAATATTATTCGCGAATTCTGTACACGGGTGAAGTCTGTCATGCTATTTTTTGCAAAAAAAATAATCGTGTCATATGTGATTTAAGTTCTAGTAATAAGTTCTCTCAGTGGCTCGTTATCAGCGCATGTTTCAGCCCGCCGGGAGGTACTGAGGGTAGAGGGTCCGCAGGGGGGCACTGGAGGCATGCACGGGCGGCATTACGGAGGTGTGAGTGCGAGCACGTGTAACTCTCCAACTAATTGGCATCCGGTTGTGTTTATGACAATATCTCGATTGTCAGGATTGCTATAGTTACGATTAACGATAAAACCTTTTGTTTTGGAAGGATTTCCTTTGCATAAATACAATAAGTGTTACTTTGATTATGTTCTGCTGCTTCTCTATTTATTATAATTATTTTTTTCAAAAAATAGCATGACCGACTTCACCCGTGTACAGAATCATTACAAAGTATAAAACAAAGCCCAAAACAAATATCTTTAAAACTACGCAACGGATTTTGATGCAGTTTGTTTTAATAGATAGAGTCATTCGAGAGAAATGTTTATATGTATAATACACCTGTGCGAAGCCGGGGCGCATCGCTAGAACGCAAATATTATGCACGGATCGATGTAGCATTTTTCACATTATTATTGATTTATCAAAATGGCTCCGCCGATTTTAATAAAATTTAAATGGGACCAATTTCAAAGTATACTCTTTCCAATAAAAAAATAGTTATTGAAATCGGACTATTATGAAAAAAGTTATGCGTGGTATACGAGTGGATTGTATACCTCCTCCGGTGGTTCGTCGGTCAAAAAGTGTCCACATCGGCATGTCTTTATTACTTACGAATAGGCAGAATCATACAAGTCGGCAGATGTGAAGTTAGCTGCAAGCTGCGCAACATCCAATCAACGCGCAGATATAGATATATGTGAGCTTTGGTCAGGATTAAATATTGCGCACTTGTAGGACTTGTAGCTAATTACACATCCGCCGATTAGTATGATTCGGTTTTTACTACGTTTTCTAAAATATGCATCGTATCGTAATGCTGTCTTTTCTATTTATAGTGTTCATAATTTTGGATAAGACTTCAACTTATGTACCTACTTTATTTTAACTACACTTATTAATACATAAAAACACTTTTGGGCTTACCGCGATAGAAAACCAGCAAACAAATGAAAATAACCAAATTTTAGAACAAAACTAACACATGAAACTAACTGTAACATCAAAATATACGCTCACCTTATTTGTTTTTAATAATATAACAAAGTTTCTGATACTCAAGAACATCGTTATTTTCTCTTAAAATCCGGGTTAAGGAACTAGCTTTGAATTTTTTAATTACTTCGTGAATCAAAGTCTTTGTAAATTAATAAAGTCGTAAAAGCTATCATATGTAAATTTTCCCAGTCAATGTAGTGTAAAAATGGCAACAAAATGGAAAAATAACCCTTCACTTCGCGCCGCAATACAGGGTATAATCATAGAATGTCCCCTTTGTGTTAATGATAGGTCTCTTCTAATAGTCCGTAGTTAGACACACGCCTTTTCATTTACTCTAAGTGTATAAATTTGAACACTAGGTAACTTAAAGCTGTAAATTATTACTAAGAACTATTTAGTTTCTCTTGAAATGTGTAATATTTTGTTCAAAACAGGTTTTTAGCAATGCAATAGTAAAAACCATTTAAATAATTAAAATTAAAAATTACCCCAAACAATGTTGATGCAACTACGAGTATGTACTTAAACAGCTAAACCGATCTCGATAAAATATATCTTAAAATTTAAATAAAAGACATGAAACTTGAATCGTACCTACTTATTCGAAACCTGTGGAAACTTATATTTATAAAAAAGGTATAATATATTTTTATATATTTTTTTATGAAAACGTTTTAAATGTGTCCAATTAGTATTCAATTTGAATAAAACAATTGACGCAAGTGGGATTTCAATGGGATTCTACTAATAGGTAAACGAGCAAAACACGGATATTTATGGTAAGATAACCTACAGGACAAACTTAACCCCATTTTTTTGGATTTTTTGTCGTGCCACTACCTAAAATACTAATCACTTATTTACACAGTATTTTTCCTCTGGAAGTTTTGGTAAAAAATATAAAGTAAATATATAGTTTGCTAGTTTCTAGCGATGGAGGGTGATAAAATATTCTATAAGAGATATATTATGTTATTAACTCATTAAGGCCATGCGTGGCTGAAATTTTGAAATAGTAAGTAAGTAAGTTCGTATAGGCCGGGTGGCTACCCAATGTTACAGTTTTTAAGCCGCCTGAAGGCCTCCGACAAAACAGTAAAATATAACTATGAGCTTCGTTAAAATTATTATATTATGTTTTTTACTAACACGTGATAAAGCAGACAAACCGCAAAAAAATCGGCGTCACTGCGTATCGTGTTGGGTTGCCGAGCAACGAAGCACTGCCGCAAGATGGCGCGCGTGACGTCAGCCGAGACCCAGAGGGGGAGGGGGGCAAGGTCTCTTCGCCGTCCGTCGACCGTGTCACTTCCCAATGAAAAAGACTGATCTGTCTGTCTGTCCTTGAATCGTACGGAAGACACACAGTACAAGGCAAAGTCGTGGCACCAAACATCTATCAAGTTGTATAACAACTATACTCAATATTTCAAGTTCAAAAGAAAATGAAAGTCTTTCTTTTGAGCTGTTTTACGTTTACTCACATAATGGGCTCGATTTTGATGACACCAACTAACTAGCTAACCTAACTAAAAACGTTAAAATCCCTAAAAATCCTAATTATCCTAATTCTAATTTTAGTGAGACAAATTAGAAACGTCAAAATCAAATTTTTAAAGCGAATGAACGAAACCGACTAAATCTATTCAACTTAGCGACTTTAAGCGAAATTGGCATTTTGGAGGCACAAATTAGAAACGTCATACGTCACTTTTAAGCAAATTGAGGTTAGAATTTTAAGTTTTTTAACGAGTACTACTTGAGGTGGTTGTTAAAATATAGTAAACCAAAAAATAAGCTAAATCTACCAAAAATCAATCGAAATGGAGTGGATTTTGGCACTGATGATAGAAGATGACGATGTTCATGTCGACATGTTGGTTTATTTTGTGTAATTGAAACAAAATCTTCTGAATCAGTTTCTGAATAGACTTTTGATTATTGTTTCATTTCAGGCTGGAAGAAAGGCAGCGGATTTACCACCTGCGGGACACGGTGGATCCGTTCTCAATGGACAAGACCAAATTTGTCAAATTGTTTCGACTCCCGCCATCAGGCGCTTTTTATGTGCTTGAGACGTTGTCGGCCAGGTGTCCGGCGTTGTCTCATGGAGACATTCCTGCGCACATCAAGGTTTATCGAATTTCAAACACTAAAAAAAGTTATGAAAAGCCATCTAAAACATTAGATATAACACTAAAACACTATTTATATTACAGGTTTTGTGTGCACTAAGTTTTTATGGGCACGGATGTTACCAAACACCAGTTGGCCAAGGCAATAACATAAATATTAGCCAGACCACCGTTTCAAATAGTCTGAAGGTAGTGACAAATGCAATAGTGGACTATTTATTGCCCTACCATATTAAATTTGGTGGGACTCCTGAAGATAGGACTGCCACAAAGCAAGGGTAAGTTTTACTCATAGTTGGTAGCTTTTGACCTGCCTGCCGTCTTCTTAATTTATAGTTAGTTACTACAGTAGCCAGCAAACAACTTGAACCCAAAAATGTAATTCCGCCTCTTTTGTTCTTAGAAAAAACAAATTAAAGGTGGCTATGTTCTCAAGTTATTTACTGGCTACTATACTTTGTAACAACAACTGTAATTTCAGTGCTGCATTTCGCTAAATGTCATTGATATGATATGGCATAGCTTTTCTTGGATGTAAAAAGCTGTGTACACAGCATTTTTTGTATAATAAACTAGAAAGAATGCAAATTGACTATATTTGTTAATTGATTTATTTTTCTTTTTAGCTTTGAAGATGTGGGATTTTCTAATGTTATTGGAGCAGTAGATGGCACCCACATTGCCATAGTTGCGCCTATTGATACTCCGGATGCTCCAAAAAAATTGTTTTTTAACCGAAAAGGCTACTACAGCATTAATGCTCAAATAGTTAGTTACCTACTCAATTCTGGAATCATATAAAATAAAAATGAACTTTGCCACTGTGTAGAGATTACTAATACAGTTGTGATTTTTATTTACAGGCCTGTGATGCTAAAGGACGAGTACTCCATGTAAACCCTAATTTCCCTGGGTCAACACATGACTCAGCTGTGTGGGCATCCTCAAATATTAATAATTTATTGAAGTTGGAGTATATTGCAGGAGAAAGAAGCCAATGGCTTTTAGGTAGGGAACTTTGTAAACCAATTAAGTTGCTGTATGTTGTTTTGCAAAAAAAATAGTTGTTCTATACAAAATTGACTCTCAGAATTGAGATGTATGAAACAGTTGACATTTCCTCTCGAATTCTGGGTTGGACCCATAGTAAAAGTTTGATAATAATGGTCTGAATCATCTCGTTTCGGCTTTGTACACCAAATGTATAAATAACCCTGTATACCCCTAAAATTCTGACTTAATCACACATCTGTGTTGTATTATTATATGTATGTATTCCCAATAAGTGAATGTTTCATTTTTGTTCATGTATTAGGATAATTGTGTAAGTTATTGCAAATATATTTAAATGTTTCAGGTGACAAAGGCTATCCGTTAGTACCTTGGCTGTTGACACCTTATAATAATCCGGCTGCAAACTCTCCTGCCATGCGTTATAACAAAGCACATGCTAAGGCTCGGAATGCAGTGGAAATGTGTTTCGGAAAAATCAAAAATAGATTTCGGTGTTTACTTAAACACAGGACCTTGCATTACCAGCCAAAAAAGGCAGCAAAAATATTGTTAGCATGTTGCACTTTGCACAACATGTTTCTTGATCACTGGTCTGGTAATAATGAACTTCGATAATTCCTCAGTTAGTATGTGGTGGAATACATTACAAGGTCTAATCTATGAATTTCACATTTTCAGATGACTTCTCCACTCAAGAACAACAATATGATCAACCGTCAGCCACTTTGGAATCTGAAGACTTAGAAGTGGACTTTTCGTTCGAAGGACTGGCTACACGGGAACGTATAACAAATGAGTATTTCAGTTAAATATTATCTATCAGTTGTAACAAACCTCAGGTGGTTTATCGTCCGCACCTGTGTTGCTTATAATGTTACATTTAATTTAACTAATGCGAGATGATGGACTTATATGTTGTTGCATATGTTCTATGGAAATATGTTACTGTTAACAGCTTTTGGAAATAAATTGATACTTTTCAGTCTGGAAAGCGAAACATGTTTTTTATTTAGTACTCGTAGTTTGACAATTTATTTTAGTTCAATGATAGAGTTTCTTTGTTATCTTAGTGTTCAAGTCTTAATGGAATTTCTTTGTTATCACATGTCTTATATTTTCATTAGTAACAAAAACAAAAATATTCTAAGTAAAACACATAAAACAGAGAAGCTCTATAATCAGTATTCCTATACCTATATCTCTTGAGACATTAGATAGGTACTTCATATCATTCTGAAATTAGTAAAATACAGGATCATTAGGTCTAATAGGTAAAACATAGGTTTTTTGTTCTGACCTTTACCTAGGGTTAATGCGATCTATAATGCAGGATCTATCACTAGACGACACTGGCCAAACTAACGTACAAGTAGGTATAATAATAGATAATGCATATGCGAAGATAATTTTTTTATTACACTTAAAAGTTACACTTAAAATTATATTGAAATTATAGGATAATGGTTTGTATTCTTATCTATGTATTTCTCCATTGAAGGGCAGATTCTACAATGGATGCATTAGTAAACAACTCTAATTTTAATACAAAAAAATATTCTTTACATTCAGTTGAAAGAGTAGTTACCTTCTGTAGCTTATATACTTAAGTTACATAAGATATTTTAGTTATCAGTAAGCATCTTTACAAATAAAATCCTAACTAACGATTTAGAACAATTATCACAATGACAAAAGACAAGTATAAGCAGAATCATACAAGTCGGCGGATATGAAGGTAGCTACAAGCTGCGCGAAAATATAAATATATTGCGCTTTATGTGAGCTTCAGTTAGCATTGGATGTTGCGCAGCTTGTAGCTAACTTCACATCGGCCGACTTGCATGATTCGGCCTATGATATTCTTTACAGCCAGCTGCAACTTTTTTCAGTCAGCAGTTATTTCTAAATATATTTAAGTAATCAGTAAAAATCTTTACAAGTAAACATTTTAACTAAATATTTAGAATAATTATCACAATGAGTAAAGGCATGTAATATTATTTACAATCAGGAAGCAGTTACCCTCTGTAACAGGTTAGAATACCTAAGGTGTTAATTGCTAAATATGTTTTAGTACTCAGTAAGCACCGTTACTCCAACGGATAACATCATAATTAAGATGTTGGAACAATTATCACAACCAGCAAAGTCAGGTAATTATACATACCCTATGAAACATTTTTTCTTAAAGATACATTTGTTAAAAAATCGATATATGCACAGTGTAAATCTACAGCATCATTCAATATAAGAAAGGTATATATGTATGTACTGTGAATAATTTAGTTTTTAATATTATTCATTTTGAATTTATCTCGGGGTTGTTAAAATAATGTCATTTCCAAGCATGTTTGAGAAAATTTTACTAGTCCAAAATATACAAGAAGAGGACATCCCTATAGATTTTCAGTAAGACCATAGATATTTTGGACAGTTGAGGAGTCCTATAGATTTCCAGTAAGACCATAGATATTTTGGACAGTTGAGGAGCCCTATGGATTTCCAGTAACACCATTGGAATTCTGGACTGGTGCAAGTGCTCGGAGAGCCTCCGCTATGGCCATTAGTCCTTGGTGCATCAGCTGTCCATTTTCCCGCATCAGCTGCCCATTTTCCCGCACTGCTGCTATAACGGCCGACGTATCTAGTCGCTGAACTGAAAATAAAAAAAAAACAATATTAATCAATTACCACCTTAGGATTAATTTATTTTTCTTGCAAAAGATGACAAAAAATTTGGAACTAGTCTTTGGCCGCGTCTTCACGCGCATAATATTTTATTTTTATGCTATCTCATAACCTTTAAATTTTCGGGAATAAAGTAATTATAAAATGTAACATTATTTTATAACCATGAACTATATTGCGTGCATGCCCTGAGCATTCATGCTCGCCATCGAAGGCTCCTTCTTGTGGTTGTTTCCTACTGTGGGAAAAGTTGTACAAGACAGTCTTAATTACATCCTTTCGGCTTAGTATACCAGTTCTGGATAACCCTGTTCTATTCAGTTGCATTTATTGCATTTTTATCTAAGCATTTTCTTAGATGAGGACAATCAATAAATCTAAATGTTGAGTTAGGTTACATTCTCACCTCTGCTAGGCTGGATCCTGCGGCGGGGCCTCGAATACGGGTGAGGTTGGCTCTCTCTTGCTCTTGAAAAATTGGGTGTAGATCCAGTACCAAAATTAATATTGTCTGGGGTTGGTGTTACTTCCATGACAGGGGATGGTATTAATTCTGGTTCTCGATCTTCAACCAATCTTCCTGGAGATAAATATATTTGTGGTAGATCCCCCATTTCAGCTTCTGGTAGTGGTTGGGGTGGTACTGATGGCATCTGAAAGCCGAACATGTTTTTAATTAATACACATGAGAGCTAAAGATTTATGTTTGAATTGTAATCATATGATATTATTTTTAACATTCAACAGAGCATTTTATGACACAACATCATTATGAATTGAATATTGCATAATTTATTTTCGAAGTAACTTTTTTCTTTCACTTTTGCATTAGTTTTAGACTGTAATGGTACATGTAATTTATGAAATGAATGAAATGAAATCTTTTTCTCAAGACCCTGAATTACTAAACTAAGTCATGCATGTCTTTTATACAGGGCTGGGAAAAAGGCTTAGCTAGGCTAATTTTTATTTTTAGCTCATCCTTGTAATATGATCATAGAATTTCTACTACTACTAATTCTAGATTATCAAAACTACTATTAAAATTAAAAAGATAGAGACCACTTCTGTCTCCATAGCTGCAAACCCATACACCGCTGCCCGACCCGTTATTTCTAGAATTTTTTCATCAAGGTCAGTAAGAGGTGCAATAGAAGGGCCTCCTCCAGTGCCCGTGACAGAGGCCCGCACTTTGCGGGCCTTCCCCCGAACCTTTGTGACCCAAGTTGTCCAGATCTGGTTAAGTAATAAAGATTGTTAGGATGAACATAGGTATAATATTAATGAATAATCAAATACGTACATGTTGACAGACATACATTACGCCATTCTTCAGCCGTCCTGGCACATCCCAGTCTATTGAGCTCGTCCGCCAGCGCGACCCACTCTGCTTTTATTTGCGAGTCTCCCCAATTACCTGAAAACATAAACATTTTGCTAGTTTTATAGGTTGTCTATTAGTTTTTTCCTTCTAAGGGAAGTAGGTCATAAACGCTGCGCTAGGCAGGTGCTATTTTAGCAATGTTTTTATTTGAATTGTTATACTGCCATCAGTCAGTTCTGCAATATCTCAGACGGCTCTTATGATGCCTAGTACTAGAGGAGGGTGCTATTTTACTCTGCTGGCACCCCACGACTTACTATGCTGCTACTAGATAGTCCAACAAGGGCAACAAGCTATGGAGAGGGCTATGCTCGGAGTCTCTATGAGATCAAATCAGGAATGAAGAGATCCATAGAAGTACTAAAGGTACAAACACAGCCCGAAGGATTGGCACAACGTGGAGGACTGATGACCGAAAAGAAGAAAGGTCGAAAAGTTTTCGTGTGGAGACCGTACTTGCAAGTGCAGCGTAGGGCGTCCTAGTAGATAGTACCTATAGCACCAGTATTTACGATTAAACAACATAGACTTACCCAGAGCCATAGTTCTGTTGGCGTAAATTTTTTCAACCATATACTCCATTTGGCAAGCGTTGGAGCGCTTGCGCTGCACCGGCGCTCGATTCATGGTCTGATTGTCTGAAAAACACAGATATCTAGTAGGATGTCCTAATAAACTGTTTGCATAAAGTAATAAACACTGTTTGCACTTACTATTCGATTTCGAAATGTTGAAAATGAAATTGATAAACTCTTTGTTGATTTGATAAACACCAAAGAAAGCGGGAAACACAAGGCCGAAAGGTTGCCAATATAAATTAGTATTAAAAGCGCTGCTTCAAAAGGTTAAGTCAAAGAAGTATTTAACTGTTTTATAAAACATAACTTCTTTTTAGCGTTAACTATTTCTGTAATGATAGTTATTGTATTCGAGTGAGTTGCAATATTCAAATGGCTCGCAAAATATATTTAAAGCCTGAAACAAATGTTTAGAAATTACATTTAAAAATATATTAATTAGAATAATTCGCAATAAGTTGGCAGCACTCTCATTTCTTTCAAATTGATGATGCCACAGATAATATTACAAAATGAACTAAACCATAGACAAACTGGTCAGTCGTACATGGACGTATAGTCCGAAATCGCTCGTTTTACTCAATTTTTAGGTACATTTTTTATCTGTGAACTTCCTTTAGGGTGAACCCAAACTCTTTAATCATCATTCAATTTTTAACTAGGTGGACTCTGCAAAATTGCTATTTCTGCCTAAGCGAGTTAAATTTAAACAGGTTAGGATTTTTAACTTAGTTAGCGAGGGCGCACCAAAATCGAGCCCAATATCTATGTTCTTTATTTGCGGCAACTGTGTCCACAAAGTCAATGTCAAACAAGAACAGTTTCTCAGTAGGTAATATTTAATAAGATACTATTGTAGAGTTTGTCGTAGATTGATGTATTAGCCTAGTTTATAAAAATGAGAGCACGTGATTGGCACTCAATGTATCACGTTGGTTAGCGAAATACGGTTTGATTCAATTAAGATGTAGGTTGCTAAGCAATGAGCTAAGTCTTAGCCGTCAGTCGAGTCGTCAGTTAGATGCTTATTGGTAATTTTATTAGCAGTAATTCATTACGCCTTGTCCGTGAACAAATTAATAAGGACAATATGTCAGTTCTTGTTAAATTCATAGTAAAAAGTTTAGGTAGATATGCGAGGTTCTGTTTTGTGGAGATGAGAAGAATTTTCTATTTCTTTCACAATTTTAGGTTTCATAAAAAAAATCTATAGTAATAAAATAAATAAAATCTTATTCAACAATAAAAATCAAGGATAGTCTTATAAATTTATTGAAAATATCTAGGTATATAAAAAAAAGAATTATTATTGTTATTTTATATTATTTTTTCCCCAGAAAAAATCTTCTGTCTTTCGTTTAAACACAGTTTGAGTCTTTAAATCGAGAGTAAATGAATACGATCTAAGTAAACGTGCTACTCCCTAGACCGCTTATCTGGTCCCAGGAAGAGGTCAAACGGGAACCTATAAAAACAGTCATATAAAAAAACTGGTTCAATGAATAATCAGACAAACATTTATTTACTTACTAGGATACGTCCTGACTCCTGACTAGCAATTCTGTCAATAATGGACACTCAATTATACCACATCACATTAAATTATGACCCTTAATAACTGGTTTACATTTTACCTATACCTTGAAACATAAACAGCGCATAATATAACAAAACAACAAACAAACATTTAAAACATTTCATGCAGAATCGAACCAAGAACAGTGACCGAATGTCGGCCGCTTGTTACTGACATGATGACAATTGCATGACGTCATCCACCAACACCACCACACCACTTGTGCGATAAGAAACCACAAATGTGCGTGTGTGTAAACACAACAAGTGTGGGTGTAAAGATTATGTTATTATTTGTAGTATTTGCCTGTGGTACCTTCTATTTGGATTTGCATAAAGGATAAGTTTACAATTTCAATATCAACGGGAAAATTTATGATTATTAGTCACAGATTGATTGAAATTAATTTCATTATCATAAAAAAGTAAGTTCATATAAGCCTTGTGGTGATCTGATATCGGGGTTTTTAAGCCACCTTAAGGCCTCTGACATCGCTTATTAGAATTACAAGGGCTGAAAAGTGAAATTTGAAATACTTAAAACGATAGGTACCATTTTTTCGTCAAGAGACATGAAACAGTTTTCAAAACAATTATTCAAAAAAGGCAATGTCTGTCAAATAAACTTAGATAATAGTTAGAACTCTACAGATGTCTGTTCCAGTGGAGTATATGGAGTCGAAATCAATTTGACTGATAACAGAAATACTATTTACGAAAAATTATATAAAAAATATAACAAAATTGTAGAATTGAAACACCTTGAAGTTCCGATTGCAATTCAATTTTACAAACCAGAAAACAAGAGCAAAGTCAAGGAAGAGATATCGAATATCGTTTAATAATCGTTGGCGGTAATGCCAACGACATGTTTGGCACTGGTTACAGATTTAGCAGGAGAAGGTTGAACGATATCAGGTTGATATTGATTTATGCTCATACTGATTTTTATTGGAGCCAATATTTATCAGAAGTAGCCAGAAGTTGGCCCATTTGCTGAGCCTAAAAAGAACACGTCAAAATTCCAGAGCTGTGTTGTGCAAAATATAAACAAAGCTAGAATATTTTAGAACATGTCACATATAGCAAATTGGTATCGTCGTCCGGCGACCAGATGGGTCGACCATATTGTGAAAATTGCGGGTCAAACCTGAACACGATTTGCACAGAATTGAGACAAATGACACCATAAGCGAGATACCTGAACCGAGCAGTAAGATAAAGAAGGCCGCGGATGATGATGATGGCAATTATTATAGGTTAATTGAATCTAATCGAAAGGTTTAATTATATTTGTTACATAAAGTATCTGGCCAATTTAAAAAAAATAATTTTCTCCAACTAGAACCAGTACTGTATGCATCACTGCTTGATGGTGACGCTTACCATCGAAAACATTTCATGATATAATTATTATGGTTGTAAAAATAGGTCATTGGCACACAACTAAAAACATGAATTAGTTGACGTAGGATTATTTTTATAGAGCTAAAATTTTGATAGCTATCACGTAGATTGCTATAAATAGACTAACTAGTCTAAAAATGTAAATTGTAGGAACTACGCGATAACTTCAGCCTCTACAACGTAGGTTAGGTAGTTATAAAGACAAAATAAACGACTCTGTTAATATTTTAGTGACGAAACGTCGTTTGGACTGTCTACTAAGAGCTTATTACTAGTCTCTTTGATGGTTATATTACCATCTATTTTCAGCTGTATGACATGGACAGCAATTAATGATTTTAACAATACGTTGATAGCATGTACATAGTTACTTTGATAGCAGGTATCAGTTTTATTATGGATTCATTTGGAAAATTTAGCTGTTAAGAATTTTATCTCACAAACATTGAGATGTTATTTTTAGCAAACTGTTGAGGACAGCTATATTTTTTGGTTGCATTTACTTGTTTATAGTATTGTGCATGTTTTATGGTAGCTAGAATGACTAAAATAAAATTGGTTGTCCGATTATACCTTTTTGCAGCATTTGTACGTACTGTCTGCTATAATTTTGCAGCACCTCACTTATTATTTTATCATTTGGTGACGTATAAATGTTTTGCAGACGTCGTCACTTATACCGCAATTAATAAGAAAAGTAACCAAATTAGACTTGTCCATATTCTATTCTTAATTCCCCTTTTACAACTTTATTTCGGGGTAAATGTAGAGCGGGATTATCTCCAATCTTTTCGCGCTACATATGTGCATCTCTATCTTGCAGTTTATTATGTTAATACACGAGATGATGAGATATTACAACGCCACTAAATTACTTTACTGCATTAACTACTTATCTAACATCACAACACAAATGCAAAACTCAAACGTCCGACGCGCGTAAACGCCTTGATGTACTAACACAAATATTTTGGACTGCCTCCGCCTCAAATATTTGAACGATTAATATAATTTGCACACTATTCAGATACTCAAGTTAATGCCAATAGTACGCATAGTGCGGAAGGATCGTGACTACTCAATATGAAATATGCAACCGATTCGCGCTACACCTCCCGCATACATTGCAAATGTTCTGCGACGTGATTCTCACATTGAGCTGTTGAACTACGTAGATACTAAAGGAAACGCCGCACTAAATTGCGATGTACAATTTTATATTGTCGGTACAAAAATTTAAAAAGTAATTGATGTTTGAAACCAAGCTTCATAGTTTCAGCAATCATGTTTTTTTTTTACTCTCGGAACGGAAAAGTGATTTTCTTTTAAGAGGGAGAAATTAGCCATGTCAGAGGCCCTCAGGCGGCTTAAAAACTCCGATGCCTAGAGCTAGCCACCCGGTCTATACGAATTTAATTAGCTTTTAAGAGGGATAAACATTATTTGTTTATACTTTGTTTAAACATTGTACAGAGACGTCTCTTCTTAACGTGTGCAAAGGCATGCATACTGAGTAAGTTTTTGAGAGCAAAATTTAACGGATTTTGAATAAATTATATTTAGATAGAAAGAAAATTTGATTAAGAATTGTTTTTTAATGAAAATTGATTGAAACTTTTAGGCTTATTTTCGCTGAGCAACTCACAAATGAACCAAGTGAAACAGTCGTGTCTCCATTCAACCAGCATCGCAACATAGTGCAGTGCTTTCCTTACCAAGTGCGAGTAGGTACGTACATAGGTATATATACATTAGTAAGTATACACTGGACGCATAGTGGATGTGAAATTTTATTTTTTAAAGTAGACATTGATTGCAAATGTTCTAAGTTACTGACGTTGATATACCGTTTTCCTTCTATAACAGGATACTTTATTCACAATAACGTCGACATTTAATTGTACTAATTCATGAAATTGATAGATTCATGAACAGTATAAATTGTACTACTAGAAATTTAATAGTTTCTTTAAGACTAATTGATTATGTTTGTATAGCAAAATGAACTTCTATTCCTTCCGTATCATATTTTTGTTAATAAAGTTTCGTTTATTGTTTTATGTTCAGCGACTTTATTACTTATAAACAACTATTTATGACTATACAAATTTGGTATCAATGAAAAATATACATGAACCATATTTTGTTTGATTCCCGTTAATGCAAAGGTTATCATTGTTATTATAAGTATTATCCGAATAGTAAACATTGACTTAGATTGATAAGAAGTCGAGTAGATAACTAACGTTAGTCATAGTATAAGTAATAATTAAATCTAAGTTATTCTACTGATATACCCCGCGCTCTACATTATTCAGCTACAACTACAACTGCGCCATCTAATGAACTTATTAGAAGATATTTCATCGCAGGCCTAGATTTGGTACCATGAAACATATTTAATTGGCTGCAAGAAAATCGGCATTTAATAGAAAAATATTTTTTAAATGATTTTTGTTCGTAACAATAAGAGATAATTTACGGTAAATGTCTGTAAGCCGTTATTAGAGAAAATGATAACATAAAATTTTACAAGACAAATAAAGCTAATATTTAGTTATTGGAAACAAAATCAGGGCCTAAGTTTGTATACATTTTTGCAAAGTCTCTTTGATGAAAAACATTGTATTGAAATCAGATCTGTATAAATAATTTTCCATCTACATTTCGTACCTACATAAATACAATAGCCTACCGTTAAACCCTCTGAAGATTTCGAATTGTTTAGTGAACTGAACCACCTGTTGCTTTACATTTTCTAATTCACTCGCAAGGATGGTAAAGCTCTAAGCACATACTTATCTCGCTATCCGTTTGAATATTCCAAACGCTTATTTCTGATCTGATTTTCTTGGTTTTCTTTGAATTTTATTTTATCTATACTTCTATCAATCAAAAGGTGTACAATTTTGTACAGGATCAGGACTCGTAGTTAATAGTTTACCTACTCTATGACATCATTATGCTTATTGTGAAAACTTTTGTTTCCCGGACACTGGCATCGTGAAAATCAGCTGTTTCATAGAAAATGTCAGTTGCCTACGACAAAACTGTAACAATTTTACAATTGTAATCGATTTACAACAGATTTTTCGCTATTTCATGGCAAATCTCATAGTAAAAGCTATTCATTATCATCGGTACAATCAAATCCTAGGCTATGTTAAGGTTATTTACATATTTTAAGGCAGTCAAGGACGCCAGTCAGTCAAGATCATGACGTGATGTGACCATTCTTTTTGTTTCAGAAAAAGTTATACATTTACAAAGTGTCACCTGTGAATGTTTTTACTTTCCTATAGTTTATTTGGTTTGTACAGATTTCGCATCGAGTTCAGCGTTGCAACTAAAATCTCTTTAAGACAATGTAGTATTTAGTAATACTAAGCTTGATTATATACTATATAATTATCTATAAGCATTTGACCACCACCACCAACGTTTTCCATACGATTTTGCACTAATAACCAGAAGCGGTTCGTGCCTAGTTTCGGCGTTTTATTGCTCGTCTGTGGGGATACTAAGGAAGGAAACATATTACAGTATTTTATTTACTTACAAAAACATTCCATTTCAGTATATGTAGATACTTTTAGCAACATTACTTTTGCGGTTTCTAAACTGCCTTATGATTTTACGAGCCTGTTATTTCTGAAGCTCAACCATTGCTTCTTTATCAGTCGAGTGAAAACGTCGGTTGGTATCGTGGTTCTGATAAGCAGATGTCAGGTCATTCCTTTGTTGTTAAAGATTACAATGTCAAAGCATGCGTCGCTGTTCAGATGCTAATGCTCGCCGGGAGATGGCGCCGGTGGAGATGTTATCAGCCCCCGACTGGGACCGGGCCCGACTGGTTACAAATTGCAACTAGTTGCTCGGGAACATTCTTACAGTTGATTGGAAATTTTTCTAATTTGCTTCCATTTTTAAATCATTCTGGTCTAGTTTAATCAATCTAGTTTCTCTGGATTCCGGATTCAACTCAAGATGGATTTTAAACTCTTTGGATTTCAAAATGGTTTAAGAATCAAAACTACCCATATCTTTACCACAGTCATGAAATCGATTTCGTTAAGTTCTTCGATCAATTATACCCATAATATAATTGATCGAAGGTTAAGCTACACTAGAGATGCTACTGGGTCAATCAACTATTCCTTGTAAAAACCATGTTCCTCAAATAAAAAAATATGCAGAACACAAAATATAATAAATTTCTTATGTTTTATATCCTAAATAGTAATTGAGAATATACCTTTAACATTAAACAGATTATTACATTGTAAATTCTCAAGCATATTTAGTAAAAGTATGGTAACTTAGGTGACTTCTTCTATTTCCCGTACAAATATTTCGTGTCCCCATGGCTAACTCAGTTGCTTTTTGGCGAATTAATTTCAAAATCTTGTAACGAAACGTAAAAATCTTTGAAGCAAAGTGCTTTTAATGTTAATATATATCATACAAGGAACCAGAAAAAAAAATCGATAAAGTAACTTAGGAGACCAAATTTACTACATCAAAAAACGAAAACCTCAAAATAAGCTGAAAAAAATTTAAATTTAACTGTACTGCCGATAACTGGATAGTATAGACTAGTATATATTTTAGTAAAATAAATAGGACAAGTGAAAGAAATAGAAGATTTTTGTTTCCTAATTATTAGAAATATTTTTTTTTGACTTACAAAGAATAGCTGATTGACCCTACTATAAACAATATTGAATTGGCATCCCGTTTTCCAAAAATGTCTACAAATATGTTTTTGTCTAATTTTGATTCAGAAGTTCAGAACCATTAACTCTCTTTTTACGTGTGATCTCTTTCAAGTTTGTATTTCACGTTATCTTTCTTTAAAATATTTGTAATCAGATAAAATGGAATTTTAGCGCTGCCATTTATATGTTTTGGTTGTAAAATTATATATCATGGTTATCACAAAATCCTTCGCTAGATTGTTAAATGTTTTAATCTGGCGTATTTAATCAACAAAAACTCTTTATTATTGACATGTCTTTTGCTACTTGAATTTCGTATAGGTACGATATTAACCTTTTTTTTATTTGAACATTTGTTTGAGGTGTAGTAACTATTGAATTTATTGAAAACTGATTTTGTTTTAGTATAATAAAATGTACATGTTTCAAATTCTGTAGGTATTACAATTTGTAATACCGAAAGTCTTTCGAAAAATTGGTCTTTGTCATTTTTAATTTACACCGTAAAACTACACATGTATCGGAGGTGTCGTCAGAGAACAAGGTAGTAAAGTTGTTTTTGAATTATTTCTTTCCAATCTTCAATGCGTCGTAACGGGAACGGAGCATTTTGTTTACTGCACTCCAGCACCCGTCTGACCCGAAACCTCGAATCTGTGTCAAGCAGTTTATTCAATCTGCGGGCTGAGACTCTCCAAGCACCTTGCAAAGGAATTTCACACCTATGCCACAAATCTTAGAGCTCTTTTCCCATTCTAATGGTTATGGGGAACTTTGCTACGCTGGCTACGCCCTTGTAGGTGTATTCTGTCCTTGAATGTAGCGCTAACAATGTCTAAACTGGACTAAGAAAGTAAACTAGGTTTAAATGATAGAAACATTCTACTTTTTTCTTTCAGGTAGAGCTATTTTTTTATAAAAGTGTACGTTCCATAGTTCTATCACTTTAAATTGGAATAATGTAGATGTAGAGTTAACCCGGTGTGCATCTATTATAAATTAAAAAAAAAATGACTTTTTTCCTTCTCATTTTTAGGTAATAAAATAATAGATAGTATTGAATTTATTACAACAAATTTATTTAAGTATAAAAAATAAATAATAATGCATTTTTGGTAATTGAATAATACGAGATAATCTTATTTTTGTTCTTGTTTGTACAAAGTATCAATGCCTACTGTAATCATAATCATGCACATGACATAACATTAATCATCATTTAAAGTTTTCATAACAACTCACAATCAAAAGTTATCAATCCGTAACCATTTTAAAACATAAAAATTAAACTATGCATATCAGAGTTACCTAAACTTTATATCATTTCAATTCCGGAATAAGGTTCCTACTTAGTTATTAATTTAAGGCTTTATTTAATTACTAAAGATCAAAAATTACAAATAAAATGAATTATATCACTTTACGAAATGGCATTGAGTTATTGATCTCATTATATACGCTTTTATTGCAATTCGAAAGCTATTAGATATACGAGTATATACCGAGGGATACCGACTGAATAAATCAATAAAAAAGCCTAAGACCTTATAAAAAGAATGAACTATCATCTAAAATTGAGATACCTACGAGTAGGTTAGTCATCTAAGAATATTTCCAAACTACGCTATAAAAAGATTATTTTACTAAATGTACGAGCCAATTATAAGCCTAACATTACACATTTGCTGTGTTATTCTTAATATAATTTACACCTCCCAGACAGCTAACTAATATCTAATAACACTACCTGCACTCCCAAAATTCCCTCCCCCAAATATCTTCGCCAAAATCTTAATGCTCGATTACCGAATTCGCGGCTAAATCCCGCGAACGTGCTATCTCCACTAGGAAGCAGATTACTAAATTCTGCCAGCCGTGTACAGATAACAAGTTAGGGAGATGATACACTCGCCTGTGAGCGTGCCGATGTGTGAGCATGAGTGAGCACGCTTGTGACGTCTGTGTCTTGGTGAGCACTTAGGATGTGTGTATGCAGATACGAGTGTCACTTATTATAGACAATTTATTTATAGATATCTGGTACTACGAGTATATTTATCATTACCTGTTTTTAAAATTTAGGTGACGCACCAAAATATAGCTTATTTTTAAGTGTTCATTTAAGATTTTTCGACGAACCACAAATATAGAAAATCCGGGAAATAATGAGTGGAAATACAACTTATTAATTTGTTACAAAAAGCCTGACAATTGGCGAAAAATGTTTTGTTGCAGCATATTTTTAAGTGTTACCACATTTAGGACTTTTCGGCGAGCCAAAATACAGAAACGCGAATAAAACTCAATAATTGGTCACAAAAAGCCGAAAAAAGTTTCATTATCTATACAATTGAATTCTTACCAATAAATGCTTTCGTGCATCATTCAAATGTCTAATAATTAGTCAGTGTATTAGGGCTCTTAGACTGGTACTTGACATTTCAAACACTGATCAATACGTGTTTGCCTACACGCGATTGCAAAAATAATGATAAGATATATTTTTTATTATCATAATATATCGTATCCATTCCTTTCATGATGAACGCAGGTGGCGTTTGAACATTTTAGCGTAGAGAGTTATAGAGATAAATTATGATATTGGGCTTTTTAGATAAATATAATTTTTATTCAGATAAATAGGTAATACGGTCGTGTTTCAGATTCATATTATGACACCATTCCATATTCACAAACTTGCAGCTTTAAGACTAATTATATTATCTTGGGGTAGTGAGGCCAAAAGCTTAATAGCAGAAATAGAGCGCAGGCTAAAGGAGAAGACTAATAGACTCCTGCCCCGGGCCAGGAGTCTTCTTTTCGCACTTGGTACAACAGGATGGCCATCGCTATCCAGCGAGGCAAATCTGGGCAGCATTTTGGGTTCTTTTGCACCAGGTACGATCGAAAATAGGTTATGTGTTTAGTTTTTAAGTTTGACAATGTTCTGTATCTATTTATTATATAATATGAGTTAATTATCTAGAAGTTTAATATTTCAATCAAAAACAAAAGCGTACCTGAAAGAAGTTGCATAACAAGTTGCCATAAAAGAAAATGAAACAGTGAACACTGAACGCACCGCAGGCCGTCAGGTTGGCAACATTGAACGCGCGAAAAAAAGGAATGGCCGCCGCCAAGGTCGCAAGAAGCTGTCCTAGTCACGGAGGGCATTTACATTTTTTTACCTCAGGGCTTGGAAGACTGGATTTTATACTTCATGTTGTATTTCAACCCGACTGATGGTAAATCATAATTGTTGATCATTGCGTTTTTTTGGCTTCACGTTCCGTTGCAGCGATACGAAGCCAGTAATGGAGTAAAAAAATCATTAATTGCGATATGTTAAAGTTATGGTTATGTCGGGACTGGTATTTCGAGTTGTATGTGGTCACCCGCAAGAGTGAACTCTTGGTGATGTAAAATTACTCACAAGCTGATGCTGAAAAATTGTACTAAATTACTTAATCGCATTAAGATTGATCGATAAGTGAAAGGTATTCTAGCTATTACTTAAACAAAATGTATTAAGAAGTCACGAGCTGTACTCTGTTAAAGTTGGTATATTTTTTGAGATTCTCAAGGAATTGTATAGCAATAAAGCAAAGTTTTATAACTATGTGTTGCGGAAAATTATACTACATGACGTAAGCTCAGCTGGTACCGTCATAATTTTCCATTCTCACACAAAAGCAAGAGGTACTTGACTTAAAATCAAAATGGCAGGGCAATATCGAAGACCCACTATCAAGAGATGCAACTTACCTTGCCAAACCAGAATCTTCACATTGTAGACCCGTTTCAGATAAGAAAAAAAAAATACCGATAACGTGTAAGATCGCATGGGAACGCGCATCGTTTTCCATCGACACGATTCTGCAGTTCTTATACTTAACATATAAGGGTCAGAATGGGATGGCATGTCTATTACATGGAAAAAACTTGGCAACACCATAAACGGTATGGCTGCACCTGTCACTAGCCCAGTCCTAGTCCGGTTGGGAATTAGGTTTTTGAACCACTTATAGGATTCTAACAGTTCTACAACCGAGAGAGAAATGGAAGACAAGGAGACCAATAACACAGTAGAGCTACAACAATTGGGTCTATACTACTATTTGGATACTGAACCCTTCAAATGAATAAAATGCTACTGAATTACATTTCTTTACATTCACCTTTGTACTGCAATAAGTGCAAGTCACTATAGAATATTTAGTATTTTATACATTCTTGATATCTAACTGTTATCACAATTTATGATGCTTATTTTTCAATATGCTAATATTGAATATTCATGCTATCTATAAAGATTAGACACTTATTATGAGTAAATAAGCATGTTGCAGACAAAATAAATACTTAAAAGATACTAATATCAATTCTAATGTATTTTTGATGTTGAACTTTAATCAAAATTATATTGCCTACATTGATATGAAAAAAATACCTAATTGGTTTGTTTACTTCTCCTCCGACCTTGTTAAACAAAATGGCGAAATAATAATTTTATTATTAAGCAAATTGCCGAAGTTGCTGTGTAGGCGACCCTTACAGAAATCAGATGTTCTAAGTTTTGATTGCTTAAAAGTTTTAGGTAGCTGTTTTGGTTGAGAGTGGAGAAAGAGGGAAGCTAAAACTAATAATAAGTATTTCATAACAATTTACCGAGAAAATATTTTGGCTCTGGCGGAAATTATGATTTCATTCAAGATATCATGGCTTTATATTTGTAATATAACGCCATGATAGAATTGAAAAGTTTTACATTTGAAAACTACTAACAGCAGAGGATAAATAACAGTTAAGTGTTTTCTACAAAAAAAAATTGTAGGTAATATAATATAATAGTAGGCAAAAAATAGAGACATGACAAAAATTTGAAATGAAATTCATTCTGAATAGATAGACTCAGAATATAGGAGCAGTTTAGGCAGTATTTATCTAAAGGTTTTCTAAGAGAGAAGGTTAACCGAGTTTAGAGATCACTGATACTCCACCATATATAGTACCTAGTTTCCCGCTGTACTCTACGTAATATCTTATTTCTTATACCTAGTTGTAAAAAGTTTTATCTTTCTACTTGTCTTTTTTGTCAAGATGAGAAAGAGTATGCATTGCAATTCTTTACTTTAAGTATATTAAATTTCATTTTTCCCTTCGGTAGCACCTAGATTAAGCTTATCTAGAGCTCCTTGAACTACCTACCAGATTATAAGTCGCCAAGTATAGATAGAGTGGGGAAAATTCATATTAAAAAAAAATCACTTATAAATGCATATAAATTACTAGCAGTTTTTATTTCTTTTGGATCTTCAAGCGTATTACTCCAAATAACAATATATTGTTGTAAAGGAAAACAAAAAGCTGAATTTTTTTTTATTTGAATTTTGAATACCTATGATGTTACTAATACGCAACAAAATCTGTGAAACACAGTAAAGTGTAATATATGTAAGTAACATAATATTTTTATTATCTATATAAGCACATAATCGTAAATTCTGCGTTACATTTTAACGGTAGCACTTAATACTCGTCGATTATACCCCCATAGAGACAATTTAAATACCTAAGCAGATTACCAAGGCATTCGATACGGTACGATACGATAATTCAAGAAGGTTTTGCGATATTTACGCCTTTGAGACAATCTAGGGAGTGACAAGCAGTATGACAATGCCTGATAGCCTCCGATATGATATCAGCGTTTTATCATAGCTTAATAAACAAATCATATGATTATTCTACGTCGCTGATATACATCAAGATTGATCGAATGCGTGTGTGATAAAGCAAGTATGGAAAATCAGCAAACTGTAGATACAAAGGTACTTATTTATTACACTAGTGCATAAGGAAAAGGAAGATTTGAAAAACAATTTAATACAATCCTCAGTGTTATTTAAATTTTGTATTTTCTCATCATCGTCATCATTAACTGTCGCAGGACGCCCACTGCTGGACATAGATAGATAGATAAACACTTTATTGTTAACACTAAAATACAATTCAGAAAACAAAAATACACAGAGAGGAAAAAAAAACAACAACATAAAATAGTGCAACAAAGGGCGGCCTTATTGCTTGTAGCAATCTCTTCCAGGCAACCCTTTCTTCTGGAGAGGAATTAATAAAACAAAAAAAATAGAAAATGCGGAGTAAGTAGCAAAAGAGAGTTGACAAAAAAAAAACTTATTACAAATAATAAATACTTACATAACGAGCTAAAATTCGAATACATTTCGTACCTACATCCTAATACATAAATAACATAATAATAATATAAGATATACTAATACATACAGTTTGATATAAATAATAAATTACATAGCAATAGGCCTCCCCAAGACATAGGCCTCCCCTATGGATCTCCAATGAGCCTGGTTGGAAACTGCTAGCGAATTATGTATATTATGTTTATATAGAGTATAATCGTCGAATTTTAGAATTTTATTATTTTTATTAATAAAAATTGTAAAAATACTAGGTAATCCGATTTTGTATAAAATGATCTTCAATTGCAGGTCATATTAATTCTAATCCCAGCTATTTTATGTTGCCTTTCAAATAGTATAATCGGATGATTTCTATCTTTTGCATTAAATGCATCGTTAAGTTCTGTTGAAGTTGGTTCGAATATCTATTAAATCTAATGGAGATAGCCCTAACTAGTAGGTAGCCTGAAACAGGTATCGTTGCGGATCTGGGTTTCTTTTTACTCTAAACACCTGTATGTGTAGGGTTGCCACCCTTATCTACCCACTAATAAGTTTTACAGTCTAAATTGACTTTAGTTAACGTAGATACTTAAATGTTATTATCGTAGTCATTTTAATGATAAGATATCGGCTGGCATTGACTTTTTCCTACTCATTTTAAAAACTGGCATTTATACCTTATTTCTGCAGCTCTCTGCATCAGATGCGGCCTTGTTACAGTGTTTTGTCCATCTAGTGGGTGGTCATCCTACGCTTGCTAATATGTGGTCTCCACTCGACGACTTTTCAACCCCATTAGTAATCGATCCTCCTCCTATGTGCCATGCCACTTACCACTACTATTTCAACTTATTAATCCGCTAATGAAATTATTAATGATATTTTTTATTAGTCAGCCCTAATCGGCTCGGCCACCGATCAGGCGCCTAGCTACTGCGCAGGCGCATCGCATCGTTTCACAGTCAGTAATTTCACGACTTGCTACCGAACTAGCCTGGAACCGGTACGCAGCAATAATTACACGACGGAGACACAGGATAAAAAACAGCATAAAATAAACAGCTAACTTACAGCAGATAGATATTCTGGAGATTAAAGTTTTCTACTCTATGTAAGTCTGTATGACTCTATCTACTTATAGACACTTGCTTTGCAAAGTGCAAGGACTTGTATATACCCAGAGGTATGTACTCATATAATTTATTAACAACTATATTATTTACATTTATTAAAAACTTTTACTGTGGGGACAACGCCGAAATACATTTTTTTCGAAAATTGATTAACTTTTTGTATGGAACAGCTGATTCTTGATTGGAGGAGCGCCACACAAATTGAAAGATGGGAAGTTAGCCGCAGATGACACTTCGCCGTGATTCGCTAATTATTGCGCATGTGTGCACAATGCCTATACAAATGGTGAAGTAGTGAGCTCGGGCGTTGGGAGCGCGCGGGAGGCACCAGATTGGCGGGCGGGTGTGCGCCGGTGTCTCGTCTCTCTGGCACCCGCTAACGTCTATATTTTGGCGTTTGCGCAGCTCTCTGCGGCTAACTTCCCATCTATCAATTTTTGTGGCGCTCAGTATACCTACCATAGGTATACTGAGCGCCACACTCTTTTGTAGACTTACAAACAGTTGAAACTATGTCGATCCAAGGTGAGGCGGTCTAGTTGGTACATACCTGGAACCAAACAAAAAATAATCAATTAATAAGGTATTCTATAAAAAACTGGAAAGTACTTATTATGAACAAGTAATACTTATTTAACTATTGTTTTAGACATTAGGGTAAATAGTATACAGGGATATAATTATATCCAATAGGATTATTTCTTAACAAGTATCAAAAAAGTAGCAAAAAATATTATTATAGTAAATATAATGAGAAACAGGTACTTTTTGATTGAATCATCCATGTCAATAAACGGCTTTAAAACTTTGACATCAGAGCTAGCTAAGTATCTGGTAATTTACTTATTGTATAATGTATGTAATATTTGCCAAAGATTGCAGGTAATAGACATATCAAGTCATTGGAAACCACTCTGGTCTTGTTTCATAACAGGCCAAATTAGGTATTTTGGACGAGATTAGATAAGCGTTCAAGTTTCAACTATAATTAGCTGAAGAGAAAGGCTAATTTTACATACGCTAAAATTATATCAACGGTTCTTACACAATTTAGGCCAATATACTAATTTTAACTTGTAAATGTATGTGACTAGTACTCTATTTTTCGTGTATTTGCTGAATGCCGAAAATATTTTTATCGATAAATAAATACCTATTATATTGCATTTAATTCATATCTCATTAATATTAAATATTTGCCCGTGGTTCTTTTTGTCAGCAAAAAAGAAAAAATATAAAACGTACGAAGCCATTTTTGTCAAGTAATGTAACAAACACGTAAACGTTATCAAAATATGAATGGAAAATTCCGATCGCATATAAATTAAAAGCGTATCTAGATAACGCCAAAAACAAACGAGTTGGATACAATTATTCGATAATATCCTTTCCAGATTAAGTAAAGTAAAATAAAGTAAAAATTTACTAACCAAAAGAAAAATACATAGCTTGAATTGAAGTAAATAACGCGAGAAACAAATTATACAGTTAATTTCGATTATGTTTAATACATATCAGCATTGCCCTATTTCAAATGGACGGACTGTGTCTTGGGGCTCGAGTGCAAAGTTGTTAGCATTCAGAATGATTTGAGAGAGTATCTAGAACTAACAAAAATATACAAAGTAACTAACTTTAATTTTTTTAATTAATTTTGCATTGTAAAAAACAGTTAGTAAAGAAAACAAATAAGCCAAAAAGAAAACGAAACAAAATACGCAAACCGTAAACCAACAGAAACAGTCAACACGAAACGAAAACAAAGTCAACAACGAAACGTCACAATTGCTATCAGTCTCGACCACGTTATCATTGCGCGTAGACGATCCGTTTTTAGAAATATTAATACAGTTATAACCGCTACTATTTTTAGTCCGGCCTAGTCTAAAAATACAGTGCCCGCTCGATGACGCTCACTCGATAATACTAATGTTACTCATGTAATGTAACAGTGTCGTTGACTTGCAACGATATATTGTTCACAATTGACGGTGCGGCCGAGGTTATCGACAATAAATTGACTATTAGATAGGTCAACGCAATGAAAGTGCAATGGCAAGCGATAGCCAGGTTTGAATCCTCAAAATTTGCTAATAAACTAACCTTATCTTTACAATAGTAACAACTCGATTATCTATAGAAAAAGTAACATATTTTTTGACAAATATGGCACAACCGACATCCCCAATCAAATTCAAAACACGAATAGTTTAATTGAATTGATGTATGCCGTTTTTAGATTATTTATTGTTGTTGATTTTTCAAAAACTAAAAAAAAAAAAAAAAAAAAAAACTAAATCATCAGATTTCGATCTTAATTGTCGGAGTAATCGCGTATCATACATACAAAAAAAAACATACAGTCGAATTGAGAACCGTCTTTTTGAAGTCGATTGAAAAATAAAACGCTACCGCAAAATTTTACCGACTTCGAATGGCGTTCCATGATATGGCAACCCGTCCGAGCAGTAAAGCGGCACATTAGGCGCACTTCTGGAGTATTAAAAATTAAAGTATTTTTGTCCAGTAAATCATAATGAAAAAGACAGATGGTTTTAGCTGTAGAACTGACCATAAAGCCTTCACAATCCAGATTTGTGTTTCTTCGCAAAATATATTCATAGCTTATTGGTTTTAGTTTCGAAGCAGTCAAATAAAGATCGTTACTCCATTGAGGAACGACAGATGTTGCAAATGAAACTAATATCGCGATTAAACTCTTCCAAACGTATCGTACACTCAACGTTTGCCAATTTGAAGTTCGCTAATCAGCTTTCCGACCAATGAGCGTCGCCGGAGCGATTCGATTAGCACACGATTTGAATTCACCACGCGAGGATACATTAGCAAATTAATAGTTCAGTTACGTAACTCCTCGTCCACTATTCGGACTAGGTATGAAGCGAGACGTGCTCGAGTGCGCAGCAAGGCCACCTTCTCGACATTGACCGTGAAGTTACGACATCAACTTCAAAAAAACTTATTATGTTTCCGCAAATTGAGTCGATTGAGTCTGTTTCGCTTCGAATTGAATCCGACTTCAAAGTAATGAAAGTACGTATTACAGTGTTTGAATTTATTTACGAGTGAAACAAAACATCTCTACCAAAAAAAAAACGAAGTCAATATACTGTAATCAGTATTGAAGTATTTTTTCCCTGTATATTTTTTCAGTCCCTAAATTTGATAAAAGTATTATTAGTAAGTAAAAAAATTACTGCTGAATTCTCATAAATAAGGAACAAACCACTAGTTTCAACAGTCCGTAACGTTTTTACCATCTTATTATTACCTAACAAGTTTTTATGTACAGAATTAAACAGGACAGAACCATAATATTTTTGGGTTATATGATTTATTTGTTTGTTTCGGACTTCCACAGCTTCCTTGTACATTTTAGTTGCCATTTACGTCGTTATGGTTTAATATTTTTTCCATTGCCTTTGCGTTCTATTACAGGGAAGTTCACGGGAAGGAATGTTCAATTTGCGCGACAGCGGTGACCGCCAAAGAGCTGCGGGTCTCATTTTCTAGCGTAACCTCGTTTTAGCCTCGTGTACTCATACTTTTGCCATTACTAACATGTTTATTTTTCAAGTTACTCTATCGTGTTTAGCCTTTCATGTTTTCATATTCTTATGAGGGTTCCTTACCTAACGGCACAGGGATTGTCTGTCTGTCGCTGATCTGATTGCTGTCTGCCTTTCTGCTTGTCTATATTATGTTATAGGCGTCTTTGGCACGTGAACGGAGAAAACTATATGATTTTATCAAGATCTAGTTCAACTTAAGCAGAGATAACTGCAAACCTATAGTGTGTAAGCTATATTCTATAAAGTATCTCTTTAAATGTGGAAGGAACACCTCTACTCAAATTGGAGTAAATCATGTTAAAATTTTATAGTACTTTTATAAAGATTGCATTATAACATGTGATAAATGTACATATAGAATCTAACAAAGCGACGTAACTAACATTAGGTCAATTACCTTACAACTCAACCCTTTGCTGTTTGTAATTTATAAAAACAACTTCGCGAGAAATATTAAGTTACACAACAACTTTAGCTCAAAGACCTGCGTTAGAGAAACCTTACAGTTCTGAATGAATTCCTCCATTGGTCAACGACTTAAGAAAAAGTTATAAATAGCTGCTCCAGAATCCAAAATTGTAACAATTGGTCATGAGAAGTCGCAAGTCCGTTTTAATTAACAAAAATTATATTAATCTGCGCTAGCCGGTTGGCGCCAATGTTGGCGCCGAGCGTGTCCTGACGTTGCGACTAGCAGACATGGAAGAAACCAGAACGACTCTCTAGATGCAATTTAATGAAATACAGTGTCCAAAATTGACGTCGATAACACCCCTTCGCTTTGAAGACACAGAAAGTTCATACTCTATTTGAAGGTAAAGTAGTAGTTTGTGGCTTCACTTTTGAGCGCGAAAGTACTTCTGTTTTTTCCGTGTCCCAAGGCTGGGATGATGTCGCCTTTGAGTACAAAATACTGAGACAAAGAGACTGGTAATATGTCCTCTGGTGCTGGTAGATGTTGTGTCAAAGAAGGGTCGTTCCCGAAAGTAGAAGTATTAGCGAGTCTAACAACGATCTACCTTAGACCTAGTATTTTAGATCTTATTATATTCTCCTCAACTCTAAAACGTAACTTATTAAAAGGTATATCTTTTACGGAGATTTTAAAATGAATATATACCTATTTTGGACAACTCAAATTGTTGTCGTTATTAAATATAAATATTGGGGGACATCTTACACACGGTCTCTGACCCCAAACTAAGCAAAGCTGATGTAGCTACTAGAGACTGATATACCTAAATAACACCCAGAGACAGAGCAAACACCTATGTCCATCACATAAATGCTTGCCCTGGGTGGGGATCGAACCCACGCCTCTTTGATCCAGAAGTCAGGTTCACTAACCACTGAGCCAACGAGGCAGTCATTAGCGGTAGTAACAATACATTGATAAGAAATTTATGTGACAAAAGTTTGCGATTCGATTTTACTTATATGGTAAGTATATTGCTTCTATGCGTAGTGGTTCAACACATTTGAATCATACTCGTATAATTTACAATAAATTATTGTAAGACCTGGATTGAACAAAAAAGTTAAATATCTCTTTACATTAAAAAAAAAACTAGTGTATTAGTTTTATTTTTTGATGTAGTTTTTATTCGAGAACTATTTTAATTTATTACAATGTAGCTCGTAACACTGCGGGGCGTAACTAGTTACATATAAATGTTAAAATTTACACATATTGAGGCATAAATTAACTTTGAAAAATTTGATAGCAGATAGCTTCCCGAAAAAAATAATATCAATTTTGCATACTTAAATTTTACACGAATTCATTTTGATAGCTTTGGCCGAGGCTTTGCCCGCCTGATATCTTGATTTAAATATGGAAGCTTGTTTTTCTTCGGGATAAAATGTAGCCTACAGCACTCTCCGATCTTTAAAGTAGGTATTCACGCTTAAAATAAACTCAGTCCGTCTCTCCGTTGCTGCGTGAAAGAGATAAATCCATCGAATATCCGTAAATTAAAAATCCGTAGAAACATATCCGTAGAAATATATATAGTAAAAAAAAACCGGGCAAGTGCGAGTCAGGCTCGCACATCGAGGGTCCCGTACAAACACGTTGTTAAAATAATTAAAAACCTGTTTTATTTAGCATGTGCTAATGAAGTTCTTTTTAATAAAGTTAGAAAATTTTCATAGCTGTGCTCCAAAACATCTTTGAGAATTTAAAATGGGAGAAAGAAGGAATCAAAATGGGCAACCGGTACCTAAATCACCTCAGATTCGCAGATGATATTGTTCTTTTTGCAGAAAGTAGTGGAAGATTAGAAAAAATGGTAAACGAGTTAAGTGAACAGAGCAAAAAAGTAGGCCTTTTGATAAATAAAGACAAAACTAAAGTTATGACAAACAGCTATACACGTACAATAACACTAGAAGGAAATACACTTGAATACGTAAATAATTTCATATATCTAGGAAAAGAACTATCATTTGAAAATAAAAGCGAAGAGAAAGAGATAGAACGCCGTATAAATATAGGCTGGAAAAAATACTGGTCTCTTAAAGAAATTATGAAAGGCAAATATCCGCTACACCTGAAGAAAACAGTGATGGATACATGCATTCTACCAACTCTTACGTATGGATGCCAGACAAGGACTTACAATACTAAAATAAAAACAAAGCTAGTCAGTTGCCAGAAAGCAATGGAAAGAAGTCTTTTAAATATAAGAAAAATTCACAAAATAAAAAGCGAATTTATTCGAAAGAAGACCAAGCTAATCGATGTCCTACAGTACAGTCTACGGGCGAAATGGCGATGGGCTGGGCACGTAGCACGATACAGCGACAAACGATGGACAGAAGAAGCAACAAAATGGAATGGACCTAGTGGGAAAAGACGGAAGGGAAGACCTATGAAACGATGGAGTGACGAAATCATAGCCATAGCGGGAAAAGAATGGGCTGAGCGAGCTAAAGATAGGGAAAGCTGGAACGCACTGGAGGAGGCCTTTACTCAAATAGGGGTTCCTATCTAAACTTTTAATATCTCAATAATGTAATGTAACTTGTAAAATAGCGTAAAATAGTTATAAGTTGAAATATATGTAATAATTAGGGGATAGGAAATAAAGAGGCTTTATTATTATTATTATTTGATATACATCTCTCGGGCCAAGCCCGGTTATTTGATGGGCATCAGTGGAGCCGAAGCCAACACTGAGAGGCCCTTTTTAAACATCATTTAGTTATGTTGTAGGGGTGAAGGTACAAGGAGCCTATTGTGAGTAATGAATTGAAAAAATAATGGGTTATTGTGGTGAACTTCTGGGTGTTATACAAAACTGGATTATGGAATGAGGTGCGGCACCCACCAAATAATGCCTCATTTTCAAATATTCAGGCGGGTGGTGACTTGCCATCTACTAAATGGGCCCCTCATAATAGCTACCGTATATTGGCGCCGGAGGGGCAACATTGGTGTGGACGGCTTAGGGTGTCGAGAGGTGTGCTGCGCGTTCACTAAGAGCTACTAGCGGCGTTATGCCCTTTAACACTTCCACCCTGGAGCTTAGGTTCTTAGCTCTTGCGGTTTCCACTCCAAACCGGCCAGTTAAGGCAATTATTATTATTATTATTATTATTAATGAAGTTCTTTTATATGATACCTTACATGATACGATTTACTCACTTTGAATTTTGAACCCATATTTTGTGAATTTTGAGGCCCTATTTGTTGTGGTTTTTATTTAAAAATGTACAGTTTTCAGATTTATTCCTATATGTGTACTCTGACACAATGCTTCTCGCCAAATTTCATAGTTCTATGTCAACGGGAAGTACCCGTATGAGATACGGAACCCAAAAATATAGAAAAAGTTGAATTTTAATTATTTTAATATTTTAAGCGAAATATTTACGAGTAACAAGTTTAAGAATCAGTTTACTTTTCTTAGTACATGGTAGATTGACCTTGCGCGGACTGTTGACCAACAGGCCAAACATTTAATTATTCATTATTTAACATTTATTCTGTTGGAGCTTGTTTTTTATTCATCACAGCCATGTTTTGAATTTCGTCAATTTTATTATTTATTAGTAGTTTTTATCTGTAATAATTACACTTCGTATCATTATTATTCTAATTTAGCTTTGGGAAACAAGTTTATAGCTGGCAGACTTTAGCTTTTTAACTAGGTAGTCGTTATTAAATTTTAGCAATATTATTCAATAAATGACAAACGGACTGTCAGAGACTTTAAAAAATCGTAATTTAATTTTTATCAGCAAAAAATATCTTGAGGCCTCTATGCTACTAATATTATAAACACGAAAGTTTGTGAGGATAGATGGATGGGTGGATGTTTGTTACTCTTTCACGCAAAAACTACTGCACGGATTGAGATGAAACTTTGCAATAATATAGCTTATATATCAGAATAACACATAGGCTATAAATTATAATAATATTGGGTCAAAAATCAAAATATCATGCGGGCGAAGCCGCGGGTAAAAACTAGTCTGACATATGTGTTAGAAATTCGGAAGATATTATACAATATGGTACTATGAAAGTAAAATGTAGGGATTTAAAGAGATATTTTATACTTAATTATAAGCAACTTTCACTATGTGACCAACCCTGAAATCGCGACAAAAATCAGCTATTCTGTAGAGAGCGAACTTTCTGCTTTTAGCGTTTAGCTATTCCGGGTTTGGGCCCCAATGAACACAATGAACCACACAAATCCCTACATTTTGCAAAACGACACCTTGTTTATTTTAAGAGTTCTGATTTTTTTACCATAAACGCCAAAAATAACAGAACTCATCCGAGACTCATTGCAAGATCAAGACACAAAAAAAACGATTTTTTTGACCGACGAACCACCGGAGGAGGTATACAATTCGACGCGTATATATTTTTTTTAATTTATAACCACGCATACCTTTTTTATAGTTGTCCGATTTCAATTATTCTTTTTTTATTGGAAAGAGTATACTTCGAAATTGGTCCCATTTAAATTTTATCGAAATTGGCTGAGCCATTTTTGATAAATCCGTGCATAATATTTGCGTTCTAGCGATGCGCCCCGGCTTCGCACAGGTGTATTATACATATAAACATTTCTCTTAAATTACTCTATCTATTAAAACAAACTGCATCAAAATCCGTTGCGTAGTTTTAAAGATATAAGCATACATGGGGACAGACAGCGGAAAGCGACTTTGTTTTATACTATCTAATAAACGTGTTCACGGGTGAAGTCGGTCATGCTATTTTTTGCAAAAAATAATTATTACTTAATTAATTGTGCGTAAGCGAAGATCTCTGTTTTAGACTCGGCAATTTTACTTTGGCCTGTCCAGATGTTGGTTTTCGTCTATAGGTCGCTTTTTTCAACGGACCCCGATTCAACTTGGTACACACGCTCTAAGTTTAATACATTTTTTGTTGTGAGCGATTTTTGATAAGTACACCCTTGACATTAAAAATATTTTTTTTAAAAAGGAGGAAAATTGGCTGTCGCGCTTTTTATCAGCCGATTTCGATTATATTTGGCATATTGTTTATTTAGTATCTAAATCCTAATAAGATTTGCGAATAGATATTAACTCGGTCAAGAGCTAGTGAGATATAGGCATATGAAGATTCTGTTAAAGAGACGTGTCGCGAGACTCGCGAGATCTACTGTTCGAAGACCTACTAGTGACAAATTGATTTTGATTTGATTTAGCTTTGCATCGGTCCGTTTTTTAAGCAGTTCGATATTTGATGCACAGCGTCGACCGCGTCGTCACAGTCAAGGTTGTCACTCCGAGGAAGTGGCTAGACAATGCGCTCGCGCAGCTATTTCACAATGAACGCGGCCGGTTTACGCACAAGTAGGAAGTCTTCGGTTATCGTGACAATTGTACGATATTGCTCTACTGATAACAATGTATTTATCGCCTTATTTTTTTTATTATGATAACATTAATACCTATTGTAATTGATTGTCTGTAATTTGCAATTGTTTTATGAAGAAATTTTTATATTGAACTATGCAAAAATTAAATTAATACGTTTTAAGATACTTTTTGGATGATCTTATTATTATCTCAGCAGAATCTCGCTGGATGCAAGCAGTTTCCAAAAGGTCTGATAGGAGATCTATAGGGGAGGCCTACGTCCAGTAATAGACGTCTGGAAGAGATCGCTTCCAGCGATAAGGCCGCCTAGTGTTGCACTACCTTAAGAATTTCACTAATGTACCTATTTATTGTTATTTTGTTTTGTGTGTACAATAAAGAGTTATTTGTTTTGTTGTTTGTTTGTTAGACGTCGACTTTTCAAAGATAATTGTTAGATGAACAAATCTGTAGCACTTTTGGTACTCAAAAATGAAAACCAAACTAGATTAAGGCATTTTCTTCCACAAGTTGGACTATCTTGTTGTTATTACCGACAAAGATCTTATTTGAAATATTTACTACAAAAATCTTAATCGAAAACATTCACAGAAAATGATTGACTGTAGTGAAAACAAAATTGTAAATCGTTCGAGTCACAAATAAAGATATATGTGCTCTTGAAAAGCTGTTATCAATTCCGCCGCCAATAACACAAATAAGTAGTACTTTTCAACTGAAAACATTACATGTGTCACCAGAGCTCGTTAAATTGCAAATCAGTCATTATTACTTAAACTTACTTACGCATAAGTACTTAATTTGATTGAATGAATGACCGTCTAATAAGGAGCTACCGTGGACGTAAGTGCCACTACCTTAGCTTTAGATTAAAGAATTAAATTAACCTTTATTTTATCAAGTGTCAAGAACATTTCATTGTTCAAATATCAGTCATTGCCTTTTCTATGATTTTTAAATTATCACTAGCCAATGTTTATTCTATAGTCACACAGTATTCTTTTGGAGGTGTAGACTTAATAAATGCAAATGAATTCTTTGAGATTGGGATTTGGTGGCCATAACCAAGCAAATAATTTACTTCAAACGCTCATTGCGTTGCCCTGATGCTTAGGGATAGGCTTCCCCTCTTCCAGACTGAGAGCTAGTAGTAAATATTAAGGCAATAGTGAGGCGCCAACTTGTCCGGACAAAAACAATAAGCATTTATCTACCTCTAAATGTTATCCGATTGTATTTTCCAAGTAATTAGCACTTAAATCGCTAGGATTATACGTCTTAGTTTTTACAGGTTTTTAGATGACCTTAAAGTTATAAGCCTCTAAAAAGACATTTTTACGCAAAAACTTGGCTGAAAAGTATACATAAACTAAAAACTTTTCTGAAAAAATAAGACGTACGTCTTATTTTTGCATGCAATATTTCTTACTCAAGCAATTAACACCAAAAACATAATAAATTGTTACAATTTAAGGGGTTAAAAGAATTTTCTCCTGGAACGTAAATTTTACCAAAAATTCTCTCGATGTTCTAAAGAAAACAGTGGTCGATTCACGATCCTCTTAAAATCTTTACTCCTTAATCATTTTAAATTTTCACATTGCAACATTAAAATCGTTTTTGTGTCAATTACGAGGGGTCCTAGAGAATAATACCTCTTATCGTTAGATAAGATCTGTTTACCTTGTCGAAACCTGATTTGCAAATTTCGTTCACATTTAACATTTGATAAAACAGCAACTGGTTAACATTAAATTTTTATTGTAAAGCCTCGTTCACACAGGGATAGTCCTTGTCAAAAAAGATGTTGTGAAACGTTGGCTTAGCCAATCACTGAAAACTATTATAGTTGGATACTATCAAATGATGTTATGTTTGAAACTTAGCGGCCGTGACTATCTTTGTGTAAACTAGCCTTAAGTCTTTGCCAACGATAAAATCAATTCCAAAATTACGCCAATAAAACACTTGTTAAAAGGCCGAGCTCATTTAAAAAATGATGTTGTGAATATTGGACTTGAAAATCAATAATTAAAATATATGTAAATATCAGAAAATACGTATGCTCGTAGATGACCAACTTTTAGTATAGGGTCAACTCTAGATCTTCGTACAAGTTTACTTATGTGGCATGCTATTATTTTTTCTATGGTAATATGATGCCAGTATCAAATCATCGAATACCGTAAAAACGGGAACAACTTTACCTGCTAATTACAAGGAACGTCGAAAGTAAAATTAACATGCATTAACGTAGTTGTAGTTTGAGAACCAGATTACGTCAAACATAGAATTTTCTCCAAGACGTGAAACAAAAATTACAGAGCCTAACGCGCAATTTTCAGTAAATACGCCTCATTACGGCTAATCATCGTGGTAAGTTAAAAAAACTACTTATTGCTGACGTTTAAATGCCTCAGGAAGGCTTATTACAGTAGCTTCTTTGAGTGACGTCATGATTGGTGATGTTTTATGCAAAGGAAAGCTCATTGGAAAAAATATTTAGATATGAAGCAATGCTTTTGTTTTATTCTTTAAATTATGACAGTATTTTCAGTCATACATGGGAACGTAGGTACTTTTGATTTTATATTTATTTCAAGAAAATTTGTGTTTTTGTGAATATGGGTCTGCTATCAACAATATTACATAGGAGTCTGCTATAAAAAAAAATTACATGAAATTAGAAGTATATTGGCTAACAGTTAATTAATAGTTATCTAACATTAATTTGTACATTTAATATCTACCTAGTACTTTCATACTTCATATATTTTCAGAATTAGAAAACTGAAATATATATAGGAGTACATAAATTATGTAGTTCTTTAAAGTAAGATTTGCTTAAAACTACTCTTTGGTCAAAAACAGTAACATGTACCTAATTTATATGGTATTGTATAAGAAAACTGACCAAATTGAATATTAGTCTGACAACTTAATACAAACCCCGTGACTCTAATTTGCGGAAATAAGACAAAAAACTAACGAAATCAACCCCAACAGGCGTAACATACCAAAGTCACGGAAACAGGCAATAATGACATGAACTTTAGCCGAAAACATGAATCACTTGACATTGAAAACGCACGTTGAAACCTAAACACCCCGAAATCGGGGGTAGCGCCGAGGTGGCCACATCGATCCCCTAGGAAATGGGGTCGGGCCCCCACCCCTGACCTTGGGTGGCTCGGGCGGCGGAGATAACCGACCGTTTCCGAAACGAACCCGAACTTTTCATTCATTCGTATTTTCTACGCCCACGTGAAGAGCCTTCGGCGGATTTTGAGTATCGTCGGAGCAACTCCTATACCTTCCTTTAATGATGTGTACTTAACGTCACTTGGGCTTAGAACCTTCCAGAAGCTTCGGTGTCACAAGTACTTACACTTTGTGACGCAATTCCACTTTTTATGGTTTAGGAAACATTTTTTGTCCTTATCATTACTGTTCTGTACACCCGCGGCTGTACCGAAATTACTTTTTGTGACCTTTTATAATCGTCTTTATTGCAAAATTACTTTATAAGTTTCTTTGATTCTGAGAATAATTAAGGTTGGTTTTATAAATGTTTTCTTACGTAACCAGAACTCATTCTCAAACTTATTCTAAGCTTAGGTAGAAGTAGTTAATATCTTACGTAGTACTTTCACCATACTAATAGTGATTTTTTTCTCAGGAATATATTGGCATTGAGTCTAATATTAGTCTAAGAGAATTATCTGAGGAAAGAGCGCGGAAGATGAGATCAAGGCGATGCAAAAGTAGACAACAATGCAGGGTCGCTTTATCAGTTTCAATATTTGTGCACAACCTTATAGGGCTTACTGGAGTGCATATTATGATGAGGTTGTGCCTATATCTATCTATGAGAAGTATTCGACCTCCTTTATGGCTATAGCTGAGTGACTAGTTTTTTGAAGACTAAAGTTTGATTGTGGAAAAAAGTGCAAGTCTGAAGTGTTTTATAATCATTGTAAGTATTGCTTACAATATTTAAAATAGATACATATTAGTAGTGTCAATAGTGTTAACATAAAATGGTTTAATAATTTTCCCCGAAAATGGCAACACCGAATTCAACCGTGTACAGAATTCGAATAGTTCGCACGAATCAGTGTACATTATATAAATAAATATAAATATATAAATCGATAGACTAATTTTCTCATAATTGTTGATTTTTCAGAAACGCTCTATTAATTTCGATAAAATTTAAATGATCACCTTTGTAAGTATGAAATACATATATACAAAACAAAAAAAAAGAATCATCCAAATCGTATCACAATTGGCAGAGCAATCGCGTAATGTACATAAAAATAAAAGTTAGTCCAATTGAGGATCACCTTTTTTGAAGTTTTTTGAAATTTTAGTCCATGTTTTCTTAGTAACGGTTTTTTCTATACTGTATGGTAATAAAAATAGCATATAAAAATTTGGTACTTTATATACCTACTGTATCAAAATTAGCGTCTTCCATTAATGTAACTGATGTTTGTAGCGTACTAATTCAAATAAAAAATAAGAGTAATTTTCATGACTTTGACTTGACTCGATTTGTATAATGGTAAAGTCACATTTTTCAGCCGTAGCCATCGGTGCCTATAGACTGATGTTTGTAGCGTACTAATTCAAATAAAAAATAAGAGTAATTTTCATGACTTTGACTTGACTCGATTTGTATAATGGTAAAGTCACATTTTTCAGCCGTAGCCATCGGTGCCTATAGACTGATGTTTGTAGCGTACTAATTCAAATAAAAAATAAGAGTAATTTTCATGACTTTGACTTGACTCGATTTGTATAATGGTAAAGTCACATTTTTTAGCCGTAGCCATCGGTGCCTACAGCCACCCCAATGACAGTGGCAACATAGGTACATAGTTCTAAAAACAACAAATTGAATTAACAATTTTTATTAATCATTTAAACCTACTTGATACTAAAATGTCGCAAAAATTTACAACGCAAAATAAATTAAAGTTATTTTTTATACAATGAGAACATTCGTTTCATTAAAAGGCACTTTGACCTTCTAAAAATATGAAAAAACTATAAAATATTCCAACCATGTGAATTTGAGATTTGAAGACAATTATAATTGTCTACATTTTGTTATAATATTGACAAAAAATCTATACCTATTAATTACAAATATTATAATAATAGGTAACAATTACTTAGCTTATCTTTGTAAATGACAACATGATTCCAAAGATTTAAATTTCTTAATAGAAAGACTTATAATTTATTTACATATATATACAAGGCTTAGAGAGTAAAGTTTGTTAAATATGAATAATAACAATAACATAAAATAAAATATATATACACTTACTTAGAAAAATAATCAAATAACCCGCCCTTCATCGTTCCTGGTTTAAAGGTGCCCATAACGCTTGCTGCATTGCTGCGTTGGATGGCGATGGACATTCATTGCACCAGAAACGAGGTAGAAAAGGAGTCACCTCCCCTTTCCCTAATCATCAATAGAAAGATATATGTATATCAAATTATTTTTTGCTTATTAATATCGCAAATTAAATTATTGTTTCACTTCCTAATAATGTTATAAATTAACTGCAAGGTAGGCATCTATTTAATCAATGCTTTTCATTTTCTCATTATTTGTATAGAAGTTGCGAGAACATTTTCAATTTAAATTTAAACCTGTTATTTTAACACGAAGAATAAAATTATTATTTAGACACATAACAGGTATTTCAATTTACTAGTCTGTCTCAGATCACCGAAGACAAGCTTTCAAATTAAATAGTCGATATTATAGAGAAGTCCTTGATGTAGGCAGTAGCTGTTAATTTATGTTTGAAATCGAAACTGTTGTTTGGTTTCTATTTGGTTGCTATCCACTGACTTTTGTGGATCTGTAGGCGAGTGCGGAAACCGTTACCTATTATTCTATTCTATCTAATAAGAATTAAAATATATCAAAGGTGACGTCCACAAGTGGTATATTATTCAGAGAAAAATCGAACCAAGATAATATATACATCATTTGAAAGCTTGTTTTGTGAGCTTCCCAAAAATATTTAATTTAGATTTTTTCACCCCTCCATTTTTTTTTAAATGCGAAAAATAAATTGTATGAAAAATAACAGTACAGCTTATTATTTTTTCTAGTATATCAATAATAAAGAGCTTCTATCGTTATTTTACTTGCATTCGAAGCTGATTCTTCCACATCCATGTCTTAATTTGCTAAAATTAAAAATAGAACCTACCAGTGTGACCAGTTAGTAGGTACAATGTGACAAAAAACACTTAAAAAGTGTGTCTAGTTGGTAAAAATGCTTTTATTTAACCATTTGGAGGTTACTTAACCAGGGTTAATAAAGATAAAATACCTATTGAGCCAATTATATTTATTTATCTTAATAAATTCAAAATTAATTTTAAAAAAATCGGAGGGCTGTTTTTTGTTTTTAACAGTTGTAATAGACTCAGAAAAATATGAACTTTCTCGAAATGTAACGAGTGTTGTGGTTCGAATTTTTGATTATTATTATACCAGCTTCCATACATTTTGTGGACATGTCCTTTGCCTATTAACACTTGGCATGGCACTAAGATGACAATATGTTATAGTCTATAGATAATAATTTGTAATATAATTTAGGAGTAGATTGTTTAGTTTTAGCTTGAAAGTAGTATTATATTTTGATGAAATTTATATAAAACAAACCACCGCTTACCAAACGTGAAGTTCAATCTTAATTTTCATCCAATAAATAATTAAATAATAGGTAATCATTATTTATCTTTACTTTTACTCTGTACCACAAAAAACAAATTATACCTTATGTTATCACTATGCTTAAGTAATTAAACTTCATTTAAGGTTTGATTCGTCAACAGTGGGAAATTATGCATGTACCTCGTAATGATTATTATTTTCTTGTTCTAGTTTAAGTTTGTTATGTATAATACGGTGTAAAAATAAAGTTATTTTGTATTGTATTATACCTATTTAACATTCCTTATATGACTCCCTTCTTTTGCCTCACTAATTCAATAAACCGTTTCATTTATTTCATATAAATTACGTATATAATTTAACACTTACATAAATAAAAGTCAATTTTATCAAATCATACGGAACTCAATACAGATTCAATCCACTTGTATGTCGGGCTAAATAGCTCATTTGAAAGTCTGTCTCGAAATATAAAATCGAAATATTTCTTTGGTTCTGTTATTTTTATGGACTTGTTATATTTTAAAGTAATTTATTATTATTATTACCCAAAACATCTCCAGTCTGATGTTTATTTGCATAAAACAGCAGTTGTCAAAACTCAAGTGGATTCTTGCTGCCGACTCGGTGACGTAATGCGATAGCAAAACAGTCAATATTTGATATGAAGCCATTAGCCACAAAGTGTGATAACGATACAAGTTCACTAATGAAAACGGGACACAAAGATACCGGCGTTTGGTGAGACTTGTGGCGAAGAAAAGTAAGTAAAGTATGGCCCTGTGATATTAATTACTTATCTTACTAATCATTATTTTTTGCAAAAAAGGCAAAACCGACTTCCATTGTGTACAAAATTCGGATAGTTCGCTGGAATTGATGTATATTTTTTTACATTATTGTTGACTAGTTTTTACCCGTGGCTTCGTACGCATGATATTTTGATTTTTGACACAATATCATTATAATTTATAGCCTATGTGTTATTCTGATATATAAGCTATATTATTGCAAAGTTTCATCTCAATCCGTTCTGTAGTTTTTGCGTGAAAGAGTAACAAACATCCATACATCCATCCTCACAAACTTTCGCGTTTATAATATTAGTAGGATTTTTCAAAAATGGCTTAGTCGATTTCGATGAAGTTTAAATGGGACCACCTCGGATGTACTCGTATATTTCTAACTAAAAAAAATGTTTGATTCGATTCACAAGTGGCAAAGATATCGATGAACATACATAAAAAATACATACAGACGAATATAGAACCTCCTCTTTTTTGGAAGTCGGTTAAAAAGAGTTGCTGTCAGGGATACGCTGGACGCAAACTGCTTCCAAACCGATCTATTAGAAATCTGTAAAAGAAAATGGGATCTTCAATTGTAGAGATTCCGCCTATACACACATATAGCTAAAAACTGTTACGGAAAAGTGGCATGTGAATTTTATAGCATTAATTTCAATAGAAGACATAACTGGTATTCAACAAATTAAAAAAATGAAATTGAAAACAGAAATAAAAAAGAGTAATAAATATTTCTGAAAAAATAGAAGTGTAGTAAAATTTAACTAAATGTGCGGAGAGTAATAACAAAATATAATTTAGATTTTTAGTGGTAACAAAATACTCGTGATATATTTGCTATAAATTTAGTTAGTAATTATATTAAAAGACAGATCTGGTATACAACAAATTAAAAAAATTAAATAAAAAAAGAATAATAAATATTCCAAGTGCAGAGAGTTTACACAAAAAATAATTTATATTTTAGTGGTAACAAAACTCGTGACATATTTGCTATAAATTTAGTTAGTAATTATATGAAGTGGTTTATTTTCTTAAGTATTGAAAATAATAATTATGATTAAAAAAACATTGATTTCCAGCTGTTCACTATTAGCATCAACAAATTGATTAACAAAACAAACACTTTTCAAATAACTAAATTGTTTAATTTAATGATTAGTAGTGGGTATATAATAATATATTCGTCTATGATATGAGTAGCTGTTACTACAGTATTTCAATAAATATAATGATTACCTATTATAGACATATTTTCTTAAACACAAAACTGTTAAAATAAATAAGTTTTTATTACAACTAAACAACGCAAATTACGATTTGCGATTAATAAATTTATTAAGTGTCAACTAAAGTAGTTTAAGAAATGATAACATAATTGCAGACACCAAAAGCCCGAAGGATTTAACTTTGAAATACCAGTTTCTATCAATTACAATGCTCTTAATTGAATTTTCCTTGCATTCTGTTTTTGAGGTTAAAAAACATATCCTCTCACTAAAAGACAACTTTTCAGTAATTATGGTTGTGATAAGGTCAGAGCGAGGACTTGTGACTGTCCCTTTTCCCAGATAATTAAAATACGACAATTGAACAGATTCGATGGCCAAACAAAATGTACCCATGTATGTACAGTTAGGTTTTAAGGAGGAAATACATGGTCGTCAACTATCTCATTCGCACATTTAGGACATGGAGGAAGATTTAAAAAGTGAACTTTTATTTTAAATTGTATAATTATAGCCATGCAGTATTTGTAATAAGCCGTGGTAGCATACTTCCATAGAAGAAATTCGATGACGTATGCAAATCCACCAACCCGCACTGGGCCAGCGTGGTGGATATGGCCTAATCACCCTTCGTGGGTAGGCCTACGTCCTGCAGTGGACTATTGAAAGGCTGATACAGTACAGTACAGATGTTTTAGGCAAAAAAATGGTTTGAAATCATTTATTTTGCGGAGTTGTAAGTGAAGTAACAGTTGCAGGAGGATTTTACCGCTATGGGCGATTCTTATATTTTATAGATGATTAATATTCCATTTTTGTAATTTGTTTGCATTGTTTGGACTTTTCTTAGTAACTTCGTCGGTTGAAAATTTACTATTATATAATAATTATGATGTCTGATCGAAATAATAACAATATTATGGTTGATGAATTTACTACGGAAAAAAAATCTCTTAAAATTGCGTTCGGTAACTGTGTATGTGTGAATGAGACACTGACGACAATATTTCAGGATGCGATTTATGTCAGGGTGCACCAGGGTTCTTACAAGCTTCGACTTCCTTATTCGACTTACAATGCTCGCTTCAGGAGCGGGCTGGCTGAAGTTGGCCAAGACGACTCACATTATGGACCCAGCAGTATATAATAAGCTGTCAAATATTACCGAGACATGGGCGTCCGCCTTGGGTACTTTCAAGACCACAGGGGCCTTATTTTGTAAGCGCTCTGACGTTCGGCTTCGCTTTTTGTCCTGCTCGCGCTAGTTACTCACGCCACGAGAGCGAGCGAGAGGAAAAGCGAAGCCGAACGTCAGAGCGCTTACACAATAAGGCCCCAGGCTCAAACGCTGGATGATTGAACAAACGTTCTACAGGTATGATGATTTTTAATTAATAATTAATGACATATTATTTATTTAACATACTATGATAATTGAAGTTTTATAATTACGTGTTACTGTGTTGCAACTTTATATTTATTACATGGGTGTACAAATTATTTTAATGTATAATTACATCTATAACCATGAATAAATTATTTTTAGCATGAAATATATGTTTTGTAAAATGACACGTGAATTGCAATTATCTGGTGAATGAGTATGAATGATAATAGGTACTTATCTCTCTCTGAATAACCACAGGTAGATGATTGTTACTTTTTTCTTTAATTCTAACGATTAATATGTATATTTTGATACCCTTATCTTGACTTACGAACCTCTGTTTTGTTGTTATAACTTTATCTCATAAATTGCTAATACAAGTTATGTATCTATTTTTGTAACATGTCACGAGTATAAATAACATTCCTAATTTTACTTTGTTTATACATATATTTTTAATCATATGTAGTAAGGTTCTCTGTAGAATTCTTTAGGGTTAACATTAGATGCAATAAATTTACTAATGTTCAGTTTGTTACATTAGGTATTTAATAAGTGCGAGGTTATGATGCAGAGGTTGGCCATTGCCATTCAGCGCGGTAATGCAGCCAGTGTGATGGGGACTTAGAGTATTAATAACTACTACTTTAGTTATTTATTCTCTATGGATGGGGACCTTTGCGCCGGGGATAATCAGGGGCGGGCTTTTTGATTATTTTTTGTTAGCTAATCTTGAGTTTTGTAAGTAATGTAGGTATTATGACGTAATGTAATTTGACTAATCGATTGAATTTATCACTTTTATATGATTGTTTTATTAGACTACTATTTAATTTAATATATTTCATTATTTAATATTTTAAGTTATTTTTGTATTTCCTTTGTAAAATAACAAATAAATAGTTTTTAGTTCAAAGTCTAATATATATATATATTTATACTTATACATGATACGTTAATTATAGTAAATAAAAAAACAAATTAAAATACATCTTTTTCATTAATATTAATCTTTTAAAATTATTCAGTTTCAAAGAGAATTCACGTTCATCTTCGAAAACAATGTGGCGGTTGGAATTTTCCACTTTTTTATCGGATTAAGGCTGTAAGTTAACACATATTTTAGCATAATACGACAATAATTGTGGGCATTTTTATGATGCGCAGTTTTTAAGGTTATACACAAAGCCTACTTAACTATATGAACTTTCTTAAACACAACTATACATAATTATAATTAAATTGGCGGCATATCATGAGGCGCAATGCGTCTCGTCGTCGCTGCAATTCAGTAAGATGCAAGATTCAGTAAGATTTCGGAATAATCCCAGAGTAAAAGTATTTTAAATTGAAGTTGTAAATTGCCCCTCTTTGGCTTAATACACCCTTGTTTTTAAACTTTCGCGATATGAGTCTACATGTGACCAAGATCGATGCAACTCGGTCGAAACTTCGGGATGATGAAGCATTTTTTATTTCGTAATTTCAGTGCGCGATTAGTCCCGTAGTATATAGTGATAATAATACACCCGTTTTGTATAATTATATAATTATATGCGAAAAGTTGCGCGTTGATTAAGACAGTTTAGTTTATATAATTATACATTAAAGCATAAACTATATGCCATTTGCCGCGTACTTCGAAATTGCACCTTGAAGTTTAGTTTTCCACGAAATATGAAATTTCACTGTCAATTAATAGGTGAGTAGATAAGCCAGGAAGCTGCGTGAGAGCACCGTATGTGACATACTGCCAAAACATCGAGGCTATCTGTACTATTAACCTTCCAATGTAGATCATGATACTGACAAGACTTGCCTATTTCGTGCTACTCGACTCTTCCGCAAATATTAGGCATGCTGCGTTCTTCCGCCAAATCTCTGTATATGTCCACAAGCAATTACGTTATATGAATATTAATATGTTTAGTTTTAAATAAGTATTATGGAATTTTAGAAATAATGCTGGCATTATACAAATACAATGTAAAGTAAATAGCACACATGTGTAACGGAAGTAGCGGATAATAAGTCATAGCAACGTAATGAATTATGCATTAAGATAGCTTACTATATTTTATAGATAACTTGAATCTTCAATTGATATGAAATAAGTATTCAGTTACAATTTTCTCTCTATTATTTCTAGTCGATAGTTTGTTTTGGGTCGATTTTGATACAAAATATTGTTTAAATGAAACGTAAAAGTTAAACCTCAAACTCTAGGAATACACAAGATCGTAATCAACAACATATCATTGTATACAGAATTATGATGTAAAATTTTATAACTACGAATATTTTTTACAGTATAGCTAGAGTAATTAAAGCTTGCTACGTCATTTTGTTACCATCCATCATTGTTTAAGGTCATTAACAAAAATTAAGACTATCAAAAATTACATAACATACTTTTATAATACCTACTTAATTAATATACGTGAAATCCTGTAAATGTTATAGCTTATGCGGCTATTTTTTTTCTATTAATTGCCCATGAAAATGCCTTTTTAAAAAATATAACATGACGTGCGAAGCGGGTTTTTTACTTATATGTACTCATATTGTTATTTCGTACGATCACTTATCTATTCGTTTTAAAAGGTTTGTTGATCATAACGGATCCCCAACATTGCCACAGTTTAACAAATGTAAGTTAGAATACATTAAATTTTCAAAAAAATATACGTCGCCGTCGTTCGTCGTATCGTTTCTGAATCATACCACGTACCTATTATAATGTCAATAAAAAGTTTGTTTTGATATTTTCTAAATTAACGGAGGAGAGCGAAAATTGATATTTCTGAGTTTTTCGTATCTAGGGCAGATGCCCCGGTTGTGGTCATCTTAGTATCATTTGTGGCCACTTTGAATTTTAACGATTAATTAGACAATTTAATGTTCAAATAATATTTAAAAAACAATTATAATTTGAGATTCACACTGACAATTACCATTTGTCCAATAATTTCGACACCAAAATGTACACAACCGGGGCACCTGATATATACTTCGTCAAAGTAAAGAACAACAACATAATATACTACTAACTAACAAACTACAACAACATAATATACAACTACTAAACACAGGTTTGAGTTAAAGATAAATAAAGGTAACCTTTTTTTCTGATTTTTTATTTTATCTTCAACAATATGACATTGCGCAATCGAGATATAAATTAGCGAGTGGGGTAGGTAGATGCACCAGTTGTAGCCACTATCTCGGTTTTGGCCACTTGATGTCAAAATTATTGCATAAATAGATTATGAACAATGTAACACCATAAATATTGTTTGTTTGAATGTCAATGTTTGTAAATTTCTTTAAAAATATTATTTAACATCAAAATTGCAGCCGATCTTAAAGGCGCCATAGTAAATTTAAAAGCAACTTTTAAAATATTGGTTTTTTTAAATGCCTACAGTGAAAAGAATCAGCAACATTTTAAGTTGCTTGGATGGTGTCTTTAAAATTGGCCACATTGTCTACACAATAATTAAAATCCAAAGAGGCTAAAAATGTCTCTAAGATGGCCACAGCCGGTGCAACTACTATACATACGTCTTAAAGTCAGCATCTTTAATATTTTATATAGATTTTTGTTGAAATACTCCATCTACCGGAGGGGGTAACGTGGGTGCGGGGAGACAACAGAAGGTTATCACACGTGATAAGAGCTCATCCATCACTCACTTCAACTGTCATAGGATACTCGACTACATACGTGGAAGATTTCAAATGCAAAGTAGACCTTAAACCAATATAATACAGGAAAAGGTGATATTATGCCAAGGAGAACATCTCAAAGTACACTTTGTAAAAGTCTTTTACTAAAAGAACTCGGATTTGCCACCTTTAGAAGATAGTTTATATATAAACTAGTACACATTTTTGCTTTTAGTTATTTTGGGCCAGAAAAAGTTGTAAAGAATGGTGAGCACGAGAGGTAGAGTCATTTGATTTCCGTTTAACACAAATGTTTCGTTTGTGGTCTACTTGAAAAAAAGTTTCTAAAATACCACATAACGTCAGTAAGGTAGTAAAGTGGAGGCGTCAAAAAATGAAGAGCAATGGCCAAAAATATAGAAACGAAATCAGAATGAACTAATGTAAAAACGAAGATTTTCAATTTAACATTTTTAATATTGTACAATTTTGTTTTTGAACATTTTTTGTTATTATATAATTTTCTCTATTTAACGATTAACAAGAAGGCATTCAATTTTTTGTTGTTTTATTTAATGTATTAAATTCAAATTCATTCGAATACTTAAATAACACAAAGACGGAATAAATGGCACTGAAGTCTTGGCTCTACTGTGTATCTAAGCATGTCACCTCAATCATACTATAGTTAGTTGCAAAGAAGATCATTGTTTTCAAGTCATGTATTAGATAAAGTCAGCGAATAATGTTCTGTGATCTTCTTGCCTTTGTTATCATGAACTTTGACACGTAATAATGTTAGACTATACTTTATAAGCTAATATTTCTCTAAATATAATTTAAGAGCCACGCCACGGCAAGACAAGGAGGTACTTACACAAAATTTTCTTAATGCATACAACGTACTGTTGATACAATTCAGTTGATTTAATATTCATGAAAGTACTTAACAAAACTAAGAGATACTCTATTTACTCTGTACATAACAGTATAAAATAATGTCCCTCAGTAAAGTAAGACAGTACAAACAGTCAGTCTCGCTCAGTTTAGCCAGGCAATGCGGCCAGCTTTTTGAGTACCTATGTTTTCAGAGATTAGACACTGTTGAAACTTATTAAACCTTTTGTAGGCTTGAACAGTTTAGGCAGACTAGAGTTTGAACAGAATCTTTTTTTATTCACACTAATTCTGATAAATTATTTTTGTCTAGTAACTAAATAATTTATACCAATGAGCCAAAAAAATTGTAAATCACTTGATCTCTTAAACGGTTCTAAAACATCAGAGACAGACAAGATGATGAAGAAACCAAGAGAGATAAGTCTTTTGAATATTCCATGAATCGAAAACGAATGCCTTTAATTTCCTCAATCCGCGTTATCTGACCCTCGTCAAATACCAAATCTCTTAAGCGATAGTCTTTAAAATTGAATTGAGTCAATTTAATCTGATCCGGAGCCATTAAGTTTCGTTAAACCCCTGCGAATCATCTTTATAGAATAAAATCCAGGGTACGAGCTAGAGCATTAAAATTTAATAATTTTTGAAGAAAACAATAAATAGGTAGTAATTTGCCATTACGTAAAACGTAAAATAGCTATTGGATAAAGAAAAAGATAATGTCAATTTGATATTGAGAGTTTGGCAACTTTTTATTTCCTATTTGTGAAGACAAGATAGTGATAAGATATTACTTTTTAACCGACGAACCACCGGAGGAGGTAAACAATTCGACGCGTATATTTTTTTTTTTTATGTATTTTGAAGAAAACAATAAATAGGTAATAATTTGCCATTACGTAAAACGTAAAATAGCTATTGGATAAAGAAAAAGATAATGTCAATTTGATATTGAGCTTTACGAGTTTGGCAACTTTTTATTTCCTATTTGTGAAGACAAGATAGTGATAAGATATTACTTTTTAACCGACGAACCACCGGAGGAGGTAAACAATTCGACGCGTATATTTTTTTTTATGTATAACCAGGCATAACGTTTTTCATAGTGGTCCGATTTCAATTATTCTTTTTTTATTGGAAAGAGAAAAAAATTTGTCCTATTTAAATTTTATCGAAATTGGCTGAGCCATTTTTGATAAATGAACAATAATGTGAAAAATGTTACATCGATCCGTGCATAATATTTGCGTTCTAGCGATGCGCCCCGGCTTCTCACAGGTGTATTATACATATAAACATTTCTCTTGAATAACTCTATCGATTAAAATCAACTGCATCAAAATCTGTTGCGTACTTTTAAAGATATAAGCATACATGGGGACAGACAGCGGAAAGCGACTTTGTTTTATACTATGTACCTAATGATTCTGTACACGGGTGAAGTCGGTCATGCTATTTTTTGCAAAAAATAATTATGACGAGTGAAGATTCAAAGCATTTTTCTATTTCAAGTAGTAGGCTTTAACGATAGGTAACATAGTAATGAGTACAAACAGAAAATGAAGATGAGAGATCCCAACTTGAAATAAATCAGAATTACCTACTTAGTATAAATGAAAGTACTCAGTGCTGTCGATTCTAATACAATCAGCACACATTTCTTAGCCTATAATAGTCTTATAGCAAGAGTTCTTGTGTCTAATTGAAACCTGAGAGTCGTTAGAGACAGCGAGGGGCGCACCCACGCGCTTTTGGAAGGACTGATAGAGTGACGTACAAAGGAAAATTATCTACTTACGTAAAGATAATAATATTAGAAATTCAATTGATAACAGAACATTATTATCGTGCAAATTCGATAACGATATATATTGCAGCTACAAATATAAATCTCGTGTTTTAATTACATTTATTTTCGTAGAAAAAATTAAATTGTTAAAAATTAAGTTGGGCTCAATTAAATTCAAAGTATTTTTCTATTGTATTGTTTACAATTTTTGATATCACTTTAAAGTACCTATTATGTTCGTTTATTTTTATATAACGTTGAGTATTTTAAGATACCTATTTTGATTCGCGCTGATATTTTGGAATTTTAAACAGTATAATGGTATGCTTATCGGAACTAAATAAATTACCATATATAATTGTGCAAAACAAAATTCGCAGGTAAAAGCCACCATGCCAGCATTGTACCAACAACCTTTACGGTTAAAATTGAATAATATAAACAAAAATGCACGCTAGGGGCTTCTTTGAGATGTTTTCGTGTCAGCGACAAGTACTTGACGAAAATTGTATTAAGGACATGTCCACAAAATGTATGGAGGCTGGTATAATAATAATCATAAATTCTAACCACAACACTCGTTACATTTCGAGAAAGTTCATATTTTTCTGAGTCTATTACTTCAGTTAAAACCAAAAAAGAGCCCTCCGTTTTTTTTTTTTTGAAATTAATTTTGAATCTATTAGGCCAATTTAGCCAAATATATCTATAAATAAATATATTTGGCTCAATAGGTAGTTTATATCTAGCAACCCTGGTTAAGTAACCTCCAATATTGTTAAATGGATGGAAGCATTATTACCAATAAGACACAGTTTTTAAGTGTTTTTTGTCACATTGTACCTACTAACTGGTCACACTGGTAGGTTATAATTTTTGATTTTAGCAAATTAAGAGATGAATGTGGAAGAATCAGCTACGAATGCAAGTAAAATAACGATAGAAGCACTTCATTATTGCTAAACTAGAAAAAATATAAAGCTGTATTATTATTTTTCATACACTTTATTTTTCACATTTAAAAAGAAATGGAGGGATAAAAAAAATTATTTTAAATTTTTACTTTATTTTTGCTGATTCTCTGTTTTATTGATTTTATTTTTAAAAAGCTCATATATCAAGCTTTCAAATGTTGTATATATCAACTTGGTTTGATTTTTCTCTGAATAATATACCACTTGTGGACGTCACCTTTGAGATGTATTTGAAATTATTGTATATCGATATTTATAGTTATAATAAATATACTTAGTTGAATATCTAAATCTAATGTTATAGTTATATCGATGAAATTAGAACAAAAGTGTATAAATTAAACACGAAAAAATTCAGTTTTAGTATTCTACATGAAGTGAACGAGATTGTTCGCATTACGCAACAACTCGTGACTCTTATTACCGTTGTCACGACCAATAAACGTAGCAAGTGGTATCAAGATAAACAAGCAAATGTAAACCCTAACTCTAAACAAACAGTGTGCCAAATGCCATTAGCAATTTGTTTAAGTGCTCTTCACAATAAACTCTTTTTCCTAGTTTAAAATTATAGCTTTATTAGTTATAATGTTTCATTGATCCATTTGATTAATCATTTGCTCATCGTTGCGATAAGTCAGCGCTGGAAAACATGATATAAATTAAATAAATGGTATCTAATTAAAAATATGTCGAGGGTACTGGATCTTCTCATATTGTACCGTAGAATCCATCCTAGTTATTAAGAACGATAGTCTATACATATTACTTTTAATATATTTAAGTGCGTCCAGCAAATAAATTCACATAACAGCTGTAATTCTAGTTGACATATAATTCGTTTGAAAATTAAAAATTCTAATGAAAGATTTTTACACAAAGCAGAACCCAACAGCAGAAGCAGGTTGGCACTTTGGCAGTAAACTCTACAAACAGGGTAAAGAAAAAACGAAGACCTCGCAGGCAGAGCCCGCAACATAACCGCTGTCGACGAACACCGCACATTAACAAAAAATATATACAACATATACAAGTAAAAACCCACAGATGTGCTCAAGCAGCGCACCCGAGCAAAAACTGTCTTGATGAACGGTAGAACCATCTACATAATAATTTTTGTTGTTGTAAATGTTTAATTTATTTAAACTCATTCTCAAATCATTATGCGTGGTATCTTTGTCCATATTTTGACTAGACATATTTAAATCAATTATAATATTCCTTTTCCTAAACAAATTATTCCACTGCTAGATCATACAATAAGTTTTAGTCTAATCGTATGAATTTCCATAATATATGCTGAAATCATTTGGAACAGTTCAATCTTGACGCTTGATGATGATAGAGGAAGTAAATTATTGAGTTTACGTTTACGGTAGTTGATCAATAATTCCTGTTTGATCAGGTTATAAAAGCTAGAGTTCGTAGAGTTAAATTAAGTGGTTTTTTTTTTTCAGTTTATTGAACCATAGTCTCACTTCTCGGGTTCAGGGGTCACTGGACGTCCTATCCTATCTTAGTTTTACTTTTTTTCTCTAAATGATTTTGCTCATACCACACTGAAAACCTGTGCAATTAAAGCTTTATTATCCCTAACCCGAGCCGTAGTTGTGGTAACTCGTTTTTAATTACATTTTAAGTACACACATACTTAGATAGCTCTCAAGATGTTGGCTGACATCGTCTGACTATCTCCATAACGGACGTCATTATATTAAAGACTCGACTGTGCGTGATAATAATATTTATGCAGATGATAACAATTCAATATGTTCTTATAATGCAGACTTCAGAAATTGTAATGGTTAACTTAATGCTAATTATAAATGTATATGTCTATGGCTACACAATTAAATGCAAAAAAGTTGATTTGGATTGAATTGTTGCTAACAATTAAGTGCAAATTGAAGAAAAAAAGTGACTCCGATGCTTTAAAACAAAATTCCTACCAGATATAAACAAATAAATACATAAACAGAACTTTGGTATCAGGCTAATACACTGAAATTATGGCTAATAAGTAACTAGCTTATAGAGCATATCATTTTAGTAGTACCTACTGCACCTACGAAAAATACGCGTAGTTTCTTAACGCCAGTTTTGAATAAAATTTAGAAGTCTAACTCGTGTTTTTAAGTGGTTATAACGTAGGTAACGAAACCTGTTTGTGTTTTGTGAATTTGGTATAAAATGTCACGCATGAAGGTCAGTAGTACGAAGAACCGGCAACAAACGGAGACTTCCGATACCTGATACAAATTAATGTTTTCAGAATTACTTAGTTATATTGTGATCAATCCTAATTTCAGTACAAAATTTACGTTCTGCATTTATTGATTCCTTTAGCAAGTGTATTTTTGACATCCATAATGCAACAGCGGTATGTCCTCAAAAGGACAAACAACTCAATGGGTTCGTGACAGCGTATTAAAGAAGCGGTTGGTACTGGATTTCATATACCTAGTAAAATGAAGAGCTTGTTATGAATAATTTCTTAACAATCAGAAAGGTTTTATAGCCGCATGAGTTTATAGTGCAAGGAATATATTTACATAAAACTGCAGTGCGTTTACCAATCACAGCTGCAGACTTGTGGGTTGTAGGGCAGGTCATGGCTGCATGCGTAAGCACAAACGGATGTGCAAACGATAACATTATCACTATTCTGCAGTTTGTTTGCAAGAGTCATTATGGAGAAAACCAATATTAGACCTCCAGTTTTATCTTTAGCAACGTGATCTTTTCAATGTTTGCTCTGGAATACGGCTGCACTCGTAATCAGTGCAAGCCTTCGTTTGTCCTTGCCATCTGATTTTTTGTTACTACTCTACACTCCTACGCAAAAATGTATGTTGTGTGCAATGTGGCGTCTGGCCGCTACTCCGAGTACCAGGCTAGCAGCGGATCGCGGCGGTGTCACGTTACGCGGTGGCTGTTGACACCAGCGCCTGATTAATATTTATGATACGGCTGAGCATCTCGCATGGCCGGTTCGCTTACTCGATGCGAATTATCTCCCTCCTGCTCACTCCCACATACAAGACTGATACACGCTAGAAAGAGTCCGCATGTTACACAGAATACTGCTCTTTCAACGTACGATCATATGCGTAAGTGCGAATGAGAATCCCAAATCTACTTTATTTTTGCTAATTCTCTTTTTTGTTGCCTTTTTTTGGAAACTCAAACACGTCTCGACCTTGACGTACAAAGATTTGTGTTAGTTTGTGTAAATATTCTTTGAATGTGTTGATAAATATCAAGTTTTGAACCAGCCATCTGTTTTAAACCAAATGCTTGAGATTTAATTCTGCCGCAGTGTACAAGTAGAGTTCCATTTGAGAACGCAGTGTAGATCTAAAGGGCCCACTGACCACTTCGATTGCAATTGGAAAGAAGCGAGTATGTGGAACGAGGCGTGGGACCAACACACTTCGAACCTGGCCGTATCGAGGTATCTCAACCGGACAGACCCGACTGGTCTGCCATTACAAGAAAAAAAAACTACAGCGGCGGTAAAGGAAAACCATGCTGTAGAAATTACACTCATTTACAAACCAGAACCACTGGAGGCATTTATTTTAAAAGGGAGAGTATGACGGTAAGTATTGATTTTATTTCTTCAGTAAGTATCCTTTACCAGAAACAGTGTGTTCATTTGAATTACTCATGGGATTGTTCAATTAGTCATTTGAGTAGCCTCGTTTGTTGTTAATTGAAACGCATCCAAATGTTGGGCTGATCTCTTTCGCTTCATCGGAGTCTTTACGACAAAAACAATGATTGTCATTTATTTCACGACTAAGTACGGCCCATCCAGCTTTATTAGTTTGTTATTCAGAGTGCTCGCCTTCTTTGTCATTCCGACTACTCGTGAGGACTTATTATTATTTCGCGGCATATCCTGGCCTGGCAATGTTTCGCATTAACAGTGGGTATTATCATTGTGTTTGCGGCTTCATTATCATTGTTTGTCTGGACATTTTCCGTGAGCTCGCGCGCTACGCCGGCCGGTATTCGCGAGACTCCGCTCCAAGGTCACGTTATCGGGCTCTCGCCAGCCCTGAACCAATCCAAGGTTATCCGACTGTTCACTTTTGAATGCAAATCTCATCGTGACACATCGCTACGTCACGAGCACGTCCGTCTTACAGGAACTCGGCAATCTCGACGTCGCGAGCCGACTCTTTATTGTTAATTTGCGACCGCCAGTAGGGCTGGAGCGCGCCCGGATGGCCACTCTCGCTTTTAAGGAACACGACCGCGTATCGTTCCCAATCAAATTTGTTGCATGTTTACATTTTAAAAATAGAGCGAGTTCACGTGGCGCCGAAACGAGATAAGCGGCTGGCGGTACTGCGTCGTGAACTTACCGTATGCTGTTAACATCCTCCGCGGCAGGACGAGAGTTCCGTCGTCACACTGACACTCGTGTGGGATATAAAGCACTCACAAACGGCGCACTAAGTTCAGCGGCACACGCGAGGACTGCACGGCGCGACACCCACGACTAGAATGCGGGCGAGACGGCTCGTCGCGGGGCGCGGGGGGGCGGTAGACGGCGACACACGGCTCATACGAAGGCGCGGCGACGAGGACTGCGGCCGAGTGCGGGCGCGCTTCCCGCAATTGGTCCGATACCGGGTGACGTCACGCCGGCGGGCAAATCACGCGGCGGCGCGTGGTTCCTGCTCGCGGCCGGTAGAGGCGCCGTGCGGAAGTCGCCCGCCCTGCCTGTATGAGCTTTCTTCAGCCAGGGCGTATGCTTCAGCGGGCGGCCACAGACGGAAATCACACTCTATGAATTATTTATTACGAAACCTCGACTAAACAGTGACACACATCACACACGGGTTTTATAGTTTCATTTTATCGAAGACGGGGAAAGTTTTCGTAAATTTAAGATATCCAATTCTGGACATTTGCCAAATTAAAGGTCAACATACCAACAGGACAGAGGAAATAAATTCGAGAAATATACAACCGACAATTCTTTATGACTTTGTACTGACACAAAATTGTAAATTCAAAGAGAAAATCATTTACTCATTTTAATATTACGAAAACTATTGTTAGAGTTGTATGTATGTAGGTACCAACCTATTCATAGGATAGCTTTTGTGAATGATGTTAATTTCTTACAAAGAAACTTAACATCGGCTAGATAAGAACACTGTAGGTATACTACAACTTCTACAAGGAATTTATTTACCTATTAAAGGTATTTTTTAAAGTAATTAAAAGTAATATACCTACCAACATCATAAGGGTACTGCTCTACATTACTCTAAAATTTCTATAAGTAATTATTTAATTCCCTAGTAAAGGCAAGTAACTTACAAGTAATAAAAAAAATACCAGCGGGAAATCCTTGACTTCTTGATTTTAGTCACAGCCGCTGTACTTATTCAGATTTTTGTCATTAAGAAAGAACTGTAAACAAAATGTTAGTGGTGCCCGAGGGAGGACAGCTGTCTCCAGGCCTCCGAGCGTTAAACACCCACATCGGATCACAACAACCCCACACGAAAATAAGACATCCTACAAAAAACAAAAAGCTCAAAATTCCACGCAGCCAACCAAAGCTTTTTCAAATAAACACTTGGTGTTAAAAATCGGAAATGAATCTTCAAGAAATAGTTTAGAGTCGGTTTTAGATTGGCGTAAAGGTTTTATATTACAGGAAATTGTATCGGATATTGAAGTACGGGAAAAAGTGGATTTGAAAGAAACGCGAGTTTCTTCTCTATTGAGTAATGACATTACATTATTTACCAGTTATAAATATAAATATTTAAATTAATGGATCAGGTAAATACATAATATATATAACACAATACAATAATGTCACATCTAAATAAATGACACAACACACAAAATCAATTATTTTAGCACAAATATAGTATTTCTTTCTTAGATCGGAAATATTTACGAGATATATTTTTTATTACAAACCAAGTTGGAAACCAGGAAAATTGACAGCCCTGAACTGCTCGCAAATTGTTATCTCAAGATTCCACGTGTTAATAGCCGTCTCGTTATTAGAAGAATATTCAGCCTCCCTACTAGCCGCACTAATTACTTCCAACATTCGCCCATGTTTCGGATATTTCTCTCTTACAATAACATCTGCCATAACTTAGATATTTTCCATACTTCACCAGTTCAAATTAAGAAATACTTTGACTCTTTACTTAGCCTCTCTTAAATTTGTTTTGAATGTCATATTCATTTTATTAGTTATAACTTTTGGATCATTTTTTTCTTTTCTTTTGTGAAACACAATCATTATACGCATGTTGTGTTTGCTCTAAGAAGGTTGATCAGCTTCGCAAGTAAATAGTTAAGATTTAAGATGTAAAATTATGTATGTACTGCATCAACCCGTTTGCAAACCTATAAAAAAAATCCATTTGCTTCAATTGATTTTTACTTATTTTTGCTTTACTGTGTAATTACTGCATCAACCCGTTTGCAAACCTATAAAAAAAAATCCATTTGCTTCAATTGATTTTTACTTATTTTTGCTTTACTGTGTAATTTAGAGCATAACACAATTTCATAATTGGGATGAAAAATAATTATTTTATTATAACGCAATAATTCATCCCAATTATTTATTTAGATGTGCTCTAAATTACTCAGTAAAGCAAAAAAAAAGTAAAAATAAATCCCAAATATGGGATGATGAGGTAGTTATTTATTTATCTCGTAATTTGAGTGCGCGATTAGTCCCGTAGTACATAGTAATAATGTGTTCAAATCGCGAAAGTTTAAAAACAACATTCATAAATATGAATGTTGTTTTTAGAAATAAAACGCGTGTCAATATATTTTACGCAAATGAAATTATCAATTATAACTAAAAGTATTTAAAAACTAAAAAATAAAGGAACGGCGCGGCGTAAGCCTTTCAACTTCAAAGTATCAATTAGAGCAATTAAATGAAAACTAAATTGTTGTCAATGTATAGAAAACAAAGACAAACACATAGAAAATAACACATAGGAATAGAGTGTTGGTTAGCACGGTCGATGCAACTCGGCCGAAACGTCGGGATGAGGAGGTTATTTATCTCGTAATTTTAGTGCGCGATTAGTCCCGTAGTACATATTAATAATGTTGGTTAGCTATCATAGAAATTACAAAGGACAACATAGACAACAATTTGTATACTTACAACTAGCGACAATTTATATATATTCCGCTTTAATTACTCTATCTATTTAAAAAAAAACATCAAAATCCGTTGCGTAGCTTTAAAGATATAAACATTCATAAGGACAGACAGCGGGAAGCGACTTTGTTTTATTATATACTATGTAGTGATAATGTTATTATAAAAAACCGGACAAGGCTCGCACACCGAGGGTTCCGTGCAAATTCAGAAAATTTCACAAAATTGGGAAGTAAGTTGTTAAAATGTCTATACTTAAAATCATAGACATAAAAGTTTTTTTTTCTTCTTTTCTCGTCATACATTAAAATTACACATTGTTAAAATAAGCATGTGCTAATGAAGTTCTTTTATATGATACCTTACATGATACGATTTACTCACTTTGAATTTTGAACGCATATTTTGTGAATTTTGAGGCCCTATTTTTGTGTGATTTAAATAAAAATGTACAGTTTTCAGATTTATACCTATATGTGTACTCTAAAACAATGCTTCTCGCCAATTTTCTAGTTCTATGTCAACGGGAAGTACCCTGTAGGTTTTAATTTTTGTAAGTGTCGAAATATGCGGTTTTTTACGACATAAACGGCTCTACTTTTTTAAACGATAACTGAGAAGATTTTCTTTTTCATAACTGCAAGAGACTATAAATATACGTACAGAGTTTAAATTTCAACTCGATATCTTTACGCGTTCCCGAGATAAAGAGTCTTGACATACACACAGATGGACAGACGGCCAACAAAGAGATCCTATAAGGGTTCCGTTTTTTCCTTTTGAGGTACGGAACCCTAAAAACACTCAAATCGTATAATATCTAGAAGTAGATAACAGCTTATTGTTTTTGTATGGTCAAGTTGGCGCCTCGCGATTGGTTCTAGTGTCTATTCGGTGGAGCAGTTTTCACGGTCAATTTTCTACCAATAGGCCAGAGTAGAAGCCTTGAAAAATAATGAAAAGTGAAAAAAAATAATAGTAGGATGAAACCCATTAGAAAAGGAGGGGAATATTATAAAAATAAAAGGAAAAATAATTTACGGGCGATCTGACGTCGGGAAGAGGATGAGGGGGGGTTTTAAGGGGAAAAAACGGTTTTTCTCGATTTCCGGCAAAACTAAAAGTCCTATCGAAAAAAGTCAAATGGCAAAGTTGTAGGTAATAAAAAGATCTAAAACTTTTGTATTGACACTTTTTTCACATAACCTCAAAATTTATCTGAAAAATCCAAAAAACCAAGTTTTTGGTTTTTTATTTTTATCTCTTACAAAAATCTTTTTTTTTAACGAAATTTGGTGAAAACTTACCTTTTTATGTCTCAAATACGCTGTAATTTATTTGATTAAAAATATTAATTTTTTTCACCTTATTTTAAATTAATATCGAAAAAATACCCTAATTTTCAATCGAAAATTCAACCGTCAAAATATCAGCTTTTTTCAAAAAGTTGGTATGTTTTCTGTTTGTTGAAATCTCTACTTTCCGATGGTGAAAAAAAAATATATGTTACTATAGTAAATCTTCTCAGAAAATGCAAAAAATCGAATAAAAATATTAAAGAAATAAATGTCAAAATGTACAAAAAATATATTATAAATCTTTTAAAAATGTATAAAATATATATGGAAATCGGCCATAAGTTTGTTATTAAAAATATATTTACAATATATATTTTTTATAGATTTTTAATATATTTTTTATGTATTTAGAAATATTTTTTTTCATGGGATTAACTAAATTTGTTTGTGTAAAATTAAGGAGATTATTATTTTTTTATCTTGTACTAAAATATCATTTAATTTCAATCTTTAGGTTATGTTACGTTAAGCATACTATTTTTTAAAGAAAATATTACGATTTTTATATTTGAGTTGATTGATACAGATATAAATAGAGATATTATTTACCTTCCTATGCATCATGCTTCATATTTATATCTGTATCAATCAACTCAAACATAAAAATCGTAATATTTTCTTTAAAAAATAGTATGCTTAACGTAACATAACCTAAAGATTGAAATTAAATGATATTTTAGTACAAGATAAAAAAATAATAATCTCCTTAATTTTACACAAACAAATTTAGTTAATCCCATGAAAAAAAAATTTCTAAATACATAAAAAATATACTAAAAATCTATAAAAAAATATATATCGTAAATATATTTTTAAAAACAAACTTTTGGCCGATTTCCATATATATTTTATACATTTTTAATAGATTTATAATATATTTTTTGTACATTTTGACATTTATTTCTTTAATATTTTTATTCGATTTTTTGCATTTTCTGAGAAGATTTACTATAGTAACATATATTTTTTTTTTCACCATCGGAAAGTAGAGATTTCAACAAACAGAAAACATACCAACTTTATGAAAAAAACTGATATCTTGACGGTTGAATTTTCGATTGAAAATTAGGGTGTTTTTTCGATATTAATTCAAAATAAGGTGAAAAAAATTAATATTTTTAATCAAATAAATTACAGCGTATTTGGGACATAAAAAGGTAAGTTTTCACCAAATTTTGTTAAAAAAAAATATTATTGTAAAAGATAAAAATAAAAAACCAAAAACTCGGTTTTTTGGATTTTTCACATAAATTTTGAGGTTATGTGAAAAAAGTGTCAATACAAAAGTTTTAGATCTTTTTATTACCTACAACTTTGCCATTTGACTTTTTTCGATAGGACTTTTAGTTTTGCCGGAAATCGAGAAAAACCGTTTTTTCCCCTTAAAACCCCCCCCTCATCCCCTTCCCGACGTCAGATCGCCCGTAAATTATTTTTCCTTTTATTTTTATAATATTCCCCTCCTTTTCTAATGGGTTTCATCCTACTATTATTTTTTTTGGTTGTATAAATTATCGACCCTGGTGTACAAAGATTTCAGCTTTCTGTATGACATAAACTCGGTCATCTCTTTGATTTGTTCAAAAATTGCTAGTCGTTGTCTTCTTCTTTTCTTCCCTTCTATTAGTTATTACCTTCCATCAACGCCCTTCCTGCCTTTCTCATTCTTTTCTTTTACTTCTCTTTCTTCTTTCTCTTTTGTTATTTTATCTGAAGTTATAACTTGAAGTTAATTAAAATCAAAGCGAAATACCTAAGAGCCGGCGCGTGCGCAATCCAGCACGAGCGCAGGAATCCATGAGGAGTCTATTTATGTACCGTTCCCCTCGAGACTGCGCCCTCGGCTTACACTTAATGTAAGGGAATATTGACTGCACCTTCATGTTTTGACGATTTACTTTTTGTGCCTTTAGTAAGCGTAAGATTGAGTTAATCTTTCGAACATTTACCATTTACATTGGCTTCGAGAGTACGCGTTTTATTGGTTTCTTGTATAGATGAAAGGTTAAGGGCAAGTAAATTATTTTTGCGTTTCGTTTTTTGCACGTATAGTACTTATACTAGCTGACCCGGCCAACTTCTTTTCACGCAATATCTTTATAAATTATAGCCTGTGTGCTATTTTGATGTGCATTAGATACTATTGCAAAATTTCATCTCAATCCGTTCAGTAATTTTTGCGTGAAAGAAGATCTAACATCCATACAAACAAACTTTCGCGTTTATAACAATCATTAGTAGGATTACATAAATATTTACATTAGAAAAAGTAAGTATCTTATGAATTCTCATGTTTAAGTTGCTGTGTCTTTGTATAAATATTTTTTGCATGTTTTTTTCGTACTTTTCACTCATATCACAATTCGTAGTTGTCGTCAAGCTCATTTAAATGTGCATTTACACAATTTTCAACGGAACAATTTTTGATGCAAAAAATGCTTCTATATGTCCAAATCCATAACTGACCCAAACGAACTATATCGACTATACTCTATAAAATTTAACTTGATCTCTGCGACAGTGACATTGACATAGAAGATTGACATTTTTAGAGTTGAGATAGTGGTGGAAAAAATCGATTTTCAAACGAAGTTGTAATGAAATCGAATGAGTAGTTGAAGGTGAGAAATTGGATTTTATTTACTAATAATAGTACTAATAATAGTATTTAAGATCAAGTATGTACACATGTAAATAATGTTATGATATCAATTAAATACTCATAATAATGTAACAGTAGTATTTATCGACGTTTTTCACTATTATCGATACAAAAAAATTAATGATACATTCATTTTTATTTAAAATATCGTTAGTATAAACTATCGATATTTTAAATAAAACTATCTAAAACTCTGTGGTCACGATCATTCGTCGCCCATCACTAATCGACATGCCCATAAAGTATAATATAATAATAATAATAAATCATTTATTGACTATAAACTTTTTGACAATATTCTTGCTTATTTATTAAGCATGAAGAACTGACTGGCGCCCATACTAGTAATTAAACTGTATTACAGGCGCCAGAGCCCTCCGACGAAATTTGACAACATAAAAAAAAGTACATATAAGAATCAGAGAATTACAATTATTACATTTATTAATTTTGAAGAGAAAAAAAAATATATAAAATAATACTTACAATTTTTGTTTAAAAAGAAAGATTTGATTTAGTTAATTACACTACATAAAGTCAATTTTAAGCATTTTTCAATCTATAAACCTTACAGATACACTTATTACACACAGTTTTTACTCTTGCACAGTAAGGTGTCAAATTAATATCAATTAAATAATAACTAAAAATTCAACGCAAGACGGTTCCGTGTGTGTGTGCGTGTGTTTGTGTGTCTGAGTGTGTGTGTGTGTGTGTGTGTGTGTGTGTGTGTGTGTGTGTGTGTGTGTGTGCGTATGTGTGTAACGCTGCAATACACGAGATCTCATGAGAGTCAAGGTTTGTATGACATTGACTGCTACTGTCTGTACTTTTAAGAAATTCAGGACTTCATAAGCGTGATTTTTCTGACAGCTGTCGCAGAGATCAAGTTAAATTTTATGGAGTATAGATCTCCGTGCTATGTCAACGATTTTGCTTTCGTCTGTCCGGATGTTGATTTTCCTCTAGAGGTCACATTTTTCAACGAATATCGATGAAGCTTGGTGCACGCTGCACAGGTTCTATATTATACTAATGGATTTTTGGTCGTCGACAATTTTGTTTGGATATTTCCTTCAGACAGGGGGAAATTTTCTCACGCTATTTATTAGCTTATATCGATAATAATATTTGGCAATCGTTTAATGATAACAACATTTGCAATTATGAATCAAATCGGTCAAGAGCGAGTCGAGATTATTGGCTTATGATGATTCAGATACAGAGATTTGCAGCGAGGTTCGGATAACTACTAGTAATATGTATAATCTTAGAAGTTTCAAACGAAAATAAAACGTCAATATATATTTTAAATAAATGAGTATTTGGGCACATCTTACACATGGTATCTGGCCCCAAACTAAGCAAAGCTTGTGATATGGCTGCCAGAGACTGATATAATACATATACATACTTTTAAATACATACTTATATAGATAGTACCTAAATAACACCCTGACACAGAGCAAACATCAATATTCATCATATAAATGGTTTATCTGGCCCCAAACTAAGCAAAGCTTGTGATATGGCTGCCAGAGACTGATATAATACATATACATACTTTTAAATACATATTTATATAGATAGTACCTAAATAACACCCAGACACAGAGCAAACATCAATATTCATCACATAAATGGTTGCCTTGGGTGGGGATCGAACCCACGCCTCTTTGACCCAGAAGTCAGGGTTACTAACCACTGACCCACTGAGGCAGATGATACAATGATACATAACCAACAAAGACTTTATAACACCCGAGCAGACTGAGGCTAATCCTTAATTATTTTTCGGAAAGTTACATGTGTTTTATAGTAAGTAAAGAAATAATAATATTTCTCATAGAATGTAATCTAGTAAACATTGTTATTACGACAGAACTTCATTAAATTTGACATTTAAGGCTAATTATTTTTTGCGAGAGAGAAACTTTTTGAGACTTTTGCGAATAAATGTTTATTTTATTAGATAAAAACAAGTATAATTTCTACAAGTATAACTTCAGTGTTCGAATAAATATTTCAATGCCATAAAATAAGATGCATTGTACAATATGGTACGCATAACGCTTAACCTTTTGCCTGTCCCATTGGAGTCTCCCACAAGGTAAGTTCTCCGGATCAACATTATTCCAAGTATACTGAAAGTACACTCAAAAATGAATCTTATTGCTAGAATCTTACAGTTAATGATAGAGTGTATTAGGGTTGAAACTTAAGATGATGGGTTTCGGGCATGTTTGTTTGAGACCCACGTGGTGACACACATGTTGGGGACCATCGCATCAGCTCCGACCCGGGAGACTGTGGAAAATAAAATTTTGAAAAAGTATACATTGGATGGATTAAAATTATTCCCTTTGTTTACCTTACTTCCTACGCGAAATAGCATAATATATACATGCAAGTATATTATAGTCATTTATATATTAAATACCTATTTGCAAAATTACCTAGTTGCTTTACATTTGCTACCCAAGGAAGGGTAGATGAACTTGTAATGTATAACTACTATGTGTTACAAACCAAATGTCATCAATGTGCCCACCTTCCTACAGGGGCAACATTTTAAAATTTTATTAAGGGTTATTTTAATGTATAATTTGCGCAAATTTCGCTAACTTTATTTTGGTAAATAAATATATTCTTATATTCTATTCTTATTTGAGTCTGTGTTCATTTGTAATGTGTGACCGCAAGTGGTTTAGGTACCAGCTAGGCTATCCCACCTGCATACTTACCGAAAGTTTTAAATATAGTATTTTTGGAGTTAAACAAGACAACTCTGATTATCTAAAAAATTGTAGAGCTTGGACAATGTTATGTTTACTGCCACTCTATATAAACTTAATATAAAAAAAATCAAAACGATGACACCAATATTATATTATGAAAAACTAGATGACAACCCGGCTTCGCTCGGGTGAATGTGACTCATAATATACACACATATAATAATTCTGCTGTTACTCGATCACCATCTTAACGAAGAGCCCTTCACTGCATCCATTTTCCACAATTATGACAATGTTTACCAAATGCAAGGAGACTCGGCTGTTAACAAAATGATGTAGGTATCATCAAGCAAAACAATGATGAAAGACATTCATTTTAAGGAATAGGTACTCACGATTCTGTATGTTTGTGTAATACAATATCCCAAAGTAAAATGTTTTGCTCAAAATTAAAATTACTCAAAACTAAATGAATAAGTAGGTACTCGTACCTACTGAAAATGTACATTCTTATATTACGTAAAGAAAGTCAAGTTCAACTGTAAAGATCAGTATTATTATATTGTTATCTATCTAGATAGATGAGCCGTAGGACATCCACTGCTGGACATAGGTCTCTCCCATGGATTTCCAATAAGGCCGGTTGGAAGCTGCCCGCATCCATCGTGTTCCTGCTATTTTTATTATATCGTTAGTCCATCTAGTCGGTGGACGTCCTACGCTGCGCTTGCTGGTCCGAGGTGAACTTTACGGCCCCATCGGCCATCCGTTCTTCGAACAATGTGCCCTGCCCACTGCCACTTTAATTTGCTAATCCGCTGGGCTATGTCGGTAACTTTGGTTCATCTAGGGATCTCCTCATTTCTGATTCGATGCCGCAGTGAGACACCGAGCATAGCACGTTGGTGCCTATGGTTATACCATCGATTTGGCATATTTCTTACATTCCATATTGATGGATTGTACACAAAGAGAATGTGGAACAGTTTTCCAATGTGACATACCTATCATGTCGTTCCGTGTTGTTACCAAAACTCCATAGACGCCCCTATAAAGTTTCCACTGCTTTACTGAGGTATGACTTGGACCATGTTTGGACGTGATCGCAACTTTATTGGACTATGACGTAACTACGACTGACTATTTTGATAAAATGATAAAATATTATCAAAAATTATTATAACTTAATACTTGACACTGGCAAATGCACTACAATGCGACGCCAAAACATAAAAGAAAACGAAGAATGACTGCTCAAGATATGTCATCATGTGACGGACAATATGGAGACTGCGATTTGTTTGTCATTACCGTTATAATTTACTAAAATACTCGATAATCCGAATTTTCCGGATATATGTTGTCGACTCGAAATCATTATTTTTTTATGTTTTATCATTTAGAAAAGGTTTCAATCGAGTCTACCGTACCCCTTGACGAAATTATTAATATAGATACCTAAATGAAAGTTGTAGTTGTATTCGGGGTAATTATGAAGACATTTGTAATAAGGTTCACGGGTTGCCCTGATAACAGGCTCAGCCTAGTAAGGCAATCGTCAGGAATTGATGTTGTTATAGTAATAAGTTGTAATTAAAAAATATTTTTCATTTTTATCTGTGAAAGGAAGTTGCGTTTTAAAATGTCCGATTTAGGAAAATTCAAAAAGCTGTTTGAAGAAAATTCGTGCAATATTCATATCTTATTAGAATCTAGCAACCTGCTAAAAGTAAGTAAGTTTGTATAGGTCGAGTGGATAGCCCTGGTGTCAGAGTTTTTAAGCCCCATGAAGGCCTCTGACAAGGTTAAATGAATAGAACAACCGGGATGTCATTTGAGCCACGGTAGCGCTCAGTTGAAAACGCTACCCGCGCACCCATCCAAAGACTGACCGTGCCGAACGCTGCTTGGCTTTGGTGATCGCTGACAAATACTTACCTAGTCAAACTACGCTATAAGGGCTACTGCAACTTGCTAATAACTTAAAGCAAGTTGCTAGAATCATCTATGGACTTACTAACTTATTTTGTTTCGTTAGTTAGATCATTGGTACTTTTTGACCGACGAACCACCGGAGGAGGTACTCAATTCGACGCGTATATCTTTTATGTATAACCACGCATAACTTTTTTTATAGTAGTCCGATTTCAATAATATTTTTTTTATTGGAAAGAATATACTTTGAAATTGGTCCCATTTCAATTTTATCGAAATTGGCTGAGCCATTTTTGATAAATCAACAATAATGTGGAAAATGCTAAATAGATCCGTGCGAAATATTCGCGAATTCTGTACACGGGTGAAATCGGTAGTGCTATTTTTTGCAAAAAATAATTATCAACAATTATGTTGATATTGTCCATCTCCATAAAGTATTTATGCGTTCATTTTCTGTCGTATTTTATGTGAAGAATTATTGTTTATAGATAGGTATACTCACATCTGTTATTTTAACACATTATGTGTTTTAGACATTGAAATTCGATCATATTAACCTCAATATAAGAATATAACCAACTTAACTTGTAATATTTTTGGTGTAGCTGATATGAAAAAATGACTACCAGTAGTCATCAAAGTTTAATGCAATTACACAACAAAATAAACTTGAAACAATATGACAAAAGTAAATGAATCAGAAATTCTCATGACGATGAAGATGTGCGGGCGCCGCCACATGCTACGCACATTTGTGAAACCCCTCCCCCTGCGCAACTACCACCGAAGGGCCCTGAAAAAACGTTACAAAAAATCAGACCCTTATGTTGATAACGCTAAGGTTCCCAAGCATTTTGAAGATTATAACGTTTCTTGAAACGGTATTTGAAAGGGACAGTTTTTATAGAGAAAAAGGTCGATGACCGGCTTAAGTGTTTTTCAAGGTTTTTAATTAATTTTGCTAAACTAAGAATTCTTGAAATATATAGGGAAATTTTGACAGGTTCAACAGTGAATTGTATTTTAAATTTTAAACAAAAAATAATCGGCGTTTAGTGTCATTATTACCTACCAATACAAAAAAAATAATGTACCTGTACTCAACAATTGATAAACCCTAAGAGCCTCTCTTTTATCTAAGAACATCAGTGACTTTATCAGATCGTGGACGGATTTTCACTAAAAATTGACAAGTTGTGATATCTTTATCTTATCAAAACTTATTCATATCAATTTTTTTCATCAGTCAGTTATAAACTTTACCGTGAAAAGCAACCATGTGGTTAATCTTGAGCACATTTTCTCTTATGATTGTCGGTACAATCGGACAATTACCAGATGAAGTTATAACTGAAACCCCAGTTATACCTGAAGATATTGGTAATTCTGAAGAAATTCCCCTTCCAGAAGAAATAGTGACAATATCACCAGAAGATATAGATTATTCGGAAGAAGAAGAATTTCCAGACGATATAGGTGACCCTGATTTTATAGGAATTGGTGAGGATATCGAAGAAATATCGAGCATGGAAGAAGAAAGTTCAGGTGACAATGACAGTGAAGAAGAGAATGAAAACCCAACCGTTGTCATCACGCAAGGAACAGTCGTAGGATCTTATTCAGATGATGGGTCTTATGCGCAGTTCTACGGAATACCATTTGCTGATAGTACATCAGGCAGAAATCGATTTAAGGTATGAATCTATAGTACATTGTTAATATACAATCAGTAAACAATATAATTAAAACAAAATTAAGCGTCAATACCAAATAATAATGCCAAAACATAAACTTAGTCAAATAACCCGCCCCTAATTGTTCCCATAATACATTTGAATAAAACATTAAAAACAAAAAAAAATACTTTGCCATTTATTGATTTTCATGCTAAATTGTCTTTACAAGTTGGTTAAACAGTCATTCATGAAAATTAATCTTTATATATTTTTTGTACTCCAGGCACCAAATCCTCCACCTTCGTTTCAAGATGCTTTTACAGCCAACCGCAGAGACATTAAATGTGTCCGTGCGTTAGGAGCTGGATATGAAGGAACAGAAGACTGTTTAGTTGCCAATGTATTTACTGCTGCGATTGGAAACGCCAGACTACTTCCAGTAATGGTTTGGGTCAAAGGAAAGGAATTCAATAACGCTTATGAGTTTGAACCATCTTTCAAAAACTTTGTTGATCAAAACATAGTAGTTGTGTCATTGAATTATCGTGAATCAGTGCTAGGTTTCTTATGCCTAGGAACCGAAACTGCGCCTGGTAATGCCGGCCTTAAAGATATCGTTGCTGGGTTACGTTGGGTTCGAGAAAATATAGCCCAATTCGGTGGTAATCCAAATGACATAACATTAATTGGCCATGGTAGTGGTGCAGCTGCTGTAGATTTGGTATCGCTTTCACCAATGGCCAACGGAATGATTCATAAAGTCATAGCGCAGAGTGGAAATGCTCTTTCTCCGTGGGCAGTGTCACGTGACAATGTAAACTACGCCATTCAAGTAGCTGAAGCTTTGGGACATATTATTACCGACATCGAAGAACTATCCGCTATATTTGAAAGAACAAGTGTGCCAGCTTTGATGGGAGTCATAAATGACCTTGATTTGACGGATAACTCTTTGGCTTTTGCTCCATGCTTGGAAAGAGACACTTTAGAAGACGTAGAGCCATTTATGGTTCGATCGCCCTATCAGATCCTCACGGAAGGAGAATTTAGACCTATTCCTTTTATAACTGGATATGTTGATAACGAAGGCACTATAAGATCCACAGAAGCCATTGAAAACAAATGGTTAGAGAAAATGGGCGAATCTTTTACTGATTTTATACAGCCTGATCTCAAGTTTGAAACCGATGAAGAAAAAACACAAATCGCACAAAATATAAGATCTTTTTACTTCCGTGATGACCCCATTGATATGGAGCACATTGAAAATTATATACATTATCATGGTGATTCGATGATAATGGTATCTGCGCTGAGAGAAGTTCGTTTACGTGCAGCAACAGCTCCTGTTTATTTATACCAATTTTCTTACAAGGGATATTTAGGAGAGCCTTTTGTGGGTCCCCTGGAAGTCGACAGTGCAGCTCACAGTGAAGAATTAGCTTACCTATTTCATGATAAGAGTGACGATGAAATATATTCAAGAGATCAAACTATTCGAGATATTCTTGTTGAAAGATGGGGGTGGTTTTCCATACTTGGGTAAGTATAATAGATAATTTTAGAATATAAGAGAGATATAGGAAAGAGATTTCTTTTTCTCGGGCACATTATTTTAATAACACGTATTTAACATACCTTTTTATTTTACCTTTTCAGACAACCTATGACTACTACATCAGCAGTACCTTGGCGGCCATACACTACTTCTGTAGCAAATTACTTACGAGTTCTTAACAACGAAGAAATAAATGAACAGTCAATATTCGAAGCTAATCTAGTAAATCCTCATCCGGAAACCTTGGCATTCTGGGATACCATATACGAGGAGCATTTCTTAGATGCTGACGGTAGATGGGACTGGACTGAGAGAGACGAAGATGAAGATGAAGGAAGTGGTGAAGATGGTAGTGGTGAAATAGATCCCGACGAAAACGATGGCGACGACGAAGACAACTCTGCATCTTCTGCTGTAGGATACACATTTTCAATTATCGCTCTATTTTCCATCCTAAGCAAAATACATTCTTCTCAAATATTGTCCTGAAAACTTTTCAGTAGAATTTAATATCTTCTACTGGATAAGTTTCATTAAATATAACGATTAGCCTAATGTACTTCTTGAACGGATTTCTTTCAGAAACTCGTTTTAAGAAATTTTCAAACGTAATTATTTACCTCAAATTTTTGTGATGATTTAGATTGTTTAGTACTTCTAAGAATATTTTTAATTAGGTTTTCGTCTTATTTCATCCCCATACAGACTTTTCTTAAAAATCATCTATCTACTTTATTAGTCGTTTTTAATAAAATTTTATTCCGGGCTGACTTGTTTCATTTTAAGATTATTTTAATCTTGAATAAGATGACTTATCTTCCAATGATGTTTCGTGATAAACTTGACATTATCAGCGAATGAAATCAACAACGCGATCGAAAAACGTATGACTTTTACACAAACTAGTTTACCATTATAATAATCTATTGTTTTGCACAGAAGTTTATTATTTGATGGACTACCTGGAGTGTTCTTGAACATTCTAGAATTTATCAATACCAAAAAAGTGAATAAGATAACCTGTCATCTTCCAATACAAAAACTTTCTATGAGTATTGTACCAAATTAATTATTTATTTTACCAAATAACTTAACATAAACATAACATAATGAAAAACATAATGCCGAAAATGAGTACCTCGAAATAATTAACTCCAATACTAAAATAGTTATAGCTAAATTGATTAAATAAATTAACTTGAGCATTTTTGTCAGTTTTTCATGCAGTTCGTCTAAGTTTTATCGTTTGTTGGAGATGTCTATCCACCTTTTAGATAGAAGTCCTACGACTTGCATCTTGCTTTTACTTCAACTTACCAATATATTTTTTGACTGCCTCGGTGGCTCAGTGGTTAGTGAACCTGACTTCTGGATCAAAGAGGCGTGGGTTCGATCCCCACTCAGGGCAAATATTTATGTGATGAACATAAGTGTTTGCTCTGTGTCTGGGTGTTATCTAGTTACTATCTATATAAGTATGTATTTAAAAATAAGTATGTGTAGTCTAGCAGTTTCTGGCAGCCATATCACAAGTTTTGCTTAGTTTGGGGTCAGAGGCCGTGTGTAAGATATCCTCTAATAATTTTTTTTTTAAATATTTATTTTAAACTAAAAAAATCTCTTTATTTCGATTGCATTTCTAGACATTGAGGTGTTTACAAAATTACGCACGGGAATATATATACACTACAATACTAGATTTAGTATTTGCTCAAATGTATCAACTGACGAGTACATTATAGTAATCGTTATTATATTTATAAATACAATTTAATTTAATTATGTAATAAGAGATTTACTTGATGACAATAAATATTTTATTATCTTATTTTATCATTAACAAAATAATAACTAAATATCTATCGTGCAGAAAAATCTACATATCGCTTAACACACCACATGATTATTTTGTATCTGTTCAGCTCTATCATGGTATCCTCGCAAAACGGATTTACGTGGAAAGGTCTACGTGACATTTCTCGGCCTAACTGCATTTGCATATAAACGTATCAGGCTGCGTTATATCTATGCTAAGCATTTATACGAATAATGTACATAACATTATATTGTACAGCGTAGTTACACAAGTTTTCTGATTGATTTTTTGTTGCAGAAAACTTTAGAAAGAAGTGACATTTGAATTGACACACTTGGAGCTCTATTTTTGTACCGATAACCCGCTAAAACGTATACGTAAATGGTCACGAAACCGAGCAGGAGCGAGCATAGAAAACCAACACTAGTGCAAACGAGATAGCACACGATTACATAACTATTTGTCAAACGTTTCAAGAAATGATGTCCTGATGAAAAACACACGAAATCCCGCGGCGGCTAAAAAGGTAGCTATTTCAAAAAGTCCTTAAAATCTAATCAAAATGTACGGAACAGGAGATTTACGCGATTTCAGGATTGGGCACAGAGTAAAAGTACTCCATTATTATGTAAGTAAATAAGTTAAACAGATGCGAGATTATGTTTTCAGAGATCTACTATATCTATAATAAGTCACAACAGTGACTTTCTAAAGTTAAATACTGCAGTAGTTTTTTGTATCGAAAGAAAAGTAAAAGCACTAACATCAACAACTAGGCATTTCTTTCTAATTTGCTAAATAAAAAATTGGAATGTTTTTAACGCGCCCATATTATAAAAGTAGTACATGACAACAATACTGCAGTCTTAGGCCACCTGACCTTGCGACCTCGGCGCTGTGATACGCGCATCGCGACCTGAACCCATGCATCATCAACCAACACGCAACTTTATACTATGGAAACAAAGAGCTAAATACTAAGGATATGCTCACCCACATTTTCGCTTAAAAACTGTTCCGACCTATTTCACTACATTTAATTGGTGTTTGAATAATTTAATGTATTTGAATTTGTGACAAAAAACAATAAAATTGATTATTTTCTAAATTTGGAATTGACTTGAATCAACCAATCACACGCTGAGGCCTACGTCACGCAAACAATTTTCGTAGCGCCGATCGAACCAATATAAATACACACGGTCGAACAACAATCCCCAAGCATTACACCTAACCCAGTAAGATTACTTTTTCTGAAATAGAGGATCTTTAATATGGACGTCACTTTCCATATCCCATTTTAGTAAAAAAAGATGAGAATAGAAATATTCGCATAAAAACATTGTAATGTCTCTGAAGATGGAGACGAAGTCGACGATACAAACCAAATCAATCTAGATGCTGGACTAATTTTAATTTAGAAAATGTATTTGTTGTGTGCATTAACACTAATATAAAACGATGACCAAAAGAGTTCCTTAGGTGCAATCCTTGCGAAGGTAGAAAAATAAGTCTATGTATGGTACAGACAGCCACGATTTCTTTGTGGAAAAGTGGAGAATAACAATTGACAACATTTCAAATTTTTAACATAATTATATTTATTTATTTTCTGAAAGAATGTTGCAAAAGAACTTACACGTATTTTTTATTTTTCTAATACGACATATTTTCCGTAAAATTATGTTTTGAAAAGTAGCTTATTCTAAAAAGACGTAACTGCAAAACTATGGAATCATAAACAGTTTTACGGAAGCCACATTACAAAAAAATAGGTAACGTTAGCGTTGCTGTCACTGTCAATGCCAATCAATCCATCACAACATTCACAATTCAAAACAAATAGGCCGGGAGGTCAGCACAAAAAATGCAAGCATTTTCTAACAACTGAATTTTTGGTAAAACGTTATCATAGTGACATACAACAGTACCCCGGAGTCCTTATCTATAGGCGGGGATGCCCGTTTAAAAAAAAAAAAGTATCATGCAATTACCTCTATAAGCTGAAAATTGGTGTACTATGGGAAGAAAAAGATAAAAAAAAGTTTAACAACTGCCAATCTTTTGAAATATGTAATAGGGTCTGCCATACATGCTTTAAATTAGCACCATTTTAAAGAAGAAGAATAGGTAGTACCAAGATACTTTTAAAATTCAAATGGATTGCTCCACCAAAAGCTAAGGAACCCAGCTGACTGACTCCAGAGTATTGATGTGCTGATATATTGTGCTGGTGTATTGATGTGTGTGATTGAAAACTTAATACCAAAAAATCAGCTTTTGGAAAGTATTTGCATTTTTTGCGCTTACCTCCCGGGCTAAAGGCGCTAAGTCATTTGAAAGTGACTGTGACATTTTATTTTTAAATTAAATTTTATGTGTTAACTGTCAGTGTTAACTGTCATTTTATATTGCTAGTGTTTTTTTTATCATAGGTAACTGAACTTTTAGTATAAATCCCGAAACGGCTTGGGTGAGAGTTTTTACCTAATATCTTAGCAGTTAGTGCACTAAATTTTTTGGAAAAATAAGCATAATGATCAGCATCCCGATATCTCGAAATGGTTTTGGAATTTCATAGCCTTGTGAAATATGAAAACTTGTCAATTACACGAGAGCAAGTTAATAACCTAATAAAATAATGAAATCCGCGTTTCAGCGTATTCGCTACAATAATTTCTATTTCAGTTTTAAGATCAAGATAAGAAAAGAGCTTTCAGGCTCAACAACTTGGCATTTTTTACTGATGTATCAGGCTTTTTATTTACCAGTCGCCTACGATAATAACATTATGACATAATGACACGATATTTTTAAAGACACGTTTACATGAATCATACTTGTTACTTTGTCACATCTAATGGTGAAGCTGTCTGTACATTGCATGAGCTTGGTTCGTGCTACTAATAAGGGCATGTGAGATTTTATGTTTCCTGCGCTAAATTACTCAGGTTAGGATCGTGAAAGTGGAGTAAAAATTTTAATTCATGTTTATGAAATCAATTTTCAGGTTTTATTTTAGAAAATTCACTTTTACTCTAGAGCGTTTTTAACAAGGTGTAACTATACAAAGGGCAGATATTATCAGAGGGGAATTTGCTGTGAAGTCGTGAAATAAAATCAGCTCTACCATACTTGCATTTTGTCGAAAGAAATGAACTTTTTGTATGGAACGGCGATTTTTTTGCGATTTTGTAGTTGGTCCCATAGTATAAGTTGTTCATAAATATAAACGCCACCTTTTGCGTGACACTTCAAAACATTTCGTAGATAAATATTTTTTTTTAATCTGACTAATTAATGACCACACTAAGTTTTTAGTTAAGGCCAAACTCAAACGAAGAAGAATAAAAAAAAATGACATAATTAAAATTTTTTTTCCTTCTACGTATTCTGACGTTATCAATTATTTTTAGTTTTCTCGAATATCATTTTTGGATTTGTGCAATAATATAAAAAAATAATAGAAGTCGTTATTTAATTGGTCATTTCATTATTTAATTTGCTATCAAAACTGCTATCGCATTTCTTTGGAGTCAAATTCAATTTATTAACCGACTTTAAGGTAGTAGTTTCTTAATTCGACTGTATGTATTATTTTATATGTATGTTACGCGATTACTCCGCCAATCATGGACCGAATTCGATTGAGAAATGGTATCATTTAAATTTTATCGTAATCGAGTCATTTTTGAAAAATCAGCAATATTGTAAAAATCGACGATACTTCGATTCGTGCCAACTAAGTATTCGAATTTGATACACGGTTGAAGTCGGGTGTGCCATTTTTGGCGAAAAATAATTACTGTTGATTTGTTAGTGATGTTTATAGGAACGGTATAACGGTGATCATAAAACAGTATGGTGGTCGTAAAAAGCGCAAAACTGCAGATTTGCTGGGTTTAATGTTACGCGACGTTGCTTACAGCTGCAACTGCCTAAACAAATGTGCAATGTGTTTTAATTTTAAAAACGTGTTCCAATTATTGTTGGGGATCGTGTGCATAAAATGATTGCTCCTTTTTGGTACCTATTTATGATGGCGTTTTCAGGCTATCAAAGCAATAAATGGCAAGGGTTCATTCAAATAAAGTTGTGATACACAAAGTTGATTCAATGACATTCAACATTTTTGAAGTCAAAGTCAAAGTCAAATTCTCTTTATTTCGTAGACAAATTACATGTTCTTGAAAACGTCCGTTAACAATGCTTTTATAATAAATTATGCTTATAGAATTATTACTTAAAATTAAATTTTATTACAAAATACTTAAAATTTCTCAAAATACAACTAATATATATCAAATACCTACAACAAATTAAGGCTTTTTGACACGTGGAGCTAAGCATCTTTATCCGGGAGATGGCGCTATTTCTTCGAAACTAATGTTATTTATTTATTTTTCATTATTTAGCAAGAAATAACATTTTAAAGTATTTTTGAGAATATTTCCTTTCATTCTTTAGGCGTATAAAACACAATTGAAACTTTTGGTACCTAAACTCCTGAGAAAAGGTCAATGAAAAGATCTACTCTCGTGCGTGTAAACAAAACACACACACTAGCAAATGAAATTAACAGTAATAACTATACATCAAAATTGGTCACATTGTCATCTTCTCAAATAGCAAAATTGTACTGTGATGTGAAGAATTTCCAATCTGAAGTACTGAGTTCGAATCTTAGATTCGAAATATTCAATTTTGCAGAAGATTTTTTTTTCTTTATTTATTGTACATAGATTACCTAATAATTTGTTCCCAGTAAGTTGCATAGTATGCATGATATGTGAATCGCGTGACAATGAAATATTATGATGACTGATCAGATGATAAAGCTGGAAGGTTGCTGGCCAAAGGAACATCGCAATGAACCGACACAATCTCATCGAGTTTGGGATCATTTGAATAGTCATGACGAGTAGTTTGGTGCTAGATGGTAACCAGGCTCTGATGATGGAGCTCGAAGGTGGTCATAGAAACTAAGTAATTACACGACATAGCTCCATCAAGTCTAATCTCGTTTGTTTCGTCTTGACGAGTACTTTGGCACTAGATAGTACCCAGGGTCTGATGATGAGGCTGGAAGGTGACCATAGAGACTCAGTAAATAAACGCCATAACCGCATCGAGTCGGAACGTTCCTGTAAGTTCTACTATTAGTACTACTAGTAAAACTACTGGCTTGACAGGTGGCATAGGTGACAGCTGTCAAACTTCAAAGTGATTTATCTCGGTTATTAACGATTGTAGACCATTGATGTCTTCACAAAAGTGATAGAGCTCGATAAGATCTACATTTCGGATGACAGCTGTCAAACTTCAAAGTGATTTATCATGATTATTATCGATTGCAGACCACCGCTGTCTTTTCGAAAGTGATAGAGCTCCACAAGATCTACATTTCAGATGACAGCTGTCAAACTTTAAAGTGATTTATCTCGGTTATTATCGTTTGTAGAACACTGCTGTCTTCACAAAAGTGATAGAGCTCGACAAGATCTACATTTCGGATGACAGCTGTCAAACTTCAAAGTGATTTATCTCGGTTCTTATCGATTGTAGAACACTGCTATCTTCACAAAAGTGATAGAGCTCAACAAGATCTACATTTCGGATGACAGCTGTCAAACTTTAAAGTGATTTATCTCGGTTATTATCGTTTGTAGAACACTGCTGTCTTCACAAAAGTGATAGAGCTCAACAAGATCTACATTTCGGATGACAGCTGTCAAACTTCAAAGTGATTTATCATGATTATTATCGATTGCAGACCACCGCTGTCTTTTCAAAAGTGATAGAGCTCCACAAGATCTACATTTCAGATGACAGCTGTCAAACTTTAAAGTGATTTATCTCGGTTACTATCGGTTCTAGACCATTGCTGTCTTCACAAAAGTGATAGAGCTCGACAAGATCTACATTTCGGATGACAGCTGTCAAACTTCAAAGTGATTTATCATGATTATTATCGATTGCAGACCACCGCTGTCTTTTCAAAAGTGATAGAGCTTCACAAGATCTACATTTCAGATGACAGCTGTCAAACTTTAAAGTGATTTATCTCGGTTATTATCGTTTGTAGAACACTGCTGTCTTCACAAAAGTGATAGAGCTCGACAAGATCTACATTTCGGATGACAGCTGTCAAACTTCAAAGTGATTTATCTCGGTTCTTATCGATTGTAGAACACTGCTGTCTTCACAAAAGTGATAGAGCTCAACAAGATCTACATTTCGGATGACAGCTGTCAAACTTTAAAGTGATTTATCTCGGTTATTATCGTTTGTAGAACACTGCTGTCTTCACAAAAGTGATAGAGCTCAACAAGATCTACATTTCGGATGACAGCTGTCAAACTTCAAAGTGATTTATCATGATTATTATCGATTGCAGACCACCGCTGTCTTTTCAAAAGTGATAGAGCTCCACAAGATCTACATTTCAGATGACAGCTGTCAAACTTTAAAGTGATTTATCTCGGTTACTATCGGTTCTAGACCACTGCTGTCTTCACAAAAGTGATAGAGCTCGACAAGATCTACATTTCGGATGACAGCTGTCAAACTTCAAAGTGATTTATCATGATTATTATCGATTGCAGACCACCGCTGTCTTTTCAAAAGTGATAGAGCTCCACAAGATCTACATTTCAGATGACAGCTGTCAAACTTTAAAGTGATTTATCTCGGTTACTATCGGTTCTAGACCATTGCTGTCTTTACAAAAGTGATAGAACTCAAAGAGAGTTTGACAGCTGTCATTCAAAATGCAGATCTTGTCGAGCTCTATCACTTTTGTGAAGACAGCAGTGTTTTACAATCGATAATAACCGAGATAAATCACTTTGAAGTTTGACAGCTGTCATCCGAAATGTAGACCTTGTCGAGCTCTATAACTTTTGTGAAGACAACGGTGGTCTGCAATCGATAATAATCGAGATAAATCACTTTGAAGTTTGACAGCTGTCATCCGAAATGTAGACCTTGTCGAGCTCTATCACTTTTGTAAAGACAGCTGTGTTCTACAATCGATAATAACCGAGATAAATCACTTTGAAGTTTGACAGCTGTCATCTGAAATGTAGATCTTGTCAAGTTCTATCACTTTTGTGAAGACAGCAGTGTTCTACAATCGATAATAACCGAGATAAATCACTTTGAAGTTTGACAGCTGTCACTTTGACAGCTGTTACTGTGACACCTGTAATGCCGCTAGTTCTACTAGTAGAACTTACGGGAACGACCCGACTGGATGGGGTGACGTCATTTAATTACCGAGTTCCTATGGTCACCTTCCAGCTTCATCATCAGACCCTGGTTACCGTCTAGTACCTACTCGTAAGTACTCCTCATGATAAATCAGATGAGTCCATATTCGATAGAGATATGTAGTTTCACTACTGAGTTCCTAAATCCGCCTTCCAGCTCCATCATCAGACCCTGGTTACCATCTAGCACCAAAGTGCTCGTCAAGGCCAAGCTAGCGAGCCCATACTCGATGAGGTTATGTCATTTAATCACATAGTTCCTATGGCTCCATCACCAGTCCCTGACCAGAAAATCAGACAAGTCCATACTCGATGGAGCTATGTCGTTTTATTACTGAGTTTCTAAATCCACCTTCCAGCTCCATCATCACATCCTGGTTACTATCTAGCACCAAAGTGCTTGTCAAGACAAAACAAACGCGCCGAGACTCGATGGGGTTGCATCATTTCTTTTCTGAGTTCATCAGATCAGAGCCTGACAACCATCTAAAAATAAATTGTTCGCCAACACTAATCAAACGAGCTAAAACTCGGTGGGGTTATGTCATGTCAATACCGAGTTCATATGACTCTGCCTGCTCCATCATCTGACCCTGGTTACCATTGAAAAACAAACTACTCGTCAAGACGATTCAAAAAAGGTCAAACTCTACGATGTTCTACGATGATCTCTCTGAGGTTGTGTAATTTCATTGTGAAGTTCCTTTGACCTCCATCCAGCTCCATCATCAGCTCAGCACTACATCATCATAATTTTGGCATTGTCACGCGATTTACATATGTATGCAAAATTTCAGCTCAGTCGGTAAGCGGACATCAGGACAGGTGAAAAAATTAAATAATAGCTTGTAAAGAAATCAACTGGGTTTTTATACTTTTGATTATATGCTAAAAAATGTTTTCACGCGAAGCGGCAACGTCGCGTCGCGCCAACACAGCGATATAGTGCCGCTCTATTCTTGCATTGCACAGTCTGACAACGTCGTTTTTAGCATTCAAAATCTACGTCAACTATTATGACGTGCTAGTAAAACTTGCACTACTACAAATGTAAAATTAGCCGAATTTTTGGATTGAAATAATGTATTTCTCGGCTATAAAATGATTATATTATTGAAATCGCCAATGTAAAAGCCAAGATTAGGTCTATCTTAAGTAATAATAAGTTGAAAATCATAGCAGGTTACGAAAGAAGGTCAAGTGAAATTTGTATGGAGGCACTCCGCCCAAAAATAAATTAATAATAAAACAAGATTGATACAATAGAAACAAAAATAATAAATGTCAGTGTCATTTGACAATTTGGATGTCAACAGGTACAGATACGAAACAAGTAGCATTTGAGAACGATACGTTATCGTTATCAACGATATCATAATAATTATAGTTACGTTATCGGCAACAATATTATTATGTTAATATAGCAGAAATTACTAATAATTATTAAAAATGTCATGTCAGAATTAGAATATAAAAACAGATATCTGCAATAGCATCGTCAAGTTTATATTAAAAAAAAAAAATTAAATGAAACATATAAAAAGGTATCTGCAATAGCATCGTCAAAGATAATAATTACAATTAAAAACAATTAAATATAACGGCATAGATCATGAAAATTAAAATATCTCACGTATTCTTGAAAATGCTTTTATCTGAAATGGCGTCGGTCAGTTTATAATAACTTTTGTTTAGGAGATGTTCTTTTACATAATTAAGGATATCATTTTTTGCACTACTTTTTACAGTTTCTGGGATCTTATTATAAAAATTATTCCTAAACAGTAAAAACTATTAAATGTTTTTGCTAGTCTCCTGTATGGTGGTACCAACTTATTTTGAAATCTGCAACTACGTCTATAAGAATCACAAGCTTTGTTCATACTATTCATATTTTCTAAAACATATAATACATTATGGTATACAATTTCCCCAGTCATTAGTCATGGTCATGATTCCCAGTTCTCTAAAAGCGCCTCTACACGAATCAAGCTTTTTAAGACCTAGGATATAGCGCACAGCTCGCTTTTGTAAGAGGAACACTCTCTTAGTGTGACACTCGGCAGCCGAACCCCAAAACAGTATGCCATAGGTCAGAAGTGAATGGAAGTAGGCAAAATAGACAGAGCGTGCCGCACTTGCTCCTGCCAGTTCCTTTATCTTTTTTATTGCATATGTAGCTGAACTGAGTTTTTTAGACAGTTCAGCGATATGCACATTCCATTTAAGTTTTCTATCAAGAAATACTCCTAAAAATTTCACATCTTTTGAAAAAAGATTATATGACATCTAACATTTTATTATATTTCTTAACTCAAAACGGAACTCTCATCTTGTAATGAAAAACAAGAATTCGCCAAAACGAATCAAACGAGCCGGAACTCGTTGGGTTTGCGTCGTTTCGTAACAACTCTGTTAGGACCACCTTCCAACTCTATCATCAGACCTTGGTTATCATTAAAAGACATACTACTCGTCAAGACAATTCAAATGAGCCCAAACTCGATGGTTGTGTCGTTTCATTCCTTTGGCCACCTTCTGGCTCCATCATCAGATCAGCACCATGTTATCATAATATTGCATTGTCACGCAATTTACACATGTATGCACAGCTCAATGGTAAACCAACGTGCAAGATTTGATTACAGACCGACAAACAACGTGACATGTGAAACTAAACAAAAGCTTGTATAAAGCTATGCTCAGCAGTGAGCATTGAGGAAGGCAGTGAGGCGCAGCTTAATTCCCGGTTATTAATGACATATTCTCTATAAGTATCAAACTGAGATGAGACGATTTATATGTGGATTTTGACTTGTTGACTTCTGGCAGATATTACCGTTGAATGAATTTTATTAGTGTTTATTTTTTACTAAATTGCAATGAATATTCAAGACCCATCCAACTTATCTCTATCTCTCGGCCACAGACTATTATGTAAATTATACGGATCTCCTTGAACTCATGCCGACGGTCGGAACTCACCGTAGGCCTCGCCCTCGCGATGGGTGGTAGGAGACCACACAGATCTACAGATATCTGTGCAGGAGACAGATCTACTTCAAGGCTGATAACACCGACAATATCGATAGAAATTTAGTAAAGACCACGAGAAGCAAACTGACAGGGATGCACTGGATATTAAGCTAGTTTTTTTTGCAAGCTTTGCTCATACTCATGGTCTACCAACAGTGACCAACAGTGTCTCTGAGACAGTAAATAGGTATCTTCTAGGTAAGCGTGCTACATCCTATACCGCATATCTGCTCAACATCAGGCAGTATGTAGTCAAACGCAAACCTACAAGGAATAAAAAAAAAAAAAAAAAAAAAAAGACAGAATAGAAATGAGGCGATTCGTGGAAGAACTAAAGTTACCTTAGTGCTTTATTCGACATTTAAACGAACATTTTTCTAGGATTCATCATTTTACCGACATAGCTCATCGGATCGGTCAGTTGAAGTAGCAGTGGGCAGGCCACATAGTATGGAAGACTGATAAGACCGATGGGGGTCTAAAAGTTCTCGATAACGTAACAGCAAACGCAGCGTAGGACGTCCATCCAAAATGTTGACAGATGACTACATTAGAACTGCAGGATTGCGCTGGATGCAAGCCACTTCCAACTGATCTTGTTAGAGATCAATACACAAGAACCAGCTATATAGCATAAATTGCTTTTCATGGAGTACCCTCTCGGGTCCACACATTAGGATAAGTTAGGGAGCTAATAATACGTACTGTTGGACATAGATATCCCTGTTCTATGTCTAGCAATGGACGTCCTTCAGCAGAGAGGAAGAAGAAAATAATGATCAGCAATGACCTTCTACTGACAGGATTACTCGTATTTTAATATTTATATTTATTATTACTGAAACACTGATGATAAAAAAGATGATAATAAGTATATTTCCATTACACATACCCTTAGTAAACCTTAGCAGTGTGCGATATTTTGAAAAAAGTCTAGTAAAAGAATACTTTCGAGAACTCCTCAATTCAATAGGTACCATTCGGCTCGCTACATACACTACACGTGCATTTGCTTGAATTACTACACACGTGCTAGCCACCTCGATTTTTAATGTTACTTACATCCACAGACTAACATTGATACGACTTTTATCCAACCTGACTGTTGATCCAACCGGCATAATGGCAAAGAAACAAATCGAAGTTGATTCTGCTTCATATACGTCAACATACGCTATACGTTTCATTAACAATATTGCCGAAATATTAAAAAGTTTAGATTTTAAAGAGCAAAACAAAGTTTGTTTTAATTTATCTTCTGTTTCAACTTAATAACGATATAATAATATCATAGATACAATAAATGAACCTAGGTTATACATTTATGGGAGTTTGTACAAATGTACATACAAGCTCTCATTTTGAAAAGAGCTATTATTGCTCTTATACTTACACATTTAAATTTATTTTGGTTAGAGCTAACCGTCGAATCGCATCGTGTGTAATGTTATTGTTCCAACGTTCTTATCTTATTATTTTATGAATACTGATTGGAGGCAATCGGGCCTGATTAATGACATTTGATTGTTAACTCTAATCAAATTTGATCGTGTGGTCAGACTCGATTGTCTCCAATAAGATGTATTGGATTCATTCCAAAAAGATAACGTTGAAACAACCACGTTATACATGACTTGATTCGACGGTTGGCTGATATATTATAAAACATTGCAAGTTGGATGGTTTAAAATCACTAAAATATACATGGGGAATTGCAGTTACACTTCAGCTTGAGGAAAAAAGCAATTTCATAAAAAAGCGTAAGAGACATGTCCACATCAGTCTAGCATGGGTTCCGCGGCGCGTCTCGCACGCCCGTGCCGCAGCCGCCTATTGCGGGCCATGTGGCACACATCCTGCCGCCCTGGAAGGTGTGTTCAGGTTACCAGTCATCGGTGCAGCTTTACTTGCGACAACTCATTTAAATCCTTACTTATTTTCTACATTTTATCTATCTAATCACTCCTTCCTAGTCAATGAAAAAAAATATTATTGCTTAGGTTCTGGGACGGTATATCTCCAGACGGTAGCTAAATCCTCCAAGTTTTAGTTCAATACATTGTTTTAATATTGTTTACTAGCTGACCCGGCGAACTTCGTTCCACGCAATATGTGTTATTCTTATGTTTAAGCATATTATTGTAAAGTTTAATCTCAATCCATTCAGTAATTTTTGCGTGAAAGAGTTACAAACATCCATTCATACTCACAAACTTTTGCGTTTATAATATTAGTAGGAAGGATACAATTTAATATTTTATACGCACAACTCGATAATCAAGGTAAGTCACATTTTATTCGTAAAGTGAATTTAACTATAACTTAATTATTGTAGTTACTTTTTATTTATAATCAAATATTCCACTGTACGGAGTCCGTCTGCAGTTTTATTTAATTGCTCAACGTAACAGAAAATTTTAATTAAACCTATTTCCTCATCTAAGTAACACTTCTTCTGTTTTACGTACAATAATTATAATATCTTTGTGCGTAGTTTCATATCAAAATCCATTATTTACTCTATACAATATTTTATTAAGCAAGGGCCGCTCGTGATTTTTCCTTACAATATGAATATTAATCAAGGAAACCCTCACAACAGTGTTGACATTGACAATCGATCGATTGATCGTTCACTCTCTCCCTCTCATTCAATGCCAACCAAACTCTTCGAACAAAAAGTTAACCGTGACGAAAATTGAACTAAAAACTCGGTTAACTATTGATTAACGAGCGATTAACTTTTTCTGTAACCTTCTAAATGTTCTGTTAATGACAGAAGTGGGATTTTACGATTTGACACGGGAGCTGTCGTTTATGGCAGTTATAAAACTAATGTTTGGAAACAATGTCTGAGCTAAGTATAAAATAAAGAAGTGGAAGTTAAGTGTTCAATAACTATAGACATCAAATATTCAAAAGCCACTTATGAATAAGAACTGAAGTGTTTTTATTATACAACTACTTTGAATCATCGTCTAATTTCTTAATAATGATTGATTTATTTGTTATTTAGAATAGTTAAGACGAAGGTCATTAATTTTCATGGGTTGACAAAGATTTTAAGCATGTACTTATTAATGATAAAATCAACTAATTTGAATATAATTTTTCGAATTTAATTATTTTTCGCATGACCAATCAATTTTCAATGAACAACTGTGTACAGAATTTGCGACTATTTCGCACTGATCGATGGAGCATTTTTCACATAATTGATGATTTATCAAAAATGGCTCAGCTGATTTCGATAAATGAGACCAACTTCAACGTATACCCTTTCCGATAAAAAAAAAGAATTATTGAAATTTAACTACCATGTAAAAAGTTATGCGTGGTTACACATAAAAAAAAAAAAACAAATATAGGCGTCGAATTGAGTATGTACCTCTTTAAATATCACAAATACCCAGTAAGTGACCAAATAGAAAACTATGATCCGCCGTAGCCGTTTTACGCTTGATACGATGTTGAAGATGTGTGTAAGATGTGCCCTCATAGTTATATATTTTTTTTTTTAATTGTTCGAGTGCTAAAGTAATATAATAATGATAACGTGAAAAATAAGATAATAAAACAACAGGTGAATGTTTGGCCCAAAGTAATGCGTTAGCAGTGCCATTCATCTTAGTGTGATATCAACATACTGGACGCACAATCAACTGGCAGCAGGCTTGATTATTATTTTGGTTTACCTCTAGACCTAGAGTTGTTTATACTAAGCGCTGCGCAAAAGCCAAATTATAGGTATGCGCGGAAGCCAGAGAAACAAGACGCTGGGGCCCACCCGCCCGCCAACCTCATGCCTCCCGCGCACTCTCTACGCCCGTGCTCAACACCTCGCCACTTGTGTCGGTATTGTGCACACATGCGCAATAATTAGCGAATCACGGCGGAGTGTCATTTGCGGCTAACTTCCCATCCGTCGATTTGTGTGGCGCTTAGTAAAAGCATTGTCCAGTTGCTTTGTTTCAGTAAGTAGTATCTAAAGTAGTTAAATTAGGTAGATATAGTAGCCGGCAAACAACTTGAACGTTAAACCTACCTCTCTTTTGTTTTCTCTGCTAACGAAAGGGAGAGAGTGATATTTTTTTTATTTTTTTAACTTACGTGCCGGGACCTACTCGTATACATTATTTTTTAGTTAATAAAGGCATTTGCCCTTAGGATAAATTATATATAATACGATATTTACAAATAATATCGTAAGGTAAATAAACATACCAGTACAATAACGGTAAAATTAGAAAAGTTTCCCCGAGCCCCCAGTAATTTTTATGACATGGGTGTGGGTGTTTTACCTTCATAACAAAGTTTTGAAGGTCCACTATTCCCATTAGATAGTTTTGTTGGGTGACACAGGAAATAAAAATGTAAATTGTGATTATATCTCTGGTCTAAGTTAATCACTACTTCTTTTTGAAATAATGGTTTTATACTGGAAAAGTTGTTATATAGCACGCATATATTTTTAACTAATGCGCACCCCGTCCATTATTTATACGCTCTCTGTCCTCTCCATCCTAAGGTTGCCTGGCAGCGATAAGGCAGCCCATTGTTACACTGTTTATGTATCTTTGTTTCTTCTTTTTGTTTATTTCTTGGTGTGCAATAAAGAGTTAATCTATCTATGTACTATAATTTATGGACATAACATTATTTGTTGTACTCTTTGAGCTGCTGTATTCCTAGTACTTAACGCTTTTAATCGCTGGTTTAAGACTTACGCAAAATGAATAGAAATGAAATATGCAGCCTTTTGAAACAATCTTTTATGGAAACCTGAACGGAGGACGAAGTAGAATCACTGTCATTAATTAATTTCGTAAAATATGCTTAAATCTAAGTTATTAGTTGTTTGAAGCCATTCAAGCTATTTGACAACTAGATGCCTCAACAAGTCGTAAACTGCAGGTACCTACGTTATATACATTTTGTCTTGAGATATCGGGGAAAAAATCTAAAGTGATACAGCGCTCTGCAGGTTACATACGTAGAAAAACAGGGGATTAAATCGACCGGTGCGAGATTTCCACGCATTTAAATTGTGTGGGTGCCGGGAGGCCATGTCTGCGATAGCAGCCCACTTCGTGATAAGATCTTTTCTGTGTGAGAAACACAGACACCTATGTTAGTGTTCAACTCTACTGAGTTCAATAACATATTGATAAATTGAAGTAGTTTACAAAGTATCACCTAAGTACAAAATTAAACAAGTAGTTTTCTGAACAGTAGACCTTGCAGCACTTCTCTTTAAATGAATCTTCAACAGCTAAAGCCAATTTAAAAACCATTTTGAAAATCGTCTTTTTTAATATTTCTCGTCAATTGCTTTAAATTCAAAGTACTTATACTTATAATAACGCATTCTAGTTAAAAACACTAAATTTTATACTATATATTTTTTTACATCAGTCAAATTAACGCATCAAAAAGGAAATATAAATCTAGTTTCTATATTCAACACTATAATTAGTGAAAATATCGAAACAATTTACTCTGTATGTATACGCCTACATCTATTTTTGTAACAAACATCGAGGCAGTATCTCTAAGTAATAATCCTAATAGCTCAAAACAACAATAAGCGTGGGCGCAAAGTAGGATTTTAGTCACAAATTGTTTACAACGGTTAGTATGATAGATTAAACATAAAGGGAAACTACAGTATAGGCCGAATCCATCAACTTGTCATTTTTTTCTGTCGAATCATATAACTTAGCGGCTACTAGCTGCGAATAACCCTCGTGCAGCGGTTATGTGAACTTTGGTCAGGATCGGGTCTTCCCCAGCTAGTAGCTAACATGACAGCCGCCAAGTTGTAAGGTTCGGCCTATAATTACCATTTAGCTTTGTACATTTTTTTACAGCGCCTCTGGCGGAATCAAGGGAGAAATGTCAAAAATGTGTGGAGTCACCCGAAGACGATAATAGTTTTTGATTACAAACTTATACTGAGGCCTCAAAATGTGATTTCTGTACAGACCGTATGTCCAATTAATAGTATCGATTTTTTTTTTTTTTTTTTAATTTTGTAAAGGTAAAAAAGGTATTTTTTTATTAATAATTTTTTTTTTGATAGAAAAAAAAATAGTATTGATTGTATCATATGGAAGCAAAATAATATTTTTACGGCGAGGGCGCTTTTTTGAATTCAGAGCGAAGTGAGGGATTCAAAGTACGTTGCCCGAGCCAAAAATATATTTTGCGCCCGAGTGGTACACTCTACATTTTCATCACCTCTATGAGAAAACAAAAGGCGCCTCATATTTAACTATAATATTATTATTTAATAAAACGTAGAGTAACAACTAAATTGAATTTAAATGGTATCTAATAATAAAACGAATTAAACTTATATTTACATACTTTTCATTCATTTTCTTGGTTCAACGCCATTACAAATACTTCCAAATTCAAAAATTGCACGGCAAAGATAATTCCGTCGTACTTATAAAGATCTTTATAGAAACCACCTCCTTTGGGCGCACTTAAAGGCGAACCAACTAGTCCTATTCGAATAGATGTGATGTAAAGATAATTCCGTCGTACTTATAAAGTTCCTTATAGAAACCACCTCCTTTGGGCACACTTAAAGGCGAACCAACTAGTCCTATTCGAATAGATGTGATGTAAAGATAATTCCGTCGCACTTATAAAGTTCCTTATAGAAACCACCTCTTTTGGGCGCACTTAAAGGCGAACCAACTAGTCCTATTCGAATAGATGTGATGTAAAGATAATTCCGTCGCACTTATAAAGTTCCTTATAGAAACCACCTCCTTTGGGCGCACTTAAAGGCGAACCAACTAGTCCTATTCGAATAGATGTGATGTAAAGATAATTCCGTCGCACTTATAAAGTTCCTTATAGAAACCACCTCCTTTGGGCGCACTTAAAGGCGAACCAACTAGTCCTATTCGAATAGATGTGATGTAAAGATAATTCCGTCGCACTTATAAAGTTCCTTATAGAAACCACCTCCTTTGGGCGCACTTAAAGGCGAACCAACTAGTCCTATTCGAATAGATGTGATGTAAAGATAATTCCGTCGCACTTATAAAGTTCCTTATAGAAACCACCTCCTTTGGGCGCACTTAAAGGCGAACCAAATAGTCCTCTTCGAATAGATGTAATGTAAAGATAATTCCGTCGCACTTATAAAGTTCCTTATAGAAACCACCTCCTTTGGGCGCACTTAAAGGCGAACCAACTAGTCCTATTCGAATAGATGTGATGTAAAGATAATTCCGTCGTACTTATAAAGTTCCTTATAGAAACCACCTCCTTTGGGCGCACTTAAAGGCGAACCAACTAGTCCTATTCGAATAGATGTGATGTAAAGATAATTCCGTCGCACTTATAAAGTTCCTTATAGAAACCACCTCCTTTGGGCGCAGTTAAAGGCAAACTAAGTAGTCCTCTTCGAATAGATGTGATAAAAAAACTTTCGCTAACTGGAAATTGTTGTACTATCTTAAATTTCCACAGTATCTTGGAGCGTAATTGATGAAAACTAGTTTTTTGGCTACGGGTTAAGCGAGATAGTGCCCCTCTACTCTTTGAATCTCTAAAAAAATTACATACATTGTGCACGATTAACCAATCAATGCAATTATAAAATAAGTATCTTCTAAGTCTAAAAAAGAACTCTATTTTTGACTACAACAACGCTTCCCATCAGGTGGTCAAAAATAGTGCTATAATGTAGAAAAAATATGTAATTTATTAAAATATCTCATTGTAATATTTGTATTGTAATATTTAGTATCATTACTAACTTAAAACTGAAAACTACACTCATTATTTCACTAGTTTAAACAAGAATTGAAAAAAATACTCTCTCCTCTACCTCTAAATTTCTATTTTCTGAGCACCAACTTCCAAAGCTGTAAGCGAGGTAATCTGATAGAAAAATAGCAGCTCAGTTCAGCTGAATTATGAAACCGCTTCACAGTCGTTCGACGTGCTCTTAGATAAATGAACAGACAGGTAAAAATGCACCGGGACTAAATTTTGAGTCGATTTTTTCCATAGTTCGCGAGTTTTTACAAACACACTTAAAACTAAAATAATGTCATTTTAGTCTTAGCTAATGTTTATGAATTTATATGTACTGTACTGTACCAGCCTTTTTAGTAGTCCACTGCAGGACATAGGCGGGCCCAGTGCGGGTTGGTGGATTAACATACGCCATCGAATTTTTTCTACGGACGTATGCAGGTTGCCTCACGATGTTCTCCTTCACCGAAAAGCCTGTGGTGTGAAATTCCGTACATAAATTCCAAAGAACTCATTGGTACGGGACCGGGGATTCGAACCCACGACTTCACGATTGTAAGGCGGGTGTCACTACCTCTTGACCACCACGGCCACTCATCACTTCATGGCATAAGGCGCACTCTTAAATGATATCAATATAATATGTAGGTATAGTTTTCCTTGCCTTTGTGTATTGTCCGGCGCCCCCGACACGGATAATGGCTATGAGTTCAGAGTGCTATTTATAAAAAAACATCTGATTAACGTTATATGTACCAAACATTCAGATAGAAAAACAACGGAATGCGACACGATACCCGGCTCATTCACAATAGGAATAGAAGTTTATCTACTTACTATCTAATAAAATTTGTGAAACTTTGTGAAACATCACGACAGACAGCACAATGTTGCAAGTTGCAAGGTTTTTCCGTTGTGTATTTTATCACTAATTGTACGTGTATTTTACGCACCTTATTCATAGCAGCATCTGATTGTTTTTCCTCGTTGCGCTATGCGATTCTGAAAGCTCCTTAAATTGGTACAAAAATTATGCCAAATATTTCACAACGCAAAGTTTTAGAAGATCTTGCAAAGTAGGGTATAGGTCCCGGCACGTAAGTTGAACCAAAAAATATCACTCTCTCCCTTTCGTTAGCAGAGAAAACAAAAGAGAGGTAGCTATGGTTTAACGTTCAAGTTGTTTGCCGGCTACTAGACCAGACTATGTATAGTTGCACAAAAAAAACATTAAAATATGGTAAATAAATGCGTTGAGTAAAACAACTGCATGTAATGCTTTATTCGAATGAAATTTCATATTGAAGTGAAACTTCTAATGCGACTTCCAACAATATTGCGTCAAACGTTTAACGCTACCATGGAGGGGGTATGAAAGCACTGTTGCGTCCAAGTTTCACTCCTTCCACGCGGAGGGACTCCACGCACTATTATTATTTTCTACTTTGATTTTTGTTCAAGACCACCATCACACCGCCATATTTTACAAGCAATGTCAGAAGATAATAAGATCCGAAAATATGAAATTCGATTAAATTGAGTTTTTTATGAAAGAAAAATAAGAGAATCATTTTTCAAAACTAGCAAAGAAAATAATTGCATACTGTACAAGGTTATGGCCTAAGCTCGATATATTTTTGCATTTTCTCTTTTGTGTTGTATTGTTATGGGCCTAGTGCGATTGTAACTCTATCGCTGGCACGTCGGAGTCTGAGATAGGGGTAGGTACAACTCGTTTGAGTAATTGTGGCTATATGCGGCGAGGTTTCACTGCAATTGATACCAAAACTAGTTTCAAACTTGCCAGAAAAGCATTGAAAATGATCATTTCGCGAATGTGCAAATTTGTCGATTGCAAACTGGAATATTCGCTGATGCATCACTATATCCTATAAAGATCCTATAAAAATGTACATTTTATTTGAAATATACATATCAATACAGGCTAATGTTATTTTGCAAAGTACAGTGACTTTTAGGGTATGATCATTATGAACATCTTTACTATGAGGACAACCCTTTGCAAGCTGCGCTTAGCAAAGCAACACCTCATACAAATTAGTAATCTTTTTATAACTCAAGCAAACGTCGTTGAAGGAAACTTGTCTCTTCAAACAGACTAATATTTAGACTTTCACTAGTATACCTGCTTGTAAAGTATAAGTATCTATTTTTATCACTGCAATAAAATTAAAAACCATTAAATGTTGTTATAAAATGTAGCAGCCACATCCGTTTTTTTTTATTCCAAAATAAAGCTGATGTACTGTTTTCGTTAAACTTGAACTTATTTCTAATAAACGTACTTAAATTCCTAAATTAAAGTAATTTAAACTAAAAAAGTTCGCTCGTATTGTGGGTAATAATTAATGGTATATAATAATTTAATAAATACGAAAACACAAAGTAACAATAATAGAGTCCTACAAAATTAATGACCCTATTAAATAATGCTTAACTGCTATAATTCTTTTTACTCTTTGCCGACCAAAGAGAATAATCAACTGAGCTTTTAAAATATAACAGTCAATTGAATGCAAAAGCTTTTAATCAACGGTGACATTTTTAACCGGTTACATTAAGGGATGCATCGGCCAGCCGCCGATTTATTTTCGGACCGAAATCCGGAACACAGAAAACCGCTTAACCCGGTACCTTTATAATGAAAATTGAGCGACATCTCGACTGCACTGCTGAATGCCTGAAATTAGACCTTTAGTAATCTAGGACAAGTATTTCGGAACGGAATCAAGCCTATTCGGATGGGATTGTTTTTAGCCTGTAACGAGGAGAGCGTACTATTTTTTTCAACTTTGGATATTTTTATCTAATTTGTGGTTGATGGTGAAAGAAGGTTCAAGTTCTCCGACACACCAAAAGGTTTGTTTTGCGTTTTTTTGAAATGTTTATTACAAAAATAACTCTTTTAGATAAACCTTGTGTGGCCAGCACTATAAATTTAAAAAAAAAATTTACAACTTATGAATCTTGCTCTGTCTTGTTCGCGATAAATGTAAATAAATTAAAAAGAAATTGACAATGTAACAATGTAAACAGTATTTTGTCAGATGCAAAGACACTGGCTAAGTGACTAGGCATTGATGTAGCACATGAGAGTGATTATGACTAATTCAGGTGTTAAGCTATATGGCAATTAGGCAAATTTGAATTTTTTTGATTACCGTTATTCAGGATAACAATGTAAGAATACCTACTGTGCGTTTTATACAACTTTTAGGTGGGATATTAATTATACAACATCATCGATCCAAAACCTAATGATTCAGTTAAATTTACCAGAAAGTAAACGACACAAAACAAAAAATAAGTTGCGTCAAAAATAAAACCAAAAATAACAATACAGCAAAAACAAGAAACATACACAAATAGCCCACGTGTAACATGTAATACATCAAAATTGCACCCACCCTCTACGTGAAATAAGCTCTACAAAGTAGTTCTACGAACTCTCCCATGGAAAATGCATGACAATGTGAGCGAGTCACGTGGCAGGTAGAGGCGCCCCGTGGTGACACGTGGAATTATCTTGTTTACTAATTAATCTGCTCTACCTAGGCTCTACCTGTAGAGTTAGGTGCTTACTGGCCGTTGGAATAGGCACTCGTCAATGTCAGTACAGTCAGCGTTAAACATTCACCAATATATAAGTGATTATGTTTATTTTCATAATTTCAGCCATAAGTCGTCCGATACCTGGCATGAGCCCTTATTTTATTTTATTTACAATATTTACTTACTATGCTTACAGCCTTGACTAGCGAACACGCACAGAAAGCCAGAATTATAATACAATAAAAATTAACACTAATACTATGTATAAAAAAAGTTATTGATTTAAAAAAAACTAATGCGCGCGTTTAACGTATCATTGAATTTTGAACATAAGATGTCGATATATGGTGTATGAGCATAAAGATCTACGACAAGACTGTAAGACAGGTTACAAGCATTATTATTATATACTACGGGACTAATCGCGCACTAAAATTACGAGATACCTCTTGATCCCGACCTAATACATACCTAAATACCTCCTGATCTCGACGTTTCGGCCAAGTTGCATCGACCGTGGTCACGGGTAGATCTACCCGTGACCACGGATGAGGAGGTATTTATTTATCTCGTAATTTTAGTGCGCGATTAGTCCCGTAGTATGTTATAATAATGTGTTCAAATCGCGAAAGTTTAAAAACAACATAGGTTACAAGCAGTTTGCATCCAGTGCGGCCCTGCAGTCCTAATGAGGTTATATGTCTACTTTGTGGGTGGACGTTTTATTACAAGCTTTTCTTTAACTTGCAATGGATATACCTATGTAAGTTCGGGTGGAATCTTGCAAGTTAAATATCCAACTCGGATTCCGTTTAAGCTGAAATTTTGTACACATATGTATATTGCGTGACAATGCAATAATATGGTACCATGGAGCTAATCTGACGATGGAATCGAATGGTGGCCATAGGAACTCCTGTACCAAACAAGATAGACCCGTAGTGTTCGGGCTCGTTTTACTTGTCTTGGCTAGCACTCTGCTGCTACATGATATCCAGGATCTTAAAAGCTTGTATCTTTAAAAAAATATATTTTGAAAATAAATCATTTACACTGCATTTTGAAAATAAATAATTTACACTTAGGCGGTACGAGATTTTAATTCGAGATCTTTTCGACGCTGGCGATTTGCATAACGCATTTACTTATTTCTTGGCTGTCGATCATAAAGCGATGCACCACGTGATCACGTGACCCACGGATCGTATGTTAAGGTCCTTACCAGTCACTATTGCAAACTTTCTGCTTCACAACAAATATCCACCTTTTAACTTACGAAGTTGGAATTAGCACGATGAAATCCTGCTTGCTAGCGAACTGAGAGACTAGAAATATTCATATTCATTGTGAAGCCGTGGTGGTCTAGTGGTAGTGACACCCGCCTTACAATCGTAAGGTCGTGGGTTCAAATCCCGGTCCCGTACCAATGAGTTCTTTGGAATATATGTACGGGATTTAACACCGCTGGCTTTTCGGTGAAGGAAAACATCGTGAGGCAACCTGCATATGTCAGTAGAAGAAATTCGATGGCGTATGTGAATCCACCAACCCGCACTGGGCCAGCGTGGTGGATATGGCCCAAACACCCTTCGTGGGTAGGCCTACGTCCTGCAGTGGACTATTAAAAAGGCTGATACAGTACAATACAGAAATATTCAGAGTTTACATACTCCATCTTCGGCCACAGCATTGCTTCTTACCAAGCGAATTGGTGGTAATCCTATTAGGTATAAAAAAAACATTCACCAGTTTCTTGACCTGTGTTTTGCGTATAAATTAAACACAACTGATAAACGCCTCTTCTTCAACTATTCCTTGGTAGTTGCTGTATTTATCGAGCGCGTACACAAATTATCGATGAAATAGTTATCGACTAGTGATGTGCTAACTTCTCCAATTCATTGATAAAAGTAATTCTAGCAAAAATATGAATGAAATTTTATGGAACTAATAAAAAAATATGGTATTCTACAACCATTACAAGGTACGTGACCCTAAATATGTTTTCATTTTTACTTCAAACATAGTACTGTTACGAGATGGGTTCTTAGATAATCAGTTAAAACGCCGATTATTCACTTTGCACTTTATTGCACAAAATCACGATACGCACGACACAGCTGTTCGCACAAACACTTCACACTGGGACTGATATTCACACAAACTAGTCACTTCACAATCACTGGTACTGCACTTGAACACGAGATGTTATCGCTTCGACGGTAAACGAATAACTGAGTCCCCAAGGGTCAGCCGGCGTATTTATATCCGTCATTACAGTCTCAAAATTACTATACGAGTCGCGAAATTACTCGATCTAATAAACGCTATTGTTAACAGAGTAGCAGGTTGAAAATTTCTGGAAATATCGGTGCCAATGTGTTTGACAAAGTAAAGAGAGACTTTCGTATTATTCTCAAATACACACAAAAAAACATAAAACTGAATACAAAAGACCGGGAAACAAAAAGCACCAAAAAAAACGAAAAACAATAGAGCACCCCAGAAGCGTGATCACGTAAACATCGTAGATTACATCATTGTTACTGCATACCTATAACGGGCGTGTGCCTACTGCGTTACAATACTTAGAACTTTATATACAATCACTTTTGAGGTAATAATAATTAGTATGTTGATGTGACAAAAGGTAGTAAGTGTAGGTAATCATTCTGAAGCTGACTCAAAAGCAAGAATCACTGAATACACCCGAAAGTATGGGACGAGAAGTTTCCAAAACGCAGGTGACACAATTAAGCATGCAGTAAAATTTCTCTCCTAACACCACAACACAACCAAGTCACTGATTAAATCACAATTTTCACGTTATGATATATTATAATTTAGCATACGACAAACAAGCCCCAGTTATTGTAAAATAATAGTTACTATAATACAGTGTAAAACCACAGATTAGTTATCCACAGTACAGATTATTGGTGGGACATCACTATTTGTATTACCGCTAAAGAGTTTCCACTGTTGTTGCAATAATTACCGATAAAGACCGTTTACAGTCAAGCTAAACTGCTAAGCAATTACTACAATAGTTGCAAACTAGGCTTTCAAAAGTATAGACTCGTCGTAGACACAATGACTGCTTGAAGTCAATTAAACAGTAGAAACCTTTCTAATGATATTTTGACGACAACGAATGAAATATGCGAAAGTGTATGAAGAGATTTATTCCATGTCCATAGATTACAACACGATGTTGCAGGTGTCATGCGTACTTTTCCAGGTGAGAATAATGGTTATGTTTTAATTTGATATCTAAAAGCAAAACAAAACTCAAACACGCAGTAGCAGTCAATAAATACTCACACATCTAGTTTTATTTTCTTTCGGCTATGTTTACCAGTCAATGCTGCCTTTGTCTGCTTATTCTTATAGGCACCACAAACTCAAAATCAATTGTCACGACGATAAATTCCAAAAAAATACCTCAAAATCCCAAAGCTACCCGTCACACAGAACGTCAATCCAACCCTACCCGTCCACCGTACCAAAAAAGTTCCTGAAAATGGCTAAACGACCTTGCATAATAAAGCATCCTAACCCAAAGGCCAATAGGTCTAAGGGTCAGTCCATAAGTGCCGGTGACATTTCAGCATGTGCATAATTGGCCAGGAAACTGACGTGGCCACCCCCTCCCGCTCCGGGGGCGTCAAGCGTGTCGACGTGTCAAGTCAGGCCTTGAATAATATATGGACAGTAGGATGGCTCTACCACTTAGCGTGCGCTGAATTATTTAGGCCCAGTGTGGCGGTCCGATTGTTTGCGCAGCGAAAACTTCCACTGTCTTGATGCAGTTTTGAATAAGTGAGATTTGCGCTGGGAAGCTAATCGTTGATAGAAACAATTTCGAAAATTCCGCTACCACTTAGTCTATAATCAACTAATTATTTGAAAAATCCAGTATGAAAATATTCTTCCTCCGTTTCATTTAAAAATAAAATGAGATAGATGCATCAACTTCCTGTTCCATAAACTAACGATCTTAAATAATCGAGCGATAATATGCCTTTTACTATTGCTGGAGAGATCGAGTTGTTAGAAACTGAAACGGGTACAATTATACTGAGCTAAATCTTTAGTTACATCAGGCGGCAAAAAAAATATTTCTGACTTATTCTTCTTCTTTCTTAATAAGTCTTTACCGCTTCCGCTTTGGATTGAAGACACAAAGAGATTGGAGATATACTTATATAGCCAGCAGTTGACGTCTTGAGGCAGACTTCATGGTGATGATGATGATTTTACTATCAAAGCTTACTATCTCAATCACAGAGCAGGAGAAACTAGATCTAAATGGAATAACTTTGAGTCGTGAGCGTCAAAGTTACCAGAACATGATAGTTTCATATCGAAAGTCATTTAAACTCAAACTTCGAGCTGATAATAAACCGTTTTACGACTTAAAATATTGAGCGTGAACTTGTAAAAACAAAAAAAGTTGTCGAAAGCCCCAAACATTTACTTCACCATATTTCAATATTCTCTATCAGCGCTGTAAATCAAAAACTCCATTACCTAAACCGTGGAGGAGTGAATTAAATTCTCGTAACTCAAGTTGCGCCCGCGCAGGTGTTATGCCGGATGCTGAAACAGGCCAGAGGGGGAGGGAATATGAAGGGGACTGAAAGAGGGGAAGGGAGGGAGAATAATAGAGGGTGCGTAATCCTCGTACAAAAGTGTGGGACAGAGAAAACTCGCAATTTAGAACAGCATTCGTTTGTGCTTTAGTTTGTGATGTGAATATGACGTAGATGATCCGTACTAAACATATTATTTTTTCCAATATTAGAATATTTTATTTATACATATACATACTACTATACTGTCGGGTAATGAGAGCCACCAGTTGATTTTTCTGTACTTTAATTTGTGTATTTTATAAATTAATTTAAAAAAAAATAAGTAATCAATTAAAAATAAGGATTTAGTACCTGTTGACATTAAAAGTTTTACTTTGGTCATTATATTAAAAAAAAACTAATGACGTGCGACGTAAATAAATGATTGATTGAATTTATTCACACAAAAATATTCTACAAGATATTTGGACACAGATTTTTCTTGCAATCATACAACAACACACTCCATGAGAAACCCTAAAAACCTATGTAGGACAAAAATATTGATACCACCAGTATCTCTCATCTAGACATTGAAACAAAAATCGTGTTAACTTTTCCTAGAAGAGAATTTGGAAAATTGAGATGAATATCTTTGGCCCTTCATTAATATAAAAATTATGCGTCGTCTCGGCGTCATCGCATTATCCGAAGGGATTTCATCTTGTATTTTACTCGTGGGCGTAATTCGCTTTACGCCATTTTAGGATAATTTTTTTGTTGCTACCCACAAGCTTGATACTAAAAATATTACAGGAATTTTATATTTGTTTGGAAGTTTTATCTTTTTTGAATGTATCAGTTTAGACTTCTCATTACATAGGTTTTAATCAAAGTAGCCAAAGGTGCTTTCAAAAACTATCATTTAAAATGCTAAGCATAACGAATGATGAGTAGCTCTCTTTACATTTAGATTTAATTAATTGAACGAAATGAGAGAGTCACAGTTTTGAGTTGACGATTTTGTTCAGCTCTACAGGTTGCGTTTTTCAAAGAATATTGACGTTATTTTTCACACTAACTACACAGGTTCTATATTTTAATGGATTTTTTATTATCGGCAATTTTTGATCAATGTAGGAGTAATTCTTTGAGTTTTGGCGGGAACGCGGAAAAATCATGCCGCCTCATTCATTGTATTATTTTGTTAAACTTGTGTTTTTATCAGTGATAATTAGTGAAAATGGTGGTATTTCGTTGATTATGAGCTGATTTACGTGCATGAGTGTAGGCAAGTGATATAATGTGACATATCATGTTGTTCCGTGTTGTTACCAAAACTCCATAGACGCCTCTAGTAAAGTCTCCACTGCTTTACTGAGGTAAGACTTGGACTATGGTTGGACTTAACAGCGACTTTATTGGACTATGACGAGACTACGACAGTGACTATTTTGATAAAATAATATCAAAAATTATTAAAACTTAATACTTGACACTGGCAAATGCACAATAATGCGACGCCAAAACTAAGAAGAAGCAGAAGGGTAATTCTTTCAATAAGGAATTATGATGTCGTATGTCGTGTCGTGTGTCAGCTAATTTCCATAAAATTGGGTAAATAATTTCCATAAAATTGGGTAAAACTGTCCTAACATGATGCTATGGTAGATAATTATGATGAATTGTAAAGATGGCTCTGCCTACAAAATATATTGAGATATACAAAACCAGTGAAATTCAAAGTTTATTTAGAACAAAATTCCTATCTGTTATTGTAATACCTATCTATAAAGTAGGTACTTACCTAAGTATTAAGCAGTTGGAATAAAAGTTCGAATGACTATTTAAGAGTTCATAAACACACTTAATTAGGAAGAGTTCATCATCATATGGGACATCTACTGATCTAAACTCTTCAGTGAGCGGACGTAAGGGTGGTTGGTTACACGGGCGGGTGTATGACCGACGTTTTTTCTCGCCGGCTGGGCGCGTTTCCTGTCACAATTTGTCTGTTTGTTTTTTTGTCGCCACACCGTTACAGGAGCGACGGTTTTTGTTGCATCCGCTATTTATTTGGTTATACGAAACCCGTAGTGTGATGCAATAAAGTTATGCTCGTGTTTGTTTTTATTGAGCTGCGTACAGTTAACTGTAGCTTCTCTTTTCTTTTGTTTTTAAGCTTTGCAAATCTACTCATTGAAATTACGATAAACTTCTTAGTACGTATTTTTTTTTTTTGCAAAATATAATATGACCGACTTCACCCATGTCCAGAATCATTACATAATATTAAACAAAGTCGATTTCCACTGTCTGTCCCCATGTAAGCTTATCTTTAAAACTACGCAACTGATTTTGATGCAGTTTGTTTTAATAGATAGAGTAATTCAAGAGAAATGTTTATATGTATAATACACCTGTGCGAAGCCGGGGCGCATCGCTAGAACGCAAATATTATGCACGGATCGATGTAACATTTTTCACCTTATTGTTGATTTATCAGAAATGGGTTAGCCAATTTAGATACAATTTAAATGGGACCAATTTCTTTCCAATAAAAAAAGAATTATTGAAATCGGACGACTATAAAAAAAGTTATGCGTGCTTAAACAAATAGCTATCTTAGTGTCATTAGCATTCAGCATCAAATGAAATTAAAATCATTACATCAAATCTGAATCATATTTTGTGAAATATGATGCCACAGAAACACATACAGATACATTAACAGAAAGATCGAATTTATATCTCTAGTACCATCTAAAGTACAATATAGGTTTATTAAAATCCAGGGTATACAGATCGGCTGGCATACGCATCATGACATGATTTTATCAATTTGTAAAAATTTTACAAGTATAACCTCACCATGACTTTGTGGCGTATTGACACGTTGATAAAAATTATGTCGTGACACATAGGTATGCTAGCAGTGCTAATTATCCTGGATACAATTTTATTGTACATAAAACAATCTTGTATCTTGATATTATCATATTCTAGGGAAACGTGCTACCTACTTCTTAGACCTCATCTTTCGTGAAGCAAAATATTGTCAATTAAACGCAATTGTCATACATAAAAAAAATCTTTTAAAAAATATTACTATATACTAGCTGACCCGGTGAACTTCGTTTCACGCAATATCTTAATAAATTATAGCCTATGTGTTATTCTGATGTATAAACATAATTATTGCAAGGTTTCATCTAAATCCGTTCAGTAGTTTTTGGGTGAAAGAGTAACAAACATCCATACATACTCACAAGCTTTCACATTTAATTAAATATTAGTAGGATCTTACACACGATTTCTGACCCCAAAGTCCAATAAACTAAGCAAAGCTAGTGATGGCTGTCAGTTACTGATATACTATGTATGTGTTATACTTATATTCTAAATCTAAATACATACTTAATATATGTATAGTACCTAAATAACACCCAGACACAGAGCAAACACCTATGTTCATCACATAAATGCTTACCCTGGGTGGAATAGAACCCACGCCTCTTTGATCCAGAAGTCAAAATCAAAATTTGCTTTAATCATTGGACTTATGGAAATGCGCTTAGAATCGTCTTTTTACAAAGGTTTTCGATAACATAATTACAAATTAATTAATTACGTAAAATCATTTAAGTATTACAAATTAGAAAACCCTAACATAAAACAATCTAAAAAATTAAATACAATATATCTGCAATAGCATCGTCATAAAATGATCAAAAATAATTAAAATTAAATTAAATAAAAACAGCATTCAGGGTCACTAACCACTAAGCCATCGAAGCAGACTGAGGTTAAAATAAAGTTGTATGGCATAAAATAATAATCGTACATATAATATTATTAGGAGTTCATTGACCATAATATGTACACTACATATTATGGTCAATGAACTCCTAATTAACAGTATTTGTGTATATACTAGTCCACCTTGCTTGGTGATGGGTAATTAATGGCAGGACAAACGTCTACCTCAATTTAAAACCGATTAAAAGAAGAGTGTAGGTACGCTAGCCATTAGGTGTAAGTATCTGAAGTTGACTAAAATTATTTCCTGAAATATTGCATGGATAAACAAGTTTGAGCTGCACAAAAGGAGCAAAGAACCTACTTCAAATTATTTTATTTCATACTGATTAACAAAAAAGTCTATGATGAGCCTTAATTTATTTTTCAAGAAATTTAAAAAAAATAATCATTCGCAGAAATGAAAAATATACGTACTGTGGTTCTATGACCTATGTAAGCCTGCAGTATGCGTAATAGCCGATTGGCTAGTATTGGTATCAGATTTTAAATAGATAAAAAAAATAGCTTAATAAACTTGTAAGAAGTGATTTCTTGCCAAACGAAAAATTTAGACTTTAAAAAATTTAGACATTAAAAACTTTAGATGATATACTTACCCTACCATAAGCTGCATAAGATGCTTATAAACATAGAAACACAACACCCAAAATTACAAGCTTACAGTTTTTATCCTAGGCTTTTCTTAGTCAATAGCACAACAGCGGTGTTTGCTTACTTACATAATTCGGGTCTAAATAGTTAAGGTACGTTTCCACGACCTACCACACTTCCACAATTACTGAAGATTTCAACTATCCGCTGATACTTGCTAATTAAAATGGACACATCAGGCCAGACGAAAATACTCGCGCGGTCGGACGGGGGGGAGGGGGGATGGGTGGCAACCCCCCTTAACTTTGCAGCCAGAATGCATTTCGGTGTTGTCATAATAGATTTTGAAATTTATATTTGAAATATTGCGCGAGCATTTGAAGTGCAGTGCATTAATCTTGAAATACCAGGATAAATATGGGAGAACATAGACAGATTTTTGCAATCTATTGTCTAATAAACTGTAGAATAGTTTTATTCAAGTATTTAGTTTGATTGTATTATAATGTATTAATGAATTGATTTAGCTATATAATTATAATTATTTAAATAATTTTGGACAATGTTTTCACTGTGTGTGCTATAACTGTATGTCAATTAGTGTTTAATTTTAAGACATAACTACGTTTTATCTTTTAATTACATTATTGTTTAAAATTATTGCTTTACATTATGTAACTTGTTGATATAATGAAATAAAAGTATTAACAGAAAAAAATGGAATTGAAATTTTATAGAAGTTTACCATTGTTAGCAGGTACAAGATTTACCAATAAGCTGAGTAGGCTGTGGAGCCTAGAGCAGCAGATTTTAAGGGGCGGGAAATTTCGGACTATTTATCATTGTGAAAATAAAAGATAAATTTGTATACCTACCTAAATATTATAAGTTGTACAGAAAAACAACATTGATACGTTTTACCGCTTAGATTCTATGTTTGAAAAAAAACTGCGACTACTGCGTAGAATGGGTGCGGCAAAAATTCAACAGCCTACTGGCAAAAAATACGCAAATCTGGCAGTACTAATACAAGGGTACAATTCAGGTAATCATAATAATGTATATTAAAGTCAACAAACCTGATAGACGCCTGTTTACTGTAACATTAAGCACTAACTTCTACGAATCAAATAATCGCGTAGCGGCTACGGCACGCTACGTCTACGAAGATGCTATGGTACCGTGGTCATGTTGTAGCACTCAAAAGAATCAATGGATATTATGTTGCAGCCAGTTACTCTGACTAAAAAAAAATCTAATTCAGTACGATTTGGAATTTTTTTAGTCACAGACTCATAGTACACTGCATGCCAATTGTTCATATTTAATTTAAAAAATAATGATAAACTTTTGCGAGCTAAGTACTGGTAGAAATAGTCAGTAATCCTGGCCAATATTGAAAACAAAAATCAAAATCAAAAAAGAGAAAATTTTGCATTAGTGGAAAAGTGAAAGGGGAGGGTGGCGCAGCGCGCGCGTGAGTGGTCGCGAGCACGTCCAGCTCTGCGCTGACTCCGGCGCGGAAACCCTCGCCATCAATGTATAAATAATCGTTTACCAATGCGTCCGAAAACACGCAAACCACCGGCCGTAGTACGATATTTCAGGAAGGTATTCCCCCGTCCGTCAGACGCAACTTCAGCACATCCTATTTATAAGCGTCTATGTATAAATTCACTAAAAGTTAACACCACAACACACGTAACGAATATAAACTCGGAAAAGCCTCTATTAATAATCGACCGACTGACTTTGCTACCAAAAATAATAGTCTAATTGTGAAAAGTTTATGCGCGATGGGTCGTGGACCGGGGCTATCTTGGGGCGGCTAAACTTAGTGGTGCGTGCGAGCCAGATGGTAAAATTAGTGTTGAGACGCCGTCTGCTGCGCTGCTGCTCATGACGCCACCTCGTGTCCATTCACACACCTCGCACCACGATCCACGTACTCGTAACTGCCAAACTTATGACATTCCATTTTCGAATTGGTCGCGAACCGCCATGTTGCCAGGTGACAGCTACCGGCCTGCCGCCATGTTGGTTCTTTGATTTATTGGCGACATCACTCGGCGCCGTTGATTTGGACTGATTTAAGGGATTGCAAGCGGTATGACTTGTCCTTGCTGCGTTTTGGCGACCGCAGACGCGTTTGTCATCATCTGAAATGGTGTATGACTTTTTGAACCAATTTCAATTTGTAATCAACTTTAGTCTGTCTCTGGTAATTTTTTATAATAATAGGTATTGTATGTACACTAATTAGTTAGTGATTATGATTATATATGGTTTTATAGAGAACCCATTATTCACATCCATATCTTCAGATTTAACTGAGTAAATAACGTGTTGTGTTTTACTGGTTTAATATATTACATAATATTTTACAAAAATAAAAAAAAATATTTATTTACATAACTTAAAAAACATAGAAATTCAATTCTTAACTACCTATATAAATATATCCTACCTATATACAAAAAAAAAAGGCTAAAAATCGAAACAAATATTGTGTCCGTGTAAAATATTTACCTATATTTCCATGTTCAGCGTTCCCTTGGCTGTGCCGATAAACTTTTCACCATGCGTAAAAGCATAATTCAGCCTCTCAAATTTCAGGCCCTATTGAGTTTTGAAGGCTTATGACCCGGGCAAATGTGGTGGAGCGGCAAATCAAAGGGTTTTTCAGGCCCTTTTGTTTTCACCGGTCCATTAATGGGAGGATAATTATCTGAAATGTCCAGTGGCTGCCCAGCGGCGAGCCCAAGGGTATTTTTCTCATTAATGTGCACTTTGGGTTCAGCGTCGTTCACTGACAGAATTTGGGGCTTCACGTGCGGTGTCTATATATTCGAAGTACTTATGCGTCGGTTCCGTAACAAATTTAACGTTTTTAAATGGTTACAGAGTAAAATAAATTACGAAACAGTTTTGCTAGCAACGGCAATTGATTAATTAACATTGTTATATTTTATGTAGAACTTGAAATAATTATATAAATAATAGTGCCTAAAAAATGAATGAATTTAACTAATTTCTGCTGTACTATGTAGATACTCGTACCTACATAAGCGCTGTTATTTGCCTTACAAGCTTAGGTAGTCGGGATCAAAGTCTGACCTTTCGCTTTGTAAATACAAAGTACCTAGGTAATATTTATGAATTTATATACAAAATAAGAACTAATAGACCTCTTGAGCGACTTAGTTTGCGACATTTTTTATTCAATTCACTAATCGTAATTTATAACTAAATAATGAATTATTGCGTATTTTATTTATTATATCCTGGTTGGATAAAAATTAGTTATTCAGTTAGATAAGTCATCATTATCACGTGCCAATTCAATAGTATAACTATAAATTACAAAAATAATAAATAAATAATAGCAGTTCACACAAACGACTCAATATATCAATAATAATACACAACACAAAATGGTGGACGGATGACCTCATTAAGACCGCAGGATCGCGCTGGATGCAAGCCACTTCCAACCGGTCGTAACGGAGATCCATAGGGGAGGCCTATGTCCAGCAGTGGACGTCCTTTGGCTGATGGATGGATGGATGAATACACAACAAAAAAATCTTCTTAATCATTCCCACGAAATGATAATGAATTCACAACATGTTTTATTTTATCGAACACGACATCATTGTAGCAATTCGAACAATGAAAACAATTGGCTAATCTTACACATAACGTTGCAACGGAAATTATGCTAACAGTTTCGTTACCGTTTGAGTAAACAGATTATTAATTTTTCAGCTTGCTGCTTTTTTAAAAAGATTTATTACAGGAAAAATATACCTACAGTGTGTCACGATAGAGAGTAAAACCACATGTCACTGCTAGTAATCAACATAACTTACTATTTGAACTCGCATGAAAAACACAATCAATACGTTTTGAAGTTTTGACTACCCGGTCCTTGAAACGCGCGCTATAAATAAATCCTGGCGCCCGTCCAGGAGCTGGACTATCATAATAAAATGCCAAAGATCGAGACGAAGCGGTCAGAAAACTATGTTAATTCTTTCATATATAATGAAGTGGATTCTGACAGTAAACTTTAGTAGAAAAGTGCCTATTGTCGTTTACGTCCAGAAGACATGCTGGAATAACTTGTCGTTAGTGACTTGCCATTAGGATAATGTTGTTGAAAAATACAAATTTGTAATACCCTGGAACTTGTCTAAAAATATTAATGAAATCTTCTGCAGAATACATTCAAACCCCATAAGGATGTAAACTAGACTTTAGTTAGACACGCGGCAGATCCAAAGAAAAACTGGACAAGTGCGAGTCAGGCTTGCCTACCGAGAGTTCCGTACAAATCCAGAAAATTTCACAAAATTGGGAAGTAAATTGTTAAAATCTCTATATTATATCATCGACAAAAAGTTTTTTTTTTCACTTTTATCGTCATATATTTATAATTACACATTGTTAAAATAATAAAAAAATCTGTTTTAGCATGTGCTAATGAAGCTCTTTTATATGATACCTTACATGATACGATTTACTCACTTTGAATTTTCAACCCATATTTTGTGAATCTAGGCCTTATTTTTTTGTGATTTAAATAAAAATATACAGTTTTCAGATTTATTCCTATATGTGTACTCAGAGACAATGCTTCTTACCAAATTTCATAGTTCTATGTGAACGGGAAGTACCCTGTAGGTTTTGATTTTTGTGAGTGTCGAAATATACGGATTTTTACGACATAAACGGCTCTAACTTTTTTGTACGATAACTGAGAAGTTTTTCTTTTACACAACTGTAAGAAACTATAGATATACGTATATAGTTTAAATTTCAACTCAATATCTTTACGCGTTCCCGAGATAAAGAGTCTTGACATACCCACAGACGGACAACAACTATGTTGTCCGTCTGTGTGTATGTCAAGATCCTATCCCACAAGTGTTCCAATTTTTCCTTTTGAGGTACGGAACCCTAAAAATCAGATTTTTTTCTAGTCCGGCTAGTCTTTTTCTCCGCATTCTTAGTCAGATCCAACAAAGATAAAGAACTGCTAAAACAAATTGAATACAAGCCCATATTCAGCAAAAAGTTCCTTATTTAGAATGATAAAATGATAACGTTAAATTTGACAATTAAAAAGAACACTGTTAATTGATTTTTTTTAACCATCTATAATCGCTTCAATTCCAAACCTCACTCAGCGTGGCTCCTGTGGTGCTTCAAGGTGCTACGGTAGATAGATAGAGCAATTCGACTGATTCTTAGCAAACAAAGCTTGCGGATAACTCTACGCAAACCATCATTTTATTTGTGACCGACGAAACGGTGGAGGTACTCAATTCGACGCGTATATATATTTTTTTATGTATAACTACGCATAACTTTTTACGTAGTAGTCTGATTTCTATATTCCTTTTTTTATTGGATAGAATATACTTTGAAAAGGGTCTCATTTAAATTTTATTAAATCATCTCAGCGATTTTTGATAAATCAACAATAATGTGAAAAATGCTACATCGATCCGTGCGAAAAATTCGCAAATTCTGTACATGGTTGAAGTCGGTCATGCCATTTTTTGCAAAAAAAAAAATAATTTAAAAATTATCCTAATTTAGTCTAGGCATACTTTTTCCATCCGCCTTGTAACAAAATGTAAATACCTACACTAGTATATCGATTTAGTACTTGAAGAATGTTACCGCACGATAGGTTACGTTTCAATCGCTTTTACCGTCAAGCTACGAAGATGTTATACATGTGACAAAAACATGTGTACGTAAAAAAGCTACACAAACGCGAATTTGTTATATATAATACTACTGTACGCGAATACTAATGTTGTTTCCTCCACTAGATAATAAACAAAATATATGAAAAATAAAAACAATTTCACCTCCGATTTGAGTATAAATCCGAAAATATTGATCGTGGAGTAAAAAAAGTGCGAGAACCAAAGTTGAAGACAATAAAATTTCGCCCATTACGATTTTTTTGATAAACTTGATAGTATAACTCTGCAAATATTGATCCGTAAAAATGATGATGACCAAACTTGTGAGAAATTAAATTTGAAACAACTTTGGAGACCACCATTTTTGCACGAGTTATTTCAGAAAAACGAAAAAATTGAACTTTAAAACAAGATGGCGGCGAATAATAAGTGAAACTTATTACACACACTAAAAATAGAATAAAATAAATATTTAAGGGGTGCTTCCATACAACAAACGTGATTTTTAGGAGTTTTTTGCTCGCTATTAAGAGGCTAAGGAGGCGCCAACACGGTACGGAACCCTTTGTGCGAAAAATCAACTCGCACTTTGCCAATTTTTCTATTGACGTCTCAAGCCTGAATAGGCTTGACGATACTCTACCACATTTTTTTCGATTTTCGTTTCCATTTTTATCAAATATGTTAATAATTCAGATTTCATATTTTGGTAAATGAACACAAGTCGTCTTCCCTATCTTCGTAACTTCAGCGAAACGAGTACCTACAAGAAGCGGACTACGAGTAGCATTTATCATTTATTCAGCAGTTCGCGAGTGCACGACGGCGCGCGGCGGTTCGAAGCAAGTGTCGGCTTCAGGATGTCTACGGCAGACGTTTGATCGTTCGAGAGTTGGCTGGTGCATTTTGTATGGGTTCGTTTGTTCGTTTTGCTCAGTTCTGATGGATGTTGCTCCGTTAGTTATGGGCGTAGTTCTCGACTAGAGTCTGTGGGTAAGGTTTGACAGTAGTAGTCTATACTTACCATTTTTTACCGACTTCCAAAAAGGAGGAGGTGGAGAGGAAATTTTTTAGTTCAAATAGGTACGAGTATACCCGAGGTGATTTTATTTAAATTTTATCGAAATCACCTGAGCCGTTTTTGAAAAATCAACAAAAATGTAACAATTGCATACTACAATTTGACTGAACTTTTCGAATTTTGTTCACGATGGAAGTCGGTTTTTGCCAGATTTTACGAAAAATAATAAGTAATAAAAATATAATTGGCTTAACTTTGAAGGATTTCGACAGCTGTAATCATAATTTGAAAATGTTGTTCTCTTTGTCTAGTAGATCGTAGTGAAATGGACAGCTATATTTTTTGTAAGTTTAGCCTAGTGAAGTCTTCAAAACTGTGTCTAATGTAGATGTCTATAATATACTTGTAGGTGGACGAATAGTTTTCTATTGGCTACACCAAGTGAATAAAACTTTATATTTCGCAATACGTTTGTTCCCAGGGTAGTTAATGTCAAAGACCTCTCTTGTTAAGAAAATGATCGATCACATTATACATTCAAAACAAATAACGCTTCAGTCGTATAGTTCCAATACTTTCTGTTCAGATATTTTGTTTCGAGGACGCCATATAATATACGGCCTACGAGTACACAAACAAGTGCAATACAACAACAAATATTATCAAGCCATTACTTAAGTGTACTATGCTCTTCAACGTTTTATCTATGGGTAAGTATTCTATACTTAATATGACTGTTGGAAATTTTAATCGTAATATATGGTAGGTTTTCCATCCAGACCCCATTAACTTGAGCTACGGACGATAAATAAACCGAATCAATTATCCGTGCCCGGCACATAAAAGCGTCGCTTGCGCTGTTGCGCTTGCGCATACCTACGTGGTTGATGATATATGTGTGAGTATGGCTTGCATCAGGGCACGCACACAAGCGCGCGGCGGCCATCTTGTCGGCGCGTGGGCAGCCGCGGCTGACGGCACGTGCGAGCTATTTTGGGCGGCGCCCGCCCTGCCCCGCGCCGCCCGCCCCGCGCCTTCACTGAATTGTGTAGACGTAACGCATGATTTAGTTGTACAGTACAACGCATGATTTAGCTTTGAATTTTTATTTTATTCGTTGTTGAAGGGTGTGAGATGTGACAGCACGGTACATACTGTGATGAACGCAGGTTCTTAAATTTGGCAATGGAACCTTTTTGGATGCTATTTAATGACGAATTTAACCAATTAGATAAGGGAATAATAAGCTTCATTAGGTTTCACATTTGTGTGGTTTTTTTTTTTTTTTACAATGATGGCCTTGACATGGCGGAGGTCCCTGTCCACTGGAAATGTTTTTCGGTTAGACTTGGATAAAATTGGATTTCATAAAATTGACATGGATTCAATAAGTTCTCATAGATTCCTTACAGATCGTACAGTAGTCGATATGGACCACGTTGGCCATAATCAGCTTATACAAATAAAAACTTTAACTTCGCCCCGTCAAAATTATCACCAGCAATCACCCATCACGACTGACCGATACTAAAGTATAAATAGATAATAAACCCCCCAATATGGTCACCTCACACACGATGGAACTTGGGAGTCAGTATGAGTTTATATCTAAACGGAAACTACAGTGGTTTCTATGTGGCTTCAGCTTCATACACTTATGTACAGCACCCTCCATGAAACTACAGACTGGATCAGACTTCTTGGGCTCTGTCAGTGAACACTAGACGATTACCTAGTATCGCAATAGAATATATTTATATTATTTAAGAGAAGATATGTGCAGCTTGTAGCTAACTTCACTAACGCCAAGAAGTTTGATTTAGGCTATACCAAAAATGTATGCAGTGACATGAAATCGATAATAGTTTTCGTTTACTTTACAAACTCATACTAAGGCCTCCGACGGCTTTAATGGCGCGTTTACTGTAGAGATTTCATGTCCTGCTCCGTGTTGTATAAACAGACACAACTTTATGTGTGTTTTTCTAATGTTGACAGGTTATGTAGATCGTTAAATATTCGACGTTTGGTTTGATGGCAGTTCAGTTAAATCTTGCGTAATATGCCTATCTCGAGAGGATTGCTTGTTTTAGTTAGTAATATGTTTGCTAATGAAAATGTAATGGTTGGCTGGCTAGATTGTTTTGGCTTCTGCTTAGAGTACATTAATCCTAGCCCCGCTCAAATATTTAAACAAAACTATACAGTTTTCAGTTCTAGTATCCAGTTTCAGTATCCGTGTTAAATTTCCGTTTTTAAACGGTTTATATATTCGCTTCGCCTGTGTGTTTGTCATCAAATTACGCGAGTTAAGAATTTTTCTTTTTACTTATTGTTTGTACGGAGAGTTCCGCAAAGTAACGTCTAAGTTAATCAATCATTTCACGGTTGAAATATTGTTTGTTTGAGATTTATTCCATCAAGTATAATTTCTAGAAAAAGGGGAGGGAATGATTCTAGTCTGTTCCATTGCTTGTTCTTGCCAATTCAACTCTTCTCGCCATTTTTTCCGATCCTGTAGGACCCACTCTCTTCTGTAGTGGTTCCCATTGCCTTCCGACATGTTTGATGACGACACCAAAATGATAATTGGTAAATATCATGTTTAACCTATCAACTTTAATTTTGCTATCGAATATCTGGCATACAGTTTACATAATACTAATGGATAAATGACTCTTGCAGTAAATGTTCTTCAAAAACCTTTACTTAGAAATATTTTTCATAGGCTTTTAATAAATGTGCCCGAGTTACCTACAAGTGCCCACTTAAAATGACTCAGTCCTGTATCATCCGATCATCACATCCTGTAGGTGGGTCGTGGTACCTAAAGTCCACACATGTCTTCCAGACTCGCGAAAGCTTTATTGTTAATCACCTCTTGATCCGATGTTGCCATTTGTTGAATTTTGAAAAGATATTTTAGTATTTTTCTCCCAATATGTAGGCACTCTTCACTTCAATCATCCCTTCATTAGCACGGAAATGGGAATATTAGCTACTCTATGTTATATATGAGAGAAATAAATTAATATATGGTGTCGAATTTTTTAGAGTGGAAATACATTTATTTTATTTTCATAATTAAGTAGGTAATCAATTAAATTGAATTATTATTGATGCCTCTTAAATAAACTTTTATTATAAATAAGTCATATTCTCATTTAGTAACAATTTTGAGATTCATTTATTTGTGTAGTTATCATAGTTGATGAATCTATTATATAAGGTATATGTAATGTAGCTATCGTAGCTACAACACAAATGGATGAACGGATAATTTTGTTTTTTTCTTCAATTTCAAAAATGACAAGAAAATAATTTCGATAATTCAAGAAACCTTACTTCAGATTTTGAACTTTTGATTTTATACTTGTTTGAATACAGCAACACTGCTGAAAAGACGACAAAATATCACATAAAAAGAACGGCTTAATTCTTTGTGAATCATAAGAGCTTCGATAAAAAATAAGCAGGTCTTAAAACTTTTTTTATGTGCCATCGGTGAGTGTATGCGTCAGGGATATTGCAGACAGCGGAACTGATTAATGGATTTTTATCATATGACATGCCATGTTGATCTTTCTAAAAGCAAAATGTGGTGAATTAGTCTATGAATGTTTGTAATAAAATGCTGTAAATTAGGTATGATGGTAGATGAAAGATGAAAATTTGATTCTTCGAATAGCTAACATCATATGTTACACCTATCTGTAATGAATACATTCATGTACATGAATGAAGAATGTATACCCTGCCATCCTGTGAAACCTAGTACGTGGTTCTAATATTCTAATGGTACTTTAACGATATTTCAACTACGTTATTGATAAGGCCCATGGTTTGTTAGTAGTCAATTTGATGTTGGAACAAATAAAGAAATGGATAAGCCAATTGAGTATAGGTAACTTATGTTTTCATAAACTCCAAAGATCCATAAGTCGGAGTCACAAACATATTGAAGTATTATATTAGTTTTACCAATTTACATAACTGTCAAACTTGCTCACTTTCAGGGGCTTAGTTAAGAAAACAGTTACTCGTAAGTATTGTATGATTGTGTCATAATTAAATCAATAGTGTGTTAAAAATGGACGTTTAAAAATGCCCTTCTCGTGCTTAATAAAGGTAAAGGTATTTTTATTATTAATTTCCATTTATTGATTTTTTATGACATTGTTTTCATTATTATTATTTGATTTTCAATTTTTATTGAGCTTGATTGCTAATAATTATTGTAATTTAAATTTATTACATCATTGTATTCAATGTTTATGTATACATATAACTATAATATGACGAGTAAATTTACATTTTATCAATAAATAAGTTATGACTTAAAGTTAAAATTACTACAATTTATGTAGGTAATTATGTTATATTAAATGTATGTATCATATTCCTAATATTTCAAATTCTGTATCCTTATCGGTGTGTTAATATTATCATTGGGTTGTTATTGTAGCACGTGCGTAGTTGTAGTTTATTGTGCGCATGTTAGCGATATTTAGACCATAATCTATATCTACCATCAAAAGAGCATCAATTTCGAAATACCACCTATTTTTTTTTATTGATAAAAATTAGTTTTCTTAACATTTTCATTCAAGTTTCAGCAAACGAATCTTGAAGCCCAATACAGGCAATAAGAGCACGAGCAAGTTCAGTGCTCCCCAGGTGGTAGCACCGTGGCCAGGGGCTCACGCACACAGGCGCGGGCGCGGCGCGCGCGCAGCTAAATATAGCCGCCTCCCGTAGAGCCGCGCTGGAGATTTCCAAGATTCCTGCCTGACCAATCATTGTTGTTTTTCTTTGCGTGTGTTGGTTGATAATGCTATGATATGTTGATTTTGTCGGTTGTTAACACCTCCGGCTTTTGATTACTAAAAACGTGGGTATTTTGCTGCATAGAGACGGGCGTAGAGAGCGATTGACTTTTTTTTGATAGGTAATAGTAGGACGGTTTTGTCTTTTTTATTTTAGGTATATTTAGCTCATTTAAAAAATATATTTATATTATTCTATGCCACTAAAATAATTACACGATTTGCATTACGATACACATTACAAATTAACGTCTTTGCACTGTGAAAAAAATGCAACTACTTTACTGCAATATTCATCTCTACTTATATTAATTTTATCTAAAAAGTTAATGCATTATTTAAGCAGGTATTACTAGCAAAAGTAAAGTAGTATTTGCAATAAAAAAATCCTATCCTATATAAATGCATCTCTGACAACTTTTTTCTTTTAGAGATTTTCGTAGAGGTACACTGCTTGACATAGGCCTCCGCAATAAAATGCCAATAAGAGTTGGAAGCGGCTTGCATCTAAGACATGTTTTGTATCAACTTCAATTAGTATTAACAATGACTCTACAATGGATGCATTGCCAACAATTCACAGAAATCGTAACACGAGTTGTCTTGGCTAATTGAGCAAACTTCGCGTCAGTGTCGTCTCTTATTGTATTTTAGGTTCATTTTTCCGGCATAATTATTGCAATAACAGTTGAATTTTCATTGACTTACTATCCTACTAAATGTAGCCAAGATTATGTGTTAGCCTCATTTCAGTTCTCGCAATCACGTTGAATTGAACTGAATTGAATTGAACCTATTCAGATCTTGTGTATTTTGCAACTAAGTGCTATGATTTTAATAGATTGTGTTTCTACATATTATACTCGTTTCTTATACAGGACGCTTGCAAGCATTCCATTCGAGAACTATACAATATTTAACTCTATCAGACATAAGTTATGTTCTGTCGCGAGTCTTTTAAGAAAATTGGGTTACAATTATCTTACTTATCTTATTGACTTATAGGTATATTGTCTAAGAGTAGGTACTTTTAAAATGACAATGGATTAATTAACATAAATATTTATAGCTGGCATTAGTACAGGTTGGTACTTTAGTGTGTTATTTTTTGCCAAGTAAATTTAAAAAAAATCTGGTACAGAATAAACATAATAATCGCGCTGCATGCAAACCGCTTATAAATAGGTTTTATAATTATGATTTAGACACGTCAGGCAAATTTAGAACTCTAACACCAGGGGCCTTATTGTGTTAACGCTCTGACGTTTGGCTTCGCTTTTTCTCCTGCTCGAGCCAGTTACTAACGCCACGAGAGCGAGCGAAAGGAAAAACGAAGCCGAACGTCAGAGATATTACACAATAAGGTCCCAGAGCTAGCTATCCGGCCTAAACGGACTTACTTTGTTTAATAGATCTCGTTAGAAAACCTACATAACATATGTCCTACTTTAGACGTTCTTTTGACTGAAATGATGATGAATACTTATTAATTTCACTGAAATATAACACAATTGCGTTAAGTTTACGTAGTGTGTTTCTCGTTGCATCGGCAGCTGTGAGCGACAGCTGCGGCGCGCGCGCAGCTCGTAAATATCCTCGGAGGGCGACAAATGATGCTCAGACTTCACTCTACTTATCTGATATAGAATGAAGATAGTCCTGAAGGAGGAACATACATTGTCCGTTCAGGAAATTTTAATAAAAGATGTTGCTTACTGATATAGAAAGAAGATAGTAAGGAAGTAGGAATATACATTATCACTTCAGAAAATTTTAATTACGTACTATCATATCTGTTAGAATTTCGTAGGTCCTGAGTTTTTAACAGAGATTTAAAGAGGACTACCCATAGACAAAGGTAATGGTTTTGAAATGAACGTATGTATGTAATGCCTGTTTTTATCGCTCACTATAGCGACAAATATGTATTACTGATCTACTTACTAGCTTTTGGCTGCGGTTTCAAAATGTAAGCATAAATGCCAACTTAAATTCGGTTTAAAATACAATTCTGTCATGTTTTGTTTGTTTTTGTTATTTTAATTTTTCGGTAGTAATACGAGTAATTTCTATTTACTGTTTTATCAACTTTCAACTGTAGTAGTAAGAAGAGTAATTCGTTTACCGTTCTTACTACTGGTAGTAAGAATGGTAGTAACACTGAGAACAAACCATATTTTAACTTATGTGCTTTCGCATAAGAACTTTTTTACTAGGATAAAAAGTAGACTGTGTCACTTGCCAACCTTTGCATCCATGCCAAAAATTAAGTTTATCTGTTGTTTCGTTGCTGCGTGAAAGAGTAGGTAACAAACAAACCAACACACTTTCCGATTTGATCATATTTATACCTAAAGGTTTTATGCGTCAACATGAGATAAAACATGAAAACAACCGTGTAAGGAAATTTGGAGCAGACCATTGTTGCAAACAAAAAGCCGTGGTGGTCTAGAGGTAGTCCACCCGCCTTACAATCGTGAGGTCGTGGGATCAAATCACCGGTCCCGTACCAATGAGTTCTTTGGAATTTATGTACGGAATTTCACACCACTGGCTTTTCGGTGAAGGAAAACATCGTGAGGCAACCTGCATACGTCCGTAGAAGAAATTCGATAGCATATGTGAATCCACCAACCCGCACTGGGCCAGCGTGGTGGATATGACCCAATCACCTTTTGTGGGTAGGCCTACGTCCTGCAGTGGAATATTAAAAAAAGGCTGGTACAGTACAGGACAGTACATTATTGCAAATTAATGCGACAGATTTTTAGATCATATAGTTTTATCATATAGTTACTATTCTACTTTAAATACTTAGTACAGAACGCAATATGAAATGATCAAAGACCTCGATTAGAAATTATATTTTTCGTGCAATTAATGTTCTTGATTTGCTTCATAAAGCTGTACCTAATCCATAATTTCTTACGGCACATTCGCGACATATTCACTAGCACAACAAAAGCAACTCTACCTCAATGACTCAATACTCATTTTTGCGTGTTGTTATGGTTAAGACGAGTGTACTGGTAGTCGCAATAATGCCCAGAACACGTGCGCCGTGCGCAAAGTAAGGCGAGATCCGTTGGCAGCTGCGGGGCGGCTGTGACGCTGGCGTGACTCAGAGGGCTAGATGCTAAGCGATTCTGCTAAGACTATAGATATTCGAGGTTTCTTACATTATTCAATTATGATGCTTAGAATCACTGAATCTAAAATGTACCACATTATTAGTGAAAAGGAACTGCGATCATAGTTGTTTGACAAGATGTCTCTAAGTCTGTCTTCAGATGACTACGGGTAGCATATGGTGGGTCTTTTTAGGGTTCCGTACCTCAAACGGAAAAAAACCCTTATAGGATCACTTTGTTGTCCGTCTGTCCGTCTGTGCGTATGTCAAGACTCTTTATCTCGGGAACGTATAAAGATATCGAGTTGAAATTTAAACTGCATACGTATATCTATGATCTCTTGCAGTTGTGTAAAAGAAGAAAAATTTCTCAGTTATCGTTTAAAAAAGTTAGAGCTGTTTATGTCGTAAATAACTGCATATTTCGGCACTCACAAAAATCAAAACCTACAGAGTACTTCCCGTTGACATAGAATTATGAAATTTGTCGAGAAGCATTGTCTCAGAGTACACATCTATATGTGTACTCTGAATAAATCTAAATAAATCTGAAAACTGTACATTTTTATTTAAATCACAAAAAATAGGGCCTCAAAATTCACAAAATATGGGTTCAAAATTCAAAGTGAGTAAATCGTATTATGTAAGGTATCATAAAAGAACTTCATTAGCACATGCTAAAACAGGTTTTTAATTATTTTAACAATGTGTTTGTACGGAACCCTCGATGTGCGAGCCTGACTCGCACTTGTCCGATTTTTATTTTATAACCGTGTTGCTATTTCCAAGGCCTTCAGGCAGTTTAGAAACTGTTCCAGCAGGGCTAGCCACACGGGCTGTACGAACTTCTTTTTTTACCACTTAGATATTACTTTTCTCTCGTCCATGTGTACTAAGGTTGCGTAGAGTACAATGCAGCACTTCGGATGTGAATGTTTACCTATCTTAATAAACACCCACGCTCTTCCCTGTTTACCGCAATTTCTGTAAGAAATGCGTTTTCCTGTTTAAACTAAAACTAAATACTCTGAGATCACATAATTAACCACGACCAGAGAATATCACAACTCGGTATTTAATAATAATGTAAATACTGTTTCATAATTTTAATAATTTTGAAAGTTATTTTTATACATTTAACTTCAATCATAAATAATGTTATTCTATATCGTTCCAAATTACTAAACGACTAGGCGACCGCTGCTTTTATCGCCAAATCGGATTCAAGTTTTTTTTATTCTAGATAGGTTCGCGTTTGACTACATCCTGTCTGATCAGGTTGTAACACGCTTACCTAGAAGGCATACTAAGCGCCACACAAATTGACGGATGAGAAGTTAGCCTCAGATGACACTTAGCCGTGATTCGCTAATTATTGCGCATGTGTGCAGAATGCCTATATACAAGGCGAAGTAGTGAGCTCGGGCGTAGGGAGCGCGCGGGAAGCATGAGGTTAGCGGGTGGGTGTGCCCTGGCGTCTCGTCTCTCTGGCTCCCGCGCGTACCTTTATTTCGGCTTTTGCGCAGAACGCTGCGCATAACTTTCCATCCGTCGATTTGTGTGGCGCTCAGTAAATCTGTTTATACCTACTCTGTTTGAAAGAACCCAGATTGTACCTGGACGGAAAGACAACCATAACCACATTTTTAAATATTAAGCTTACGAAAAGTACAAAATTATACTAGTCAAAATAAAAACAAATCTTGTTTATCGAACGAAAACACATCTGATGATCGTCTCCCTACTTGTACAAATATCCGAATGACCTCATAAATTGTGCAAGCCGTCAACAGTAGACTGAGGAATTGCGAAGTTTCATAAATATTATCACTGAAGTTTATTTAGTCAGACCATCTGTGATTTAGACAGTCATACTGATAATATACATATAAAAACTTTCAAACTTAAACTTCTTTAAAACTCATTTTTGACCGACGAAACGGTAGAGGTACTCAATTCGACGCGTATATTTTTTTACGTATAACCACGCGTAACTTTTTACGTAGTAGACCGCTTTCAATATTTTTTTAATTGGAAAGAGTATACTTCGAAATTAGTCTCATTTAAGTTTTATCAAAATCGGCTGTGCCATTTTCGATAAATCAATAATAATGTGAAAAATGCTACATCGAAATATTTGCGAATTATGTACACGGTTGAAGTAGGTCGTGCTATTTTTAGCAAAAAATAATTATAAATTAAGAAATGCAGCTAGCACAAAATTCACGGAAAGAATTGCAAACGGATTTCGATAGAGTTGAAAGAAATTTATTAGCTGTATGGTTATGATGATTATAGAAAGTACAAACTTAAATCAGAGATAACAAATTTTTTAGCTGAACAGATATTACTAATATATGCCAAAAATTAGCACGTTGAAGTGGTAGTGATAAACATATTATGGAGCACAGGGAGACTAATAAAACTTCAAATTATCTACACAGTAGAACATTTTCGTAAAATTATTGTGGTTATTTAACAATTTTCTGTTTCCATAGTACGATAAAACCTCTACAAGATAAACAATAAATAAATATATTTAGGACATCTTACATACCGTCTATCCACCAACCCGCACTGTGCCAGCGTGGTGGGTATGGCCCAATCACCCTTCGTGGGTAGGCCTACGTCCTGCAGTGGACTATTAAAAAGGCTGGTACAGTACAGTACAGTACATACATATGGCTGCCGGAAACTGATACACATACTTATTTTTTTAAATGCATACTTGGATAGATAATAGGATTTCTATTATCTATTATCATAGGTACTATTAGGTATATAGAAAACACTCATGTTCATCAGAAAAATGCTTGCCCTGAGCGGGAATCGAACCCACGCCTCTTTATCCCAGTAGTCAGGATCACTAACCACTGGGCCACCGAACCAGATCAATCAAACCACCCAGATACAGTATCTAGATAGGGCTAGATTGTTATTATTTTCCTAGCTAGTAGATACATAACATTTACAACAAACATTAGCTACATTGACACACGACTACACGATAGGTAGATATATCGTCACTATCGTCTTGCTCCATAATTGCCTAAAACACCACACCTACTCAACCTGAACTTTGGCATACTCATCTCACATCTATTTTTGGGCCTTTACAAAAGTTAGCGAAATCTGAACAACTTGTAAAGGCAATCCCGAAACTTGGGCGACCCTCTGATTATCTCTCAACTTATTTAAATTACTTCTAATTGAATTGGGCTGACTTCAGTGGCTCCCTCTTATGGTTCAAGGAGTAGACGGGACTTCTCGACCACATGTGCCTTGTCTCTGTAGGCGGAGTATAGGCGGAGAGCTTCCGGTACTTATGGAGAGATGCTTTGAATTTTGAAATGTCGTGTTTTATTTTTGATACTTTTTTATTTGGTGTTTCTCTTTTAATTAAATAAATTAAATTAAATTAGAGGTTGGGGTACTTACTAAAACAAAAATTATATTTTATAGTAATTAGTAATTATTTTATTGTAAAAATAGGTTGTTCCTACCTAAATTATTAAAACTGTAAAACGAATCAATTTGATAGTGATAATTACCGAAATGAGTTTCAGTAATAAAGTTGGGAATATCTCTTAAGTCTTGTGCTACACAAAATAATTATTAGAATTATTGTAAATTAAAGCATTTCAAAATTCTTGGGAATAAACCAGCCTATAGTTCTGTGTACTAACTCAAATTGTAACCGCTAACCAATTAATAATTCAAATGATAACATTGTCATATTAAGTCATGCAACCTAGATTACTTCTATTTCTATAGAACAATTTCTTGATGCTTGAAATAAATATAGGTATTTTATTTATGTTAATAAACAAATCAAGAGACCCTGGTCTGTTTGACGCCCAGCTCCTACAATTCAATACATAAGTGTATAATTCATCCTGAGAGGCAATAGAAAGCCAGTAGTGCTAGGATAGTGGCTACCCTTCCGTTAACTCAACATCCATTGAAAACGATTAATTACATTGATACCTACTAACAGTGGTATTAAGTGTTTTTTGAATGTGATAGAGTGATGAGACAAACTTTGCATTTGCCAGATAGCTTAGGTTTTCGTGGCCGCCTTTCTGAAAGTCTTTTTTTAGAATAACTTTTTCTAATTCAATAAATGAATTCAATGATCAAAAAGAAATTAAAATAAATTAATTTGAGCTTTGAGAAAAATAGTCTAGCTTAGATTAGGATCGATAGGTTTTCAAGTAGGTAAATACTAGAACTAAATTGATGCAAAAAATTCTAGATACTCAAGTACAACGTTGACTGGCAACGGTAATAATAAGATTCCATGAAACTACATGGGTAAGCAATTATACTGTTTAACTATTTAAATTCTAAACAGGAAGCTCAATAATCCTCCTGAATTAAATTTTCAGCAAAACTAAGCAATGCCTAGTTACGCTTCAAAACCAAACGCCGCGAGTTTATAAAACAATCGAGTACTCCAAGTGAATACATTTTCTCGACGAGTTCTCTCGAATTTTCTCGACGCTTGGCCGCGTGCCAAGCGGCGTCTTTGGCACGCAGCCAGCTCCGAGCACAGTGGAAAAAAATCGAGTCGCGCATCTTCGATATGCGTCAGACGCTCGTGAGCCATGCGTGCTTGTGTAAGGTTAGAACTAGAGCGGGTTGAACGATAGGTGTGATGACATGAGCAAATATTGTTCGTGTCGATGCTTGGTGAACGGTGAGATCAACTATAACGTAGCACTATGAATTTATTCGCTTGTTTTTGTTCAGTTTGTACTATATAACTATACAAAGAAGATGGTCATAATTCAACTTTTATATGCCGTCTATTTCTCAATGAGTACGTTTTAGACATGATAAATAATTGTCACATGACATAGAAAATGAATGCTAAATGAACGACCTGTCAATTCATATTACCCCAATTACATTGGTTAGATGTACAAAGTAGAAATTACATTGAATTTCTTTTATTATACCCGTCTATTCAATAAAGCATACGTGAAAGTCGTATTAGGCCATTAAGCAATAAGCAGTCGTTTGAAACGCAGATTGTATATTATTTTCTATCACAAAAGTTTTAAAATAGGTAATAAGATATTAATAACGCAACGGTTTTAGTTTGTCTAAGTGTAGGACTACTCAAACCATTGTTTTTTTCTTTGCACTACTCAAACTTTTGTTTTTTCTTCACAGACAAAGTAGGTACATAATTTACACGCACGGATTTACAAAGCCAAAGAGCGTGCTATTATATAGCACGTTAACAGCGTGTAACCACTGGCACGCTGTAAACAAGAGCTGGCGTGTCGCCAGGACAACAAGTCGCACTGCCACCTCACGGCAATACCTGGAAACTATATTGTCAAACGTGACACTTTCATGGAAAGCAGTAATTCCAAATTCCAGTAGTTCCAAACGAACGTGTCACTTGAAAACGCTGTCGACCCTAACAGAATAAGAAAACGAGTCTAAAGAAATAATCATTTCGAAGAGCGATGCCTTTATTTATATTTATATACAAGCTTTTATTTAACTTTTAAAAGGTTTTCCGTTTCCGGTGTTCGAAACGTCAAGACGTGTGTCAGTGCTCTCAAAAACAAAATATTAATTTTAATTAGCTACACAAAAGAAAATCCACCGAGTAAAGAAATATAGCAACAAAAACACTTAGAACGTGCAAAGAATTAAAAACCAGTGTTATTTATCCAAACTATCACGACACAATACACTGTGAAAATCGGCGCCTACAAGTCATCCGTGTTCGAATTATATTAAAGTGTAACCAACTAAATTGTGGAAAATACCAACAAAGGACACTAGAAGACATTCAGCAAGATCAAATCAATTGCTATCTACGCTATCACGGCAGAATACTCTGTGTAAATCAACGATTAATGCGGGTCATCCATACTTCAATTAATAAACAAAAATATTTATTGATTTATGAAGGTAATCACAGACCAACGAAAAAACTACTGTCAGCTGTCATCACATTATTTCAAAACATAGACAAGAGCCGGTAGCTACCAACCTAACAATTATAACTTGGGGTTACCAGTACAACATTGTGGCGGACTGGCCGCGCGGCCGTGCTAAGGAATGCAGAAAACGTTCCGTTCCGCACAGAAATAAACGTTCACAAATCGATTAACTTTGCTGTAACACTGAGATCAGATACGTTCCGTTACGAATATGGCAGAAGAAATTACTATTGCTATGTTGTACAACATGATGAAACAAGAACTAGAAAAACAAACAACCTTAATTAACCAAAATACTGAAAAAATTATGATGACTATTGATGAAAGAATTAAACCATTAGAAGAAGAAAATAAAGTTCTTAAATCAGAAGTAGCCATTTTAAACAAGAAAATTACTATCCTGGAGAACACAGCCAAGAAAAACAATGTGCTATTACACGGAATTAAAGAAACTCACAAAAGTTACGAAAAATTATATGAATTCACTAGAAATTTGATAACTCATACATTGAACGTGAAAATAGAAAACTACGACATTAACAAACTGTATAGAATTGGAAAATACAGAGAAGGAAAGACTAGACCAATATTAATCTCTTTTACAACTTATAACAAAAAAATTGAATTATTAAAGAATAAGAATAAAATGCCCATGGACACGTACATTACAGAAGACTTTTCTAAAGAAGAGTTGCAAAAACGAAAAGATTTGCAAGGAGAGCTCGCACAGGAAAGAGAGAAAGGTAAAGAAGTCTACATTAAAAACAATAAAATTATAGTGAAATCCAAAGAAAATGAGAAAAGAAAAAGAGAAATCTCAACATCTCCTACCACAAAAATCCAACAAAAAGATGGAAAAACTATCATAGCTCCAGCGAAAATACATAGAAAGGATCCATTTGCCTTCATGAGATCCAGGTCTACTTCTTTGACTGAGAAAACTACTCATGATGCATAGGAATTGTCTGACATCGGTAACAAAGGAAAAACAAGCAAAACACTAGTTACAGAAAATACAAAGAACAACACAACAAACTTCCCCAACCCGGTTGGTCACCGTGGGGTCGGAGACCAAATCCCCCCAGATTTAACAAAGAAAACAAAAGTATGCTCGAGATTTATTACAGAAAACCAAATACAACAAAGAATAACAGAACAATATTGTAATAAAAAAGGCTTTTATATATCAACATTAAATACAAGAACTTTAAGGACAGACGAATCACTACAAGAGTTGGAACATGCCCTGGATTCAATTAATTGGGATGTGATTGGCCTAAGCGAAGTTAAGAGAATGGGTGAAAAAATTGAAGAATACAAGGACTACATTTTTTATCACATCGGAAACACACCAGGTTTATATGGAGTTGGTTTTATGATTAAAAAGTGTTACAAAAACCAGATTGAAGAATTCATTGGAATATCTGAAAGAATTGCCGTACTAAATATTGCCTTTCCTGGCTATGAAACAATTTCAATTATCCAAGTATATGCACCTACCGAAACTGCACCACAACATATAAAAGAGGCATTTTATGCTAGTCTGGAGAAAACCATTGAAAAATCACACAAATCAATAATATTGATGGGTGATTTCAATAGTCAGGTGGGTAAAAGCCTACCAAATGAAGACATAGTACTGGGCAAATTCAGCACTGGCAGGAGAAATTACAATGGGCAAAAGTTGGTGAATTTGGCTCTCGCATATAACCTAAAAATTATCAATAGCTTCTACAAGAAAAACAAACATAAGAAATGGACTTGGATATCCCCTGACGGACGAGTGAAAAATGAAATAGACTTCATACTCTCAAACATTCCTCATTGCTTTAAAAATATTGATGTTCTTAACCAATTCAATTTCAACACAAATCATAGAATGGTAAGAGGAGAAATCTATGCTTGTAAACCAAAAAATAAGAGGAATCATTTTAAAAAAGAACCTCTATCAAGCCACATTTTATATCCTGTACCAGATAATTTATTAGTTATACTAAAAGGTAAAATAACAGATATTTTGGAAAATTATAACACTATACAAGAAAAGTACAATCACCTAGAGGAAGCCCTCCAAAATGTATCGAAGGACTTATGTACCATAAAACAACAAAAAGACAAAATTGGCGAAGAAGCAAGATCTCTAATAAAAGACAGGAAAACCCTCTTAGAAAATAAAAAACAAAATAGGAAGCAATTAGCAGAAGTAAGTAAGAAAATTAACAAATCAATCAGAATGTTTAGGAGTGAAAAAAGGCAAAAAACAATACAATACCACATTGAAAAAACAGGAGGCATCAAAAAGGCTCTGAAAGAATTAAAAGAAAATTCTCGCTGGATTCCAAATCTCAAGCACAAAGGGAAAAAAGAAACGAAACGACCCAATATTAACGAAACTGCTACAAAATTCTACAAAAATTTATATGATGACACCTGCTGTGAAGATACACATTCTCTACTGCATGGGAACGAAGATTATATACCTCCAATATTAGAATCAGAAGTGAGAAAGGCAACTCTTTCTCAGAAAAATTTTAAAGCTCCCGGAGAGGATAAAATTACAAACGAAATCCTAAAAGCTTGCATAGAAACTTTGCGTGGGCCTATTACTGTCCTATTTAATGACATTCTTGATAAAGAAATTATACCAAAACAATGGACAACATCCACTATCATACTGCTGCACAAAAAAGGCGATGAAGACGATATTAATAACTATAGACCGATCAGCTTGACATCAAATCTATATAAAATATTCTCTAAAATCATACTAAATCGAATCAGTAGAAAACTAGACGAAAACCAGCCCAAAGAACAGGCTGGATTCCGAAGAGACTTCTCAACAATGGACCATATCCATACCATAAAACAAGTAATAGAAAAAAGCAATGAATATGGAAAGAAATATTACTTAGCCTTTGTTGACTATAATAAAGCGTTTGACTCCCTAAAACACATTCACATTTGGAAAGCTTTAAAAGCACAAGGCGTAGATACAAAATACATAAGGATAATAAAGAAAATATATGAAAACTCTACAGCGAAGATCCAAACCGAGAGAGTAGGGGAAACATTTAGAACAAAAAAAGGAGTAAGACAAGGGGACCCCCAATCTCCAAAGCTATTTTCAGCTGTGCTGGAACACATATTTAGGAAAATGGATTGGGAGTGCTACGGAATAAATATAAATGGAGAAAAGCTAAGCCATTTGAGATTCGCAGATGATTTGATTTTAATTAGTGAGACTCCAAATGAACTTCAAGATATGTTATGCCAACTAGAAAAGGAAAGCGAAATTGTAGGCCTCACTATGAACATAGAAAAAACAAAATTGATGACAAACCACATAAAATCGCCTATTTCGTTAAACAACAGTGATATAGAATATGTTGACCAATACACATATTTGGGTCAAATTATTTCACCAGAAGACCAAATGCAAAAAGAAGTAAGCATGAGAATAAGTAACTCTTGGAAAAGATTTTGGTCTCTAAAAGAGATTATGAAGAATCCACACATGAAAATTAAGGAAAAATCTAAAATATTTAACTCGTGCATATTACCATGCATGACATACGGAGCTCAAACCTGGAATCTCACCGATAAATGCAGAAAAGCACTAAAAGTCTGTCAGCATAAGATGGAGAGGAGCATCTTAAACATCAGACTACGAGACAAGATTAATCTAACTAATATTAGAAAAAAAACTAAAGTTACTGATGTTACATATGCAATAAACAAACTTAAATGGAACTGGACGGGCCATATGATTAGAAATAGGACAGAAAAGTGGTCAAAAGATGTCACTATGTGGTACCCTCGTGAAGGAAAAAGGAAAAAGGGACGACAGAAAAAGAGATGGGAAGAAGAAATCAGGAAAATTGCTGGACCACTATGGAGAAGAATGGCTACAGACAGAAAAATATGGAAAAATCTGGGGGAGGCCTTTGCCAAAAGGCAATCTGATACTAATGTTACTGATGTCTCAATTTGAATTGTATATAATATACATGTATGTAAATATTATTATCACTATCCACATCATTATTGATATTAATTTATTATAAATTATGTAATGCATGCAATGAAATTATTATTAATAAAAATTTGAAGTGTGAAAATGTATGTAATAGTTAAAGTAGTATCAGAAATAAAGGCTTTTGTATTTGTATTTGTATTTGTATTTTATTTAACTTGCAATGGAGGTACCTATGTAAGTTCGGGTGGAATCTTGCAAGTTAAATGTGTCCAACTTCCCGGTTTCCGATTGAGCTAAACTTTTGCACGCATATGTATATTGCGTGACAATGCAATAACAGAGTACCATGGAGCTGATCTGATGATGGAGTCGGAAGGTGGCCATAAGAACTCTTATACTAAACAAGAGAAACCCGTCGTGCTTGGGCTCGTTGTACTTGTCTTGGCTAGTACTCTGCAGTTACATGATATCCAGGATCTCAAAAGCTTGTATATAAAAAGTTATATTTTTATAATAATTTATTTAAATGTATATAACATGTCGATGTTGGCGTTTTTGGCTGTGGTGACGCGTTCGTTTACGATGATGATTAGATTAAAAAGATCTTCTTAGGGCGTCCCTCCAAATAGTGAAGGTTGGCAGTCAGCTCGGAATACTTGGTTTTGTCTTTGGCTAGGCAAAACAATTCGTCAGCACTCTTTATCCCCAGCCAGTTTCGGATATTTTGCTACGAGGATTTCCTTCTGCGGTTAGTTTTCTTAGCAACTTTTCTTATCATAAGTATCACTTGTTGAAGCTTGTATCTGTCACGGCGAAGTAAATGGCTAGTGTATGATGGATGCAGATGATGATTAAAAAATAACAAATAAAACTTCGCACCATTAGGATCCCTATGTCACTGGTGCCGTAGAACACATACAAACACTAACACCCAGACTCAGAAAATACAATTAAATTCGTTCAAAGTATACACATGATTTAAAATCAGTATTACCCATACTGATAACATTCATATACTTACTAACTTGTAACTCTTTTTCGACAGTTGGACAAAGTTTTTAATATTTTAACTTGTACAATTTTTTGGCGTGACATAACCTAGCACAGAGGCGCATCACTACTAAGACCATTTGGCGTGACGCCAAAGCAACAGGTCACGCTGCTGACGTCGCTAAGATTTATGGAAAAATAATATTATTCTTTATTCTCTATGAGTGTTAACAAGCGTTACGGGGATAATAGCTGTGTACGAAGAATAATTGGTACCTAAGATTATTTATTAAGTGTGATTTGAAGTCACAATTAGCCAGTTAATAATATTTAGTACTCGGTTTGTTAGTAATTTGTTATATATGTATGGTTGGCATCGTCGTTCTTTAGCCATTGGACGTCCACTGCTGGCCATAATCCTCTCCTATAGAACTCCAATAAGACCGGTTAGAAGAGGCTTGCATCCAGCGCGAACCTGCGATCTTCATGAGGCCATCTGTCCGACTTGTTGGTGAACGTCTTACGCTGCACTTGCCGGTACGTGGTTTCCACTCGAGAACTTTTCGACCCCATCGGTCGTCAGTTCTCCGTGATATGTGGCCTGCTTACTGCCATTTCAATTTGACTATCCGCTGGGCTATGTCGGGAACTATGGTTCTTCTATTGATCTATGTATAATTGTATATGTATGGTATGTTGATTATATTGAAATATTGTATGTAGGGTAAACAAGTACGCTGGAGATTATCTTGATCACTGATTCTGTCATAATAAATTACTTCGAGACAGACTAATATAATGAGAGTGTTTCAGATTTATAGGTACCTACATCCCACTTTCCCCGCCCGACATAGATAATACATTTTTATATTGCTTAATATTAACAAAAACAAATATTTTGATTAAGTATAAAAGCAGAATATTGCCTTCACGTGTATTCGACTATTTGATCTCACTTCTGCGTAGCTCAAATCGTAGCGCGAACGTAGAGGGTGCTACGCTGAGACCATACAAATTGCTACGCCACTTTTTCAAAATATCTTTAGTTATTGGACACAAACCCATGCCACTTTACGAGATTGTTATATTATGTGTAAACTGAATGCGCTCTCTATTTAAAGTTTAAGACTATATAGCTGGATTTTCTTTGGTTTGCCTGATGCAACTCGAGTCCGTGCATTTGTTAGTTTGAATATATGATAATATGAATAATAAGAACGCATCACAGATAAGCAGGAGGCTTGGAGCCGAGCCAACTCTGAAAGGCGGAGATGTGTGCGTGCGTTCCGTACAGTCCGCCCGGAAAATTTCTAAGTACCTAAGTATGTGACGCAGTTTAATATTAATTACTTAGTAGGCGATAAAATTATGGAAATGATAATTGAATAGAAAAAAATGTTTGTTTTATTTTGAGTGGTTCAATTTTTTTGCAGTATGTATTTATACAGAATTTTTCATATTCAATGCCACATTCTCTTTGCTCATCATCTTTGGCTTCATCAAAAAGGCTCAGTGACTCCTTATTTACAAGGAAAGATGCCAATTTTGCTTACTTGTGAAACATTGCGAGCTGGATGAAACCTGAATATTGTCAGTCTCAGTACCAGTCAGTTGTTATAATAGTCATATATACTTACAAAATCATGAATATATAGCTAGATAAGTCAAATTAATACGTCTTGTAATAATTTTTAAGGTTTAAGCAATGCAATAAAATAAATATATGATTATTTTTTGCAAAAATTAGCATGACTGACTGTGTACAGAATTCGCGAATATTTCGTATGGATCGATGTAGCATTTTTCACATTATTGTTGATTTATCAAAAACGGCTCAGCCGATTCCTATAAAATTTAAATGGGACCAATTTCAAATTATACTTTTTCCAATAAAAAATATTGAAAACGAACTACTACGAAAAAAGTTATGCGTGGTTATACATAAAAAAAATATAGATATACGCGTCGAATTGAACACCTTCTCCGATGGTTCGCCGATCAAAAAAAATGTACCATAAATAAAATTATTTTCTCTTTACTTCATTTCGCTAAAAAGAAGCATTTTATCTCCTACAAGTTAAAAAAGCTTAATGTTCTTAAAAAACATTCTTCAATATTTTTTGTTCTGAAAATGAGGACACGTAATAAGTATTGAAAATGAGGAAAATCTGGTTCAGACGGTACTTGAGAAGAGACGATGACCTCGAATCGTCGTCTAGCCAAATGTCGGCGTGCCGATCTTGCGTTACGCCCAAAGCTGATAAACAACAAACTGTATCGTTTGTAGGACCCATACTTATGCCAACTTATACTCAAGGCGCAGTTCCATGGACAGTTGAAATCTACAGAAGTTGTTGTTGAAAACTACTTTCTTAAATATCTTTACTTCCTTACTATAATATGAATACGAAAGAGTGTTATTGGTTTGTTTTTCTTTCACGCAACAACGGAGCACCATATTGACTTGATTTTAAGCATGGACATAGTTTGAAAGACGGAAAGTGACATAGGCTACTTAGTATCCCAGAATTATTCAATGCTCCCATAAGATAACACAAAAGTTAAAAAATCTACACGGGCAAATCCGCTGGCAAAAGCTTGTAAAATAATATGACAACTTTTTTTCAGGCTAAATAGAACAAATAAACAAGCTAAAGTTCATAGGACTTCATTAAACATACCTATACGTATTTCCAATCTACCAATAGAATTTTTATAAAGCTAAATCATCAAATAGATAACATGGGCCAGCCATTATTTTGATTTTATGACCTAGATTATTTTAGCGATAACCGTTCTTAGAAATCCCTTGATGGTCTAAAGAATTTGTAAAAATCCTACTAATATTATAAACGCGAAAGCTTGTATGTATAGATGTTTGTTTCTCTTTCACGCAAAAACTACTGAAAAGATTGAGATTAAACTCTGCAACAGTAATGCTTATAGGTACATCAGAATAACACATTGGCTTATAATTTATAAAGATATTGCGTGAAACGAAGTTTGCCGGGTCAGCTAGTTATCTATATAGCAACGGACTCCAAGGTTTATAAGTAATTTTTTTTGGCATCAAAAATTACTTATCACAGTAAAATAGCTTTTAAAATTCACCCAACCAACACCAATTACCACTTATTATATAATGCACTAATTTAACTAATTTTAAAGTTAATACAAGCACACTTACTGGTTACATTAATCGCGCCTTGCAATTAAACTGTACTAAAGTTATAAGCTTTTTCAAGACTATCAGAAAGTCTGTGGTTGACTTTGTAAATCATTTGATCTACATTTGAAGTAAAAGTTTCTTCTCATAAAATTTTCTTGCGAATCGTTACAGCATTAATCACAATACGTTACAAATTTTCTTCCGTGCAAATATTAGCTTGATCAGACCAAAATTACTTTTAATAATTCCTTCACGTCAGAACAAATAATTGTCGAGTCTAAGATTAAAATTGAACTCCCTCAGCGATAAAGACCAATTTTCAGTCGCTCAAGAGAAAGCAATGAAATACTTAACTTGAAAGGAACCTTAGAAATGATTAGCTTTTTGTGCCTTTACACTCTTTACAGGGAATCGATCGTTTTCCAAATGAACAAACTGAAACGACTGGTACATTTTTTATATTAAAATACTGTAGAATGTTAAAAGTAAGTCCTTCGTATAAATGAGCTATAAATGAGAGATAACAAAATGAATTTATAGTTTTCAGGGTGTATAAAGGTATCTGTCATGCGTAGAGCTGATTGCCTTTGTGTCAGTAGTACCATTGATTTGTTCCATAGATGGTACAAGTGATACAACTTTTTGCAAACGGGCGTGTCGCCCCAGCCATAAACGCTGACATTAAAAAGAAAAGATGCCACAGTCATCAACTGTGTTTAGTTTTAGTGAATACATAGAAATGAGAAAAATAAATATGCTGGCGGCCTTTGTGCCTATAACGACACGTTCGTTTGCGATGGCACTTAGTGATACGTCTATCCCTAACGCCTAGAGTAGCGATACGATGACTGCAAGACTTTTGGTCTGAGTATGTAAGTTTTAAAAGCATAACATGTGAGCATACACATTACATATTGTTTTTTATTTGCATATAGTATATTACTAACTAGCAGTTTCTTGCCTTTTCAGTAAACATTTCATAACAGCTCGCACCTTCAGTATACATACACCTAAGCGGCTAACCACACGTCGCGCGTAAAAAGTTTATTTTCATAAAAATCCCATCAGCGACAGCGATCTGACACACCTATGACTGTTTCAGTAATATTTATGTTTCCTTTGCCAAGTGTAGCTTTGTGGGCGTCTTAGTTTAGAGCCACCATTAATTCCGGTTTTATAGGACAGTCCGATCTAAATAGCTTAGATGTTACAAGAGCATTATGTGCCGGTAAAATAACCATTATCCCGTCAGAGGCTTCCAAGCAATTTGCATGAATTAGAGCATTAGTTTATTTTAATGTCATTTTGAAACATGTTTTGAGTGGCAACTGTGAAAATGCATCAAAACACGACGCAATCAGTAACACTAGATGTAGTGACATTCTTTTGTATCCTAATTATCTACACTGTGTAAAAAACAGTAATCATTTGATTTCATGCATGGTTTTCATCTATTTGTGGAAAAACGTTCGTATGGCAGCAATACAAAGTAACATAGGTACATTTTTTTACACAGAACCTATTTAATAAGCGTCAAATTTTAACTTAGTTTGTGGTAAGATTTCTAACTTACAGAAGAAAATATGAATATTTCTTCACTCGAGTTTCTTTAGATCATATCAGTACAATAGTATGTACAGAATTTTTTGATCTTTCTATTTATATATTTTTAAAATCAAATTATTAAAAAAAAAAAACAAATTATAGTTATCAGACCTTTTTCAAAACAAAACTTATTTCTATAATCACACAAACTTAGTAAATAAAATTTGTCTAAAACTATGAAATATCCTGACTGCTTCTAAATAACTGGTCAACCTTCACTGAACTGACGACAGAGCGACAAGTAAAATGGAAAAAGAAATTAAAATAATTCGTAGACGCCATTAAACTGTTTATTATGCTACAACATGAAAACGGAGATTCCATCTCAAGGTTATAAAAAAGAAGAGCATTAGGTAAATATTCGTGTTATTGATGTAAAATTGTAAATCAAGAAGATTAGATAATAAATGGTGTCACTGATTTGATGCTTCAAAACTTGAAAAGCATTGACTTGTCATGTTAATTTTTAAAGCATCAAGATCTGTGTTAAATTTTATAGTAGATCCATATAACTGCTACAGGCATGTACAGAGTGGTTCTAATGATAGATATATCTAGAATTTGATTGAACTTTTCATTATGACCAAATTTTAGTATAGGGTGAAACACAAAATTGTGGAACAACATCAGCTCCGGCGACAACGCTATACAAAACATAAATATATTTTGTATAGCGAATTGACTATTGAGACAAAGTTCAACATCTTATTGCAAGAAACGGCTGATTTTTTTGCTGTAAGTTAGTTATGAGTATAATGATATTCTGGAATATATCTGTTGTCTAGAACACTCCTTATACCTGTAGTTGATGTATAGATGTGTTACCTACACTGAATTTTCTATTTATATAATACGCTGATGTCTTTGGATTCAAATTTTATGGTCTCCCTGACTTTGTTACTCGAAAATTTGAAAACAATTCCGAGTCTATTTCTTCTGGCTTCCTTTCCTAATCTCTCCTGTGATTAATACCGGCAGTGTGCTTTGTTAGATACCTACCTACCCAATATATTCTATATTTTTTCTTCAGTAAAACCTAAATACCTATTGACAGAAATTACCTTAGATCCTTAGATACAATGTAGGAAGTTTTGGCCCGCTGCATCTACTTTGATTTTAAGGTAGGTGTAAATTTATAAATTCGATGGTGTGTTTCTTGGTTTTGTCTTGCAGTAATAGTGCGACGGATTGACTTAATTTTGCGCATATTATATAGGTAGTTTAAAAAGCCAAGTGGCATAGGCTACGATACCTAATACGTAGTTTGTGCTATTAGTGCTGTGTCAGTAATTAAAATCTAGTGCAACATAATATGGTAAGCAATTTTGAATTGAAAACACAAAGACTTTGCCACTTATTAATTCTTTAACATTTCCTTACATCTTATTCATCTTTTTATCGGTGGCACAATTTCCTAAAATGAATTAATCGGCGGTAAAAGCCACGTGGTAAATATTTACCGCATCACTCGTGGAATCCATTCTCTTGGTGATGAGAGACGAACAGCAGAGATTTGATTCAGTGGCCTCATTAACGGACTTGGAAAATATACTAACATTGTCGGGAAACCTTGTCGGAATACGCTTGGTAACTTGTGAACAGATGCAATGAATGCGTGTTTTTACTCTGCGGATTTTCGAAGGTGCCTTGAAATGATGTCATGGATAATGAGCTGGCGATTTAGACTACGCTAAATCTTCATCTTTATCTTCAGCAACGTAACCACTTATCAAATTGTTTCTGACAAGTTGAAATAGAAAACAAAATATAGCAACAGTTATCCGTAGAAGTACACATGATAAAGAGGGAAGGGAGTTTTTCCAGGGCCGTCGGTAAGAGAGATTCAGTGGTCCAGTATTTCTTCAAATATACTTCTAGTTAAACTTCTGTATCCTGCGCTCTGGTCCTAAAATCTGAGCTCTGACATCAAAGGGCATGTAAGACAACATGTATCCGTAGAAGTAGATATACGAATAACGAAGATGGAAAGTTTTATTGGTCCAATTTATGTAGTCAAATGGGTTAAAGTCATATAAGACGTTAACGTTAACACCTATCCTAAGAAAGAAATATAATCAAGAATAAACAAATGAGTTTCCCTTGTCCTACGATCATCAAGGGCTTTTAATTGTACAACATTTGAAGTATTTCTTCAAAATGTAGTAAAACATTGTCTTCTTCCATTTAGTTCTGGAATCAGAGCTCTGTTGGACAAAGGCGTGTATATAAATTGTATATAAGTAACATCAACATGAGTCTGTAGAAGTACATATACGAATAAAGATGATAGAGCCTTGCTTGTTCCTCAATCACCAAGAGCTGAATATACTTGTTTTTTTTTCAAATATATTGTGTTCTTTCATCTTGTTCTGGGATATGGCATCCAAACTCTTTTGTCTAAAAGCTTCGTTTGTTCCATGATCATCAAGGGCTGAATGCGGTGTTTTTTTTTCAAATATAGTAAAACATTGTGTTCTTCCATCTTGTTCTGGAATCCGAGCTCTGTTGTCCAAAGGCATGTCAGACGTAACCTTTATCGCGCGTCATCGTTGGCCACACACTGGGTGACTAACGCTGGACCGGCGCCAGCTGCCCGACCTATATACCACCAGTCTTCCTACTAGAAACGCCGCGCACTAATTGGGTTCATTTTATCGCTTTTTATGGTGCGTGTCGAGAAAAACTTGCGGCGGATGGACAACCGCAAGTGTTGGCGTGGTGGTAGAATAGTCGTAAAGAGTTTCCTTTCGGAGAAACTCATGGTAGAAACATATTCTTTTAACTCTACGTCACTGATTCAATTGTAGCTAATTTCCAGCGTAGTAGAAAAGGCTGTAAAAGATGTTGGAGATTCTGTACAGCAAAAACGTATACCTATGATTTTTTTTATTACAGACGAGGTTGCGTGAAGAAAACGACGGTTCCTTGATCATCAGCGTCGTCATCATTATGTAGAGCTGCCGCTTGTCTACTCTATTTGGCAGCTGAATTTATTGCGAGCCCACTACCTCGAGATAGATTGCGCGATTTTTTTCATGCCGATCAAACTACCTAGTTGGTATTTCGTAAAATAGTAGGTATAATACTATTGTTATTGATGGTAGCATTATGGCTTCAACAACAAATCACTTTAGCTATATTTTTTAATGTTTTTCTTTTGTATTTACCTAATCAATCGCTACAGTGATCAACGTTCTATAACTTCATAGATTTTAAAAACTTTGATAATACAGCGTTTCGACAAAAGCAAAAAATACAGAAAATAATTCACAGCAAGCATATTAACATTCAATGTCTTCCGAAGTCTGACAAACGATCTCCCAGAGATTCTTGACCTCATTTTCAACGGCTATTACCGCGAATTTTTGGCAAAACTATAATGTACGACTCGGGTGAGTGGCAACTGAGTATTGTGACAATTACTACTCTATGTAATCAACAAATAATATAGTGATTTTCAATCACAACTTTGACTCATGGTGTATGTACACATTTTTTCTAGTTTTAAGCAATCAAGTTAAACAATTGGGCGCTACAGCTATGTAAAAATACTTTAATAACTATAGCTGCAGTAAGTGTTCGCCGTCTTTGAAATAGGTTTATCATTTCAAAAATTTCGCAGGATTTGAACCTGCATTCTCTGGGACTCCGGCCCAGATGCTTTGTCCAATTAATAAAACTTGTCCAAGTTTCTATACACCTAGTGTGTGAAGCACGATAAAAATAATTTCAAGGTTTATCATGATCAAGATAGAAAATCAAGATTTAGACTACAGATGGTAACACTTCTTCATTAAAACTATATTAGATCGCATCAGTTTCCATACAGAATAGATGTGATATTTGCAGATGTATCCGGATAACACACAGAAGAATGGACTGAAACTAGCCTTTCACGTTTTTCCTGCTCTAAGTTTAAGTACTGAGATAAGTAGGACTTACTCAAATCAGTGCAGAAAGAACTTTGAAGGTTCGTTCGTTCATCGAACAAAATATGTTCTACAAATCTATTAAATAAATATTATGAGCTTTCTGTAATGGAATTGTAGTATCTAATTAGTCATTAGAAATTTCATAGTTTCTACGGCCAAATGACGGACGTAATCAAGGCAGATTTATGGGGCTTTCTAAAAAAAACACGAATTGCTTTTGATTTGTTCCTAGATTCGAACTTAATTTATGAACACATTTTGTTGTCGTTACGTTACGCTTACATAAATTACGTAAATGTGCTTGGATACGGTTGTATCAATCAAGGCTAATTCTTTACGATGTAAGACCAGTAGCCGCTGCAGACTGCAACAGCGAATGAAAACCGTGAAAAACAGGAAGCGTCTCATATTTCATCGACGACTTCTGAGTGAACGAGCGAGTGTGAAGACGGAATGGCGTCATATAACACGCACACAGACCTAACTTACCCATGTATGCTGTACAAGTAAGCAACACACACTAGTGTGAGTGGGCGGAGCGTCGCGTGCGCCCGACGACCGGCGCCCAGTACAGTCGCCGTGATAAATTGAAAAGAGAATTTTAGATTTTAGAACGGTTTGTAAGTGGTACATTTTTCATGACTGTACGTCTGCTGCTAGGTTGCTTTATATCTGCTATGGACTCCTAAATTAAGTAAGACTAACGACTTTTTAATAACAAGCTGTAATTGAAAACTCGATAACAAATATGAACATCAATGTATTGCAACGTCTTTTAAAAACAATAAAATAGGTAATATTTCAAAGTCTCAGTCATAATATTAATGAAGACCTCTGGCATTCTGTTTGTCAATCAATAAAAATGTCTATTACCTACAAAAAAAAAAACAAACTTCAAGTAATACTTAATCAAAATCGTATTAGTGATGCATCTATATTTCATCTTAAAATCTTACAATTTTCTTTACAATAACAAAAGAAACCGCAAGACGCAGATGTAGAGCCTAATACGTGCGCAAGCGCAAGCCATATACGGGCGCGCCCCTCCGTCGCCGCCCGCCCTCCGCGCGTGCTTGGCTCACGTTTCGTCAGAGACCAACGTGCAGAAGAACAAGCCGTGTAATTTGATACGTCGTGATTACCTAATATTTTGATTTCTAACTTGGAAAAACTATCAATGTATTAAATTTTGTAGACTATTTATTCTACCTTATTGTTTGGGAATATCTGAAACATTTACATTTCTAATGATTCTTGTCACTAATATTAATCAGGAGCCTCCATAAATAACTATCAGTAAATTAAGTGAGTAAAGAGTAATAATATAATTATATAAGCTAAAATCATATTGTTATACTCTTCTATATAATGTAGAGACGAATCAGTAACAATAAATATTGTAAAGAATTTATAAGTGTAAGGTATTATAGGTAGGTACTTTTTTAGTTCCTCACACTGAATCAGTTTTCTTTAGGTATTTTTTACAGTTCTCAAACGGACTGTGTCATCTGTTTCCCCTACTCATAGTCGGTATTTAACAGAAGTTTGTTTACTCGTGCGCGCCGGCCGCATTGCATTTGTTTTTCTCGACGTGCGTCTTGGCTCGCCAGCACGATATAAAGCTATGTACAGACTGATTTTGTATAATTGGCAAGTAATGGTAAAATGATGGTCATCTAACATACGATACATCATTCGCAGCTAAGTTCTAGTTTGTAGTTTTCAATCAGAATCAGAATATCGTTTATTGCTATAAAACTGGTACATGTGTTTAGAAATAACAACTGTGATAATAAAAAGATGAACCTCGATTTTTAAAGTGATAAGAACATCGGTTGTGGTTTTTGGCATTCTAGGGCGCATCTAGGAGGTTTATATGGGTTATTTTTTCATTCAATAAATAATTTACAGCTCCACGGACTGTGAGGTCCGTCACATTTGGCAACATAAATTTTGCTAAACTATTTACAAACGTCGGTGGCTGGCTTATACCTTAGCTGCTATTAGTAAAGGGGAGTTTATAGGGTAAAACGAAAGGATCACACATCAGCATACAAGATTTTTTCTTTCTTCAAAATATTGAAAAGACATGATAGTGCTTACATGAATCTAATAGCTGATTAGCAAATTTATCATATTTAATCAATTGGATTAACATTATTTTTACGTAAAAGAAGCCTCACAAATAATTTTATTAAATTTAGATAGTCGTCCATAAGATAAGATAAGCAATGTGATAAGCAATGTAAGACGTGCATTAAATGCTTTTAGCAATTAATGCAAGTCTTACATTGCTTGTTATATTTATTGTATTGCAAAATGTCTGCACTAAGCTTTTCAGATTTCAACCACAAACTCGGAGGACAAAGGGTTTCGATATGACATTTAGTGGTTGGAGCAGATGGTGCAAACTGTTAAATTTTACGCACCTACGTGACCCTAATTCTTGAGTTTGAATTGTTGTTTTGTTTATAAAACACTAAATGCTGCAGACTGTAATGATTACGAATTTAAAAGTTTCAACCAATACTCGGTAGTCTTGAACTGCAGTAAAAAGCTGATGTGTGAGTATACTTTATTTCTTCATGATGAGCTGGGGACATTCATCTCATTTCTCTAAAACTGCAATTCTCTGTAAAACAGGGTATCTGGTAATTAATAAAATAATAAAAATCTGCAAAATTATCTACTGCGTAACGTACCTGAATATTTTAAGGTCCAGTATAATTTTATCATAACAGTTCTAATGGGTATAAGTAGTATTTTTTATCACTGGTAAACTCAAATTATTGGAGTGATATTTATAACAATAGTTTTGTTATCATCTCCGTACTCGACATGACATTGTCAAATTTTCATAAACAAGTGTTTGAATCTTACCTCTTAACTTGCCATCTGAACTGGTGGTTTGAGATCATATTTAGTGCCAATTGTTTAAAAGATTCAAAATTTGTCACAAGAAAATATAGATACTTCAAGCATATTTCACGAGTCAATTAGAATGGAAATAATTCATTCAATCACGGTCAATTTCATTAGAGAACAGTAATAATTGGAAGCCGATGTTTGTTTTAGCGCGTGTTGTTTCTTCCGTCCGTTGCACCGCAAACCTCACGGTTTATATTGCTGTTCACGTTCGAACAGGGCTGGACTTCAGAATTACTTCTTTTATGGTAATTATTCAGAAAAATTAAGCGTAGAAACTGCTTAAGACATTGCTACTGAAATCAGATAATTAAATCAGTTCTTTTTAAAATCATTGGTAAAAAATCTTACTTATTGAAACGTATCCCAAAGATTATTACTCTTGGTTACTCGTTCACTTGGGTACAATTTTCTGTATTTTTTCTATTCTTCTTCTTCTTTATTCTTTAAAAAAAGAACCTTATAGATGGCCAGGTTAAACACTAACCACACTCTTGTCTCTGTCTTTGGATAAAGTAAATATTTTTTTCGACGTTGATGCGTGTTCCCCTGTAACCATACAACCAATTTCTTTGAACCCAGATTAATTTGAAATGGAATTAAATTTATTGAATTGATTAACTAAACACTTCATTTCCTGGGATTAGACGAAATACAAGTACAATACACAAGTAAACAGCGGTCAATTTAACTTGTGTTTAGTCTAAACACAAGTTAATTAAATCTAATGGAGGTTTTAAAACCTCCATTAGATTTAATTGTTTTAAAACAATTTTCATGCTTTGACAAAGTACGCGCAGTTCCACTTACATTTTACGATCAGTTTGGCATGGTTTCAACTAAAATAAAGACGCTAAATCTCTTTGTCACATTCATTTCATCACTTGGACTTTACAAAACAAAGAGTACAGTGACTTGTGCCAATAAAACTACAATATTGAAATACTTACTATTTACATAATAATAAAATAGATTGTACTACATCATAGTTACCTTCGCCATCATTATGTTTTAGCTGCTTAATATTTGTTTAATTATTTATTTTACATCAAGCTTTACAAAAGATGTAAAGGAAAGAAGTATAGATAATGGACTATACCTCTATGTATCACGGTTGTAAGTCGTTAACAACTAAGTTAAGTTAACTTATTGTAAATTTTGTTGTTGTTCACTTAAAATTTAAAGATTTCTTCAGCCGATGCTAAAAAAAAGTTACTGTAAAAACTCCAATGATGTTCTGAATTGAAAACAAACCTTGCGTCAGATATGTCATTACGATTATAATCCTACCGTTTAACTTAGTCCTCGCCTGCACGGTACAGGGGCGCCTGTACAGGGGGACTGAGACAGATACGGGTACCGGGGCCCGCCGCCCGCACCTGTCTCAGTCCCCTTTGACGTCTCCCCCGGCGCCCCTGTACCGCGCAGGCGAGGACTAAGTTAAGCGGTAGGGTTATACCTACGATTGGGAAAGTACGCTATCTATAAAAAGCAAATCAAAGAAGCCTTAACAAGCAAAGCTAGAAACAATTAAAAATCTCATTAGAATCATTTACAAGAAACTAAAGTTTAGGTCTTAGTTACATCCCTGTGGCCATGTTTTCGCTTTTAACTCTGTTGTGTTATGGCGTTATAAAACGCGCCTGACGTCTGGTTGCAGTTGGTTTGGATATAATTCAGAAATTAACGCTAATTAATGGGTAATAGCTTCACGTGTTACTCACTCGAAATTCTGATTTAGTGGAACGCTTCATTATAGGGTGCATATACATACAATAACTGCACGATGATAAAAATTCGACGTTTATTACTTACGATGATGAAATACGAAAGGAGTAAAATACTTCCTCTTGTTTCTACGCAATCTACAGGCGAAAAAAAGAGATAGAGATATAAAGGTCGTCAATTAGTTAGTTGATTTAACTCATCAGACTATCGAGTTAGACCATCAATAGGAACCCCAAAATTCAAATCAACACGGAAACTATCTTTGGACCTCAAATACAACAGATAATATTTCGAGTCGTGAGATAATATCGCTTAAGTTTAGCTGTGTTTAAATACATATGTTTTAATATAATTTGCTGCATCATTACCTTTCCCTACTGTCTTACAATTTACTGGTCAATCTATCGTGCGTAAAAAACAGTAGGTAACTACTCGTATCTATTATTTAATTATCAAATAACTGTAATGTTCTCCATCTGAAGTACCTAATCACCAATCTAGATAAAGACTAAACTATAGCCATTGATTAAAATAAAAAGCTTCATCATCATCATCATCATCCACAGCCTTTATCTCACTGCTAGGTCTAAACCTCTTTCTTGCAATGCCATCTTCCTCGGTCCTTTGCCAATCGTGTCCATTTTCAACCGCAATATTTACGATATCGTCAACCCACAAAAAATAGCTTAGGTACAAAAAATATTTAGAATAAGTTCTAAAATTAAATCAAAATGATAATTGCATTCGTAACGCAGCTCAATACTAAGCTTGAGTCATGCACTATGTAACACGATATGCGCCGACGCAAGCCATATACGGCCGATATCGTCGACATCGACCAATGAGGCGGCCGCCACACGCCCAACATACCTCCTCGAGAGTTCAAGTAGGTCGACAGATATTTCAACAGAGAACAGAGCACTAAGTACATGAGCACTTATTGTGCATTGAATAAGTGCCTATATAGGGTTAGGGACGTTTGATATATGTTACAATACAGATAATATGACTAATGCGTACGCGTAACTTCAGTTGTAATTACAAATACAAATAAATACAAATATTTTTATTCACCAGAAATGTACATAGTTGGAAGTCAGAATATATACACGAAATGAAATTCGTTTGATAGTGGGTAACTATCGACTTCGAAAACAATAGATACTATAACAAAAAAAAAATATTAACCTCAAGAAAACTAGTGTACTAAACAAGATAAACTTAGACGATGAACCCCAAACTAAGCTCGAGGCTTGTATCGTGGGGTTCGAGTGGGTAGTTACCAAAATGGATTAATGTTGTATATACAGAGTTTAATCAGGTACATATATGCAGAGATGAAATAATTTATAAATTATATATTTTTAATTCTGAGAGCCTGTGTGTGTGTGTGTGTGTGTGTGTGTGTGTGTGTGTGTGTGTGTGTGTGTGTGTGTGCGCGTGTGTGTGTGCAACACCGCAATACACGAAATCTCACGAGAGTCAAGGTTTGCGGTGCTACACATGTGTGTGTGTGTGTGTGTGTGTGTGTGTGTGTGTGTGTGTGTGTGTGTGTGTGTGTGTGTGTGTGTGTGTGTGTGTGTGTGTGTGTGTGTGTGTGTGTGTGTGTGTGTGTGTGTGTGTGTGAAATTCTATTACAATGCTTATTCACCATACAAGCGGCAAATTAGGTTCTCTGTTTCGTTGTATGATGACTTTAACAGCCATTGTCCTAATTTTCTTTTGAATGCTAGTTTTGTAAGAATCAGTACATTCCTTTATGAATAACATGATTTAAATGTACCTACTTCGCTTATTGTCTTAGCCTATCGACACAACCATATTTTTCTATCACATAATATTATACATATATAGATCACGAAAATGCTCCAACAAAAAATCAATTTCAGTTCAGTGCTAAAAAAATCCAATGAAACAATACCATTTGAATTAACTGAGTATATTTCCCTGGTATATCTCTACTAAGGCATAGCTTGTCACATTTTCTTTAAAGAAAGATATCATGTCTTGAAATAACAGTTGCAATAAATCTCAGCATTGAATAGTTTATGTGATCGCTTTAATTATCCATTCAAATAGGCCGACAGCTCTACTATTATTCTATTTGATGGACTGTCTGGTATTAAAAACTGATGGGGTAAGAATCCGTAACGAGTAGAGTGACCACTTAGCGTAAGGCTGGCAATAGACGGATATCACACAAGTAGGTAAGTGTAAGTGTGCTTATCGCAATCCCGTCATGCAAACTGTAATAAATCTTTTTGACAGCCCCAAGTCAGCAAAGTTTTAAAGAAATTCAGAGACTAGAGTTTTTGTCTTACGAATTTTGTGAAGAATACTTAATTGTCATAGATACATTGGCAAATCTCATACAATTAATTTATAGTACAGTTGAACTCATATTTTTATGGTTAGTATGAAATTTTTCGAGCAATGCTATGTGTTATTTTATTTTTTCATATGTTAATCGACGGCTTTAACTAAGGTTTGGATTTATTTACAGGCTTTTTTATCAATCCCACAGACAAAGCAATTCTCTCTCAATCCTAACTAGTAGATCTCATAGTGAAACTACAATAAGTCCCACATTAGGTGAAGACCAACGTTTCATTAACCATATAAAAAGTAAAATGAAGAAATAATTTAGTGAAGTTCATAATCACAATTCTATACGGTCTAAGATCACGGGGTTATGCTGAATCCTAACCGCTTTCGACCAGTTTAATCGAGATCTATCGAGATCTACGTCAAAGAGTGAACGTCTTACAGCTTACATAATTATGATAGTGATTTTTTTCTCTATGGCTACCCTTATAAAGTTACCTGTCTTACTTATTGGCACAAATTGTACCGAGGCAGTGCAAATCGTCGTTATTATAACTTCACTTTGTTCTTCCTTTGTTAGAAAGTTAAAGTAGATCGTTAGAAACATTTTTGAAAAGTTTAAAGGAAATTGTAGAGTATGTAACACTTTAGTTAAGTAACTTTATGTTGTTTACTTATTTACTAAAATTGAGTTCTTTGCTCAGGACATTGTTTTATTACAAGTTACTCCACAATTCCACAACTTTTGTATCATATCGTATCATTTTGTCTCTAAATTATCGCTATCAGCGATAAGGCCGCCCATTGTTACACTGTTTATGTATCTTTGTTTCTTATTTTTATTTATTTCTTGGTGTGCAATAAAGAGTTTATCTATCAATCTAAATGTAAGTACGGTAGTAGAAATATTTTTCAATGGTTTTGCATTTTAATAACGGTATTACGCGTAATGAAATGATTTCATTTCAGTTTTCGCTTTTCTTACAAATCAACTGGTTAGTTCATTTGACAAAATTTAGTATTATAGTCACTTAATAAAATCGATATTTAATTTAAGAACCATTTTTTTAAACATATTATTGAAATTAAAGAGTTCATTGTTTCACGACGTATACATATTATTATGTGGAAGAGCAAATTTATGTTTCATACGTTGTCGGGATTAGTACCATATTAAAAGTTGGTCATAATAATTAATACAATGATGTCTTAGAATATGTCCGTTGTCTTGAAGAACACTCCGGTTCATTGTGACAATCTTTATCCTTACTAATACCTATTATAATCCGAAAGTGTACATGTATTTGTTGGTTTGTTCCATTTTACCGTAGCAACGGAGCAATGGATTGACTTAATTGTTAGCATAGATAAACTATATCTATGCGAAAGGCGAAAAGTATGTAAGTAAGCATGAGCTACTTTTTATCCCGAAAAAATAAAAGATTTCTATGGGATAGCACAAAAATGAAAATATCACGCGAGCAAAGCCGCGGGTAAAAACTATCTATCTATCTATCAGCCGTAGGATGTCCACTGCTGGACATAGGCCTCCCCCATGGATTTCCAATAAGGCCGGTTGGAAGCGGCCTGCATCCAGCGCGTTCCTGCGATTTTTATTGTATCGTCAGTCCACCTAGTCGTTGGACGTCCTACGCTGCGCTTGCTTGTCCGTGGTCTCCATTCAAGAGCTCTCCGGCCCATCGGCCATCCGCTCTTCGAACAATGTGTCCTGCCCATTGCCACTTTAAAAAACTAGTTATAAATAAAAACATGTACATCACCAATTTTCTTGAATACTTTTTCTTAGAAAGCAAAATTAATAGAAAACCACTTTCTTTCAAAGTAAAGAAACACCGGACTTGACAAGCTTTAAAGTTCAGATTATGAAAAACGATCTGTTTATATTTATATTACTATTTTCTAGGAGGTACCTGTAACAGGTTTGTCTATGCTTATAACCTTTGAAAACCTATCAAATTTAAGTTTACTTTGTTTAAGTCAGTTTGACACTTTTCGTTTTACTAACAAAGTGAAGTTGTTCATTTTAGTCAATTTTGATTTCATCTTATACCTAGGTATCAAAGTGATCATGATAAGAGTGTATTTTTAGATTGTCAAAAAGGCAGCAGTTATCAATTCGGCTATAAAAGAACCTTGTACCCTGGTTGTACCTTTGATAATGTCACACGATCCCGACGACCCTTCTGGTGAAAAGGAAAGACGCAACTTGTTGCCATTTAAAAGTTAATTTGATTTAGTATTTTGAAGTCAACCCCAACATTTTGATAAATATTTTTACAAACACTATGGGGGACGAAAAATCGAGCAAACCGCTAACGATAGGTCAATGGACTGATTGGAACAGCAGTATAAATCCTATGGATATTACGTAAATACAGACACCTTCCGCATTGTATACCCATAGATAAATAAAATTTGAACGCACTATGAAAATGAAAATAATAAAATAAATATTGGGGGACATCTTACACACGGTCTCTGACCCCAAACTAAGCTTATCTTGTCATATGGCTGCCAGAGACTGGTTTACCACAAATATTTATGGTAAATCAGTCTCTGGCAGCCATATGACAAGATATGCTCCAATATAAGTCCATTGACCTATCGTTAGCGGTTTGCTTGATTTTTCATCCCCCATAGTGTTTGTAAAAATATTTATCATATAGATAATACCAAAATAACATCCAGACACAGAGCAAACTCCTATGTTCGTCACTTAAATATTTGTCCCAGGTGGGAATCAAACCCACGCCTCTTTGTCCCAGGAGTCAGGGTCACTGACCACTAAGCCATCGAGGCAGTCAAATATAAAAAATGGAAGTGAACAGTGAAGACCTGCCGTCGACGGTCAATTAGTGACATTGTACACTACTTACCTTGCTAAATATTAAAACAGCAGTCAAGTAAAGTAAGTACTAACGTAGGTACTTAATATCCTCGCCCACACCTGTCCAAAAAGCTCGCAAACTTTCCTCCTCACGCATCCGTCACTCTCAATCAATACTTCCATCCAAAGGACGAGTCACAGCTGTTTACTGATTTTGCCGGCACGTTCCGGACGATCAACAAGTGTTGAAACTACCCAAAAACAAGCAATTTCTAACCTTACATCTCTAGCAATATACCTGAAAATGCTGCTACGGAAATTTGAAGCAGCTGAAATGGGAGCTCGATCAGAATGCTTCGAGAATTCTTGCACTTTCTGTCTTCGTATGTTGAGACACGGTTCAAATTTGCTCGGTAGAATCTTGAGCCGGATATCATTAAAGCACAAAGCAAATTGCTCCTTATAAGGGAAGACATAGAGTTCTATTTGAAGGAGTTTTGAAAAGTTTCCCGGGCAATGAGGCTGGGGTGGTGTCGCCAAGCAACTGAGTCGGGTACCTATCCACTTTTCCTGCCCTTGATATTGGATGGCTAGCGGTTGGCGTTGTTTGTTATGTGAAATTACAAGAATTTATTAAAACAATAGCACTTGTCAGAGACTTATACCATCTTAATACTTTAGCATGAGTATACTTAATTGTATTTCAGAGAATTTATATTAGAGCAATAATGCCTCGTGTACCTGAATTTAAATGTTAAAATCAAGCACTTCTGATATTTATTTCTAGAGATGAAGAAATTAAAAATAAAAATAAAGTAGACAATAGATGGTGGGTATATCATTATAAGGCCTGATTATAGTTCATCAAGGTAGTCAAAAGGATTCTTCAAGAAAATTTATAATATAAATGTTCGCCATCTACGAATTGCCTTTGGTCATTATTGTCTGGCCGTCCAATAAAAGAAAGGGTAAACAAATGCAGTAACAAACCCAGCGGTAACGTCAATACTGGAAGCTTTATCTCCTTCTTGAACAATGTATCATATAGCCTATCTATTAGCCATAAAAAATTGCTCAATCTACATTGCATTTATTTGTTATATTCGACGATTTAACTCTTTTCTGGATCTGGGCTCTAAGCTTGACCGATAAGGAAATTAATATGTAAGTAAGTGAAATCTGCTTATTATAAATTAATCTACAATACAATATATACTTATTAATGCACCGAAAATATATGAAAAGCACTTAAATTACAATAGTATCCACTACCTAATAAATAATCAGTCAGATAGATGAATGAAATTGGTTAAATTTCTAAATTAAAATTAAATGTATTCAATATAATAGTAAAATGGTAGATTAATGAATATTTTTATGTAATTGCTTTGTAGGCCTTACCTTTGGTACAGAATCAGGGATCGGTCGATTAATGCCAGAGTTCACGGAGATGAACTTTTCGCACGAACTTTAGCATTTAAAACGTTGCCAACTATTCCCATATTATTATTCCATTAACAAAGCTAATGTAATAAGCATTTTATTCACATATTTTATTTGTAAAAAGGTGAACGTGAACTTAAATTTTATCTTAATATTTCGATTGCCTTGTTCTATTAAGCACACCTCCACATTGTATTTTTTTAAACAAAATATTTATTCGCGTTTGATCACATGTCTGATATCAATGATGTCTGATGTAATGAAATGAAATTAAATATCTTTATTCGACACATGCATAACACGTACGAAAAACTTTTAAAAGTAATGAAAAACAAAACTGTCGAAAGGGACTCTATAAAATGTTGAGTGCTGGAAGGATCCAACACTTAACGCTGGTATTCTGATGAGCCCCTTTATTGAAGGGTAGGTGTAACTATAAAGCATATAAATACTAAACAGACAAAAATAACTAACCCGTGACAAAGCGCTTAGACAAGTGTGAGTCAGGCTCGCACATCGAGGGTTCCGTACAAACACATTGTTAAAATAATTAAAAACCTATTTTAGTTCTTTTATATGATACCTTACATGATACGATTTACTCACTTTGAATTTTGAGCCCATATTTTGTGAATTTTGAGGCCCTATTTATTTGTGATGTAAATAAAAATGTACAGTTTTCAGATTTATTCCTATATGTGTACTATAAGACAAATTTATTTTTCATACGTTGTCGGTGTTAGTCGGTTCTTGTCGCCAAATTTTATTGTTCTATGTCAACGGAAGTACCCTGTAGGTTTTGATTTTTGTGAGTGTCGAAATATGCGGTTTTAAGACATAAACGACTCTAATTTTTTTTAAACGACAACAGAGAAGCTTGTCTTTTCCACAACAGCAAGAGTTCATCGATATACGTATACAGTTTAAATTTCAACTCGATATCTTTACGCGTTCTTGAGATAAATAGTCTTGACATACACACAGACGGACAAACGGACAACAAAGTGATCCTATAAGGGTTCCGTTTTTTCCTTTTGAGGTACAGAACCCTAAAAACATCAATAGATGTGTCATCAAAAAAATAACATCAATAAATGATGTCAAGTTTTGTGGTTCAGGACATAACCAGCTTACCTAGATTATCTTTAAAGATTTTCCTTAAAGACATCTAAAATGTTGTACAGAAAACAGACACTGACAAAGAGTTCCACATTCTTACTTTCTGTCGTAAATAAAATGTTATCTACCATTGACCATTTTAGTATTCATAAAAAATCTAGATAATATTAGTTAAACTATTCAGCTTGAAAATGATTCTATAATCTATCCATTGTGTTAGGATATTTTCTACGTGTACAACGAGAAAAGAGCTTCGATGAAACAAAGAGAAAACCGGGTAGGTACCTAGTTAGTTATAGCTTTATGAACGTATTTAGTTCCGTTTGTTGCCCGTGGTCTTACGTTCCAATTAAGGAAGCGCGGCGCGTCGCCTTAAACATACATAATTAATCGGTTTTACCGCTAAGAGCCAATACCACCCACATTTTGGAACAGAAGCTTAATGATTCAATGTAATTAAGTAACTCGATGCCTGTAATCGATAGAACTCTTCATCTGACAGGCGCCCACACGCACTCAGATGATCCTCCGCTGGAGCAGAAATTATCACACTTAAAATCGATTATACATCTGTACAGCTCTAATTCAGTTACCGGTACGAAACAGAACAGGAACGATTGTGAACCTCATACCTATTTTTCCCTTTGTGTTAGTAGTAGGTACCATTGATAGTAGGTACCATTGATAGTAGGTACCATTGATAGTAGGTACCATTGATGGTACTACATACACAACTTTATGTTACTAGTAACATTGAAGCCGTGGTGGTCATGAAGACACCCGCTTTACAATCGTGAGGTGGGTTCAAATCCCGATCCCGTACCAATGAATTCTTTGGAATTGATGTATGAAATTTCACACCACTGGGTTTTCGGTGAAGGAAAACCTCGTGAGGCAACCTGCATACGTCCGTAGAAGAAATTATATGGCGTATGTGAATCTACCAACCCGCACTGGGCCAACGTAGTGGATATGTCCCAATCGCCTTTCATGGGAATGCCTACGTCCTGCAGTGGACTATTAATAAGTCATTTAAGGGACTATCGACGCTGGCTTCACGAAAGATGTCAAAAAACGTTCTCTCTAGTCATAGTGGATAATGCAAAAGTATGAGAAGTTTTAGAATTTTCCAAGATGGAGTAAAATGTTTTAGATCTGATTTGTCTGATCTTAGTGGAATTGGCCCGCAGGTCTAGGTTGTTGATTTATTGCCTTCATAAAATAAGATGATGCCTACTTTTATTTTTGAACGAAAACACTTATTACGTAAACCTCGACGTTTCGAGAAGATATTAGCCTTATGGTGTATGTAGGTAAATCTATCAACCTATACTCTATAAAATTTAACTTGATCTCTGCGACAGTAGAAGATTGACATTTTTAGAGTTGGGATAGTGGTGGAAAAAATCGATTTTCAAACAATGTTGTAATGAAATCAAATGAGTAGTTGAAGGTGAGAAATTGGATTTCATTTACTTACTATTATTTAAGATCAAGTATGTACACATGTAAATAATGTTATGATATTAATTATATACTCATAATAATGTAATGATAGTATTTATCGACGTTTTTCACTATTATCGATGCTAATGTAACATATAATTGGGTTTACTTTAATTACACATGTAAAAAATGTTATAATATTACAATATACAATAAAATTAATGATAAATAAAGTTTTATTGAAATAAGCGTCAGTATAAACTATCGATATTTTAATTAAAACTCTATCTAAAACTCTGTGGTCACGATCATTCGTCACCCATCACTAATCGGCATGCCCACAAAGTATGACATTGACAGGTACTGTCTGTACTTTTAAGAAATTCAGGACTTCATAGGCGTGATTTTTCTGACAGCTGTCGCAGAGATCAAGTTAAATTTTATAGAGTATAGACTAGCCAACAGAGTGGTATAGTTATGGTTATGATTATGGTGGATATAGAAGAAGTATGGCTTAATTGTCCTTCGAGGACTACATTCGACAATGGACCATATTAAAGACCGCAACGAATATTATAAAATTAGTTTTCATATCTTACAATCAATTTGAATCTTCTCTCTTGTTAAAGGAAGCCTACATTCTAACAGTAGACTGGTGACTGACTTTTCACTTAAGACAAGTGTATTTTACCAATCACAGACGTAATACATACTAAATCACTTACCCCAGGGTTATGACCCCATCTACTCGGGCACTCGTCTGCCAGCTCCGATAAGCGAACAGAGGCCGACAAAAGCGTAACCGCGGCTGAGATGCGTCTGCGCACCTGAACCACTTGAATCGAGTGGCGGCTTCGGTTGGGAAACTTCCTGCGGTTCGGATTCCTTTCAGCGGAATGCCAACTTTCATTATCATCATTTCAGTCGTCTATTTAAAAAACAATTAGAATGATTCCCATTTTATAGGACATCCGCTGCTGGACAAAGGTTCCTATGGATAGAAAATAATACGAAAGGGTTATGAACAGTTTACATTTACCACGATCTCGCAGTCTGAATCAGGATACTTGTCGGTGGCTTGCTATAGGTTTAGGAATGAGTGAATGAATCTCTTAGATAGTTATTGTTTGGATCATAGATAGCTCTGACATGGATCCTTTTGTAGTTCCAAATCGACAGCTGCTCTTGCAGCAGAAATTCAATTGGTAGGTACAGATTAGATAATTATTTAACTTCTATTATAACAGAAGTTACTAATTATGTACCAATTTTTCTAGCATACGCATCTAGCATTAGAGTATGTATGCATTTTAGCAGCCTATGCATTTTATGATGAACTGAATTACGTAAAATTAACAAAAATCTATAAAATTAACAATAGTAATTGGTGATCCATAGTGGAGGTTTATGTCCACCAGTAAACGTTATATCGCTGGTGGATAGATTAATGGAACAACATTCCAGATTCTGTAATAGAAAGAGATAAATATATAATAAGATTAAAAATTAAAAATGTGCGAAAATCTCGTCAAAAGAGAAATAGAGCTTTAGCGAGACAGGTCGATCAGCCAATGAGAGCAGGGAACATTACTACTAAGGGTTTGATTCAAAATGAATAAATAATAAATAAATAAATAAATATTCGGGGACATCTCACACATGGTCTCTAACCCCAAACTAAGCAAAGCATGTGATATGGCTGCCAGAGACTGATATACTACATATACATATTTAAAATACATACTTATATAGATAGTATCTAAATAACACCCAGACACAGAGCAAACACCAATGTTCATCACAAAAATGCTTGCCCTGGTGGGGATCGAACCCACGCCTCTTTGATCCAGAAGTCAGGGTCACTAACCACTGAGCCACCGAGGCAGTCAAATGTTTACAAAGACGCCACTTAACCACTTTAATGTATTAATGTGTAGTGCGATAAATGATGGACGTATGGGCAATGGCAAATAATCTAAAAGAAGTTAGTGCGTCAATCGTAATGGTTGAAGTATTGTACTTACTTGCGCAAGATAGAGTACAATCAACCATCAACACAACATAATATTGTGCCTTGAGTAGGAACTAGTTTCCAAAACACGGGTTCCCCACACCCAATTTGGCAGCTAGAGCCTCCGAAAACTTGGTGTGTTTTTCATAAATAAATACTTTTTGAATTTGAATGCACAAGTGAGTGTCTGTATGTATATGGAGTATGGACGTTGTGCTGATTAAAATTATCATTTGTGTTTAAAAAAAGGCAGACCAAATCAGTAATTTAGTGTACCCATAAATAAATAATTATTCACAAAGCTGCATTTACCAGAGATGGAAGCTCGACCACACACGCAGTGAGCACTGAACTAAAAGCACAAGCTACAAAAAAACCAAGCCGTGTTGGTCTAGAGGTAATGACACCCGCCTTACAATCGTGAGGTCGTGGGTTCAAATCCCGGTCCCGTACCAATGAGTTCTTTGGGATTTATGTACGGAATTTCACACCACTGGCTTTCCGGTGAAGGAAAACATCGTGAGGCAACCTGCATATGTCCGGAGAAGAATTTCAATGGCGTATGTGAATCAATCAACCCGCACTGGGCCAGCGTGGTGAATATGGCCCAATCACCCTTCGTGGGTTGGCCTACGTCCTGCAATGGACTATTATAAGGCTGATACAGTACAGTACAAAAAACACCAAGCCGCCATTTTATGCGCAAAAAATATGTAAGTACTTGAAATTCTTTAAAGATTATTCTTTGCAAAAAATGGCATGACCGACTTCAACCGTATACAAAATTCGTAAATATTTTGCACGGATCGGTGTATAATTTTTCATATAATTGTTTATTTATCAAAAATTTCAATAAAATTTTAATGGTTGCGAACAATAAAACATTCGATTGCGTGTGGGCTTGTAGGTAGTTTAGTGTACAAGATACCCGTAATATAAATACATGTATAAATGTCCATAAAGCTACGGTTACAAGGGATGGAGGATCGATCTCACGCGCAGTGAGCAGTGAGTATCCGAGCACTGACCCATGCCAGCTTCGCGCCGCAACCGCACGCTCCACGGCGCTGCAAAGGCAAGCCGCCGCCATTTTATACGCAAAAATAAATAAAAATATCCTGGCGATATACTGGCAATCTTTTCTAAAAGTGGCCGAGGAAAGACTTAATTTTGGCGGTATTTAGGTATGTAATTTAAGAATTATTAAATATCCTGTGGTAGAAAAATGTTCACTTATTTTCCAGTCTTAGATAACACCTACAATTTATTCGACTGATGATTTAGACGAGCGCGTCTGCATGTTTTTTTCCCAACATATTATATTTGACCAATACATATTTGATTACCCAATATAATATTATTAATGGCTGAAATACCCCTAATTACTTCATTAAATCATGTCGAAAACTCTAAAGCTCTGAACATAACACTACCAGCAAGAAACCTATCGATGATGATGATAGATGAAATGAAATGAAATCATTTATTGTCATAATAGTCACACCGATAACAAATAATTAAATTAGCATTGATGTACCTACTTATGGACCTGTCCAACAAGATATTATAATAACAAAACATAACAGTTAATAATTAAGTAATTACATCAATATTGTGTAACAATCTATAATTTATTTACACAAAATTTAAATAACATTTTTTTTTTTATTAAAATTTACTAACCACAGACTCCAGGGTCTGTGCCCTTTGTCAACTAAGATTTACAATTATTTTATTATAGTTACTGTACAAAGAGTAGGTACTAGAAATATTAGCCTAAGTTAGTCAATGCACTGCGTGAATGCCACGAGCAGACCGGCGACCCGCAAGCAGCACCCGATCACGAGTGTGACACATGTGCCAGCCATCGCTCTCCTCGACCATATTTGAGGGAGGAGAACGACCCGACACATGATGCCGCCGCAAGAAGGAGCCTTCGATGGCGAGGATGAATGCTTGGGGCATGCACACAATGCTTATTTCTTATAAATTCGTACACCTTTTTCACGTCCTATGCCAATTTAGTTGCCTTCTCCCGGCCCAAAGCCTCCATCACCGCCTCGTTCCGATCTCTGACAGCCATCTGCAGGTTGTACTCCTTGATGGTCTCCGATGACACAGACGATGCGCGCCGCACGAATCGACTGATGGCATCATTTTCTATGTCGTCGGCGTAATAGATGAAGGTCCCGGTGTGCCGCGATAGTGCAACGACTGCGTGTGAGACGCTCTCGTGTAGTTTCATTTTCGGCTTTGTTTTTATAACGATTAGCGACTCGTACGTTAGTCCCTGAGCTTCGTGAATGGTAAGGGTGCGTGATCCTGAGCCTCCCCCATAACATTGACTTATGAGAGTCTCCTTTTCTTCCTGTGTATGCACTAAGAAAAGGGTGTTAGGGAGGGTTTTGGATATTTGAGCCCCCTTGAACCTTTTCTGCTCAAGAGACCTAATACGAGGGGCTGAGGAATATATACCTGAGTATATTTCCCTCAACGCATACGCGACATCCATTGGGTTTCTGTGTGTGCAGAGTAACTGCTGGGTGATATTTGTAACTAGTGTTGGACGATGGTACCTCATTTCGAAGAGATTTTCTCTGTCGATATAAGGCAACTGATTGACGTCTCCAATGAGGACAAGTTCGCTAGCACCAGACAGCCGGGCAGCCATTATTATGGCTCCAAAATGGTTCAATAGAGCTTCGTCCACCAAAAGACGACTGAAGCTCTCTTTTCCGAAACCATTGACGAGAGATGAAGCCATGGTTCGCACTCTGGATTTTACCAGTTTTCCTATTCGGTGCGATAACTTCTCCCTCAGATCTTTTGCTGCCTCTGTTGTTGTAGTGATGATAGCGTCCCTATTCACGTCAAAGTGTCTAATCACCCATGTTGTCTTGCCACATCCTGGTACCCCGTTGACCCATTGTATCTTTGGTACCGCCCAGTTTCCCCAGCCTGCCTCGACGTCTGAGCTCCGTTCGATGGTTTTAGCCATCTCAAGGATTCTATCGTCTAGCATTATCTTGGTGCACTTGGCGGTGACTACAATTGGGTCGTTCGATGGTATCGCGTATTTCGGTCTTCCTATTCGCTCCGTCTCTCTCTCATCCAGCTCCACAAAACCACTTCCTGCGCTGTAAGCTGCCATATATCGTCCTTTCATGGTCCCTCTGATGACTTGGGAAGTGACGTTATTGTATATGGCTGCTTCTGCCTCCTCGAGTCTCGATTTTAGTAGACTCTCACTTACCGGACCACCCAGCCTAAAGAACTCGAGGATGTTGTCACAGTTCTTAAGATTGACATTTTTCGTCGCTCTCAATAAGGCTAGATATTCGGCAAAGGCATTTCTCGCGTGGTCCCGTGGCGCTGAGGCCAAGATATAACGGGGCGCATCGACCTGTCCCATGTCGGCTCTCGTTCGGGTTGCCTGAGGTGGTGAAACTACTCTCGAGGTCACCGCTGTCTGTGGAGGCGGTGTTTTAGACATGGAACGGAATAAGCTCTGCATTGCGACACTGAAGAGACCCGATAAGGCACTATCGTTCCCGCTTGGACGGAAAACGGGTCTATCAGATGCTGCTAGGTATTAACTCTGCTCTTTCAGAACCAGATAAATAACATTTCATAAACTTAACTATACATTACAACTACTACGCTAAATGTACAAACCTAAACAAAATTTAAAAAAAACACTTGAACCAAAAAAATGAGTAAAGAATAGATGACGATAAAAACCCTAATCTAAAAGCCCACTACCAGCGGGAACAGTTCCCAAAATGCTGACCCCATTGCCACGTACAATTAAAAATTATAATTAAATAGAAAACTAAATTAATATATGTAGGTATCCACTTAGCAAAAATACAAGGGTATCCAGATGCCCGTTACGAGGATCATATTCGATGACAACGTCGCTTACCATCAGAAAGTTGTCAAAAGCAAACTTTTTCAGAAAGGAAGAGGGGTTCACAGCTACATAGACATGAATAATAGCTAGTTTATGAAAAAATCAAGAGAAAGTAAATTTTTGTTACAGGAGTGTAAGCAGAAAAGGCTTTTTACCTACAGACTTGAAATCACTCTCTGTGAATTAATCGGTCAAGTGCGAGTCGGATTCGCGTGCGAATGGTTCTATACCGTATGAAAAGCCCCCTTAATTTATTTTATTTTAGTAAATTATTATTTTTTGAAGGGAATAAATACCTACAACTAAATATTCTATGATTATTTCAAGCTTCTTTCTGTTGCCGTTATTATTATCATGTTTCGAGTAATATTTATTTAATTTTGAAGCGAATATGTAAGCAAGCATTTAATTATTAGCCGTTATTAAACCCTCTAATAAATGTTGTGTTTTTCTATTTTTAGTATTTTATGTTATAGCGGCAACGGAAATACGTCATATGTGAAAATTTCAACTTTCTAGCTATCACGGTTCATTAAATAACAGCGTGGTGGTCTAATATAAGCCGTGGTGGTCTAATGATAGTGACACCCGCCTTACAATCGTGAGGTCGTGGGTTCAAATCCAGGTCCCGTACCAATGATTTCTTTAGAATTTATGTACGGAACACCGCTGGCTTTTCGGTGAAGGAAAATATCGTGAGGCAACCTGCATATGTCAGTAGAAGAAATTCGATGGCGTATGTGAATCCACCAACCCGCACTGGGCCAGCGTGGTGGATATGGCCCAACCACCCTTCGTGGGTAGGCCTACGTCCTGCAGTGGACTATTAAAAAGGCTGATACAGTACAGTACGGTACAGATAACAGCCTGGTGACGGACAGCGGAGTCATAGTAATAGGTTCCCGTTTTGACCCTTTGGAACCCTAAAAATGAATGTATGTATGTATCCAATTATGGGCATGATGTATATACCACGTAGTTACTGAAGTATATACTAGTACAAGAGAGATAGATGTTGGGATAATAAGCTTTCATTATATTAAAGTACGATGCTGGGCATTGCTTCCCCAATAGAATTCATAAACAACCAATTATGGGCAATTATATTATAGTATTATAATAACTCGACTAATTATACACAGAAATGTTCTGTTCTCATGATTTTGAACGCATTAATGTAGCAAATGATAATAAATAATTAATGTGGTGTGACATCGCGCCACAGTGTTGAGGTTCCTTTGCGTATGTCTATAATTTCCCTACGATTGACATTTACATAATTTACATGTATAGAATTAATTAAAACAATATTTTCAGTTTGTATCATTAATTTGAAACTATAAATGTATATTTCAGTTGTAATTTGAATAGCATGTGTCTGTATATTTTTTATTGTGTTGACAATAAAGGACTCAGCTATACAGGGTTATTTCTAATCAATTAGCATCCTTTCAGGGGCTTATTCTGTACATCAAAACTAACCACTTTAGTTCTGCGACTTTTCTTAATTCTCCAAAAAGAAGTTGTTGTTCCATAGAAAATTATCGTTCACCCTCGACAAAATGTATGGAACAGCTGATTTTTTAAGTTTTGGAAAAAGTCGTAGAATAAAAGTTGTTAGTTTTTATGTACAGAATAAGCCCCTGAGAGGATGCTAATTGATTAGAAATAACCCTGTATATAATGTCTAAAATAAATAACAGTCTAATATTTTGTTAAAGTTTATGCTAGGGCTATATTTCTAGATTTTCAGCATACGACGAGTACATTTCAAGACGTGCCTACAGTGCGCCATCGAGAGAAATTGCGAGAGTAAAACTTGTTTATTGATATATATCCACCTGCCCCTTTCTTCTATCTTACGGCTAGGCAGTCGCGACCAAAGCGCCACCTATTTATGGTGAACATTCCGCGCGTTAGAACAAAGCGTTTGGAATCCTCATTCCTCATACGAACAGCCAGAATGCGGAACGCTTTGCCTGGGTATGTCTTCCCGCTTAAGTACAACGGGGTGTCTTCAAATCCCGAGTAAATAGGTATCTTCTAGGTAAGCGTGCTACATCCTAGACCGCATATCTGCTCAACATCAGGCAGTATGTAGTCAAACGCAAACCTACAAGGAATTAAAAAAAAAAATATATATATATATATATATTTATTCGATTACTCTCTATCCTGTAATATAAACTTTTGGCTTCGGCAACCACATATGCGGAACTCGCAAGGTTCGCCGATGACTCGCAAGGAATCCGCCCTTGATTTGTCAAGGACGATACATATACCTAGATAGATTTTCAACCTTCAGCGTTAGTAGCAGTGCTCATAGTGCTGTTTAAATAATTGTTTCTTCTGCAATCACTGAAGTTAAGTAACGTTAACCAATGTCGCTGGGAGCACCGGTGCGTTCCTTTGGAGATCCCGGAGCTCCCAAGAGGGCAAAAGGGCTGGCTACCGAGGGGGTTTTAGTGGGTACAATACAATCCTACATAACCCGACTGCACCTCGAAGAAGTAGGGTATCTTTCGAAGATTTCCCCTTTCGTAAAAAAATAAAAAGGCACTGTCAGTCTTCGGATGGGTGACCGCGAGTTGTGTATACAACTGAGTACGGTACATTCTGTTTTATACAAACGGTAAATTCTGGGTCTTAGTTGAGGTAACCGTTTAGCCATGTCAAGGACTTATAGGTGGCTTAAAAACTCAATATATAAAGTAAGTCCGTTTAGGTCGGCTACTTAGCGCTTGTGTTTACTTATGTACGAGTATATAAAGCCCGATTACAGAGGCGCCAGCGTAAATTTAATAGCAAAGTAAAAAGCGTTCTCTCTATCGAATGCCTAAAGTGAAGAAGAAACAGAACTATGCTATTTAGCTATTATAATTACGCTGGCGCCTCTGTAATCGAGCTTTATATACTCGTAAATAAGTAAACACAAGGGCTAGGTAGCCGACCTAAACGGACTTACTTACCTACTTTTTAGGGTTCCGTACCCAAAGGGTAAAAACGGGACCCTATTACTAATGGGTGCCGATGTCCCTCTGTCCGTCTGTATGTCTGTCTGTCTGTATCCCATGAACCATGATAACTAGACAGCTGAAATTTTCACAGGTGATATATTTCTGTTGCCGCTATAACAACAAATATTAAAAACAGAAGAAAACAAATATTTAAAGGAGGCTCCCATACAACAAACGTGATTTGAGAGTGAGATTTTTGCTCGCTATAAATAACGGCAAGAGGAATGGGGTTAAGGGGGTCCCAATACGGTACGGAACCCTTTGTGCGCTAGTTTGACTCGCGCTAGGCTGATTTTTAGTCTTCTTCTTCTTCTGGTCTATAGTTCTATATAACTTTAACTCAGACGGTACCCCGGTAGGAGAAGCCTTCATGAAGTCTTACTTCTTAGTGACAAGTATTTTTACTTTCACCAGAGACACCTGTAGCGTGAAAAGAAGCTTGAAAATGCATCATTACCGGAGCTCAAACAAATGTGCTCTCACCGGTAATTGATTGAATACCTTCGCCTGGGCGGGCGGGGGCGGGTTGCCATGGAGACGCCCACGCCGGCTCCCCCCGCCCAGACCTTGACCCTCCAGCTGATCGACGCGTGTCGCTCGAACCGTGTGCCGGTTCTGGGCTGCCAACTTCTGTCTGCAAGAGAGTGGGGGCGCTACTAGCTTATTTCCTAAATAATGATTTATTAATCAAAAATGGAATTTAACTGACTTCAACCGTGTACATAATTCGAATAGTTTGACACGTGCGAACTATTTGCTATTTATCGTCGATGTAATAATTTTCGCATCATTGTATTTTTTTTTCAAAAATGACTCCTATTTTAATAAAATGTAAATAAGACCGATTGCGAAGTAATCGCGTAACATACATACAAAAAAAACATACTGTGGTCCCGAGATGATATCCGAACACCGAGATACGTCTCGCTCCCACCTCTCTCCCCTCTCGCTCTCTCATATATTATAACCTCTTAATAAATAGGTGAACTCGTGTGCTTTTAATATCTAAATATATCAGTAATTTTTTTTTTTTTTTTAAATTTTACATTTAATACGAATTTAATTGTAATTTATTCAATTATACAAAAAAATATCAGTCATCAATTAATTTGCTGGTTTGATTGAGATATTAAACATATAGTCAAATTATGGACTTCCTCTTTTAAAGTCGTTGTACTCGAAAATATGTGTTGGAAAAAAGTCTATATTATGCTTTAAGTCCTTTCTGTACTGTTTTTGTACTGTTCTGTTTTAGAAAGACACGTTTAATAGTTTTTATTGAAATTACGTATTAATTTAGTTAGCTTTTTTAACTCTGAGCGTATTGTATTGAAATTAACTATGGCAATATACTAAATATGCAGTAGGTACTGTTAGGCTTACCCACGAAGGGAGATCAGTAGGTAACCTACATGAAATACCAACTAATTTGCATTGCAATTATTGGATTTACTCTTGCTCATGTTAATCAAACTTGCACCCATTTACATTCCAAGTTGAGTAGCCACTTGACTTGACACCAGTTGACATAACCATTTATAGAGTAAAATATTTTTTTACGATTATTTTAGTTATATAATTTATTCGCTATCTACACTAATAATATTATAAAGAGGAAAGTTTTTGTATTTTTGTATGTAACGAATAAACTCAAAAAGGACTGGACCGATTATAATAATTCTTTTTTTTATTAGAAAGCTACATTATCACTGAGTAACATAGGCTATATTTAGTACTAGATTACTATAGTACCTATTTATGTCTACCCGTGCGAAGCCGGGGCGGGCTGCTAGTACAGAATAAAGTTGTACGCAGCTTTTAAGCAAAAAGCTGGGAAAATTGGATTTTTTCAGGTGGAACTATTTGAGCGGAAGCTCCTTTATGCTATCTAAAGGCATATCTTTTACTTACAGTTTGATTAAATAGAACTAGTAGTCTATAGTAGACTTGGGCCTCGCGCTATTCCTATTTTATATCATAAATGCCTATTAGGATTTAAAAAAATGTAACAAATGTTGAATGACATAGATAACATTCGGTAAAATCATGTAAAATGTTTATAATAGTCATCCGCAACTCCTGCAGAAAGTGGCGCCGTTTTGCCTCTTTTTACCACGGCTCTCGTATCTTCGCAACCACTTAACAGAATATACCTACCTACTCATATTCGAACTAAAAAAATCTATAAACATAAACTACGTTCATGCTAAATTTCATGGAGATGAGTTGAGCGGTACTTGAGTTATCGTCGAACAAATATACAAACAAACATACACCCAAGTGACGACCCGTCCCAATAGACTCTGAGACCTCACTTACCCTCGGTCATTAAGCTCTAGTTAGCTCAACGTGCTATGGAGAGGGCTATGCTAGCAGTCTCTCTGCTAGATCGAATCAGGAATGACGAGATCCGCAGACGAACCAAAGACACCGACATATACTAGGCGCCACACAAATCGGCGGATGAGGTGTTACCCGCAGATGACACTTCGCCGTGATTTGCTAACTATTGCGCATGCGTGCACAATTCCGACGCCGCGTGTCTTAGTGCGTAGGGAGCGCGCGGGAGGCATGAGGTTAACGGGCGGGTGTGCCCCTGCGTCTCGTCTCTCTGGCTCCCGCGTATACCTATATTACGACTTTTGCGCAGCATTCTGCGCATAACTTCCCATATGCCGATTTGTATATTGCGCTTAGTATACCTAGCCTAGCGGGTCAGCAAGTTAAAGGCAACGGGCCCCTTCCCATCTCGTATAATGCGAAGAACGGAAGGCCGATGGGATCGTCAAGTTCTCGAATGAAGACCACGTACCAGCAGGCGCAGCGTAGGACGTTCATCGACTATGTGGAGTGACGTAGGAACGCGCTGGAAGCAGGCCGCTTCTAACCGGCCTTATTTGAAATCTATATAGGAGCCCTATATATAGCTGGGAGTCCTACGGCTGATGGACAGATGGATGATTATTTGTAAGTAGGTAGGTATTTGTTCGACATCTGTTTAAACTTTAACTCTAACCGCGAAAAAACAAAATTATATATGACGACCGTAAACCTTAGTCACGTTTTTAACTCTTCCATTACCCTTGGCAGGAAATTCAGGTTCTTTATTCACCTTATAATTATGCGTTATATTAGGTAATTCAAGTACAGTAATTATGTATATTCTTTAAAAAATTAGCTAAAATCAAAAATATTATGAATTCAATGATAACACTGAACAGAGTTTTTTTGATTCATTATCTACCATAATGTCCTAACTAAACGGACCTAAATACCTAAACGGCTTAATGACATTAAAATAATTACGCTCATTGGAATAGTTTTGGACGGATAAGACGGCATGTGATATTTTGATACGAACACCTTTTCCATTAACGACATCTTTTCTACGAGAAAATCACATAGAGAGTGATTCAAATTCCTACAGGCTAGACAAAGGCCAGACATTTGATTGGCATTGCCTGATGATACCATGTAAAAACCTTTGATTCTGGCCTAAGTGACGAATATTAGGTATTAGTGACCTAGAATTGAATATACAGGGTTATTTCTAATCAATTAGCATCCTTTTAGAGGCTTATGCTGTACATCAAAGCTAACAACTTTTGCATTGCGACCTTTGTCAAAACTCGAAAAAACAATCAGCTGTTTCATATCTTTTGTCGCAGGTGAACGATATTTTTCGATGGAATAACAATATTTTACCAAATATTTCCAAATAAAATCCAAAAGAGCGCTACACCAAATTTCCCCTGTTTTTGAGAAGGATCCCAAAAGTTCAATTATCGCTTACGTTTAAAAAATACCTATATAGAGCCCGTGTACTAAGTCGTCAAGATTAGTTGAAAAATGTGACCTATATGATGAGAACCAACATGAAGACAGGCAAAAGCAAAATTGTAGAGTCAAAACTGACACTTTCACTCACTTTATTTTCTCGGTCAATAAATAGCATGATTCTGGTGCTGCCTTTTTTTTTGGATATCTTACACACGGTCTCTGACCCCAGACTAAGCAAAGCTTGTGAAATGGCTGCCAGAGACTGATATACTACATGTACTTATTTTTAAATACATACTTATATACATAGTAACTAAAAATAACACCCAGACACAGAGCAAACACTTATGTTCATCATATAAATATTTGCCCTGGGTGGGGATCGAACCCACGCCTCTCTGATCCAGAAGCTAGGGTCATTAACCACTGAGCCACCGAGGCAGTCAGCTTTGTCTAATATGGCCGTATTCTGCACTAAGCTGAGGACTGACGGCACACTCATAAAATCAAGGTGCTATTCCTTACTATACGTATAAGCGCTCGTTTCATTGAGATAGGTATACAATATTAACCATCGATATTTATTTTTTATTTTAGACTAGCTGACCCGGGTGAACGCCATCTCTCCAACTGTCAACTGTCCATGACAACTTTTATAGTACTAGGGCCCACGACCAAAACCATGTCTCATAGCAATACGGCAAAAACCCTATAAAATCGTTAGATTGTATGATTCTGAACCCGACTAGGTGTGTAGTAACAGTAACGGTCAAAAGTGTAGCAACTGCGTGGGAGGCCATTCCTGCTGTGTTAAAAAAAAAAGGCAGTCGGTATTATAGCAATACGTCTGATAGTGAAATTGTACATAGATTTTATAATTGAATTACGAAAAAGTTTGTTTTCAGACATTTTGCGCGTAGCACATAGCCTGAGCGCATTTTTGAAAATGTCAACAAATTTAGCCGACCTGTATCATAGCAATACGGATAATTTTTTTTTTAACTTTTCGTATTGCTGCCATGATTACCAAAAACCTGTTTTCAGACACTTTAAGTGTAGCATATACTCCCAAAAACGAAAATAACGTTTCGGAGTCTTCGGAGAGACGCCTCTGTTAAATGTTTTTTTAAATTTACAGCCTTCATAGATATTCAAGAATCTCCCTTGTCTATTATATGTACTTTGACAGATGACAGATGTCATTACTTATTTCTTTTGTAAAAGTTACTCAAGTGTGCTTTAAATAAAACCAAAACTATCAAATCAATCAGTATTTAATTTCAACAGCCTCAGCGCTTGTTACGCTCCTGCCCCTTTCTTTGTTTTTTTTTTCAACTTCATCCCAGTTTCCTCTTGTGCGATTTATTTCAGTCCTTCAATGTTACGGTTTCGGGTAAATTCTTTGTTAATTATCATCTAATAAATTCAGGGTCGCAACGTATTCATTGGTTTGTAACAGAGAATTCAAGATGCCTCAATACGATTTTTAAATAATATCTGAGTATCGAAAAGTTGTCTGATAGAGAAGGTGCTACACTTAATTTGTCTGATATAAATTTTTTGCACATGTGGACAACTTATTTTATCATGTCCAACAATTTTCAGACATATTGCTATGATACCGATCGGTAAAATTTGTTAACATTTTCAAAACGGTCTCAAAATTTAATACGTTCACATTTCCGTCTGAACATTATTTTGTTCGCATCAAATAACCAAAATTTACTAATAAAAAAGATTTTCAGACGTATTGCTATGAGACATTTTTTTTGTCTCATTTTTATTTTTTTTAAGTGATTTTACGGGTTTGCGCTACACCACTAACGTCTGAAAAATATGTTTCCGGTATCTCAGAACTATCATTCAACTACAGTCTGAGTCAGATGCAGTTCGGTAAAATTCTTTGACAATTTTGAAAATTCGGTCAGATCAAACGCTACGCGGAAAATGTCTGATATTTGGTATTTTCGAGTTCAGGATAATCGTATCTATCGATTTGATGCGGTTTTGGCTGTATTGCTATGAGACAAAAATTTTGGTCGTGGGCTCTCGTACCATTACATGGATGAACATTTTGTGTCGGAATATTAAATTCATGTTTTTGTTATTTTACTCCCTACATTTTTTATATTTTCTCACCGTATAGGTAAACCTTCCCTGGACTTCCACAAATAATTCAAAACACAATTAGACAAATCGGTTCAGCCGTTCTCGAGTTTAAGCGAGACTAACAACAACCACGATTCATTTTTATATAATAGAATAGAACAAAAATTGAGGTCACGTTCGATTCAAAGTTACTACTAAAAACGGGCGTTGAGCCTTGATAGTAAGTTATACCGTAGGTACCTATACTTAATCATGGGCGCCGGGAGAGAGGTGCATAGAGGTGCAATTGTAACCCCTGCCAGGAAAAAAAAGTGCATAGAAAAAAATATCTATAGTATACATATATCCGATGAACGAAATATAGGTATGTATTAGCATGCCATAGGCACATAATTCTGGATATAGTTCTATTTTATATTAGTTAATAGTATGGGTTGAATATAAAATAATTCTAGCGGCGACCACGTACTTAGTCTGTGGTTATGTTCCATACTAACCGGTTAAGAAATATTTACTCTATGAGAATTACTTTGCGCTGACAGTGTAAATAAGTACCTAGGTACGATAAATAATAATAAAGTACCGGAAATCCAATTTCCTTTAATTACTAATTGCCGTCAGATCGTAAATCCGCTACGTTATAGATATAGACAATATATTATAAACTCACAGATCTCGCAAGATAGGGCTTGTTATCTCAATCTAGCATCTCCCTCCTTTCATGCACGAAACCCTCTCTATGCGTAACGTCAATTAATAATTACACTATTTTTATTCACAGAGGACAACAAATGATTTATTCAATTTTTTTTTTTTTTATTGAAACTAACACATATTCAATATACTTATACATATAACAGCACCAAAAAACCTTTCGGTTTGTCTCGATACCACTCTACGATACGCTACTCATTAAAAACATTAGTAATAATAAACTACCTACCTAGTCTGTACTGCACTGTCAGTACCAGCCTTGTTAATAGTCCATTGAAGGACGTAGGCCTACCCACGAAGGGTGATTGGGCCATATCCACCACGCTGGCCCCGTGCGGTTGGTGGATTCACATACGCCATCTAATTTCTTCTACTGACGCATGCAGGTTGCCTCACACGATGTTTTCCTTCACCGAAAAGCCAGTGGTGTTAAATTTCGTACATAAATTCGAAAGAACTTATTTGTACGGGACCGGGATTTGAATCCAAGACCTCGCGATTGCAAGGTGGGTGTCACTACCTCTAGGCCACCACGGCTTACCTCTAGGCCACCACGGCTTACCTCTAGGCCACCACGGCTTACTACCTAACTACCTAGGTAGTTAAAAATCAAATGAAAACAAAAACAAATTCGCACATCTAGAATAAATAACCATCTGAATCAATAGTAGTAGGTACAATCCATACACAAGAATCAGTAGGTAGGTAAATACCTAAACACCACGAAGTAAACAGCTGCTCACTCGCAAACAATAACAATGCATTCACAGAACACTGCATTCTGCAACATATATTTCGTATTACTACGGGACTAATCGCGCACTAAAATTACGAGATAAATAAATACCTCATCATTTATTTATCTCGTAATTTTAGTGCGCGATTAGTCCCGTAGTATATAATAATAATGTGTTCAAATCGCGATAGTTTAAAAACAACATATATTTCGTAAACATGTATTTGGAACCTATACCTTTTGCAACGTTTTGCCTGGGTCTGTCTTCCTACTAAAGCACAACGTGGCACAAGTCTTCAAAACCCGAGTAAATAGCTACCTATCTTCTAGGTAAGCGCGTTACACCCAAGACTGCATATCTGCTTAACATCAGGCAGTGAGTAGTCAAACGCAAACCTATACGAAATAAATAAGGGACGTCCACTGCTGGACATAGACCTCCTCCATTTCATTTAATAAGCTTAAAACAAGGCAAAACATTGTTATCCATGGATTTCAAACAAGACCGCTTGGAAGCGGCCCGCATCCAAGAGCGTTTTGCGATCGTAATTATATCGTGAGTCCCGTCTCACCCTGTGCTTGCTGGTCCGTGATCTGCATTCGAGAACTATACGGCCCCAATGGCCATTCGGTTCCGGTTTTCTAAAAATTTTAGTTCCTGCAGTGCAGAAATAAAGATCTAGAAATAGGCTACCTACTCCGTAAATATAGCAAAGCAATAGATGAATGATGAAAATGAAATGAAATTTGATGAAATTTCTAAACTATTCATTCATTAAGTATCTACTATTTCTTATATTTTCAACTAATCCCATTCGCATTCATTTTGCTATTGAATGGGTAATTATGTGTACGTGTTGATAGCTGTTTCTATAAACATTGTGCTAGGTATACAGTACCTTGTAGCGGATTCACAGCACCACTCGCATCATCATTCATTATTCACAACGGTGTATCGAGCACATAGCCGGTGTTAAAGCCTCAACAAAAGACTTGAGGTTAATTCAGCACCTTTATTTAGGTATTTATGTTTATTTATCTACACAATATATTATTCCCCAAACAAAAAGGATCAAAACTAGGGACACTTTAAAACTGCCACCCACGCGCCCCCTAAGTAAGGGGGCACACACGACGCACTGACGTCACGCCAGCGTCATGCGAGCGAGCACGCGCCGCGCGTCAACGTCACCCGCAATACGCTCAAACTGTCATTGAATAAGTAGTAAAACGAAGGTAAGGTGATAGATTTTTTCTCTATTGTAACAATTTTTTTGCAAAACTTCGCAACACCGACTTCCACCGAGGACAAAATTCTAATAGTTTGCTCGAATCGATGTGACATCCATGTACATTATTGTTGATTTAACTAAAACGGCTCAGCCGATTTCGATTTTAAATGAAACAACCTCGGAAGTATACTCTTTCGAACTAAATCAGTTCACAATTGGTGAAAACTTCGATGAACATACACAAAAAAGAAACAAAAATACTTGCAGACGAACATAGTACTTACCTCCTTCTTTTGGAAGTCGGTAAAATAGCATAAACCGACTTCAACCGTTTACAGAATTCGAATGGTTCGCACGAATCGATGTAGTAATTTTCACATTATTGTTGATTTTTCAAAAACATCTCAGCCGATTTCGATAAATAGTAAATGGAATCACCTCTGGAGTATGACCTACCAAACAACAAAGAATAATCAAAATCGATACTTAATGTGCGGAGTAATCGTGTAACATACATATATTACACTCGAATTGAGAACCTGCCTCCTTTTTTGAAGTCGATTAATAATAGATTAAATAATAATAATCGCAGGGGCGGCCTTGTGGCGAGCCGTCGGTGAGTGGCGACACCGCGAACCCTGATTCCCTGGGGCTAAATGAGACCCCTGACTCCTCTCCTGCCTTAACTGGCCGGCTTGGAGTGGAAACCGCAAGAGCTAAGAACCTAAGCTCCAGGGTGGAAGTGTTAAAGGGCATAACGCCGCTAGTAGCTCTTAGTGAACGCGCAGCACACCTATCGACACCCGACAGCCGTCCACACTAATGTTGCCCCTCCGGCGCCAACATACGGTAGCCTTTATGTGGGGCCCATTTAGTGAATGGCAAGTCACCACCCGCCTTAATATTTTGAAATGAGGCATCACTTGGCGGGTGCCGCACCTCATTCCATAGACCGGTTTTGTATAACACCCATAAGTTCACCACAATAACCCATTATTTTTTTAATTCATTACTCACAATAGGCTCCTTGTACCTCCACCCCTACGACATAGCTAAATGATGTTTAAAAAGGGCCTCTCAGTGTTGGCTTCGGCTCCACTGATGCCCATCAAAAATCCGGGTCTGGCCCGAGAGATGCATATCGATTAAATAAAAGTAATAATTATTAGCTACTATTAGGAGGAGTGCACTACTTGAGATCGACATTTGCTTGTGCGAATAACGCTAGTACGACAAAACTGAACTGCGACACTCCATAGTTCGCTTGCACGCTTGGAAGACACACTGAAGCTCGACAGCACTGAAGTGCGACAAACTGTCTAGTATGTTAAGACCGTGCAAGTTGAGACTTGGCAATATCGCAATGATTAGGCATACATACTATTGCAAGTGGAGCTTCCTTCTTTTCTTCATTTTAGAAAAAGTTAATGATGTTTGTAACATTGTGATTATTAATGTAAAAAAAATACTTGCATACACATCCGGAATAGGCTGTGCTGTGACCCTAGCAATGTTAGTAATCATCGGATCTAGGCACCGTTTGGTATTCAGATTCAGACAAACTTTATTGTTAACTGTGTTACATAAAAGATCTTAATTAGAATAAAATAAAAAACGTCTCAACAGCTAAGTCCTTGATGAACATACATTAATAGGTACAATGTCAAAGAATTACGAATATTAATTAAAATAATATCTAATTATAATTATAAAATATCAAATAATATTGGGATTAATTAAATAGGTACATATCATATTATTTATTACATTTTGTCGTCTAAAAACTCCCGTATATTATAATAAGCTTTTGTAACTAGCAAATTGAATAGCTTGCTCTTAAATACCGCCACACTCACTGACTCCAGTATTTCCAGGTAAATTGATTGTAAATTTCCGGACCCATGCCACAAATGCTCTTACCGAAACATGCAGTTATATGCATCTGTCTAAGTATTTTATTTTTGTGTCTTGCACTTTTCAGGCACTCATACATTTGAATATTAGTCCTAACAAATACAGCAACCTCATAAATGTAAAGACATGGAAATGTCAATATCTTTAATTAGGGTTCCGTACCTCAAAAGGAAAAAAACGGAACCCTTATAGGATCACTTTGTTGTCCGTCTGTTCGTCTGTGTGTATGTCAAGACTCTTTATCTCGGGAACGCGTAAAGATATGGAGTTGAAATTTAAACTGTAAATCTATGGTCTCTTGCTGTTGTGTAAAAGAAAAACTTCTCAGTTATCCTACTAATATTATAAACGTGAAAGTTTGTGAGGATGGATGGATGTATGGATGTTTGTTACTCTTTCACGCAAAAACTACTGAACGGATTGAAGTGAAACTTTCCAATAATCTAGCTTATATATCAGAATAACACATAGGCTATAAATTATAATGATATATTGCGTATGCGGGCGAAGCCGCGGGTAAAAACTAGTCGTTTAATAAAGCCGTTTATGTCGTAAAAAACCGCATATTTCGACACTCACAAAAATCAAAACCTACAGGGTACTTCCTGTTGACATAGAACTATGAAATTTGGCCAGAAGCATTGTCTCAGAGTACATATCCTACTAATATTATAAACGTGAAAGTTTCTGAGGATGGATGGATGGATGTATGGATGTTTGTTACTCTTTCACGCAAAAACTACTGAACGGATTGAGATGAAACTTTGCAATAATATAGCTTATATATCAGAATAACACATAGGCTATAAATTATAATGATATATTGCGTATGCGGGCGAAGCCACGGGTAAAAACTAGTATAGGAATAAATGTGAAAATTGTACATTTTTATTTAAATCCCAAAAAAATAGAGCCTCTAAATTCACAAAATATGGGTTCAAAATTCAAAGTGAGTAAATCGTATCATGTAAGGTATCATATAAAAGAACTTCATTAGCACATGCTAAAACAGGTTTTTAATTATTTTAACAATGTATAATTTTCGAAGTATGACGAGAAAAGTGTTTTTTCAAGAAGTGTGGCTTACAGGAATCTGTTGATTTCAGGTGACAAACTGACCTTATACACTTTTTTTGCGCTTTAAATATCTCTCTCTCTTTCTGTACAATTCCCCCAGAATACTACACCATATCGTAAAGCAGATAATATTATGTGACGTGCGCGTGATAGGACGTGAGTACTGCTTTTTGATTCACTACTTCTGATAACATAAATAGAGCATACTAATAACTATTAAGCTTTGCACATACCAATTCAGCATGAACTTTCTAATCTAAGTTAGAATTCCAGATGGATGCCCAAAAACTTTGTGACGGTTACATCTTTTATGTCGTTGTCAAGGTAAGTAATTTTAGATGTCGATTTAATATATTTATAGAATGTCATTACAGTAGTTTTCTCAAAATAAAATAATAAATTATTTAATGTCAACCATTGCACTATATATTTAAGGCCAAATTGATTTCTAATTCAAGTGGTTTATTTTTTTATATTTTATTTCATATTAAGTTCCATGTATACTCTCCGGCTCTACCAGCTATCGTTTATGGCTCTTATTGATAATATTCCAAAATGTCATAGAAGAAAGCAAAAAATGTATTTAACGAAATTCTTCAGTTCAGAGGTAGGTGTTATACAACGAGTATTTGGGTACGTTACCCTCAAGAATCGCCCCCATTTCTTTCGTCATCATCTACTCAAAGCGCTATGCATTATAATTTATTTTTACGTGGGTCTTTTACAAGTGTTTCGCAACTTTAAAACAGCCAACAAGTAAAAGTGAAGTCGTAAAAAGTACCAACAAAAATATCAAAAGGGTAAGTATCGAAATAAAACAACGCAACTCTGTTACCAACAGAGTTGCGTTGTTTTATTTCGAGACAGAATTATTTTTAGACTGCTTTACGTAAAATTAAAGATGATTCCTACTTAGCTATGGATATACAGGGTTATTTCTAATCAATTAGCATCCTTTCAGGGGCTTATTCTGCACATGAAAACTAGCAACTTTTGTTTTTGTATAAGTTGCGAAGCTTCGTCGGTGAGGTCGCCCGTGTGCCATTTTACTAATTTTGTTAACTTGGCAACAATGCTCTGTCATCGCTAGTACAACTAACAGTGTTTGATACTTGGTAGACACCAATTCGGTTTTCATCAGTACTTGCGTCTACCAAGTATAGTCGGTACCTTGGCTGCTGAAAAAATATTATTGTTAGTTCTACAATATACATACTCTACAATCTACATACTCTAAAATAGGTATATTTCAGTTAATTTCAGGAATCAATCGATTTTTCTAATGTCGGAAGCCATAACTCACTTAGGTCGCAAGCAAGTCTTATAATTATTTTGGCAAAAAAATTGTTCACCTGTAGATACCACTTGCGGCGAAAATTACCAATTCGTTATTATTCCCACATGAAATACATTAGCAATAATTTACAGCCAATGCATAGGATACTGGCTGTACCTTTAAATAAAATTGCTGTTATATTTTCGAGTTTTGGAAACCTATTAAATCCTAATATTAGGATAGTAGGATTTAATAGGTTTCCGAACTAATATTATAACCGCGACAGTTTGTAAGTCTTCTATGCCTGAAAGAAATCGCCATGGGTGATAAGGCCGCCACTTTATAATCATATTTTTGTCGTATATGTGTAAATAGTGTTTATTTTTCTTATTGTGGTTGTAAATAAAGAGTTTTGTCTGTCTGTCTGTCTGTCTATGTATGGATGTTTGTTACTCTTTCACGCACAAACGGCAGAACCGATTTAGATGAAATTCGGTATGAAGGTAACTTAGACCTTGGATTAACACATAGGCTACTTTTTATCTCGGCCTAACGCGGGTAAAACCGCGTGGCGCAACTAGTGTTACATATTTTCGCGATTTAATTGTTTATCTTAATTTTTAGAGTTCTTCTAGAGTTATTCGTAACTGCATAAAAATGAGTTTATTTTTAGGGAGTTGTTTAGTTTAGTTTATTTATTTATGCAAGTTAATACGTACATGTGAATACAATTAGTGCTTAGCATATTAGACTAATACTTATTGCTAATTCAGTAGGTGTACATATTCGCCCTGTCTAATAGGGCGTAGCATAATTATATATTATTAATATATTATTAGTTGTTTTATAGGGACACTTATTTAGTGCCATTTGATTCTTCTATCCTTCAGTTTTGCCTTAGCATAATAGGTAGATACCTACATAAAGTATGAAAAGTGAACTTTGACTCTTAATTGGTTCCAATTTTCCATACATATCTCGTACGATGCCAACATAGCTTTTACATACTTCAATCAACCTGTTCATCCTTTGACGTAGGCATATGTCATATGCCTATATGACATATGCCTACGTAGACGTAGGTATATGTCTGGCAGTCGCCTTAAAGTAAAATCGGTCAATCTTCAATTTAGCTACTTTTTCCTAATTACCGTACTTTATTATTTTTCATTGCTTTGAATTAACAGCCATTCTCCGGTAATAGGTTTTTACGTATTGATAATAAGTTTTTACGCTTGAGTCAACAATAAGAAAAAAAATATGAGTACGGTAATTATGAAAAAGGGCTAATTTTAAGAATGGTCGAAATATGTTATAATCTTTTTATGCCTGTCCAATAATGTCAATGTAACTGTGGCTGACATTAAATACACTATTTAATCTCAGCCACAGTTACATAATAATATTATGTTTGCGGACTTCTTTCTGCTGCGTAAACAGAAAATATGTAGGTAACCATTCAATCCAGCGAAGGTATATCCATAGTGTTTGTACACTACTTGTTCAATAAAAGGAAATGGCGTGGGTTTTCTTCAGATATCTACCTAAGAAAATTCTTGTAAAGATTTCTTGTGCCACTGAAGTAACGACGGTTGCTACGCCTACGCCACACATTTTTACATGCGGTAGTTAGGATACGGCTAGGTTATCACTTGAATATTTTTAGGGTTCCGTACCTCAAACGGAAAAAACGGAACCCTTATAGGATCACTTTGTTGTCCGTCTGCCTGTCTATCCGTCTGTCCATCTGTGTGTATGTTAAGACTCTTTATCTCGGGAACGCGGAAAGATATCGAGTTGAAATTCAATCTATATACGTATATTTATAGTATCTTGCAGTTGTGAAAAGAAAAGGTTTTCAGTAATCGTTCAAAAAACTTAGAGCCGTTTATGTCGTAAAAAACCGCATATTTCGACACTCGCAAAAACTAAAACGTACAGGGTACTTCCCGTTGACATAGAACTATGAAATTTGGCGAAAAACAATGTCTCAGAGTACACATAGAGGAGTAAATCTGAAAACTGTACATTTTTATTTAAATCACAAAAATTAGGGCCTCAAAATTCACAAAATATGGGTTCAAAATTCAAAGTGAGTAAATCGTGTCATGTAAGGTGTCATATAAAAGAACTTCATTAGCACATGCTAAAACAGGTTTTTAATTATTTTAACAATGTGTAATTTTCGATGTATGACGAGAAAAGTGAAAAAAAAACTTTTTTGTCGATGGTATAGATATTTTAACAACTTACTTCCCAATTTTGTGAAATTTTCTGGATTTGTACGGAACCCTCGATGTGCGAGCCTGACTCGCACTTGTCCGGTTTTTTATACTCCTGTACGTCTAGGTTATCATTATTTGTATTTATACAAATAAATTATTTAAGAGCCCAGTTTTCAATAAGTAGTAATAACCGAGAATTGGGCTCGAGAACTCGGTGATATTACTTAATGGCGTAATTATTTCCCTTACTAAAAATAATTTACTAAAGTAAAGTATGGCTACAAAGACACCGCGATAAATAATTACGGTACGTCGATGCTACAGGGGCTATTTTAGTTGCTGGTCAATTAATCTGTCCATGCTATAAGACAGAGCAATTGTAAGAAAAGATTAAAAGAACTAAACTTTCTTCTTCATATTATTAGAAAATAGATTTTATATTTTGCGTTTTGCCGCTTGGCGACCCGCGAGACTTGAACCTCAGACGAGATACTGTGAATATATGCTATCAAGTGTAAATATTAGTTATGTATGTAAAAAACAATTATTATGTACATAATTATGCTGATTCCACCCTTTAAATTTTTTTCGTGAAATTTGTTAGATTTGGGAAAAGATATAGAACAAAAGTTTTGAGATACAGAATTTGCTCTTAAATGGATAATAAAATTGATTACCAATAACCACATATAGTTTATTATCTCGACGTGTGGCATTTTCCTATGCTATACAATAGTTATTTGTTGTATTAGAGTGCAAAGTTGATTTTTCACCGGGTGCTCGATTTTGATGACCGAGCAAGCGAAGGATTCTAAAATTAACTCAACAATTAGAATCCTGAGCGTTAGCGAGGGAATCAAAAGAGCACAAGGTAAAAAAATCTTTGCACTTGAGTGCAACACGTAACTTTTCATCCCACATCAGCGAGGAAATGACTAAATTCGTCTACATGCCGCACTGTTTCAAATACTTCTCGCGTGATTGTTAAAGGGAGAAAGCTCATTTGCGCACTATTAACAGTTTCAGTCAATTCTGTTGGCATCAAATAAACTTCCTCATCGCTAGAATCACTTATTCTAGGTTTTTCACTTGTTATCAAGTTTCTTATTTTTAAAACTTTTAACAGTACGACATGCATGATAAGGAAATGGCGCGCGCAAATCAAATTAAAAAAAGTACAGCAAGAAGGTTTCGTGTCTGAGTTCTGAACAAGTAAAAAAAGGTTGTATGATAAATTCGGCACCATGGCGGTAGAAGCAATGATGTTTAATGTCTAGATAAGCAGACTCAAACAACTGCGTTGCTAGGCATGGCGACACATTAACCGCCCGAATATCGTTGGCAGGTAATAAAAGAATCATATCTCTATCCCTGTTACACTAGTTGCTAAAGTACGGTAAGACGTTGATAAGACAGAAATAGCAATATTTTAAAATTTAGCCGGACAATGCCTACTTAGGGTGTCAGTTCCTTAGATTGAAATTTCCCCAAAATGTTACGATATCTTCTCAATGTCAGTGATACAAACCGGTATTTTTAATAATCAACATTTTAGTAGTAACATGAATTTTAGTCATTATAAATATATTATAATATGATGTAATTATGAATGAAGTTATAAGTAATACAAAGAATATTATTCATTTATCCGACCAATATTTATTCGTTCTTGATAATTAAAATAATTATCACCATAATAATACTTAATTATCAAAAACGTGTCATATTGTACGACAGGATATTCCGTAAGAAAATTCGAAAGCATTGTATGAAGAATCTACAATATATTGTTTTGAAAATTGCAGTGATGTTTTTTTTTATTCTGGAACCGTTGGAGTAAACAATTATAAATATAGCAGACTAACAGCTAGCATAGCCACGCTGCTACCCGCGCCCGAGTTCGCAAGCTCTAACCACTAGTTACCACGCACCCCGCACGGCCCGCGTGCAGTCTGTGTCACTCATACATACCTATACCACGCAGCGCGCGCTTTTTCAGTATCTCTGTATCACGTAATACTTCTTTGAAAATTGTAGCCCAATATGTTATACTATACCTGTACTTCAATCTACGGACAAAGATACCTGTTGCCGTCGAGCTATTTGATGCAACTAATAAAAACAAAACGTAACCTATTTAAGCCTGATTCTGCTGCTTGATTCATAACTATCAATAATTATAAAAATAGTAATGATTATTAGTATTATTTAAAATCGCTGTAGACGTTAATGCTATCCATTAATCTAGGTACTGGATTTGTTATTATCTTTGTTCTCTTGTATTTTTAGTATTTATTGAAGTTATATTGTTATCTATTGTAATTTTACTTTTTCACTTTTTACTATTATTATCCAGTCAGTTTCTTTTCGTAATATTCTAATGGCTTTTATCCATTATTTATCGTTATCTTTACGTATTTCGTCTGCGGATATCCTATAGTATCAAAAAAGTAATTATCGATTAGTCGAAATCTCCCATAATTATGGGGAAACAAAATCATTTTTCACCTGGCATCACCAACAGTAAAATTATATTTTATGTGGTAGTTTCAATTAATACGAATAGTGTAAACCGTATTTACTTGTAGAAATAAATTCCAGAAGCTTTAAGAAGAAATTGGGAACGGGATTAAAAGGTTTTGACGACACATTTCCCCATTTTTAATTTTTTAAATAATATTTTGACGTCTGATACATTCAACCATTTTGTTTAATCGCGACTAAGGCCGGTCGGCGCGCTTCGCCGGCGTACCTACTCACAATTCTTACATGACATCAGAAAGTTGGATATTTGAAGGCAAGCCAAAATTTCAAATACCTACAACTTAGCAAAGCTAGGTACCTGGCTATACAGAATAGGCCCTATTACACAGGGCAAAGATCGCTGCCTGGCTAGTTGAAAGGACAGTTAGCAGGGTAAGTAGCCAATGAAAGTTCTGTAAAGTTCTCCAACAGATACCAAGATATGTATCTAACATTTAAAATCCAGTAAAAAATGCGAAAACAATGTACCTAGCTAATCGGTATTTTTTCTCAGATTTTTCCTATTTATTACCGACCGACCTAATGAAGTTCCAAAATTACGCCAACATATCAAATTAAATACATCGCAAACTGACGGAATTCATGAATAGGTACTTGGAACCTAATGTTTATCAGCCTCATGAGCTTTCTGAGTGCCTAAGGATGTTACTAAACGATCGACCGTCGATCTATGACCATATATCGGTCATTTGGCGTGGACATTTTGACTGATCGATGAATATTAATCGACCAGTGAGATATACAATACAATATTGCGATCAATATTATTAGAAATCAGACTATACTATACTTAAGTAGATCGAGATCAATCTCTGGTAGACCAAAGTGTCGGTTTACCGTGTTCGAGTTTATCGATCAGTCAAAACTTCACCTAAGACATGTTGAAGGCAACGAGCTTTGTCAATAAATGTCGGCTGTTCGAATGTCACATTTTGCTGTCTATCGATCAGTGCGGTACCACTCGTCGATTTGCCTACTAAATCATTCTACCAACATCGATCGACTAGTGATGTAACGCCCTAACGTTTATTGAAGTTCCGAACTTCAAAGTTCCACACAGCACTTCCAATCTCTCGTTCAGTAAATAGAACGCGAATCTATTTCTCAGAAACAGAAATAACATGTATAAGTGCCTTCATGGGTAACATGTAAGCAGTTAGCTCCAAATGTTGTGCGTAGGTGTCGGACAGGGTTGGACTCGGGAGGGGCGTGTGAGGAGGACCTCGGCTAAAAAAGGAAATGAATTATAGTATGTACCTTCCGGACGAAGCAGGTATACTAAAAAATATTGAACACCTTATTGCAATCTTTGAGTAGTTTATTTTTAAACTACTAACTAAACTACTACTTAAGCGGGACACACAGACCGACACAAATATAGCGACTTTGCTTTATATTTGATCTATTTCGCTTAATAGATTGTTACAGAATTCACTTATTTCGTAAACTAGATCAATTTTGGTTAGTTATATAATTAAGAATGAACTAAGAGAAGAAGCAACGAGAAATGAGTACCTATTGTAGCTACAAGCTGAATGTGATTGAAATAAGTTTCCATGAAATAAATTACTTATCTGTACTGTAGATTTAAACAGACCGGATTAAGTTCTCGCTTACTAAAATTAACGGAACTCAAAAACCTACCTAACTATCACGCGTAGGCATATACTCGTAGGTACCTATCCTCTCTCACAAGCTACAAAGGCTAAAATACTATTCACATGTTAATAAGTAAACTCGGATATTTTTCAGCCTTTTTCTCAAAAATCCGTCACTGGCAAGCACCTATCGGACTGTGTCAGATCGAGACCTTTGAGATCCGCGCAACATTCGACAAAACGTGAAATTACTTGGTTTGCGCGTGACAGCTCGTTACGGCGGGATCAAACAACAAAACCTGTTATTACAAAATTCAATTGACGAAATCCCTCGGGAAGCCGGGATTGTGTGGTTTTCGGCGGAAATTTAATTTGATTAAAAATAATTAAATATTGCCTTGCGTAGGCTCTGCGCAGACGTGTGTCTGTGGGTCTACGCAAGTGAGGCGCGTTGGAGTGTAAAAGTGAACAGGGCTAAATCGTTTAAGGACTGCGGTTTTATGTAATTTGTGTTTCGGGTTTCTGAAGGTAACATCTACTGGTAATAGTCAGCAGATTACTGAGATCTAATAGAAAATTAAACTTGTGTTGGCTAATGGAGCGTAGAGGCTCTACGATAAAGAAACATTTCACATTATACTTAGTCATGAGTGGCGTAAAAGGTACATATCAGGTTTTTCAAAGGACTCAAAGAACATCAAAACTTAATATTCTTTTGGTGTTTTCAACTAAAACAACTAAGTATAGGTATAAGTGGGGTAGAGGGTAAATAAGTTTTATTCAACTGAATGAGGACATTGCCAACTGATGTCGATAACGTAGTGTGTTTCAGTATTTGAATTACCATTGGATCTTTTTGATATTTTCGTAATCCAATCCTGAAATTTACTTTTTTTTCTTTGGTAACTGTTGTCAATTCAAATGTTAAGATTATCTTTATTTATCATGTTGTTTGAAGCCACTGGCATTAGAAATGCAGTTGTAAAACTGGTTCGGAGCCAGTGGATTCAATTAAGTTTCGTCACTTGTTTGGTATCAAACAAAAACATTATAAAATAAGTTTTGTTTGAATCCATAATTTAAACAATTATAAATTCAATTAAGATTGAATCCACATTTCACACAATTATAAATACACATTTGAATTGGTTATATTTTAAGTATTTTGTTGTCAATTCAATAATGATGATAGAAAAAACTAACGATAGGTAAAACTTTTTTCTAGAATTAGAATTATATAGAATAGAATTTGATAAAAAGTCACTTCTCTAACATTCACAGGTATGAATATTAGAAAAGTGACTGCAAATATGACGAAGTTAGAGATAAATGGAGGAGGTGTACCTACATGCTGTACGTACCCTCTCCATCAGTGGATGAAGGGCTGAAGGCTAAACAAATGATGATACTGACTGGTATTAGAGCCACTAAGATTTCTGTTTCTATATCCTTCGGCCATAATACAACAATAATAACTGGAAATGAAATGAAATATGTTTTTTTGACAAAAATTGTTACATAGCTGGTGGATGACATGCCATAAGGGAGATTACAGACAAGAATTTTTGGACTTTATCTGCGGGTTCTAAACTCGGCTCGGCCTGTTTTTTGGTAACCCAAGTGAAGTTAAGAATTGCCGAAGTATACAGTGTGCGTGCTCTTGTTTACAGTAGATAGATAAGTATATAGTTTAATTATAGTGAAACATTTTGGATACAGTAATAATATAAATTAGATAAAATAACATTATAAGAATATGATACGCGGTTAGACAACTATAAAAGGTTTCCTTCATCAATTGAAAATCTTATACTTACAGTTATAATTCTTCAAACCATACAATAGTTAGAATACAGTTATCAGTGTCAAATCAGACATGAGAATCAATCCAACTACTTAAATTTCGCGAGATTATTGCCAAGAATATAATAACTATAGTTTGGCATAGGTATGCAGATAAAGAAAAAACATATATGTATATCTTTATAAATTCAAGAACCTCGTATTCAATCAAGGATCGCCAGTTGCCAGTTGTGTGTGTGGGAGTAACGCTGCAATACACGAGATCTCTTCAGAGTCAAGGTTTGCACCGTTACTCCTGTGTGTGAGTGTGTGTGTGAAAGTAACACTGCAATACCCAGAAACATTAATATCGACAGTACAACTGACCATAACCAGTGTCAGAGTTCAAATTCCTCACCTTCACACGATTACGTCACTAAGCCAACGGAATCGCCTTCGTACAACACTTTCGCGTATAATCCCACAGAGCCAATTATAGGTAGGGGTGTGAAGCACACGCCACGCCACGCGACCTCCGACACACACGCGACGTCTTAAGACGCTGCTTTGCCGGGCTGATGTGAGAAATAACGCAGGAGGCAGTCTTTTCAAAGTTTATTTGGGAATTGAAGACCACAATAGCTCTCGACCGTGAGAAATTGAAGAAATTCTGAAGCTGACGCTCTAGGTAGGTCTGTACAGAGATGAAAGTACCACTGCAGAACGAAGGCCTAATATAAATTTTAGGCTGATTTGCAGTTATTTTTCACGCAAATGCACATTATCTATTCATATGAATTTGTTAGGACGCTTCGCCATCTCCGACTCACATGCGACGGACACAAACTTATTACGACGCTGCTATGCGCTAATGTGAGAAAAAACGCAGAAGGCAGTCCTTTCATTGGGGATTGGTGGTGACTGGACCACAAAAGCTCAGTACCGTAGGCCTTACGGTTTTAAGCGTTAACGCGCGCTTTTTGACTACACCTTACGCTACGGCGTAGGGAAACGTTTTATTGAGGAACTGTGGTGTTTGTACCACAAAAACTTACTTACCGTTGGAAAATGGAAGAAGAGATCGAAAGCCTTTGCTCTAGGTACAGTGATGTAGAGATGTATCTACCAATGCAGAGCGAAAGCCTGATATAAAGCTTAGATTGAGACAGATCAGCTGATGTCAAATTTAGACTGAGAGATATAGTCGATACCACGCCACCTCTGACCCATCCGCGACTTCTTACGACGCTGCTATGCGGTGCTTATGTCAGAAAGAACGCAAGAGGCAGTCTTTTCTAAGTTTTACTAGGGAGCTGTGGTGGTTAGACCACAAAAGCTCACCGAAATAGGAAAATAGTCAACTGAAGGACTTTGCTCTAGATATAGTACCTAATACCTTTCTATAGATGCTGATTATTTTTTTGCTACATTTTCAATTCTTTTTCATATCTTTTTTCCTATATAGACTCTACCACCTACTGTCACCTACAATTATATAACATCAGTCTCAAATGTATACAAGAAATAGGCTTACGCCCAGCACTTGTAATAGGTATTTATGGGCTTCCGTTATAGGTAACATCGTACTTGGCTTACAACGTACCTAGATTACAACGTAACCTTAGGTACCCTACTTACCTACGTCCGTGTAAGCAGTAACCTAATGATGTGACTATGTTGCGTAAATACACATGCTACCCAGTCAACTCCACGTTACGTACGTAAGTATTATTAGAAAAGCCTATTTAAAGGGTAGTTTTATTCTGAACTAGGTATTGATAGAAGGCTGTTGTCTAGCCTGTCGGGGCTAACGGGTACATATACGCCCAAATTGGAAGAAAACTGAAGTCGATTGAATTTAATTTTTATAGATGAAAGTTCCTATTACTCAACTCCTTAGTCATGACATACTTTACGCAATGGCAAACTTTAAGAAGAAGAATAGAAATTAGCAAGTTGATTTGGCAGTGGACTAGGCACATGTGCGCAGGAAAGTTGGTCGACGTAATCTCAGACCAAATAAAAAATCAAGAAAGATTGTTGTGAACAAACAATTGTGGCCAGAAAAACTACGCCCCGCCGTGTATATACACAATTACACACGCATACACGTACAACGAAACTACGCCTTGGCTCGTCAGTCGAACTATGGCGGCGTAACACCGACGCACTAACCACATGTATAAAAAATCGGCCTCAGTTAGCCTTTCACGACGTTCTGTCTTGATTTTTTATTTAGTCTGAGGTCGTAATGCAGTCGAAACGGCATAGAACTGTCACATAGGTAAAAGTGGATAAATGACTATAGAAACATCCCGACGATCGTGGTAAAAGCAATCCAATTCCAACCAAACCTAATAATAATGTCTAGCTGTGAACGTTATATGGCTGAAATGATGATAATGGCAATTCGATAAGATGATATTAAACGTATAGTCTTCCTTGCCCTACCCAATCATGTATCCATCCATCCATGTAGGTATAAGTAGGTATTATTTTGAAATCGATTTAGTACACGTACAATTCTTCCTATGATCTCTACACTATAGATAGATAATTTAATATCAAATTCTGTACTGTATGTACCAGCCTTTTTTTTAATAGTCCACTGCAGGACGTAAGCCTACCCACGAAGGGTGATTGGGCCATATCCACCACGCTGTCCCAGTGCGGGTTGGTGGATTCACATACGCCATCGAATTTCTTCTAAGGACGCATGCTGGTTGCCTCACAATGTTTTCCTTTACCAAAAAGCCAGTGGTGTGAAATTCCATGCATAATTTCAAAGAACTCATTGATACGGGACCGGGGATTTGAACCCACGACCTCACGATTGTAAGGCGGGTTTCACTACCTTTAGATCAACATGGCTTCATTGAATGCGGAATATGGAAATACGAGGTAATCTATGGTAAAAAGCAAGAGTTACGAGTTATTTTACTTGGTTATGGAATGTAGATTTACGCGGACTTTTATTATTATTGCCCTGATTAATATAGCGTGGACATGAACCTAGTTAAGCGCTAGTAGGCGCTGTACCTTTGATTTTAAACTTCAATTGTTACGTTACCAATGGTAATGGTTGCCTGTAAGGTTGGTTGTTATAGTTTCTTTTCCAAAACTTATACGATTGTACCAACGATTTATTTGAAAAAAAAATCATATAATACATAGTGATAAGTATATATGTTACAGTCAAAGTGATTAGTCCGTTATTATAATAACTGGTTATTATACATAATAACTAATCTGCTTAGTAAATGTGAGAAATTAATCACTTTAACTAGTTATTATTCATAATAACCGGTTAGGGTTAGTGAAAGTAATAATTTTACAACATGGCAACCTTCAAGTAGCAGTGTTGGCGATCTCTTTATTGTATTTTAATGTAAATACTTTTCCGTAAACTATGTTTTTTTATGCCATTTTTTAACAAGTAGAATGTTTTAGTTTTCTTTTGTTCTTCCTGTCTTCACTTCTGCTTTATATTCAATACAGTGATGGTGTCTTAAATTTGTGCGCTCTTTTAATTTTATTAGCTCCAGTTATTGTCCTCATCAAGCAGAGTGTTTTAGTTAGCGTAATATTCATTAAGTTGTTTATTGTTTACCAATTGTTGTATCAACTAGGGTTTAGTTTTGTAAGTTTTTTTTCACAAACAATTCGCTTCTGGCACTTCGCCTGCCGCTGCCGCGGCACGCTCGCTTAGCTCGCTCGGCTCGTGCGTTGTTTGTCATGTTTTTTATCACATTCACTAAGTCGTCCCAGATATTATATAATTTCAATAACTAGTTACTGTGATTAATTCTGTACCATTTATCACTTTAACTGAATCAAGCAGTAATTATACATAATCGCAGGTTAGTATACATAATAACTAGATTGATCACTTTGACTGTGATATATAGACTGAAATAAAATGTAATGTAATACTGTTTTGGACTGGCCCTTCTCAAAGCTCCTTATATTTCTTGACCGAAGCGAAACCGAAGGTCTCCGTTTCAAACACGATGACTTTGAATTCGTCTGTCCAGATGTTGGTTTTCCTCTACAGGTCGCAGTTTTCAACGAATATTTCCGTTATAATGGTATTTCCCTCAAAAAAATGAGAATATTTGCTGTCGTACTATTTATCAGCCAATTTCAATAATACCTATTTGGCAAAAATGTTTAGTGTCTACCTAATTAAATATTTTGGGACATGTTACACACGGCCTCTGACCCCAAACTAAGCAAAGCTTGTGATATGGCTGCCAGAGATTGATATACTACATATACATATTTTTAAATAAATACTTATATAGATAGTAACTAAATAACACCCTGACACAGAGCAAACACTTATGTTCATCACATAAATATTTGCCCTAGGTGGGGATCGAACCCACGCCTCTTTGATCCAGAAGTTAGGGTCACTAACCACTGAGCCACTGAGGCAGTCGACAGTAGATCCTAACAAGATTTGCCAGTATGAACCAAATCGGTCAAGAGCAAGTAGATATACCTATAAGCTTAGGTATAATAAATAAAGATTCAGTTAAAGAGATGTCTCGCGAAGTCTTAGTACTTACAATTCGGAGAACTAGGTACCTACCTACTAGTTTTAAATGATGAGCGGAGCATAGAATCAGATGTTAGATACCTAATACTGTATTTTCTATTTTTTTTTCTAAAGTACCTAGGTATGTGTCTAGAATGCCTAACAATTGTCATTTAAATATTAACCTACCTGCGTTTGAACTACTGAACAAGATTATTTTTTTTCAAAAAATAGCATGACCGACTTCACCCGTGTACAGAATTCGTGAATATTTCGTACGGATCGATGTAGCATTTTTCACATTATTGTTGATTTATCAAAATTGGCTCAGCCGATTTCAATAAAATTTAAATGGGACCAATTTCGAAGTATACTCTTTCCAATAAAAAAGAATTATTGAAATTGGAAGACTATGAAAAAAGTTATGCGTGGTTATACATAAAAAAAAAATATACGCGTCGAATTGTATACCTCCTCCGGTGGTTCGTCGGTCAAAAATTCAAGTGACAAATTAATGTCAACTGCTAAAAGAAAGAAAGATTCACATCCCTCTACCTCAATGACCTGCAAGCTCTACCTTTACTACTAATTTTACTCTCAAGAATTTGTTTTGATTTCAGCTTGGAAGCCCAATATTTGAAATCTGTGTAGTCCAAAGCGAATGCCACACGCGCGGCGTAGCGGGAGTCGCAGATGTGTTGACAACGTGCGACCCCCTGCCCTCGCGGGGGTGTCATTAGCGGTCTCAATGCAACTGGGTTACCTAACTGATTTATCGGATGGCCCTCGAGTACAAGCCCTGCGTGAAATATGAATGTTTTTAATGGGAATTTTAATTAAGCTCATTTCGAACTAAATTTAAGGTGGCAAGCCTTAGTTTTTGAGATTTCGTGACAGGTGAGTCAGTGAATCACAATTTTATATATATATAGATTTCTAATCAATTAGCATCCTTTTAGGGGCTTATTCTGTACATCAAAACTAACAACTTTTGTTCTACAACTTTTGTCAAAACTCAAAAAAAATGTCAGCTGTTGCATTCATTTTATCGCGGGTGAACGATATTTTTGTAAGGACCAAACAAAATTTTTTTTTAGTTTTTACAATAGTCGCAGAAGAAGAGTTGTTAGTTTTAATGTACAGAATAAGCCCCTAAACAAACAAACAAACAAACAATATCTTTATTGTACACCATATAACAGATACATTAATTTAGAATAATTTAGATAAATACGTATTTATCTAAATTATAGCATTGTTCCTAGTATTTTTGTGGGCAATAATTAACATTCTTGACGTTGTTTTTAGTATTTGGTAAGCAATAGTTAATATTTATGTATTGTAGACATCATATTATGTTTAATTAGGTATAGAATTGTAATTTTATCATATTACGTAATTGTAATTAATTGAATGTCTAATCAAATGATAAAAAGTGTCTTTTTACATAGTAAAAAGTACGAATTATATTTGTAAAATATTCAAGACGCGATGTTTATATCTGAATTATATGACTTGTAACATAATGTTATGAATAAAATGATTATGATTATGATTATGATTTTTCAGATGTTGTACAATGGCGGCCTTATCGCCTTTGGCGATTTCTACCAGGCAACCTTTGGATGGACTGGAGAAAAATTAAATAATAGGAATACGGTCGGCGGTGTATACATACTGTGACAAATATTATACTTATATATCTTATAAATATACTAATAACGTGTAAAAATACATATAAAATACATACATATATATAAATACATAATTTATACCAATTATAACTAGCACAAGGAGAGATAATATTGATAAACTATATTTTTAAATATAGGGAGGGATTTAGCCTGTCTGATAGCAACAGGCAGTTCGTTCCACAGCAGGACAGCTCGCAAAGTAAAGGATTTGGTGTAGGATAGGTTGGAGTGGGAGGATTGGAATTTTAGTTTCAGCGCACGGGCGGACCTCAAAGAATTGAATAGACCTCAAAGAAAACCCCTAAGAGGATGCTAATTGATTAGAAATAACCCTGTTTACTTCTAAAACACTAGCAACCTCGCAGGACTAAATACCTAACACCATAAACAACAATACCTATTTGTTCTAGGACTTTTGTCAAAACTCAAAAAAAAAATTAGTTGTTCCATAGAAAAATCTAGTTAACCCGCGACAAAATGCATGGAACAGCAGATTATTTTTCGAGTTTAGACGAAAGTCGTAGAACAAAAGTTGTTGTTTATGGTGTTAGGTATTTAGTCCTGCGAGGTTGCTGGTGTTTTAGAAGTAACCCTGTATAGTTGTCTAAGTGCTTAATTAATTAAATACCTACCTAGGCGGTGTTGATTACAATCGCTAGAAGTGCAAGCTGTGTTCCCGAATAACGTAATTATCCAGCCTAATGACGACGTCCTGAAACCTGAAAGCGATGCCGTGTCGGCGGATGAATAATGGAGAGTATCGATCGGCTCTAGAATACTAGAGCTTGTTGCGAGCAATATTATACGTAGGTAGAGGGATTTTAACCCGTGGTGGTTTAGAGGTAATGACACCCGCCTTACAATGGTGAGGTCGTAGGTTCAAATCCCGGTCACGTACCAATGAGTTATTTGTGGAATTTATGTACGTATGGAATTTCACACCACTGACTTTTCGGTAAAGGAAAACATTGTGAGACAACCTGCATATATCCGTTGTTTTTAAACTTTCGCGATTTGAACACTATTATTATAAAGGTACTACGGGACTAATCGCGCACTTATAAGCATTATTAAGTGCGCGGGAGGTATTTATTTATCTCGTAATTTTATTGCACTATTAGTCCCGTAGTATATAATATAATAATAAACTGCATACGTCCGTAGAAGAAATTTGATGGCGTATGTAAATCCACCAATCCGCACTAGGCCAGCGTGGTGGAAATGGCCCAATCACTCTTCGTGGGTAGGCCTACGTCCTGCAGTGGACTATTAAAAGTCTGGTACAGTACAGAGATTTTATTATTAGTAATTGTTTTCAGCCTGAATTGAGCCTTCTATTTCATTATCTCAATAATAACTGCTAAAATAGCAAACTATAGGAAAAAGCGATATTTGGATCGTATTGTCTTTTTTAGGTTTAGCCGTTATTGCCGTTAAGTATTCATTATTTTCCCTGCCCGCATGGCCACTTGCGGAAACTGGCACATTTTAGGGTTCCGTGCCCAAAGGGTAAAAACGGGACCCTATTACTAAGACTCCGCTACTGTCCGTCTGTCGCCAGGCTGTATCTCATGAACGGTGATAGCTAGAACGTTGAAATGAGTTTCACAGATGACGTATTTGTTGCCGCTATAACAACAAATACTAAAAACAGAAAAAAAATATTTAAGGATACATATACAACCAATCTGTTTTTTTACCGTTTTTCGCTCGATATTAATAACGGTCACAGATAGATGCTTGATATTCACAGAATATTATTAGTTAATATTCACAAAAAAAAATTTTTTTGACATATTTCACACGGCCTCTGACCCCAAACTAAGCAAAGCTTGTGATATGGCTGCCAGAGACTGATATACTACATATACTTATTTTTAAATAAATACTTATATAGATAGTAACTAAATAACACCCAGACACAGAGCAAACACTTATGTTCATCACATAAATATTTGCCCTGGGAGGGGATCGAACCCACGCCTCTTTGATCCAGAAGTTAGGGTCACTAACCACTGAGCCACCGAGGCAGTCAAACATTAAAATTTAATTACTATTTAAGGGGGGCCATACATTAAACGGGGTTTTTTTTTGCCGGATATTAATAACGGCACCAGGAAGATGCTTGAAATATTCACAGAATATTAAGTTGTATATTCCTTTCAAAAATAAATAATTAATAATAATATTCCGTGGGGTTCCGTGCCATATGGAAGCCATATGGCACTTCGTGCGCGAGTCCGACTCCCACTTGGCCAATTATTAAAACTTAATGTTACAGTGCGACTGTGTAGAAGTAACAACTAGTAGATAAAACGTTACAAGTATTTTTATAAAATATCCTCATTGTTCACCACTAGTCAATTTATTTTTCCACTGGCTATTGATATGCCACTAACATGACCAGTTAGGTTATAGGTACAACGCGGTCACATTAACTAGACGCTTGACCATGTGACGTCAGTTTGGCGTTCAAGTACGGTGTGCAAAAAAAAACCGGCAAAGTGCGAGTCGGACTCCCGCACGAAAGGTTCCGAACCATCATCTATAAAAGATAAGTTTCTACCTGTTTATTAAGATTGAGTAAAAACTACTTAAAAATTAATTTTGTTAAACGAATAAAAAATATTTATTTATTCAGAAAACAAGCCAAATTTAGCAAGAAAATTAGCCAAATTATCGACGCGTGTATCGGTAACAAAGATGCTGACCGTACTGACACTTGCCGGGCGAGAAGAGATGCGTCGAGTTAATGTGACCGCGTTGTACCTACACCATAATCTAAGGCTTATTCATGGAAGACCATTGCCAGTGACCACTACTTGTCAGTGACACAGAAATATACAAAAAAAAAAAAACCAGGAAAATGTCCACACCATGGAGGTTTTAGGCACTGTAATTCTCATGATGGGGTAAGTTTGCGTCGAGGAATAGTAACGATTTCCGCTACTACCAAAAACTGCGTATACAGACCTGCAAGCTCAACTCGCATTATAACGATATGGAGCGATACACGACCGATATCAAATTTTATAGGACTAGCGACCCGCCCGGCTTCGCACAGGCGTATTTTAATGCCTCGGTGGCTCAGTGGTTAGTGACCCTGACTTCTGGATCAAAGAGGCGTGGGTTCGATCCCCACCCGGAGCTAACATTTGTGTGATGAACATAGGTGTTTGCTCTGTGTCTGGGTGTTATTTAGGTACTATCTATATATGTATGTATTTAAAAATATGTATAATATGTAGTACAGCCTTGGCCAAAAGTATTAGGCACCCATAAAAAATCAAAATGCATGTTTACTACTTAACCAATAACTGAGTGCTTATCTTAAATGACTTACCGGGGTCATAAATAACTTCTTAGAATATTAAGCGGCTTTTTGTTTAGGTCATAAAACACCTGGTGACCGAAAACAAAGGACTCCGTTTTATCGGTTCTTATCAGTCAATGTTTGGTCACTTGTGTTCTAGACTCTAATGACTCTAACAAGTACCTAAACAAGCTTTCATTTCTGTTGATGTGATTAAATTGACACCTAATTTTGTTAAAAATTCCAAGAAGGAGTGAAATAAGTTTAGAAAATAGAGTAAAAATACAGGGTGCCCAATACTTTTGGCCAAGGCTGTATATCAGTCTCTGGCAGCCATATCGCAAGCTTTGCTTAGTTTGGGGTTAGAGACCGTGTGTAAGATGTCCCCTAATATCTATTTATTTATTATTATTATTATTTATTTATTATACATATAAACATTCCTCGTGATTCACTCTATCTATTTAAAAAACCGCATCAAAATCAATTGGGTAGTTTTAAAGATATAATCATACATAGGGACAGACAGACAGGGAAGCGACTTTGTTTTATACTATGTAGTGATGATCTAAAGACGCATCGATAAAATAAAACTATATTTTAAAATATAACACTTTATATTTCCTGTTTTTTCTTCGATAAATACAATTAACTAACATGAGGTCCACACAATAGAAAATATTAGTCAGATTAATTACACTACACCCTCAATGTGGTTACAATTTCAGAGCTTTTACCATCAGGTAACGTATCCTGTAACTTTAATAACCTGACATATTTATTCAATTTGAGAAACAAAAGAAATTGAGGATTTCTATAACTCGAAATCTGGCTGACGGTAGAAATCCCCAAATTATTTTATCAATTAATTAAAATACCTTTTGTGATTATTACATCACCTTGTAGCATGTAACCACTTTAAAACACTAAAGTTTAACATGTTTTGGCAAAATTTGACAGGTATTAGAGGGGTAGTTCATTATTCGAACTATTCGAGTAGAAGAACATTTTGAATGCATAAAATGTACATTATCAATGTAGATAGGATACATTACACTATTCAATATGTCCAACTCTAATGGCAACAGTAGACGTCAAACATTTGTTGGCAGACTCAAACTTACACAGAACTTTTTTGTCTTATACATTTGCCGTCTAAAGTGGCCTTTACATACATTCACAAAAATACACGCTTTCAGCTAATATAGACACAGTAAGATATGATATAACACCGATATTATTATGCTAAAACATTTATAATTCGATTATAATAATTTAAGTTACACAGATCTTACGGCTAGGACAGTTTTGTCGTGTCTAACACGCAATAGTATATTCTTATTATGAAGTATGAAAAATATTATTTTCTGTACCGTGGCATCCAATTTTGAGCGAAAGAAGAAGAAGAATTCTGTGCGCTTCTCAATAATTTTTCGCCAGTTTTTGAGAAAATCAGTTTTATTGTATATTAATAGGGGGCCGTTCAAGTATTACGTAAGTAAGATAGGGGGGTAGAGGGGTCTATCCGTTGCTTATTTTTGATGACAAGGAGGGTGTGGGGGGGGGGTCTATATGGTGATTACGTCAGCAATAGTTATTTATTTCCTGTTCATGAATCAATAAAAAAGCAAAATGCATATAGGTAGAGGTACCAATGATTACGTAAGAATGGGAGGGGGGGTGAAAGCTTTGCTTACTTTTGCTAAAAAGGGGGGAGGAGGGGTAAAGAATTGTAATAAATCTGCTTACGTAATACTTGAACGACCCCTAAGACTTAGCTGCCTTCGTTACTGTAAACGTAAGATGAAATTAAATATTTAGTATATATCTGAATAAAATGGGCAATATGGCGATTTATTTGGCAGTTACTATGGGACAAACCATGAAATCAAACAAACTATAGAAAAATTACTTATAAAGTATGACCTTGTTGGCCAGCCAGCTAAAATGATCAATGTTTTGCATTTTTTTTTACACAATCATAAACTATCTGAATAAGGAATGTCCAATTGTAAAATAACAATATACCTACTTTAGATTAGACAGTATGCAAAAATCTAGTCGAAATCTTATGAACAATCTATTAAGTACTTCAAATAATACTCGGAAAAATGTTGTACATTGTCTTCTTAGTTATTTACTTACGTACTTAGTTAGTAAATGTAACGAAGTTGAATTACAAATGATATTAATAGATGAGTTTTTGCAAAAAAATATATTCACATTATAATAAAGTCACGATTCGACTGAAATTGGTAAATTTCCGTTCAGTAATTTATTCTCTAATTTCTTATTTGTCAAGTATAATGTATAATAATACATATTATTTCAATTATACATAAACATTATTTTTATAACAGATCTAGAATTCTATAACTTATTTAACTCGTCATAAATTAAAATCGAAACTAATTATGATTATTAAATGCCTACACACTTCATTAAACACTTTAAATATTATTTACATCTATCGGAGTCCACTTTCACGCCTTGGTCATTTTTCTTTACATTAATATAAATATAAGACTTGACTTTCAAATAAGTCAAAGAATCACTTTGGTTCTTCATACAACTTTATAAAAATGATAATAAACCGTATTAAATAACATACTAAAATATGCCAATGGGTGCCATTATAAATGCATGGTACCACTGACTTGAGTTTGACCACAAATGATTTAAGTGGAAATGGACAACCATCTACAAATCGAATTTTCCCACTGTGGAGTATGTAGTGATGCGTATATTCTGCAAACATGTTGTCAACAAAATGTTGCAACAGGTTTTCCGGTGAAACTGCACTTTAATTCGATCAATTTCAGAAACTTTCCAAATATAAAGCCGTCTAAAGAACCAATGTATTTTCATTAGGTAATTAAACTAAAGTCCAAATAGGGATTTTCATTGTAATTACTACTAACAAATCAAAATTTAAACAACCGGCAAGATTAAAATTCTTCACTTCTGATTTTGCCGGTCGTAGATTTTTCAAATTGTCTATAAATGTTCAAATCATTTATTTTAAACCGGCACCTAAGCAAGTTGATAAAGAAATGAAGATAACAAATTATTTAATTATAATTCGCATTTTATATTTAAGTTCAAGTGCACCCTTACCAACAGCTCAGATACATACAGCTTTGCTTATACAAGGTTATTCACAAAGAGTGTACAACATTGAAAGGGGATGGTTCAATCATGTTAACCAACTTTTACTATGGGTCAACTCGGGATATGAGATAAAATCGGACGTTCCTTTCATGTTGTTGTTACTATAATTTCTGAATAATCTTGTATAAAAATGCCAGTTTAGAATAATTGAACTGTAAACATTCTCTACTTTCTTAATTTAATATTTATGGTCAAGATAGATAATACACATAGTATATTAGTATATATTTCAGACATCTTATTTTCATTGATAATAATTTATAGATATTATTTTTCATCAAGGTTTTTTAAAACAAGGCAATATGACATGTTATGAGTAAGACTGTTAAATGACATGTGAAGATGTAAGTTGTTTATGTATTAGTGTATTACATACATATGCCTCGATTTAAAACCTTAACTAAATATACTACAACCTAAATTCATAGATCATTTCATCGAGTAGGTAAGTCTTTCACTTTATTTCTGACTAGAAACATTTCAATACATAAATAAACATATAAGGAGTTATTTTGCAAAGTACGGGGTCTTTTAGATATAATCACTTATCATTATGATATAATTATTATAAACAACTTTTACTATGGGACTAACTGCGAAATAGGGAAAGAAAGTAAACTTCTCCTTACATTTTGTAGTGCCTTGAACTTTTTGTATGGAACAGTGATTTTTTCCATCGTAAAAGTTGTTCGTAATGATAAGTATATCTATACCTATACCTGTTGAAGTCCCTACACTTTGCATCATTGTATAAATTATATATATTTTACACATAAATTCTGGTGATACATTAATTCAGTATTTCAGTTTTAAGATTGTAATGTCGATAAATTGTAACATCAGTAAAAAAAAATATTAGTACACTATAAAAAATATAGCTCATATGTATAAAATTAAAAATAAATTAATGGAATTACACGTAAAATAAAAAAAATAAGATCTAATTTTCCAATCTCATAAAAATCTTCTTGCAATTCTTATACTAATATTTTGTATACGGAAGAATTGTTTGTTTTCAAATTAAATAAGAAATAAAAAAATAGTCTTTCGTGCGGAATGTTCAACATGCTAAAATTTGTTATTACAATAAATTCATAATATAGAAAAAATAATAAGATCTGATTACCGTGTACTTTATAGATCTTTGCGCGTATTTCTAAGATTATCTAGCTTACATATAAAATAATTATAATTTCAAATTCAATCTTCAAATCGGAATGTTGCAGTTGAAAGAATATTAGGAACTAAGTTCGGGATTCGTCAGATCATGCTTTATAGGATGTGATGAGCTCGATTCCGTGTGACTTCACTAAACTATGCTTGGTGCTATTACCGTCCTTCACAAATAGGAATACAAGAAAGAGATAGCGCATTCTGAAATCCTCAAATAAGAGTGATCTTAGTTTTCCATATACATAAATTCATCATATGAGACCGGGAACGCTACCGATGTACCGACCATAATAATATAAGAGCCAGCCTTTCAAATCACTACGACAAACCTTTGCAAGGTTTTTTGGTGTTACTTAAATATGTATTTATATTATTATCTTTTGTTGATAATAATAAATAAAAATAAAAATAAAATAAATGTCGCTACTGTACGGTTTTCTCCGTGGTTGAAATTGGTACTTTATTTTGACAGCTAAGAATAAAATAATCATAGAGAAACTCTAACTCCACCACAGAGTTACAACAATCGGAGAGATAGCGCTGTTGTCGCTTGAGGCATAGACAAACTAGTTTGTCTATGCTTGAGGCTATTCTCAACCTTAAAAATGCATGGAAAATCTTCCAACCTGCTGTCAAAACTGTCAAATAAGTATTGGGATTTGACGTTCCTGGACCAAAAATCCGACAACCGAATCGAGATATTTGTCATGTGTCTTTCTAACTCATGCCATATTAAAGCAATGCATCTCCTTCGGATTTTCTCAATCGACCACACTATCCCTGTGGTTGAAATAGCTCTATGAACTCCACAGACTAACACATAACAAATTCCGGACAATAAGTGGGCTTCAAACCAAGACAATGTATGATTCAAAATACGAATCACTTCCGAGATTACCAGTAGACATGATTAGTTATTGGTTTAAATCCAAAACGAAATCTGCCATTGGCTCGCGCGTGTTCTCGCTTGCAAGTAAAATTACTGGTGACATGCTGGATACGTCTCTTGCTAGGTCATTTATTAACGCAGTTACATTTTCTGGCTTATTATTATTTATTCGTATTTTGAAAGCAACATTTCTTGCTATTGCACACTTGTTTCTATTATTAAGGGATAGCAATAACACCAAGATTAGTTCAATGTAGACACTAGAATAAAGCTCATTATAAGTATAGTGGGTATCTTACAGAGTGCTGGCTTCCTTATCCGGAATGCGGTTGAAGTTCTCCATGGCCCGGCTCCAGTAGTAGTAGGGCGGTCCGGATGAAAAGCAGTACTTTTGATCGAGAGGGGTGTCGTTGTCCACCCAGTACATCAGGTAGAAGTTGCACATTTCGTCCTTGTTTGTCGCTCTGGAAACGATAAAGAGGGGAAATGAGTGTAAGGTTGTGGAGTAATGAAGTTCATAAAGGTCCTGTTGTCAGTTTTTATGCCGCTTAACATGGCTGAACGTTTAAAACAACCAAGATCTACAATTTATGCGTCATCCAAACCACGGTAGCGATCAGTTGTAAATGACACCCGCGGTCACTCATCCGAGGACTTACCGTGCCGAACTTTGCTCGACTTCGGTGATCGCTGACGAACACCTAGTCAACCTACGCTATGAGCATTACAAGGAGAGCGCATTAGGGAGTGAGATGGTACTGTATCTTCAAACTTTGAAAAAATAGCGAGTTGGAGCCGATGTCGTTTGTAAATAGCGAGATTAAGTACCTACTTCAACTCTGCTGCTGGTTCCGCTATTAATCAACTTGATGACTGGGTAAAAAATAGTACATTGCTCACCGAGAGGAGAAAGTGACCGATTACCATCGAGGGTGTCGTTTGAAGCCCGAGCCGTAGGCGAGGGCTTTAAAACACCCGAGATCGGTAATCGCACTTTCTCTCGAGTGATACATAGTGCTTTATACTACACCTACGAGGAAAATAAAAAACTAGATCTTTACTAATTGAAATTTATATTGAAATTGTTGCAGTTGAAAACTGAATTTTCAAAGAACACACAAATTGAAAATGGCGCCAATGGCGTCTGCAATTTTCACATGTTCTTTTTTCAAATTGTTTGACACCATCCAACACACAGCTAGTGGCCAGTGTCATTTTGCGAACTTGGAGATAAAAACTCACTGTAAAAACTTTTTGGCTTTTGATATTTAGGTTACCAGCGCATAGTCTTACCCAAAATTAAAAAAGAAAAACCACGTAAGAAATGGATTTTCATACACTTTTCTCTCCCGCTCAGATGCGTTTTCTCGCCGCATATTTGTTCGAAATGCAATGACGTACTTTCTACCGTAAATTTGATAAAGTACCAAGGTACTTTCCGAGCAGGTGTAGTATAAACATTATTATAATTAGTCCGTGAGTTAGTTTAATAAAAAATATTGGACACGTATTTTTTCTTTCATCAATCAAACAACAAATGACAAAGATAAACCTTGTCAAAGTTTGGGAGTGGGGGTCGTGACGTCATTTCTCTCACGATAGTATATTCATTCGTCAGTCATTTGTATGTGACTCGTGATCGTGACATCCATATCTACAGTAGTCTGTGGTGACATCACGAAGTAACGGGCTATATGTTCATCAATTTTTTTTAAATTGACATAAGAATAAATACTTGTCTAATATTTTTTTTTTGATAATTTAATCTATCTGACGGACTTAGTATATTTATTAGTCATCGTGCCTATTACCCCTTTAAGTGAAAATGACTCAAATCGCCGTGATGATATTTTTATGCCATTCGCGTAAGTTACCATACCAACGTGTCTAGAGCGCGCCTAGAATCGGTGTATTGTTTACGATCCAGCGAATGTTTAATATGTTTATCGCAGCGAGCGGCCAGCACATCTCCGTTGCCAATAGGCGAGGTGTCGACAACCGGGTAAAATACCATCTAATGTAGTTAACTCACCCGATTTTGACAGTGTGGTCCAGCGTATTGTGCATTATGCAGCGAGCGGCGAGCACGTCTCAGTTAAGTGTCGATAACCCGGTAAAATACCATCTGATCAAGGCTAACCCACCCGATCTTGACAGTGTGGTCCAGCGTATTGTTCATGGTGCAGCGAGCGGCGAGCACGTCTCCGTTGCCAATGGGCGACATGTCAACAACCGGGTAAAATACCATATAACTAAGCTAACTCACCCGATTTTGACAGTGTGATCTAGTGCAGCGAGCGTCGAGCACGTCTCCGTTGCCAATAGGTGAGGTATCGATAACCGGGTAGAATACCTCTAATGAAGCTAACTCACCCGATCTTGACAATGCGGTCCATGGTGCTTTGAGCGGCGAGAACGTTTCAGTCAAGTGTTGACAACCGGGTAAAATACCATCTAACTAAGCTAACTCACCCGATCTTGACAGTGTGGTCCAGCGTATTGTTCATGGTGCAGCGAGCGGCGAGTACGTCCCCGTTGCCAATGGGCGAGGTGTCGACAACCGGGTAGAACATCTGCGGCAGCTGCGGGTCTTTCTTGCCGAGGAGTGTCCACACGTCGCCCGTCTCCTCTTGCCGGACCACGTAGCCCGACACCACCTTACCTAATAACGGAAATAACTTCAATTTCCACAAAGCATTTTGGATACTCTTTTCAAAGAAACTATCAAAAATATTATAGACTTCTATTCTAGACCTTGTGTCACCTAAGACTCAAAACGTTTGTATGCTATTTAGTTTTTAGTTTATAGATTCATTGTTTTCTAATTAGAAAAAATAGTGGGCGGGCATATAGTTCGAAGAACGGATGGCCAATGGGGCCGTTTTCGAACGGAGACCGCGTACCAGCAAACGCAGCGTAGGACGTCCACTGGCTAGATGGACTGACGATATAATTAAGATCGCAGGAAAACGCTGGATGCAAACCGCTTCCAACTGGCCTTATTGGATATCCTCCTCTTTTGATTTCCATTGGCCTATGTCCAGAAGTGGACATCCTACGGCTAAAATAAATAAATAAAATAATGATTAAACATAATGATAAAATATAATAATAAACATCTTACACACAGCCTCTGACCCCAAACTAAGCAAAGCTTGTGATATGGCTGCCAGATACTGATAAACTACTTAACACATTTTTAAATACATTCTTATATAAATAGTAAGAGTAACTAAATAACACCCAGACAAAGAGCAAATTCAATATATTCATCACATAAATACTTGCCCTGGGTGAGGATCGAACCCACGCCTCTTTGACCCAGTAGTTAGGGTCACTGACCACTGAGCCACCGAGGCAGTCAAGAGGGCTGATGGATGGGTAGATGAACTCAGATGATATAATAAGAACTAAAACGTTTGAATGACGCCACTCGGTCCCGCTCCGAGCGCTCCTAGACCCCGCCACCATCGCCGCTGCTGCTAAAGCTTTACTCGTGGCCGAGCAGTTAGGGCTCAGACCACGCGGCATACTGCCTCTAATGCAGTACTCTGCAGGCTAATGAATGAACGAGAGCAAGGAAGATGCCTACTAATCCAACAATCCTCCAAACGAGAGCGAAGATCAGATTCTTACCGAGAGCGTGCGTGTGAGTGCGGAACGCGAACGGGTGGATGACTTTGTCCTCTCGCATAGTACAGGCGGTTTCCATGTGCTCCACGGTCCGCGCTGGGATTGCGCCGCTCGTACCGAGCAGGATCACGCCCGCCTGTCGCGGCATGCTGAAAACGTTCATGGATTTTTTCAATTTTTTATTTACACCATGGAAGAGAAAAAGCAGATGGAAAATTGATAATAGCGTCTATATCAATATATAAGAAATAAGCCGAGTTTTGGCGGGAACGCGGAAAAATTATGTCGCCTCATTGTATTATTTTGTTAAACTTGTGTTTTTATCAGTGATAATTGGTGAAAAATGGTGGCATTTCGTTGATTATGAGCTGATTTACGTGCATGAGTGTAGGCAAGTGATATAATGTGACGTATCATGTTGTTCCGTGTTGTTACCAAAACTCCATAGACGCCTCTAGTAAAGTCTCCACTGCTTTACTGGAAATGACTTGGACTATGATTGGACTTGACAGCGACTTTATTGGACTATGACGAGACTACGACAGTGACTATTTTGATAAGATATTATCAAAAATTATTAAAACTTGACACTGGCAAATGCACAATAATGCGACGCCAAAACTAAGAAGAAGAAGAAGAAATAAGCCTAGCTATGTATAGCTGAATTTTAACACGCGGGCCACGCCCACTTTACTATTTGGCCTGTTTATTTTTCGATTAGTTTTCGCCACACTTATTCGTTAAAGCTTAAGAGTAAAGGTCCTCTTCGGCGGATAGATTTAAACGCCTCGTTCCATACGACATAACATCTGCCTTTTGTTTAATGTGCTATTCGTGGCCAACATGGTGAAATAAAAGAAGAAAAGTTTTCGAGGAGTTCCTCGTGGAACGTGTTCCTGCTTTCGCACAACTAATTGGACATCTAAAATACGTATTCCTAATGGCACAACTTTGTACAATTCAATTTTTTTAGCTATTCCTTGTGACACAACTACAATCAAAATAGATACCTAGTTATATTTTTTAAAATCTCTTTTGATGTTTGGTAATGATACTAGTCACATTTGTAAAATGTAGATCTCATTGAGCTCTATCACTTTTGTGATTGAGACTGAGACTAATTTGACATCAGACAAAATGTATAGAGATTACAAAACTCCTAGATACATATTTTCTTTCAAAAATTACTTACTGTTGCCTTGTGTATTTCAAGAAAACGCCAGAGTTGTCGGTCTTGCCTTCTGAAATGAGAAACAAAATCATTTGTTTATTTCCAATAACGTAAAGATTTTGGGTTATTTCTAATTAATCAGCATCCTTTTAAGGGCTTATTCTGTACATCAAAACTAACAACTTTTGTTCTGCGACTTATGTCAAAACACGAAAAAGAAATTCGTTCTTCCATAGAAATATATCGTTCACCCGCGACAAAATGTATTGAACAGCTAATTTTGTTTTTAGTTTAGACAAGAGTTGCAGAACAAAAGTTGTTAGTTTTGATGTACAGAATAAGCCCCTAAAAGGATGCTAATTGATTAGAAATAACCCTAGTAAAATCAAACTACTCTATAATTTCTCATCAACCAAATATTTCCAATAGGTTTGAAATACATAAACATTATTTTCAGTCCTTGAATTTGATAGTGTAAAGATCTTTCATGAATCTCTACGGAAACTAAAACAACACGATTGATAACATAAACAACTAGTAAACATCTTATTTACAAATATTAACAGAGCAAATAGTTCTAGTCACGACCGCGGTAATATAAGCATAATGTATCATCCAGTGGTTTAGCACGCATTGAAATACCACAGCAATTGTTTCGATAAACAAATAAATTTATCCTACTTATCCTACTAATATTATAAACGTGAAAGTTTGTGAGGATGGATGGATGGATGTATGGATGTTTGTTACTCTTTCACGCAAAAACTACTGAACGGATTGAGATGAAACTTTGCAATAAAATAGCTTATATATCAGAATAACACATAGGCTATAAATTATAATGATATATTGCGTATGCGGGCGAAGCCGCGGGTAAAAACTAGTAATATTATAAACGCGAAAGTTTGTGAGTATGTATGGATGTTTGTTACTCTTTCACACAAAAACTACTGAACGGATACAGATGAAACTTTGCAATATTAATGCTTATACATCAGAATAACGAAGTTCGCCGGGTCAGCTTATGTTCACCGTGTATTTATAGTTCTCTCATTTTCTAAGGCTGACGGCATACAAGCGATTTGCAAAAGAGATAATAATTATTTGTGCCTATTGCCTAAATAGGCACAAATAATTATTATCTCTTAATTATTATTTCTTTCAATTAAATCAATATTGCAAGTAATCGTGACGTGACATAATCACACAGATGTAGTGGATTTGATCCGGTAGATGTGAAAATTGGCGTTGCACTATCAGATTAATTACTATTTAAGTAATATCCATTTTTTTCTCACTCTTTTTATTCTATAGAAAGCGAGACATGCAAAAGATAGCTGTAATCTTAGAATCCGGTTGTTTCAACCGTTTAGCCATGTCAGAGGCCTTTAGGCGGCTTTAAAACTCTGACACCAGGACTAGCCACCCGGCCTTTACGAACTTACTTTAGAATCCAATTATACCACAATTCACGCCATTAAGTTTGAATCCGCCTATACCGAACGTCACTAAACACACTTTAGTTCTATCGTAAATAGCGAAATACGGCAGTTACCTGGGAAGCGGTGCATGTAATGAACTTGAAGCACGAGGTATTTGATGGGCGAGTCCCTGCCGATGAGGAAGCCCACGTCTTGAGGCAGGTGCAGGCTCGGGGCGTCGCGAGCCCACGCGTACACAATCTGTACACAATTTTTACATAATTGTACCATCCACGGTAATGGTATATGTAACATCCATATGCAACAGTATTGTAACTCGGCCCTGTCCTTGAAACAAACGCAGAACGTATCACGCGCTAGGGCTGCCCGCCTGGTAGGTAAATCGGACGCTCACTGATACAAAGCCACACGTTCGGTCGTCACTGCGGCGCGCCCCTGCGACCTTTGTGTAAGGAGTGCATAGTGCTTAGTAAGCACTGTTTACCGAACTCCGAGACGCATAGGATTCGCGTTCTGACAGTTTGTATAGAGACGGAGTACTGTTAGATACCATTACCGTGACTGAACACAGTCTATATATTACTGTACACAATCTTAACATAGATTTACGCCATATAGACGGAAACTTATATAATCTGAACATAGCGACGTAATTTAAAGTTAGTTCGCCATTTCAAATACAGATATTTTATCTATTTTTCAAGGGATTCAAAAATCAGAGTCAAGGCCAAGTCGACGCTTTTCTGATTTATCTGAGTAGGAGTAGGTGATAATAACATAATTGACTCATTATGTAAACATTTTTTTTACTTAAGTGCCTATCTTTTTACTTCTACTTATGTCTATGTTAAGACTGTGTACGTACGTATATTACACAATTTTATCATTGTACTCAATCTGGACATAGAATACTCATTCAGTACATCACGGCCAGATTTGAACTTCTACGAGAGGGTAGCGCTAAAATGTACTAACAGAGCTAGCATATCTAATCCAAAATTTAACTGCTTGAACGTGAATTATGGAAAAGCAAATGCATATTTTTTTTCATTACATCGATTCGAAAAGGACTACTTGGTTCGCCTTTAAGTGCGCCCAAAGGTGGTGTTTTCTATAAGGAACTTTATAAGTGCGACGGAATGTTCTTTGCCGCGCACTTTTTGAATTTGGAACAAATAAGTGCGACGGAATGATTTTTGAATTGGGAAGTATTTGTAATGTTAGTGTTCAGCGCCAAGAAAATGAATGTAAATATACTTAAGTTTTTATTTGTTTTATTATTAGATACCATTTAATTTCAATTTAGTTGTTACTCTACGTTTTATTAAATAATGATAAATATGAGGCGCCTTTTGTTTTCTCATAGAGGTGATGAAAAGTAGAGTGTACCACTCGGGCGCAAAATATATTTTTGACTCGGGCGACGAACTTTGAATCCTTCGCTACGTTCAGGATTCTACTCTAGAATCCCTCACTTCGCTCTGGATTCAAAAAAGCGCCCTCGCCGTAAAAATATTATTTTGCTCCCACATGATACAATCTACTATTTAGTAACCATTTTTTTTATTACAAACCTATTACACAAATAAGTAACAAGCCTTTTACTTGAAGTACCCAATAGGTAAAATTTGACTAAGAAATATTTAACTTTTCTCTTCAATCATACATGATTGTATGAGCTGGCATGAAAATTCGAATACATCTCATTAAATGAGAAAAATCGATTCGTTTTGTTTGCTATCGCAGTGTTTCCCACTTCACGTGAATCGATTTATAACCTTGCGCACGTCAGAGATACGATCAAGTACTGTACACAGTACAGAACTGTGTTATATTAACATTTCCTAACGTTGTTTGCGTTATCAACCGAGTGATGAGATCATTTTATTGCGACATGGTATAAGTATGTTGACACATTATATGGCCTAGTGTTGTAGCGTTGGAGGGTCTTCCCCAACTACATACTATATTTGTAATTCGCAAAGGTTATCGAAACTACTATTTTCGTAGGTATGAAGCTGCTCGGTTGGGCGTAGCAATATTACTCTTATAATATGCTAGATATTGACTACGGCCGTAGTCTCGTGTTTTTATGGTTTGTGCTTTCCCATAGGAATCTTTTTTTCTGGATAAAAAGTAGCCTATGACATTTTTCGACCTTTAAACTATATCTATGCAAAAAATCAAATCGATTCTTCCATCTGTTGCTGTGTGTAACAAACACACTATCAGATTTAAAGTATTAATAAAGATTCTTTAGTTCAGCTTAGCAATATAAGTACGATAAAACTACCAGTAAAAGCAATGAAGCATTACAAATTTTTACCTATTTATTTTATTTTTCTAGTAAAAAAAATCCGGATATGCGTGATGCGTGTGTTGAATGAAATCCGTAGCAATGAGTCCTTTAGACTACGTACTGATTTGGATTTGGTACGGATTTATAAACCACAGACTGTTCAGTAAAAAAAACATGGTAAGGCAACCTGCGTGCAATAAAAGAAATTCGATGGCATATGTGTATGCACTAATCCGCACTGAGTATATTCAGCAATGCACAGTTATAAGGCAATAATAATAATTACACTTGATAGATAAATTCTTAGATATATTCTTTTTTTTCTGTCATTATTAGAAAAATACACAGGTAAAAAACTTTAAAACTATACTGTGCAACAAGAGGCCTTATCGCTAATAGCGATATCTGCCAACCTTTAGATGGAATAGGAATATAGAATAAGTAAAGACTTGCCTGTGATCCCGAACGGCACGGGCTAGCCGTGTCATAAACATTGTCGATTTCGTTGCTTTGCATCTCTCCACAGCTCCTGTGAACAGTTGTTTTACACATTAACAAAGAAAAAAAACCGGACAAGTGCGAGTCAGGCTCGCCCACCGTGTTCCGTACAAATCCAGAAAATTTCACAAAATTGGGAAGTAAGTTATTAAAATCATTATACTATAATCATCGACAAAAAAGGTTTTATTTTCACTTTTCTCGTCATACATCGAAAATTAAACATTTTTAAAATAATTAAAAACCTGCTTTAGCATGTGCTAAAGATGCTCTTTTTTATGATACCTTACATTACATGATACGATTTACTTTGAATTTTCAACCCATATTTTGTGAATCTATTTTTTGCGTTTTAAATTAAAATTTTCAGTTTTTAGTTTTATTCTTATAATAATATGTGTACTCGGAAACAATGCTTCTCGCCCAATTTCATAGTTATATGTCAACGGGAAGTACCCTGTAGGTTTTGATTTTTGTGGGTGTCGGAATATGGGTTTTTTTACGATATAACGGCTCTAACTTTTTTATACGATAACTAAGACTTTTACACAATTGCAAGAGACCATATACGTATATAGTTTAAATTTCAACTCGATATCTTTACGCGTTCCCGATACAAAGAGTCTTGAAATACGGATAGACGGACAGACGGACAACAAAATGATCCTATAAGGGTTTTTTTCCTTTTTAGGTACGGAACCCTAAAAAGATCATTTTACAAAAGCAACGAGATGTCAATGCGGTGGTCAGTACCAGTGCAATTTAAAATTCACATCTGTAGGCCAAGCATGCCACTACGAAAAGCCACGAAACAACACTTTTCGACGTGTGAAAAAGTGACATATATACTTCGCCATAACTACCTCGTTCTGACACGTCGAAAGAAATATTGCGTGGCGCGCATCCTAGCCCGGCTGGTAAGTTCGTTCCAACATAGCTCTATGGTTCCAACCAGTCTTATTGGAAATTCATAGGGGAGGAATTTTCGACAATTAGCTATGGGTATAGAATCTATGTTTTACAGGGTTATTTCTAATCAATTAGCATCCTTCTAGGGGCTTATTCTGTACATCAAAACTAACAACTTTTGTTCTACGACTTTCGTCGAAACTTAAAAAAAAAAATTGTTGTACCATAGAAAAAATTAGTTCACCCGCGACAAAATGTATGGAACAGATGATTTTTTTTTTAGTTTTGACGAAAGTTGTAGAACAAATGTTGTTAGTTTGATGTACAGAATAAGCCCCTAAAAGGATGCTAATTGATTAGAAATAACCCTGTATAGTGCGTGCCACCAAAGATGAGACTTGACGAGCGTCAGTGGTGGAGGATCTTGCGCAGGTACAGTCGTGTACAAACTAATTATCCAGAATTCGTATATCTATTAAACGTTTTTTAATAGTTTGTATATCTTATTATACAGAATTTGTATATCTATTACAAACCAAAGTGGTTTCTCAAGTCTCATCTTTGGTGGCACGTAGTATACATATTATTTATCTATGCGATAGATAAATAATAGGTATACAGGGGCGGCCCTAGGGCGGTGCGAGCGGTGCGACCGCACCGGGCGCCGTCATACGGGGGGCGCCGAAAACGGCCTAACGCATACTAGGTACCGATCGTCTTACGCGCAAGCATGGGGGTGACACTGAGCTTCCGATGTTGCATACCCGGCGGCGCTTGTGAACAATGCCAATGTCCAGGTAGAATCAAGTCTTATGTCAATGTCAACTGTTAGAATCAAGTTAGAACTTGTCAATAGCTCGTCGGACCCGTCCGTTGTAATTTTCATTTTGAGGTTTTCAAGTGATTTCGCCGGTATTATATATTATATTGTATTATATTGTATTTCTGGCTATTTTAGCTTGAGCTGAGTTACAAGTCACCCCCGATCGTCCCACGATAAAACAGCAGCGAACGGTATTTTTTAGCGATTATTTGAGTATGAAGCTGCAGATGAAACACCAACAGATCCCGAAGAACTATTTAAAATTAACGTCTTTTACCCTATGATAGATACAATTGAAAATGCATTGGTCACTCGGTTTGGACAATTATCCAACTTCAATGATACATGGTCTTTTTTGTATATCAAAATAATTCCTGATAAGTCTTTATTAGAAAAAGCCTGTGCAGATTTGCAAATAATTTTAACCGATGGGGAAAAATGTGAAAAAAAAATCTATTATTAAAAAACCTTGAATCAGCAGAGCCAATAAAAGTTCTTCAACATATTAAGAAAAATGATTGGAGGATATTTTCCCGAATGTGTGGACAGTGCTTCGGATTTTGCTGACCATCCCTATAACTGTCGCCAAAGGTGAACGAAGCTTTAGTAAATTAAAACTAATTAAAACGTACTTACGTTCGACAATGTGTCAAGAAAGACTGTCAGATCTTGCAATTCTATCAATAGCAAAACCTGTTGTTGGATAGAACAAGCACGTTCGTGAGGCTTACAGGTTGGCGAGGTGCAAATTCAAATTGTGGCTTCTTTGGGGTAAACCTAAAGAAGCCACAATTTAAGCCTAAAGTAGTGCGTGGGAAGAGATGCGTGAGAGTCGTAAAATCTTTAAATCGCGTCTAAAGTGGTGTCAAAATAATAGCGAACAATTAAAGATGGACATACTCGCATCTCAACATTCTAAGCATGATTTTCGTGGTTTCTCCTTCCTTTATTCTCTTCTCATAAAAAAAAATGACACAAAATAAAGAACATGAATGTAAAATTAATTCTAACTTGTAAAATAATACATGTCAATGTCTCGTATATCAAGCTAATACGCGAGACATTAGGGATCCTTACTAAAACTCCAATAATGTAACATAAGGTGTAAAAAAAAAGACCTGAAAAATTCCTTACGTCGCGTGCGCTGAGAAAACTATTGATGATGGAATAAAATAATGTACTACGACTTTATAGAACACACCATAATTTACAAAAAATGTCGCGACAGCATATATCTAACTATTATAGTTAAGCCGTAATAACTGTTCTTTTATTCTTAAAAATTAATTGAAATACCGTCGCAGGAAAAGGATCTTAATTTGTATCTTGGTATTAATCCTTATCAAAATAAATTATTTCATATTCAAGACTGTTTCAATAGCTTTATGAAACTTTTTAAATTATTTAATTCAGACATTTTATTACAAAGATATTACGAGTTCAAAAATAGTTCAAAAATACATAAAAAATATATTAAAAATCTATAAAAATATATAAAATATATATCGTAAATATATTTTTAATAACAAACTTTTGGCCGATTTCTATATATATTTTATACATTTTTAATAGATTTATAATATATTTTTAGTACATTTTGACATTTATTTCTTTAATATTTATTTTCGATTTTTTGCATTTTCTGAGAAGATTTACTATAGTAACATATATATTTTTTTTCACCATCGGAAAGTAGAGATTTCAATAAACAGAAAACATACCAACTTTTTGAAAAAAGCTGATATTTTGACGGTTGAATTTTCGATTGAAAATTAGGGTGTTTTTTCGATATTCATTCAAAATAAGGTGAAAAAAATTAATATTTTTAATCAAATAAATTACAGCGTATTTGGGACATAATAAAAGGTAAGTTTTCACCAAATTTTGTTTAAAAAAAAATATTATTGTAAAAGATAAAAATAAAAAACCAAAAACTCGGTTTTTTGGATTTTTCACATAAATTTTGAGGTTATATGAAAAAAGTGTCATTACAAAAGTTTTAGATCTTTTTATTACCTACAACTTTGCTATTTGACTTTTTTCGATAGGACTTTTAGTTTTGCCGGAAATCGAGAAAAACCGTTTTTTCCCCTTAAAACCCCTCATCCCCTTCCCGACCTCAGATCGCCCGTAAATTATTTTTCCTTTTATTTTTATAATATTCCCCTCCTTTCCTAATGGGTTTCATCCTACTATTATTTTTTTTTCAATCTTTATTATTTTTAAAGGTTCTACTCTGGCCTACTCCGCTTGGCAATTCATATACTTTGTACAATGTACATAATACAAAATTCACTTCGAGCAAATATCTATAGAGTCACAATCGTGAAAAAAGTGTCCGAGCCAAAATCCTGCCCAAGCTACGTAGTGGGCAGGCTTTTTAGTTAGTCGTAAGGCGATTCCAAGCCGACTACAACGCCGCGCGATGCCAAAGTGCTCGGTTACAGGCACTTATTATGTGACATAACGTCGAGATTCGAGGAAACGGGTCATTGATAATTGAGAAGGGTGCTTGGGCCATATCCACCACAAGTGCCAGGGCCCAGTGTGGGTTGGTGCAGATTGCCACACAATATTTTCCTTCGCCGAAAAGCCAATGATTTGAAATTCCGTACATAAGTTCCAAAGAAACTCATTGATACAGGATCGGGATTTGAACCCACCACCTCACGATTGTAGGACAGGCGTTACTACCACTAGACCACCAAAGTTATATATCTCCGCCATTAGTGTGTCGATTTATGTTTTACTAGATGACAACCCGGCTTCGCTCGGGTGAAATATGACTTGTAATACAGACACACTCATCATAATTTTACTTGATCACCATATTTACGAAGAGCTCTTCGCTGCATCAATTTTTTACAATCATGACAATGATTACCAAATGCAAGGAGCATAGATGAAGGAAGGATCGCTTTGCTCTGAGCGAAAACTTATCCTTCATCTATGGCAAGGAGATTAGGCTGATAACAAAATGATGAAGGTCAAGCAAAACAATTATGAAAGACATATATTAAAAAATAGGTAGGTAATTTCGGAATGATGGGTGTAAACAATATCCCAAAGTAATTGCTCAAAACTAAATGAATAAGTACTGAAAATGTATCTATACATTCTGATAAAACGAAAAGAAAGGCAACGTCAACTTTAAAGATTAGGTATGGCAAGTATTATATTTTCTATGATTATCTATCTATCTATCAGCCGTAGGACGCATGTCCACAGCTGGACATAAGGCTCATAGATTTCCAAAAAGGCCGGTTGGTGTAATATTATGGTGTACTTTATGTATCCTTTGCTTCTCCAGTGGAGTCTGATTACTACATACACAAAATTAATAGCCTACACTCCTGTCCTATTTTATGTTTCGGATCATTGAAAACATTAAGTAGGTATATTAGATATCTGTGGTACTAACCAAAGGATGGACCTTAACGTGACTACGACAGTGACTATTTTGATACAATATTATCAAAAATTATTAAAACTTAATACTTAACACTGGCAAATGCACCAAAATGCGACGCCAAAACATAAAAAACTTGACTGCTCAAGATCAGTGATGCCAATTTAGCATTTTTATGCTAAATTTAGCATATTTTCATCTTGTTTAGCATATTTATTTACAATTTAGCATACGTCATATTTTTAGCATGTAAAATAATTGTACAATAAGTTTTTTACCATTAAAATTACATGCAGAATTGCAGATTTATGTCAGCAATATCGTTTTTAACGCTACCACTTTCAAATGACGAAATTGAACGGGTTTCTTTTAGTTTTAATACATTCAGTATTCAAAATTATGCTACGCAATTGTTTGTCGGTAAAAACTTTAAATGCTATTTTATACTTATAAGATTCGACTTAAAAAGGGCAAGGAAATGCAGCTAGTCTTACGCAGTTCCAGAGAACGCACTACGCTCTGTAGGCAAGATCCAAGACCAAGATACTTACATTTTATTTGATAACATAATAATAGGTCATAGTCGATTAAAACAGATATTTTTTAATTAATAATAATTTTATAATTATGTTACGTTTCATTTCATATTGAAAAATGTTATCACAATTTTTAGCATGTTTATGTAGCATTATTTTGTCACAATTTTAACACCATTTTAGCAGATTCTTTATTTGTGGTGTTGGCAACACTTCTCAATTTATGTCATCCGTCATCCGGTGTCAATATGGACACCGTGTTTTTGTTTGTCAGTACCGTTATAATTTATTAAAATACTCGATAATCCGAATTTTCCGGATATATGTTGTCGACTCGAAATCATTATTTTTTTATGTTTTATCATTCAGATAAAGTTTCAATCGAGTCTACCGTACCCCTTGACGAAATTATTAATATAGATTGGTAGTAAATAGGTATGCAGTGGCGTAGCGTGCCTTGGAGGAGCCCAGAATCAAACATAGTTGGGGAGCCCAAATCACTCATATCTCACAAAAGAAACAAATATCCTTGCATTAATATGAAATACATATATACCGCCTTACCGCAAAAGATTTAAACACTGTTTAGCCGTACAATTTGTACTGTTAAACGTTGTCTAAAGCCTGCGTAAAACTTTAGTTTTGACTTTACTTTAGACGGTTATTTATAAGTTGTCACTTCCTCCTAGAAATTGAGCTAGCCAAACAATTCAAATGAATGTACACTTTTCTTGCCTTTTGTTTCAGGAAATTGATAATTGATAATGAATAGAATATAATTACCTATATCAGCTAAGTAAGTCTAGCTGAAGACGATTTCAGTTGTTATAAAATTTCTGCCTCTTAGGACAACTTTTGGAAGAATGCTTAACCCGGGAAAAAATGAGATGATTTTTTTCGGGAAGCACGAGATTAAGTGACATTGTGGATAACATTTTACTAGGTTTTGCTTACACACGTTAAGGCCCCTGTAGCCCGGGAGCCCCGTATTATTGACACGGCTGATACTGCGGTAGCTACGCCCCTGCACATAGTATGTGAAACGAATTGTCGACCTTAAAGTTCTCGAATGTAGACAATGTATTGGCAAGTGTAGCGAAGGTCTTCACGTGAATCTAAGATCTGGTCGTGACGTCCGGAACACGTTGGATGCCAGCGCTTCGATTCCTTCCATCACAGCTCTTTGGGTTAGCAAGTTGAAGAGGCCTTAGGTAGGGCACACAATTCGTAGAAGTAGAACTGATGTCCAATGTTTTTCAAAATTCTCGAGTGAAGACAAAATCAAGAAACTAACTTACATGGGTAGAATGTATAGACTGTGGGTCTGTAATATTTTAACGTCGCTTTCATACTCATCATTGTCATTTTCTGAAATCAGGGCTATATATTATGTACAGCCACCCAACACATACGAACTCACTTTTATTTAGATATGCCAATACCTACTATCTCTTTTTCATAAACTTCGAACAGTTTAAGACTACGGAAACTCTCGCGATTTGGGTAGGTTTTAACTCATCATAATGGTTCATCCGGTATGTCTAGCATGTGTGTGGCGGATACCTACATTACGTGGTAAGTATATGTATAGCCAATCATACCCGGGCAAAGCCGGGACGGGCAGCTAGTTATTTATAAGTAAATAATAATATAACGCGAAAGTAGAGGTGAAATGCTAATTATGTGGCTGCTGTGGTTACTAATTAGCATTTCAATTTGAAAGACACGTTATAATACACATTAGTGTAATAGTTGCCTTGAAATACCTATTGATGTTCAACCGGCTAAAGTCTATACCTATTCTACATACACCATTACATAGACTAACCTATACATAAGTTTCCACGAAAGTCATAAGGCATTATCTAGCAGCAGTATTTTTACAAATGAAACAGCATATTTTGGGTTGCCAATTATGCTGTTCACACAGGCTTTACTACCTAGTTTAAAGTAGTATGAAGTAGCAGTGGGCAGGGCGCATATTGCGTAGAAAAGAAGGCCACAAAGTTCTTGAATAGCAATCACGTGCTAGGCAAACGCTACACAGGACGTAATATTATTATATCTTCTTTGACAGGACGTCAACTGACGAAAGGGGACAGACGATTATACCAAGATCGCTTCCAACCTTGGAGCAAGTATGTACTAGAGAAGCAACTAGCGTATAGGGTGTCAGACAAAAGATGTTTATGTTTTTATCATATTCAGACTCTAGATAATAGTAAAAACCTGCCTAATACTAATAAAAGTGATAGAAAATGGATAATAGTTCATAAATATGTTGATTTACTTAAGTATCTCATCAAAAATTCAACATTAGTTTTTTTGTCTGACCTCAACGTCTAGGCTGTGCGTAGTAGTCAGACAAAAAAAAAAACAACAAATAGAGACAAAAGATATTACTTTCGTCCTGTTCACTTTTTATACTTGCACATCTCGCCTTCTCTTACTTTTGTAATTATTATTATTTAGCGACTTGTCTAGTTAGATACTTCACTATGCTTCCAACCAGTCTTATTAAAAATTTTGGAATATTTGTGTCAACTTCAAGTATAGGCCAAATCATACAACTTAGCAGCTGTGATCTTAAGCTACTGCGGATAACCCAACCCTGACTGGAGCTCACTTAACAGCTGCGCGAGGATTGGGTTATCCGAAGCTTGTAGCTAACATGACAGCCGCCAACTTGTATGATTCGGTCTATAAAACAAATCCTAAGACCTAGAGACCTAGTAGAGACGCGGTTCCACCAGAGTTTCTAACTGTGGCCCACTGTAGAGTACAAATCTTTCTTTCACATAAATAGTAGAGAGTGACAAAAAATCTAAAACTCGAATTCGCCCACTGTTGGGACTTTCTGCAAACATACTGCCAACAAATGTGGAGAACATGTTTTTCGGTGGAACTCATTTTATTTTATTAGCTCTGGATTGATTTGTATTGATATTATTTAAGCAGTTTTATTTTAGTTGGATCGACATTTTGTAGGATTGATTTAGTATTGGATATTGTTTTATTTTTAAATAATTCATAAATACTGTAACTCTAATATGGACTCTCTGTAACTCTAACATAGCTTTGGCACCATGGACCACATACATACGCTGCGGCAGGTTATACAGAAGACCGAGGAGTATAACCTGCCACTTTGCTTGGCGTTTGTGGACTATGAGAAAGCCTTTGATTCGGTTGAGACATGGGCTGTGCTTGAGTCTCTTCAACGATGCCGTATTGACCATCGGTACATTGAAGTGCTAAAGTGTTTGTATAATAACGCCACTATGTCGGTTCGAGTACAGGAAGAGAGCTCCAAGGCGATCCCTTTGAAGAGAGGCGTAAGACAGGGAGACGTAATATCTCCGAAACTGTTTACTACTACTCTGGAGAACGCCTTTAAGCTCCTGGAATGGAAAGGACTCGGCATCAACATCAATGGCGAATACATCACTCACCCTCGATTTGCCGACGATATCGCGGTCATGGCAAAGTCGATGGAAGAACTCAGCACGATGCTCGAAGGCCTTAATCGAGTCTCTCAACAGGTGGGTCTTAAAGTGAACATGGATAAGACAAAGGTCATGTGTAATTCTCATATTGTACCCACCCCTATTTCAGTTGGGAACTCGGTTCTTGAAGTCGTTGACTTGTACGTCTACCTAGGACAAGTAGTCCAGTTAGGTAGGTCCGACTTTAAGAAAGAGGCCAATCGCCGAATCCAACTCGGTTGGGCAGCGTTTGGAAAATTGCGTAACGTCTTCTCGTCCGACATACCTCAGTGCCTCAAGTCGAAAGTTTTCGACCAGTGTGTGTTGCCAGTGATGACTTATGGCACAGAAACGTGGTCTCTCACTATGGGCCTTATTAGTAAGCTACAAGTAGCCCAACGAGCCATGGAGAGGGCTATGCTCGGAGTTTCTCTGCGAGATCAAATCAGAAATGAGGAGATCCGTAGAAGAACCAAGGTTACCGACATAGCCCAGCGGATTGGCAAGTTGAAGTGGCAATGGGCTGGGCACATAGCGCGGAGAACTGATGACCGATGGGGTCGAAAAGTTCTCGAGTGGAGACCACGTACCGGCAAGCGCAGCGTAGGACGTCCACCCACAAGGTGGACGGATGACCTTATTAGGACCCCAGGATCGCGCTGGATGCAAACCGCTATCAACCGGTCTTATTGGAAATCATTAGGGGAGGCCTATGTCTAGCAGTGGACGTCCTATGGCTGAAATGATGATGATGATGAATATGGACTCTGTCAGAAGTAAAAAAAAATAATTTATTTATGTAGATTGCTTACCATACAGAGTCATTTAATCCGGGTTCAGAGCATCCATACAGCAGCATGTGATGAGCAGTGTGCATCGAAGCATTCGGCTCGAAACCAACTGCAGGCAGAAAAATAATAGTACGTAGAAAAAATTTAATGATCACAAGGACAGTATTAAAGTTCATATATACAGGGTTACTGATAACTTACGCACAAGTTTTTAAGGGTGACTCTAGTACTTAGTTACTTGAAATATTTAAAAAAAATCATTTTTTTTTCTGGTGTTTATTTGGCTTAACGTATAAGCATTGCCATTCAGCGTGGCAATGCTGCCAGCATGCTGGGCACGCTGCCAACTGGCAGTGGGCTAGAGCACTTGGATTATCTTTAGACCTTCAAGGGTCTGTGGATGATCCAATTGCTTTCTATGTAGTAGTAGTGTAGTATTGTCATTTAAATAAAAAAAAAATTAATATGACATATTGTAAATTTTATTTGTAAATTAAAAATCACTATTTTTTACAATGTAGATACTCAAATCTTCGCCTATAATTATTGTGTTGATTCATCCATCCCTCCATCTATCAGCCACTGCTGGACATAGGCTGGACTGCTGCAAGCGCATTCCTGAGATCTTTATTAGATGTCTATACAAACATTTTTATTAAGATGAAAAATTTCTAAGTACTATGATTATTTTCATCCCCAAAATCGTGAAAAAATGCTTTTCAATAGAAAAATCTGATTGGCAATCGGCAAAATGCTTCTTACCTATGTAAAAATTTTCTCTTGGCGAAATCCTAATGGGTGTGCAGAGATAGAGTTCATCCTGTAAATAGAAAGAGAATGCTCATAACATAATTATACGCCATTGATTAACACGTTGATTGTCGTATAACGCGACATCACGTGAAGCGGTCATGAACGTGTATAGAGTAGACCCCGGTCTAATGTTTGAAATGAGATGGCATTATTACTATCACGATAAGGTTCAAAATATATTATAAGCTCCGCCTAGGATGCTTTTGAAGTTTTTCCGCCATACTATAGTTCAAGTGTCATTTGTGAGCAGACTACATAGTAGTTGTCATGCGTTTTCGACGCCATTTAACTGTGATGATTCGTCACAACTTTTTTACTTTATGTCATTCAAGTAATTCTAGCGAGCGACCTCGAAGAGTTAACACGTCCAGCTAGTCAAGCATGCGACCACGAAAAGCCACGATAAGAACTCATTTTGACGTGTGAAAAAGTGACAGATATATACTTTGCCATAACTCTGTCTCGTTCTGACACTACGAAAGAAATAATTCGTGGTGCGCATACTAGCCAAGCTGAAGATGCCTCGTTTAGAGGCGAAACACGTGTCGAATAGAGTGTAGTGCAGTGAGAATAAGGGTGTTTAAACTATTTTGTCATATTATTTTATCTAATTTTTTGTTAAATTTGTTTGTTCAGTTTTTAACAGATTATTAACAATCATATTTCTTATAGAGTGCAGTTAAAATAAGAGTGAAATTTATTATTTTCAATACTTTGTCATATCAATTTATTTTTAATAGATTTTCTGGTTTTTTTTAAATTAATTTATTGAATAGGGCCCTTAAACTTTTTTACCTTCAGCACAACACAGCGGAAATGCACTAAATATTTTTCCAAAATTAAGATTTGAAGATGAACTTCCGTAAAGTAACACCTGTTTCAATCAACTAACTTTATGTCACTTTTAGTATTTTATTTTCATTACTCTGAAGAAGCAGCCCATTCAAAGAAAATATTGACTGAGCCCATTGTGCCACGTGAACGGAGATCGTCGCGTCGCGTCGACGTGAAGCTCTCATACAACAGGCTTTTTTACTAAAAAAATATAATTTGTCCAACAATGGGCATGATAAAAAATAATTATTATTATAATTAGTCCGTTATTTAAATTAAAAAATATAGGACACATATTTTTAAGTTCCTTACTTCAAACGGAGAAAACGGAACCCTTATAGGATCACTTTGTTGTCCGTCTGTGTGTATGTCAAGACTCTTTATCTCGGGAACGCGTTAAGATATCGAGTTGAAATTTAAACTGTATCCGTATATCTATCTATGGTCTCTCGCAGTTGTGTAAAAGAAAAACTTCTCAGTTATTGTTTAAAAAAATTTGAGCCTTTTATGTCGTAAAATCCGCATATTTCGACACTCCCAAAAATCAAAACCTACAGGGTACTTCCCGTTGACATAGAACTATGAAATTTGGCGAGATTGTCTCAGAGTACACATATAAGAATAAATCTGAAAACTGTACATTTTTATTTAAATCACAAAAAAACAGGGCCTCAAAATTCACAAAATATGGGTTCAAAATTCAAAATGAGTAAATCGTATCATGTAAGGTATCATATAAAATAACTTCATTAGCACATGCTAAAACAGATTTTTAATTATTTTAACGTGTTTATACGGAACCCTCGATGTGCGAGCCTGACTCGCACTAGTCCGGTTTTTTCTTTTGTCAATCAAACAATAAATGACAAAACCATCAAAATTAATTATATGAAATTCACTGGGCCAACTAGTCCTACTAATATTATAAACGCGAAACTTTGTGAGTATGTATGGATGTTTGTTACTCTTTCACGCACAAACGGATGAACCGATTTGGATGAAATTTGGTATGAAGGTAGCTTAGATCTTGGATTAACACATAGGTGATAGGCGACTTTTTTGGGGCTAACGCGGTTAACACCGCGGGGCGCAGCTAGTATTATATAAATTGACAAATGAGTAATATAATTATTTGAAAGATTTTGTAAAAGTCTCGGTGATTATTTGATGAAAATACTTTGTGAATGACCATGACATTTTGTTAACCCTACTTCAACTCTTATTGGCATTTGATAAAATGATATCTAATCAAATTGTGTATTATGAAATGATTTTATAAATACCTATCTATGTAGATAATAATTATATTGATTGGTCATTGAGGTAGCTAATAGATTGATCATTTTTAACTAACATACCTAACGGAAAACATTTTTAAATAGTATATTTTTTTTTTATGTACATACACAACTTTTTACAGAGTAGTCCGATTTCAATAATTATTTTATTGTTTGGTAGATCAGACTTCACAGGTGGTCCCGTTTAAATTATATCGAAATCGGCTGAACCATTTTTGATAAATCGACAATAATGTGAAAATTACTACATCAACCCATGTGTACTATTTGAATTTTTTACAGTTTACATGGTTGAAGTTAATTATGGCATTTTTTGGGAAAGATAATTGTTACATTGAGTACAGCCAGAATGTTTTTTTTTGTAGCAGGCAGTAGTATGGCTTATTTAGTAGAGTACTGGTACTGAGTTTTTGCTGTCACTTTCATAACTTAAACCTAAGAGTTGATAGGTACCAATATAAAAGTTAATGATTTCATTGTTTCAGATGTTATGGCAAGACAAGCACAAACAAAATACAAAATGTATTCTTTGTATTAAGCCTTTGAGGCCTATAATATCAAAATTTCGATGCTATAGTAAATTGGTTCATAAAATATGTAAAAATACTTGGACACTTCTAAACAGATAAACGGATCACTTTTCGCCCTGCTCCAAACATGGGGACCTTCAAAAAGAGTCTTGGGCGATTCGCCCCGCGTTCCGAACTGTGGTACCAAGCTAATGTTTGGTTCCAATTTACAGAAAAATAATTTGATAATATTTAAATGACCTGTATTTTAAGTAACTTTTTTCTTACACTATTGCATTAGTTTTTGACTTATATGGTAGATGAATGAAATAAATAAATTAAATGAAATGAAATTTTTATCCGATTTATACAGGGTTATCTGCTTGCCCTGTACTGAGCCAAAAGGGGATAATTAATACCATCAGTATGAAAACTTTTACTATGGGGTGAACCATAGAATTCGAAAGAAAATCAGCTGTTTCATACAAAACTAGATTTTTAACAATAATTGACCAAAATCATCGACTAGAAGGTCTCTGCTTCTAGTCGATGATTTTGCTTTTGTCTATCCATATGTTGGTTTTGGTGTACACTAGTTTGTATTTTTCAATTATTCTCGACAATACTTGGAACATAGTTTAATTGTATAATTATTGTTGTCGGTGATTTTTGATTACGAGGTATTTCCCTCAATAAGGGGGAAAGTTATAGCAAAATTCCAAAATTTTATTTAAATAAGTTATTTAGATTGGAGAAAAAAATTAAATAGTTTTTGGTTCAACTGGGAGCTGTATCCCCCTGAGGGGTAGTAGGGGTTGAAATATTTTACATCATGGTATCTTTCATTTGGTCATAGTTTCGAACCCCAAGCCTTGGGGGCAATTTTCACAAAGCTATCTGGCTAAATCCCTTTACTGTTGCACTATTTATCAGCCGATTTTGATAATATTTGGCAAGATTGTTTAGTATCTAGGTCCTAACAAGATTTGCGAGTAGAAACCAAATCATTTAAAAGTGAGTCGAGATATAGGCTTATGAACATCCATTAAAGACGTGTCGCGAGGTCTACTGTTTGGAGAACTACTAGTTACAGACTTACAGGTAAGACATTAAAAGGATACCTTGTTTATTCTTTTGCTTGTTTTTTTTAGTAACAATTTCAGAATTTTGCTTAAAAAAACTTACCTTGTGAGGATATACATCAGGCATCAGTAAGTCATAAGTATCCACTTCAAATGCTCGCACTTTGATATTAGAACCAAGAATACCAAGCATAATACACAGAAAACCTCTTAATTTACCCATTTTTATTAATAACAGAGAAAATAAAATAAAATATAAAAAAATGGATGTGCGCGAAGACTAAGACTCTCGTCTACGTCTCGTATCTCAATAGATCTAAAAAAAATAGCTTCTTTTTACACTAAGTCACCTTTGCGTTGATTTCTCTAAAACTATAAACTGTAGTGCGGTGTAACACACTACCAGTATGTTTGTAAATTATTTTTGCAAATAAATCCGATCAATACACAAGTTTTTCATTAACATTAACAACCTACGCTACGTCATTGTCTGGGCTGCCAGCTTAGACTTAAGTATACCCTACTTTTGTTCAAATATTTCTTGCATCTGGAAATCTTTATTTGAACTTCGCACGGTTTGGTCGTACTATGACAAATTATATGGAGAATCTCTATGTTCTCAATGAAGGTTGCGAGTACTCTATACAAGTACCGTAGGTATACCACCAAACTGTGCGAAGTTCAAAAAACACTGCCAATCAGGTGCACAAGAGGGGGAAGTTTGATACGGTTTTTTGTGTCGCCGCTACAAAAAAAAGGCATAAAGTAACTGCAATAAAACAATTATTTTAAGGTTGAGTATCTGGGTACAAACGTAGGAATACATTTCTCTGCAAAAAGGCACGCAATTTTTTATGACTGAGAAATGGTTCTCAGAAAAAGAGTCGTATCAAACTGCCCCATTATAAGGGGTACATTGATATACCAAGGGCACTTTGATTCACTCATATATTTTCATACATAAATAACATTATTATTTTAGAAATAATAATTAGCTTGGTTAAATAGCAACATATATATTGTAACGCAGTAGGCGCCCGTTATAGGTATGCAGTAACTATGATGTAATCTGCGGTGTTTACGTGATCACGCTTCTGGAAGGCTCTATTGTTTTGCGTTTTTATTGGTGCCTTTTGTATTCGGTTTTATGACTCGAGTGGGGTCGGCCATTGTATGCCGTCGTTGTTTAGTTTTTTTTTTGGTGTTTTCGTATTGGAGAAACAATAGGGAAGTCTCAAACTTTCAAGTTGTTTACTTTTCAAGACAATAGCGTTTATTAGATCTAGTAATATCACGAATTATTTAGTGAATTCCAGACTGTGAAACGGATATAAATACGCCTTAATAAACGGAACCCTTATAAGATCACTTTGTTGTCCGTCTGTCCATCTGTGTGTATGTCAAGACTCTTTATCTCGGTAACGCGTAAAGATATCGACTTAAAATTTAAACCGTATACGTATATGTATGGTATCTTGCAGTTGTGTAAAAGAAAAACCGCATATTTCGACACTTATAAAAATCAAAACCTACAGGGTACTTCCCGTTGACATAGAACTATGAAATTTGGCGAGAATCATTCTCTCATAGGAATATAGGAATAAATCTGAAAACTATACATTTTTCTTTAAATCACAAAAAAATAGGGCCTCAAAATTCAAAGTGTGTAAATCGTATCATGTAAGGTATCATATAAAAGAACTTCATTAGCATATGCTAAAACAGGTTTTTAATTATTTTAACAATGTGTGATTTTCGATGTATGACGAGAAAAGAGAAAAAGAAAACTTTTTTTTTGTCGATGGTTATAGTATAGAGATTTTAACAAATTACTTCCCAATTTTGTGAAATTTTCTGGATTTGTACTGTACCCTCGGTGTGCGAGCCTGACTCGCACTTGCTCAGTTTTTAGCTATGAGGTTAATTTTTATTATAGTCTGGAGTGCGTAAAGGCATCCTTGAATAACATGTAGTCTATTGCGACGTGTGTTGTGATAATTTATATTTTTTGGTTATTATTTTACCAGCCTCCATAAGTTTTGCAGACATGTCTTTTCGTTTCAAAATTAATGAAGTGTGTTTTTTTTGTCGCCCGTAGTAAAGTAACTTAGGTTTAAAAACTAGGTTAAGCTAATTTATTAAGAATTTAGCAATATTGCCGTCTTGGGAGAATTTTAATACTTGTAATGGTATTATATCTTTTATTGACACTGACATTGACATATTAATAGAACTAGCAAAGACAAGAAGAAGAATACCATATATTATAATCTAAAGGTGCGTTCGGATAGCCTACTGGTGGCAAAAATAACAGTTCAAAACGCTAAAAACGATCACATTCAGCGTTCGGTTTGGGAATGTGTGAGGAAAAGTTGCATTTTTATATGTTTTCATTCACCGTTCGGATAGCTTGAAAACAGTTAAAAATGCCATCGTGAACTGTTTATTTTGACCCGCGTGAGGAGGTGGGTTCTTTGTGATCGTTTTCTGACATTAAAGAGTTTGATGTTTTATTGTTGATAAAATTTTGCGCATAATCTAAAGTTTCAAGCTTTTTAATAATTTGTACGGTGTACAATTAATAATAGATGGTGTTTAAGGCAGAACAGCGAAGTAAAGATAATGTAAATACTACCAGCAAATTGCGTATTGCTAAAATCTGATAAAATTGTGTAATTTAATGTTTATATTTAATTGTGTAGTGTAATGTCCTGTGATTTGATGTTTCACAATCGTACTACTGCTACGAGTGACACGTGGGTGATTGACCGTCAAAAGCAGATGCTTAAATCAGAACGAAGTGCAAAACAAAGAACATGTAAGTTTGCAAAACAAAAATCACATCTCGCGAATTTCTGAATTTTCGAAGTATTGCCGCCATCAGCCGCCATAATTATGTTGTTTGATATTTGACGCACCGCAGTTTGTTCCTTTTGCGTTCGTTTTGGGAAGTGAGCAAAAGTAGCATTGTTGGCGAAATGAACAAAAATCCCAAATCGAACGCTTTATATCAACGCTAATTTTGCTAACGCCAAAAACGCCACCGAGCCCAAACCGAACGCACCTTGTGAAGGATACACGTAATTAATCTATCAATCAATATATTTTTTTCTTAGTAATAAACCAAACAGCTTTTCTAAAGGGTCCATCAAACAGATGCGGTACGAGCGGTACAGCGGTACAATCGGTACGGCGGTACAGCATGCCTGCATACACTGGCGCGGGCGCCAAAGGAGTTGGTAAACTTTTTATATGGGAGGCGGTCCTTGAAAACCGGCAGCGATGCGAGCTGTATTAATGTTTAGTGCCATATTTAAGAATATTATTTCACGCTAAAACATATTTTTGTGTATCGCCGTTTTATTATAATATCTCTTTTTTTATTTCACTAAGTAGAAAATATTTAGACTGAACTGGTAATACTAAGAGGAGATGCCTGGCAGCCCCGTCCAAAACGCAATAGGGATGGGCGATTTCAAATATAAAGACTATCGATTCTTACGATCGATAGATTTTGAACGATCGATTTTGTATTATTATGCGGGAAGAGACAGTGTTGTAGTAATAATTACTAGGTACGATTAAATTCGTACACGAGTGTAGAAAAGTAAACTACATCGGTGAAACGTTACTAGATTTATCTACTGTCTTAAAGAATAACATAGCTACTTCCTTCAATATTTGTTTCATAGATTCCTCACTTCATAGATTATATTTTGTAAGACACTTTTCCGTTGACTTGACCCATCAGCTATAAAACGTCCACTGTTGGATATAGGCCTTCCATATAGATCTCGAACAAGACCGGTTTGTAGCTGCTTGCATCTAACGTGATGTTGTGGCCTTAATGAAGTCATCGGTCAACTTGCCAATCCGCTAGGCTATGTCGGTTAACTTAAAGCTAATCGATGTTCTACGTTTCTATTTAATTTAATTTATATAGGTACGTGATTTTACTTTTACGTCATAAATAAAATAAAAAAAACAAACAATATCAAGAAATCATTAACTGCACTGTCATTAGTTGCGTTTGCGATAATTTAAGTTACAATATCGATACATCTATGTTTGACGGTACAGCACTAAGGGCACTAACGTGAACAGTGATTTCAAACACAGACTACTATAGATACTACGTAGTCTACGTATCAGACAGGAATCTTCAAACAAACAATAGCAGGCTGGTATTTTAGAGTTTGACATTTATTTATTTTTTAAAACATGGCGACCAGCCCTCTATTGGTTGTTCAATATTGACAATGTCATTTCCTTTTGCTGTTTCATAATGTCACTGTCAGTTTTTTTTTTTCAATTTAGGCTTAATGCTGGTATTTGGCGCAGCACATAGTTCATTTTTCTAATTTTTTTAGAACCCATTTAAAAATTAAATGGCGATGAAAAAAATTCTAAAAAATATGTGTTTGAAAAGATAATTATATAAGCTTTCTATTGGTATATATTTTGTTTCTGCAAGATTTCAAAAACCGCATCTTTTCCATATCCTTTCATTGCCGTGTTTCTGATATGAAATTGCCGTATTTTGATTCAACAGAATCATAATTTCAATTCCAGCTATCATAATAAACGCAAAGACCGCAAATATTTCTGGTTATCAGCCCTAAAAGACATGATCTTACAAGACGCTACTTTAAAAGATTTAGTAATTTACAGTATTTGATGGCAACCCTAGATCGCGTGTCCGCCCGCCCGTCCGGACGCCACGCGGTCGGCGGGCGCGGTACGAGCGGTACGGGCGCGGGCATAGTTTTGCTACTGAGCACTAGATGGCACTATCTTTCAAAGTTCTGCCGCTTCACACTAGGTGGCGTCATGCCGATAGTTCTAATAGTGATGGGACAGGTTTTCAGAATGTGATAAAGTTATCTAAATTACATAATTACAAAATAATTTTCTACTACGTGGACACTACCTACGTGGTAGTGCGTTACGTTAAGAAAATTAAATTGCACTATATAATTGCAATAATTGCAATTCTCGAATCATCAGCAACTCTAGAAATCGAAGCTAGAAATAGATTTAAATACACGAATATCTATGATTAGCAGGAATGTCCATTAGGGGGACATCTTACAGACGGTTTCTAACTCGAATCTAAAAAATGCTTGTCATATTTCTGCCAGAGACTGATAAACTACAAACAATCCATTTTTTTTCTTTTGTGAGAAATCTTGACCCCTTATAAGGACCCCCAAACAAATTTTATAAGGGGCCCCGCCAAGGCACGCTACACGACTGATTGTTAAGCAAATTATACGTCGGACGACTTCCTCAAATAGATGATATAATAAAAGGTAGTAGGTGTATCTATTGCTACCTGCAATGATTTGTAAAGATACAGAGCGTCTGTGACGCGGCTCGCGACCTTGTCGGAACCCCTGATAGAATTCTCATAGTCGGAGATGGTTTACATTCTTCTGGGGCGCAACGCCTGGAAAAAATACAATGGCATAAAACTGTCCGTTTTTGCAGTAATCCATCCAGCTTTTGAAGTCCAAACTACAATTTAAAATGAGCGTGAGATGAGTTCTAGATGAATGACCTTATTGACAGACTCACATCCTTACTTTGGGATGGCTCGGCTAAGTATCAGCTCGAGGCCTTGGTATCGGCGGACCGACATGCTGTTCGGCGTGATGAAAAGTTAGTTGCAAAAAATACTTCATTGTCTGGAGCATCGCCGTAGGGTTGCGAGTCTGTCAATTTTCTATAGGATTCATTTCGGTAGGTGTGCATCTAACGCGACCTTATCCTACCATCCTCTTTTTACTACAGGACAAGTAGACTGACGCCACATTAACCCTACACTGTCGATTTTCCTTCGATAGGTACGTACGAAGCGGTTTCACACAGCAAAAGAGGGAGGGATTGATTTGATTTTTTGCATGGATATAATCCGATTATTATTAACTAGCGACCCGCTTCGGCATCGCACATGTGTATTATATTAATTATATTGTATTATAGTGTATTATATTTATAAACCTTTCTCTTGAATTACTCGTATCTATTAAAAAAACGCATCAAAATCCGTTGCATAGTTTTAAAGATATAAGACAGACAGACAGTGTAGCGACTTTGTTTTATACTATGTAGTGATTGAACTTTTGGTACCACCTGCTGGCTACTAGGAAATTACCAATTAGGTACGTATTATAATACAAATAACGTAAAACAACATTATTATCATAACACAATCTCGATGATTATGGCAGGGTCGTAATGCTCTATGAAAGTCCCTAGGGAGTAATGTGATTCCAAGGAACGTCATATTCATTTAAAAACTCATTTACTTACAGATACGGGCATTGTACCTAATAGTAGATTATCCACCAAGAGAACGAAATCGTGTCTTGTGTCACGTCACGGGCTACATATTGAACCCTGAGCGTAGCGAGGGACTCTAGACTCTAGAGTCATTAGAGTTCCATACATTTTGTCGCTGGTGAACGATATTTTTCTATGGAACAACATTTTTTTTTTAGTTTTGATAAAAGTCGCAGAACAAAGTTGTTGGTTTTGATGTACAGAATAAGCTCCTAAAAGAATGCTAATTGATTAGGATTAACCCTGTATATGCCATTAGACTTAGTAAGGCATGTAAAATTGTACGAAACTCGATATAATCTGCTGGAAGAACTTCATGAAGACGAATTTAAATATAATAAGGGTTCCATTTTTTCCTTTTGAGGTAGGTAGTAAGTATATTTAAAAATTACCTGTTCCTGTATCGCGCAGGAACAGAGGTATTGACCGATAAAAAAATGTAGAGCATCGTTTGATAAAGTATTTGTGTACCTATTTTTAAGACTGGCCAACATGTTTTGTTTTTCGTGTTTTCGTTAACCAACGAAAAAACATTTTTTTCATTTTAAGATTCATTCACAGTAACTAGATAGAATGATTCAGGTGATGAAAAATTCGCCGTACCTAGTCACCAAAAACTATAAGCTATTTTGTTCGACCTTAACGAATGATGATGTTTGTTCAAAGTCAAATCATTTATTGCAACATATGAAATTTACATGCGGTTCTTAGTTAACATGTTTTGTATAGTGATACATATGACCCTATAAGGGTATGGAAATTTTATTATTTGTATTGGAACGGTTTATTATTATGTTTTCTAGATTATCGTTAAAATTCGTCTAATGTGTAATAGGATTTAGATAAAAGGATTATTTTTAGTTGTTTTATGAAATAGTTTCTCTTTCGATATCTTGTAGATTGTTTGGCAATTTACTGAATATTTTGGGTTAGAACTGTGCATTGCTAAGTTAGAATTAGGTTCTACGAATTTATGTCTAGGTATATTGTGATCTAATTTTGTGCGATTTATCAGACGCTTTGTTAAAATAGTTAGGGTGCTTTTTGACAAATTTACATATTTCAAATATATAAATAGATACCAGGGACATAATTCCAAGTTTTATAAAATATGTTTTATGAAATTTTGATTTGGTAATATCGGGAGTTTTTATATTTGTGAGAATACGAATACATTTTTTTTTTATTTTGAATACTTCATGCGCGTTCACACTATTCCCCCATAAAATAATTCCACATTGGAGCCACGAGGATGCAAAGGCAAGATAAGCACTTTTGGCTGTCAGTAAATCTGTTGCAAGTCTGAGTTCTTTAAGGGCGTAAGTGAAGTTGCTTCATTTGGTCTTAAGTTTTTTAATGTGTGCTTTCCAATTTATGTGCGAATCTAGTTCTATGCCAAGCAATGTCGCCGAGTAGACACATTCAATTGTATTGCTCTTATATTGAAAATTTATATCAGGAGGAGCTTTTTGGTGGGGTCTAAACTGTAATATTTTTGTTTTAGAAATTTTTTATTCTAAATTATGTTCACTCATCCAATTAATTACTTTGTCAAATATTTCATTAAGAGTATTATTTAGATGTAAATCATTTGAGCATGAAGTTAATATAGATATATCATCCGCAAATAAAACACATGTATTGTTAATAATTTTAGGTAGGTAGTTCGTTTATGTAATAAAGAAACTGCATGGATGCAACCAAGGACGATTCCTTGTGGGATAGCATAGTTTAATTTTTCGCAAGTCGATCTTACCGTTTTTATTGTTTTGGAGTCGTAATAATCAATTTCTACGTATTGATCACGATTTCCTAGAAAAGATTTAAACCAATCATGAGCATTTCCGCGTATTCCAATGTCATACATTAAATTTAATAGTATATTATATTTATCTAATAATATCTAATAATAGACCGATTGCGTATTTTTTACTGTCGATTATGTTTAAAATTTCCTGGACATACTTGTAAACCGCCAGGGTAGTAGATCGATTTTTGCGAAAACCGTATTGAGAATTATCGAATAAATTGAATTTTTCGCAGAAAGAGGTTAAACGTTTTTGCATTATTTTTTCAAATATTTTGGAGGATGTAGGTAGGAGTGCTATCGGTCTATAGTTATGTGGGTTAAGTTTAGATGCCTTTTTATGTATCGGCTTTATTATAGAAGTTTTCAATGAGTCAGGAAAAGTGCCTTCTATAAAAGACAGATTAACTAATAGGTAGTAAGGTAAGGTAAGTTCATCGGCACATCTTTTAATCAATGTAGGTGGCAGTTCATCCATTCCGTGACTATATTTACTTTTCGAATTTTTAATTAGATAAACTTCATTAGGAGTGGGAGGGGTTAAATAAATTGATTGTTCGTTTCTCGTACGAGCGCGCGCGCCTCCAACAGCAACGCTAGGATGGGAGGCCGTCCCTCCGCATTTACTCTCGCTCGCGCCTTTAGAAGCAAAATGTCTATTGAATACATTCGCAACTTTTAACGGATCCGAAACCACACTTTAATTTTTAATTGTATGTTAGTTTTTTTTTGTGTTTCTATTTGTCCGCTCGTTAATTAATGTCCACATACATTTTGTTTAATTTTATGAACTTTTCATTTTACGTATGTACTGATTTCGTTTTGATTTATTGGTCGTTTTTTTAGTAGTTTTGTATAGGATTTATAGTATTTTATAATAGACGGGTGTTTAGTATGTATTACAATGAGTTTTAGTAATCGTTTGTTTTTACACGATGTTCTAAGACCTCGCGTAAGCCATGTATATTTTTTATTTACTTCTAGTTTAATATATTTTGTCGGCATACAACTGTCTAAGATACTCAATAATTTCGCGTTAAATATTTCATAATTATCATTAACATCACTCATATTCATAATCAGTAATTTATTCCAATCTATCTTTTTTAATTCAGTTTTAAATATGTCTATATTTTGTGTATTGAGTATTCTTTTTTGTGTCTCCCATGCGATCGCTTTGTTATCCGTAGAATTTTGAATTTTGAAAGTAGCCGATGTGCTAGTAATACGAGTCGGTTCCTTGCTGGTTAATATGCTCCTTGGTTCGTTTATATATTGTTTGAAATTATGTTCCAACATAAATTCAAGTAGTGTGTTTGATAGTGACGAATTGCTTAGTACGTCCGAGTTCCAATCTCCGCCGAAAAATACATCAGACGAATTATTTTCATCATAAAGTTTAGTTGTTTATAAAACAAATCTTTCCGTTTTGCATTCCAATAAACATCAATTAGAAGTACATTTATTTTTTGTATTAATATTGCACAGATTTCGACAGAATACTCTAATTTTAAATCATCAATTTCTTTAATATTTGTAAAAGCAATATCTTCGCGCGAATGTATGAGTGTACCACCCCCTACGCGATATTTACGACAAAAATTAGCAGCTATGACAACATTTCAATTTTTTAACATAGTATTATTTATTTATTATCTGAAAGAATATTGCAAAATAACTTATACGTATTTTTTATTTTTCCAATACGACTTATATTTTCCGTAAAATTAAATTTTGAAAAGTAGCTTATTCTAAAAGGACGTAACTGCAAAACTTAGGACTCATAAACCTTTTTACTGAAGCCACATTAGAAAAAAATAGGTGCTAGCGTTACTGTCACTGTCAATGCCAATCAATCCATCACAATTCACAACAAATAGGCCGGGAGGTCAGTGCAAAAAGTCCACTATGTACCGCGGTATACTATGGGAAGAAAAATATAAAACAAGTTTAACAACTGCCAATCACCTGAAATATCTAACAGGGTCTGCCATATAGGCTTTAAATTAGCACCACTTAAAAGAAGAAAAATAAGTAGTACTAGTTCCAAGATACTTTTAAAATTCAAACGGATTCTTCCACCAAATGCTAGGGAACCCTGAGACCCTGAACTGCTGAGTGACTCCAGGGTATTGATGTACACCATTTTGATAACTATGTACCAATAATTCAGCTTTTGACAAGTATTTGCATTTTTTGCGTTTACCTCTCGGGCTAAAGCAAAATAAGTAATTTGAAAATGACACTGACATTTTATTTTTAAACTACATTTTATGTGTCAACAGTGTCAGTGTTAACTGTCATTTTATATTACTAGTATTTTTTTATCATAGGCAACTTAACTTTTAGTATGAATCCCGAAACGGCTTGGGTGAGACTTTTTATCTAATATCTTAGCAGTTACTGCACTAAAAATTTTGGAAAAATAAGCATAATGATCAGCATCCCGATATCTCGAAATGGTTTTGGAATTTCATAGACTTGTGAAATATGAAAACTTGTCAATTTACAAATTTTATATATCTTCGCGCGAATGTATAAAAGTGTACCACCCCCTACGCGATATTTACGACAAAAATTAGCAGCTATATTGTATCCAGCACAATTTACAAATTTTATTGTTCCTGTGACACATAATGCATGAATCTCGTTAAAATTATCTTGTAGGAATGATCTGACTAAATCTCGCTTACTAAATAAACTCTGAAAGTTTTGAAAAAATATATTTTTAAAATCAAAGTGTTTGCCAGGGTTACTAAACAATTGGGATTTCTTGTTTTGGGATTTCTTGTTCTTTATGATCTGGTGACCTTGGGACAGTCGACAGTCGTACTGGCGCGGGCGGCGGCACGGCGCGCGGCGGGGCATCTCTCAGCTGCAGTGTATATAACCATTGTTCATTCGCAAAAACTTGTATTTTCTAAAAAAACATCGATGTAGTCACAAGGTCACGCACATCTCACGCAGAAAATAGTAACTTTTCATTTGACATTAGAAATCGAGATTCTCAAGTGAAGTGATAACTAAGTGAAGTGAGTTTGTGCTTGTAGAATACGAATTTCATAGAGAATGGCGACAATGATCACCCAAGATTAGTTCTTATCACTTCGTACTCACGCGGGGGGCGCTTGTGGCGCTAGATGAGTTTGTGGAATACGAATTTGACATCTCACCGCTAGACTGGTGCTCACTTCGACGGTCACCCAAGCGAGTTATGTTACAGAATCGCATAGCAGTGCTAATCAGGCCGGCAGAGCGTGTGGTCCTCTCGGCGTATGACGTATGATCCATTTGCTCCGTTCTCGATGTATTTTTTGCAGGGGGGTATTGTAATGTTTCTTTACTATCCATGTATAGTTTGTTATTTCTTATAATCGCGTATCAGTTATCAAGTCGTGCGGCTCGTAGCATGGTTTGTATGTTTTTCCTGTATCAGCGCTTTTTCGTTGAGGAATTTGCCTATAGCAAATCCCGTGATGTGATATTTTGTCATCCGCTTACTAAGCAATTCTATTTCGATGGACCTGCGATTGTAGTGACTTTTTCCTATGCTCTTTAAGTCTTCGATATAACCAGTGAGGTCGACATGTAATATATTTTATTCTACACCTGCTCGGAAAGTACCTTGATACTTTATCAAATTTACGGTAGAATCGGTCATTGCATATCGAACAAATATGCGGCGAGAAAACGCATCTGAGCGGGAGAGAAAAGTGTATGAAAATCCATTTCTTACGTGGTTTTTCTTTTTTAATTTTGGGTAAGACTATGCGCTGGTAACCTAAATATCAAAAGCCAAAAAGTTTTTACAGTGAGTTTTTATCTCCAAGTTCGCAAAATGACACTGGCCACTAGCTGTGTGTTGGATGGTGTCAAACAATTTGAAAAAAGAACATGTGAAAATTGCAGACGCCATTGGCGCCATTTTCAATTTGTGTGTTGTTTTAGGATTCAGTTTTCAACTGCAACAATTTCAATATAAATTTCAATTAGTAACGATTTAGTTTTTTATTTTCCTCGTAGGTGTAGTATAAAGCACTATGTATCACTCGAGAGAAAGTGCGATTCCCGATCTCGGGTGTTTTAAAGCACTCGCCTACGGCTCGGGCTTCAAACGACACCCTCGACGGTAATCGGTCACTTTCTCCTCTCGGTGAACAATGTACTATTGAAAGATGTGAATTACCCTGTGGGTAAGTGAAAGTTCGGTTTCCGTGCTGTACTCGGTGATGCCATATAGGAAAAATTTCTTCGAGTTTCCCGGGTGGGATTTGGATGCTATATTATTTTTCGATTCTGACGGTATATTTATATATATCTTCTTGATGTTTATTGATTTCGGTTTGTAATTTTTTATGGTTTTGCTTAGTTCATGTAACTGTTTTTTCATTATGTTCTGGTCATTGACAATACCGTCAGTTTGTTTCTTAAAATCATTTTTTAATTGGTCGGTCTTTAAGTCTATCTGGAGTTCATCTCGCAGAGCATGGTTCTTTTTATTTTCTTCAAACTTCTTATCTAAAAGCAAACTTATTTTATTAATGATAGTATTTTCATCAATGGTTACCTGTTTAGTTTTTTGGGGGCTAATTGTTGAGGGATCGTGACAAATTTGTGAATTGTGTTCGGTAAGTGATTCATCTACGCACATTGAATTATTTACGGAGGTATCATCTAGAATTGACATCTGAGATTTAACAGGGGTATTATCATTTCGAGTCCGTCTGTTAGTTACATTTTGGCAAGGGGGGCATTTCCACGATTTATTTAATTGGAACATATACTTGTGATAAAAGGCTGAAGTTATATTAAGGCATGCGTAGTGATACTTCATAGAACAGAGAGTACCTACATGTTAATATTTCACTTTTATAAACTATATTTTTATTACAAGCTTGACAGATCATTTTAATGGGATAGCTTTTTAGAAACAGCAAAAAACAATTGTGTTACTTACACGATGAGTCACGGCTTTGAGGCTCCAAGACCTGACACAACACTTATGTTATTGTCGTAAGGTGTATTTTCGCTCGCTCTGGCCGGTTTCTGTTTTTAACGGTTGTTAACGGAGATGATTTTCACTTAATTCTTCGTAAGTCTTCGTATTTTCGAAACTTTTTTTGTGTATCGGCAATGGTGGTTTTAAAGGCTACAAACTCGAGTAAGATTTATAGTTCCAGATAATATTTTCCTATTTCTAAATGCAAATGTGTGCGGAGGTACATGTATCACGAACGCGGTACGTTCCGTTCGTAATGTTGTTTTTTTAATACGTTTGTATAAAACTTGGCTGTGTATAGAACCCGTGTAGACCTTAACGTGAGAATGGCACAACGCATGAGTCACGATCATGAGTTCTCGAAACGGTGACCGTCACAAATTGATAGATAAGGAAGTTCCCTACCCAAAACTTCATTACAAAACCTTACTACCTGCGATGTGAAAACATTGAACCATTACAGAAGGAAGCCAAGGAAGAGTTTAGATAAAATTATAAGTTATAGGCACTCTATAATTATTTATTTTAAGAAATTTAGTATGACTAGAAGGAGTAGAGTTTTTTGGTAGAGTCGACATGTTATTGTTGATTTAAATTTTTGTATTTTATTAATTACATTATTTATTAATATTTTGTGTAAACAAAGCGTAAGAAATGTACTTAGCCGTGGATACAAATGTTTGGATTTTATTTCCAATATTTCTACAGCATGTGCATGAGTAAGTGTAGAACACGACTAACTATTTGCTGCCTCACATGCGTACATTATAATATCAGCAATGTATTTTTTAGGTTTGTAGATATGTAAATAATGCATTTTTAGAAGTTATAATCTATAATTATCTCTAATCAATGGAGATAAGTGTACACCATCAGTCTCTAACATTCGTATAATAAAACAAACCATAGTACGAGTAGGAGGGAGGAGTGCCAGCCAATACTCAGATTTATTACAACGCATTTTCCTTGTTTAGAAAAACATTAATTATGGTGTATGAGTTTACTTTTAAACATAGGTTATTAACAACTTATTTTAATTAAATTTGGTATTGAAATTTGATGTCTTAAGGTTAAATACTTTTAGGAATTTAAGTTGTACGACTTCTATTTCTAAAATATTGAGTATATTTTTCCAAATACGTTTTTTAGGACCCATATCGTTATAGTATATCTATAGTAGTACCTAAATGTGAAATTTAGATGATTTATTTATTTATTGTGGGCCCTTTTTGGTTTTGAGCCCATTTATGCGTATTTCGAGAGTGAAATCGATTTCTGCCATAAAATGTATATCATTTTTTGATCACTTTTCGGTTTACACGTAAAGTATGGACAAGCAAAGTATCACAATAGATCGAGCTAGAGCTCGTATCACGGAGCGGAGCGGACAGCTAGTGGGTACTGTCTGACTCATCGTACAAAGTTGATAGCGATTACAATCTAAACTCTTTTACACTTCATTGATCGTATCGACCTGTGCAATGTTATGAGAATCTTGTTTCTCTATAATAATAGTTAGAACTAAAGATCTCACACTCAATTGATGTCTGGTTCTTTCTATAAGCAAAGCCGGTCTTTTATAGACTGCAAATATATATTATATTTTACTCTACTCTGTATAACTCATAAACACTACCCTGATCGGTGGATTACTTGGCTCGCGGGTCGATGAAGAACGCAGCTAACTGCGCGTCACAATGTGAATTGCAATGCACATGAACATCGACAATTCGAACGCACATTGCGGTCCGCGGATGTTTTTCCTGGACCACTTCTGTCTGAGGGCTGGCTGAATGAATAAATCGACATTGCATTCAAAGCATATTGGTATGAATGCAAATGACGGTTCTACCGACTTCGGTCCGGCAAGTCCGTCTAAATATTTTCAAATTGCGAGTAGTGTACTCTGTATGTTTTGTAATACTCTACTTGTTAGAGATAGAGTATTTCTTAAAAGTATACTTGTGGGTACCTCTCGAACGAATTTTACAATATAAAAAATTGTAGAAACCTAGTGTTGGCCTCAGATTAGGAGAGACTACCCGCTGAACTTAAGCATATCAGTAAGCGGAGGAAAAGAAACTAACAAGGATTTCCTTAGTAGCGGCGAGCGAACAGGAAATAGCCCAGCACTGAATCCTTACGCTGAAAAGTGTTAGGAGATGTGGTGTTTGGGAGGCTCCGTTTTCTTGACAGCTGTTATCTGTTTAAGTTTACCTTGAACGGGGCTCACTACCCATAGATGGTGGCAGGCCCGTAAAACATACGGCAGCAGCAAGAGGGGCTCTCCTCAGAGTCGAGTTGCTTGAGAGTGCAGCTCTAAGTGGGTGGTAAACTCCATCTAAGGCTAAATATCACCGCGAGACCGATAGCGAACAAGTACCGTGAGGGAAAGTTGAAAAGAACTTTGAAGAGAGAGTTCAAGAGCACGTGAAACCGATCAGGGGTAAACCTGCGAAACTCGAATGAATGAACGAAGA